>CM060920.1:694932512-697432512 GCA_030737875.1 Allium sativum
CAATAGTTTAAACAACATTTAGACCGTAAACAATGAGCGGCGTCTAGTAACACATCATTGTTACCCAAGCTATAATAATAATGATTCGATATGAACTTTGTGAATCGTGTATCAATATAATTTAATCCTTTTAACCGTTATATCCAAGATTAAACTGGAGGCATTGATCGTATCATCCTCTTTATAATTTAATCTGTTTTTCTTGATCAATAAGTAGACTGTTTGAAACAAATCAATATTTGAGCACGGCCATGCATTTCACAGTCTCACTTAATCAAGAGGCCCATGGATATCACTGTGAATATATCGTAGGGTTAAATTCCATCTAGATCATTCATAATTTATATTCGATTCTAAATATATCCAATAATCACCGTTATCATTACTCCGTTACGAAATAACTTTAGATGATATCAAAACACAAATATCCTCGAATAAAATTATAATGATTTCAGGTCTGAGGACCATTATATCACTATCACTATGAGAACAACTTATGATACTTGTTAATTATATTCCATGTAGTTATCTCACGGTGGGTCAGCCCAATATGTTATTCTCCAATACGTATTTATATCTTGACTTTAATATCACGTATATTAATGATCAATGAGATGTGATCATCAGTCAATCAACATACTAGTCTTAACGCTTTATCGTTGTCCTATATTAACAATAAAAGTCGACTAGGGGCATTTAAGAATTATAATACTTATCACATTATATAATCTCAAGTTCGGTCTTACTCGAACTATATAATTCCGTATTATTATTCTAAGGACTTCTATTATATTATTATTTATATTACGCAGTAAATACAATATAATAGAATAATATTTTATTCCAAATAAAATAATAACATCAACAGTGTTATCAATCTCATCAAATGAATTGCCTCTAGGGCACAAACTCTAACAATCTCCCACTTGCACTAGAGTCAATCATTTACGTATCATATACTTATGAAACTAGTGTGACGATTAAACTTCTGCTGCGACAGAGTTTAATTCAGTTGGTCTGCAACATTACAACTTTTGTAACTTTGCAGATATGTTTATTTCTTCTGTGAACAACTTCACATAAGAATTATATTTCTTAAAATATATGTTTGGATTGATGATGATTTTAATGTTTTTAGGCCTGAGCAACAACCATATTGTTATCGCAATGTGTATCATTCGATCAACAATGAATTAAGTTCAATCATGAACTTCTTAATCCAAACATTTTCTTTCTTAGAATCAGTATTTATTTCTTGTTTTTAAACTAATATTACCTACAATAATCAATGTGTTATCAAATAACATTAGAGTTATTGTGTCACTCCCACTCAATTTCTTGTCTATACAAGATTTAGTGGTATCTTGTGATTTTCGATATATCTCGAATTCTATTTTATTCCCATCGGTATCTAAGAGACTGACTCTCCTTCACAAGGATACCAAATCAAGTAATAAACATTTTATTCTCTGAGAATTTATATCCACAAAATAGTTATCTGATTTGGGTCCGATCTTATCAGAGGAAGGACGTTTAACAAATGCCTTACATCCCAAATCTTCATATTAGACACACTAGGACATTTCCTAGTTCATATCTTACATGGCGTCTTCAAATCGTTTTAGTGGGATTTAATATAATTGTTCTAAATTTAACATATAGGAAGATCTATATGACTTTTCATTAATCGTACTATATCTTATAAGGTTCGATATCTCCGTTCAGACATACCATTCTAATATGGTGTTCTAGGTGGACAGAGTTGTGAAACAATTCCAAACTCTTTCAGATAGTCATTAAACTTATTGGCTTAAATGTTCTCTTTCGAACTATTCGACAAATATTTATTTTTTATTAAAATTGGTTTCTAACTTCACTTTGAATTCTTTGAACTTTTCAAAGGATTCTGATATGTATTTCGTAAGAAATACATATCTATATCTACTGATATTATCAGTAGATATAATGAAGTAATAAAACCTACCTCTAGCTTATGTATTCGTTGTTCCATATACATCATTATGTTCGAGACCCAATACTTGTCACTCAATCACTTTGTCAAATGAAAAAGTGATTCAGTTACTTTGCCTAATAAACAAGATTTGTATTCTTCATATAATTCAAAATCAAATGATCTCAAAATTCCATCATTATGGATTTTGATATACTTTCTTGTTTATATTGGCTAACTGGTAATGCTAAAAGTATGTTGGATTTAAATCACTAAATTTAATCCACTTGGTATTTATGTCAGGTACATTATAGTTAAAGATTTATAAAATTCATTAACTATTTGTGAAATTCCATTAGATATTTCATTTAAATAAAATGAACAACAATTGTTCTTTTACTACAAATGAAATTTAAACCTGTCAAAACAAGTTTTATAATAACATTTATTTTAAATGGAATTTCATAATAACAATTATTTTATCTATTTTAATTAAGCCAGTATATAGAACAAGAATCAACTTGCTGTGGTTAATCCAACAACTTTTGTTTCATTTCCATTTGTAAGTCCACTTGTCGTTTTATCAGATTTCTACTTATTCTGCAATTTCTGTAAATCAACGTACATTTATGTGATTTATATCTAGTATCTAATACTAGGAATGTATAAGTAGATTATTATAACATTTATATCTTATTCAGTTGAAGTCATACTTTGACTTTGGTTTTAGATCCTCTATATTTGTTAGAACAATTACGTTTGATTTGTTTGAGGACAATCCTCAAATTTCAATGTTAGTCAAGAAATTTGATTTAATTCAATTTATATCCTTTTTAAGGATTAATTTAAATTATCGAGTTATTTATTATTTAATATCTACATTAGATAATAAGTAATAACTGATTCTGTAATATTTATTTAATACAAAATTTTGACAATATGTAAATCATTATATACATATAATGGTGTTCCAAGATCCATATCTAGTCATGCCTTGACCTAGTTTTGGCTAAACTCAAAACACAACCTTTTAGGTAGACATCTTATGTCAATTATATTTTCTATATAACTCTTGGATCGTATGTTGAACATTTTGTTCAGTATTATTAATTTGCTCAAAATGTAGAATAATTCATGCTTTTGTCTCTGAGGCCATAATCGTATTATGCAGCCTAGTTAAGTCAGACCCAATAATAGGTTGGAGCACCACATTTTACTCCATCGCATATAACCAAAATAAAAGGTGCACAACGCTTTAGCGTTAGTTACATCTAGTGATTTTGGACAATGATGAGTATATTATTGGAAGACATCACCATGACTCAATATAACAAAATTTGCTATTAGAGGGAATTTATAATTCGTAGTGAGAAACAATATTAAAGTTATTTACACATATCAACATATATGTATTTTATATTCTTATTATTATTTGAATTTAAATAATATATATTTATATATATATATATATATTCAAATTCAATGAAGCGGTCTATTCTTCTTTGAACATTTCAAAGAGATGGTTGATATAACTTTTATATTGCAAAGTTTCAGATAAAATATAAATTTATTTAAAATCTATACAACCAAATAGATTTATACTTTTATCCACCCTAAAGGAATTCAAGGACCAATTAAAATTGGTTTGAATCCTCATAAATTTTAAAATGTATGTGGATACAACCTACAGTCCCGTTAAGAAAAAGATTATATAAATAAGCATCATGCATTATGTAACCATTATATGATTATATAATATTCAGTCCATACCGTACTGCATTCATAGATTTAAGCAAAAGATCATGAGCAAGAGCACTTGACATAATAAACATGTATTTACTTATCATTGATCAAACATCATAATGATATTATAATGATAATAACACATACATTAATTCAATACAAAACAGTTCTGTATTTAGCCATTAATATAAGTGTGCAAACCAGCATGTTCATAATGTATACATGTACAACTATGATTCATACTTATCAATACAAATAAACAAAACATTATGATATTTATATGCAGTCATACTGCAAAGTATTATAACTACATATGCTTCAGGAAGCCCCATAATCTTGCATTTACATGTCCATCCTCTTGTATAGTTTAGCTCAGTCAAACTGATTGATGCTATAGGGATTAATCTGCACACATTCATCAATATAAACAAAGCATCATTATGCAGTATGTATACATATACATATATATATATATCAAATATATATATATATATATATATATGTATGTATAACATTGTTTAAATTCATCCATGTCAAACATATATGAACAGAGTATCATACATATATGAACAGAGGTCTTTTATGATTATATAGCCAAGATTTATCATTCATAATGAGGTCAAAAGGCTTTTCTTAAACTATAATATAATCAATGGTTTAAAAACACACATGCATTTAGTATTTCTTTTATTTAAGTAACCAGTATGATACTAGTGTCCATTTATTAGTATAAATATTTAAACCAGGTCCATATATCAATATATATGCCAATAGTTTGAACCATGAATCAAGTCATACTTGTTAAGTCTCTTCTTGCAGTATATATGTATATATACATATAATAAAAAACAGATCAGTTTTATTGTGTTTCTTAAAACACATTCAAGTGAAACCAAGAAATATACAAGACAAAGGATTTTATCATAATAAGATCCAATAGTCCATCTATGAATAGATAAATTGATACAGTATAACCCCATCAAATATGAGAAAATATGTTAGGGTTTGGTGTCCATTCATATGAGTATGTATGTTTTTAATATTCTATCAGTCCATATGAGTGCTTAAGATAATTCAAATCATATTCAAATTTGTTTAATAAATCATATGAGGAAAACAATAAACCAGATATACAGATCATATCATCAAATATGATATATTAGATCTAGTAATAGGTTAGGAATAATGTCACATATTTACTCATGATTCCAATCTGATTTAATAGCAAAACAAAAATTTGTGTTTACTGAAATCAATCCATTTCAGAACATTGAATAATATCTGGTGGGGTTTAAACATTTCAAACCAGGAGTCCTATCCAATTTCTTTAACTCACAAATCCATTCCTGTTTATTTTATATCAGATACAAAATCGTTTATAATGAAACGATTTCATTATATAAAAGAGTTTTATGTTATAATACTCTTATATTGGAGATTATAAAAATATGCTAATCAAACAGATTTTGATTATTAGTTTTTACCTTTTACCTCATATTCAAAACGGATATGTCATCACTTAACATATAGAAAAAATAACATCTAACACAAATCCGTGTCTAATTAAACATGCAGAGGTAATCATATTGACCAACATGTTTTCTGATTCCAACGAATAAGAATTTCCATAATTAATACCATATATTAAGTAGTAGTTCTTTCCAGATTTGGCAGAAATCAAATCTTGTTCATAATGAACTAATTTCATCTTAGATTTAATTTTCTACCTATTCATTACTCACAACTCTGTTCATAACACAATACTGAAACTGTTTTGCAATAAATTAACAGTCAAACTGTTTTGTATCAATGTCATCACAATGAGCATTATTTGATTAGCCATTTAAATTTAGTATGATATCTAGAGAATAGTGATAGTTATATAACATGATTTCTGAAATCTGTTATACTTTGCATATCAATCTGATTATAGATTAACATTAAACCCCTTTACAGAATTTAAGTGGCTTTCCCATGAAAAAAAAATTCAATATAAATTTCAGTAAAAGGAATAGATGCACTTATAGACACAGTTCATCATATATACGCATAACTGAAAATAAAACAAGATTAATCAGATCATATCTGATATGTTAATATCCGTTTCATTCATTTATACATGACTGTAACATAGAAAAGGAGTAAATCAGACCAGATCTGATATATGTACTACAGTGTAACATATTTACATGTAACTGAAATATAAAACAAGATAGAATCAGATCAAATCTGATGTGTTTATGTCAGTTACCTTGAATACATGTTACTGTGGTATTTAAACAAAATAAATCACATCATGTTTGATGTGTTTATATCTGTTTTGCTTGGCTTACTTAATCAGATCTAATCTGATTAAACCATGACCTGTTTTCTATGTTTGATCATCCCATGTTTTTCATATATGTCAAATATATAATGGTTTCCTACATGGAAGCAAAGAAGTATATATATATGTGTATATATATATATATTCCAAATACCAATACTTATGGCAATTTTCTATATTGTCATTTAACACTATCTGAATAAATGTTAAGCATTATTACTAACAAGAGCATATATGATAATCTTGTTCTTAGTGAACTAAGGTTATAGAAACAGTTTTCTATCAATAATCTGAAGGTAGTGTACATTTACAATTGAATCTGAACTCACAAGAATTTGAAACCAAGGTAAGTTTGAAGTTCAGCTCAGATTATAACAGATTGTCCTATGTTAATATGTATGATTTACCATGTCATATATACAAGGATAAAGACTATCTACTATTCAGATCTGTAATACAATAACTGGTATTGTTATAGAGTGAAAACAGGGCTTAATTAATTACATATAACAGACATGATTCAAAATCTATCTGTTATACATATAAAGGTTTACAGATCCAAACACATACTGATTTGTAAACTGTGTCATTTTAATCTCATTCATGGAATCATAATAGAGCACAAATTAAATACATGTAATAGATATGATTCAAAATCTATCTATTATACATATTAAATCTTCTGTAGCAATTACAGAACAAAGATGACAGTTGATTTCCTTTTAAAACAGATTCAAAATATAGGTTAAACCCAATTATACTAACATAAGAATTGGAATTTCAGACATTCATAATTGAATTAATATCATATATTAATTCAAATTCATTCAGATGAACAAGACGAAATTTTGCTTGTCACAAAAACGATTTTAGTTCATTATTGAATGTTTACAAAATTATAGATCTCATCATTTTGATGTTCATAACATCGATTAGCATGTTACTGTAACAATTTCAAGGCCTAACTGATATTCGAATCAATATAAACCTGGCTCCGATACTATTGAAGGTAATTTGGGATTGATTGGCAGCGGAAACAACCAAAATCAGAAACCCCAGTTAACAAAATCGAACAGAATTAAATCAAAATAGGTACCTTTCTTCTTTGAATAGCAAGATCGAACGAAACCCTAACTTTGATCATTGAATCAGATTCCAGATTGAATCAACACGAGCGCTTGAATTCGAGCGCCTCTATTGGAGATCCACTGACATTGCTCTCGAAATCGAATCGAAGAAGAATGAGGTAGTACTAGCTATTTGGGATCTAGGGTTTTAAAAGAATATAGGTTGTAATAATAATGAATTAAGAAAAGGTCGGACCCTTCCTTTATAACATTAGAACCGACATTTTCTCTTACCATGTGACCCATTCACCCTTATTTAAATAATAGAATTAGTCAGAAACCCTTATATTTAAATAACCTCACCTTTTACAACGTACGTAAGTGTGACCCGATAGGCTATCACAGTGTTGACAACAGTTTAAACAACATTTAGACCGTAAACAATGAGCGGCGTCTAGTAACACATCATTGTTACCCAAGCTATAATAGTAATGATTCGATATGAACTTTGTGAATGGTTATCCTTTTAATCGTTATATCCAAGATTAAACTGGAGGCATGGATCGTATCATCCTCTTTATAATTTAATCTATTTTTCTTGATCAATAAGTAGACTGTTTGAAACAAATCAATATTTGAGCATGGCTATGCATTTCACAGTCTCACTTAATCAAGAGGCCCATGGATATCACTACAAATATATCGTAGGGTTAAATTCCATCTAGATCATTCATAATTTATATTCGATTCTAAATATATCCAATAATCACCGTTATCATTACTCTGTTACGAAATAACTTTAGATGATATCAAAACATAAATATCCTCGAATAAAATTATAATGATTTCAGGTCTGAGGATCATTATATCACTATCACTTTGAGAACAACTTATGATACTTGTTAATTATATTCCATGTAGTTATCTCATGGTGGGTCAGCCCAATACGCTATTCTCCAATACGTATTTATATCTTGACTTTAATATCACGTATATTAATGATCAATGAGATGTGATCATCAGTAAATCAACATACCAGTCTTAACGCTTTATCGTTCTCCTATATGAACAATAAAACTCGACTAGGGGCAATTAAGAATTATAATACTTATCACATTATATAATCTCAAGTTCAGTCTTACTCGAACTATATAATTCCGTATTATTATTCTAAGGACTTCTATTATATTATTATTTATATTACGCAGTAAATACAATATAATAGAATAATATTTTATTCCAAATAAAATAATAAATTCAACAGTGTTATCAATCTCATCAAATGAATTGCCTCTAGGGCACAAACTCTAACATGTTATTGGTTGAATTTAATGTTGACTGTTGGTTTGGATTCAATGTTTGATATGTTATCAATCAATAAGGAGTACTAACTAAGAGACTAGCAGCGGATGGCCTTAAATCTATTTTTAAAGACGTCGATTTGCCATTAGGCGAATTAATGACATTTGAAGTTATAAAATATATTTTTATAACTGAAGCAAGGTTCAATTTATATTTTTATAAGTCGTTCAAATTAGAAGTTTTATAATAAATCAATATTTATAACTTGTTTTATATATTAATTGTAAAATGTTTTTATAGCGAGTTCTTAAGTTTAATAAATTTTATAAGCATATAAGTCAGAAATTAACCTACTGGTTAATAATTGGGAATATTTGTTTCTGGGAAATAATTAAGTGTTATTTTAAATTAATTATATTATTAATTGATTCAAGAGTATGAATGAGTTGAAATCAGTTAACAAGTTAACCGAGGATTTTCAAGTTGACCAAGTCAACTACTTGAATTGGAATTGATTATTGGATTAATTTGTTTAAACTTAATCTAACAGAAATGGTTGATGAATAGTTATTCAAATTTAATATATGTTCTTAAAAATTAAGTAATATTTTAATCAATTGTGTTTAAAGTTATTATTGAATTGCTTATTATTAATTAAGTACTTATTGTTTTAATAACTATTTAACGGGGATGAACTATTCTATTGTAGTTAATAAAGAGGTTAACTACTTTATTGTAGTTAGAAAGTAATTAGGTTGTAATGATATATTAAGTGAAGTTTGTGAATAATTTTGCAAAAGAATTTGATAATAAATCCAGGTTTATAAACAAGGGTTATAAAAGCTAATGTAATGGTTTAAGTTGGCATTTACTTAAAACGGAATTAAGTAAAAAACAACTAAAGTTGAAAAGAGATTTTAAAATGCCAAGGAAGAATGATAAAAAGGATTTTCTTTTAAAAGATGTGGTAAATGGCCAGGTAAACTGAATCCAAGCCAAGTTATAATAAGTTACTAAGGGGTTTGTGTAAGGATTTAATAAAGAATTTTATAAGAAAATCCAAGTTAAGGATATTTAATGTAAAATAATTTAATAAATGGATTGTGTGATCAATCCAAGTTGTAAACAAATTCCGTAAATAAGTTCTAAAGTGAAAGACTGTGTTTTAGTGGAGTTTACTTATATATATATATATATATGATTAAGTAAAGAGAGATTACCAAAAGTAAGGAATGGTTTGTAAGTCCATGTGTAAATGAAATAGTAAATGAAATTGATTTGATATTATTGTTAATATCAGTTTTGAGTTACAAAATTTTTAAGATAAGAACGTTGTTGTTTCAAGGTCTTAGAGGTAATTAAAATACCCCAATTTGAACGACTTCGCTATTATCGAAAGATAATACTAATTTGTAATGATAATGATGTGGGAAATAGATTATTTTTTCCATAAGCATTATTATAAATGTTAATCTTCAAAGTTGAAGTTAAATAAAAGCCATTGGGGATATAATAAGAAATGCATCGCATGACATTAATTTGGCCCATATACTATTTAGTAATGAAATTTATACCATTCGTCTATGAATACCTATATCGATATTTCCGAATAAGGAAAATAAAAGTGGGTTTGTAAATATATATTGATATTTCCAAAGTAAAGGAAATAAAAAATAGGTTGTGAAAATATATCGACATTTCCAAAGTAAAGGAAATAAAGTGGAACGTTGTGAATATATAGTGATATTTTCTGAAGTAAAGAAAATAGAAAGAGATTGTGAGAATATATAAAAGGGATGTTTCCGAAATAAAGGAAATGAAAGAGGGTTTGTGAATATATTGAGATATTTTCAAAGTAAAGAAAATAAAGGGGAGTTTGGTGAATACATTTACGTGAAAGATATAAGTATTGGTTATTGTTTTCAAAGTAGTGAAAACAAGGGAGATTTTTTGAGAAAGTAAATGAAATAGATTTTAAATAAAATCAATAAAAGATTTTATTGAATGATTTTGACTTAAAAGGCTTGAGCTGCTGATGTACTTGGTTGTATTGTTTTTGGTGTGATAGTTAGAACCCCAACTATCGATGAAATGATGATTTTGGACCTTTGACGTGTGTGTTTGAAGAGTTCGGTATGAGAACTAGACCCAAAATAACTTCGAACCAACTTTGCGTTTGAGAATTAACATTGCATGTATCCTATGAAGACATGGATTTTCGGGGCGAGAGGATTACTCGATGACGTCTTTGGTTAATTACCGAAGTTAAACTGGTGGTAGTAAACCTTGTGTTCTGAGGTATCTTTAGTTTCGTTCAATCCTAGAACGAACTCGTATGGACTAATGTCTAACAGAGTATTTTCTATGATCACGATTGTTGATTTTTTACAAATATACTAAGTGTGGTGGCAGAGAATTCATTCTCTTAGCTTAACACCCAGAGTGTATTTGTGGACGTCAATTTGTAACATCCCGGATTTTTAGCTGATTTATAATGAACACTTAAATTTATTTTAAGAATTGAATTGGAATAATAAATGAATTTTAGTATGGAATTTATCAATTTAATAATCGATATACGATTTAATTTTGAATATATTGAATTATCATAATACAAAAATGATAAATAATTGAATTTAGAATTTAAAACTGAATCAAAACCATTCTAACTGCTAATATAAATCTATTTGAATTATAACATTGATAATAGTTTCTTATCGATGAATTTAATTGTTTGAAATTGATTTATATTTTAAATCGAATTTAATTTAAATCGTTAATTTAAATTGTTATCTCTTTTATACATTCGAATTAAATTCCAGAATCAGTTTCCTGGAGTTTAGGATAACGTATTTATTTGAGAACATCGGTCGTTACAGTTGAATAAAGGTTCAGGTAGTACGGATTTGCGGGCCACTACATTTGGTATCAGAGCTTAGGTTGAGTAAACACCTAGGCTTTGGTGGGGGTTTACTCATTAGAGATAGGGTCAGTAGTACCCTAGAATGAGTTGAATGTATATATATTAAAGAGCGTATTTGGAAGTTGATATAAAAATTGTTTTATAATGTGTTGGCTTGTTTATTGAGTGATTTATGAATTCTGGTCGAATCGTAGGACGCCATGACGTTAATAGGAGTTTCTAAACACTTAAACAAAATAGTTCAACATAATATTGTTTAAGCTAGGTAAATGAAATAATTTTACCCAAAACCATATTTTTATATTAAAGGAATAATTTTCCGAAATTATTATATTATATAGATGTGTTGGTTGAGATCATAGTCAATATATAAATTGAAATGGTTATATGTATATAACCCAATAGAACTTGTATATACAAATGAGATGGATTAAAACTGGATTGAAATCACAAATTGGAATTTAAATCCTGAGTGTTTGAAAAATATTTTCAAAAGTGTTACGTAAATAATATAGCTTTATTCTGGAAGGATTTTTGAATAAAAATCAGTTTGAATAGATTTGCAAGTGATAAGCACGGAACTCACTTCAGTGGCTGGAAAATAATTATGATGATGATCTAGACATCATCAGTGTTCATTTTCAAGTTTCTAAGTGATGGATTGCTACCTTAGAAAAATTTCTGATGGAAATTGGTTGGAGAAACCAAGTTATTTTGAAAATTCAAGTGTTTGAATTTGAGATGATTAGCAATATATTTATATGATTTAAAAAGGGTTTGAAATAAATATCGGGTATTTGAATTCTGGAATTTAAAATTTAACCTAAGCAAGTTAAACAGATTGAAATGAATAAATCGATTTAATCAGTTTGAATGCAAATCAATGAAATATGAATGTTGAGTTTCAACATAAGTGGATTTTGAAAAGTTAACGGGTTTGTAGCATTTCTTCTGCCTTACTAATTTCGGGGACGAAATTCTTTTCAGGGGGAAGGAATGTAACATCCCAGATTTTTAACTTCTTTATAATGAACACTTAAATTTATTTTAAGACTTGGATTGGACTAATAAATGAATTTTAATATGGAATTTATTGATTTAATAATTGATATATGATTTAATTTTGAATATATTGAATTATCGTAATACAAAAATGATAAATAATTGAATTCAGATATTGAAAACTGATTCAAAACGATTCTAACTGCTAATATAAATTCTACTCGAATTATAACTATAATAATAATTAATTATCGATGAATTTAATTGTTTGAAATCGATTTATATTTTAAATCGAATTTAATTTAAATCGTTAATTTAAATTGTTATCTCTTCTATACAGTCGAATTAAAATCCAGATTCGGTTCTGTGGAGTTCAGAATAACGTCATAATCTGAGAACATCGGTCATTACGGTTGAATAAAATTTCAGGTAGTACGGATTTGCGAGCCACTACAAATTAGTGATTTGATGGATCTAACGATGTGACATTCAAAGTTTGAATGTGCTATTCTAAAAGAAAATCGTGACCTCAATCCTCATCAACTGGGAAATCATGACAGAAATCGGGCAGGCAGCATGGCTAAGTGGGTCATTCCCATTAGGGTTATTATCACCTGATCTAGAGAAATTCCATTTGCTTCTTATCCTATCATTGCTGTATGCTTTCGGTAATGGTTGCTGATCACAAACCTGTGTGATAATATGCTCGGTACACTCAAATTAAATGAGGGGCCAGTCACGTGTGGCCGGGTTGTAAGATGTTCTTGTTGAACCCGAGTGTGTCCTCCCTTACACTAATCGGAAGGTGGTCCCATACCTTGTCATATGGAAATTCAATCTCCAATAAGCCCCATGTGGTTTTTGATTATATACTAAATAGTGGAGCGTGAGATGCAGGTGTTCTGCTAGATGGTTATTTATTTGCGGTTTGATAGACACTATTATAATATCATCAGATTTTGATATCAAAAATGTTTTGGGTTGTCATAAGGCAAAAACCATGTGACAGCGCGCCCCGCACCAGCCTGCATTTCCTCCGGAAGTGCGCTGTACACATGCCCAACTAGCACGGAACGGTCGCCAAAGAAAGGAAAGAAGGGAATGAACTAATCAAGGAACCTGTAGAATGTCTCACAGCGCATGGAATAAAATATAATAATAATATACTTGACATAAAACAGGTGAGACAGTGCATAAGCTGATAACTAAAATCAACATCAATCATCAGAGCAGCGGAAATAAAAATACAGCTTATTACAACTTTTCAAATTTACTGTCTCTAACAAAGGAAAGCTAAAGTAGAAGATGCACCACCAATGCCCAAGCAGTGATCTTCAACAACACAGGGAGAATACTATATATATATTACGTGGAAGCCTCCTGCTCGTCTCCGGATCATCTACCCGAGCATCACCAGCTAACCTGTCTCTAGTCTGCTCGTGTGAGCAACCAGAGTAATAAGAGGAGACATAAAACTCTGGGTCAGACATAAAGCCTGGTATGAGCGATAAGCATCTAAACAGAATAATAACAGGTATACTAAACCATACCTGAACCTGCAACCAAAGAGTTAGTACCACATACCGTACAATACTCTAAGGTGCCATAATAAATAGTGTAAGAATACGGGGGTGGGGTGTGCATGTCACAATGGTAGCAAACAAATCATCCATAGCAACCATCCTCACATCTCTCACTCAGTGCGTAAAGCGTACGATATCTACCACTTTGGGACACTAGACAACTTGAGGTAACGACGAATCCCGACTTGTGGAAACCCTGCTGTGACCAAGCTAAACACATGGAGTCATGACCAAACATTTCAATGACCCACTTCATTGGTCGTAGCCCTTGGTTCTACCGATACCATAATGGCCCTGAATCCGCCTCCGTACCTCCTACCATAGAGGTCCAAAGATATAGACATCGTAAACCCCTTAGCACGCGTCCCGCAGCAAAGCCCAACCATGAAGCGAACTCGTTGATTCCCATCTGGATCTTGAGCTCTAACTTCTCATTTGGACTTCCTTTGCATCTCGGGTTTGGTCGAATTGGAGTGGGTCTTCAGAAGAGTTGTCGCGTAGTAACAGTCCTAGAATTCGGTTCGGTTCGGTAGTCATCACCCTCGTTGGTTCAGTTCGGTGGTCATCTTTTCATTCGGTTCGGGTCGGATACTCCGCTTCGGGTCGGGTCGGTGTCCTCCTCCGGGTCGGGTCGGGTTACTGTCTTCCTTCCAGTTTTCTCCGATCAGCTCCCTCGTTTTCCATCTACTCCGATCCGATCCGCTCCCGTTCTCCATCTACTCCGATCCGATCCGCTCCCTTCGCCTTGCTCCAGTCCTAGCCTTCCATTCTTAAGTCGATCCGATCTGGTCTCCATTATTCTTCCGATCCGATCCCTTTGTCCACTCCAACTCTAAGTAAACGGCCTTCCTTCTCTCCAAGCCTCCTCCAGTGACAAGTCCCAATCCAGTTCGGATTTCCTTGGTCAGTTCACTAATCCGATCCGACCCCTACTCCGATCCGAACCGGTTCGGAACCTGCACATTTTTGCAACTTTCCAGCGAGCTTTCTACGCCATTCGACGACGTTTTCGACAAATCTAACACTTCTAATCAATCATAAAACACACCATAGAGTCATAGCAACGTGTGATGGCAACCACAAACAGCAAACAACAATTCAAATGGATCAAAATGGATCAAACATACCCAAAACCCCTTATTTCCCTTAAGCATGTCTAAGTAAAACTAATCATAGGGTTAACAAAACTTAATCAAATCGAACCAAACTTGTAACAGAAGCGTAAAACATTATTTAAGAATTTCTAAACATTTTTCCAGAATTTATTAGTGTATAAATTCGTTAATCTTCACTAATTACCCTTAATTACCGTAATTAGTGCAAAAACTATGCAGATCACTCACCTTGGCCACAAATGAAACACCAAATCTGAAATACTCTCTGTTTGGGTCGAATTCCTATGTATAGCAGCAGCTCCAACCTTGCTCTGATGCTATTTGGCCTTGTTTTGATGTAGTTTAGGCTTAATCTTCACTAAAAATGTGTTTTTGAGTGGTTTTAGAGGATGGAAGCCATTACTAAGGTCTCAAGAAGGTTTGTGGCGGCTCAAAACTGAAATGAAAGTGATTTCCTTACCCTAATCAGCCCTCCTATGCCTCTAAACCCGAAATTCCCCTCTGGGCCTAGCTGCTAATCACCCGGTTAAGCCCAATTAAGCTGTTTTTCACCATCTGAAACTTGTTTCAGCCATATCTCCCAAACGGTGAGTCCGTTTGGCTAATGTGACCACTCTACGGAAAGAGAAACCATCATCGGGAGCCAATGGAAGTGGTTTCAGGTCAAAATTCCTTTCCAGTCAAAAGTTATGGCCAAAACAGTGCCAACTAGGGGTAAAATGGTCATTTAAAAATCGGGAAAAATCATGAACATGGGAAATGACCCCAATAGTCGTCTCCCAAAGTTACATGACCATACAACTTCATATGTGAAAGAAATAAATATTCTACGATCCTATGATGCGTAGAATGCGGGTCGTTACACTCTCCCCCTTTAAGAAATTTCGTCCCCGAAATTCCTTAACCCCAAAACATACAAAAGATCCCGCATGCCTAACAGCCATATACAACAATCAAACATGCAAAACAAGAAAACAAGCCTATCCTAGCATGCGAAAAACTAAATCGAAGTCAAAATCTTACCAGGCAAATAGTTCTGGGTATGTCTTCCTTATGTTCTCCTCTGTCTCCCAAGTACAATCATTCTCGTCCTCGCTCCACTGAACCCTGACCAACTTCACCGCCTTCCTTCGAAGTTGCTTCATGTCGTGCTCGACAATACGGGCCGGCTTGCGGTTCCCAATCGCCTCGGGTTCTACTTCGAAGTCCTCTAACTGATCAGGTGAAATAGTCATATCTGAGTCGTGAACGAACTTCCTTAGTTGGGAAACATGAAATACGTCGTGAACTCCTGCCATCTTCTCCGGTAAGTCAATTCTGTATGCCAAATTCCTGACTAGTTCAAGAATAGGGAATGGGCCAACAAATCTTGGTGCCAACTTGCCTCTCATGCCAAATCGTATTACGCTCTTCAACGGAGAAATCTTGACAAACACCAAGTCACCAACGGAGAATTGTAGGTCTCTTCTCCTCTTATCAGCATAACTCTTCTGCCTATCTTGGGCAGCCTTCATTCGTTGTTGAATGATCTTGATCTTATCTGAAGTTTCCCTCACCACATCTGGTCCAAGCATAAACTTCTCGCCAGTCTTTATCCAACATGATGGTGAGTTGCACGGTCTTCCGTACAAAGCTTCAAACGGAGCAATACCAATACTGGATTGGTAGCTATTATTATATGCAAACTCTACTAGATGCAAATGTTCATCCCTTGATCCACCAAAATCCAATATACATGCTCTCAAGAGATCTTCCAAAATACGGTTCACCCTCTCCGTCTGTCCGTCGGTCTGAGGATGATATGCGGTACTGAGATGTAACTCTGACCCTAGAGCCTCTTGTAAGCTCTTCCAAAACCCACTAGTGAATAACGGGTCTCCGTCACTCACAATGCTTTTAGGTATTCCATGAAATCTCACTACCCACTTCATATACAATTCTGCCAACTTGGCTGCCGTTCTGGTCGATTTGACTGGTATAAATCTTGCACTTTTAGTCAATCGATCCACAATCACCCAAATGCTATCATGTCCCGATCTAGTCCTTGGTAAACCATAGATGAAATCCATCGAGACTTGCTCCCATTTCCATTCGGGAATTTCTAATGGCTGTAACAACCCACTAGGCTTCTTTTTCTCAGCTTTAACTAGCTGACAATTCATGCATTTGGATATAAACCTCTCAATGTCTCTTTTCATCCCTTCCTAGTAGTAGGTCTGCTTCATATCTCGATACATCTTGTTACCACTGGGGTGTATAGTCAATCTTGAGTGATGACATTCTCTAAGCACTTCATCCCTCAATCCATCGACATTGGGTACAACAAGCTTCCCATTCTTTCTAAGCCATCCATCTCGATCAAGCCCATACTTGTTCATCTCCTCATCGATATCCATCTCTAACTTGGAGATGATTTCCAATAGGTTAGGATCGTCCCTCTGACTAGAGCCGATCCGCTCAATCAAAGTGGGTCTAATCGTCAAACTTGCTAACATTTCTGGATTCAATTCGCACTTTGGTCTGAAATCAAACCCCGCGATATACTCCAGTTGCTTCCATTCAAGGAACATAGCCCCTAAACTGGCATGTCTTCGACTCAACGCATCGGCTACCGCATTGCCCTTTCCTGGTGTATATGCGATATCAAAATCATAGGAAGCCAAGAACTCTAACCATCTTTGTTGCCGGAGATTTAGATCCTTCTGGGAGAAGAGATACTTCAACGACTTATGATCTGTAAACAGCTCAAATCTTTCTCCCAAGAGATAGTGTCTCCACATCTTTAACGCGAACACGATCGCTGCCAATTCTAAATCATGGGTAGGGTATCTTCTCTCATGCGGTTTCAATTGCCGACTTGCATAAGCTACAACCCTACCGCCTTGCATCAATACAGCACCCAGTCCGGTACCACAGGTATCCGTGTATACCGTCATCTCTTTATCCCCCTTAGGAATGACTAACACTGGTGCGCTCGTCAACTTGTCCTTCAGACTCTTGAATGCATTCTCGCACCTTTCATCCTAGACAAAAGCTTGATTCTTCTTAGTCAACTGGGTCAATGGTGCTGCTATCTTGGAGAAACCTTGGATAAACTTACAATAATATCCACCTAATCCCAAGAAACTTCTCACATCTGTTGCATTCTTGGGCGTAGGCCAATCTTGTACCGTAGCCACCTTCGCCGGGTCCACGGCAATACCATTCTCTGATACAACATGGCCCAAGAACCTCACTTCCCTCTTACAGAAGTGACACTTAGAAAACTTTGCTTTCAATTGGTGTTTTCTCAACACCTCCATCACTACTCTTAAATGTTCCTTGTGTTCTTCCTCTGTCCTTGAATAGACCAAAATATCATCAATGAACACAAGGACAAACTTATTCAACTGATCTCTGAATACCCTATTCATAAGATCCACAAAATATGCTGGGGCATTGGTCAGCCCGAATGGCATGACCAACCATTCATAAAATCCAGACGGCGTTCGAAATGCCGTTTTAGCTATACTCTCAGCTTCCACTCTAAGCTGATGAAAACCTGTTGTGAGATCCAACTGAGAAAATACTCTCGCGCCACTCAACTGATCGAACAAATCATCTATCCGCGGTAGAGGATACTTGTTCTTCCTCGTCACTTTATTCAATTCGCGGTAGTCTACACACAAACGAAGGGAACCATCCGCCTTGGTAGCAAACACAACTGGTGCTCCCCATTCAGAAACACTCCTTCTGATAAATCCCTTCTTCAAAAGACCGCTGACTTGCACCTCGAGCTCTCGCTGTTCCCTTGGTGCCATACGACGAAGTGGCATCACTATAGGTCTGGCATCCTTTACCAAATCAATACGAAACTCAATCTCTCGGTGTGGTGGAAGCCCGGTCACTTCTTCGAAAACATCCGGATACTGGCCAACCACGGGCAAACCTGACAACTCACTATGCGGAATGTTGAGGGAGTTTAGAAAACTAGCCAATACCCCCTTACTGGGTAGACCACGAAACACTATCCTCCGCCCATCATCTGCTCTAGCTGTCACTAAAAAGCCCTCACAGTCTACCACCACCCCGTATCTTTGGAGTCAATCTACTCCCAAAATAATGCCAAACCCAGTAAAGCCCAAAACAAAGCAATCACAAACAAACATGCATCCATGACTCGATAGGACCACATTACGACAAATCATGCTAAGGCTAGTCGAACCACCAATCGGGTTTGTCACTACTAAAGGTCTATCGACAATCTCGGGCTCCAATCCCAACCTATCTACCAGGTCACTAGATATGAAAGAACTGGAAGCTCCGGTATCAAATAAAACTCTAACGGGAACATCATAAACAGAAAGCATACCTTGAATGACGACATTCTTTCCCTTCTCCGCCGCTGTTGGGGCATTCGACGAAGAAGGAATAGCATTAAGGGCGTATGCTTTCACCATTTGCTTTTCTTTAGGGGGTTGCAGACACTTGTCCTTGTGATGTCCCATTTGGCCACAATTGAAGCACTTCCTATCCGCTGGCTTGGCCCGACAATTACTAGCATAATGGCCCTTCTTACCACAGCTGAAGCACTCAACATCTTGCTTATTCTTTTTCTTCTGGCCATCCTTAGTCTGATTCTGCTTTCTCTTATTCTGGGGACCACCTTTACCTCCACCACTTGCTTGTGGTTTTGGCTCTTCTGCAGATGCAACCTCAGTCTTCGACTTAGGGTAGAGACTCTCTGACCTCAATGCTTTTCCCACAATCGACTCAAACGTCTCATCAATGTGGTTAATAAGCTTTTCCCCCAAGTACTGATCCAAACCAGTTATGAATTTCTCATTCTTCTTCTCGGCAGTATCAATAAGAGATAACCCATACTTCGACAAAGTGTCGAATTCAGCAATATACTCTGAGACAGCTCTGCCATTGCTTGAGCTCCAAGAATTTCTTAAACAGCACTGACTTCTGAGCAGCTGGAATGAACTTCTCGCTAAAGCGAGCTTTAAACTGCTCCCAAGTAACCTGATCTTCGGGAGTAACTGCCTTTATAGCATTCCACCAATTCATTGCCCGCCCGTGCAGCTGACGGGACGCTAGCTTTCTCTTCATCGCATCCTCGATACCCAAATCCTCGAAGATACGTTCGCAACTATCCAACCAATCTTGAACATCCGTGGCCGATTCCGTTCCGTGGAACAGTTTCCCACCAAGGCTAGTATAATCCTTATTCAGCTTGGCAAAGTCGACTCTTGGCGCCTGCACTATTGGGCCACCACCATTTCCACCATTGGGAGCTGCCCTCTGTACATCTCTAAGCATCTCTCTCAAGATGTCACTAAACATCGTCCTCATGTCAGCAGCATTCCCATTATTGGCTCCCCTACCGGTACCTCTAACATATCGGCTCATCGTCAATCTGAAAAAGGAAACGATTAACGACTCCATAGTGGTGCTAGTGCAGTACGACTTCATCCTTATACTAGTAATAGTATATATATATATAGCTTTTAAAAACCAAAGTAATCACAAATACGCTCTCTCGTATACATATATAATCTCTCCCTGATAACTTCCCTAGGTTAACTACGCAACCTAGAGCTCTGATACCAAGTGTGACGGCCCGCCCCGCACCAGCCTGCATTTCCTCCGGAAGTGCGCTGTACACATGCCCGACTAGCACGAAACGGTCGCCAAAGAAAGGAAAGAAGGGAATGAACTAATCAAGGAACCTGTAGAATGTCTCACAGCGCATGGAATAAAATATAATAATAATATAGTTGACATAAAACAGGTGAGACAGTGCATAAGCTGATAACTAAAATCAACATCAATCATCAGAGCAGCGGAAATAAAAATACAGCTTATTACAACTTTTCAAATTTACTGTCTCTAACAAAGGAAAGCTAAAGTAGAAGATGCACCACCAATGCCCAAGCAGTGATCTTCAACAACACAGGGAGAATACTATATATATATATATATTACGTGGAAGCCTCCTGCTCGTCTCCGGATCATCTACCCGAGCACCACCAGCTAACATGTCTCTAGTCTGCTCGTGTGAGCACCCAGAGTAATAAGAGGAGACATAAAACTCTGGGTCAGACATAAAGCCTGGTATGAGCGATAAGCATCTAAACAGAATAATAACAGGTATACTAAACCATACCTGAACCTGGACCTACAACCAAAGAGTTAGTACCACATACCGTACAATACTCTAAGGTGCCATAATAAATAGTGTAAGAATACGGCGGTGGGGTGTGCATGTCACAATGGTAGCAAACAAATCATCCATAGCAACCATCCTCACATCTCTCACTCAGTGCGTAAAGCGTACGATATCTACCACTTTGGGACACTGGACAACTTGAGGTAACGACGAATCCCGACTTGTGGAAACCCTGCTGTGACCAAGCTAAACACATGGAGTCATGACCAAACATTTCAATGACCCACTTCATTGGTCGTAGCCCTTGGTTCTACCGATGTCATAATGGCCCTGAATCCGCCTCCGTACCTCCTACCGTAGTGGTCCAAAGCTAAAGACATCGTAAACCCCTTAGCACGCGTCCCGCAGCAAAGCCCAACCATGAAGCGAACTCGTTGATTCCTATCTGAATCTTGAGCTCTAACTTCTCATTTGGACTTCCTTTGCATCTCAGGTTTGGTCGAATTGGAGTGGGTCTTCAGAAGAGTTGTCGCGCAGTAACAGTCCTAGAA
This sequence comes from Allium sativum, assembly GCA_030737875.1. Lineage (NCBI taxonomy): Eukaryota > Viridiplantae > Streptophyta > Magnoliopsida > Asparagales > Amaryllidaceae > Allium > Allium sativum. The sequence continues at coordinate 694,954,230 of CM060920.1, forward strand.
TTCGGTTCGGTTCGGTTCGGTTCGGTAGTCATCACCCTCGTTGGTTCGGTTCGGTGGTCATCTTTTCATTCGGTTCGGGTCGGATACTCCACTTTGGGTCGGGTCGGTGTCCTCCTCCGGGTCGGGTCGGGTTACTGTCTTCCTTCCAGTTTTCTCCGATCAGCTCCCTCATTTTCCATCTACTCCGATCTGATCCGCTCCCGTTCTCCATCTACTCCGATCCGATCCGCTCCCTTCGCCTTGCTCCAGTCGTAGCTTTCCATTCTTGAGTCGATCCGATCTGGTCTCCATTATTCTTCCGATCCGATCCCTTTGTCCACTCCAACTCTAAGTAAACGGCCTTCCTTCTCACCAAGCCTCCTCCAGTGACAAGTCCCAATCCAGTTCGGATTTCCTTGGTCAGTTCACTAATCCGATCCGACCCCTGCTCCGATGCGAACCGGTTCGGAACCTTCACATTTCTGCAACTTTCCAGCGAGCTTTCTACGCCATTCGACGACGTTTTCGACAAATCTAACACTTCTAATCAATCATAAAACACACCATAGAGTCATAGCAACGTGTGATGGCAACCACAAACAGCAAACAACAATTCAAATGGATCAAAATAGATCAAACATACCCAAAACCCCTTATTTTCCCTTAAGCATGTCTAAGTAAAACTAATCATAGGGTTAACAAAACTTAATCAAATCGAACCAAACTTCTAACAGAAGTGTAAAACATTATTTAAGAATTTCTAAACATTTTTCCAGAATTTATTAGTGTATAAATTCGCTAATCTTCACTAATTACCCTTAATTACCGTAATTAGTGCAAAAACTATGCAGATCACTCACCTTGGCCACAAATGAAACACCAAATCTGAAATACTCTCTGTTTGGGTCGAATTCCTATGTATAGTAGCAGCTCCAACCTTGCTCTGATGCTATTTGGCCTTGTTTTGATGTAGTTTAGGCTTAGTCTTCACTAAAAATGTGTTTTGGAGTGGTTTTAGAGGATGGAAGCCATTACTAAGGTCTCAAGAAGGTTTGTGGCGGCTCAAAACTGAAATGAAAGTGATTTCCTAACCCTAATCAGCCCTCCTATGCCTCTAAACCCGAAATTCCCCTCTGGGCCTAGCTGCTAATCACCCGGTTAAGCCCAATTAAGCTGTTTTTCACCATCTGAAACTTGTTTCAGCCATATCTCCCAAACGGTGAGTCCGTTTGGCTAATGTGACCACTCTACGGAAAGAGAAACCATCATCCGGAGCCAATGGAAGTGGTTTCAGGTCAAAATTCCTTTCCAGTCAAAAGTTATGGCCAAAACAGTGCCAACTAGGGGTAAAATGGTCATTTAAAAATCGGGAAAAATCATGAACATGGGAAATGACCCCAATAGTCGTCTACCAAAGTTACATGACCATACAACTTCATATGTGAAAGAAATAAATATTCTACGATCCTATGATGCGTAGAATGTTGGTCGTTACAAACCATCTTTGATTACTTGTGGACTGGTCTTACGATTATCCTTTTCTTTCAATGGATTTTCCAAATTCAAGCAAGTTGTATGTTATGTGAATTTATCAATGAAAGTATTCCAGATAATCCGAGTGAATTTTGCTTTGCTTCAAATGTTCTCAGGTCAGACAGAGTATATTTCCATGTTAGGTTTAACTTGGAGCTTCAGAAGAGGAGTTGGAGTCGAGAAGTATTTCTAGTATCAGTTTATTTCCATTGTGTGTGTTATATTCATGTTGTGTACTCTGATTGTATTGTCATATATATACAGTTTTCTCTTTGCGTAAAGAGTATTGATGTATTATATTTTATTCGTTCGACTGTGAGACTCTGATCTTCTTATCCTTCTATTCAAACATTTCTCTCTTTCTTCTTCTCACCCACTAACTTCTTTCTCCTAACTATTCGCTTTTCTGTGCTTTTGAGTTGGACATGAGTAACAGCTTAAACGGTATGGAAAAGTTGGGTCGTTACATGTGGCATCAGAGCTGAAGGTTAAGTAATAACCTTAACTCTGTGGCATAACTCAATAGAGATGGGGTTAGTAACACCCTAGATTGAGTTTTGAGTGTATATATATGAGAGAGCATATGTTTTAGTGTTATAAAAATTGTTTTTATTGTGTTGATTGGTTTTTTGAGTGGTATATGAATTTCACATCGACGCGTTTAGCCGACGTGGTAGGCAGGGATTTATAAACACTTGAACAAGGTAAATCGACATGCCATTGTTTTAAAGTGGGTAAATGAAATAATTTTACCTAGAAATTATATTTTTACATAAAAGAATGCTTTGCTAAAATTATTGGTTTAGTCGGTTATTATAATATTGAAGTGGTTATATATAACCAAGAGGAATTTGTATAGAATAAAATATACAAATATGCTGAATTGGAATTGAATCCGCTGTAGAATTTGGAATTTAAACCCCGACTGTTTAGAAAATATTTTCTGAAGTATTATAAAATAATACTACTTTGAAAGGATTATTGAATAAGAATCATTTTAAATAGATTTTGAAAATGATTTAGCACCGAACTCACTTCACTTGCTAGATAATAATTCCGTTGATGATCCAGACATCATTGGTGTTTATTTTCAAGTTTCTAAGTGATGGATTGCTACCATGGTAAAATTTGTTAATGGAAAATTGTTTGAGAAAAATAAGTTGTTTAAAAAGTTCAAATGTTTTGAATTGAATTGGTTATAAATATATGTATAATTATATGATTTCAAATTGAATTTGAAATAAAAGCAGGGAATTCGAATTCTAAATTTTAGTTTAACTTGTGTAAGTTAAAAAAATTGGAATTGTATAAGTAAATTGAATAGATTAAAATTTTAATTTAAGTTAAGCTAAATAGAATTATGTTGGATTGGAAATTAAATTAAGTGGCTTATAAATTGAAAAGAGTAAATTAATTTAAAATCAATTTGAATGAATGTCAATGTTCGTATGTGTATTATGGATTGGATGAGAAAACATGGATTGAAAATCATTGGAAACCAAGTAAAATTTGTAAATTAAATGAATGAATGATTAAAACTTCAATCATTAAAACCCACTTGTTCAAATTGAGTTAGTACAGGTACATGGAACTGTATGTCTTGGTTTTGGCTGCGTAAACAACATATGAATTAAGCGAGTTCGCTTAATAACGCTTATATAAGGCATGCCTATGCAAAAATATAAAAATTGGGTTTTGAATTTTATTTTTCGACCGTAGGTTGATGTATGATCATGCAGTATTGCTGAAGTTCTTCCGTACATGGGAGACTCTGCAAAAACAAAATAGAAATTTAAGGTGTTAGAAAATTTTAGAGATTTTTGAAATTTTTTTGTTAATAAAAATGAATTGGTATTTTGATTAAAACTAGTTCGATTAGTTAAAAGTAAAAGTTCAGAAAGATTTTAACTAAGTAAATTTTGAAAAGTTAATGGGTTTGTAGCGCTCTTCCTGACTTAGTAATTTCAGGGACGAAATTCTTTTGGGGGGAGGTGTAACAACACGAAAAATCCAAGCCAATTTAAAAATTTTATTTTGGAAATTTTAATGAATTTGGAATATTTAAAATGATTTATTTTAAATAATAATGACAAGAAATTTATTTTGAATAGAATTAGAACGTATATATTTATTTAAATCAGAGTTAGAATATACATATTTATTTTAATTATAAAAGGAATTGAAAATGGCGCGGTAGTTTGAAAATTCGATTTCAAATTTCTAATGAATGTTCAGGATTCAAAATAAACTGAATTTTAGCGAAACTAAAAATATTATAATCTATTTGAAAATATCTTTCCAATGAATCCAAAAAATTGAAATTTCATAGCGGGAATAAAAAGCTATGCTCAGTTGAAAATTTAGAATAATCGCTATGGAAATATAGCCCTTAAAATAGCCATTTTGCAAATGACCTCCGTTTTTGACGAAACCACTTTTGTTGGATTCGGGATGTCAAATTATTGCTAGGTTCCAAAATTCATAATTTTTGGAATTAATATGTGAGCGTGGCGGATTTAAACGTGTTTACTAATTTTAGTTTGAATTTAATCGACTGGAAAATGACTGTTTTTCAAACGGTCACCAAATTTGACGAAATTAGTTTTGTTAGGACTGTATCGTCAAAACATAGCCAGATTTATTTTTCTAGAACTTTTGGAGTCCGTATGTGGCCCCGGTAAATTAAAATGTATGTTTAAATTAAATATATATTGATTTATATTTTAATTTGAAATGGAAACTGATCGAAACAGCTGAACTGGCTCACGATACATAACCTATTGTGTTTGGAATGGTGGTAATTAGTTGTAGGCGATAGCCGGTGGGTTCGATTTTGAGTTCGAAATAAAAAATTGCTATTTTATAGAAAATTAAATTAAATATATAAGTTATAACCCTCTCTCCCCTCTCTCCCCTCTCTCTCTACAAGTCAACGGTCATTACAGAAAAAAAATAATATAAAAAAACACCCGTCCATCTCATTCCACAGCCCATCGCCCTCCGCTCTCCCCATCGTCGCGACCCCCATCCACTGCGCCGCCTTGGCCGAGCCTCCCACCGTCGACGCCGACCCCCTGGCAACTGCGAGCCCTCCAGCCTCCCCCTCCGCTGTATAAATCGGCACCCCCTCTAAAACCCGAGCTACGACAAGCCGCCGCCTCCAGAGGTCGCTGGGACCACTGCAGCCGACTGAGCACGCCCCGACGCCGCCTTTGACTCCCCCTGGCCCACCTCTGACGCCCAAGACCTTGCCTCCCGCCATTGGCCCTAATTTGGTTGAGCTATGTAATTAAGGTAATTAATTTACTTAATTAATCAGTTATTAATTAATTTAGCTTAGTTAAATTTCAGATTTTAGTATGAATGATATTGAAATTCAAAGATGAGATTTTTAGAAATTCAAAGATGAGATTTTTATTTATATGATAGAGATATAAAAATGAGATTTTTATAATATGAAAGAAATAATAAAAGTATGACTCTTATATTATAGAAATAATAAAAATATGACTTTTATATTATAGAGATAATAAAAATATCACTTTTATATTATAGGAATAATAAAAATATGATTTTTATATTATAGAGATAATAAAATTTTGATTTTTATATTATATAGATAATAAAAATTTGATTTTTATATTATAGAGATAAAAATATGATTTTTATAATATGGAGATAAAAATATGATTTCTAAATGAAGGGATATGAAATAAAAATATGATTTTTATTGTATGAACATCGAAATAAAAATATCGTCTTTATAATGTAAACATCGTGTTAAAGATGTGATTTTTACATGTATGGTTTGAAGTAAAAATATAATTTTTAGCGAAGTAAAAATATAATTTTTAGAATTGAAATAAAAATGTGATTTTTACTATGAATAGCGTGTTGAAGGTTGCGTTGGAATTTTGAACAGAGTCCAAACCATCGTCAATTAAAGAATGGAGGAGTGGAACCCAATGGTGAGAACTCCTCACTAAAATTTCTTGTTCAGTTATTTATTTATAACTGCATATATGAACTGCTCCCCGTCATCCACAGACTATGGATGACTTGTTTGTTTGATTGTGTTGTGAAAATTGCTTGTGATGTGAAATGGACCACGTAAAAATATTCTTATGTTGAATAAAAATATTTGAATAATAAAAATATCATTTTTATTATATAACTGAGCTGTAGAAAATATTCATATGTTGAATAAAATATTTTATCGTTAAAAATATAATTTTTAACGTTGATATGAATAAAATAAATATTCATTTACAAATCAAACAATTTGTTTATACAAACCAATTTGACTGATATGGATTGGGACGATAAATTTTACACGTCGCCCAACTGGACAAATAAATTCCGTGTTTGTAGATTGAAACCCCACACGGGTGTTGGGATGATATATGACATACACTAGTCCCAATAATTAGTTGTATGTCAATCGATGGGTTGAAAGACTGTTATAAGCGTTAAATATTTATATTTGATGCTTATGCAGTGTAGAATGCACTTTGGATGATGGTTGACTGTGTTTGATTGTTGTTGTATACATGTGTGTATGAAATCCATATAAATCACATTATATGGTAATTGACTATGTCTGATTCCAATTCAGAAGAAATGAATATTTTAAAATAACGATTATTTTAAAATAATGAATATTTTAAAAATAATATTCAGTAAATGATCAAAATTTGATTTTGATGTCCGATTTGGAATGAACACGAAAATATTTAAATATATAAAGCCGTGTTGATTAGATTAACACCATTTTGACGTGAATGTTATTTGTATCGATTTTATTCATTTTTATAATGAATATAAAAAATGAAGTGATTTCAAAATCTAATGTTTTGAAAATATTATCATTTATATATTAATGATATGGAATATTCAATTTTGATTTGAAATTGAATAAATTGAATATGAAGTTGAAATCATTTTGAAAACGAATTTGAAACGTTTTATAATATACGTTTTCAATGGAAATCGATGAAATATATATATAATACATATTATATATATAATGGCCTGAATAGAACGTGCCACGCCGCGGTAGTTCGCGAATTTTGACCATTGACTTCGAATGGACATTACGTGAGATCCGACTGTCGGATTCTCCTAAACCTGGAACCGTTGGGTTTGTATCGAAAAGAGCTTTCTAACATATTAGAGATTTGAAATCTAACGGAAGGATTTGGAATTATGTCCAAATCAAATTTGGAAAAGTTCGTTGTAAGTGCAGTTCGATGACCGTTTATGGAAATCGACTGTATGGGCCTTGATAAAATTATTAAAATATCAATAATTAGTGTAAAATCATAAGAAATGATTTGGAAAGAATTAGGATGAAAAATTCCATATTTGAACAGATAACATTTAAACTAGTTATTAACTAGATTTGAAATCCACAAATTTTTAAATAAAATAATTGGATTTTTGAAATGGTTTTAAAAATAACTAGGATTTCCAATATATGAATTGGAATGGATTTGAAATCAAAATTGTCTTCGGAATATTTCGATGTTGGATTTCGTGATTATACAGACATTGTTATGGAAATTTGAAAGATATATTTTTTTGGCTATTTCCAATACGATATTTGTTGGTTTCAGAGTTTGATATTGAATATAAGCCGATATATTTTCTATTCAGAGCCTTGTGTTTAATATCAAATGGGATTTTGAGGTTTGTCATTGCAACACCCCGTATTTTATATGAACGTATAGGTAACAAATCAGAGGATAATTAATTTTTAAAATAAGAATCAAGGGAAACAGGTTGCGCCGTTGCGTTCGTCTCGGAATTCTTCTTGAAAACGAGTCCGAGTTTGCAAGAATTGGATTCCGTATGAGGGAGATATGACCCTCCGAAGTTTCAGAAAATTTCAGAATCAAAGACAGTTCGAAATTCGAATTTCGAAATTCGAATTCAAACCCATAAGCGGGCTGGGCGGGAAATTTCCCGCCCAGGACCCAAGTCGACTGGGCAGTCGACCCCCCAAGACCCAGGTCGACTGAGGAGTCGACCCCCCAGACCAGGTCGACTGGGCAGTCGACCTGGGGGTCGACCTCCCTGGTCGAACCTGGTGCGTGTGCGTGTGGTTTTGAGGGCTGTGACATGTTTGGACGGACCTGATGAGTTCTAGGGTTAATCTGAGGGGCCTGAATGAGTTCCTACACCTATAAATACATCCTAAGACCTAGCCTTCTCTACACACAATTCTATTCTGCTTCTACTCTACCTCTGTTCTAATAAAAATAAAAATGTCGTCGCTACTCTGCTGGAATCAAAACTAGAAGCTAACCAACATCAACCTAAGCAACTCAATTCAAATTAGAGATTAAAGCTTCTGCAACGATTCTACAACAATTAAAGTTCTTTCTTTAATACAACCAAGGCAAGTACAGTTATTTTCCGATATAAACATTAATTTTGATTGTGACATGAATTGTAAATATGAATCTGAGGTTATATCTGTTCTGTTCTGATTAGATTTATCTTATTCTGTATCTCTTTCCTCTTTCTGTTCTATAGCCAGGCTACCACGAGCCTGAGCCAATCTCATAAGAGATTAACATACGCTAAAATGTTTGGGACAGTAAAATGGACGATGCATGAATTGGGCATGACCAATAGGTGACTGATTTGAGGAAAGAACATGGACTGTAGCTAGAACATAAATATGAGACATATGACTGGACATGTTATATTTATAACATAAAGGGTATTGAACATATGATTTGTGGACACGGCATAAAAAGGTATATAATTGGACATAAATATAGACTGTATTGAACATATGATTTGAGATAAAAAGAATATGGCTTAGGTATAAAGATTTATATGAAAGTAGGATATTTATTAATGTAAATATACACCTAAGTAAGGAACCTTTGGGATATATGACATGCATAGTAATCTATGGCTATATTTGGTATAAATTATATATGGATCTTCTGTACTATGCAAGTTTAATAAAAATTGAAGCATATGATATATGGTAAATTATGACCATAATCTGTGCTATGTAAATTTAGTGCAAACATGGGGTATATGATCATATTGTGAATCATGACTATTATTTATGCATGTGAACTTAGGCAAGATTTATATTTTGGCAAGATATGTTTGTGAAACTTTAAGGAATGATTAAATCTGTTATATTTGCCTAATTTGCTAGTTCTGCTATATTTGCCTAATCTGCTAGTTCTGTTATATTGCCTAATCTACTGCCTAGTCTGCTAGATCTGTTCATCTGCCAAATCTGTCATCTGTTAAGTCTGTTGAAAATGCCAAACTAAATCTGTTGAGATGCCTAATCAGTTATCTGCTAAATCTGCTAGTTGCTTAATCTGCTGAATCCGTTAAGTCGCCTAAATCTGTTATCTGCTATATCTGTTAAGTTGATATATTTAGTCTGTTATTGACATAATCTGAATTTGCTATGAATAACTGACATGTATATTAGGCGTGGGCAAAAATGGTAAATCATTAATTAACTGGCCGCAAAGATAAACATGGCTAACTCGAGGTTAGAATGAGTTTGCGGCGTAATTTTGCCCGGAAACGCCCGACATATTCCAGTGGCCGCAAACAATAGGTTCTAATGTGAGAAGTTAGTCATAACATGCTTGAAACCCGAGGTTAGACTCAGTTTGAGACAGAAACCTTCCCGGAACCAACCGGCCTAACCAGTAGCCGCAAACTGTCAGTCTAATGTGAGAGGTCTGGGCATTAATATTTAATTAATGAAAATATGAGATAAATATGATGTCTAAAACGTGTTGGGTGGGTAAGGTTAGACCAATTGGACCAATGAATCTGATAAACCCGTTTCGTGAACCTATAGGCCCAATACAAAGTTAGACAATCTGTAACCGATTAATCTGTAACCAGTAGATCTGTAAGTCTGTTAATCTGTGAACTAGTTGATCTAAACTCTGTATGTCTGAAACTTGTAAACAAGTTAATCTGAAATCTGTTAGTCTGGGGACACAAGGTTAGGAGGGGAATTACTTGTGTCATTTGTTGTTTGGGACCCATATTAGTCAGTAACCCTTTCTGGTATCAAAACTTTGACCCAACAGTAGGTAGGGTCTGGGCACGCTTACTGAACAAATTATAAGCGGTTCATTCTGATAATGGCGAGGGGTGTTGATGGTGCGTTCCAACCGGGTCATGTGCGTGCATGGATCCTGGTCTGCCTCTGAGGATGTAAGACGCCGTGACATCTGTAAATAGGTCTGTGCCAATTGGTTGTCACTTTAGGGAGTGATACACCCTACTGTGGGGCCGACACAGGGTATTTATGTATTAGGGAGCCGTTCTCTTGGGGTAGGGTTTTAGAGTACACTTAGTTCTGTCTGTTTCTGTTGGTACCGTCTGTTTCTGTTAGGTGGCAACACCTGTCTGTTTCTGCGTGGTACCGTCTGTTCGGGTGGTAAAGGCCCAATTACTAGTGTACACCGTATGACTACTTCTGTCTGTCTCTGATCGGGTGGTAAAGGCCCATTACTAGCGTGGAAATTATTCTGTACCCGTTTCTGTTTCAGTTTAGACATTAGGGTGACACCTAATTCTGTTATACTAGTATTAGTGCAGAGAAGTGTAAAGAAATAGCTTATGTCATTCTGTTCTTCTGTTATATCCGCTACACCTGTTACAATTATCTCTCATCCAGTTTTATGTTCATGTCATGTTATTATTATCTGTTCATAACTGAAAATCACTGGACTTGCCAGACTTTTTGTCTGACCCTTGTTGTTTTGCCTCCGTTCTTCCGTTTCCCTCCCCCAGGTTTTGTAGAAGGGAATACTCTAGCTTGATCCAGATTTCTTCCGCTTGAAGTGCTTAAAGTATGGCTTGTCTTCTTCCGTGGGGATTATGATTTTAATCTATGCTTTCAAAAGGCTTTTGTACAAGACTGATATTTTGTACTTGAATTTTGATAATGTGATTTGAAAGGATGTAACCAAATTTATTTCGGTTTCTGTTCAAATAAAGTTATTAATTTTTCAAGTACAATTTTATCTGTCTTGTAAGTTTCTGTTCTGTTTACTAAAATGCTCCACCAAAGTTAAGGCATTCCCTTTGTGAGTGACCTTAACGGAGGTGGGGTGTTACACTTGGTATCAGAGCTGAAGGTTACCAGATTGGGTAAAATTTTTGAAAACTATTTTCAAAAAAAGGAAGTATTTTCAAAAATAAAGCTTATTTTGAAAAACATGATCCTCAAGAGCCATATATCTTTCTTTCAGTCCTTTTTGTAATTGAATCTTTCCTTTTTCGTTTCAGCATGTCTGAAGCATCTAGGATACCAGACGGTGTTCATGTACCCGGTTGGTTTCGTCAATATCTTGAGGCTGGGACCGCCGCTGCAGGTCCAGCGAATGATCCCCCTCCTCCACCCCCTCCTCGTGCAATTACTTTCTCAAAGATCTGTAGAGATTTTAGGGCCATGAGGGGAAAGGATTTCAAGGGAACTGAATCATTCGTAGAAGCGAGGAACTGGCTCAAAGAAACTGAGGATCTATTCGTTATCTTCGAGGTGGACGATAGGCAGAAGGTACAGTTGGCGGTATGGCTGCTCAAAGACGAAGCTTCCTACTGGTGGGAAGTCACTTACGCCGAGAGGCCGGTTGAGACAAGGATGGATTTCAGAACAAGGTTCGAGACAAAATTTCTCTCGCAAGCTGAAAGAAGTTTACAACTGGAAAAGTTCTTATCTCTTAAGCAAGGAAGTATGACGGTCAAGGAATACGTCAACCAGTTCAACCAACTAGCTAGGTTCGGATTGGATTTAGTCAACACTCAACATAAAAAGGTTCTCCGCTTTGTTAAAGGATTGAACGAGCCACTGCACAGCCTAGCCATGACCCATGTACCCATGGGAGTGACTTACGAGAAATTGGTGGACATGGCACTACTGCACGAGGAAGACAAGGGCCCGAAAGAAACAAAGAAGGAAGAACCACAGAATAAGAAAGCAGTGCCCAAAAAGGAAACACACAGGAAGGATGAGAAGTCTGAAGATAAGAAAGGGAAAAAGTGCTTTACTTGTGGAAGCTCGACTCATCTGAACAAGGATTGCAGAAAAAGGAAGGGCACTTGCTTCAACTGTGGTGAGATGGGACACTTCACTAGGGACTGCCCGAAGAGACGAGGGCAAGGAGGGCAGGAGAACACTCTTGAGGCTAGTGGCTAGGATAGAAATAAGAAAATTCCTACAGTAGGTTTAATTTCTTTATCTGATTATGGAGTTAAGTCTCTTTCTGATGCTGGTATTTTGATTTTGTAATTGATACTCTGCACTTTAATACTAGTATTATTTCTGATTCCGCTGTAGACTCAGACCCACAAGGGTTATGACTCATCTGTTGTGATAGATTGGGGTTTGAGAGATATCTATGTTAGGCGTCAAGTATGACGCATACATTTTGAGGTTTTGTGGGATATGATTTTATCATGCTTAGCTTCCTAAGAATCATTAGGGAACCTGACCTGTACCGGTAGTCTGTAAATATCTGAATAATTATGATTTTCAGTTTTGACATTATCTAAAGAGGGTAATCCTCTGTGTGTCAATTTGATATTGGTTTCGGTCTTCGGGGCCGATACTTAGGACCCATGTCTAATGGGAACCAACTTTTTTTTATCTATACTCGCTTCCATCATTCGACTATATCCTATCGATCGAATCTTCGAACTTTAGGTAGAAACTATTGGGTGTAAACATGTGTTTGAAACATGTTATGTATGATGGTTTCAAGTGGATGAAAGTGGTTGCTCGTGGATGCATATACACACACTAGGCACTAGATCGGCTCGCAAACACTCTCATACTGCATATGGATGTGTGAGCATTTTCAATTTTTGTGGATGCAAAATGATTGACTCAGCACGTGGATGTTGCATATGACTGAATGGTTGTGCACTCATATAGAAATGATATGTATCAAATAGGAAAATTTGCATACATGTTGGACTCATGGCACTGGCATAATTCGCATTAAGGAGGTCAACTGAATCAGTGGACCGCCTGATCTTTGCATTAGATAAGGAACATATACACACACCTTTGCATATGTTCATACAACATTAGAAGTTTCTAAGGACAATGGATACCAGTGATTGATGATTGAGTATATGGATGTTGGATGGTAGGACACATTCTTCTTAACTTGAAGATTTCGGGGACGAAATCCGTTAAGGAGGGGAGAATGTAACACCCCGTATTTTCTGTGAACGTATAGGTAACAAATCAGAGGATAATTAATTTTTAAAATAAGAATAAAGGGAAACGGGTTGCGCCATTGCGTTCGTCTCGGAATTCTGCTTGAAAACGAGTCCGAGTTTGCAAGAATCGGAGTCCGTATGACGGAGATATGACCCTCCGAAGTTTCAGAAAATTTCAGAATCGAAGACAGTTCGAAATTCGAATTCAAACCCAGAAGCGGGCTAGGCGGGAAATTTCCCGCCCAGGACCCTAGTCGACTGGGGAGTCGACTGGGCAGTCGACCCCCCAGGACCCAGGTCGACTGGGCTGTCGACCCCCCAGACCAGGTCGACTGGGCAGTCGACCTGGGGGTCGACCTCCCTGGTCGAACCTAGTGCGTGTGTGTGCGATTTTGAGGGCTGTGACGTGTTTGGACGGACCTGATGAGTTCTAGGGTTAATCTGAGGGGCCTAAATGAGTTCCTACACCTATAAATACATCCTAAGACCTAGCCTTCTCTACACACAATTCTATTCTGCTTCTACTCTACCTCTGTTCTAATAAAAATAAAAATGGCGTCGCTACTCTGCTGGAATCAAAACTAGAAGCTAACCAACATCAACCTAAGCAACTCAATTCAAATTAGAGATTAAAGCTTCTGCAACGATTCTACAACAATTAAAGTTCTTTCTTTAATCCAACCAAGGCAAGTACAGTTATTTTCCGATGTAAACGTTAATTTTGATTGTGACATGAATTGTAAATCTGAATCTGAGGTTATATCTGTTCTGATTAGATTTATCTTATTCTGTATCTCTTTCCTCTTTCTGTTCTATAGCCAGGCTACCATGAGCCTGATACAATCTTATAAGAGATTAACATATGCTAAAATGTTTGGGACAGTAAAATAAACGATGCATGAATTGGGCATGACCAATAGGTGACTGATTTGAGGAAAGAACATGGACTGTAGCTAGAACATAAATCTGAGACATATGACTGGACATGTTATATTTATAACATAAAGGGTATTGAACATATGATTTGTGGACACGGTATAAAAAGGTATATAATTGGACATAAATATAGACTGTATTGAACATATGATTTGAGATAAAAAGAATATGGCTTAGGTATAAAGATTTACATGAAAGTAGGATATCCATTAATGTAAATAAACACCTAAGTAAGGGACCTTTGGGATATATGACATGCATAGTAATCTATGGCTATATTTGGTATAAATTATATATGGATCTTCTGTACTATGCAAGTTTAATAAAAATTGAAGCATATGATATATGGTAAATTATGACCATAATCTGTGCTATGTAAATTTAGTGCAAACATGGGGTATATGATCATAATGTGAATCATGACTATTATTTATGCATGTGAACTTAGGCAAGATTTATATTTAGGCAAGATATGTTTGTGTAACATTAAGGAATGATTAAATCTATTATATTTGCCTAATTTGCTAGTTCTGCTATATTTGCTTAATTTGCTAGTTCTGTTATATTGCCTAGTCTGCTAGATCTGTTCATCTGCCAAATCTGTCATCTGTTAAGTCTGTTGAAAATGCCAAACTAAATCTGTTGAGATGCCTAATCAGTTATCTGCTAAATCTGCTAGTTTCTTAATCTGCTGAATCTGTTAATTCGCCTAAATATGTTATCTGCTATGTCTGTTAAGTTGATATATTCAGTCTGTTATTGACATAATCTGAATTTGCTATGAATAACTGACATGTATATTAGGCGTGGGCAAAAATGGTAAATCATTAATTAACTGGCCACAAAGATAAACATGGCTAACTCGAGGTTAGAATGAGTTTGCAGCGTAATTCTGCCCGGAACCGCCCGGCATATTCCATTGGCCGCAAACAATAGGTTCTAATGTGACAAGTTAGTCATAACGTGCTTGAAACCCGAGGTTAGACTCAGTTTGCGACAGAAACCTGCCCGGAACCAATCGGCCTAACCAGTAGCCGCAAACTGTCAGTCTAATGTGAGAGGTCTAGGCATTAATATTTAATTAATGAAAATCTGAGATAAATATGATGTCTAAAATGTGTTGGGTGGGTAAGGTTAGACCAATTGGACCAATGAATCTGATAAACCCGTTTCGTGAATCTGTAGGCCCAATACAAAGTTAGACAATCTGTAACCGATTAATCTGTAACCAGTAGATCTGTAAGTCTGTTAATCTGTGAACTAGTTGATCTAAACTCTGTATGTCTGAAACTTGTAAACAAGTTAATCTGAAATCTGTTAGTTTGGGGACACAAGGTTAGGAGGGGAATTACTTGTGTCATATGTTGTTTGGGACCCATATTAGTCAGTAACCCTTTCTGGTATCAAAACTTTGACCCAACAGTAGGTAGGGTCCGGGCACGCTTACTGAACTAATTATAAGCGGTTCATTCTGATAATGGCGAGGGGTGTTGATGGTGCGTTCCAACCGAGTCATGTGCGTGCATGGATCCCGGTCTGCCTCTGAGGATGTAAGACGCCGTGACATCTGTAAATAGGTCTGTGCCAATTGGTTGTCACTTTAGGGAGTGATACACCCTACTGTGGGGCCGACACAGGGTATTTATGTATTAGGGAGCCGATCGCTAGGGGTAGGGTTTTAGAGTATACTTAGTTCTGTCTGTTTCTATTGGTACCGTCTGTTTCTGTTGGGTGGCAACACCTGTCTGTTTCTGCGTGGTACTATCTGTTCTGGTGGTAAAGGCCCAATTACTAGTGTACACCTTATGACTGCTTCTGTCTATCTCTGATCGGGTGGTAAAGGCCCATTACTATCGTGGAAATTATTCTGTACCCGTTTCTGTTTCTGTTTAGACATTAGGGTGACACCTAATTCTGTTATACTAGTATTAGTGCAGAGAAGTGTAAAGAAATAGCTTATGTCATTCTGTTCTTCTGTTATATCTGCTACACCTGTTACAGTTATCTCTCATCCAGTTTTATGTTCATGTCATGTTATTATTATCTGTTCATAACTGAAAATCACTGGACTTGCCAGACTTTTTGTCTGACCCTTGTTGTTTCGCCTCCTTTCTTCCGTTTCCCCCCAGGTTTTGTAGAAGGGAATACTCTAGCTTGATCCAGATTTCTTCCGCTTGAAGTGCTTAAAGTACGGCTTGTCTTCTTCCGTGGGGATAATGATTTTAAACTATGCATTCTGAAGGCTTTTGTCCAAGACTGAAATTTTGTACTTATACTGTGATTTGAAAGGATGTAACCAAGCTTATTTCAGTTTCTGTTGTAATAAAGTTATAATTTTTTCAAGTACTGTTTTATCCGTCTTGTAAGTTTCTGTTCTGTTTACTAAAATGCTCCATCAAAGTTAAGGCATTCCCTTTGTGAGTGACCTTAACGGAGGTGGGGTGTTACAGTCAAAAACGATGTCTTCAGTAACACTGTTCTTGAACCCCATGTGAAGAGAATAAATCTTTTAATTAAGATTGTTAGAGTTTCCAATTATATTTAATAATTGGAATAAAATGGAATGTGAATTGAGTTTATCGTGAACTGTGTTTTTAACGACATTCGTTCTTTAACCCGATTTACAGTGAACTGTGATTTGTAATTTATAAATCTTTTGTTAAGATTTAAAGGAAATTTTCCAAAGTGAAGTTTTCCAATTAAATAAAATAAATTGGAAAGGAATGGAATTCGATTTGGTAATAATCGAAGTGAGCTTCTGTAGAGGAAGACTGTTAGTATATATGGAATTTTAAAGGCCTTGCCATTATTCCATTTATAGTATAGGTCGGATGTGGAAGTTCATGTCGATCATATATATTGATCTGTTTTCCGTGACGATTCCATTGTTAATGGAATGTGATTTTGGGTTTATCGTGAGCTGTGTTTTAAATGATATTAGTTCTTTAACCCAGTTAAAGACAAGATTTATTTCCTGAATTGGAAAAATCATTAAGTAATGATTGTTGGAAATTAAAACTGAATTAGAGTTTTAATGGATCTTTAAATAGATTGAAAGGTGAATTTGATAACTAAAATTATTAAATCCAAGAAATAATCGAGAATGGAGTATCACCATTTTTGCTCCAGGCGTTAGTTAAATCTTTAATTAGATTTGAACGTGAAATGGTAATTAATTTTACCGATAACACCATAGTGTTAGATATGAAGTATTACCAGTTTTACTTCATGGGATGAATAGGTTGGGATTGGAAAATTAAAACAAATGAATACTTCGGTAAGGTTCGTTAATCCCGACTAGTTTGGATAAACCATAATTTGGTTTGAATTGAAATCCAAAAGAAGATTAAAGAATAAATTTAAAGAATTTATCTTTGATAAAATTAATGGGAACCTTTCCCAAAGTATAAGAATATTTGAATAAAGGAATATTCTGGATTGGAATGAGGCGTATGTTGTGTTTTTATAGCACTTGTTTATTATATACGCGAGTTATTCAGAAAGACTGGGTTTATCCCATTCTAAATAACTGATTCGACGATATGTCAAGGACGAAGACGGTGGTTGAAGACCGGAGGTCTTCACATCGTTTGGATGATTACTGATGTCTTGATTGGGCTGTACACCCAAGACAAGGTAATAAGTGGTGATTGTCCAGACATACTTGCAGATCGACCAGATATGCGAGGACCTCCCTCCTGTATTTGACATACGGGAGGAGGAATAAGGTGCCTCCGGTTTCGTTCAGACCCAGAATGAACTTGTAAATGGATGTGTGTCTGACATCAGATTTCATTCTGTGTGATTGATAGACATTGGTTGCATAGCGTGAATTGCCTGTGTGGCATGCTGATATGCAAATGATCAAGGCTTCTATTGAAAAGAAAAGTCTTGTGGTTGATGATCAAAGCACGACTTTAATATAGCACAGCTTTGTGTAGTGTTAATTCGCGAGCCTCACACCCCGGTGTGAACCAGAAACGGGAGAGGACATCAGGGAGGGCATGCGTTTC
The DNA here is from genome assembly GCA_030737875.1 of Allium sativum. Taxonomy (NCBI): domain Eukaryota; kingdom Viridiplantae; phylum Streptophyta; class Magnoliopsida; order Asparagales; family Amaryllidaceae; genus Allium; species Allium sativum. Next base: position 694,971,929 of record CM060920.1, read on the forward strand.
CTTCTAGCTAGGAGTGGTGTCTGGGTTTTGCACACCCAAGCGTTTTACTTATGTGGATGATGGATAGCGAGGCACCTCAGTTATATCGGTCTCTGCAGAGCCGATGGATGGTCTTTACACAGACCAGATTGACGCCCCATAGGGCGGAGAAACGCAGTGTTCAGGCATTTTAATCCACACCGTGTGGACCGGCCTTGACGATCCAACGTGCAGTTGTAGCTATATCCTGAGGGGCGGGCTAGAGCGTCTCGAATTCGCTAAGGGCGATCCCTTGCCTTGGTTCACAGGTGGAAATTCAACTTCCAATATGTGACAATTGCGGTTTTGATTGTAGAGCCTAGTATTGCCAACATGACATAAGGTACCCATGCCGTCTAGGATTGATACATTTATATTTGAAGTTGTTTTGTACACTATGCACTTATAATAGTATCAAATGATTTGTTTTAACATACCAAGCATGTTTGGCTATTATAAGGGAAAACCCTATCCTCTGGCTTGATTTGCATTGTGTGATGGGACCTGGGTCTTATAATAGCTTCATTTTTCCAAAAAGCATTGCGCTGTTCTGTAATATGCAGTGGTATTCTTGGGAGGAAACCCGTTCCTGTTATACGGCGTGGTCCCTTGATTTACTTTATTTTAAAGTAAAGGTTTAATAACTGTTTTAGTTCTCACACCTGTCACATGACTGACCTGGAGTTTATTGTTTTGACCTAAATTCTGGGTGCCCCTATTTTCCACATGGGCAGCTAGTAGTTTTGGTTTTGCAGATTTATATTCATAGGATCCTGGTTTATAGCTGAAGGGATATTCGGAAAGCTCTGTATCCATTTATCGCTTTCAGTTGTGTTTTGTATTATTTTCCGCTGCATTGTACATTGTAAATCTCTGATATTTTTGTTCTGTATATTATTCATGTATACTTTGGAATATTTTTGTATTCTGATGAAATTGTTGTAATAAGCAATGAAATGTTCTTCTATTTGTGTTCTCAATTCAATCCGGGCTTTCCTTTATGGGGAAGTTCGGGTCGCTTCAGTTGGTATCAGAGCTTTGGTTTACAGAGCTCGAGAACAAGGCACATTAGAACCGAACAAAAGAATTCATCAGAGATAGGATTAGTAATATCCAATGAGAATAACTTGTTAGAGATAGGATCAGTACCTTCCTAGAATGAGTTGGAAATGTGTTGTTTTTAAAATATAAGATGAAAACAATTTTTGTTTTTAAAATTTAAAAAAATTATTCATATTTGAATATTATTTTTATATTGATTTGGACAATCAAGTATATGGAGATTTTAATATACGTCTGATCCACGTGTATTTGAAGTTTCAAATATAGTGGGTAGATATAGAATCACCCTCTGGTCGCCCGGAGATGGTACTGATGATTGTCATGACATCATCAGTATTTATGTTCGAGTTTCAAAAGTGGGATATCTATATATTTCCATTAGACTGGTGCGAGGGCCAAAACTAGATAGGGTTATTGTTGTGAATTGGCATCAAAAACATGATTTTGTGTATATATATCAAAGTTATGAATTTGAAAAAATTTCAACTAATTGATTGATGTTTGTGTTATATGATTATTCATTAAACCAACATGTGAATGAAAGGGGAATTAGGCCAAATTGAATCAAAATTTTCAACTGAAATGAGAATTATTAGAAATTGCATGCATATACATGTATATACATTGAACAGGTCATTGCAAGGAGACTAGAGAAGAGGAATAAAATTGTATGCCCGACAAATAGGTACATGTTTACTATATTTCTTGGGTTTGGATGATTTTATGAGCCGATTGGCTTTGTCTTTTTCTTTTTGAGATGAGAGTGCCGGTGCGGCGGTTTGGGGATTTTCTCGGTGCTCCCCGTACAAAGGAGGTTATGGCGAAATTTTTCGAAAATTTAGGGTGTTAGCCAAATTTTTGAAAAATTTGAAAATTCTTAGAAATTGAAAAGTTGAAGAATGGAAGCCAAACTGAAAGTTGAGTTGTTTAGTTAAACAAGTTTCACTCCGTTCCTTTTCGAGGACGAAAAGATTTTAAGTGGGGGAGATTGTAACAACCCGGAAAATCCGAACCAATTTAAATTTTTTATTTTGGCAATTTTAATGAATTTTGAATAATTAAAATGATTTATTTTAATTAATAATGACAAGAAATTTATTTTCAATAAAATTAGAACGTATATATTTATTTAAATTGGAGTTAGAATATAAATATTTATTTTAGCTATAAAAGGAATTGAAAATGGCGCGGTGGTTTAAAAATTCGATTTCAAATTTCAAATGAATGTACAGGATTCAAAATAAACCGGATTATAGAGAAACCAAAAATATTAGAATATATTTAAAAATATCTTTCCAACGAATCCGAAAAATTGAAATTTAATAGCAGGAATAAAAAGTTATGCCCAGTTGAAAATTCAGAATAGTCATTATGGAAATATAGCCCTTAAAAATAGCCATTTTGCAAACGACCTCCGTTTTTGACGAAACCACTTTTGTTGGATCCGGAATGTCAAATTATTGCTAGATTCCGAAATTCATAATTTTTGGAATTAATATGTGAGCGTGGCGGATTTAAACGTGTTTGGTAATTTTAGTTTGAATTTAATCGACTGGAAAATGAACGTTTTTCAAACGGTCTCCAAATTCGACGAAATTAGTTTTTTTAGGACCGTATCGTCAAAAAATAGCCAGATTTATTTTTCTGGAACTTTTGGAGTCCGTATATGGCCCCAGTAAATTAAAATGTCTGTTTAAATTAAATATATATTGATTTACATTTTACTTGAAACAGAAACTGATCGAAACAACCGAACTGGCTCACGATACGTATCCCATTGTGTTTGGAATGGGGGTAATTGGTTATGGACGATAGTCGATGGGTTCGATTTTGAGTTCGAAATAAAAAGTTGCTTTTTTATAGAAAATTAAATTAAATATATAAGTTATAACCCTATCCCCCCCCCTCTCTCTACAAGTCAACGGTCATTACAGAAAAAAAAGAAATATAAAAAAAAACCCGTCCATCTTGTTCCATAGCCCGTCGCGCTCTGCTCTCCCCATCGTCGCGACCCCCATCCACTGTGCTGCCTTGGCCGAGCCTCCCACCATCGACGCCGACCCCTCTGACAACCGCGAGCCCTCTAGCCTCCCCCCTTCGCTGTACAAATCCGCACCCCCTCGAAAACACTAGCTACGACAAGCCGCCGCCTCCATATGTCGCTGGGACGACTGCCACCGATTGAGCACGCCCTGGCGCCGCCTCCGACTCCCCCTGGCCCACCTTTGATGCCGCAAGACCCTGCCTCCCGCCATTGGCCCTGATTTGTTTGAGCTATGTAATTAAGGTAATGAATTTACTTAATTAATTGGTTATTAATTAATTTAGCTTAGTTAAATTTCAGATTTTAGTATGAATGACATTGAAATTCAAAGATGAGATTTTTATTTATATGATAGCGATATAAAAATGAGATTTTTATAATACGAAAGAAATAATAAAAATATGACTTTTATATTATAGAAATAATAAAAATATGACCTTTATATTAAATAAATAATAAAAATATGACTTTTATATTATAGAAATAATAAAAATATGATTTTTATATAATAGAGATAATAAAAATATGATTTTTATAGTATATAGATAATAAAAATATGATTTTTATATTATATAGATAATAAAAATATGATTTTTATATTATAGAGATAATAAAAATACGATTTCTATATTATGGAGATAAATATATGATTTCTATATGAAGAGATGAAATAAAAATATGATTTTTATTGCATGAACATCGAAATAAAAATATTATCTTTATAATGTAAACATCGTGTTAAAGATGTGATTTTTACATGTATGGTTTGAAGTAAAAATATAATTTTTAGCAAAGTAAAAATATAATTTTTAGAATTGAAATAAAAATGTGACTTTTACTATGAATAGCGTGAAGAAGGTTGCACTGGAATTTTGAATAGAGTCCAAACCATCGTCCGTTAAAGAATGGAGGAGTGGAACCCAAGGGTGAGAACTCCTCACTAAAATTTTCTGTTTAGTTATTTATTTATAACTGCATATATGAACTGCTCCCCGTCGTCCACAGACCATGGACGACTTGATTTTTTGATTGTGTTGTGAAAATTGTTTGTGATGTGAAATGGACCGTGTAAAAATATTCATATATTGAATAAAAATATTTGAATAATAAAAATATCATTTTTGTTATATAACTGAGTTGTAGAAAATATTCATATGTTGAATAAAATATTTTATCGTTAAAAATCTAATTTTTAACGTTGATATGAATAAAATAAATATTCATTTACAAATCAAATGATTTGTTTATGTAAACCCATTTGACTGATATGGATTGGGACGATAAATTTTACACGTCGCCCAACTGATCAAATAAATTCTGTGTTTGTGGATTGAAACCCACACGGGTGTTGGGATGATATATGACATACACTAGTCCCAATAATTAGTTGTATGTCAATCGATGGCTTGACAGACTGTTATAAGCGTTAAATATTTATATTTGATGCTTATGCAGTGTAGAATGCACTCTGGATGATGGTTGATTGTGTTTGATTGTTGTTGTAAACATGTGTGTATGAAATCCATATAAATCACATTACACGGTAATTGACTATGTCTGATTCCAATTCAGAAGAAATGAATATTTTAAAATAACGATTATTTTAAAATAATGAATATTTTAAAAATAATATTCAGTAAAAGATCAAAATCTAATTTTGATGTCCGATTTGGGATGGACACAAAACTTTTTAAATATATAAAGCCGTGTTAATTAGATTAACGCCATTTTGACGTGAACGATATTTATATTGATTTTATTCATTTTTATAATGAATATCGAAAATGAAGTGATTTCAAAATCTAATGTTTTGAAAATATTATCATTTATATATTAATGATATGGAATATTCAATTTTGATTTGAAATTGAATATGAAGTTGAAATCGTTTTGAAAACGAATTTAAAATGATTTATAAAATACGTTTTCATTGGAAATCGATGAAATATATATATAATGGCCTGAATAGAACGCGTCGCGCCGCAGTAGTTCGCGAATTTCAACCACTGACTTCGAATGGACATTACGTGAGATCCAGCCGTCGGATTCTCCTAATACTGAAACCATTGGGTTCGTATCGAAAAGAGCTTTCTAACGAATATTAGAGACTTGAAATCTAATGGTTGGATTTGGAATTATGTCCAAATCAAATTTGGAAAAGGTTGCTGTAAGTGTAGTTCGATGGCCGTTTATGGAAATCGATTGTACGGGTCTTTATAAAATTATTAAAAATATCAGTAATTAGCGTAAAATCATAAGAAATGATTTGGAAAGAATTGTGATGAAAAATTCCATATTTGAAAAGATAAAAATATATTTTTATCCAAATAAACTAGTTATTAACTAGATTTGAAATCCAATAATTTTTAAATAAGATAAATTGGATTTTCGAAATGATTTTTAAAATAACCAGAATTTCCAATATATGAATTGGATTGTATTTGAAATCGAAATTGTCTTCGGAATATTTCGATATTGGATTTCGTGATTGTATAGATATTGTTATGGAAATTTGAAAGATATATTTATATGGTTATTTCCAATACATTATTTGTTGGTTTCAGAATTTGATATTGAATATAAGCCGATAGATTTTCTATTCAGAGCCTTGTATTTAATATCAAATGGGAATTTCGGGTTTGTCATGGACGGTGTCTTCAGTAACACTGTTCTTGAACCCCATGTGAAGAGAATAAATCTTTTAATTATGATTGTTAGAATTTCCAATTATATTTAATAATTGGAATAAAATGGTATGTGAATTGGGTTTATCATGAACTGTGTTTTTAACGACATTCGTTCTTTAATCCAATTTACAGTAAAATGTGATTTGGAATTTATAAATCTTTTGTTAAGATTTAAAGGAAATTTTCCAAAGTGAAGTTTTCCAATAAAATAAAATAAATTGGAATGAAATGGAATTCGATTGGGTAATAATCGAAGTGAGCTTCTGTATAGGAAGACTGTTAGTATATGTGGAATTTAAAAGGCCTTGCCGTTATTCCATTTATAGTATCGGTCCGATATGGAAGTTCATGTCGATCATATATATTGATCTGTTTTCCATGAAGATTCCATTGTTAATGGAATGTGATTTTGGGTTTATCGTGAGTTGTGTTTTAAGTGACATTAGTTCTTTAACCCAGTTAAAGACAGGATTTATTTCCTGAATTGGAAAAATCATTAAGTAATGATTGTTGGAAATTAAAACTGAATTAGAGTTTGAATGGATCTTTAAATAGATTGAAAGGTGAATTTGATCACTAAAATTATCAAATCCAAGAAATGATCGAGAATGGAGCATCACCAGTTTTGCTCCAGGCATTAGTTAAATCTTTAATTAGATTTGAACTTGAAATGGTAATTAATTTTACCGATGACACCGTGGTGTTAGATATGAAGTATTACCAGTTTTACTTCATGGAATGAATAGGTTGGGATTGGGAAATTAAAACAAATGATTACTTCGGTAAGGTTCATTAATCCCGACTAGTTTGGATAAACCATAATTTGGTTTGAATTGAAATCCAAAAGAAGATTAAAGAATAAATTTAAAGAATTTATCTTTGATAAAATTAATGGGAACCTTTCCCAAAGTATAAGATTATTTGAATAAAGGAATATTCTGGATTGGAATGAGGCGTATGTTGTGTTTTTATAACACTTGTTTATTATATACGCGAGTTATTCAGAAAGACCGGGTTTATCCCATTCTGAATAACTGATTCAACGATATGTCGAGGATGAAGACGGTGGTTGAAGATCGGAGGTCTTCACATCGTTTAGATGATTACTAATGTCTTGATTGGGCAGTACACCCAAGACAAGGTAATAAGTGGTGATCGTCCAGACGTACTTGTAGATCGACTGGATATGCGAGGACCTCTCTCCTGTATTGGATATATGGGACGAGGAATAAGGTGCCTTCGGTTTCATTCAGACCCAGAACGAACTTGTAAATGGATGCGTGTCTGACATCGGATTTCATTCTATGTGATTGATAGACATCGGTTGCATAGCGTAAATTGCCTGTGTGGCATGCTGAGATGCAAATGATCAAGGCTTCTGTTGAAAAGCAAAGTCTTATGGTTGATGATCAAAGCACGACTTTAATATAGCATAGCTTTGTGTAGCGTTAATTCGCGAGCCTCACACCCCGGTGTGAACCAGAAACGGGAGAGGACAACAAGGAGGGCATGCGTTTCCTTCTAGCTAGGAGTGGTGTCTGGGTTTTGCATGCCCAGGCATTTTACTTATGTGGATGATGGATAGCGAGGCACCTCGGTTATATATGTCTCTACGGAGCCGATGGATGGTCTTTATACAGACCAGATTGACGGGTGGGGAAACGCAGTGTTTAGGCATTTTAATCCACTCTGTGTGGACCGGCCCTGATTATCCAAGGTACAGTTGCGGCTGTATCCTAAGGGGCGGGATAGAACGTCTTTAATTTGGTAAGGACGATCCCTTGCCTTGGTTCAAAGATGGAAATCCAACTTCCAATACATAACAATTGCGATTTTGATTGTAGAGCCTAGTATTGGCGACATGATATATGGTACCCATGCCATCTCGGATTGATACATTTATATTTGAAGGTTTTTTATACACTATGCCATTATAATAGTATCAAATGATTTGTTTTAACGTACCAAGCATGTTTGGCTATTATAAGGGAAAAACCCTATCCTCGGGCTTGCATTGCATTGTGTGATGGAACCTGGGTCTTAAAATAGCTTCATTTTTCTAAAAAGCATTGCGCTGTTTTGTTATATGCACTGGTATTCTTGGAAGGAAACTCGTTCCGTGTTATATGGCGTGGTCCCTTGATTTACTTTATTTTAAAGTAAAGTTTTAATAATTGTTTTAGTCCTCACACTAGTCACATGACTGGCCTGGAGTTTATTGTTTTAACCTAAACTCTGGACGCCCCTATTTTCCACATGGGCAGCTAATAGTTTTGGTTTTGCAGATTTATATTCACAGGATCCTGGTTTATAGCTGAAGGGATATCCAAAAAGCTCTGTATCCGTTTATCGCTTTCAGTTGTGTTTTGTATTATTTTCCGCTGCATTGTAAATTGTAAATCTCTGATATTTTTGTTCTGTATATTATTCATGTATACTCTGGAATATTCTTGTATTATGATGAAATTGTTGTAATAAGCAATGAAATGTTCTTCTGTTTGTGTTTTCAATTCAATCCGGGCTTTCCTTTACGGGGATGTTCAGGTCGCTTGAGGAGGGGGATGTAATGACCCAAATTTTTAACCGTTAATTTTAAACATTAAAATTTGGTTTAAATATTGTATTTGGAAATATAGAAGGATTTTTATAAGGAATTTATTTTTTAAAAGACGTTTGAACGTTTAATATAAAATTAAATTATAAATGAGCTAGAAATGGCTTGGTAGTTCGTAGGTTTGAACTTCAATTGGATGTATAGGATCCAATATAAGTCGGAATTCTTTGAAATAAGAATCTTCCGGATCTATTGGATTATAGTTTACTAATGGAAGAGAAAATTTGAGATTTCGTCTTGTAAATTGTGAGTTATGTCCAAATCAAATATTCAGAAAGTTATGGAATTGTATATAAACTATGACGATTTATTATATATATAAATAAATCGATTTTAAATAATCCGAACGTTATTTTAATTTGAAATATCGAGTTTAAATTCCAAATATGTTTATTTTAGAGCTATATGATGTTCTATTCAAATATGTTTGAAAATAATAATTTATTACTTTTTAATTGAATTGTTTTGAATTTATTTATATTTTATCGATTTATTTAAGCCTTAAAAATAGCCTTTTTGCAAATGACCTCCATTTTCAACGAAATCAGTTTCATTGGATCCGTATTAGCAAGTTGTTATAGAATTTCGATTTTTATATCGATTAGACTTACCATTTGATCATGGGAATAGTAAATGCATAGATTTCTATTTAATTATTTATTCGATTTAACATGGAACTTAAGAATAGTCAATATTCAAATGTCCCCAATTTCGACGAAACCAAATTTATAAAATCCATAATGGTTAATTATTGTAAGATTTCCATTTTGGGGTTAATTGAAGCTATTTTGATGATAATGCACAATATAAATGCGTATTGACCTTCGTTTTGAATTAAAAAAGAAGTTTACCCAAATGATCCAGAATTCGACGAAACCAATTCCATCGTTTCCGGAATATTTAATTACTGTAAGATTTCAGGCTTCAAGCCAATTGGAGTTGTTATGTGAGAGTGGAAAAAAAATGTTAATTCACGATTTTAATATTAAAAATTTTGCTACTTTTTCAAACATACTCATATTTCGACGAAACGAGTTTCGTTAAGACCTCAGTGTCAAACTATAGGTTGAGGTCCATTCTTATCGTGAATGGATATCATATGCAATCCATATGAAATGATAAGCGGTAAATAAAATAGCGATAGACATGAACTGTATTAACTGAATAAAATAATTAAATTAAAAAAAATATTTTTCACTTATATAAACACTGACCGATCTTTCTAAATCCATATCCCCCAAAATCTCATTTTCGTTCGTTCTTCTTCTGCTCGAAATCATAAGTTTAAAAATCAAAGATCTATCCTAGACTCCATCTAAAAAATGATCAACTTCTTATTCATGATTACACATTTTCTTATACTTCAAACCCTATACCTAGTTTTTTGTGATCGACCCATTATTCTCTTTATTTATTCTGCAATATTTCCCTCAACTAAAAAAAATCACAGCTTCTAAATTCCAAATAAATCCAAAATCAAACTGGAGATTTGTAATTCCAAATTCGTTCATCCTTTTTTCTCAATGACTTCAATCTAAAGCGAAAGACTGCATTTTAGTGGAGTTTACTTAATATATATATATATATATAATTAGGTAAAGAGATTTCCAAAAAAAAAAGAAATGGTTTGTAAGTCCATGTGAAAATGAAACTGATTTGATATTATTGTTAATATCAATTTTAAGTTACAAACTTTTAAAGATAAGAACGTTGTTGTCTCAAGGTCTGAGACGTAATTAAAATACCCTAACTTGAATGACTTCACTATTATCGAAAGATAATACTAGTTTGTAATGATAATGATGTAGGAAATAAAGTATTTATTCCATAAGCGTTATTATAAATGGTAATCTTCAAGGTTGAAGTTAAATAAAAGCCAATGGGGATATAATAAGAAATGTATCGCATGACATAAATTTGGCTCATATACTATTTAGTAATGAAATCTATACCATTCGGCTATGAATACCTATATCGATATTTCCAAATACGGAAAATAAAAAAGGGTTTGTAAATATATATTGATATTTCCAAAGTAAAGGAAAAACTAGGTTATGAAAATATATCGACATTTCCAAAGTAAAGGAAATAAAATGGAACATTATGAATATATAGTGATATTTTCCAAAGTAAAGGAAATAGAAAGAGATTGTGAGATTATATAAAAGAGATGTTTCTGAAATAAAGGAAATGAAAGAGGATTTGTGAATATATTGAGAAATTTTCAAAGTAAAGAAAATAAAGAGGAGTTTGGTGAATACATTTATGTGAAAGATGTAAGTATTGGCTATCGTTTTCAAAGTAGCGAAAATAAGGAAGTTTTGTCGAGAAAGTAAATTAAACCGATTTTAAATAAGATCGATAAAAGATTTTAATGAATGATTTTGACTTAAGGTGCCTGATTGCTGATGTACTTCACCGTATTGTTTTTGTTGTGATAGTTAAAAACCCAACTATCGATGAAATGATTATTTGGGACCTTTGACGTGTTAGTTTGAAAAAAGGGGATTGGAACTAGACCCAAAACAACTTAGAACCAACTTCGCGTTCGAGAACTAACATTGCAGGTATCCTATGAAGACATAGACATTCGGGGCGAGAGGATTACTCGCTGATGTCTCTGGTTAATTACAGAGATTAAACTCGTGGCAGTAAACCTCTTGTTCTGAGGTATCTTTAGTTTCGTTCAGTCCCAGAACGAACTTGTATGAACGATTGTCTGACAAAGTATTTCCTAAGATCGCGTACATTGATTTTTACAAATATACCAAGTATAGTGGCGGAGAATTTGTTCTCTTAGCTTAACACCCAAAGTGTATTTCTGGACATCAATTAGTGATTTGATGGATCTGAAGATGTGACATACAAAGTTTTAATGTGCTGTTCTGAAAGGTAATCGTGACCTCAAGCCTCATTAACCGGGAAATGACAGAAATCGGGCAGGCAACATGGTTAAGTGGGTCATTCCCACTAGGTGTATTATCGCCTTATCTAGAGAAATTCCATTTTCTTGTTATCGTATCACTGATGTATGCTTTCGGTAATGGTTGCTGATCATAACCGTGGGTGATAATATGCTCGGTACACTCAAGTTAAAGGAGTTGATAGATTGCTATTTATTTGATTTAGACACTATTATAATACCAGGATAGTTTTGATACAAAGAATGTTTTAGGTCGGTAAAAACCATCCATGTTTGTGTGTGGATCGGTCTTACGATTATCTTTTCTTTAAAAATGATTCTCAAAGTAAATCAAGTGATTGGAGTTTACTCACACTAGTCCCTTGAATGACCCAAAGTTTATTTGTTTTAGTTTACCCTGAACCTTGTGTGCCCAAATTTGTATGGGCAGTCAAGTAGTTCAGGTGTTTACAGATACCCTTGGAGGAGCTTGGAGCATGAGACTTCAACGTTAGATATCTACTGTTTATTTCTACTATAATGTATTGTGTTGCACTCTAATGATGGTATGTATATATGGTACAGAATTCTGTAAAAGATGTTATATATATATATATTATATTCCGCATTGATGTGAGATTTTGTGTTGTTGTTTCTGTTCTTCTTCTATCTTTTTCTTCTTTACCCATAATGATTTGTATTTCTGTACAATTTGGATTGGATATGTAGTGTACTTAGTCAACTCAAAGGGTACAGATTTACGGTCCATTACAATTGGTATCAGAGCTTAGGTTAATCGAACACCTAGGCTTTGGTGGGGTTTATTCATTAGAGGTAGGGTCAGTAGTACCCTAGAATGAGTATGAATGTATATATATTATATATGAGAGCGCGTATTTGATAATTGATATAATAGTAGTTTTATATTGTCTTGACTTATCAGTTGAGTGGGTTATGAATTCTGGTTGAATCATGGGACGCCCGACATCGATAAGAGTTTGTAAATATTTGAATGGAGAAATTCGACATAATATTTTTTAAAAGTGGGTAGATGAAATATTTTTTCCCAAAATTCTATTTTGATATAAAAGGAATAATTTTCTAAAACTAATACAACATATGGATGTGTTGGTTGCTATTATAGTCAAATGAGATTAAAAAGTTGGAATGGTTATATATAACCCAATATAATTTGTATAAGTACAATATGTACAAATAAGATAAACTAAAATTGGATTCAAACCAAAATTTGGAATTTAAAGCCCGGGAGGTTGGAAAAATATTTTCTGAAGTATATTAAAATAATATAGCTTTGTTTTGGAAGGATTTTTGAATAAAAATCATTTTACATGTACTTTTAGAGTGACAAAGCACTGAGCTCACTTCAATCACTGAAAAATAATTATGGTGGTGACTACAACATAATCGGTGTTCATTTTCAAGTTTCTAAGTGACAGATAGCTACTATAGTAAAATTCTCAATGGAAATTTATCTTAGAAAACAACTGTTTTGGAAAAAATTCAAATGTTTTGAATCTGAGATGTTTATAAATATATATAATTATTTTATTTCTAAAGGATTCAAAATAAAAACCTAGGAATTTGAATGTTGGAATTTAAATTTAACTTAAGCAACTTAAATGGATTAAGATGGATGAATTAATTTGGAATCAATTTAAAATTAGCCAGAAATATAAGTGGCTATTGTATTAACCAAATAACGATAAATTATATAAAAAAAATGTCATTTGTTGTAAACAAAGTGAATAAATTGATGTTGAACCAATTTGAATGAATATGAATTGGATGTGAATATATTGGTCGTAAATCATTCAGATCAAATGAATGTGAGCATATATGGTGTGCAATATGAATGAAACGAGTTATAAACTAAATGACAAGACTTGTATTAGCATGTATATGTGAAATATATATGATATGACTTGTTTGGGAATGAATTTATGTGTTTAACCATTTAAACGAATGAAAGTTATTGAAATTTAATATTAAGTGACTTACGGGTTTAAATTGAGTAACTACAGGTACATGAAGCTGCCTGGCTTGATTTGGATGCATAGATTGCATATAGACTAGGCATTCCCACTAAACTAACGCTTATATATGGTAAGCCTACAAAGAAAATACCAAATTAGGTTATATAAACTATTTTCCGACTGTGTTGGTCGATGTATACCTTTTTATCTCTTTTGGTATATTGAAAAATCTCCTTCATACAAGGGAGGCTCTGCCAAAAAAATTCCAAAATTTAGGGAGTTAGAAATTTTTTGAAATTTTTTGTGAGCTAAGAAGATACTCAAGATTGGATGCAATTTAAATATTTCTGAATTGAAAATGGAAAAACCATTATTAGCATGAAAATTAAAAGTTCTAAATGGAACTAAAATTGCAAGAATATGAAGTGTCAAGTTGTAGCTAAGTGAGTTTTTGAAAGGTAAAAGGGTTTGAAGCATTTTTCCTACCTTACTACTTTCGCTGACGAAATTCTTTTAAGAGGGAAGGAATGTAACGACCAAGAGGCAAGTCTTTGTGAAATAACTCCGATGGGAAGATGTTGAGTTGATAATATAAATGGATTGTTTATCGATCTTCAAGTTAATAAACGAAATATGATTTAATTTTGAATGTATCAAATTTTCGTAATTCAAAAATGGAAATAATTGAAATCGGAGTTAATAGTGTTATATGAATTCTATTTGACTATAGTCGATGACAATAATTAATTATCGATGAATTTGATTGTTTTGAAATCGATTTATATTTTATCGATTTAATTTGATATGTGAAAATATCAATTTTTCAAACAATCTCGGAGTTTGATGACGCTAGTTCTATCAGATCCATAGTAGTGTATTTTTATTAGATTCCAAATTTCATAGCGGTTGGGATTATCGTTTGATCGTGCAACTAGAAAACGCCAAGAAATAATTAAATCAAAGTTTATCAATTTAATAGTGTTATTCCATAAGCATTATTGAATAAATTTTCAGAATCTGTTCCGTTGAGTTTAGAATAGCGGTATAACCTTGAAACATCAGTCATTACGACTAAAAAAGGGTTTGACATTGCGAGTTATGGGCCATGAGACATTTCACAGTATTTTATTAAGAAAAATCAACTAGAAATCCAATGTAATCAAATCAAATCAAATTAATTTAGGTTGACCTAAAATAATTAGTAACGCCACCTATATTCTATAAACACATAGACCTACTTTTTCTTCGAGTTGTAAAAACTGTCCCCATCTTCATCTACAAAACCACACCCACATTTTTCATTATTTTGAAAAGAAAGCAAAGTTTCAAAAAAATTGGAGATAAAAATCACGGTGGAAGAGGTGGCTCGCGAGTTAGCTTGTCATTGGAGTGAGATTGGAAGTGCGGTTTCTGTCAAGCATAGAGGGGAAGTCAGCAAATCGATTTGTGGTAGGGGAGCGAGCTGCGATGGACGGTGGCGACCTGGAGGCGTTGATTTTAATGGTGGGAATGAAAAGGATGGAAAGTGACAGTATATAGCTACGTTTCAGGTAGTTAGGCCACATTTTCCTATAGGCGGTGGGAGAGATAGGTTGTTGACTTGATGGGGTTTCGAGTTGGTGAAGACACGGCCAACATTGGTAACTCTGGTGATGGCATGACATTGATTTACTAAAGTAAATCATGTTCGTTTTCTAAACCATGAAGGGGAGAACGAAAAAGTCTAGATCGCAGTTTTTCTAAATGAATGGAAACAATTAGGTAAATTAACTTAATTTATTTAGTTAATTAAAATGTTTATTACAAAAAAATAAATCTTATATAGGATGTGACTGGTTCATACTAGATTCAAGTCAAAAGTTGTTCGTCGCATTGGACACCTAGCAGAAATATCTACACCTGGATGGGATTGGTAAAATTCTGTGCCCGTTGAGATTTATGTTAAAATCAAATGTCGTTTGATTTTAATTTAATCAGATAGTTTGGACGATGAAAAATCAAGGTAAGTAACTCATTATCTCTCGTTCGTTTTTTAATTTATTGTAAACGAATTTTTTTAGTATAATCATTATATGTTGTTTGATGCTTGTTTAGATGGATTGATAGTGTATTATCAATTTATTGCTATTATATATATTAGTTATATTTAAGCTTGGTAATTGGATATTCCTATATGTTGTTAGAAGACGAGACCTTATGCGCCCCCACATAATAGCAGATGACCCTCTATGCCATGATATCCCGCCTTGAAGCGGGGTTGGTATTATTTATGTTGTCTAACATCCGTGGATGTAGAAAAAATAGGTTGTAGGGATCCAACTGGATTCCTCAAATTTATTATTGTTTGTTTACATATTTATGTGTGATGTGTTGAATAGACTGGATAGATTGTTGTGCATTTTGGCTGATTGAATAGCACTGGCCCTAAAATAATTGGTATTTAAATACTGTAAAAATATATTTGAATGAGAGAGAATAGAATTTGGGTTTTAAAAAGGAAATCTACTTTTTCTAAAATACAAATTGAATTTTGATTTGGCTAGGAAATAATAGTTTTTTATAATAAAAACAAGTAATTTAATTTATAAACGATATATATAAATGAAGTGAAATAAATTATCATTGGATAATCTGGGAATGTAAATTCAAGTGTGAATAAAAAAAGAATTGGAAATCGTTTCAAAGGGAAACAATGAAATTTATTCCGATGTTCAGAATGTGAATGGAATTCAAATATATTCATAAGAATTTATAGTTGGAATTCGGCTATGTCGAATTTTATATAACAATTTATTTTCAGAAAGGATATTTGAATTTTATTTAGTAGAAACTATAATTTAAGCATTTCCAATATTTTAAAATATGAATTAAATTCAGTGTTTATATTTATAAGTTTCGTAATAATAAAAATATTTTCTTTAGTGAAAATTATTAAATGAGGAAGTTTTGAAGAAGTAAAATAAATATACAATGAAATAGGAAGAGTGAAATTATACTAGTTTTGACTAATATTTTATAAATAGATTGAAGTGAATATGGAATTATAAACTATATTAAAAGTGATGTTGAGCCTTAAATAGGATTCAAACTTATAAACGGATATTGTAAGTAAAAGTATTTTTATTAATGGAAGTTATTAAAGTAAAAAGTAAATTGGTTACATTTTTAGAAATATCGAATGTGATTGGCTTTATAGGCAAAGAATAAATTTTTAAGTAAGTAAAATTCATAAGAAACAAAACTTACAAATTTGGAAGGAAGTTGCAACGAAGTTGGATATAGAGAGTAGAGTTGTGAATTTATAACTGAGTTATGAATTTTGAATAAAATAATCAATGATTTTGGGTAATCGGAATTTCTAAGTTAGATCTATAAAACTGGCTTAATTTGTATCAAAATATAAAAGGATGAGATTGAAACTTATTAATAAACGAAGTTAAACGTATAAGCTTAATTAAAACGAGCTCGCCTTGATGCAGTAGTTCATAGTTTACGTTTCGAACTTCAATTAAGTATATAGAACTCAATACAGGTCGGATTTCTTTGAAACAAGAATCGTCTGAATCTATTGGATTATAATTTTCTAATGAAAGAGAAAAATCTGGATTTCGTCTTATAGATTTTGAGTTGTGTCAAAATCAAATTTCCAAAAAAAAATTGCGGTATAATCATTCATTAATCATAACGATTTATCTAATTAAATAAAGGAACTTTAAGCTAATAGTACTTAAGTTTCCATTAGTAAAATCCAGATTTGAGTTACGAAATAAATATCAACTCAAGTGGAATAAATGAATTGATTTTTTAAATAAAAAACAAAATTTTAATTATTAAATAAAGCTAACTAGAAAAGTAACTAATTAATGAAGTTTTGGACCGAATTTGCCTTAGGTTAAGTACATTGGAATTGTGAATTAAAATTGGGAACTGGATTTGAAAACTTGAATCAAGCATGGAATTTCAGTTCGATTTGAGTATATGCAAATTAAAATTTATTCGAACATGATACATTCAAACTAAAAGTGGATAAAATAAAGGAGTTAATTAAAAAATTAATTAGCGATTGGAAAGTGATTATATTAAAAAGTGTTGGATTGATTTGAAATAAATTAGTGTTGACGGATTTGACAATGTGGCATTCAAAGTTTGAATGTAATGTCAAAAAGGTAATCATAACTCGGGTTTCATCAGTCGAAAAGATGTCAAAAATCGAGCGATCAACATGGCTATTTTGGTCACACCCATTAGGGTGTATTATCACCTGATCTATAGAAAATTCATTCGCTTCTTATTCTATCACTGTTGTATGCTTTTGGTAACGGTCGCTGATCACAAATGTTGGTGATAGTACATTCGGTACACTCAAGCAGAATAAGTGGTCGGTCATGTGTGGCCGAGTTGCTTGATGTTCTTGTTGACCCCAGTGTATTCCTCTCAAGAGGTACACAATCGAAGGTGGTTACATACCTTGTCAAAGTTGGAAATCCATTCTCCAATAAACGCCCGTAGTTTGCAATTGTATACTATGTGCGGAGCGTCAGATGTAAACATTCCACTAGATTGCTATTTGTTTGATTTAGTCACTATTATAATATCAGAATAGTTTTGATACAAAGAATGTTTTGGGTTATGATAAGGTAAAAGCCATCCATGTTTATGTGTTGATCGGTCTTTAGATTATCTTTTCTTTAAAAAGGATTCTCAAAGTAAATCAAGTGGTTGGAGTTTACTCATGCTAGTCCCATAACTGACCCGGAGTTTATTTGTTTTGTTTTACCCTAAACTCTTCGGTGACCAAATTTGTATGGGCAGTCGAGTTGTTCAGGTGTTTGCAGATACCCTTGGAGGAGGTTGGAGCTGAATGCTTCAGTGTTAGATATCTGCTGTTTATTTCCACTGAGATGTATTGTGTTGTACTCTGATGATGATATGTATATTGGCACAAAATTATGTATTTAAAAGCTATTATATATATATATTATTTTTTATTCAGCTGTGAGATTATGTGTTGTTGTTTGTAACGTCCTGTATTTTTGGCCGCCAAATATTAAATTTAATTTATTATTTCAAATATTATATTTGGAGTATTAATGGATTTTAATATTTAACTCGTTATTTAAAATGAAGTTTGAACGTTATATTTTTATAAATATAAATCGAGCTTGAAATCGCGCGGTAGTTCGTAATATTTGGTTTTGAACTTCAACTGAGAATACAAGATCCGATATAAGTCGGATTTCTATAAAACGAGAAACGTTGGAACATATTGATGGTAATTTTCATATGAAAGAGAAAAATTTAGATTTCGTGTTATAATTTGTAAGTTATGGCTAAATCAAAATTTGAAATAGTCGCTATGAAAATCGTTATTTAATATAGGCCTTTAAAATAGCCGTTTTGCAAATGGACCCCGTTTTCGACAAAATCAGTTTCATTGGAACCGTATCGTTAAATTATTGTATGGTGTTGAATTGCGTGGCAAATCGATGTCGTATGGGACCACGGAAGCCGCAAACGCCCGTTCATTTTTAATAATACGTAATTAAATTAATAAAGAGATATTAGAGTGTAACTTGAGTAGACGATCGAATTAAGCCACGAAACTAATTCCGTTGAGTTCGTATCGTCGATTTGAGTCAAGATAGGTGTAACGACCCGTATTCTACGCATCATAGGACTGTAGGATATTTATTTCATTCACATATGAAGTCGTATGGTCATGTAACTTTGGGAGACGACTATTGGGGTCATTTCCCATGTTCACGATTTTTCCCGATTTTTAAATGACCATTTTACCCTTAGTTGGTACTGTTTTGGCCATAACTTTTGACTGGAAGGGAATTTTGACCTGAAACCACTTCCATTGGCTCCAGATGATGGTATACAATTCCGTAGAGTGGTCACATTAGCCAAACGGACTCACCGTTTGGGAGAAATGGCTGAAACAAGTTTCAGATGGTGAAAAACAGCTTAATTGGGATTAACCGGGTAATTAGCAGCTAGGCCCAAAGGGGATTTCAGGATTGGAGATGTATAGGGGCTGATTAGGGTTAGAAAACATTTCTTTCAGTCGCCACTTTCATTCTTGGAACCCTAGTAATGGCCTCCAACACCCAAATCACCTTCTAATCACTTTCTAATCAAGTTTTGGCTTAATCTACATCAAATTAAGGAGAGAAAACATGAAAGCAAGGTTAGAGCTGCTGTTAGACATCAGAATTCACCCAAATCAGCGGGGTTTCAGTTCTGAGAATTTTATTTGTGGCCAAGGTGAGTGATTAGCATTGTTTTGACACTAATTACAGTTAATTAAGGGTAATTAGTGAAGATTAGCGAATTTATACACTAATAAATTCTGGAAAAATATCTATAAATTCGAAAATAATATTTTATGCCTCTGGTAGAAATTTGGTTTAATTTGGTTAAGCTTTGTTAACCCTATGATTAGTTTTGCTTAAACATGCTTAAGGGAAAAATATGGGGTTTTGGGTATATTTGATCCATTTTGACATGTAAATTCATTGTTTTGGTGTTTGTGGTTAGTTTGCTATGTCACTATGACTGTTTGAAATGATTTGTGGTTGATTAGAATAGTTAGATTGGTCGAAAACGTCGTCGAATGGCGTAAACAAGTTGCTGGAAAAAGTTGCAGAAAGTTGTGCAGGGTTTCGGATCAGATCGGGTATGGGCTCGGATCGGGTAGGGAGCTGGGCAAGGAATCCGACCCGAACTGGAATCTGGCACAAATAAGTTTGGCAAGAAGGAAGGCCACTGCTTTGAGTTGGAGTTGGACCGAGGATCGGATCGGAGCCATGGAGCAGGATCGGATCGGAGTAGGCTAGGGACCGAGATCGGATCGGAGGAGGCAAGCGAGGGGGATCGGATCGGAGCCATGGAGCAGGATCGGATCGGAGTAGGCTAGGGAGCGAGATCGGGTCGGAGCAGGCAAGCTGGAGCAGGAGGGACGAACCGAACCGAATGGAGCGTGACATCCGAACCGAACCGACGTCTGAAGGGGAAGGATCACCGAACCGAACCGCACGCAGGAATACACCATGGAGCATTACACCGAACCGAAGCGTGTTATACGCATATATCCGAACCGAATCGAATTCAGGACCACTTCTGTGCGACGACTCTTTTGAAGACCAACTCCAATTCGATCAAAACCCGAGATGCAAAGGAAGTCCAAATGAGGAGCTTGGACTCAGGATCCAGCTGGGAACCAATGAGTGGGCTTTGCTGCGGGACGTGTGCCAAGGGGCTATCGATGTCTATGACTTTGGATCACTATGTATGGGAGGTACGTGAACGGATTCAGGGCCACAGTGGCCTAGGTACGACTAAAGGGCTATAAACCAATGAAGTGAGGTCATTTGTAAAGATTTGGTCATGACTCCATGTGGTAAGCTTGGTAGTAGCAGTAGTTGTACAAGTGAAACACCGTCACTACTTCGATGGGTCTAGTGATTGACAGTGGTGGACATCGTACGCTTTACGCACTGAGTGAGAGATGTGAGAATGGTTGCTATGGATGAATTGTTTGCCATCACTATGACATGCACACCCCACCCCCGTATTCTTTACACTATTTATTATGGCACCTTAGAGTATTGTACGGTGTGTGGTACTAACTCTTTGGTTGCAGGTCCAGGTTCGGGTATGGTTTAGTATACCTGTTATTGTTCTGTTTAGATGCTTATCGCTCATACCAGGCTTTATGTCTGACCCAGAGTTTTATGTCTCTTCTTATTACTCTGGGTGCTCACACGAGCAGACTAGAGACATGTTAGCTGGTGATGCACGGGTAGATGATCCGGAGACGAGCAGGAGGCTTCCACGTAATATATTTATAGTATTCTCCCTGTGTTGTTGAAGATCACTGCTTGGGCATTAGTGGTGCATCTTCTACTTTAGCTTTTTGTTTAGAGACAGTAAATTTGGAAAGTTGTAATAAGCTGTATTTGGATTTCCGCTGCATTGATGTTGGTGTTGGTTTTAGTTATCAGCTTATGCACTGTCTCACCTGTTTTATGTCAAGTATGTTATTATTATATTCTATTCCATGCACTGTGAGACATTCTACAGGTTCCTCGTTAGTCAATTTCCTTCTTCCCTTTACTTCTGACGACCCGTCCCGTGCTAGTCGGGCATGTGTACAGCGCACTCTTGGAGTAAATGTCGGTTGGTGCGGGGCGGGCCGTCACACTTGGTATCAGAGCTCTAGGTTGCGTAGTTAACCTAGGGAAGTTATAAGGGAGAGATAGTATACATATACGAGAGAGCGTATTTGTGATTACTTTGGTTTTCAAAAGCTATATGTATATATACTATTACTAGTATAAGGATGAAGTCGTACTGCACTAGCACCACTATGGGGTCGTTAATCGTTTCCTTTTACAGATTGACGATGAGCCGATATGTTGGAGGTACCGGTAGAGGGGCCAATAATGGGATTGCTGCTGACATGAGGACGATGTTTACTGACCTCATGAGAGAGATGCTTAGGGATGTGCAGAGGGCAACTCCCAATGGTGGAAACGGTGGTGGTCCAATTGTGCAGGCGCCGAGAGTCGACTTCGCCAAGCTGAATAAGGATTATACTAGTCTCGGTGGGAAGCCGTTCCACGGAACGGAGTCGGCTACGGATGTTCAGGATTGGTTGGATAGTTGCGAACGTATCTTCGAGGATTTGGGCATCGAGGATGCGACGAAGAGAAAGCTAGCGTCCCGTCAGTTGCAAGGGCGGGCAATGAATTGGTGGAATGCTATAAAGGCAGCTACTCCCGAAGATCAGATTACTTGGGAGCAGTTTAAGGTCCGCTTTAGCGAGAAGTTCATTCCAGCTGCTCAGAAGTCAGTGCTGTTTAAGAAATTCTTGGAGCTCAAGCAGAATGGCAGAGCTGTCTCGGAGTATATTGCTGAATTCAACACTTTGTCAAAATATGGGTTATCTCTTATTGATACTGCCGAGAAGAAGAATGAGAAATTCATAACTGGTTTGGATCAGTACTTGGGGGAAAGGCTTATTAACCACATCCATGAGACGTTTGAATCGATTGTGGGGAAAGCATTGAGATCAGAAAGTCTCTACCCTAAGCCGAAGACTGAGGTTGCATCCACAGATGAGCCAAAGCCACAAGCAAGTGGTGGAGGCAAGGATGGTTCCCAGAATAAGAGAAAGCAGAATCAGACTAAGGATGGTCAGAAGAAAAAGAATAAGCAAGAAGTTGAGTGCTTTAGATGTGGTAAGAAGGGCCATTATGCTAGTAATTGTTGGGCCAAGCCAGCGGATAGGAAGTGCTTCAACCGTGGCCAAATAGGACATCACAAGGACAAGTGTCCGCAACCCCCCAAAGAAAAGAAAATGGTGAAAGCGTATGCCTTTAATGCTATTCCTTCTTCGTCGAATGCCCCAACCGCGGCAGAGAAGGGAAAGAATGTCGTCATTCAAGGTATGCTTTCTGTTTATGATGTTCCTGTTAGAGTTTTGTTTGATACCGGAGCTTCCAGTTCTTTCATATCTAGTGACCTGGTAGATAGGTTGGGATTGGAGCCCGAGATTGTCGATAGACCTTTAGTAGTGACGAACCCGATTGGTGGTTCGACTAGTCTTAGCATAATTTGTCGTAATGTGGTCTTATCGAGTCATGGATGCATGTTTGTTTGTGATTGCTTTTTTTGGGCTTTACTGGGTTTGGCATTATTTTGGGAGTAGATTGGCTCCGAATGTAACACCCCACGTCCGTTAGAGTCATTCATAAAGGGAATGCACTAAGTTCTGTGGAGCATTTTGGGTAAAAGATGCAGATAAATTACAAGACAGACAAATATTAAACAGCAGAAAATAGAACTTTGCTTTATTGATAAAATAGTCTGTACAAGATTCTTTTACAATATCAGAGTATCATTTGTCTTTACAAAATAAAGAAGCATAAAACAACATTTTATATTCCCCAATGTAGCAAGAGCCAGCCATAGCATCTGAAAGAGAATCCAAGGACGACTTCGTCAAATCTTCAAGCTGGGGAAAGAGCAACGGTCCAATCTAATCCTGAGTTATACTATTCTCTCCTCAACTACCTAGGGGGGGGGGGAACGGAAGAAAAGAAGCGAAAGAAAAACAGAGTCAGACATAAAGCCTGAGTAAGTCAGTAACTTCTAGCATGTGAACAGGGAAAAATGAAACGACATGAATTAACTGAATACAAGACAATACCATGATGATAGGGTCAACATGATAAGATAAGATTACCACAAGATATACTAAGGCAAGATAAACTGGATATACTTTAATACTTTCTCTGCTTCGCTATTACCTTATTATTCTGGTTTCTATATCTCTGCACCGCCTAACTAGTGTCCCTACTAGTAACGTTAACGTGATCCCAATCCCTGTAGTTTCCGTCGCCTTCAGGCATCCATTTATTATTTAATTACCTAGATCTAATCTAGGGTTTTCTATCAAGTGCCTTCTAGATTCAACTAGAACTTACGCTATTTTTCTGAATGCTTCTTGGATTCAGGGTTTATGCCACCTAGTTCCAAACTAGGGATTATGCTACATGTCGAACGATGCCCTTTAGTCTAGGACACACCACCTAGGGTGGTACATGTTCCTAGACTTTTCCCACGCATGTATCGCGAATCATTATCGCTTGTCTAGATGCACATGTCCA
Source organism: Allium sativum (assembly GCA_030737875.1). Lineage (NCBI taxonomy): Eukaryota > Viridiplantae > Streptophyta > Magnoliopsida > Asparagales > Amaryllidaceae > Allium > Allium sativum. The sequence goes on from CM060920.1 coordinate 694,995,929, forward strand.
GTAATGTGCGGTCCGAGTTCCGCTGTAAGGGCTACTCTAGAAATACGGAACTCGGTCGGGAGCTTTCAATATCTGCCGATGCAGATGCTAAGGTCTGTTTTTCCAGTGGTTATGGTCCCACTCGACCCCTCCCTCAACTAATGGAAGGCCACCCTTGTAAAATGAGAACTGTACGAAGGCCCCTATCTGCCCCACTAATTCTATGGCCAACAACACCCCGCAACCACAACTAGATAGCAAGTATGTGGTCTGTATGATTCCTCCAGCCTTCCCGCTTCACGTGTCTCGCTTGACTGAAGATGGTAGGTAGACGATGAGTTGCTATCACAGGGCTTCCGTCTTCTCGCCGAATCACGCTGGTCCATCCTAGTCTTTTGGTTGCCATATATTGCAACCAAGGCATACCCTTGGCTCTTCTACCGCAGACCTTAACCTCTGTGCGCCCAGGCGGATCATCTGCAGCCTCACAGAGGGATACCAAGAGTACCCTTACGTCCCCTCGAAGCCTCGGGCTTCGTAACCCAATTCGTTGGAGCCTTCTTAAAACCGGATGGATGTCCGCTCCTTTGTGTTATACTAAGAATTACTACTTAGTTCTACTAACTAAGGCTTACCACTTAGTTTCCAAATTCCTTGTTTTCTTAACTAAGTTTTACTACTTAGTCCCCTTTTCAACTGAGGTTTACTACTTAGTTTTCTTTCTCGCCAGGTTGGATTGGTTAAGTGTCTTTAGACGATTCAAGCTATCTTAACCCTCTTCCCTTATCCTGTTAAACTGGTTAAGTGTTATCTCTTTATGCTTTTTACTTAACCCTATTCATTTATCATATTCTGATGGTTAAGCGTTCAAGTTTACTTAACCCTATGGTCTAGTCCAGCTAACATATTCAATTGGCTAAGTGTATTACTTAACCCCAACCTCTAGTCTAATTAACATGTTAAATTGGCTAAGTGTATTAACTTTACTTAACCCCACCTTCTAGTCTAGTCAACATGTTAATTTGGCTAAGTATTCCCATGGACTTAACCCTCCCATTCTAGCTTTAACTGTGCTAAGTTAGTTAAGTGTTCCTTAACCTTCCCATTCTAGCTTATCTATGTTAAGTTGGTTAAGTGTTCCTATGGACTTAACCTTCCCATTCTAGCTTAACTGTGTTGAGTTGGTTAAGTGTTTCTATGGACTTAACCCACCCATTCTTGCTTAACCGTGTTAAATTGGTTAAGTGTTTCTATGGACTTAACTCTCCCATTCTTGTTCTAGCTTTAATTAATAATTTAAAGCCGCAACCTCTCACATTAGACAGATATTGCTGCGGTTACTGGATGTGCCGGTCGGTTCCGGGCAGGTTTACACCGCAGCTCAGTCTAACCTCGGGTTAGGCATATTCATGTTTTCTAAGTTCAAAGGGTTTTTGATTAATTTCCAAATCTGGTTTTGAAAACAACCATCCCGTCCTTTGGATCAGTTAGGGATAGCCAGGGAGGGCAGGAAACTTGTATTTTCCAAACCCAAGCCTAGACACTATCTTCTCTGTCACCCTAGAACTTTCAGGTGTATGTGTTATTCAAAGAGAAAATCTTTCTTTTGTCCATATATAAATTGTCAACAATTTATCTTCAAAGTCCATTTTCCCTTTTTAAATAAACTTGGCCTATACCATTTTCATTTTGTCCTGCCCACTAGTATACTTATATTCTAGGCCCAAGTCCTAACCCAACTTGCAGTTCAGGCCATTTCCTATTTCATTGCCAAAACTAGATTAAATATCCTAGTTTATAATTTATGGCCAAAACTTTACCTACATGCAAGTTACATATTTTGTGGTAAATGAATAATTTATCATTTATGACAAATTCTATAAGTAAATTTACTCCTAATTTACTTATTTCATTATTACACTTTTAATGTACATTGTCACATTTATTATTATGGCCCGTTTCCTCTTATTTATCATATTTATACTTTTTGGTATGTAAATTATACCAAATTAAGTGTCACTAACCATAATTTATTCTAAACATGACAAATTCTCACAATTATGGCTAAATTCAAAATTGTGCTAATATACTTATTCCAAATCTTTAATTAACACAATTTTGATTTAACATTCCTAATTCACTAGAATTATTATTCTAGTTTACATTTCATGCCTAAAATTTAGCTTACTTGCTGATACTAAATTTAATATGTCAAACTTGTCCAATTTGCATTCCTATAAACATGCCATATTACATATTCCCAATTTATGCCAATTTCCAAGCTTATAACTACATTTATGTTCATTTTCATATTTTCCCTAAATTGCATTCCCACCGTTCGTATAATCGTGATTTAACCTAGATTGTAAATAAATCTAGATCCGTAGAAAATAGGGAATGAACCAAAGATGCTATGAAAAGGGATAATAACTGGCATAAAAGGTTTGGATAACGACGTAGGTTCAAGAATATGGGTAGACCTAACTTAATAGGTAAATTCTCACGGTCTAAAACCAATAGATAGAATAGGTTCAAGAATATGGGTAGACCTAACTAAATAGGTAAATTCCCACAGTCTAAAACCAAAGAAAAACAAGGAACAAATAAAATAGATAATCGGGTTTAGACCCAATTTCATAGCCACAAAACTTAAGCAACAATTTTCCTAATTATGAATCATAGGCAAAGTTCATAGTTATAGGCAATGTTCATAGTCCAAAAGGGAAAATAATTCCCATAGGCAATGTCATAGTCATATGTTGTATGTCCCAAATCAAGGTTCATGTTCGTAATTCAAAGGCAATAGGATCATGGTCATAGTTCTCATAATCATGATCATAGGCATAGGCATATCCTCTTTGTCACCCTAGTCAAAGGCCGTCAATCAAAGTCATAGTATGTTCTGGGCCATAGTCAAGAATTAGATCCAAAAACTTAAATAAACACAGATCCAAGTGAAGAGATTTGGCATTTTTCTTATATCCTTTTAATTTCATGTCACAAATAAAAAAAAACGTTCAAATCTAGAAATAACCAACTTACAGAAATTAGATCTAGAATAGAAGAATGGCGATGCTAAGATTCGTATGTCGTTGCTCGAGGTTTGTTGATTTAGCCTTTGAATTCTTCACTTTGATTTGAATCTTCTCTTGAACAGATTTGAGCAGCATCTCCATGTCTTGAATTTATATTTTATTTTAATTATTTAAGAAAATTTAGAGGAGGGGAAGAAGCCATGAATCTTAGCAGCATAAGGATAGAAGAGAACTGGTGCAAAGAGAATGAAGACTAGGGCTGTTTATATAGCTGCTCAAGACCTTATCGTACACGCAGCGCTGAGTCAGCATTGAACCTAGTTAAGAAAATAGTCCAGGTACGTAGATGAATCTAGCCAAACCTTATCATACACGCAGTGCTGAGTCAGCATTGGGTCCCACAAGCTATTTTGGCGTAGAAATTTGAATTTCGAATGAATTGTTTTATTCACATGAAATATTCTTATATGTATACAATTCCTCTAACGACCATTTTACGCGTATATATATACGCACAACTTTCATTTTATTTTCAAAATTCAAATGATGTTGCCATATTTCATTGACTGTAGCCTTATCTTGAATTTTATATACATATATTTTTGCATATATATATATATATATATATTTATATTCTCATATGTATATATATATTTTCTTTATTTCCTTATATGTACGTTCTTATCCTTTCAAATTTTGAATTCGTATACGTACATATATTTGCATGTTCAGTTGGCCCTCTCTAAAACAAAGATAAAAAATTATGTCACCGCCGGGGTTCGAACCCCCGACCTCCATGCTACAAATCCAATGCCTTAACCAACTGAGCTACAGAGGCTTTTGTTAATAAGTCTTAGAACAATAATAATTATTGTTCTCTCCTTACTTCTCTTTTTCATGTTAGTTACAATACTTAAATTAAACAACTGCATGGATCTTTTTCTTTTAATTTTTCTTTTAAAAATTAATTATAATGTCACAGAATTACAGGGTGTTACACCGAAGATACGGGGTGGTGGTAGACTGTGAGGGCTTTTTGGTGACAGCTAGAGCGGATGATGGGCGGAGGATAGTGTTTGGTGGTCTACCCAGTGAGGGGGTATTAGCTAGTTTTCTAAACTCCCTCGACATTCCGCATTGTGAGCTGTCAGGTTTGCCTGTGGTTGGCCAGTATCCGGATGTTTTCGAAGAAGTGGCCGGGCTTCCACCACATTGAGAGATTGAGTTCCGTATTGATTTGGTAAAAGATGCCAGACCTATAGTGATGCCACTTCGTCGTATGGCACCAAGGGAGCAGCGAGAGCTCGAGGTGCAAGTCCGCGATCTTTTGAAGAAGGGATTTATCAGAAGGAGTGTTTCGGAATGGGGAGCACCAGTTATGTTTGCTACCAAGGCGGATGGTTCCCTTCGTTTGTGTGTAGACTGCCGCGAGTTGAATAAAGTGACGAGGAAGAACAAGTATCCTCTACCGCGGATAGATGATTTGTTCGATCAGTTGAGTGGCACGAGAGTATTTTCTCAGTAGGATCTCGCGACAGGTTTTCATTAGCTTAGAGTGGAAGCTGAGAGCATAGCTAAAACGGCATTTCGAACGCCGTCTGGATTTTATGAGTGGTTGGTCATGCCATTCGGGCTGACCAATGCCCCAGCATATTTTGTGGATCTTATGAATAGGGTATTCATAGATCAGTTGAATAAGTTTGTCCTTGTGTTCGTTGATGATATTTTGGTCTATTCGAGGACAGAGGAAGAACACAAGGAACATTTAAGAATAGTGATGGAGGTGTTGAGAAAACACCAATTGAAAGCAAAGTTTTCTAAGTGTCACTTCTGGAGGAGGGAAGTGAGGTTCTTGGGTCATGTTGTTTCCGAGAATGGTATTGCCGTGGACCCGACGAAGGTGGCTACGGTACAGGATTGGCCCACGCCCAAGAATGCAACAGATGTAAGAAGTTTCTTGGGATTAGCTGGATATTATCGTAAGTTTATCCAAGGTTTCTCCAAGATAGCAACACCATTGACCCAGTTGACCAAGAAGAATCAAGCTTTTGTCTGGGATGAAAGGTGCGAGAATGCATTCAAGAGTCTAAAGGACAAGTTGACATGCGCACCAGTGTTAGTCATTCCTAATGGGAATGAAGAGATGACGGTATACACGGATGCCTGTGGTACCGGACTGGGTGCTGTATTGATGCAAGGCGGTAGGGTTGTAGCTTATTCAAGTCGGCAATTGAAACCACACGAGAGAAGATACCCTACCCATGATTTGGAATTGGCAGCGATCGTGTTCGCGTTAAAGATGTGGAGACACTATCTCTTGGGAGAAAGATTTGAGCTGTTTACAGATCATAAGTCGTTGAAGTATCTCTTTTCCCAGAAGGATCTAAATCTCCGGCAACAAAGGTGGTTAGAATTCTTGGCTTCCTATGATTTTGACATCGCATATACACCGGGAAAGGGCAATGCGGTGGCTGATGCATTGAGTAAGAGACATGCCAGTTTAGGGGCTATGTTTCTAGAATGGAAGCAACTGGAGTACATCGCTGATTATGATTTCAGACCAAAGTGCGAATTGGATCCAGAAATGTTAGCAAGTTTGACGATCAGACCCACTTTAATTGAGCGGATCGGCTCTAGTCAGAGCGACGATCCTAACCTATTGGAAATCATCTCCAAGATAGAGATGGGTATCGATGAGGAGATGAACAAGTATGGGCTTGATCGAGATGGATGGCTTAGAAAGAGTGGAAAGCTTGTTGTACCCAATGTCAATGGATTGAGAGATGAAGTGCTTAGAGAATGTCATCACTCAAAACGGACTATACATCTCGGTGGTAACAAGATGTATCGAGATATGAAGCAGAACTACTACTGGGAGGGGATGAAAATAGACGTTGGGAGGTTCATATCCAAATGCATTAATTGCCAGCTAGTTAAAGTTGAGCAAAAGAAGCCTAGTGGTTTGATGTAACCATTAGAAATTCCAGAATGGAAATGGGAACAAGTGTTAATGGATTTCATTGATGGGTTACCAAGGACTAGATCGGGACATGATAGCATTTGGGTAATTGTGGATCGATTGACAAAAAGTGCAAGAATTATACCAGTCAAATCGACCCGAACGGCAGCCAAGTTGGCAGAATTGTATATGAAGTGGGTAGTGAGATTTCATGGAGTACCTAAAAGCATTGTGAGTGACCGAGACCCGTTGTTCACTAGTGGGTTTTGGAAGAGCTTACAAGAGGCTCTAGGTCAGAGTTACATTTTAGTACCGCATATCACCCTCAGACCGACGGTCAGACGGAGAGGGTGAATCGTGTTTTGGAAGATCTCTTGAGAGCTTGTGTATTGGATTTTGGTGGATCATGGGATGACCATTTGCATCTAGTAGAGTTTGCACATAGTAATAGCTACCAATCCAGTATCGGTATGGCTCCGTTTGAAGCTTTGTACAGAAGACCGTGCAACTCACCATCAATTTGGATAGAGACTGGCGAAAAGTTTATGTTTGGGCCAGATGTGGTGAGAGAAACTTCAGATAAGATCAAGATCATTCAACAACGAATGAAGGCTGCCCAAGATAGGCAGAAGAGTTATGCTGATAAGAGGAGAAGAGACTTAAAATTCTCCGTTGGTGACTTGGTGTTTGTCAAGATTTCTCCGTTGAAGAGCGTGATACGATTTGGCAGGAGAGGCAAGTTGGCACCAAGATTTGTTGGCCCATTCCCTGTTCTTGAACCAGTCGGGAATTTGGCATATAGAGTTGGCTTACCAGAGAAGATGGAAGGAGTTCACAACGTATTTCATGTTTCCCAACTAAGGAAGTTCGTTCACGACCCAGATATGACTATTTCACCGGATCATTTAGAGGACTTCGAAGTAGAACCCGAGGCGGTTGGGAACTGCAAGCCGACCCGTATTGTCGAGCACGATACGAAGCAACTTCGAAGGAAGGCGGTGAGGCTAGTCAAGGTTCAGTGGGGCGAGGACGAGAATGATTGCACTTGGGATACAGAGGAGAACATTAGGAAGACATATCCAGAACTCTTTGCCTGGTAAGATTTTGACTTCGATTTAGTTTTTTTCCGCATGCTAGGATAGGCTTGTTTGCTTGTTTTGCATGTTTGATTGTTGTATGTGGTTGTTAGGCATGCGGGATCTTTTGTATGTTTTGGGTTAGTATGGTCATGTAACTTTGGGAGACGACTATTGGGGTCATTTCCCATGTTCGTCATTTTTCCCGATTTTTAAATGACCATTTTACCCCTAGTTGGTACTGTTTTGGCCATAACTTTTGATTGGAAGGGAATTTTGACCTGAAATCACTTTCATTGGCTCCGGATGATGGTTTACAATTCCGTAGAGTGGTCACATTAGCCAAACGGACTCACCGTTTGGGAGATATGGCTGAAACAAGTTTCAGATGGTGAAAAACAGCTTAATTTGGCCAAACCGGGTAATTAGCAGTTAGGCCCAAAGGGGATTTCGGGATTGGAGATGTATAGGGGCTGATTAGGGTTAGAAAACATTTCTTTCAGCCGCCACTTTCATTCTTGGAACCCTAGTAATGGCCTCGAACACCCAAATCACCTTCTAATCACTTTCTAATCAAGTTTTGGCTTAATCTACATCAAATTAAGGAGAGAAAACACGAAAGCAAGGTTAGAGCTGCTGTTAGACATCAGTATTCACCCAAATCAGCGGGGTTTCAGTTTTGAGAAATTTATTTATGGCCAAGGTGAGTGATTAGCATTGTTTTGACACTAATTACATTTCATTAAGGGTAATTAGTGAAGATTAGCGAATTTATACACTAATAAATTCTGAAAAAATATCTATAAATTCGAAAATAATATTTTATGCCTCTGGTAGAAATTTGGTTTAATTTGGTTAAGTTTTGTTAACCCTATGATTAGTTTTGCTTAAACATGCTTAAGGGGAAAATATGGGGTTTTGGGTATATTTGATCCATTTTGACATGTAAATTCACTGTTTTGGTGTTTGTGGTTAGTTTGCTATGTCGCTATGACTGTTTGGAATGATTTTTGGTTGATTAGAATAGTTAGATTGGTCGAAAACGTCGTCGAATGGCGTAAACAAGTTGCTGGAAAAAGTTGCAGAAAGTTGTGCAGGGTTTCGGATCGGATCGGGTATGGGCTCGGATCGGGTAGGGAGCTGGGCAAGGAATCCGACCCGAACTGGAATCTGGCACAAAGAAGTTTGGCAAGAAGGAAGGCCACTGCTTTGAGTTGGAGTTGGACAGAAGATCGGATCGGAGCCATGGAGCAGGATCGGAGTAGGCTAGGGAGCGAGATCGGATCAGAGGAGGCAAGCGAGTGGGATCAGATCGGAGCTATGGAGCAGGATCAGATCGGAATAGGCTAGGGAGCGAGATCGGGTCGGAGCAGGAAAGCTGGAGCAGGAGGGACAAACCGAACCGAATGGAGTGTGACATCCGAACCGAACCGATGTCTGAAGGGGAAGGATCACCGAACCGCACGCAGGAATACACCATGGAGCATTGCACCGAACCGAAGCATGTTATACGCATATATCCGAACCGAATCGAATTCAGGACCACTTCTATGCGACGACTCTTTTGAAGACCAACTCCAATTCGATCAAAACCCGAGATGCAAAGGAAGTCCAAATGTGGAGCTTTGACTCAGGATCCAGCTGGGAACCAATGAGTAGGCTTCATGATTGGGCTTTGCTACGGGACGTGTGCCAAGGGGCTATTGATGTCTATGACTTTGGATCACTATGTATGGGAGGTACGTGAACGGATTCTGGGCCACAGTGGCCTAGGTACGACTAAAGGGCTATAAACCAATGAAGTGGGGTCATTTGTAAAGATTTGGTCATGACTCCATGTGGTAAGCTTGGTAGTAGCAGTAGTTGTACAAGTTGAACACCGTCACTACTTCGATGGGTCTAGTGATTGACAGTGGTGGACATCGTACGCTTTACGCACTGAGTGAGAGATGTGAGGATGGTTGCTATGGATGAATTGTTTGCCATCACTATGACATGCACACCCCACCCCCGTATTCTTTACACTATTTATTATGGCACCTTAGAGTAATGTACGGTATGTGGGACTAACTCTTTGGTTGCAGGTCCAGGTTCAGGTATGGTTTAGTATACCTGTTATTGTTCTGTTTAGATGCTTATCGCTCATACCAGGCTTTATGTCTGACCCAAAGTTTTATGTCTCTTCTTATTACTCTGGGTGCTCACACGAGCAGACTAGAGACAGGTTAGCTGGTGATGCACGGGTAGATGATCCGGAGACGTGCAGGAGGCTTCCACGTAATATATATATACTATTCTCCCTGTGTTGTTGAAGATCACTGCTTGGGCATTAGTGGTGCATCTTCTACTTTAGCTTTTTGTTTAGAGACAGTAAATTTGGAAAGTTGTAATAAGCTGTATCTGGATTTCCGCTGCATTGATGTTGATGTTGGTTTTAGTTATCAGCTTATGCACTGTCTCACCTGTTTTATGTCAAGTATGTTATTATTATATTCTATTCCATGCGCTGTGAGACATTCTACAGGTTCCTCGTTAGTCAATTTCCTTCTTTCCTTTCCTTCTGACGACCCGTCCCGTGCTAGTCGGGCATGTGTACAGCGCACTCTTGGAGTAAATGTCAGTTGGTGTGGGGCGGGCCATCACAATAGGTGTATAGTCTGCTATTTTTGGAGACCGGGTAATTTGGCCTTAAAAGTGGTATTGCGGTGCACGATAAAAATAGCCTACCGGGGGAACAGTCTCAGAATGCGACGAAACTAGTGTCGTTGGATTCGTATTGTTTAATTATTGTAAGATTTCAAGGTTTCAAGTTGATTTGATTTATTTAGTGATCGTGGAAAAATTAAATGCGCGTTTATTTCTGGTTTTATAAAGGATTTTTTTTCAAACGATGTCGGAATTCGACGAAACTTGTCCCATTGGGTCCGAAATACCTTTTTACACTAGGATTAGCTTTTTTATCTGTAAACAGAAATCATTTGTAAGGGTTTTATCGCATTACTTTACGACGAAGTTTCTCTAATATTATTTTATTGAAAATGCCTATACTATATATACCCTATCAGTACCAAACCGTACAGAAAAGTTATCCTACCATCTTCTTCAAGCCGCCACTACTTCTCTTCTTCTAACAATGAAACGCGATTTTAGAAATTTTAAAACAAATGGAGGAAAAATCTTTATATCACAAGTTTATCCCTTTATACCCTTGAGACCGTGAGCTCCTCAGTAATACCATTTATACTTGGTGCGATGTTCATTTTGGAGAAGGGATTTACGTGAAGAAGGGGTTGACTGGGTTTGATGAGGGTGGAGGCGGTGGCCAAGCTAGGTGAGGGTTGCTGGGCTCGAGGCGGATGGAATGGGTTGTGCTGATGATCGGCCGGTTGAAGGTTTTGGTTGGCGGGTGCAGAAATTGGGAGCGGCCATTGGTTTGTTGGATGAAAAAAGGGTCTCGCAAGTTCTAAGGAGAGTTTTGTTTCAGAAGGGAACAATGTGGATGGACTCAGCAGGACTTAACCACGTAAATGATGGAATCAATATCGTAATTAGTATTAAAACTTTATTTTTAAACAAGGTAAGTTATTAATTTAAGCTGTGTTTTGGGGATGACCAGGAAATCAAAAACGAAGGGAACACAGTAGCCTGAACGTAAACAAAGTGTAGAAAATGGGATGGGCCAGTTTGTTCAGTTCGTTAGTGGCACCGAAATGTTCGTTAGACTTCTGAACAGCCCATTGAAGAAGCGTACTGGAATTGCTTTTCATCTATTTAAGACATGGAAAGTGGCAAGAATAAATAGTGAGCCAGAGTAGATAATTAGTCAATTCAATTGCTGCATTTCAGAATCTTATTTCAAAAGAAAAAGGAAACACGGTGAGTTTACAAACTGTTTGGTTGGAAGGACAACTGTTTTATAGAGGAGCGGATTGGAAAATCAAAAGTGTGCTACATCGTTAACAGATCTGCCACCCATTTTCGTTCATGGAAACTGAAAGAGAATCACGTGCAAAATGTTGAAGAGCGTACCCCACAGTTAGGATAACTATTGGAAGTAAAGGGGAAGGTTGAAGCAAAAACAAAAGGGTTTGCATGGGTAATGTCGAGCGTACAAAAGGAGAGTACCACGTCATCTCAAACCAAGTAATTTATTTAATAAAGATTATTAGAAAATTAATTTATTTAAACCGTATAAACTAAATCGAATACCACCTTTTGTTATGGTACCAGGATTTAACGAAATGAGACTTGCCAGGATCATATTGAAGAACCAGATTTTGGAACTGTTTTGAACAGAGATGGAGACCGCTGAAAATTTATTAGTTAAATTAAACACTGTTTAATTTAATTGTAACCGAACCGCTCAACGACCAAAACAAGGTGAGTTAAACTCACTCAGTTTTCCCATTTATTGTTTTATATAAATTGGGTTTTTATTTTGTATACTCTGCTTGCCAATGGTTGATGGTTAGCTAGTTATATATTTATATGCTGATTTAACTGATGAAATTAAACCGGCGTTTAATTTCAGTGAAATACCAAATCGTTATCCTAACGATTGGTTGCAATAAAGGTAACTTACCCTGTTGGTCACGTTTATAAAATAAACATGTTTAAATTGTTTGAATTGTTTGTGAATTAGTTGATGTTAAAAGTTTGTATTTATTTTTATCAGTTAAATGGAATGGAATGGTCTGATTTGTGATAACCAAATTGTGTACAGGGAAGAACAGGTTAGAGGGATCCAACTGGATTCCTCAAATATATTATCTATTTCATATTTTAAACATATGAACTGTCCTGTTTGGGAAATTGATTTGATTGTTGAGTATTGGCTGAATATTCAACATCTGTGTGGTTTAAACCAATGGGTGGTATTGGTTGAGTATTTGGCAGTATATGGCCTATAAAATAAATCGTTTTATAAATATTAATTCACCATCAGGTGAATCGATAGAGATGAAGTTATAAATTCATTTTATAACTAGAGTTAGATTTTGAAATATATTATTTTGAATAAAAGTGTATAAAAGGGAAATAAATAATTTTTTTTATTAAAGGCTTTGATTTATTATAAATTGATTTTACAAAGTAAATCTGAGATTAATCAAAATTTATAAATATGGGAATAGAAATTTACCAAACGGTTAAAATATAGATAATTTGTTTGTTAAGAATTTATTTAATGGAATTATTTAAATTAATTATATTATTATTTTAAAGTGAGAACGAACTAAAATGAGTTAACAAGATAACCGCACCTTGAGTTGACTAGGTCAACCATTGTAATTGGAATTGATTTTTAAAATAGTTGATTTGAATTAATCTAATAAAATTGTTAACGAATATTGTTTTAATTTTAATAAGGTTTTAAAAGGGATTTACCATTTATTTAGTTAATAAAGAGATTAACCACTTCTACAGTAGTTAATGGTTGAAGTAAAATATTATCGTTAATGATAATTTAGAGAATTACTTTTTATTTGAATTCATTTAAAAAGTAATTAAAGTTGAAAGGAAATCCAATAGGATGGTGAAAGAAGTTTTGGATGGGTTTTATATATAAATTTAAATTTTTATAACAAAGTTATAAAGAGAATGGTAGGCGAATACGAGAGCTTAAATTAAAGGATACTTGAATTAAGTCAAAGGATAGAAAGATGGGAAGGGTTTATAATAAACCAGGATTTTATAAATGAGGTTCAAAAAGGGTAAAGGCGTTAATTTTAAATTAACGTTATTTGAAAATGAGATCAAGTAAAAAGGGAAATTGGAATAAGATTTGAAAATGAGGAATGGTTGAATAGATTGAAAGGAGATTGGTAAAAGTGTATTTGAGATAAAGAAGTGGGTTGTAGGGTTGTATAACCAAATCCAAATTATAATGGGATTTGTTTTGAGACTGGAATGGAATATAGGTTTATGGATTACAACTTATATTTATCTGAAGATAAGAACGTTGTTGATCAAGGTCTGAGAGGTAATTAAAATACCCCAACTTGAACAACATCAGGATTATCTGAAGATGATATTAGTCGTTAATCGTAAAAGAGGTTAGTGATAGTTCATTATTTCCATTAGTGAAATAATGCAATGTTTGGTGGAAATTTGGAGAATATATATATAACGAAAGATCAGAGGTAAAGAAAATGTGAAGTTTAGTTTTATTTTACACTAATAAATATTAGTGAAATAACCGATATTACGTAACGCTGTTTACGAATAATAAGTTAAATGGCTTTCCCAATTTTGAATAATAGAGAACGATGTAACATATGTTTTGAAAGGAGAATTAACTAGAAATTGAATATGGTTATGAGTTATTTTACTAAGTATTATAATATAATGGTTTTGGGGACATTAGTATAATAAATAAGAATTCAATTATCGTATTTTAAAATATTAAAAGGGTTAGAGGTCTTAATTAACCAGAATTGAATTAGTTGGTTTTAAATTAAAAAGGGCCAAGCGATGCCGAATATTGAACCAGTAAACTGGTTGGATTTTCATGATTGAAACACTATATATTTTGGTAGTTAAATCACAGACTATCAAATCTGTCTAATATGATTGTTGGTACGGAAAGACCGGGATCGAATTTATATTCGAAAACCATTCCAACCAACAAATACGTGAAGATATTAGAAGAAGATCGAGATGGAGCACTGAAGACCGTAGATCTTCATAAACGGAAGAACCACTAAGATTCTCTGCCTTGGAAGCTGAGATAAGCTGTGATAATGTCATGGTTGGAATCTATGGGTTGCAAGGACTTCTCGCTACTGATCCATGGGGTGATTCCTATATTGGATGCAGCAGGAGAGTACCTTCGGTTCATCCTGTTCCTAGGTGACTTGTATGGACGAATGTCTGACAGAATATTTCCAAAGGGATCACGTAGGTTGATTTCTTCAAACGTAGCTGGGTAGCTTCCAAATAGAGTATGTTTGTGGGCGTCAATTAGTGATGTCTGGAGGATCTGACGATGTGGCATTCAAGGTGAATGGTGGCCAAAGGTTCTAAAAAGTTAACCTAAAACCTCAAGCCTCATTAACCGGTAAATGACAAAAATCGTGCAGGCAGCATGGCTATGTGGGTCGCTCCCATTAGGGTGTATAATCACCTATCTAGAGAAATTCCATTTGCTTCTTTAATCTATATTTTGTTGTCCCTTTCTAGGAAACAGTTGCTGATCCCAACCGTTGGTGATATACATTCGATACACTCAAGCGAAATGAGTGGTCGGTTATGTCAGGGCCGGGTTGCAAGACGTTCTTGTTGAACCCAGTGTATTCGCCTCTAGAGGTGCACTATCGGCAGTTGGTCCCATACCTTGTCATAGTTGGAATCTAATCTCCAATAAGCGCCCGCGGTTTTGATTGTGTACTATATATGTGGAGCGTGAGATGGAAGCATTCCGCTAGATTTCTATTTACTTGTATTTAGACATTATTATAATATCAGAAAAGATATTGATTTCAAAACTGTTTTGGGTTATCGTAAGGTAAAACCCGTACGTATTTATGTGTGGATTTGGTCTTATTATTATCCTTTTCTTTGGAAAGGATTTTAACTTTAAAATCAGGTTGTGTGATACCCTTAATACTGTGCGAGTTTTTTTCTCACTCTGGTTCACTAGACTGACCTGGTGTTTTGTAAATGCTCGGGTTAGCCCGGGGTGTACAGGTTCAGGTTATCGAATGTTGTGAAAAGACGAGCTGGAAGAGTTCAGACGTATGATATTATATAGCTACTATTCCGTTGTGTGTTGTATATGAGGACAGGTTATTATAACTGTCCAGGTGTGTGATGTACTCTGATATTGTAAGTATTTTTAAAAGCTCTCAATAAAGATTGATTTATGTATTATATTTTGTCCCACTGCGATGTGAGACTCTGATTCTGTGTTGTGTTGGTTCTTCTTCTTCTATTCTAATATTTCTTTCTTTCTTATCTCACCCTCTAATTTCTTTCTAATAACGTTCCATTATTTTCGGTGTTTGGAAGGTCGGCATGAGTTAGGGTAAAGGTATTTATGTCGATTTTCGAGACCAAAAATCCTCGGGTCATTACAGTGGTATCAGAGCTATTGGTTTAGTGATAACCTTGGCTCTGTAGTGTAACTCGATAGATATGGGTTAGTGATACCCTAGACTGGGTTTGAGTATATATATGAGAGCGCGTATTTGTAATTTGATATTAAAATTATTTTGAAATTATTTTTGCCCTATTTATTTTATAAAATAATAAAAGTAAGGATTTTCACAAATTGTTATGATATGGGCAAAATCAATTGGATTTGTTAATGTTGATTGGGAAAATATGTTTGGATTGTACTGTTGGACGCTTGAATATAAATCTGAAATGGATAGATTTGGTTTAAAACCAATCTAAAATAAATAAGTTAAATAATTAATTCAAATTTAATTTGAATGGTTAATTAAAGAAATAAATGGACGGTTATGAAATGATTTTAAGTAAATCCCATGTGAATTTGATTGTGTATAAATTTGTCAAAATGGATGATGTGGATGTTTTGAATTTAATGATGTTGTTTTGATGACTAATGAGTTTAGTGAAGTTGAGAATATGTGCAGAAGTGCCAATTCAGCTTTAAAACCTGTCCAAGAGAATTCTAGAGTTAATCGAATCCAGTTTGAATAGAGCTGCATAGTAATTAAGCAAGCTCGTGTATAGTATATCGTTTATCGCATAATAACGCTCGCAAAAAGGTACATCTACGCAAAATATGAAATTTCGGTTTTATTTGGGTTTTGAGGTTGGATTTTAATTTTTTCGACCCTGTTGGTCGATGTATATATATTTCTTGAACCTGCGATATTGCAGACTTCCCTCCGTACAAGGGAGACTCTACCAAAAAATTTCCAAAATTAAAGCTGCTAGAAAATTTTTGAAGATTTTTGGAAAATTCTTTTATTTGAATTAAATTGGTTTTAAAAACAATTAGATTGGTTTGGAAAATAAAAATGAGTTTTGACTAAATATTTTTATAAAGATAACGGTTTATAACGTTCTTTCTTACCTTAGCAATTTCGAGGACGAAATTATTTTAAGGGGGAAAGAATGTAACGTCCCGTATTTTTTACCATCAAATATTTAATTTAATTTATTATTTCAAATATTATATTTGGAGTATTAATTGATTTTAATATTTAACTCATTATTTAAAACGAAGTTTGAACGTTATATATTTATATAATTATAAATCGAGCTTGAAATCGCGTGGCAGTTCGTAATATTTGGTTTTGAACTTCAACTGAGAATACAGGATCCGATATAAGTCGGATTTTTGTAAAACGAGAAAAGTTAGAACCATATTGATGGTAATTTTCATATGAAAGAGAAAAGTTTAGATTTCGTGTTATAATTTGTAAGTTATGGCTAAATAAAAATTTGAAATAGTCGCTATGGAAATCGTTATTTAATATAGGCCTTTAAAATAGCTGTTTTGCAAACGAACCCCGCTTTCGACAAAATCAGTTTCATTGGAACCGTATCGTTAAATTATTTTACGGTGTTCAATTGCATGGCAAACCGATGTCGTATAGGACCAGGCAGCCGCAAACGCCCGTTCATTTTTAATAACACGTAATTAAATTAATAAAGAGATATTCGAGTGTAACTTGAGTAGACGATCGAATCAAGCCACGAAACTAATTCCGTTGGGTTCGTATCATCGATTAGAGTCAGGATAGGTATATAGTTTGCTACTTTTGGAGACCGGGTAATTTGGCCTTAAAAATGGTATTGCGGTGCACGATAAAAATAACCTACCGTGGTAACAGTCTCAGAATGCGATGAAACTAGTGCCGTTGGATTCTTATTGATTAATTATTGTAAGATTTCAAGTTGATTTGATTTATTTAGTGATCGTGAAAAAATTAAACGCGCGTTTATTTCTGGTTTTATAATGGAATTTTTTTCAAACGATGTCGGAATTCGACGAAACTTGTCCCATTGGGTCCGGAATACCTTTTTACACTAGGATTAGCTTTTTTATCTGTAAACAGAAATCACTTGTAGGGGTTTTACCATGTTACTTTACGATGAAGTTTCGCTAATATTACTTTATTGAAAATGCCTACACTATATATACCCTATCAGTACCAAACCCTACAAAAAAGTCATCCTACCATCTTCTTCAAGCCGCCACTACTTCTCTTCTTCTAATAGTGAAACACGATTTTAGAAATTTTAAAACAAATGGAGGAAAAATCTTTAAATCACAAGTTTATTCCTTTAAACCCTTAAGACCGTGAGCTCTTCAGTAATACCGTTTATACTTGGTGCGATGTTCATTTTGGAGAAGGGATTTACATGAAGAAGGGGTTGACCGGGTTTGATGTGGGTGGAGGCGGAGGCTGAGCTAGGTGAGGGTTGCTGGGCTCGAGGCGGACGGAATGGGGTGTGCTGATGATCGGCTGGTTGAAGGTTTTGGGTGGTGGGTGCGGAAATTGGGAGCGGCCGTTGGTTTGTTGGATGGAAAAAAAGGGTCTCGCAAGTTCTAAGGAGAGTTTTGTTTTAGAAGGGAACTACCTGGATGGACTCAACAGGACTCAACAACGTAAATGATGGAATCAATATCGTAATTAGTATTAAAACTTTATTTTTAAACAAGGTAAGTCATTAATTTAAGCTGTGTTTTGGGGATGACCAGGAAATCAAAGGCGAAGGGAACACAGTAACCTGAACGTAAACAAAGTGTAGAAAATGGGGTGGGCCAGTTCGTTCAGTTCGTTAGTGGCACCGAATTGTTCGTTAGACTTCTGAACAACCCATTGAAGAAGCATACTGGAATCGCTTTTATCTATTTAAGACATGGAAAGTGGCAAGAAGAAATAGTGAGCCAGAGTAGATAATTAATCAATTCAAATTGCTGCATTTCAGAATCTTATTTCAAAAGAAACAGGAAACACGGTGAGTTTGCAAACTGTTTGGTTGGAAGGACAACTGTTTTATAGAGGAGCGGATTGGAAAATCAAAAGTGTGCTACATCGTTAACGGATCTGCCACCCATTTTCGTTCGTGGAAACCAAAATAGAATCACGTGCAAAATGTTGAAGAGCGTACCCCACAGTTAGGATAACTATTGGAAGTAAAGGGGAAGGTTGAAGCAAAAACAAAAGGGTTTACATGGGTAATGTCGAGCGTACAAAAGGAGAGTACCACGTCATCTCAAACCAAGTAATTTATTTAATAAAGAATATTAGAAAATTAATTTATTTTAACCATATAAACTAAATTGAATACAACCTTTTGTTATGGCACCAGGATTTAACGAAATGAGACTTGCCGGTATCATATTGACGAACAAGATTTTGGAACTGTTTTGAACAGAGATGGAGACCGCTGAAAATTTACTGTTAAATTAAACACTGTTTAATTTAATTGTAACCGAACAGCTCAACGACCAAAACAAGGTGAGTTAAACTCATTCAGTTTTCCCATTTATATTTTTATATAAATTGGGTTTTTATTTTGTGTTCTTTGCTTGCCAATGGTTGACAGTTTGCTAGTTATATATTTATTTGCTGATTTAACTGATGAAATTAAACCAACGTTCAATTTCAGTGAAATACCAAATCGTTATCCTAACGATTGGTTCTGATAAAGGTAACTTACCTTGTTGGTTACGTTTATAAAATAAACGTGTTTAAATTGTTAGAATTGTTTGAATTGCTTGTGAATTAGTTGATGTTAAAAGTTCGTATTTATTTTTATCAGTTAAATCGAATGGAATGGTCTAATTTATGATAACCAAATTGTGTACAGGGAAAAACAGGTTGGAGGGATCCAACTGGATTCCTCAAATATATTATCTATTTCATATTATAAACATATGACTATCATGTTTGGGGAAATTGATTTGATTGTTGAGTATTGGCTGAATATTCAACATCTGTGTGGTTTAAACCAATGGGCGGTATTGTTTGAGTATTTGGCAGTATATGGCCTATAAAATAAAGCGTTTTATAAATATTGATTCACCGTCAGGTGAATTAATAGAGATGAAGTTATAAATTTATTTTATTACTGGAGTTAGATTTTGAAATATATTATTTTGAATAAAAGTGTATAAAAGGGAAATAAATAAATATTTTTTTAATTAAAGGGTTTGATTTATTGTAAATTGATTTTACAAAGTAAATCTGAGATTAATCAGAATTTATAAATATGGGAATAGAAATTTACCGAACGGTTAAAATATGGATAATTGGTTTGTTAAGAATTTATTTAATGGAATTATTTAAATTAATTATATTATCAATTTAAAGTGAGAACGAATTAGAATGAGTTAACAAGATAACCGCGCCTTGAGTTGACTAGGTCAACCATTGTAATTGGAATTGATTTTTTAATTAGTTGATTTGAATTAATCTAATAAAATTGTTAATGAATATTGTTTTAATTTTAATAAGGTTTTAAAAGGGATTTACCATTTATTTAGTTAATAAAGAGATTAACCACTTCGACAATAGTTAATGGTTGAAGTAAAATATTATCGTTAATGATAATTTAGAGAATTACTTTTTATTTTAATTCATTTAAAAAGTAATTAAAGTTGAAAGGAAATCCAATAGGATAGTGAAAGAAGTTTTGGATGGGTTTTATATTTAAATCCGAATTTTTATAACAAAGTTATAAAGAGAATGGTAAGTGAATACGAGAGCTTAAATTAAAGAATACTTGAATTAAGTCAAAGGATAGAAAGATAGGAAGGGTTTATAATAAACCAGGATTTTATAAATGAGGTTTAAAAAGGGTAAAGGCGTTAATTTTAAATTAAGGTTATTTGAAAATGAGATCAAGTAAAAAGGGAAATTGGAATAAGATTTGAAAATGGGGAATGGTTGAATAGATTGAAAGGAGATTGGTAAAAGTGTATTTGAGATAAAGAAGTGGGTTGTAGGGTTGTATAACCAAATCCAAATTATAAGGGGATTTGTTTTGAGACTGGAATAAAATATGGGTTTTTGGATTACAACTTATATTTATTTGAAGATAAGAACGTTGTTGATCAAGGTCTGAGAGGAAATTAAAATACCCCAACTTGAACAACATCAAGATTATCTGAAGATGATATTAGTCGTTAATCGTAAAAGAGGTTAGTGATAGTTCATTATTTCCATTAGTGAAATAATGCAACGTTTGGTGGAAATTTGGAGAATATATATAACGAAAGATCCGAGGTAAAGAAAATGTGAAGTTTAGTTTTATTTTACACTAATAAATATTAGTGGAATAACCGATATTACGTAATGTTGTTTACAAATAATAAGTTAAATGGCTTTCCCAATTTTGAATAATAGAGAACGATGTAGCATATGTTTTGAAAGGAGAATTAAGTAGAAATTGAATATGGTTATGAGTTATTTTACTAAGTATTATAATATAATGGTTTTGGGGACATTAGTATATTAAATAAGAATTCAATTATCGTATTTTAAAATATTAAAAGGGTTAGAGGTTTTAATTAACCAGAATTGAATTAGTTGGCTTTAAATTAAAAAGGGCCAAGCGATGCCGAATATTGAACCAGTAAACTAGTTGGATTTTCATGATTGAAACACTATATATTTTGGTAGTTAAATCACCGACTATCAAATCTGTCCAATACGATTATTGGTACGGAAAAACCGGGATCAAACTTATATTCAAAAACCATTCCGACCAACAAATACGTGAAGATATTAGAAGAAGATCGAGATGGAGCGTTGAAGACCGTAGATCTTCATAAACGGAAGAACCACTAAGATTCTCTGCCTTGCAAGCAGAGATAAGCTGTGATTCTGTCGTGGTTGGAATCTACGGGTTGCAAGGACTTCTCGCTACTGATCCATGGGGTGATTCCTATATTGGATGCAGTAGGAAAGTACCTTCGGTTCATCTTGTTCCTGGGTGACTTGTATGGACGAATGTCTGACAGAATATTTCCAAAGGGATCACGTACGTTGATTTTTTTCAAACATACCTGGGTAGCTCCTAAATAGAGTATGTTTGTGGATGTCAATTAGTGATATTTGGCGGATCTGACGATGTGGCATTCAAAGTGAATGGTGGCCAAAGGTTCTAAAAAGTTAATCTAAAACCTCAAGCCTTAACAACCGGGAAATGAAAAAATCGGGCAGGCAACATGGCTATGTGGGTCGCTCCCATTAGTATGTATAATCACCTATCTAGAGAAATTCCATTTTCTTCTTTAATTTATATTTCGATGATGTCCCTTTCCGGGAAATAGTTGCCGATCCCAACCGTTGGTGATGTACATTCGATACACTCAAGCGAAATGAGTGGTCGGTCATGTGAGGGTCGGGTAGCAAGACGTTCTTGTTGAACCCTGTGTATTCGCCTCTAGAGGTACACTATCGACAGGTGGTACCATACCTTGTCATAGTTGGAATCCAATCTCCAATAAGTGCCCGCGGTTTTGATTGTATACTATATATGTGGAGTGTGAGATGCAAGCATTCCACTAGATTTCAATTTACTTGTATTTAGACATTATTATAATATTAAAAAAGATATTGATTCAAAACTGTTTTGGGTTATCGTAAGGTAAAAACCGTGCGTATTTATGTATGGATTTGGTCTTACGATTATCCTTTTCTTTTGAAAGGATTTTAACATTTAAATCAGGTATTGTGATACCCTTAATACTGTGCGAGTTTTTTTCTCACTCTGGTTCACTAGACTGACCTGGTGTTTTGTAAATGCTCGGGTTAGCCCGGGGTGTACAAGTTCAGGTTATCGAATGTTGTGAAGAGAAAAGCTGGAAGAGTCCAGACGTATGATATTATATAGCTACTGTTCCACTGTGTGTTGTATATGAGGATAGGTTATTATAACTATCCAGATGTGTGCTGTACTCTGATATTGTAAGTATTTTTAAAAGCTCTCAATAAAAGTTGATTTATGTATTATATTTTGTCCCACTGCGATGTGAGACTCTGATTTTGTGTTGTGTTGGTTCTTCTTCTTCTTCTATTCTAATATTTCTTTCTTTCTTATCTCACCCTCTAATTTCTTTCTAATAACATTCCAGTATTTTCGGTGTTTGGAAGGTCGGCGCGAGTTACGGTAAAGGTATTTATGTCGATTTTCGAGTCCAAAAATCCTCGGGTCGTTACATTGTTTCTATTATTCTTCTTCTATCTTTTTCTTCTTTACCTATAATGTCATAGAAAACTAGCAAGGGACCCCAGGATATCTGGACGGTCGAGCCCACAAAGTGCGGCTTTGATCGCTCTTCATGGGGCTCCACATCAGTAGGAATTTATATTTCTGACTAGTATTGATCTAGGCACATTTCGAATTAATACATGTGATTGAGTTTAGGGGTCCACCATTTCCTTAGGGTAAGACCGCCTGCACTGCTTCTCCACTTTGGTTCGCCATCTTCATGTTAGGCTCGAAAAAGTTTGAAGTTGAGTCTAAGTTGTAGTGCCTCGGATCTTTGATGGTCTGGATTCTATATGCATAAAATTTTAACCGGTTTGAAATCCAATCTTTTCCAAATTCCCACTTAGTTGATTCCAGAGTCTCATTTGATCAGATTTTGCTCGTCCATAGCTCCATCTCACTATCCATGCTCGAGTCTTAAGCTATTCGATCGTCTCTCCAAGCTATCTATAATGATAATTGAGTAATCCATGCATTAATTTTTTTTTGTGATTCCCTGGTTGAAAGGGAGGTTTAACAAGCAAATTGATTTGTTAAGTGAAATCCAAATATGCATAAAATAACCTAACTACCTATAACACCCCACATTTTATGACAATTAAATAATAAAATAAGAATAACTTAATTAAATATTTAGAATTAAGTAAAATGGATTGTACCATTGCGTTCGTCTCGGAATTCTGGTTCAGATGGACTCCAAGCTTGCGTAAGACAGATAACGTATGAAGAAGTTATGGACGTAGAAGTTTGAGGAAGAAAGCAGGGAGTAGGCAACTGGCGCACTTCTCAAGTGCGCCAGGGTATTTTTGCACCGGCGCACTTGTGAAGTGCGCCCGTGTTAATTTTCGACATCCGTACCCAGAAGGGTCGACCCTTTTAAGGGGTTTTGACCAATGGGTCGACCCCATAAGGGGGTGTTGACCCAAGGGTTGACCCCATAAGGGGGTGTCGACTCAGGGGTCAACCCCCCTTAGATCTGGGCAGATACTTTGACGAATCTAAACTGTTTTCTTAACCAAATTCGAATGGTGACTTAGCGTTGCATGTATGATAAGATCCTAAAAACCTATAAGTAGACTAGCAGAGCCTATCCTAAATCTCATATTTCTGAGACGACGTCTATACTCTGCCATTCTTCTTCCTCCTCAAATCTCTTTAGAAAAAAATAGAATAATCAGTTTAGGAAAATTCGGAATCAAGATCTGGAGGAAAAGAATGAATACTAATAAGAAGGTGTTTAGAATCATATTCGAAATAAGGTAATTTCTTAGATCTGGTCTATTTAATTTTTCTCCTCTTTCTTCCTTTTTTCTTTTAGTAAGAATCGTGGATTCATGGTTGCTAGATTCTGAATTCAATTAGGAGGACCACATAATACTAGATCTGGACCAGATTCAGGATTGGAAAGCAAATTAGGTGAGTGGGTTTAAGTTATTTCATTTTTGATTATGATATATTATCGTTTGACATTCCCCATTAGTCTATAATGTAAATTTGCTAGAATGATTAAAAGTGTTGAAATGCTAATATGACATGTTGAGATATTAATATGTTAAAATATTAATATGTTGGAGATTCATATGCTGATACGTTTAATGTGCTGAAATGTTCGTATGCAGAAATGTAAACTTGTTAAAATATGTGTAGCGATTACTGTTGTTGTAATTTCATGTTAACTTGTGACATTTATGTACTTAAACCCTTAATTGTAGAAATTGGAATAATTACATGATTTGACGATCACATGTTATTTTGAGATGAAATTAATTACATGTTAGAAAGACCATGCGACATAAAATGGGTTTAATATGATGACATAAAAAATATAAATTATAGTAAAAATTTGAAAGAATGAGCACGCCTAAATTATATTGAAAAATTACAGTGAATAGAAAACTATAACTGCACATAGACAGGAGGTTAAATTCAACTTGTGGTAGAAGTCTGCCCGGCAAATCCAGCATCCACAAGTTGTTATTTTAATGTGAGGGGTCTAATGCGTAAATAAAACATGTAACGGTGTTAAGACACGAGGTTAAGTCAACTTGTGGAAGAAGTCTGCTCGCAACCGCCCGACAAATCCAGAATCCACAAATGGTAGGCTTAATGTGAGATGTTCAGTACATATATATATATATATATATATATATAAGGATAGAGATAAATGGCACTAATTGTGATTAATGGAAATGAATAAGTTAATGAATGGAAGGTACAACAGTAAAAGAAGTGAATGAATAGGGAATGATAATAACCTATTATAATTCATTACATTAATGAGAATGTTATATAATAGGTAGACTTGTCCTAGGGACAAGTGGAGATTATAACTTAGGTTATAATAAACTAGTAAGAAAATGAGATAACTTATGTAATGAGATAACTTGTGTAATGAGATGAGTGATACTTAATTGTAAATTAAGTAATCAGTAAATGGGGAAACCTGAAACCAATTGTTTGTAATAAGTAGAGAAAAGGGGGAAATTTTATGAAATGTAAGAAGTTGTACTTAATTATAAATTAAGTAATCTGTAAACATGGAAATCTGAAATCTGCTAATAAGACTAGCATGTTAAGGCTTGTCCTAGGGACAAGTGGAAATTATAACATAGGCTATAATAAATGGAAAGGAGAATTACTAGTGAACCTTAGTTAAGAGAACTAAGTTAATAAGTAAACAATGATAAGTTGTAGTGACAGTGTAAAATGGAATTATGATTAAACAGGGAAACAGTGAGGCAAACTTATGAAATGAAATAAGTTATAATTAATCATAAATAATGAATGACATGTTAAACAGAAAACATGTGAATTGAGATATACTTAATTACATATTAAGTAGAACATGTTATTGTAACTATGAAATCAAACAAGAATACAAAGGGATTGTGGATTACAGATCTTGGATCATAATCTGGAGATTAACATATTGTGGGATTATTAATAGGCTTAAATGGGTTAAGTCATATGATTGGAATTAATAAGCAAGAGCAACTTGGTAACTTAAATAAGAAGTCAATGTGAATGGGAATAGCCAAGTTAAATGGAAACCTGATGAGGTAAAGCAAGCGCATAAAAGAATTTTTAGACATAGGGTCTAATAACATATTAAAATGGGGCGCTTGGACCAGTCCGCACGTTTAAGGGTGAATAACCCAACAGGCTAGATCATCGTGGTGTAATGAGACACGAGGGGAGCACACATTCATCTGATTATTCTATTAGCTCCAAAGGACTGGAAGGGGAAGCATGCGGCTTCCTGAGATGCATAAGTTCTCCTGGTAGTCCTCTATGCGGTGGTAGATGTTTAGGCTGTGCTCGCAGAGGTTGAGTCTGCACGTTACTTCCAGGCGGGTGGGCTTTGACTACAAAAGTAGCTTTGCAGTCAGAATGCTATGACGATGTGACACTAGGGTGAATCGGCGATCGCCTCAACGGGAGGCGAGGTCAGGACCAACAAGGATAGTAGATCGTCGGGTACCCATCATCGGCAGCTAGTGGGATGCAAAAAGACTAGTGTTAAACCCAAGATGCCATTCACCTTTCACTATCGAGGCACGGTGGTTGAGGGTAGACATCAATTGGATTTTTAGATTGTTTGTTAGGGGCAAGTCTCTGAGCTCTTGTAGTCTTTACTAGTTGAGGGAATGGCCGAGGTGGGGCCATAGCCACCGTGAAAAACAGACCCGAGGGATATCTGTATTTCTAGGCCCTTAAAGACAGGCCTGTACAGATATGGAAAAGCTCCCGACCGAGTTTCGTGTTTCTTGTGTAGCCCTGCCATAGAACTCGGTGCACATTAGAGGTTATGTGCAGTTAAGGCATCAAGTACGATTGACGATACGTACGTGCGAAAAGTCTATATGCATGCATGTCTGTCTCGGGTGGTGTATCGTAGACTCTGGGGCATTACTCTGTGATCTTATTCGATCAAAGGTGGCAGTCCGTACACTTACGTAGCATGGCGATGGCAGTTCTATGCAGAATGTAGCATTGTTATATAGGATCCATACGTCACTCCGACATAGGATGAGGGACTGCTTATATTTCTTTGGTGTTACAATGGAGGCCGTTTGAGTGGGGTACCATGGGGTGTACCTTAATTTGGGGGTAGCTACATATATACTTTATTAGGCTAATCCACCGGGGAGTAAATGGGTATGACATTTGTGTAAGCCTTGAGTGTTGTTAACCCAAGTAACCTAATAAATAAGCAAATGTGATTGAACGGTATATGTAGGGTTATCCAAAATTAATAGTTTAAATCAAGTCACCAGAACTTTTGTTCTGACCCCCTCCTCATAATATACTCGCAGGTTAGATTGGTGGCAGAGATATAATAGCTTTGGATACTGGTTAGGCAGTATTATTAATACGGTAAGGCTATACTTTGATTATATTATAATTTACCCTTTCCACTGTGAGATATTTCCTGAGCTCTGATATATTTTATATCTCTATCTTTTCTACAGGATACCAGAGAAACCAACACAGGTTCCGATGGATTAGAATTTTGAAAAAAAATGGTCTGTCATTATTTGGGTTGTTACATCTGGTATCAGAGCTTAGGTTTAGGATTCCTTTATAGATAGTGAGTGAACGTATTTCTATTTTTAAAAATATAAAAATATTATATATATACCTAGATCCGTAGAGGAACACACTAAATAGAAAGAGGATAATATGATAAGAAATGGGATGTTTGTTTTGTACACTTAAGGAATGAATATGGAAATATGAGACTCTTAGGTAATTTGGGTGAAAATTAAGTACACAATGTACTTTGTATGGAAGGAAGGTGAATCCCATATGATTAGTATTTTGGGTTAGTTGGCTTGGTAGTAAAACCTTATAAATTGGAAAAGGTTAAAAAGAGGAAAAAAATTGATTAGGAATATATATAGTTGAGAGAATCCACTTTGTGGGAGCGTCTAGGAAAGCCTAGAAAATTGGAAACCCGCTTTGAGTCTAACACCATTGTTAACTTTTAAGAACTTGAAATTTAAAAAGCTTTTGGGAGATGGTTTATGGTGTTTTCAAGTTTTAATCTTAAAAGATATAGTTTTAAAATATGTATATGTTGGGTTTTAAAGTAAAATGAGGTATATTTTGGAAGCAATGATTTCTCATGAAGATTTTGTCTAAAATAAAATTCTCTTAGTAAAAGATGCATATTATAGAGCGTGTATAGCTCGCTAGTTTTTTTTGTTATATTGCATGAAAGGATTAGAAAGCAAAACATAGAAAAACTTGCATTTTGTTGAAAACTGGAATTTCCAGTAAAGAAACTTTTGAAATCTCTATTCTTTTGACAATCATTTTTGATAAATTGTTTTAAAAGAAAAAATTTTGTTGGGTTGGACAAAACAAGGTGTAGAAATTAAGAATCGGGTGGACGTTTGCACCTTGTAGGAAGTAAATGAACCGACCTTATAGGTAAAAACAAGTTATAAACCCAATTGAGAAATAGGTGTCCTTATCTACTCCAATTTTTGTGATGTGAAAAAAAAATGATTTACATTTTTTTATATAAAATGACATGTTTATGGTTTGGCAAAAGTGAGTTTTCATAAGGAAAATAAAAATTTTGACACTTTTAATTTTTGGAAGAAAATTTAAATGAAAAGGGCCAAACCATGTTTTAAAAGTATGGAGTAGGTAAGATTAGTGCCTAGAGAAGACGGAAAAAGTTTTGAGGCTATAAAGTAAATAGCGAGAATTATCTTGGAATAATGGTAAGTTCCCGTAGAATGCGTAAGCATTGAAAAGCCTAGAGTATTGCTTGAAATAATTGTGGGTACACAGCTAGGACTAGTGGTGACTACTAGATAGCAAAGGACAAGTAAGTATTTAGATCCTATTGTTAATTTTCATGTTAGGGGTACAAGCTGTTTTTGCATTTCTGTTGGGATCATTCTGTTATTTTTTCCATTGGGTAATTAGGGTAACACCTAAACTTGTCATTGATCCCGTCATTCAAGCTTGCTGTTTGAGGGGGACATAGTCCCAAGATTCCTGGCCCTTAGCAGTAGCTGTGTAGAGTGTCTGTTTTCCTGTTTTAGTTAAAGGCTTATTTGAAATTAAACTTAGATCAGATGATTAAATATGCTATGAAAATAAAAATGACATAACTAAAAAGGAAACAACAAATTTAGCAAAGCGACAAACTTGACAAATTATGAGAAGTGAAAATCAGGCGCACATCCCTAAAATCAAACTTAATTAGGCTCACATCCATCCCTAAGTTTCCATTCAAACCCGCCCCCTATTTTTGAACTTCCGCCTTTTTCGTTTTTCGACCAATAAAGGCGCTGACATATAAATTTTTTTCTTCTAAATTCTGGAAATATTCTCGGAAGTCCGCGCAATTTTTTTAAAAAAAGTTAGTTGCATACATGTATGCAACTGTTGCATAAGCTATTTGGTTTGAAAATATGGACCGAAACTTGCATACATGTGTGCGACTATTTGAAATACTTGCACACATATATGCATGTTTTGCATGAAGAAAATTCAAGTGAAATTTAGCCCACGAATTTGTTGCACACTTTTATGCAAGAATTATGCAATACATGCACATACGTATGCAACAAAAACAAACAACGGCACATGAATGTAATACTTTCACATATATATGAAGGAAAATTCAAATATATGCATACTATTATGCATTTAACTACAGTTTCGTTGTTTTGCTATTTTTTCGTTTTTGATGCCTTGTTTGATGGTTTTTTGATCTGAAATTTTTGTTGAGTGCATGTTTAATTTAAATATGAATTTACGTTTTTTTTAATTTTTTTAGTGAATTTTCGAAAAATAGGGACTAAATTTACAATAAGTTTATGACTGGACCTGAGCCTAATTTAAAACCTTAACAGGGACATGTAAAAAACACACCCTTATGAGAAAAGATGAATAAGAGTAAAAATTTCTAAGATAAGACGAAAAAGCAAATTAGTAACAAACAAAATTTTCTTATGTGGGTTGTGCATGGATAGAAAAATAGAGAATCTTTATAATAGTTACATAAAATCCAAGTATGGCTGCAAAAAGGTACATAAAAGAAAAATGGAAGATATGAAATTTTCCGTTTTCCAACTTTTTGTAACATAAGAAATCGAATTTAGAAAATTAGATTTTTCTAAAATTCAAAAAATAAAGTTGGTTGGTAGGATTTTGGATGCAACAATTGAATGATCTACGCTCTTGCTCTACAAGAATGTGGGAAATATTGGATGAAAATGTGTTTGGATTTTTAAATTATTGCATTCATGTAGAACTGCCAGTATATTTAGATGTGAGCATCATGTTTTTAAAGAATTTTGAAAAATTTGCATACACATAGGAGGTACCGCTTAGGCATACTTTTATTATTATATTGTATTTCACTTTGCACAAGTGCACATTATTTGAATGCGCACATGATGGATGTATATTATGCGAGGGGTTAACTGATTTTTACCCTTATCAAATTTTAGGGACGAAATTTCCTAAGGGTGAGAGAATGTTACATCCCACATTTTATGATAATTTAATAATAAAATAAGAATAACTTAATTAAATATTCAGAATTAAGTAAAATGGATTGTACCACTGTGTTCGTCTCGGAATTCTCGTTTAGATTGACTTCGAGTTTGCGTAAAACAGATAACGTATGAAGAAGTTATAGACGGTAGATGTTTGAGGAAGAAAGCAGGAAGCCGGCTAGAACAACTGGCGCACTTGGCAAGTGCGCCAAGGTATTTTTGCACTGGCGCACATGTGAAGTGCGCCTGTGTTAATTTTCGGCATTCGAACCCACAGGGGTCGACCTCTTCGAGGGGGTGTCGACCCATGGGTCAACCCCATAAGAGGGTGTCGACCCAGGGGTCAACCCCCTCATATCTGGGCAGATTCTTTGACGAATCTGGACTCTTTTCTTAACTAAGTTCAAATGCTGACTCAACACTGCATGTACAATAAGATCATGAACACCTATAAAAAGGCTAGTAGAGCCTAGCCTAAATCTCATATTTCTGTGACGA
The DNA here is from genome assembly GCA_030737875.1 of Allium sativum. Taxonomy (NCBI): domain Eukaryota; kingdom Viridiplantae; phylum Streptophyta; class Magnoliopsida; order Asparagales; family Amaryllidaceae; genus Allium; species Allium sativum. The sequence goes on from CM060920.1 coordinate 695,026,203, forward strand.
CGTCTATACTCTTCCATTCTTCTTCCTCCTCAAATCTCTTCAGAAAAAATAGAATAATTAGTTTAGGAAAATTCTGAATCAAGATCAAGAGGAAAAGAATGAATATTAATAAGAAGGTGTTCAGAATTATATTCAAAATAAGGTAATTTCTTAGATCTGGTCTATTACAATTTTCTCCTCTTTCTTCCCAATTTCTTTTAGTAAGAATTGTGGATTCATGGCTGCTAGGTTCTAAATTCAGTTAGGAGGACCAAGGAATACTAGATTTGACCAGATTCAGGATTTGGAAAGCAAATTAGGTGAGTGGATTTAACTTACATCATATTTGATAATGATATGTCATCGTTTGACATTCCCCATTAGTCTATAATGTAAATCTGCTAGAATGATTAAAAGTATTGAAATGCTAATATGACATGTTGAGATATTAGTATGTTAAAATAGTAATATGTTAAAAATTCATATGCTTAAACATTTAATGTGCTGAAATGTTCATATGCTGAAATGTAAACTTGTTAAAATATGTGTAGCGATTAGTGTTGTTGTAATTTCATGTTAACTTGTGACATTTATGTATTTGAATCCTTAATTGTAGAAATTGGAACAATTACATGTTAAATTAGATTAATTACATGATTTGACGATCACATGTTATTTTGAGATGAAATTAATTACATGTTAGGAAGAACATGCGACATAAAATGGGCTTAATATGATGACATGAAAAGTATAGATTATAGTAAAATTTTGAAAGAACGGACATGCCTAAATTATATAGAAAATTTGCATTGAATAGAAAACTGTAATTGCACTTATACACAAGGTTAAATTCAACTTGAGGTAGAAGTCTTCCCAGAACCGCCTGGCAAATCCAGCATCCACAAGTTGTTAATTTAATGTGAGGGGTCTAGTGCATAAATAAAACATGTAATAGTGCTAAGACACGAGGTTAAGTCAACTTGTGGAAGAAGTCTACCAGGAACCGCCCGGCAAATCCAGCATCCACAAGTGTAGGCTTAATGTGAGAGGTATAGTACATAAGTATATTTATATATGTATATAAAAGGATAGAGATAAATGGGACTAGTGGTTAATGGAAATGAATGAAAGTTACAATAGTAAAAGAAGTGAATGAACGGCGAATGATAATAGCCTATTATAATTATTTACAATAATGAGAATGTTATATAATAGGTAGACTTGTCCTAGGGACAAGTGGAGATTATAACTTAGGTTATACTAAACTAGTAAGAAAATGAGATAACTTGTGTAATGAGGCAAGTGGTACTTAATTGTAAATTAAGTAATCAGTAAATGGGGATACCTAAAACCAGTTGTTTGTAATAAGTAGAGAAAAAAGGGAAAATTTATGAAATGTAAGAAGTTGTACTTAATTATAAATTAAGTAATCTGTAAACTTGGAAATCTGAAATCTGCTGATAAGAATAACATGTTAAGGCTTGTCCTATCGACAAGTGGAAATTATAACATAGGTTATAATAAATGGAAAGGAGACTTCTTAGTGAACCTTAGTTAAAAGAACTAAGTTAATAAGTAAACAACAATTAAGTTGTAGTGACAGTGTAAGATGAAATTATGATTAAATAGGAAAGGGTAAGGAAAACTTATGAAATGAAATAAGTTATATTTAATCATAAAAAATGAATGACATGTTAAGCAGAAAACATGTGAATTGAGATATACTTAATTACATATTAAGTAGAACATGTTATTGTAACTATGAAATCAAACAAGAATTATGAAGGGATTGTGGATTACAGACCTTGGATCATAATCTAGAGAATAACATATTGTAGGATTATTAATAGGCTTAAATGTGTTAAGTTATATGACTGAAATTAATAAGCAAGAGGAACTTGGTAACTTGAATAAGAGGTCAATGTGAATGGGAATAACCAAGTTAAATGAAAACCTGATGAGGTAAAGCAAGCAAATAAAAGAATGTTTAGACATAGGGTCCAATAACATATTAAAATGGAGTGCTTGGACCAGTCCGCACATTTGAGGATGAATAACCCAACGGGGTAGATCATCGTGGTGTCATAAGACACGAGGGGAGCGCAGGTTCATCTGATTATTCTGGTATCTCCGAAGGACTGGAAGGGGAAGCACGCAGCTTCTTGAGATATGTAAGGTGCTCCTAGTAGTCCTCTGTGCGGTGGCAGATCTTTAGGCTTTGCTCGCAGAGGTTGGGTCTCCATGTTACTACCAGGTGGGTGGGCCTTGACTACAAAAGTAGCTTTGCGGTCAGAATGCTATGACAAGGTGACACTAGGGTAATTCGGCGATCACCTCAATGGGAGGCTAGGTCAGGACCAACAAGGAGAGTAGATCGTCGGGTACCCATCATCGGCAGCCAGTGGGATGCAAAAAGACTAGACCTAAACCTAAGACGCCATCCACATTTCACTATCGAGGCGCGGTGGTTGAGGGTAGACGCCAACTATAGGTGGGCCTGTACACATATGGAAAATCTCCCGACCAAGTTTCGTGTTTCTTGTATAGCCCTGCCACGGAACTCGGTGCACATTAGAGGTTATATGTAACACCCCGTAATTCTATAACACAAATCAAGGCAGAATTAAATTTTAAAATCAAAATCAAGGGAAACGGGCTGCGCCATTGCGTTCGTCTTGGAATTCTACATGAAAACGAGTTCGATTTTGCGTAAATCGGAGTCCGTATGAGGAAGATATGGCCTCCGGAAGATTCAGCGAAGTTCAAATTTCAAATAGGGCAGAAAAGGAGTTCAAATTCGAAAACAGACCCAGGTTGGGCTGGGCGGGAATTTTCCCGCCCAAGGCACCCAGGTCGACTGGGTAATCGACCTGGGGCACCTAGGTCGACTGGGTAGTCGACCTGGGGCACCCAGGTCGATTGGGTAGTCGACCTGGTGCACCCAGGTCGACTGGGTAGTCAACCTGGGGGTCGACCCCTCCCCCCCCCCCCGCTTTTTTCCTGTTTTCTGCACCTGGTTCGTTCTTCTGTATCCGGACGCCATTCTGACCAGATTCGTTGACTTCTACACTATATAAACAGCCCTGGTCTTCTTCTCTATTCACAATTCTTTTTTATCCTTATGCTGCCTCTGAGAAATAAATAAATAAGAGAATAAAATAGCATATAAAATAAACCAAGACGAGGAAATGCTGCTAAAAGATTTTCAAGACGAGGTTCAAGTCAAACTAGGATTCAAGAGGAGGTTCAACGACTGTTTTTCTACGAATCATAGCAACGCCATCTTTCTTTTCTAATCTAAATCTCTGTAAGTCCGTTATTTCTAGATTTGAACATTTTCTCTATTCGTGACATGAAATTAAAGGAATAAAAGAGTATGCCAATTCTTTCTATTTGAATCAGTGTCTATTTCTTTGGACCAAACTAAGAACTGTTATGATTCAAGGACAAATAAGATTGTGACTATGAAACTATGGACCTTAGAACCATATGCCTCTTTGAATATGAACATTGCCTATGACTATGAACAATGCCTATGATTATGGACATTGCCTATGACCGTGACTGTGACTATGAGCATTATTTCCTTGACTAAGCCTATGCCCTTGACTAGAAAGCATAAACTATTGCCTATGACATAACAAGGACAACTGTGACTAAACACCTATGATTCCTGACTAAGAAAGTGTTGCTTAAGTTTTGTGACTGTGAAATTGGGTCTAAACCTGATTTTTCTATTCTGTCTATTCTTGGTTTTCTTTGGTTTTAGACCTTGGGAATTTACCTATTAAGTTAGGTCTACCCATGTTCTTGAACCTACGTCTCTATTCTGTCTATTCTTGGTTTTCTTTGGTTTTAGACCTTGGGAATTTACCTATTAAGTTAGGTCTACCCATGTTCTTGAACCGGCGTCGTTATTCAACCCTTTTTATGCCAGTTATTATGTCTATCTTTTGCATAGCATCTTTGGTTCATTTCCTATCTTCTACGAATCTAGATTTATCTATAATCTAGATTGAATCACGATTATACGAACGATGGGAATACGATTTGGGCAAAATATGAAATTTACTAAAAACATAGTTATAAACTAGGAAATTCGCAAAAATTGGGAACATGTATTATGGCATATTCATAGGAATGCAAATTGGATAAATTTGACATGAATTATAGATTGTGTAACCTGAATCTAGTATCAACGTGTAAATCTAGCATTTACATGAATAGTGAACTAGAATAATAAGTCTAGTTTGACATGAATTAGAATGTTGAATCGGAATTGGATTAGCTAATTTGGCACGGTAAGTATATTGGCATAAATTTGAAATTGGCCATAATTGGGAGTAATTGGCAGGTTTAGCAAAATCATGGTTAGTGACACTTAATTTGGTATAGTTTACATACCAAAAAGCATAAATATGATTTAGAGGGGGGAATGGGCCATAGAAATAAATGTAGACAATTTATAGAGTAATTGGGAAATAAGTAAATTAGGATTAATTTACTTATAGAATTTGTCCTAAATGAGGAAAGATTTAGACAAATTAAAGGTTTCTTAATGACATCTCTTTTAATAACACACCAGAAAGTTCTAGGGTGACAGAGAGGATAGTGTCTAGGCTTGGGTTTGGAAAATACAAGTTTCCTGCTCTCCCTGGCTATCCCTAACTGATCCGACGGACGTGATGGTTACTTTCAAAACCTGATTTGAAAATTAGTCAAAACCCTTGAACTAGAAAACACGAATAGTCCTAACCCGAGGTTAGACTGAGTTGCGATGTAAATCTGCCCGGAACCAACCGGCATATCCAGTTTTCGCAACAATATCTGTCTAATGTGAGTGGTCGTGGCTTTAATCTATTTAATTAAAGCTAGAACAAGAATGGTAGGGTTAAGTTCACTAAGACACTTAACCAATTCAACATGATAACCAGACCGGTGGGTGGGGTTAGATTCATACTGACACTTAAAGCAGTTAAGCTAGAATGGGAGGGTTAAGTCCATAGGAACACTTAACCAACTTAACACAGTTAAGCTAGAATGGGAGGGCTAATTCCATAGGGACACTTAACCAACTTAACATGGTAACAATACAGGATTTCTAGGGGTTAAGTAACCAAGAAAACACTTAGCCAAATTAACATGTTAACTAGACTAGAAGGTGGGGTTAAGTAAAGTTAAGACACTTAGCCAAATTAACATGTTAACCAGACTAGAGGTTGGGGTTAAGTAAATACACTTAGCCAATTTGGCTTGTTAGCTGGACCAGACCGTAGGGTTAAGTAAACTTGAACACTTAACCGTCAGATTGTGATGAAAGAATAGGGTTAAGTCTAAAGGATAATACTTAACCATTAATAACATATTAGTTGAAACAGACGGGCAAGGTTAAGTTAAAAAGGAACACTTAACCAATACAGGGTGAATGGGTAGGGTTAAGTAATAAGAAATACTTAACTGATATAACTTGGTTTGTGGTGGGGTTAAGTCAACATGAGTTACTGATAACACTTAACCAGTATAACAGAATGAATGAAGAGGGTTAAGTTGGCTTGAATGAACTAATGACACTTAACCAATCCAAATTGACGGGAAAGAGAACTAAGTAGCATACCTTAGTTAAGAAAACAACAATTCTGGAAACTAAGTGGTAAATCTTAGTTAGTAAAACTAAGTAGTAATTCTTAGTATAACACGGGAAGGAGCGAATGTCCGTCTGAGTAGAAAGAAGGCTCCAACGAATTGGGTTACGAAGCCCGAGGCTTCGAGGGGACGTGAGGGTACTCTTGGTATCCCTCTGTGAGGCTGCAGATGATCCTCTTGGGCTCACAGAGGTTAAGGTCTGCGTAGAAGAACCAGGGGTATGCCTTGGCTGTAATATATGGCAACCTAAAGACTAGGATGGACCAGCGTGATTTGGCGAGAAAACGGTAGCCCTGTGATAGCAACTCGTCGTCTACCATCCATCTTCAGTCAATCGAGATACGTGAAGCGGAAAGGCGGAGAACTCCAAAAGACCATATACTTGCTATCTAGTTATGGGTGAGGATGGCCATAGGATAGTGGGGCACCGGGGGCCGGCATATAGTTCTCATTTTTCAAGGTGTGCCTTTCATTAGTTGAGGGAGGGGTCGAGTGGGACCATAGCCACTGGAATAAAAACAAACCTTAGCATCTGCATCGGCAGATATCTGAAAGCTCCCGACCGAGTTCTGTATTCCTTGATTTGCCCTGTCACAGGACTCGGGTCGCACATTACAGGACATGTGCATCTAGACAAGCGATAATGATTCGCGATACATGCGTGGGGAAGTATAGGAACATATACCACTCTAGGTAGTGTGTCCTAGACTTGGGGGCATCGTTCGACAGGTAGCATAATCCCTAGTTAGGTGGCATAAATCCTGAATCCGAGAAGCGTTCAACAGATGGCGTAAACTCTAGTTGAATCTAGAAAGCACTTGACAGAAAACCCTAGATTAGATCTAGGTAATGAATAATAAATGTATGCCTGAAGGCAATGGAAAATACAGGCATTGGGATCACATTATCGTTACTAGTTGGTACACTAGTTAGGTGGTGCAGAGATATAGAAACCAGTATAAAGGAAATAGCGAAGCGGCGAAAGTATTAGAGCATATCCAGTTTATCTTAGCTTAGCATATCTCGTGTTAATCTTGTCTAATCTTGCCAACCCTATCATCATGGCGTTATCTTGTATGCAGTTAATTCATGTCGTTATGTTTTCCATGTTCACATGCTAGAAGTTACTGAACTAACTAAGGCTTTATGTCTGACTCTGTTTTTCTTTCGTCTTCTTTTCTTCCGTCCCCCCCCAAGGTAGTAGAGGAAGGAATAATATAGCTCAGGTTAAGTTGGACTCTCACTCTTTCCCCGGCTTGAAGATTTATCAAAGTTTTGCTTGGATCCTCTTTTCAGATGCTATGGCTGGCTTTTGCTAAAATTGTGGAATACAAATGTTGTTTTATGCTTCTTTATTTTGTAAGACAAATGATACTCTGATATTGTAAAGAAATCTTTGTACAAACTATTTTATCAATAAAGCAAAGTTTTATTTTCCGCTGTTTAATTTCTGTCTGTCTTGTAATTTATCTGCATCTTTTACCCAAAATGCTCCACAGAACTTAGTGCATTCCCTTTGTGAGTGACACAAACGGATGTGGGGTGTTACATTATATGCGGTTAAGGCATCATGTATGATTGACGATACATACATGGGAAAAGTCTAGATACATGCATGTCTTCTCTGGGTGATGTATCGAAGACTCTTGGGTATTACTTTGTGATCTGAATCGATCAAAGGTGGCAGCCCATACGCTTGCGTAGAATGACGATTCTATGCGAAACGTAGCATTGTAATATAGGATCCATACTTCACTCCGGCGTAGGATGAGGGACTGCGTATATTTCTTTGGCGTTACGGCGGAGGCCGTGCGAGTGGGGTACAATGGGGTGTATCTTAATTAGGGGGTAGCTACATATATACTTTATTAGGCTAATCCACTGGGGAGTAAATGGGCATGACATGTGTGTAAGCCTTGAGTGCTATTGACTTAAGTAACCTAATAAATAAGAAAATGTGATTGAGCAGCATATGTAGGGTTATCCAAAATGTATAGTTTAAATCTAGTCATCAGAACTTGTGTTCTGACCCCCTCCTCATAACATACTTGTAGGTTAGATTGGTGGCAGAGATATGAAAGGTTTGGATACTGTTAGGCAGTATTATTAATATGGTAAGGCTACACTTTGATTATATTACACTTTACCCTTTCCGCTGTGAGAAATTTTCTGAGCTCTAATATATTTTATATCTCTACCTTTTCTACAGGATACCAGAGCAACCAACACGGGTTTCGATAGATTAGAATTTCGAGAAAAAAAATCGATATGTCGGAATTTAGGTTGTTACAGTACCAATCAGGCTACTAGGAGAAAAAGAAGAAATTGTACGTTACTTTCTCATTTTCTCTTTTTAGAAACTAAAAAACTATTTCTCCTTCTCTTCATAAACCTTAGAAAATCAGTCTTCAAATCCTACTTAATTTTAAGAATTAATGCTGTAAATTTTAAACTATAAGTTTCAAGTATGAATCTCAAACCCAATCCAATCTCACTTGGATTTCTATTTCAGCAAATTTCAGTGACTAATAAATATAATGTTCATTTCTTATTGCATGAGCTTCAAGGTGTTGTAGTTAGGAAAAGTAAGCTCTAACCTATCTCCAAATCAACTTGAAATTAAAGTCAATTATGTAAGTAAAACTCACCTCTTTTACAAATATCAAGTACATGCTGAAATGGATAATTATCTAAATGTTTTCTGTTAATGATATGTTGTTATCCATACTCTGTAAATCGGTTTCTATGTTTTATACTTCATCATTATTTAGTGTTTTGATGACTAAGTAACCCGTGTGAAATGCACACTTATTTCCTAAATCCATACCGCAATTTCATGCAATTGAAAGCGATCGAAATCACATCGAAAATCAACGAAGTGCTTAAATTGGTGACAATGCATTATATATGTATTATGCAAAGAGAATTTCCTATAATTAAAAAAAAAGATTTAACGATAATTATTTACAAAACTAATTCAATTAAAAACTTCGACTTTTAAGTAAATGTTTTGATAATATATACATATATCGTATTTTAAATCCATTAACTTTCTTTTTCGAAATAGATATTTTGAAAAAGGTTTTCAAAATAGTTTTCCAGTAGATGTATATAAGTTATTATATCACTCGGATGGGAAATTTTATTGAATGATTTAGTAAAACAATTGGTATTGAACATTCATGCACTCCTTATCAATTTAATTCCCGGACTCTCCCTATTAAACATTTTTATATTAGTATTACTATTGGCCAATGGAGTTTTTTTTTAATTAGTTAATCGCTAAAGTTCATGGGTGGTATGGGATAATTAGGATAAATTCATTTAGTTACTAAGTGAGAATAGTGACACTTTCAGTTAAGCCTAACCATTAGATTCATCTTTTTGTTCGACATAATCTTCGCACCCGTATTTGTGCTTGACACAACCTTGAGTTCATCCTTGTGGTCCAAAAGGAGGCAATACCTCATTTTTTTTTGACATAGCCTCCATTCTTTTCTTTTTGTTCAGCATAACCTTCGGTTTCATATTTATGGTTCAAAATGGGATATAGTATCTCTATCAAAGAGATAACACTATCTTTTTTCATGAAGGGACAATCCCTCACAATTGCATGCATAATCAGTGGATTTTGGCTCGTATTCTTATATGTAGCCAATTTTTACGTATTTTATGAGTTGAACCTTTTGATGTGATTTGTGATTCTTGTTTCACCATATTACAATATTTCACCGATGAATGGAATATTTTTGACGCGTTCAGTATAGTAATTCCTTCTCCTTCGGGTTTTGTCGATGCCATTCGATTTGCTTGTGATTTTTACGGGTGGAACTTTTTATTGAATTATCTTTTTAGAAAGTGTACAACACTTAACGTTCATACAATCACGTTGGCTATATATATGCGTTTATATGTATCATCTTCTCATGCAATTTTTCCATTACTGATGCATATCAGTACAAGATTGAACCATTTATTATCTTTTATAATACTCATGATAATCAAGTTATTTAAGGTACCCCTCATTGACCTTTGGAATTGTCTGCTTGAAGCTTATCTTCTGTGATACTTTATATCTTCCTATTTCATCATTTCTCTTAGACTATGTACTTTATATATACATTTACTGAGCTTCAGACTTTTTATTAGAACATCATTTTGGGTAGTCGCATATGTATATTGAGTGGAAATATCATGTCCACCAATTACTATACCATCTTTTCATATTTGATTATGTTCACTTTTGCTATGATGCATACACACACACACACACACACACACACACACATATATATATATATATATATATATATATATATATATATATTATTTGTGTGTGTTTTCTACACACTCTATGATTCTATATTTTGAGATATCTTATGATGCCCTGAGCAATATTTATAGCCATCGTAATATTGTTTTAAGCATTAATTGTTTATATTGAATCCTTGAAAAAATCATAGCACAATTTGATATGGTAATGCTCTCTTAAAGTAATATTCACAAATGGTCTCTCAAAATCTGCTTTATTCTCTATTTTAGCCGATAATATTACATAATGATATCCATTGTTAGTGTGGGTATGAAGGTAGAGCGAAATAAATACATTGCTTAGCATTTGATATTGTTACATTCTTTGGCTTCAACATACATCAACATCCGTTTTCAAAACATCTTATCTAAGAATATTTAAAGGGAAAGTCTATTTAGACACAAATATTTGACACAAATTTGAGAACACAAAATCTCAACCATTGGAATACCCCCTGATTTCCGCCTCTCATATAAATACAAAATGATCCAATGATTGAGATTTTGTGTCCCCTAATTGCATCAAATCTTTGTGTCTAAATAATCACTCCTATATTTAAAATAATATAATATTTTATATTATGATTAATTTCTCAATTGTTTGCGACTATGATCACATAATATTTCATCTAAAGGATTTTTTTGGTAAGGCCGAACGGGTTTTATAGTGATCCGTAACACTCATTATTATAACAAATAATAATTATGAAAATAATAGGAAATGAAAAATTGCCAATCTACTACAATAAATTTTTATAGTGGACCATCCACTGCAACTAACCTAGTTTACAGAGCTGGAGCTAAACAAAAATACCTAGACCACAAACTTTCATATCCACGCGCGGATCGCCTAACAATATTTAACTCAATCTAAACTACAAATCCAGACTACAAACTTATTTAAGGATTTTTTTTGATTTACTACTTAAATTAATTGCTTAATTAATTATACCACTATATAATAAAATATGTAATGAAAAAAATCCATTTAATTAACAAGATTAGGCATAAAGTTAGATGGTTGTAGCAAATTACATGGTTCGTCCAGGGTTATCTCTAACTCTATCAATTGTTTTTTGTTGTTACCATCTGTCCTAGCAACCTTCTTACTCTTCACTGCACTACTCTATTTTGTTGGTACTATAATAATAAGAGTCTTCTTCACTTCTGCATCTTCCAAGCAAAGAATAACCTTCTTGTAAGTTCATAATTAGCCACTTTTCAGAATTCAAGTCTTGATCAACACTATCTACCAGAACCATCAGCACAAGGCAATCATGTGGATTTCTCACCTCAGTCGCTATAACATTATGTCTCTTTAAATAAATCATTAGTGGCCATCCTTTGTTGCACGCTGACCAGCAAATTCACATATTAGGTTGCACAGAATGAACCTTAAACTAACACAAAAACTTATATGATCATATGATCTTATGTGTCGGCTTATGAAATTCATCTTTGACAATTCCTCGAAAAATAAGGGATTTCACATAACTTCCACTCTTGAACTATCCATGTAACACCCCTAAATTATGTAATTAAATAGTTAAATAAAAAAGGTTAAAATCCTAATATTATAGAAAGGAAAAAAACGATAAATTCCTATAAAAGTTTGAATTAAATTATAGAACTTAATCCATTATATCCAGAGTGCCATTTAGTTTGAAGATATTTATAACCTGTTGGTTTTGGTTAAACGAACAAAAGTTAGAAGAATTCAAATACAGTGGTATTTTCATAATATTTTAATCTAGATACATTACCCTAAATCTTCTTTATTGATTTCTAAATTAAACTTGAATTAGACAACTCATTAAATGAAATTGGTCGTCTCAAAAAGAGTTATGTAAATAAACAATGCTATAAGGAAATTTACAGCTTTGAAGATATAAAGTCTAGAAGCGAATTAAAAAGAGGTTAAATTGGGAATTGTTTGAATAAGACTCCTCATATTTGTGTATATTTTGATAAAATGTGTAATTCACTCTGTGTAATCTTAAATCAAATTATAAATGAAATATGTAGAAATTTTAAAAGTGGTTATATACATACACGACTAACTTGTTCTATACAATGACAACAAAAATAAAAAAGCGAATTTTTACTGATTATAATCGGCCAAAGTTTGATGCTCCGTAATTTAAAATTGCAAAATACAAAAGGATTCCAAATTAGACATCACGGATATCACAATTATAGTTCTTGATGAGATGAATCCATTAGCGACATCTGTTCAAAAATAGGGCTGTACAGAGTAAATCAAAAATGATTTAGAATATTTAATGAACATAGATCGTGCATTTTGATCCAACAGTAAAAAATGATTATGTAATGATCATAGGGCATAGATGTTGATAGTGAATCCAGAGGAGTAACATACAAGGGCCTGATCAATCTCGAATGATCGGCGATCGCTTGAATTTGCAGGAGTAGATCAACTTAAAGGGAATTTGCAAAGGCCATCAGAGGATAAGGAATTAGTGACAGTGGAAAGAGCCTAAAACATGCTCATAGGAACTGGTGTCAGCTCTGGAAAGCATTGACTATGGTGGTGGTGATAGCGAGTTAAAGAGGGCTACTAAAGCAACAATGTCTAATAGGGAACCACGACGAACGAAAAGAAATTTGAAGATGGAAAATTCTATTTCAGTCCGGCTAGTTGCTAAGTAGCTCCTGAAGTTCAACAGAAATGAAGGAACCCATCATTTTACTGAGTACACCCCCTGGTTCAATTAAAAAAAGACCAATAATACAGTTTCTCGTAGTGGGCCTATGCAATCTTTTAGGGAACCACGCAGGTGCACGGCGTTGTACTTGAAGATACCACATAGAGTCACCACGTGATATCTTTAGATACCGCGCAGTTCAGCTTAATGGTTCCATAAAAGACCACAAATATCTACTACGAGGTAGACTATGAATTAAGAAAATATAACTATAAAGGGGCAGTTTATTCATTGATTTTTTTTTAAATATGAGGGGCTACTCAACAATTCGCTAGGTTGAAATGGATTTCTTTTAAATATTCTGTTTACTTATTAAGTTATAAAATTTTCCCTTATAGTTTAATGCTTTTATCTCTAGCATACGATATTTATTTCATATGCGGTTTGTGGCATTGAGATTACGAAGAGATGAGAAATGGTTCCATATGTTGTTTGTTGTGTTTTAAGACACTTCATGTAACAACCCTCCTAGAATGGGGCTAAATTTCGACCCATAAAAGGCCCTTCAAAACTTAGAGAAATTCTAAATGGGTCGTTGGTTCCTGTAAGCATTAGATTTGCATAGATAACAATAACATATACTTTGAATGGAAATCTCACACCGCGGAAAGAGAAAATATAATATTCAAATAAGATGTACCATTGTTTCAAAAATCTTAGAAATACACAGTCATAGTTATATTTATTCAAAAGGTACATTAGTTAGTTCATCTTCATAAGATTCCAAAAGAAGCAAAGCAATAACAGCTAATAATATCATAATAACTTCATCTTCTTCATCGTCTTCCATCAGGACTTCATCCATGGCTTTACCCCATCTACTGACCTATTTGGATGTTAAGGACGGGGGTTAGAACATAAAGTTCTGCGTGACTGAAATATAGTATTACTTAATGTCCATACCCTATATTTTCAGCAGGTTACATATGTCAAGGTATGTCTATGCAGCACACAAGATTTCACACAAACATAAGTATCTAACCAATGGGGTGGATATCCAAGTCAATCACCCATTAGTGTTTTTAGGGTAAAGACCCAATGAGGTAGCATTCTCGGTCACTTATGGCCTTATTAAAGGTGGATTCTTACAATCTTTGATGACTCTGAGGCAAACCCCTAGCACTTTAAGAACCCCGTCCTAGTACATTAACGTTCTTAAGTCTATTCTCTCATTTTTAATATGAGAAGTAGTATTGTGAATGTTACTACTTAACTGATATTACCCGGTAGGAAGCCTATGTCACTTAAGACTTCCCTTAGATAGTTGGTGAGCATGAAATGACCACATATCCTTCAATTACTAATATGTCCCTAGTTGAGCCCTTACAAGCTTTTAGAGGAAGTGGACAACCCCGTGAACTACCCTACTTCGTTAACCGTTTTATTCCTAACCACATTTATAGAAGGAGGACCCAAAGACTTACCTTAATACTAATAAGGGTGGGTCCCATGACTTGGGTTCCTCTCCAAGGAATAAACCTTCGAAGATATCCTAGTCCTAACCACTTAAGTCCCGAATTACATAAAGAGGTGAGTCATCCACTTAAGACGTTCTTAAGTCGTAGTAAACCTATTGGTTTTCACACATCAACTTATATATATATGTATGTATGTGTGTATATATATATGTATGTATGTATGTATGTATGTATAGTTATATATATATACGCACACACACGCTATACCACTCACATTAACCCATATACTTGTAGATGTTGGATATGTCAGTCGGTTCCGGGAAGGCTTCTACTACAAGCCATTTTAACCTCATGCCTCGTGTACTAAGTTTATGAATGGCCCATGGCCCCTAGACATCTAACATTAGATGGGCTTACTTGTGGTTGCTGGATATGTTGGTCGGCTCTGGGCAAACTTCCACCACAAATGGAAACTAACCTCATGTCTTTGTGTCATATATATACACACACACACACACACACACATAAGGCCTCGTTAATGGCGATTGGAGAGAATATCTCCAGATTTCGTCATGCGTGAGTGCCTTCATTCTTTTACCTTCCTTATCTGATTTCTTACCATTGACTTTACTCCAACTTTCAACTTTAATTTCGTTGATAATACTTTTGACTTCCATCGGTTTTTCGTTCGAATTCTTTCTATAATCTCATTCTTGGTTCAGATCTGTTCCTCGCGAATGGACTAATTCCCGATCTTCCCTATACTGAGATGCAACTATGATTAAATTGCATATCCACAGTTGATTCAAATTTGATTGAAATTTAAAGAACAAGACACTGGGAGAATTGGGATCTGGCATTGCCGGCGCAAGTGTTGAGTCACTTCTGATTCTTCATTACCATTTCTCCTGTTTTTCACCATCTTCACTTTAAAGTTTGTATAGATCTGATTATTAGAACACTTGTGTTTTTAGTTAGGGTTAATGATGGGGTATAGTTTGGTTTTGGTTGGAAATGTTTTAAGCTTCGTTTATAAAGATGTATTCAGTGCTTTGAAAGATTAAAAGATCTTCATCATCCTTAGTTTGTTCTTGTTAGTCCCAAAAACCTTTATGTGATTATCGGAAGACCTATATTGAGTTGATTTAGAGATTAGGGAATAGTATGTAGTGTTGAATATCTTCTTTTTAATCAGCCAGTTTATTAATTTTCATCAATATTTTTCACAATTTTCAAACTCAAGTAAACCAATTTGAGTTTGAAAAAAAATGAGATAGATTAATGGTATGATCTTTTGGATGGTTATGGTGACAAGTTCATGAGCAGCTAGGTTTCTTCTTGATCATTTCATCCACTACCTTTCAAATTTGATTAAGAGTTTGCCCTGTTATTGTCTGGAGCAAGTTTGGTTTTATGTTTTCACAGTTTACATAACAGGATATATAGGTAGATTACAGTTATATGGTGGCATTTGAATTGCGATGAAATCTACATATCAAATTGTTGATTCTGGCACTAGGATTGATCCATAGGAGTCTATGAATCATCAACAAGACCTAGAGAATGGAATCGAATATATTTTGGGATTTCATTAGGCTAATTTTAGGTGTTATCCATATTTTTGTAAGGGATGATTGATGATACTGCTTAGGGATGGGGTTTGTTCCAGTTACTTGAAAAGTTCTTTTACATTTTATTCATGGGATACTTCAGCTCATGAAATCTGGAATAGGTCTCCTCATGTTCTTAATATTAAATCAGCATGAGCAGTTATCCCCCTATAAACTGGTTTATATTTGTTGATCATTCTCTCTTGATCTACTATAGAGATTATGTGAACCCGTTATGGTTTCTATAGGTAGTTAGGTGTTGATTAGCATGAAAAGCAGACTTATTGGGTTATTGGTTTTGGATGGATTGGTTAGAGATGCTGATGGTGTATCAATAGGCAAGATGCATACAAGATTGAAGTAACCATGATTTTATGATATGCTATGATGACGAGAGTTTTGGTGTAGCGAATGAGCACATGGCTCAAGGCAGAGTTATAAGTGTGTAAGGCCTCATCATGGGCTGGTTTATCTTTTATATATAGCTTTTATTTGTATTTTCTTGTTTGTTTTTTCTCATTTTGTAACGGTTAGTATGCTAACCTGTCTGTTGTACTGCTTTCTATTTCAATAAAAGTGAACCAATTTTCAAATATATATATATATATATATATATAAGTCATTCTATATATACGCATAAACAAGCAAACAAATATATATATATATATATATATATATATATATATGTATGTATATTTGTTAAGGGGACATTTCAAATTCGAACTCTAACCTAAACGCATTTATTACGCTAATATAATGTTTATTATGTTTAAATAAATAATATAACAATAGCGCCTAATTAACATAACATTCGTATAAATAGGGAAATGTTCTAATCAGGATGTCAATTGTCATTTATCTGAATTAAGGCATACAAGTTTAGGTTTTTCAATATTTTAATGCTACAACATAACATGTTGGAATAATGAACATATAGCAAATAGCAGTAATGGAAAACATACATATACATAACAATTACAACTTGTATCCAAGGCATGTAGAAATGGTTTCAATATTAAATTAAAAGTAGAGTATTTCATACATTCACACATGTATGTTTATAATCAAATTTTCACCCAATTCACCCTTTTTGTGGTGTTATACACCCAAAATTTTTTACATTTGACTCATTCCAATTTATGAATGCATTTACACCCAAATTAGGTCCAAACCCAATCAACTACGAAACAAGTTCAAATCCAAACCTTTTTAGACCAAATCAAATGATAATAATGGTGAATTGCATAAAATATAAATAATAATATAATACTCATTTTTATCTTTAATCCAATACAAAAACTAAAATTTCACAAAACCAATTCAACATAACAAGTCCTATGTGATTACAAACTAGAAGATTTGGGGATTTTTCATGTTATATTATCGCATAACCAAATCTTCATAGGCATAACAATTCATATGGAAAACTGTTAATAATATGAATATGCCTTTAGGCAAAACTAGATTCCACTCACAAACTAAGTGGAGATGTGATAGAAATCTCAAGATCTACGATGGTTCTCAATGTTCAAGCGAGCTCTGATTGATCTCCTAATAATATAAATATAACAAACATTTAATTAGATTCTTATATATATTGTTTGTGCTAAATTCCAACTTCCTAAACTTATATAAATTGAAATAGAGAGATATAGAATGGAGGTAGAGAAGTAGAAGAACCTTCACCTTTTCTCTTTGTTTTTCTATGGAATTCAACAGCATGGAGGAAGAGGTTTAGAATAAATAGGGTTTCTAGTGTTTTGTTTTAGGGGTTTTTTATACTTGCTCATGTGAGCAAGAGCATCGGATTTATAAAAATTAATCCAAACCATCCATATAAACATAGCCTCTTAGGAAAAACCCTAATCACATAGCCTCATTGGGTTGTTCCAATCGTCAGGGGGGTCGACCCCTAGCAGTCGACTGCCGGTCGACACCTCTTAGGGGAGTGGTCAACCTCTTTCAGGCTGAAATGCCCATTTTGGCACGTTTGCTGAGGTGTTAATCTTATTAATTACGTTCTTAATTTGCTTCATTCTTTTCCATATGTTCAATATACGCTGTCCCCGAAACCTTATCTCCAATTTCAAATTTTAATTTTCTCTCTTTTTATTTTAAATTATTATTTTGACAACATATATAATATTTACACAATTATATATATATATTCTGCGTACACTGTCCAAATTCATTTGTTCATAATTTTTCATACGTTGACCGTTTTCAACATATTATATATGAAAACAATTCAGAATTTCGCCACGAATCCAAATAAAAGAATTTCGTAGCCAAATTCCTAAAGCTGCAAAATCTTATTTTCTAGCTATATCATTTAATTTCTTATTCTTAACTATTTAATTTATTATTAATACTTATGAATTTTACGGGGTGTTACATTCTTCCCCCTTAAAATAGATTTCATCCCGAAATCTGCTTAAGGGGGGGGGGAAATACAACTCACACGAAACATCCATGTTGTACACCCATGTTGTTTATAATTCATCCATAAGCATTCATGAATCGTAGTGATTATGAACTGCAGACCACTAAAGTGAGCTCTACTGTGACGGCCCGCCCCGCACCAACCGACATTTACTCCAAAGGTGCGCTGTACACATGTCCAGTTAGCACGGAACGGGTCGTGAGAAGGAAGGGAAGAAGGAAATGAACATACAAAGAACCTATAGAATGTCTCACAGCGCATAGAACAAAATATAATAATAACATACTTGACATAAAACAGGAGAGACAGTGCATAAGCTGAAAATCAGAACTAAACATCATAGCAGCGGAAATCCAAAATACAGCTTATTACAACTTTCAAACTGTCTCAAAGCAAAAGTAAGATAAAGGAGGTACACTACTAATGCCCAAGTAGCGACCACCAACGACACAGGGAGAATGTGTATATATATATATATCATACGTGGAAGCCTCCTGCCCGCCTCCGAATCAGCTACTCGCGCATCACCAGCTAACCAGTCTCTAGTCTGCTCGTGTGAGCACCCAGAGTAATAAGAGGAGACATAAAACTCTGGGTCAAACATAAAGCCTGGTATGAGCGATAAGCATCTAAAGTGAACAATAACAGGTAGACTAAAACATACCTGAACCTGGACCTGCAACCAAAGAGTTAGCACTACATACTGTACAACACTCTAAGGTACCATATCAAACAGTGTAAAGATACGGAGGTGGGGGAGGTGTGCATATCATAGGGATGGCAAACAATCAAACATAGCATCCATCCTCATATCTCTCACTCAGTGCGTAAAGCATACGATATTCACCACTTCGATCACCCTTTCATACCTTGCTATGATCATTCTGCCCCATGAAGTCATAAATGGCTTCACCGCACTGATAACGTAGCCACTAATCCTTTGCTATGTCCACTTTGCCCCATGGAGTCACAAGAACCCCACTGCACTGGCTCATAGCCTTACCAATCCTTACTATGTCCACTTGCCCCATGGAGTTATTCACCCCATCTGCGCTGGCTCATAGTCTTACTACGCATCACCTTACCCCTTAGGTCATAATGACCCTACTGCACTGATAACGTAGTCTTGCTACCATCACCTTGCCCCTCAGGTCATAATGACCCTACTGCACTGATAAGTAGCCCATCATTCATTCTTAGTGGTGAATCGAAGTTATGAACGTCAACAACTCCTTAGCACACGTCCCGCAGCAAAGTCCAACCATGAAGTGAACTCATTGGTTCCCAACTGGTTCCGGGATCCTGAGCTCTAACTTTCATTTGGACTACCTTTGCATCTCGGGTTATTGGTCATCACCATCAAATCGGATCGGATCGGCCTTCATCATTCTTCATCGGATCGGATCGGCCTCATTTGGTTCGGAGTCCAGCTTTCCTAGTCACCACGGTTCGGATCGAGTCACGCCATCAGCTCGTGGTCACCCAGTCGGATCGTGTCGTGCTCACCCTTTCGGATCGGGTCGTGGTCACCCAGTCGGATCGGGTCGGGGTCCCTCCTCCTCGTCAGTTCGTGTTTCCCCCCACTGGTCGGGTCGGGTCTGGTGCATCTTCCCAGGTCGTCAGCTCATGAGCTTCTGAAGTGGATCGGCTCGTGCTCCTCCCTTCGGATCGTGGCGCTTCATCCAGCTGGATCGGATCGTGGAGAGGATTCGCGATCGGGGGTGGCCATACGGATCGTTGTCTTCGGATCGGATCACCCCCTATGCCCACCGATCCGGTCCGGTTCGGGTAGTTTCCTGCAGTTCTTCCAGCGAACAGTTTACGCCTCTCGACGGTGTTTTCGACCATTCTAATTATTGAAATCAATCACAAAGCATTTCATACAGTCATAGCAACATGCATAATCAACCACAAACATCAAAACATCAACATGATAGGTTAAAATGGATCAAACATACCCAAAACCCCATATTTCCCCTTAAGCATGTTTAGGTGAAACTAATTATAGGGTTAGAAAAACTTAACCAAATTAACCCGAATTCATATCAGAGGTCTAAAACATCATTTCGAATTTTATAAACATTTTTCCAGAATTTTATCATGTTTAAATTCGCTAATTAACACTAATCACCCCTAATTAGCCAAAATTAGTGCAAAACTATGCAAATCACTCACCTTAGCCACAAATAAACTAAGATCTGAAATAATTCTCTGATTTGATGTGAATCTCAATGCCAAACAGCAGCTCCTATGTTGCTTTGGTGAAGATCTTCCTTGATTAGGGGTTGCTAAGCCAAATCCTTGACCAAAAGATGATTTGGAGGTGATTTAGAAGTTAGAGGCCATTTTTAGGGTTTCTTGGTGATAAGTGTAGGCTAGAAAACTGAAATGGAATGATCCTCTATCTCATTTCAGCCTCCCCATAACCCTAATCCCGAAATGGGTTATGGGCCTACTCACTAATCACCCGATTTGGCCCGGTTAAGCAGTTTTTCACCCTCCAAACCTTATTTCAGCCATATCTCCCAAACGGTAAGTCCGTTTGGCTATTATGACCACTCTACGGAAAGGTAAACCATCAAACGAATCCAATGGAAGTGGTTTCAGGTCAAAATTCCATTCCAATCAAAAGTTATGGCCAAATCAGTACCAACTAGGGGCAAAATGGTCATTTAAAAATTGACAAAAATCATGAACATGGGAAATGACTCTAGTGGATGTTTCCCAAAGTTACATGACCATAAGACTTCACATGGGAAATAAATAAATATTCTACGATCCCCCGATGCGTAGAATGCGGGTCGTTACACTCTCCCCCCCTTAAGAAATTTCGCCCCCGAAATTCCCTAATCCAAACACACACAAATGTTCCCGCATGCCTATCAACCATAAAACAACCATCAAACATGCAAAACAAGTAAAATAAGTCTATCCTAGCATGCGGAATAACTAAATCGCAAAATAAATCTTACTGGGCAAAGAGTTCTGGATACGCCTTCCTAATGCTCTCCTCTGTCTCCCAAGTACAATCATTCTCGTCCTCGCCCCACTGAACCTTGACTAGCTTCACCGCCTTCCTTCGAAGTTGCTTCGTATCGTGCCCCACAATACGAATTGGCTTGCGGCTCCCAACCGCCTCGGGTTCTACTTCGAAGTCCTCTAACTGATCAGGTGAAATAGTCATATCGGAGTCGTGAACGAACTTCCTTAGTTGGGAAACATGAAACACATTGTGAACTCCCGCCATCTTCTCTGGTAAGCCAACTCTATATATCAAATTCCCGACTAATTCAAGAACAGGGAATGGGCCAACAAATCTTGGTGCCAATTTGCCTCTCCTGCCAAATCGTATCACGCTCTTCAACGGAGAGATCTTGACAAATACCAAGTCACCAACGGAGAATTTCAAGTCTCTTCTCCTCTTATCAGCATAACTCTTCTGCCTATCTTGGGCAGCTTTCATTCGTTGCTGAATGATCTTGATCTTATCGGAAGTTTCCCTCACCACATCTGGTCCAAGCACAAACTTCTCGCCAGTCTCTATCCAACATGATGGTGAGTTGCACGGTCTTCCGTACAAAGCTTCATATGGAGCCATACCGATACTGGATTGGTAGCTATTATTATATGCAAACTCTACTAGATGCAAATGGTCATCCCATGATCCACCAAAATCCAATATACAAGCTCTCAAGAGGTCTTCCAATATACAATTCACCCTCTCCGTCTGACCGTCGGTCTGAGGATGATATGCGGTACTGAGATGTAATCCTGACGCTAAAGCCTCTTGTAAGCTCTTCCAAAACCCACTAGTGAACAACGGGTCTCGGTCACTCACAATGCTTTTGGGTACTCCATGAAATCTCACTACCCACTTCATATACAATTCTGCCAACTTGGCTGCCGTTCTGGTCGATTTGACTGGTATAAATCTTGCACTTTTAGTCAATCGATCCACAATTACCCAAATGCTATCATATCCCGATCTAGTCCTTGGTAAACCATCGATGAAATCCATCGAGACTTGCTCCCATTTCCATTCGGGAATTTCTAATGGTTGCAACAACCCACTAGGCTTCTTTTGCTCGGCTTTAACTAGCTGGCAATTCATGCATTTGGATATAAACTTCCCAACGTCTCTTTTCATCCCTTCCCAGTAGTAAGTCTGTCTCATGTCTCGATACATCTTATTACCACCGGGGTGTATAGTCAGTTTTGAGTGATGACATTCTCTAAGCACTTCATCTCTCAAACCATTCACGTTGGGCACAACTAGCCTTCCATTCCTTCTAAGCCATCCATCTCGATCAAGCCCATATACATTCATCTCCTCATCGATATCCATCTCTAACTTGGAGATGATTTCTAATAGATTAGGATCGTCCCTCTGGCTAGAACTAATCCGCTCTATCAAAGTGGGTCTAATCGTCAAACTAACTAGCATGACTGGATCCAACTCGCACCTTGGTCTGAAATCAAACCCCGCGATATACTCCAGTTGCTTCCATTCAAGAAACATTGCCCCTAAGCTGGCATGTCTCCTACTCAAGGCATCGGCTACCGCATTACCTTTCCCAGGTGTGTATGCAATATCAAAATCATACGAAGCCAAGAACTCTAACCATCTCTGCTGACGGAGATTCAGATCTTTCTGAGAGAAGAGATACTTCAACGATTTATGATCGGTAAACAACTCAAATCTTCCTCCCAAGAGATAGTGTCTCCACATCTTCAGCGCAAATACAATCGCTGCCAATTCCAAATCATGGGTAGGATACTTCTTTTCATGCGGCTTTAGCTGTCGACTGGCATAAGCTACAACCCTACCTTCTTGCATCAATACAGCACCCAGTCCGGTACCACAAGCGTCCGTGTATACCGTCATCTCTTCATTCCCTTTAGGAATGACCAACACTGGCGCATGCGACAACTTCTCCTTTAGACTTTTGAAGGCATCCTCACACACTCCGTCCCAGACGAAGGACTAATTCTTCTTAGTCAGCTGAGTCAACGGTGCTGCAATCTTGGAGAAGTCCTGGATAAACTTACGATAATATCCAGCTAATCCCAAGAAACTTCTTACATCTGTTACATTCTTGGGCGTAGGCCAATCCTGTACCGTAGCCACCTTCGCAGGGTCCACGGCAATACCACTCTCTGAAACAACATGACCCAAGAATCTTACTTCCCTTCTCCAAAAATGACACTTAGAGAATTTCGCTTTCAATTGGTGTTTCCTCAACACCTCCATCACTGTCCTCAAGTGTCCCTTGTGTTCCTCCTCTGTCCTTGAATAAACAAGGATATCATCCACGAACACAAGAACAAACTTATTCAACTGATCTCTGAATACTCGATTCATAAGATCCACAAAATAGGCTGGTGCATTGGTCAACCCAAATGGCATGACCAACCACTCATAAAATCCAGACGGCGTCCTAAATGCCGTTTTTGGAACACTCTCATCCGCTACTCGAAGCTGATGAAATCCTGTCACGAGGTCCAACTGGGAGAACACTCTTGCTCCTTCCAGTTGATCAAACAAATCATCTATCCGCGGTAGAGGATACTTATTCTTCCTCATTACCTTATTCAACTCGCGATAGTCCACACACAAACGAAGGGAACCATCTGCCTTAGTGGCAAACACAACTGGTGCTCCCCACTCGGAGACACTCCTTCTAATAAATCCCTTCTTCAAAAGATTGCTGACTTGCACCCCGAGCTCTCTCTGCTCCCTTGGTGCCATACGACGAAGTGGCATCACTATAGGTCTGGCATCTTTCACTAAATCAATACGGAACTCAATCTCTCGGTGTGGTGGAAGCCCGGTCACCTCCTCGAAGACGTCCGGATACTGGCCAACCACGGGCACATCTGACAACTCATCCTGCGGGATGTCGAGGGAATATACAAAACTAGCCATAACCCCATCACTAGGTAGACTACCAAACACTACCCTCCGCCCATCATCCGCCCTCACTGTCACCAAAAAGCCCTCACAGTCTACCACCACCCCGTATCTTTGGAGCCAATCGACTCCCAATATAATGCCATACCCAGTAAAGCCCAAAACAAAGCAATCACATACAAACATACATCCATGACTCGATAAGACCAAATTCCTACAAATCATACTAAGGCTAGTCGAACCACCAATCGGGTTCGTCACAACCAATGGTCTATCGACTATCTCGGGTTCCAGTCCCACCCTATCTACCAGGTCACTAGATATAAAGGAACGGGAAGCCCCAGTATCAAACAAAACTCAAACTGGTACATCATAAATAGAAAGCATACCTTGAATAACAACATTCTTTCCTTTCTCCACTGCAGTTGGGGCATTCGACGAAGAAGGAACAACATCAATAGCATATGCTTTCAAAATCTGCTTCTCCTTAAGAGGTTGCGGACACTTATCCTTCTGATGTCCCATTTGACCACAGTTGTAGCACTTCCTTTCCGCTGGCTTGGCCCGACATTCTTTAGCATAACGGCCCTTCTTTCCACAGCTGAAGCACTCAACATCCTTCTTACTCTTTTTCTGGCCACCTTTAGATTGGTCCTGCTTCCTCTTATTCTGAGAGTTATTCTTGCCTCCACCGCCTGCTTGCGGCTTTGGCCCTTCTGCAGATGCAGCCTCAGTCTTTGACTTAGGGTAAAGACTCTCTGATCTCAAAGCTTTCCCCACGATCGATTCAAAAGTCTCGTCGATGTGGTTGATAAGCCTTTCCCCCAAGTACCCATCCAAACCAGTAATGAACTTCTCATTCTTCTTCTCAGGAGTATCAATGAGAGACAGTCCATACTTCGACAAAGTGTCGAACTCAGCAATATAGTCAGAAACTGCCCTCCCACTTTGCTTGAGTTCCAAGAACCTCTTGAACAACACTGACTTCTGGGCAGCTGGAATAAACTTCTCGCTAAAGCGAGCCTTGAACTGATCCCAAGTAACCTGATCCTCTGGAGTAGCTGTTCTAATGGCATTCCACCAATTCATCGCTGGCCCTTGCAGCTGACGAGACGCTAGCCTTCTCTTCATCGCATCCTCAAGACCCAAGTCATCAAAGATACGATCACAGCTATCCATCCAATCTTGAACATCTGTGGCCGACTCCGTCCCATGGAACGGCTTCCCACCAAGATTAGTGTAATCCTTGCACAACTTGGCAAAATCGACCCTAGGCGCCTGCACTACTGGGCCAACACCAACCCCGGGATTGGGAACTGCCCCTTGCACTTCTCTAAGCATGTCTCTCATGAGGTTAGTAAACATTGCCCTCATGTCAGCGGCATTCCCTTGGTTGGTCCCTCTTCCAGCACCCCTCGTGTCTCGGCTCATCGTCAATCTGAAAAAGGGAAACGATTAATGACCCCATAGTGGTGCTAGTGCAGTGCGACTTCATTCTTATACTACTAATAGTATATATATACATAGCTTTTGAAAACCAAAGTAATCACAAATACGCGCTCTCATATACGTACTAACTCTCCCTAGTGTCTTTCCCTAGGTTAACTATGCAACCTAGAGCTCTGATACCAAGTGTGACGGCCCGCCCCGCACCAACTGACATTTACTCCTAAGGTGCGCTGTACACATGTCCAGTTAGCACGGAACGGGTCGTGAGAAGGAAGGGAAGAAGGAAATGAACATACAAAGAACCTGTAGAATGTCTCACAACGCATAGAACAAAATATAATAATAACATACTTGACATAAAACAGGAGAGATAGTGCATAGGCTGAAAATCAGAACTAAACATCATAGCAGCGAAAATCCAAAATACAGCTTATTAAAACTTTCAAACTATCTCAAAGCAAAAGTAAGATAAAGGAGGTACACTACTAATGCCCAAGTAGCGACCACCAACGACACAAGGAGAATGTGTGTGTGTATATATATATATATATATATATCATACGTGGAAGCCTCCTGCCGCCTCCGAATCAGCTACTCGCGCATCACCAGCTAACCTGTCTCTAGTCTGCTCGTGTGAGCACCCAGAGTAATAAGAGGAGACATAAAACTCTGGGTCAGACATAAAGCCTGGTATGAGCGATAAGCATCTAAAGTGAACAATAACAGGTAGACTAAAACATACCTGAACCTGGACCTGCAACCAAAGAGTTAGCACTACATACTGTACAACACTCTAAGGTACCATATCAAACAGTGTAAAGATACGGAGGTGGGGGAGGTGTGCATGTCATAGGGATGGCAAACAATCAAACATAGCATCCATCCTCACATCTCTCACTCAGTGCGTAAAGCATACGATATTCACCACTTCGATCACCCTTTCATACCTTGCTACGATCACTCTGCTCCATGAAGTCATAAATGGCTTCACCGCACTGATAACGTAGCCACTAATCCTTTGCTATGTCCACTTTGCCCCATGGAGTCACAAGAACCCCACTGCACTGGCTCATAGCCTTACCAATCCTTACTATGCCCACTTGCCCCATGGAGTTATTCACCCCATCTGCGCTGGCTCATAGTCTTACCACGCATCACCTTGCCCCTCAGGTCATAATGACCCTACTGCACTGATAACGTAGTCTTGCTACCATCACCTTGCCCCTCAGGTTATAATGACCCTACTGCACTGATAAGTAGCCCATCATTCATTCTTAGTGGTGAATCGAAGTTATGAACGTCGACAACTCCTTAGCACACGTCCCGCAGCAAAGTCCAACCATGAAGTGAACTCATTGGTCCCCAACTGGTTCCGGGATCCTGAGCTCTAACTTCCATTTGGACTACCTTTGCATCTCGGGTTATTGGTCATCACCATCAAATCGGATCAGATCGGCCTTCATCATTCTTCATCGGATCGGATCGGCCTCATCTGGTTCGGAGTCCAGCTTTCCTCGTCACCACGGTTTGGATCGAGTCACGCCATCAGCTCGTGGTCACCCAGTCGGATCGTGTCGTGCTCACACTTTCGGATCGGGTCGTGGTCACCCAGTCGGATCGGGTCGGGGTCCCTCCTCCTCGTCAGTTCGTGTTTCCCCCCACTGGTCGGGTCGGGTCTGGTGCATCTTCCCAGATCGTCAGCTCATGAGCTTCTGAAGTGGATCGGGTCGTGCTCCTCCCTTCAAATCATGGCGCTTCATCCAGCTGGATCGGATCGTGGAGAGGATTCGCGATCGGGGGTGGCCATACGGATCGTTGTCTTCGGATCGGATCGCCCCCTATGCCCACCGATCCGGTCCGGTTCGGGTAGTTTCCTGCAGTTCTTCCAGCGAACAGTTTATGCCTCTCGACGGCGTTTTCGACCATTCTAACTATTGAAATCAATCACAAAGCATTTCATACAGTCATAGCAACATGCATAATCAACCACAAACATCAAAACATCAACATGATAGGTTAAAATGGATCAAACATACCCAAAACCCCATATTGCCCCTTAAGCATGTTTAGGTGAAACTAATAATAGGGTTAGAAAAACTTAACTAAATTAACCCAAATTCATATTAGAGGTCTAAAACATCATTTCAAATTTTATAAACATTTTTCCAGAATTTTATCATGTTTAAATTCGCTAATTAACACTAATCACCCCTAATTAGCCATAATTAGTGCAAAACTATGCAAATCACTCACCTTAGCCACAAATAAACAAAGATCTGAAATAATTCTCTGATTTGATGTGAATCTCAATGCCAAACAGCAGCTCCTATGTTGCTTTGGTGAAGATCTTCCTTGATTAGGGGTTGCTAAGGCAAATCCTTGACCAAAAGATGATTTGGAGGTGATTTAGAAGTTAAAGGCCATTTTTAGGGTTCCTTGGTGATAAGTGGAGGCTAGAAAACTGAAATGGAATGATCCTCTATCTCATTTCAGCCTCCCCATAACCCTAATCCCGAAATGGGTTATGGGCCTACTCACTAATCACCCGATTTGGCCCGGTTAAGCAGTTTTTCACCCTCCAAACCTTATTTCAGCCATATCTCCCAAACGTAAGTCTGTTTGGCTATTATGACCACTCTACGGAAAGGTAAACCATCAAACGAATCCAATGGAAGTGGTTTCAGGTTAAAATTCCTTTCCAATCAAAAGTTATGGCCAAATCAGTACCAACTAGGGGCAAAATGGTCATTTAAAAATTGACAAAAATCATGAACATGGGAAATGACTCTAGTGGATGTTTCCCAAAGTTACATGACCATACGACTTCACATGGGAAAGAAATAAATATTCTACGATCCCCCGATGCGTAGAATGCGGGTCGTTACATCTACCCTAGCATGTAGGTGTAATAAGTGATGCAGCACGTATGCAAACAACCTAAATATGCATATATTTTATATTAGTGCTCGGTGCGATGGTGTTGCATCCATTCCCTAACATCCAATCTAGCAATCACGATGCATCCATAAACAGAAATTTTGAGGAAAATTTTAACTGTGAAAAGCTCTGGGTGATTCTGTCTCATGTTATCTTCGCTCTCCCATGTGCTTTCCGTTGGGTCATTTCCCCATTGTACTCGGACGAGGCATACGGTTTTGTTGTGGAGCCTCTTGATTTCGTGCTCCACAATCCTTGCAGTAGCATGGGGCACCCTGGACTCCAACTCTAGTTTCTCTATGTCTCCAGTTTCATCAAGCTCGAGTCTGATAGCAGAATCATGAAGGCATTTCCTTAGATGAGATACATGAAAAACATTATGGATTCCCAATAGACGTTCTGAGAGATTTACTCAATAAGCCAAAAATCCTATTTTCTCGATGACACTAAAAGGCCCAATAAATATGGGAGCCAACTTCCTAGTCTTTCCAAACTGAACAGTATTCTTAAGAGGGGATACTTTCACGAACTCTAAGTCTCTAACATTAAATTATAGTCCCCACTTTCTCTTATCGACATACGATTTATGACGGTTTTGGGTTGCCATCATTTTCTACCTAATCAAAGATATCTTTTCCGTGGATTCAAGGACGAAGTCTCGTCCGAGTATAACCTTTTCGGTAGTTTCCCACCAATAAGTTGATGATTTGCATGGCCTCCTGCATAGCGCTTCGAAAGGGGCCATACCAATCGTCGGTTGAAAACTATTATTATACGTGAACTCCACAAGAGGTAGGTGTTGCTCCAAAACTCCTCCAAGGTCGATGATACAAGCTCTGAGAAAGTCTTCTAAGATTATGTTTACTCTTTCTGTCTATTCGTCGATCTACGGATGATAAGTTGTGCTTAAGTTAAGGGTCGTCCCCAATGCTGCTTCTAGGCTTCTCCAAAATTCGCTTGTGAATAAGGGATCTTTATCACTCAGGACGCTTGATGGAATACCATGGAGTTTGGCAATCTCTTTGACATACAATTGCGCTAACAAGGCTACAGTCCTTGTCTTCTTGACTAGTATGAAATGGGCGCTTTTTGTTAAACGATCAATCACAACTCAAATGGCCTCATTCCCTTTTTGGCTTCTAGGAAGTCCATCTATAAATTCCATGGAAATATGCTCCCACTTCCACGTGGGGATCTCTAATGGTAACAACAATCCTCCGGGCTTCCCTTGCTCTGCCTTGACTTTTTGGCATGTTAAACATTTGCCATGAACTTGGCTATGTCTCTCTTCATTCCTTCCCAACGTAGATTCCTTTTCAGATCCTTGTACATTTTATCCCCACCGAGGTGTACGGTCAATCTCGACCAATGGCACTCTTCTAAAATTTCTTTCCTCAACCCTTCATCCTTAGCGACGTAAAGTCATCCATCCCAAAGTAAACTCACATCATCATGGATTGAGTACCTAACCGAATGTGGAAAAGTCTCTCTCTTCACCACTTTCTCCTTTATGCCTTTTAACTCTTCATCAAGGTCTTGTGCACTTCGAATTCTTTCTCTTAGGGTAGGTCTAATTAGCATAGCCCCAAGAAAACCATTAGAAGTGGTCGGTGAGAGTTGCAAATTAAATTTAGTGAGGAACTCTAATTGTTTCCATTATATCATCGCATTCAATGTCGCATGTTTCCTACTTAAAGCATATGTCCCAACATTCTCCTTGCCCGGGGTATACTGAATCGTAAATTCAAATGAAGCAATATATTCCATCCATCTTTGTTGTCTCAAGTTTAGGTCACATTGAGAAAATAAATACTTAAGGGACTTATGGTCAGTAAACAATTCGAACTTCTCCCCTAGGAGATTATGCCTCCATATCTTAAGGGCGAACACTACTGCGGCTAACTCAAGGTCGTGCACTGGATATCTTTTCTCTGGATCCTTGAGTTGTCTACTAGCATAGGCTACTACTCTTCCTTCTTACATAAGGACTGCTCCTAAACCGGTCTCGCGTGCATCAGTGTAAACGGTAAATGATTTTGAACCGTCAGGTCTAATTAGGACTGGTGCGCTAGTTAATGCTTCCTTTAATTTCTTAAAGACTTTATCACTTTTATTACTCCAAGTGAATACCAAATTATTTCTCGTCAATTGGGTTAATGGAGTAGCAATATTTGTAAAGTCTTTAATGAATTTCCTATAATATCTGGCCAATCCAAGGAAATTTCTTACCTCTATGACATTTCGAGGTATCCTTCATTCCTTGATTGCCTCAATCTTTGCAGGGTCTACGGCAAAGCCTTTACTCGACACAATATGTCCTAAAAATCTCACTTCTTCCCTCCAGAAATGGCACTTTGAGAATTTTTCTTTCAGTTGGTTCTTTCTTAATATCCCTAACACTGGCCTCAAGTGTTTTTCATGCTCTTCGCGATCTTTCGAAAATATAAGGATATCATCTACGAAGACTACCGCAATTTTATTTAGAATGCCCTTAAATACTCTACTCATGAGGTCAGCAAAGAAGGCAGGTGCATTCGTTAATCCGAAGGGCATAACTTCCCATTGGAATAATCTATCTGGTGTCTTAAACGCAGTTTTGTCCTGGTTGTCCTCCGCAATTCTCAATTGGTGAAATCCAGTAGCAGGGTCAAGTTGGGAAAATACACGGGATCCTCCCAAGTGGTCAAAAAGGTCATCGATTCTTGGTAAAGGGTACCTGTTCTTTTTGGTTAATTTATTAGGTTCTCTATAGTCAACACAAAGTCTTAAAGACCCATCTTCTTTGGTGGAAAATACAACAGGTGCACCCAATTCAGAGGTACTTCGACGATTAAAACCTTTTTGCAACTCTGAAATCTGTTTGTCTAACTCCCTTCTTTCCTTAGGTGCCATATGCCTCAAGGTCAGTGCTACAGGTCTAGCGTCCTTCTCTAGGTCCATGCAAAAGGAGTTTTCTCTATGAGGCGGAAGCCCCGTAACTTCCTCAAAAACATCCAAGAACTCACAAACTATAGGGACCGAAGATGGTCCTTTAGAACTAGGAGATAATGAATATAAAAAGGCTTTGTCCTTGTTTCTAACATTACAAGGAATATTTAGGATGCATCCTCCTCGACTTCTAAGACGAACAAGTCTCTTATCGCAATCTAGGATAGCTCCATAAAATGATAGCCAATCCATACCTAGGTTAGTGTCATACCCCATAAAATCCAACGCATACGCTTCTCAATGGAACTTGATATTGTCGACCTCCAGTACTAGGTCTTTACACAACAGGTCAAGACACTTAGGGTTGGTCACCTCAATCGGACTATCCAAGATAGATATGGAAAGGTTCAACATATTTACTAATCGCTTGGAGATAAAAGAATGGGTAGCTCCAGAATCAAACAAGGTGTATGCTGAATGTCCTAAAATAGAGATTATACCTTCAACTGTAGACTGCCTTTGATCTCTCGAGGGTTGGCTTTGAATTGGGGTTGCTTCAATTGCATAGTTCTGGCCACTTTAGGCAGCTTTGGGCGATCTTTGGACATGTGTCCTTCTTCGTGGCAGTTGTAACATTTTCCCTTGAACTCCTTCTTTTCTAGTGAGACCCTACAATCATTGGCCTCATGGCCCTTGCGGTTGCACCTCGCACAAGTCTTTGCATCCTTTTTGAAGTTCTTCTTCTTGTTTTTCCATCATTCTTTCTTCTTATTCTTGTTGGAGCTTTCTCCTTTCTCACCGTACTTATCCTACATGAAGCTTTCAGCCATGCAAAAGGTAGTTGTCTTAACTAGAGTCTCAAAAATCTCCCTAACTACTACTTGGGCTAAGGTTTCCTTCAACGGGGAGTTCATTGCTTTCACAAATCTAAGGACTTTGTTCATGGGGGTGTCTACCAATCCTCTACCAAACTTACATAACTCGGTGAATTTGGATACATATTCTTGTAGACTCAAGCTTCCTTACTTGAGGTAGCTGAATAGTAATTTTTGCCCTTGGCAAAAATTTCACTTCAAAACGGTCTTGAAATTCGGCGCATGTAAAGATCCGACCCTTGTTCTCGATTGATATTAAGTTCCACCACTCTAGGGGTTCATCCTTCAAATGTCAGGTCACTATCCTTCTTTTTTACTTCATCGGGCCAGGAAGTAGCCTCAAAGATTCTTTCACAGTCCATAACCCAAGATTGGGCACTAGCAAAGCCTTTCTTTCCAGAAATCAGTTTCCCTCCAAAATTTGTAAAGACCTTACAAAAGCGAGAAAAATCAAAGGCCACATCATTGGCAGGAGATGAGGGAGCCGCCGGGGCAAGATTAGCTACAGGGACCTGCTCCACAATACGAAGCTACTGGTGGAACCATTCTGGCAAGTAACGGGGTCTCGCCTGGTTGCCCTGTTCATTAGGATTTTCGACCATTCTACTATTTGAAAAGAAAAGGAAGAATCCCTTAGTGGATACTCCTGAGATAGTATTTAAGCTGAAAAATGAAGAAACGGTAAAGGTGCCTACTATAAATGCGTATGCTTATTGGGTAAACATACATTATATATATTTATAGTTTGAAAAATCTTTTTCAAGTTTCAAATACGCCTCTCATACGTATATTTCCCTTATAATCAGGTAACTTATGCTCTGATACCAAATGTAACAACCCACCCGGAATGGGCCTAAATTTCGACCCAGAAAAGGCCCATCGAAACTTATAGCCATTCTAAAGGGGTCTTGGTT
Source organism: Allium sativum (assembly GCA_030737875.1). Classification (NCBI taxonomy): domain Eukaryota; kingdom Viridiplantae; phylum Streptophyta; class Magnoliopsida; order Asparagales; family Amaryllidaceae; genus Allium; species Allium sativum. The sequence goes on from CM060920.1 coordinate 695,059,347, forward strand.
CCTGTAAGGATTACATTTTCACAGATAACAATAACATATACTTCGAATGAAAATCTCACACAGCGGAAAGAGAAAATATAATATATAAATAAGACGTACCATTATTTCAAAAATCTTAGAAATACACAGTCACAGTTATATTTATTCAAAAGGTACATCAATTAGTTCATCTTCATAAGATCCCAAAAAAGAAAAGCAATAACAGCTAATAATATCATAATAACTTCATCTTCCCCGTCTTCTTCCATCAGTACTTCATCCATGGCTTTACCCCATTTACTGACCTGTTTGGATGTTAAGGAGAGGAGGTCAGAACATAAATTTTTGTGTGACTAAAATATAGTATTACTTATTGTCCATACCCCATATTTTTAGCAGGTTACATATGTCAAGGTATGTCTATGTAGCACACAAGGTTTCACGCAAACATAAGTATCTAACCAATAGGATGGATATCCAAGTTAATCGTCCATTAGTGGTTTTAGGGTAAAACCCAACGAGGTGGCATTCTCGGTCACTTATGGCCCTATTAAAGGTGGATTCTTACAATCTCTGATGACCTTGAGGCGAACTCCTAGCCCTTTAAGAACCTTGTCCTAGTATGGTAACATTCTTAAGCCTATTCTCTCATTTGTAATATGAGAAGTGGTATTGTGAACGTTACTACTTAACTGATATTACCCGGTAGGATGCCTATGTCACTTGAGACTTCCCTTAGACAGTTGGTGAGCATGCAATGGCCACATATACTTCAATTACCATTCTGTCCCTAGTTGAGCCCTTACAAGCTTCTAGAGGAAGTGGACAACCCCATGAACTACCCTACTTCGTTAACCGTTTTTATGCCAAACCACTTTTAAAGAAAGAGGACCCAAAGACTTGCCTTAATACTAATAAGGGTGGGTCCCATGACTTAGGTTCCTCTTCAAGGAATAAACCTTCGGAGGGATTCCAATCCTAACCACTTGAGACCCGAATTAGATAAAAAGGTGAGTCAACCACATAAGACTTTCTTAAGGCGTAGTAAGCCTATTTGTTTTCACACATCAACTTATATATATATATATATATAGTTATATATAGTTATATATAGTTATATATATACACACTAAACCCCTCACATTAACCCATATACTTGTAGATGCTGGATATGCCGGTCGGTTCCGGGCACACTTATACTACAAGTTGGTTTAACCTCATGTCTAGTGTACTAAGTTTATGAATGGCCCATGGCACCTAGACATCTCACATTAGTTGGGCCTACTTGTGGTTGCTGGATATGCTAGTCGGTTCCCGGCAGGCTGCTAACATAAATAGCAATTAACCTCATGTCTTTGTGTCATTTATTTATGTATATAAGCCATTCTATATGTACGTACACACAAGCAAACAAATATATTTGTTAAGGGTACATTTCAAATTCAAACTCTAACGTAATCACATTTATTATGCTAATATAATGCTAATTGCATTTAAATAGATAATTAATAATAACGCCTCGTATAAACGAGCAAGCGTTCTAATCGGGATGGAAATTGTCATTTATCCGAATTAAGGCATATAGATTAGGTTTTTCCATATTTTACCGCTACAACATAACATGATGGCATAATGAACATATAATAAATAGCAGTAATGGAAAACATACATATACATAACAATAACAACTTGTATCCTAGGAATGTAGAAATGGTTTCAATATTAAATTAAAAGTAGAGTATTTCATACATTCACACATGTATATTTACAATCTGTATTTCACCCAATTCACCCTTTTTGTGGTGTTATAAACCCAAAAATGTTTACATTTGACTCGTTGCAATTTATGAATGCGTTTACACCCAAGTTAGGATCCAAACCGAATTCAACTATGAAACGAGTTCAAATCCAAACCTTTTTAGACCAAATCAAATGATAATAATGATGAATTGCATAAAATATAAAAAAATAATATAATACTCATTTTTACCTTTAATCCAATACAAAAACCACAATTCCACAAAACCAATTCAACATGACAATTCCTAGTGATTACAATGTAGAAGATTTGGGGATTTTTCATGTTATATTATTGCATAACCAATTCTTTATAGGCACAACAATTCATATGGAAAACTATTTATATTATCGTATAACCAATTCTTTATAGACACAACAATTCATATGGAAAACTGTTAATAATATGAATATGCCTTTAAGAAAAACTAGATTTCACCCACAAACTAAGTGGAGATGTGATAGAAATCTCAAGATCTGCGACGGTTCTCAACGTTCAAGCAAGCTTTAAATGATCTCCTAACAATATAAATATAAGAAACATATAATTAGATCCTTATATATATTGTTTGTGCTAAATTTAAACTTCCTAAACTTATATAAATTGAAATAGAGATATAGAATGGAGGTAGAGAAGTAGAAGAACATTCACCCTTTTTCTCTTTATTTTTCTATGGAATTAGGAGCCGTCGGATTTATAAAAAATAATCCGAACCGTCCATATAAACATAGACTCTTAGAAAACCCTAATCACATAGCCTCATTGGGCTGTTCCAACCGTCACGGGGGTCGACCCTTAGCGGTCGACCACTGGTCGACACCCCATAGGGGGCGCGGTCGACCTCCTTCAGGCTGGAACGCCCAATTTGACTCGTTTGCTGAGCTGCTAATTTTGTTAATTACGTTCTTAATTTGCTTCATTCTTTTCCATATATTCAATATACGTTATCCCCAAAACCTTATCTCCAATTTAAAATTTTAAATTTCCCTCTTTTTATTTTAAATTATTATTTGGGCAATATATATAATATTTACATAATTATATATATATATATATATATGTATGTATGTATATATTCTGCGCACACTGTCCAAATTCATTTCGTCATAACATTTTCATACGTGGACCATTTTCAGCATATTATATATGAAAACGATTCAGAATTTTGCCATGAATCCAATTAAAAGAATTTTGCAGCCAAATTCCTAAAGCGGCAAAATCTCATTTTCCAGCCATATTATTTAATTGCTTGTTTTTAATTAGTTAATTTATTATTAATACTTATGAATTTTACGGGGTGTTACACTTCAAAAAGGTAGCTTAATTTCTGCATTTATCATTCAAGGGTTCTACTATGCACTAGTGGCATTCGATGATGATGGGTTAGGACTTGATATGTGGCTTCAAAGATGGTGGGACAACATCAACTTTAGGGCTTGATCCCAATAGTATTACAAACCATTAGACCAATGGATTGCATGGACTTGAAGTCGATACCCATGCATGCTTTCAAAAATCATGAGTTAGGACTTCATGCTAAATTGTATTGCTTTTTTCATTCATAGTGAAGTTAACAGCGAGGGCTCGGTCTGTGTGTACAATTTTTACGGTGGTGATTTGGAACTTTGGACTTAGTAAGATACAAGTCATTTTCGGTATACAATATGAGACTTTGGTCTCGGTCATGTGCATATGGCCGCAATGATGGCAAGTTGGTATTTTAGGCTCAGTTGTATCATAATCAGTTCCAAAACGCAAGTTGGGGAATTAGGCTCCATCAAGGTATATGCTTAGGAGACAATGATTTGGAAATTTGGGCCTAATTGATTCATTTGTTTTGGCATATGATTTGAAGCCTTGAGCTCAAAGGTTGCATATAATTAAACCTAGTATATATTTAGTCCGACCTTAGCATATTGTATATTATAGTATCGTATCATGTTTAGCTAACCTATTGAGTGCAAATGACATAGGTTAATATATGGTTTAGAGTCTAAGTGTTGTTTTATAACTATTTAGTATTATACACTTACATATTGCATATCAGTTACTGGATATATTTTTGATCCCTCTAGCATTTTTCTTGTCTTCTAGTTATACTTCAATAATCAATATAGATGAGTAGTGGTTGCCTGAAGGGATATCGTGCGATAGAGTCATATGTTTATTCATATATTAGATATCCATTATTTTATTCTCTAACATTTATGTTCTCAACATAAATAGATGTTGTAAACACAGTTTATTAGATATTTTCAAACGTTTATTCATCTATTAGTGCATCACCTTGTGCTTGTTCAATGAGAAGCCATGATTATCGCTGCCTATATTTCCTTAGATCTAGGAGTATATTTTTGTTGGCCCTTCATTCCTCCCATGTCGTCTATTACTAGCATGTCATTTGGGATGTTTTTTGTTTTATATGTTTTCATCGACATTTCTTCAAGATCTTCCACAATGGGTCTCACAATTTAACCCACTTCTCTACCAGCATTGACGAGTGTTATTACCACTCCTTAGAGGATTGGAATCGATCCATGGTGGAATGATACCTATTGATCTTTCAAGAATGGTTGTGATAACCTAGTTTTTTAAAACTTAAATATTAATGGATTTAAATATTAAAACAATTGATTTTGGAACTTAATGATTTAAATTAAATTTATATGAGAATCTGAATATTAAATAACTCAAGTTTGTGAATCTTGAATTTATAATAAAATTAAATTGATTTTGAACCTTATATAAAATCCTATTTGAAGGAGAATGGTATCAACAAACTTTTAGCATGGAGTTTAAATGTTTTGAAATTTATTAATAATAATTCAATTTTGAATAACATGTGAAAATAGCATTCTTACAAACTATTTTCGATTTTGCTGAAATTGGGATAGTAAATTATTCTAAGATTTCAAATTTTGTAGCAATCAGACTAGTTGTATGATAGTGAACGCTAGAAATACGTAGCTTAAAAGACTTAAAATTATAATATAATTTGGAAGGATATACTCTGCATGTGGTTGAATTATCTCTCAAAACTAATTTCATTGACTTTGTAGTGTAGGTTATTAACTATGAATGATAATGAGCATGTCTCGATTTGAGTTTGGAAAAATTCGCGTGAATAGTGTCATTTATTTACCAATAAATAGATTTAACTTTCCCCTTATTTTATGAGAGAAAATCAGAGCCGCCATTTTTCAACAACTCCATATAACAGTCCAGTTCACACCTTCTAATCTAAACTTTTTCAGCCTTCGCCTCCAACCATAATATCGTGCGTGTGAAAATTTTGATTAGATTGGGTTCAAGAAAAAAGCAAAGGTGGTTAACCTTAATGATAGTTATTAAAGAAATTATCAAATTATTTTAGTTCGTAAACAACTTGTAGCTCTTATAACTAGTTCATATGAGAAAGGATTTGGATGTTATAAGTTGTGCTGGATTAGAATTAGAAAATTCTGTATGTAGGAACAGGATTGATTGCATTTTAAGTGTGTTACATATTTAGTTAAAACTGAGTGCCCTAGATTTTAACTGTATGATGATGCAAAATTGTAGTCTAGATGTTATATTGAGTGAAAAGTCACACTTTCTGAATACTATAATACCATACAATAGTATTAACTGCTGATTTATTTATGTGATTGTGAATTAAATTATCGCATTTTTGATGTAATATCCTATCTAGTAGAATAGCTGTGTGATTTTTGTTTCGATGTTTACTTCTTATTTTGTTGTTTTGGATATATATTCTCACCTCAGAAGTGGGCGACTTTCCACATTACCTTCTTAGTAGTGGATGATCAAGTCATATGGTTATATGTTGTTTACAATGCGGGGGAAGGGGGAGGGGGCAAGTTGAAGGGATCCTACAGGATTCCTCAATATTGTTGGTTTACTTACATTTTTATATGCATATGTGTAGATATATGAGCTGTGATGTAGGGATAGTTTTGAGAAGTCCAACAGAAATCCTCGGAATGATTGTTAGATTATTTGCATCAATAATATTTGTATAAAAACTATTTAATGGTGAACCTGATTTTGAACCATGATTGCAACATGACACTGATATACACTGAACTTGAACCCTCTAATGAAAATAATCAGTAAACAACATTGGTTAAGTGCTTGGTGGTAAGTGACTTGAATACGATAATTTTCCAAAAGGCAAAAGACCTTAACTTAGTATTTGAAATACGATGATGTGACACCCCTCGTCCGTTAATGTCACTCATTAAGAGAATGCATTTAGTTTGGTGAAGTGTTATAGGTAAACATAAACAAAAATATTACAAGACAGATATAAAATAGCAGCAGAATTTAAAATTTTATTAAGCAAAAAACATCGTAGTTCAAAACATGGTTACATCATATGTCTAAAATGCGTAAAACCCAGTATATCATTAAAACTTCTGTCTTGTACTTTAAACATCAGAGTATAATAATAAAAGAAGCATAATCCCCAAAACATAGCGATAGTAGAGAGATATGAAATCAAGCCGTAAATCTAAAATAGCTCCAAGCAAGATGAAAGCAGTGTCCTGATAAGGCTTAAGTATTCCCACCCTGAGAACTTGGGGGGAACGAAAGAGAAAGAAGGGGAAACAAAATAGGCTAGACATAAAGTCTGGCGAGTCCAGTTACTTTTAGCATATAAATAATTAAAAGTGTCATGACAAGCATATAAAGTGGATAAGAGAGATAACACAATAAAAGGCAGGTACGACAAGGTAAACAGGATAAACATGATAGAGTATAATGCGCTTCTATAGTACTTTCTCTTTTTCTCTGCACCAATACTAGTATAACTAAAATGAGATAAACCCAACAACTATAAGATGGTAGACTTTGGCATACTTCTAGTGAGAGGTTTAACCCCATACAATCAACATGCATCCCAACATACTGGAGTTAACCCTAAGGATAATAATGGGCTCCTAAACATACCAGAGTCTAGATGTACCCTAATTACTACCCCAATCTATTGGCTCCCTACTCCGTAGATACCCTGTGTTGGCCATACAGTAGGATGTATCACTTCCAAAAGTGGAAACCCTTCGTTTTCAGGATGTGGACAACCATATCTACTGATGTCACGGCATCTAAACCTCCTCTGCTGGACCCACGCACGCACATGACCCCGTCGGAATGCACCGCGCACACCACTCCTTTGTTTGGATCTCTTACAATCAGCCCAATATGCATGCCCCAACTCCGACCTAGTTTGGAGTACTCGTTTGATACATATATATGGGTTACTGACTGAAATGGGTCCCATACACAAGATGGTGCAAGATTCCCTCTACGCTTGCATCCCTACTAGGTTTTCCACAGGTTATGCGATACTAGAGTAAAAGATTGCATAACCGCACAGATTAAGTTTGTGGGCCTATATATATATATATATATATATATATATATATATATATATATATATATATTACCCACCAACCCAAGATATACTTAACCCTCCCATTGTCTCATACCATTTTACTTAACCCTTACTCAAGTTAACATATACAATCTCTATGGATTCAACTAGGTTAAGTATTCAAGTTTATTACCATATTCATTTATGGTTATAATGCACTAGACCTCCCACATTAAACCTACAACTTGTGGATACTGGATATGTCGGGCGGTTCTGTGCAGACTTCTTCCACAAGTCGGGATTAACCTCGTGTCTTAGCCCGTCACGTGTTAATGCATTTAGACCCCTCACATTAGATTCATCACTTGTGGTCGCTGGATATGCTGGTCGGTTCCAGGTAGACTTCCACCACAAGTGTAATCTAACCTCGTTTCTAAGCGCGGTTACAGTTTCTAATTATTGTAATTCTAGGCATTTCCATTATTAATCAATTATTCCTATGTCATTATAGGTTTTCATGCCCCTTTCCCAAGTCATGTTCATAATGAACCATACGCCCCAAATTAAGGTTTTTAATCACAATTGTGGTTTATGCCCCAAATCCACATTCATGTATTACATTCAATTTATGCCCAAATTTCCCAATACAAGTTATGCCCCAATTTTAACGTTTTCTCCTCATTCCCAATTTTACATATTCACATATTTTAGTGTCATGCCTAGGCTTGAAGGCAGCCTGACTATAAAAATAAAAGGGAAAAAAAGAAGGGAAGAGGACAGAAATGATCATAGTAACATGATTGACATATAATGGCAGAAATAGGCATAGCAACTAATAAACAAACTATGACAAAGTTGGGCATAACGACAAGATAGGCATATGGGAACAGATCTGATGAACATGTGATAGTAGAACTGATTCTAACATAATAGGGATATTATAAACAGGCATGATGAGTCTAAGCAATGAATTACATCAATTAGTTCTGTCATGGTAAATAGTTACAGGGTTAAATCTAGTTCATAGTCATGTCAGAATAACTTAAATATATAGGTTATAGCAGATCTGATATGATTCAAATAGTCACAGGCTTAGATCCAAGTTATAGTCATGTCAAGATTAACTTTTAAGTATTTAGATCTAAAATTAACATAGACTCACTGTGATTGGATCTAAGAAATAGAAGAGGGATTGCAAATGTTGAATCACATGTCTATAATCTTGAATAACTCTTGTTGATTGTTGAAGAAGAAAAGACTTGATTTAATCTAGGTCGACACCCCCGGGGAGGGGGAGGGGGAGGGGGATTTTTCCTCTTTCCTTTCCTACGTGAATTTTGAACTATTTTGAATTCTGGGCTTATTTTATTGATATATATTCTTCTTATGCGTATACAAACTTCAAACCTTAATAACTTCTACATACGGTGTCTGTTTTACGCAAACCTGGTTCTATTTTGACCACAATTTTGAGACGAACGCAATGGCGCAGTCCATTTTACATAATTATAAATATTTAATTAAGTATTCTTTAATTTATCATATTTAGTGTTGTTAAAATTATGGGGTGTTACATTCTCCCCTACTCAAAGGATTTCGTCCCCGAAATCTCCAAGTTAAGAAGAATGTATATCCTAACATTAACATCCATCTACTCATCCACCAATCACAGGCATCCATTGTCCTTAAAAGATATCTAATGCTTATATGAACATATGCAAAGGTGTGTGTATATGTACTTATACTAATGCGAAAGATCAGGCGATCTACTGATTCAGTCGTCCTCCTAAATGCAATGTATGTTAGTGCCATGAATCCATCATGTATGCAAATAATCCTATTATAACATGTAAGTTCTATATGTATGCACAATCATTCGTCCAAATGCAACATCCATATGATGATACATCCATTTCCATCCATAAAAAGAAGAAAAATGCACACATCCATATGCAGTATGAGAGTGATTGAGCTGACCTAGTGCCTAATGTGTGTGTATATTCATCCATCAGCAACCACTAGCAAACACTTGCATCCACTTGTATCCATCAAACATAACATGTCTCAAACACATGTTTATATTCTGGGATTCCTACATAAAGGTCGAAGATTCGATCGATAGGACATACTTAAATGATAGAAACAAGCATGAATACAAGCTTTGGAAATGAAGTTAAGAACATACCCTTGAAAAGAAAAGGATACGAAGCGCGAATCTTGTCTTCGGTCTCCCAAGTTGCATCCTCTTGGTTGTCTCCCCATTGAACTTTTAACAACTTGACTTCTCTGTTGCGTAGCTTCTTAACTTCTGATCCAAGAATACGAGTAGTAACTCATCTAACGCCTCCCATTCCACCTCTACTTCCTCCAATATACTCGGCTCAACTACTTCTGCAGTATCATGCAAGTACTTCCGCAAATGAGAAACGCGGAAAACATCATGAACGCCAGATAGTCTTTCTGGTAGCTTTGCTCTATAGGCCATTTAGCCAATCCTTTTTGTTATGGGAAATGGACCTACAAATATTGGTGCTAATTTCCCTACGGATCCAAAGCGAAGCACATTTCTTAATGGTGATACCTTAATGAAAACCATGTCTCCCACCTCAAATTTAATGTCAGAACTTCTCTTGTCTGTGTAGGACTTCTGCCTATCCTGAGCTGTCTTCATTCGATGTCTAATAAGATAAACCTTTTCAGAAGTTTCTCTAACCATATCTGGTCCAAGTTGAAGTATTTCTAGAGACTCCCACCAATGAGTCGGTGATCTACAGGGACGTCCGTATAATGCTTCGAAGGGTTCCATGCCAATACTAGCTTGATAACTGTTGTTGTAGGCAAACTCTACTAAAGGAAGATGCTCTTCCGAAGTCCCTCCGAAGTCTTGGATACAGTCTTAAAAGATCCTAAAGAACTCTATTCACCCTTTCCGTTTGTCCATCGGTCTGAGGGTGATAAGAGGTGCTCTAACACAACTGTGTACCTAATACTTCTTGCAAGCTCCTCCAAAATTCACTGGTAAAAGTGGGCTTACGATCACTTACGATACTCGAAGGTACTCTATAAAGACGGACTATCTCATGAACGTAAAGTGTCGCCAACCACGTTGCCATCCTCTTGCTCTTAACTGGAATGACGTGAGCGCTTTTAGTAAGTTTGTCTATTACAACCCAAATATTGGTGTTGCCTTTCTTCGATTTATGCAAACCATCTATGAAATCCATATAGACGCTCTCCCACTTCTACTATGGGACCTCCAAAGGATGAGGTAAACCGACGGTCTTCTTTTGCTCAGCTTTGACTTGCTGGCAAATCAAACATTGAGAAACAAACTCTGCCACATCTTTCTTCATCCCAGCCCAAAAGAAAACCCTCTTCATATCTTTATACATCTTATCACCACCTGGATGAATAGTCATCTTAGAATGATGAGCTTCCTCAAGGACTGTCCTCAACAAACTTCCTAGTTGGGGAACACAAAGCCTTCTATCTCGTCGCAACCACCCTCTATCGTCTATGGAATATCTACTAAGGTGACTAGAAGTATCCACTTTACTGAGCCATTCCAAGAAGTCTAAACTCCGTGGATCCTCTCGCTGTGAAGCTCCTATCTGATCCATAAGAGTAGGCTGCACCTCCAGTGATGCAAATAAGCTAGACAAAAACTTAGTAGAGGGTCTAAAGTCAAAAGTCGATATAAACTCCAAGCTTTTCCTCTCCACAAACAAAGGAATTAAGGTCATCCTCTGCCTACTCAGTGCGTCTACCACCACATTACCCTTGCCAGGAGTATAAGTAATCTCAAAGTCATAAAATGCTAGGTACTCCAACCACCTTTGTTGCCTTAAATTAAGGTCCTTCTGCGAGAACAAGTACTTGAGAGATTTATGGTCGGTGTATGTAACACCCCGCATTTTTAAGTATAATTAAAAATGAAATAAAATATATGAAAATATGCTTATGATAGGTAAATAATGGTGATGCATAAGAAGAAATAATTAATACATGAAAGAGAAGAAAAATTAGTTCGATAACGGTGTGTATAACGGAAAAGATAGTAAAATGAGGATAATTAATTTAAGAATCAGGAATTAGGTAAAATGGACATCACCATTGTGTTCCTCTCGAAATTTTACATGAAATAGAGTCCGCGTTTTCGAAAATCGGAGTCCGGATGAAGAAGTTATGGCATGTAGAAGATTCAGAAGGTTTCGGTCAACACAGAACTGGGCAGGTCGACCTAGGGGTCGACCTGGGGGCCAGGTCGACCAGGGGGTCGACCTCCACCATGGGGGTCGACTATAGTGTCGACCTTCCCCCCTACAGGTCGATCTGGTCGGCCTGTTTCGGTCCAGAACACGTTTTTGAAGCCCAGGGACGATTTTTGATGGTCCGGATTGGTTTTAGGGTTAATCTGATGGCTGAAATGAATTGCTACACCTATAAAAACAACCTAAGACCAAGATTTCTCTACACACAATTCTATTCTGCTTCTTCTCTGCCTCTGTTCTAAATAAATATAAAAATGGCGTCGCTACTCTGCTGGAATCAAAACTAGAAGCTAATCAACATCAACCTAAGCAACTCAATTCAAATTAGAGATTAAAGCTTCTACAACGATTCTACAACAATTAAAGTTCTTTCTTTAATCCAACCAAGGCAAGTGCAGTTATTTTCCAATATAAACTTTAATCATAATTGTGACATGATTGTAAATCTGAATTTGAGATTGTGTATGTTCTGTTCTGATCTATTTTATTTTGTATCTCTTCTTCTTTCTGTTCTATAGCCAGGCTACTACGAGCCTGCGCCAACCTCCTAAGAGATTAACGCACGAACGCTAAAATGTTTGGGACAAATAATGAATGTGGAATAATTGGACATGGTTAATCTGTGACTGATTTAAGAAAAAGGACATAGGTTGTAAACTAGATTTAGATCTATGCATATTCTGTGAATTGGAAGAAGAGGAACCATGGTATGTTAACATATGACTTGAGACAAAGAAAATATGGCTTAGGTATAAAGATTTACATTAAGGTAGGACATCTATTAAATGTAAATAAACACCTAAGTAAGGGATCTTTGGGATATATGACATGCATAGTAATCAATGGTTATATTTGGTATATGATCATAGTGTGAAACATGACAATTATTTAGGCATGCTTAGGCCAAATTTAAAATTAGGCAAGATATGTTTGTGAAACTTTAAGGAATGATTAAATCTGTTATATTTGCCTAATCTGCTAGTTTTGCTATATTGCTTAATCTTCTAGTTTTGTTATATTGCTTAATCTGCTAGTTCTGCTCTACTGCCTAGTCTGCTAGATTTGTTCATCTGCCAAATCTGTCATCTGCTAAGTCTGTTGAAAATGCTAGATCTGCTAGTTTGCTTAATCTGCTAAATCCGTTAAGTCGCCTAATCTGAAAAATCTGTTATCTGCAATATCTGTTGAGTTGATATAATTAGTCCGCTATTGACATAATCTGAATTGGCTATAGTTATGAATAATTGACATGTATATTAGGCGTGGGTATAAATTGTGAATCATTAATTAATTGGCCACAAAGATAAACATGGCTAACTCGAGGTTAGAATGAGTTTGCGGCGTAATTCTGCCCGAAATCGCCCGGCATATTCCAGTGGTCGCAAACAATAGGTTCTAATGTGAGAAGTTAGTCATAACGTGCTTGAAACCGAGGTTAGACTCAGTTTGCGACAGAAACCTGCCCGGAACCAACCGGCCTAACCAGTAGCCGCAAACTATCAGTCTAATGTGAGAGGTTTGGGCATTAATATTTAATTAATGAAAATCAGAGATAATTATGAAGTCTAAAACGTGTTGGGTAAGGCTAAACTAATTAGACCAATGAATCTGATAAACCCGTTTCGTGAATCCGTAGGCCCAATACAAAGTTAGATAATCTATAACCAGTTAATCTGTAACCAGTTAATCTGTAAGCCTGTTAATCCGAACATCTGATCCATAAGTCTGAAAACCTGTTAACTTGATTGTCTGATCTGTGAACTAGTTAATCTAAATTTTGTATGTCTGAAACTTGTGACAAGTTAAGCTGAAATCTGTTAGTCTGGGGACACAAGGTTAGGAGGGGAATTACTTGTGTCATCTGTTGTTTGGGACCCATATTAGTCAGTAACCCTTTCTGGTATCAAAACTTTGACCCAACAGTAAGTAGGGTCCGGGCACGCTTACTGAACTAATTATAAGCGGTTCATTCTGATAATGGTGAGGGGTGTTGATGGTGCATTCCAACCGGGTCATGTGCGTGCATGGATCCCGGTCTGCCTCTGAGGATGTAGTACGCCATGACATCTGTAAATAGGTCTATGCTAATTGGTTGTCACTTTACGGAGTGATACACCCTACTGTGGGGCCGACACAGGATATTTATGTATTAGGGAGCCGATCGCTTGGGGTTGGGTTTTAGGGTACACTTAGTTCTGTCTGTTTCTGTTGGTACCGTCTGTTTCTGTTGGGTGATAACACCTATCTGTTTCTGCATGGTACCGTCTGTTCGGGTGGTAAAGGCCCATTACTAGTGTACACCTAATTCTACATCTGTTTCCGTAGGGATTAATCTGTTTCTGCTTCTGTCTGTTTCTGATCGGGTAGTAAAGGCCCATTATTAGCATTATGTTTCTGTTAAATTATTCTGTACCCGTTTATGTTTCAGTTTAGACATTAGGGTGACACCTAATTCTGTTATACTAGTATTAGTGCAGAGAAGTGTAAAACAATAGCTTATATCATTCTGTTCTTCTGTTATATCTATTACACCTGTTATAGTTATCTATCATCCAGTTTTATTTTCATGTCATATTATTATTATATGTTCATAACTGAAAATCACTGGACTTGCTAGACTTTTTGTCTGACCCTTGTTGTTTCGCCTCCTTTCTTCCGTTTCCCCCCAAGGTTATCCAAGGAGGGAATACTTTAGCTTGATCCGGATTTCTTCTGCTTGAAGTGCTTAAAGTATGGCTTGGCTCTGTATAGCTTCCGTTCTATGGGGGATTATCATTTTAAACTATGCATTCTGAAGGATTTTGTACAAGACTGATATTTTGTACTTGAATTTTGATAATGTGATTTGAAAGGATGTAACCAAATTTATTTCGGTTTCTGTTCAAATAAAGTTATTAATTTTTCAAGTACAATTTTATTTGTCTTGTAAGTTTCTGTTCTGTTTACTAAAATGCTCCACCAAAGTTAAGGCATTCCCTTTGTGAGTGACCTTAACGGAGGTGGGGTGTTACACTTGGTATCAGAGCTGAAGGTTACTAGATTGGGTAAAGTTTTTGGAAAACTATTTTCAAAACGGTTTTGAAAGGAAGTATTTTTAAAAATAAAGCTTATTTTGAAAAACATGATCCCCAAGAGCCATATATCTTTCCTTCAGTCCTTTTTGTATTGAATCTTTCCTTTTTTCGTTTCAGCATGTCTGAAGCATCTGAGATACCAGAGGGTGTTCATGTACCCGGTTGGTTTCGTCAATATCTTGAGGCTAGGACCGCCGCCGCAGGTCCAGCAAATGATCCCCCTCCTCCTCCGCCCCCTCCTCGTGCAATTGCTTTCTCAAAGATCTGTAGAGATTTTAGGGCCATGGGTGGAAAGGATTTCAAGGGAACTGAATCATTCGTCGAAGCGAGGAACTGGCTCAAAGAAATTGAGGTTCTATTCGTTATCTTCGAGGTGGACGATAGGCAGAAGGTACAGTTGGCGGTATGGCTGCTCAAAGATGAAGCTTCCTACTGGTGGGAAGTCACTAACGCCGAGAGGCCGGTTGAGACATGGATGGATTTCAGAACAAAGTTTGAGTCAAAATTTCTCTCGCAAGCTGAACGGAGTTTACAACTGGAAAAGTTCTTATCTCTTAAGCAAGGAAGTATGACGGTCAAGGAATACGTCAACCAGTTCAACCAACTAGCTAGGTTCGGATTGGATTTAGTCAACACTCAGCATAAAAAGGCTCTCCGCTTTGTTAAAGGATTGAACGAGCCACTGCACAGCCTAGCCATGACCCACGTACCCATGGGAGCGACTTACGAGAAATTGGTGGACATGGCACTACTACACGAGGAAGACAAGGGCCCGAAAGAGACAAAGAAGGAAGAACCACAGAATAAGAAAGCATGGCCCAAAAAGGAAACACAAAAGAAGGATGAGAAGTCTGAAGATAAGAAGGGGAAAAAGTGCTTTACTTGTGGGAGCTCGACTCATCTGAACAAGGACTGCAGAAAAAGGAATGGCACTTGCTTCAACTGTGGAGAGATGGGACACTTCACTAGGGACTGCCCGAAGAGACGAGGGCAAGGAGGGCAGGCGAACACTCTCGAGGCTAGTGGCTAGGATAGAAATAGGAAAATTTCTATAGTAGGTTTAATTTCTTTATCTGATTATGGAGTTAAGACTTTTTCTGATTCTAGTATTTTGATTTTTTAATCGATACTCTGCACTTTAATACTAGTATTATTTCTGAATTTCGCTGTAGACTCAGACCCATAAGGGTTATGGATCATCTGTTTGAGATTGGGGTTTGAGGGATATCTGTGTTAGGCGTCAAGTATGACACATACATTCTGAGTTTTCGTGGGGTATGATTTTATCATGCTTAACTGCCTAAGAGCCATTATGGAACCTGATCTGTACCAGTAGTCTGTAAATATCTGAATACTTCTGATAAGATTTCCAGTTTTGACATTGTCTAAAGAGGGTAATCCTCTGGGTGTCAATTTGATGTTGGTTTCGGTCTTCGGTGCCGATACTTAGGACCCATGCCTAATGGGAACCAAGTTTTTGTTCTATCTGTAATCTCTTCCATCATTCGACTGTATCTTACCGATCGAATCTTTGAACTTTAGGTAGAAACTAATGGGTGTAAACATGTGTTTAAGACATGTTATGTTTGATGGTTGCAAGTGGATGCAAGTGGTTGCTAGTGGTTGCCCGTGGATGCATATACACACACTAGGCACTAGATCGGCTCGAAAACACTCTCATACTGCATATGGATGTGTGAGCATTTTTAATTTTTGTGGATGCAAAATGATTGACTCAGCACATGGATGTTGCATATGACTGAATGGTTGTGCACTCATATAGAAATGATATGTATCGAGCAGGAAAATTGCATACATGTTGGACTCATGGCACTGGCATAATTCGCATTAAGGAGGTCAACTGAATCAGTGGACCGCCTGATCTTTGCATTAGACAAGGAACATATACACATACTTCTTGCATATGTTCATACAGCATTAGAAATCTCTTAAGAACAATGAATGCCTGTGATTGGTGATTGAGTAGATGGATGATTGGATGGTAGGACACATTCTTCTTAACTTGAAGATTTCGGGGACGAAATCCTTTAAGGAGGGGAGAATGTAACACCCCGCATTTTTAAGTATAATTAAAAATGAAATAAAATATATGAAAATATGCTTATGATAGGTAAATAATGGTGATGCATAAGAAGAATTAATTAATACATGAAAGAGAAGAAAAATTAGTTCGATAACGGTGTGTGTAACGGAAAAGATAGTAAAATGAGGATAATTAATTTAAGAATCAGGAATTAGGTAAAATGGACATCACCATTGCGTTCCTCTTGAAATTTTACATGAAATAGAGTCTGAGTTTTCGAAAATCGGAGTCCGGATGAAGAAGTTATGGCCTATAGAAGATTCAGAAGGTTTCGGTCAACACAGAACTGGGCAGGTCGACCTGGGGGTCGACCTGGGGGCCAGGTCGACCAGGGGGTCGACCTGGGGGTCGACCTCACCCATGGGGGTTGACTATAGTGTCGACTTCCCCTCCCCTACAGGTTGACCTGGTCGGCCTGTTTTGGTCCAGAACACGTTTTTGAAGCCCAGGGACGATTTTTGATGGTCCGGATTGGTTTTAGGGTTAATCTGATGGCTGAAATGAATTGCTACACCTATAAAAACAACCTAACACCTTGCTTTCTCTACACACAATTCAATTCTGCTTCTTCTCTGCCTCTATTCTAAATAAAAATAAAAATGGCGTCGCTACTCTGCTGGAATCAAAACTAGAAGCTAATCAACATCAACCTAAGCAACTCAATTCAAATTAGAGATTAAAGCTTCTGCAACGATTCTACAACAATTAAAGTTCTTTCTTTAATCCAACCAAGGCAAGGGCAGTTATTTTCCGATATAAACTTTAATCATAATTGTGACATGATTGTAAATCTGAATTTGAGATTGTGTATGTTCAGTTCTGATCTATTTTATTCTGTATCTCTTCTTCTTTCTGTTTTATAGCCAGGCTACTATGAGCCTGCGCCAACATCCTAAGAGATTAACGCACGAACGCTAAAATGTTTGGAACAAATAATGAATGTGGAATAATTGGACATGGTTAATCTGTGACTGATTTAAGAAATAGGACATAGGTTGTAAACTAGATTTAGATCTATGCATATTCTGTGAATTGGAAGAAGAGGAACCATGGTATGTTAACATATGACTTGAGACAAAGAAAATATGGCTTAGGTATAAAGATTTACATTAAGGTAGGACATCTATTAAATGTAAATAAACACCAAAGTAAGGGATCTTTGGGATATATGACATGCATAGTAATCGATGGTTATATTTGGTATATGATCATAGTGTGAATCATGACAATTATTTAGGCATGCTTAGGCCAAATTTAAAATTAGGCAAGATATGTTTGTGAAACTTTAAGGAATGATTAAATCTGTTATATTTGCCTAATCTGCTAGTTCTGCTATATTGCTTAATCTGCTAGTTCTGTTATATTGCTTAATCTGCTAGTTCTGCTCTACTGCCTAGTCTGCTAGATTTGTTCATCTGCCAAATCTGTCATCTGCTAAGTCTGTTGAAAATGCTAGATCTGCTAGTTGGCTTAATCTGCTAAATCCGTTAAGTCGCATAATCTGAAAAATCTGTTATCTGCAATATCTGTTGAGTTGATATAATTAGTCCGTTATTGACATAATCTGAATTGGCTATAGTTATGAATAATTGACATGTATATTAGGCATGGGTATAAATGGTGAATCATTAATTAATTGGTCGCAAAGATAAACATGGCTAACTCGAGGTTAGAATGAGTTTGCGGCGTAATTCTGCCTGGAACTGCCCGACATATTCCAGTGGTCGCAAACAATAGGTTCTAATGTGAGAAGTTAGTCATAACGTGCTTGAAACCCGAGGTTAGTCTCAGTTTGCGACAGAAACCTGCCCGGAACCAACCGGCCTAACCAGTAGCCGCAAACTGTCAGTCTAATATGAGAGGTTTGGACATTAATATTTAATTAATGAAAATCAGAGATAATTATGAAGTCTAAAACGTGTTGGGTAAGGCTAAACCAATTGGACCAATGAATCTGATAAACCCGTTTCGTGAATCCGTAGGCCCAATACAAAGTTAGATAAACTGTAACCAGTTAATCTGTAAGTCTGTTAATCTGTAACCAGTTAATCTGTAAGCCTGTTAATCCGAACATCTGATCCGTTAGTCTGAAAACCTGTTAACTTGATTGTCTGATCTGCGAACTAGTTAATCTAAATTTTGTATGTCTAAAACTTGTAGATAAGTTAAGCTGAAATCTGTTAGTCTGGGCACACAAGGTTAGGAGGGGAATTACTTGTGTCATCTGTTGTTTGGGACCCATATTAGTCAGTAACCCTTTCTGGTATCAAAACTTTGACCCAATAGTAAGTAGGGTCCGGACACGCTTACTGAACTAATTATAAGCGGTTCATTCTGATAATGGCGAGGGGTGTTGATGGTGTGTTCCAACCGGGTTATGTGCGTGCATGGATCCCGGTCTGCCTCTGAGGATGTAAGACGCCGTGACATCTGTAAATAGGTCTGTGCCAATTGGTTGTCACTTTACGGAGTGATACACCCTACTGTGGGGCCGACACAGGATATTTATGTATTAGGGAGCCGATCGCTTGGGGTTGGGTTTTAGGGTACACTTAGTTCTGTCTGTTTCTGTTGGTACCGTCTGTTTCTGTTGGGTGATAACACCTATCTGTTTCTGCATGGTACCGTCTGTTCGGGTGGTAAAGGCCCATTACTAGTGTACACCTAATTCTACATCTGTTTCCGTAGGGATTAATCTGTTTCTGCTTCTGTCTGTTTCTGATCGGGTAGTAAAGGCCCATTATTAGCATTATGTTTCTGTTAAATTATTCTGTACCCGTTTATGTTTCAGTTTAGACATTAGGGTGACACCTAATTCTGTTATACTAGTATTAGTGCAGAGAAGTGTAAAACAATAGCTTATATCATTCTGTTCTTCTGTTATATCTATTACACCTGTTATAGTTATCTATCATCCAGTTTTATTTTCATGTCATATTATTATTATATGTTCATAACTGAAAATCACTGGACTTGCTAGACTTTTTGTCTGACCCTTGTTGTTTCGCCTCCTTTCTTCCGTTTCCCCCCAAGGTTATCCAAGGAGGGAATACTTTAGCTTGATCCGGATTTCTTCTGCTTGAAGTGCTTAAAGTATGGCTTGGCTATGTATAGCTTCCGTTCTATGGGGATTATGATTTTAAACTATGCATTCTGAAGGCTTTTGTACAAGACTGATATTTTGTACTTGAATTTTGATAATGTGATTTGAAAGGATGTAACCAAGTTTATTTCAGTTTCTGTTCAAATAAAGTTATAAATTTTTCAAGTACTATTTTATCTGTCTTGTAAGTTTCTGTTCTGTTTACTAAAATGCTCCACCAAAGTTAAGGCATTCCCTTTGTGAGTGACCTTAACAGAGGTGGGGTGTTACAGTGTACAACTAGAACTTCTCTCCAAGCAAATAATGGTACCAAGTCTTAAGTGCGAATACTATGGCAGCTAGCTCTAAATCATGGGTAGGGTAGTTCTTCTCATGAACTCTTAGTTGTCTACCCCTATAACATACTACCCCTCCCACTTGCATCAGAACCGCACCAAGCCATGTACTACATGCATCAGTGTATAATGTAAACACTTTGTTCCCATCGGGAAAGATCAAGACTGGGGCTATTGTCAAAGACCTCTTCAATCATTGGAAAGCAACATCACAATCCATATCCCATGAAAACGTCAGATTCTTCTTCGTCAGCCTGGTGAGTGGGGTTGATATCTCCGTGAAGTCCTTAATGAACTTCCTATAATAGCTTGCCAATCAAAGAACGCTTCTCACCTCCATTGCATTCTTTGGGATTTGCCAATCTTGAACTGCGACTACCTTTGCGGGATCTACAGCTATCCATTCTTTAGAGACTAATGCCCTAGAAATCTCAACTCTTTTCTTCAAAAATGGTATTTGGAAAATTTCGCCTTAATATGATGCGCAAGCAGAGTTTTCAAAACCTCCCTTACATGTAAGGCACGCTCTTCCTCGCTTTTCGAGAAAATTAAGATGTCATCAAAAAACACACAACAAATTTATTTAGGAACTCTCGAAACACACTACTCATTAAATCAACAAAATAGGTGGGTGCATTCGTCAACCCAAAGGCATCACGAGCCATTCAAAGTGTAACACCCCGTGTATTCTATAACTGTGGAATTAACAAATTAAAGTATAATTAATTTGAAATCAAAGAACTAAGGGAAACGGGATACGCCATTGCGTTCGTCTCGGAAAAATACGCGAAATAGAGTCCGAGTTTTCGAAAAACGGAGTCCGTATGAAGAAGATATGGCCTTCGGAAGTTTCTGAATTAAGTTTAAAATTCGAACAGAATAAAACAGTTTAAAAATTAAAACCGGGCCCAATTGGCCAAGGCGGGAAAACTCCCGCCTAAGACACCCAGGTCGACTGGGCTGTCGACCTGGTCTAACCAGGTCGACAGGGCTGTCGACAGGGCTGTCGACCTGGTCCAGACCCAGGTCGAACCCAGTCCACCCTGGCTGGCCTATTCTATGTTGGTCGATTTTCTGTGGTCTGCTTTGTCATTAGGGCTAGGTGGCAGGCTCTAATTGGTCCCTCTTGCGAATGAATGGCTACGATCAATCCAAGCAACATCGATGGTCCTAATCAGTTCATAAACTCTATAAAATGACCCTAGACTCTACCTAGGTTTTTTACACAATTCTCTAGCCTCCATTGCTCTCTTCTTCTAATAAAAAAATAAAAATGGCGTCGCTGCTCTGCTGGAATTAAAACTAGAAGATAATCAACATCAGCCTAAGCAACTCAATTCAAACTAGAGATTATAGTTTCTGCAAAGATTCTACAGCAAGTTAAAGTCCTTTCTTTAATCTAATCAAGGCAAGTACAGTTATTTTCCGCTATAAACGTTAATAATAATTTTGATATGTTTTTGATTCTGAATCTGAGATTGTATATATATTCTCTTCTGTCAGATCTGTTTTTCTGTATCCCTTTTCTTCTTTTCTGTTTTTATAGCCAGGCTACCACGAGCCCGTGCCTAATCTCATAAGAGATGAACGTATGAACGCAAATTTTGGGATGAATGATGCGAAATTTGACAAGACTAAATTGAATGTATGACTTTAGGTCTGATGCATAAAATATATTGGACATATGCATAAATTTGACTATGAACATATAATTTATGCATGTTGTATGCATAGCTATGTTGTAATTTAGAACTGTAATTAATGAGCATATGTTGTAAACATAGATTTGGATCTATGCATATTCTATGATAGAAGAAAAGAGGAACCATTGTAAGATTACATACGATTTGAGACTTTGGACAAAATGCATATAAAAGTCAAGATCTGATTTTTAGAAGATATGATTTAAAGATTTATATTGTTGGGTATAGTTTGCATAATGATTCATGACATGAAAAGAAGAAGGATATGGAAAGTTAGGTGTAAAGATTTACATTAATTAGGATATCTATTATTGTGATTACACCTAAATAGGGATTTTTTGATATATGGCATGCATTGAAATTAATGGTTATATTTGGTATAATTTATATGTGAATCTGCTGTAAGATGCTAGTTTAACAAAAATTGGAACATATGGCAAATTATGTCCATATTCTGTGCTATGTAACTTTATGCAAACATGGAGTATATGTTGTGAATCATGACAATTATGTAAGCATATGAATTTAGGCCAATTTATGATTGGGCAAGGCATGTAAATAGAACTTTTAGAAATATTAAATTTGCTAAATCTGCTAATTTGTCTAGTTGCCTAAACTACTAGTTTTGTTATATTGCCTAGACTGCTAATTAGATTGAAATGCCTAATCTGTTAAATTTGTCGGTTGAAATGCCTAACCTGTTATATGCCAAAATCTGCTAATTTGCTAAATCTGTTAAATCCGTTAAGTCATATAAAATCTGTTATCTGCTATGTTGATATAATCATCCTGTGATTGATATAATCTGAATTGGCATATATATTGGGCGTGCGCATAAACGGTAAATTATTAATTAATTGGCCGCAAAGATAAACATGGCTAACTCGAGGTTAGAATGAGTTTGCGGCGTAAATCTGCCCGGAACCGCCCGGCACATCCAGTGGCCGCAAACAATAGGTTCTAATGTGAGAAGTTAGTCATAACATGCGTAAGACACGAGGTTAGGTCTGGCTTGTGGCAGAAGTCTGCCCGGAACCGCCCGGCATATCCAGCGGCCACAAGCTACCGACCTAATGTGAGAGGTCTGTGCATTAATAATTAATTAATGCAAATCTAAGATAAGAATGACGTCTAAAACGTGTTGGGGAAAATAGGGTTAAACCAAAGGGATTAATAGATGTAGTAAAACCCGTCCATGAATCCGTAGGCCCAATACAAAGTTAGACAAATCTGAAAAATCTGTACATCTGACCCGTTAGTCTGAAAACTTGTTAACTTAATTTGTGAATTAGTAAATCTGAATTCAGTATGTCTGAACTTGTAAACAAGTTAATCTGAAATCTGTTAGTCTGGGGACACAAGGTTAGGAGGGGAATTACTTGTGTCATCTGTTGTTTGGGACCCATATTAGTCAGTAACCCTTTCTGGTATCAAAACTTTGACCCAACAGTAGGTAGGGTCCGGGCACGCTTACTGAACTAATTATAAGTGGTTCATTCTGATAATGGCGAGGGGTGTTGATGGTGCGTTCCAACCGGGTCATGTGCGTGCATGGATCCCGGTCTGCCTCTGAGGATGTAAGACGCCGTGACATCTGTAAATAGGTCTGTGCCAATTGGTTGTCACTTTAGGGAGTGATACACCCTATTGTGGGGCCGACACAGGATATTTATGTATTAGGGAGCCGATCGCTTGGGGTAGGGTTTTAGGGTACACTTAGTTCTGTCTGTTTCTGTTGGTACCGTCTGTTTCTGTTGGGTGGTAACACCTGTCTGTTTCTGCGTGGTACCGTCTGTTCGGGTGGTAAAGGCCCATTACTAGTGTACACCTAATTCTACATTCTGTTTCCGTAGGGATAAATCTGTTTCTGCTTCTGTCTGTTTCTGATCGGGTAGTAAAGGCCCATTATTAGCATTCTGTTTCTGTTAAAGTATTCTGTACCCGTTCCTGCTTCAATTTAGACATTAGGGTGACACCTAATTCTGCTATACTAGTATTAGTGCAGAGAAGTGTAAATCAATAGTTTATATCATTCTGTTTTTCTGTTATATCTGCTACACCTGTTATAGTTATCTCACATCCAGTTTTATGTTCATATCATATTATTATTATCTGTTCATATGCTGAAAGTCACTGGACTTGCCAGACTTTTTGTCTGACCCTTGTTGTTTCGCCTCCTTTCTTCCGTTTCCCCCCCAGGTTATCCAAGGAGGGAAATACTTTAGCTTGATCCGGATTTCTCTTTGCTTGAAGTGCTTAAAGTATGGCTTGGCTCTGTATAGCTTCCGTTCCATGGGGATTATGATTTTAAACCATGCATTTTGAAGGCTTTTGTACAAGACTGATATTTTGTACTTGAATTCTGAAATTTGAAAGGATGTAACCATATTAATTTCTGTTTCCGCTGTAATAAAGTTAAAATTTTTCAAGTATTGTTTTATCTGTCTTGTAAGTTTCTGTTCTGTTTACTAAAATGCTCCACCAAAGTTAAGGCATTCCCTTTGTGAGTGACCTTAACGGAGGTGGGGTGTTACACAAAGAAACCTTCTGGAGTCCTAAAAGCGGTCTTGTCTATATTGTCCTCGGCCACCCTTAATAGATGAAACCCTATGGCCAAGTCTAACAGAGAGAAAACTGATGCACCAATAAGCTGGTCAAACAGATCATCTATCCTCAGGAGTGGGTGCCTGTTTTTCTTGATTAGTTTATTCAACTCTCTATAGTCTACACATAAGCGAAGCGAACCATCCGCCTTAATTTGCTCCCCTACTTGCTTGTTAAGCTCCCTCCTTTCCCTTGGATCCATATGGCGCACAGGCAATGTAACTGGCTTTGCATTGTCCACCAAGTATATACGAAAATCGATCTCACGCCTCGGAGGTAAGCCCCGAACCATATCAAAAACATCTGGATACTCACGGATTACTGGTATAAATTGCAAATCATCAATAGATGCATCAAGTGACTATAGGAAACTAAGCATGAAAGACCCCTTTGGGTCACAAGAAATCTCGAGGGTCCTCCCATGGCAAGTAAAAAATCTAACGACCCTCCTCCCACAATTCAGAATGGGACAATACATGGCTAGCCAATCCATCCCTAGAATCAATCCTCAGCCCATGAAACCAAGCACATATGCGTCACATTCAGATTCGATGCCTAACACTGATATTCTCAAACCCCTACAAATCATACATAAATGAGCCATACCACCAATGGGGTTTGAGACAACAACGGGATCCACTATCGTACTAGTACTAAGGTGCAGAGACTCAACCACAGAATCAGATATAAAAGAATGTGAAGCACTTGAATCAAAAAGAATTATAACTGGATGATTTGAAAGAGAAATCAAACCTTCAAAGTAAACTTTCCTACTCGATCTGGAGCACTGGTCGCGAGAGAATGCACCTGCCCTCCAGAAGCTCCTGCCCTTTGACCTTGTACTTGCTTCTTCAGGCGCTCCTTAGAAAAGTGTCCAACCTATCCACAACTGAAGCAAGCATTCTTCCTTCTCTTGCAGTCCTTTTGTAACACCCCACCTCCGTTAAGGTCACTCACCAAGGGAATGCCTTAAGTTCGGTGGAGCATTATAGGTAAAAGATGCAGATAAATTACAAAACAGACAATTAAAGCAGCGGCAAATAAATAAAACTTTATTTCATTTATAAACAGCTTGTACAAAGATTGTTTTACAATACCAAAGAACCAAAGTATCCTGTCTTGCTTACAAAAATAAAGAAGCATAAAATGATTTTCCCAAATAAAGCATGAGCCATCCATAGCAGTAGAAGAGAGAGAGTCCAAGGAAACACGTCAAAGAGTCTTCAAGCTTGGAAAGAGTAATGATCCAAACAAACCTGAGCTATTCCCTCCCTGACTACCGGG
Organism: Allium sativum; assembly: GCA_030737875.1. Classification (NCBI taxonomy): domain Eukaryota; kingdom Viridiplantae; phylum Streptophyta; class Magnoliopsida; order Asparagales; family Amaryllidaceae; genus Allium; species Allium sativum. The sequence goes on from CM060920.1 coordinate 695,084,979, forward strand.
GGGGGGGGGGAGGGGAGGGAAACGGAAGAAAAGAGGCGAAAGCAAACCAGGTCATACATAAAGTCTGGTAAGTCTAGTGATTCTTAGTATTTAAACGAGGAAAAGGGTCATGACATGAATAAACTAAATATAAGACTAAACCATAGTAACAAGATAATATGGGATAAGCATGGGATATGGAAAGATAAACTGAATGTACCGATAAACTGAATGCACTGATAAACTGAATGTACTGATAAACTGAATGCGCTTCTACTCCTTCTCTGCTTTGCAACTACCCTGTTTATACTAATATCTATATCTCTGCACTACCTAACTGGTGTTCAAACTAGTAATCTATGATCATATGATAACGTGATCCCAATCCCCGTATTTGCGGTTGCCTTCAAGTGTACATCTATTATGGGGATTCCGTTTATTACCTAGATCTAATCTAGGATTTACAATCGAGTGCTTACTAGATTCAACCAGGGTTTACGCTACCTAGGGCCACTGGGGTTTATGCTACCTATTGAATGCTTCTCGGATTCAGGGTTTACGTGACCTAGGTCCAACTAGGGATTATGCAACCTACGTGTATTAATTTTCTATGTGTCTGTGTTAGTCGGCCATCTCTTGCGCATAGATACTCTATGCTGGCCCCACCATAAGGTGTATCAAGCCTTATGATAGCGACCCGACATGATTCAAGATGCACAGTGCATAACTACTGGTACCCAGTGACTGCTTTTTCCCACTCCGGAATACATGCACGCCCGTAAACCATCGGAACCTACACTGACATACCCCCTGTCGTTATCTTTGACCGCTTATAATCAACCCAGTAATCGTGCCACACCCTATCTAGTTTCAGGGTACCATGATTCATCTATGTGGGTTACTGCTGAAATAGGTCCCCGTTACTAGGGTTTCCTGCTGGTTAAGTTTATGGGCCTATATTTACTAATATTACCCACCAACCCAATGTGTACTTAACCTTCCCACCGATTCAAGCATGTTTATTTAATGGTTAAGTTATGTGGGCCTATATTTACTAATATTACCCACCAACCCGATATGTACTTAACCTCCTACTCGTCAAGTCGTGTTGGTTAAGTGGTTCTTATTAACTTAACCTTTCTCGCTTATCTTGTTGGATTGGTTAAGTGTGATCTATTAACTTAACCTTGTTCAGTCATCACGTTATATTGGTTAAGTATTCCCCATTTAACTTAACCCCATTAGCTCATCAAATTATACGGGTCAAGTGTCATTAATCAATTCGAGTTAACTTGACCCATCCACCCGTCACGTCATGTTGGTTAAGTGTTTCCTTCTGGTGTTGACTTGACCCTACCTCAATTCGTGTTATATTGGTTAAGTGTTTTCCTCTTATATTACTTAACCCCACCACATGTCATTATATATTTTGGTTAAGTGTTACTTTAGTTAACTTAACCCTATCATCTGCTTAATTAACATGTTACAACGGTTAAGTGTTCTAAATTTACTTAACCTCACCCACTTGTCTAATTAACTTATTGTAACGGTTAAGTGTTCTAATTTTACTTAACCTCACCTACTTTCCTAGTTAACATGTTATTACAGTTAAGTGTTTCCCTAATTACTTAACCTCACCATTTCTAGCTTGATTTATTCATGAGCCTTAATTAATTAATTAATTAATTAAAGCACCAACCACTCACATTAGACAAATATTGTTGTGGTTACTGGATGTGCCGGTCGGTTCCGAGTAGGTTTACACCACAACTCAGTCTAACCTTGGGTCTTTCTAGGCTTGATGCACTAACCACCCATAATAGACAGGTATTGTTGTGGTCACTGGATGTGCCGGTCGGTTCCGGGCAGTTTTACACCACAACTCAGTCTAACCTCGGGTTAGGCATATTCGTCTTTTACTAAATTTACATATTTACTATTTATACAAATTTTCCATAAATCAATTTGGCCTAAATCATATTTATTTGTCATGCAAATTTGCATATTTATATACTATGCCCAAAACATGATTTACCTATCCATCAACCCAACATGCAGTTTATACCAATTTTAGATTTAATATTCCCCTTTTACAATTCATGCCCAATCTAGATTAATATTCCAATTTACGGTTCATGTCAAAACTAGATTTAATATTCTAGTTTACCATTTATGTCCAAAACTTGGTTTACACGCAAATTACACCCTTTGCGGCCAATTAAATTTATCAACTTATGCCCAAGTCTAATATGCATGTAAATCATTCACTATTACAGCCAATTTAGACTATGCCTATTTATTATGCCAAACTAACTAAATTAAGCTACGCCCAAATTCCCGCGCCGAAGTCGTACGTATAACATGATTCCACAAGTTTCTAAGTACTCATGAAATGATACTAATAGTATCAAAGCAAGGAATAGGAGATAAGCATGAGAATTGACATAAAAGAATAGCCATGCAAGAATGAACCAAATACAAACATAATGGTTCCAATGGTTTTGATGTACATAACAGTGAATAGGAATAAACTAGACAAGTGACACACTAAATATGAGATCCAAAAAATCAAGGGAATAGGCATAAGTGATTTGGTCCAACATAATGCCAGTTCAAGGTACATCATGATCGGTTAATTGTAACAATGAGAATAGTCATAAGCAACTAACTACAATAGTCATAGGCAATTAACCACAATAGTCATGGGCGACCAATCACAATAATTTCTTAACTAATGTCATAGGCAATAGTCTCATAGTTATGATTCATAGTCGTAGGCAATAATTTCATAGGAGACAGTTCATGGCCATAGTCTTAGACAGAGGTCTCATAGTCATAGTCATAGTCATATGCAATAGCTTCATAGGCAACAGTTTCATAGTCATAGTCATATGTAATAGTCTCTTTGTCATGGATCATAGTCATAGGCGATAGTTTCATGGGCAAAAGTTTCATAGTCATAGTCTTAGGCAAAAGTCCGATAATCATAGTCATTGGCAATTAGCCACAATAAGTTCTAGGCCACAATCGAGAATCAGATCCAAAGGCATAAATAATGTTAGATTTGACATAAGCACGAATCAAAGATAATTAACTTGCAAACTGGTATAGTTCTATATTTTGATTCATTACATTCACAATTCCAATTACACGTTCAAATCTAAGGAATAACCGAACTTACAGTGATCGGTTTAGAAAAGGCGATTTGCTATGATTCGAGTGACGTCGCTTGAAGGAAAATGCCTACGGTCCAACTTGAAGCTTTAACTTGATTCTCTTTTAATTCTATTCAGTTTGGAAGAAGATGCATTAATCCTAGTTTTGATTCCAGCAGATTAGCGACGCCATTTTTATTTTTAATTAGAATTGAGGCAGAGTATAGGAAGAATGAAATTGTGTGGAGAGAAAGCTAGTTTTAGGGGTGTTTAAATACCATAGGGGTCACGAATCTGGTCAGAAAGGCGTCCAGGTGCAGAAAAATGGATATGTCTACAGATCTAGAAAACAGGGGGGAGGTCGACCCTAGTGTCGACCTGTATACCCAGGTCGACCCCCAGGTCAACCTTAGTGTCGACCTGTGTAGGTAGGTTGAACCCCAGGTTGACCCTAGTGTCGACCTGGGTCCTATCTGTTTTAAATTTCGGGCTGAAACTTCTGAAGGCCATATCTTCTTCATACGAAGTCCGATTTACGCAAAATTGGACTCTATCCCAAGCAGAATTTCGAGACGAACGCAATGGCGTAGCCCATTTCGCTTAATTATTCTGTTATAATTTAATTATTCCCTGATTTGTTACTCTTATGAAAACAGAAAATACAGGGTGTTACATTCTCCCTCCCTTAAAGGATTTCGTCCCCGAAATCCTCAAGTTAAGAAGAATGTGTCCTACCATACAATCATCCATCTACTCAACCATCATCCACAAGCATCCATTGTCCTTAGAAAACTTCTAATGCTTTCATGATTCTATGCATAGTGTGTGTACGTGTCCTTATCTAATGTAAAATACGGCGGTCTACTGATTCAGTTGACCTCCTTAATGCGAATTATGTCAGTGCCATGAGTCCATCATGTATGCAATTACCCCTACTCATGTAAGTACTATATGCATGCATATTCATTCATCCATATGCAACATCCATATGATAACACATCAAGTTTTAATCCATCTACAACTACATATATGCATATGAAAACATGAAAGCGACTGAGCCGATCTAGTGCCTAATGTGTGTATATGCATCCACGAGAAACCACTAGCAAACACTTGCAACCACTTGCATCCACCAAACATAACATGTCTCAAACACATGTTTACATCAATTGTCTTCTACCTAAGGATCGAGGATAGGACCGAGAGTGAAACACCCCACCCTCCATTAAGGTCACTCACAAGGGACGGCCTTAACTTTTGTGGAGGTTTGTAAGTAAAAGTCACAGATAAAACACAAGACAGATATAAACACATATATATAAACAGCGGAAAACAAACAGACTTTTATTTCATAAAATACTTGTTCATACAAAACCTTGCCATAATTGTCTCATAACAACTTCCAAAACATTACAACATCATTTCTGTCTTGGTTATTAAATAAAGAAGCATAAAACATGATTAAAACTGCAAAAATTCCCATGATTGTGTCCAAAAGCCATAGCCAAGGAGAGAGAGAGTCCAAACCGTACATCTACTATCTTGAAGCTTGCTAAGAGTCTGACTAAGCTGAGTTGTTTCCTCCTTGTGGACCTAGGGGGGAAGGAAGAAAGAAGACGAAAGAAAATAGGGTTAGACATAAAGCCTGGTAAGTCTAGTGACTCTTCAGTATGAGAATAAGAATAAGGGCATGATAAGTATAAACTGGAAATAGGAGAGTGTGATAAACTAAGACAAAGCAGTTTGAATCGAATATACTATCGCACCCCATACTATATCTCTACACCTACTTGTATTGTCTTAACTGGCACCCCATGCTGGAGGTAAAGTGATCCCCTTTTTGTAAAGATCGGCTCCTACTCGCATAATCATCTATGTCTTACGGCCCCTAAAGATTGTAGATACCTATGCCGGCCCCACCATGGGGTGTATCAAGTCCCACGGTGGCGACCCGGCACAAACCTAGAAATGCATAGGTTATACTACTGATGCCCCCAGTGCCCTGTTTGTCTGCTCCGAAGTGCGTGCACGCTCGCACTCCGTTAGAAACCACACTGTTGCACCCACCGCCGTCTCTTTTGACCGCTTACAATAAGCCCAGTAATCGTGCCCCACCCTGCCTGGTTTCAGGGAACCATGATACCTAATTGGGTTATTGCTGAAATGGGTCCCCGTTACTAGGGTTTTCTAGTCAAACATGTTAAGTGGTTAAGTGTCTGTATTTACCTAACCCCCACCCATCAATTTCATTAACATGTTGAATTGGTTAAGTGTCAATTTCATTAACATGTTGAATTGGTTAAGTGTTTTAGTTAACTTAACCCTACCATCCTGACAGTCTGTCCTTAGCTTTTTAAAACACCGACCACTCACATGAGACATGTATTGTTACGGTTACTAGATGTGCCGGTCGGTTCCGGGAAGATTTACACCGTAACTCAGTCTAACCTCGGGTCCCTATTGGGCTTCATGCTTAACCACCCACATTGGATAGGTATTGTTGTGACTACTGGATAGCCGGGCGGGTCCGGACAGGTTTACATCACAACTCAATCCAACCTCATGTTAAGCATACTCGTATTTACTAAATTTACATATTTTTCTTTATTACTTAATATATGTAAATTTAATGTTATGGCCCACTTTCCAAGTCCGTCCTTTTTGGTATAAGAATTTATACCGTTTAAATGCCACCAATTTTGGCATGTGACAAACATGCCAATTTCATATATTTTTATGTCAAGTTTTACTAATATTCCCAAAGTTACCCCGTTTAAACATTAGGCTAACAATCTTAGCCTAATTTTCGTTCGCATGGTTTTTAACATATAATATTAGGCTAAAAACTTAGCCTAATTTAGCGCACGTAAAATTGACATAAGGGAATTCATAAACATGAACATGACATAGGTGTAAACTTGGCATTTTTGGCATAGTCAATATGAACACCATAGGTGTGAACTTGCAAAATAGTTAACATGAATGTGAACTTGCAACATAGACTAAATCAACATATATGTGAACTTGCATTGAAATGGGTATCTAACCAAATAGGTGTCTTAGATAACATAAGCCTAAACTTGTTTTTGGATCTAGGCATAACATCGAACATAACTAGCATATGACAAGAATATGATAATTTCATAATTTTATGACAAGGGTGAGAACTAGATCCAATCATATGTCTAATTACAACATGAAACACATATTAAAGTGGATCTTGACATGGATCCAATTTTGGAACTTGTAACATTCTTACAAACATACTAGCATGTATGTGAATATAATCGTTTAGGCATAAAGATTCTAACATATATATACATGAAATCTTAATCACATACAACCTATACAATCACATAAACATATAGGTGCCGATTACAATATGAACTGTACAACTTGCATGTGATTCTATATGTATAATAGGATCAATATCAATTCAACTATACCACAAACATCACAATCATTACATCACATATGAATCAACATCGTTGTTATACAATAACACAATTCCATTCCCAATTTACATCGAATCAAGTCTTAATTTTATTCACATCGAAAGAATCACTATAATTACAACGAACGACGGTCTTGTTTTCTGATTTCTGAGTTCTGAATTTGAATTGCTTTCCTTTGGGAAGACTAACATTGTTTTGATTATTGTTCAAATCGTGTTATAACTTTGATTTTGGATTGTCTTTAAGCTTTCTACAAGTGGAGGCTACTCTTGGCTTCCTTCCAGTAGCACGACGACTCTATCTCCAGTTTATTTGTGTGAATTTAGGTTTAGACTCAAGTTGTATTTATAGAATTTTAAATTAATTAGAGCCGTCGATAAAGCTAGAGTGAATCCATACCATCCATCTCAAGAGCAGCCAATCAGGAGGTGACATGTAAGCCCTAGTGACACAGCTAAGCTTAGAAATTCGACCAGAAACCCGACCAGGCCAGCCAGGGCCAAACCAGGTCGACTGGGCAGGTCGACCCCCAGGTCGACCTGGGTCCTAGGTGGGAATTTTCCCGCCCAGCCCAGTTTGGCTCTGAATTCGAAATTTGAACCGATTTTTGAACTATTTGAATTTTAATTTGAATTCTGAAACTTCCGGAGGTCATAGCTCCTTCATACGGAGTCCGATTCACGCAAACTCGGACTCTAACCCAAGCAGAATTCTGAGACGAACACAATGGCAGAACCCGTTTCCCTTAAATCTTTCATTAAGGATTAATTATACTTAAATTTGTTAATTTACAGTTAACAGAAAATTCGGGGTGTTACATTCTCCCCTCCTTAAAGGATTTCGTCCCCGAAATCTTCAAGTCTAGGAGAACGTAAGTCCTAACATCCAATCGTCCATCTACTCAATCATCAAACACAGGTGTCCATTGTCCTTAAAAGACTTCTAATGCTTCATGATCATATGCAGAGTGTGTGTATATGTCCATATCTAATGCAAAATCAAGCGGTCTACTGATTCAGTTGACCTCCTTAATGCGAATCATGTAAGTGCCATGAATCCATTATGTATGCAAAATTTTCCCTATTCATAATTCTACATGAGTGCGCAACCATTCATATAAATGCGACATCCACATGACGACATATGAATTTTCAACCACATACAAACAATGAATACACATATGCATATGCAATATGAGGTGACTGAGCCGATCTAAAACCTAGGTTGTGTGTGTATATGCATCCACGAGCAACCACTAGCAATCACTTGCAACCACTTGCAACTAGGTTCGTCAATTTCGTACACGACCCGAAACACGACTCGTAACCCGCACGAAAAAAACCCTACCCGACCCGACCCATTTATAAACGGGTCATTTTTGGGTCAACCCCCTCTGACCCGTTTAATAAACGGGTGGGTTACGGGTTGACCAGCGAACCCGTGGGTTGACACGTCCTAACCCATTTAACATAAAACATACCAAGCCCAAGCCATATAAAACCATTTTTGTGGAATTCATACGCCCAACATAGAGGTATTTTTAAGTGTAAAACCATGTATGTGCCTTTTTAAGTGTTGTGTTTTTGAGCAATTTATTATTCTATTTCGGTATGCTTTTATTTTGCAAAATGTAGGTGATAAAGGGATATCTGCAAAATTAAACGGGTCAAAATGGGTTGACCCGACCCGACCCGTTTATAAATAGGTTGGGTTCGGGTTGGCATAATATGACCCGCTTATTAAACGGGTTGACCCGACCTGTTTAAAAATTGACCCAAACCCGACTTGACCCGACCCGACCCATTGACAGCCCTACTTGCAGCCATCAACCATAACATGTTTCAAATACATGTTTACATCCAAAGGGTTTCTACCTAAGGATAAAGGATAATATCAAGGAAATATGTCTAAAGATAGATATAAGCATGACTTAAGGAAAAAGAGGGATCAAAGATATACCCTCAAAAAGAAAAGGGTAAGCCGCACGTATTCTGTCCTCAGTTTCCCAAGTCGCGTCTTCCTCGGCGTAGCTCCACTGAACTTTAACGAGCTTTACTTCGCGGTTGCGTAGCGTTTTGATTTCAGTTCCTACGATTCGAGTTGGGACTCTCCTTACAGTTGCTTCGCGTTCTACTTCGGCTTCTTCTAGAATGCTTGGCTCCACCACTTCCGCAAATTCGTGTAGACATTTCCGGAGATGGGAAACGTGAAAGACGTTGTGAATTCCTGCCAATCTTTTAGGCAGCTCTACTCTATAAGCTATTTTCCCAATCTTCTCGATGATAGGGAACGGTCCTACAAATCTTGGTGCTAGCTTTCCCGTGGATCCAAAGCGAACGACGTTCCTTAAAGGAGATACCTTAAGGAAAACCCTGTCCCAACCTCAAACTCAAGGTCGGTCCTTCTTTTGTCGGCGTAGGATTTCTGTCTGTCTTGGGCTATTTTCATTCTCCTTCGTATCAAGTCCACTTTCTCTGAAGTCTCTCGAATCATGTCTGGCACAAGTACAAGTTTGTCAGTAGACTCCCACCAACAAGTTGGTGATCGGCACGGTCTTCCATGCAAAGCTTCGAAGGGCGCCATACCGATGGTGGCTTGGTAGCTGTTGTTGTAGGCGAATTCCACTAGAGGAAGGTGATCCTCCCAAGTCCCTCCGAAGTCAAGAACGCATAGTCTCAAAAGATCTTCCAATACCCTATTTACCCTTTCTGTCTGGCCATTAGTTTGGGGGTGATAGGCCGTGCTCAAGCATAACTGTGTGCCTACAGCTTTTTGCAGACTCCGCCAAAATTCGCTCGTAAAGATGGGATCTCTGTCACTTACTATACTGGAGGTTATTCCATGGAGTCGAACTATTTCCTTGAGATAAAGAGAAGCTAGAGACGAGGCAGTCCTTCTAATCTTGATAGGTAAAAAGTGGGCGCTTTTAGTAAGCCTGTCCACTATTACCCAGATGCTAGTATTGCCTCTTCTTGACCTAGGAAACCCGTCAATGAAGTCCATTGAAATGCTATCCCACTTCCATTGCGGGAATTCTAGAGGATGAAGCAGTCCTCCAGGTTTCTTTTGTTCGGCCTTGACTTGTTAGCATGTCACGCACTTAGAAACGAAATCTGCCACGTCCTTCTTCATGCCGCTCCAATAGAAAACTCTCTTTACATCCTTGTACATCTTATCCCCGCCTGGGTGTATTGTCATCTTGGAATGATGTGCTTCCTCGAGAACCTTCTTTACCAACTCCCTTGCTTGTGGGACGCACAGTCTTCCATCTCGCCACCCTTATCATCGATGGAGTACCTATTGAGGTGACTAGAAGTTTCACCCCTAATTAGCTTATCAATCACGTCCACAAGCTGAGGGTCTTCACATTGTGCGGCACCTATTGAGTCTAAAAGAGTGGGTCACACTTCTAGGGAGGCCAATAAACCAGGTACGAAATCAGAGGATGGCCTAAAGTCAAAACTGGCTATATACTCCAAGCTTTGCCTTTCCACAAAGAGAGGGATTAAGGTCAGTTTCTTTCAGCTCAACGCGTCTGCTACTACGTTGCCTTTGCCAGGAGTATAGGAAATTTCAAAATCATACGAGGCAAGGAATTTCATCCATCTTTGCTGCCTTAAGTTAAGATCTTTCTGCGAGAAGAGATATTTCAACGATTTATGGTCGGTATATATTTCGAACTTCTCACCTAGGAGATAATGGCGCCAAGACTTAAGCGCAAAGACGATGGCGGCCAACTCAAGATCGTGGGTTGGGTAGTTCTTTTCATGAACTTTCAATTGTCTTCCACCATAAGCTACTACCCTCCCTTCTTGCATCAGAACAACGCCTAGTCCCGTACCACAAGCATCCGTGTATACTGTGAACATCTTGCTTCCATTAGACAAAGTTAGAACTAGGGCTGTTGCAAGAGCCCTTTTTAATCGTTGGAAAGCAAACTCGCAATCCAAATCCCAAGCGAATGCCAGATTCTTCTTGGTTAGCCTTGTGAGTGGAGCTGAGATTTTTGCGAAATCCCTAATGAACTTTCGTTAAAAACCGGCTAGCCCAAGAAAGCTTCGGACTTCGGTTGCATTTCTTGGTGTCTTCCAATCTTGCACTGCAACCACTTTCGCGGGGTCCACGGCTAACCCTTCTTTGGACACTATAAGTCCTAGAAATTTGACCTCTTCTCTCCAAAAGTGGCATTTGGAGAATTTGGCTTTTAGCTGATGTGCACGGAGAGTATCCATGATTTCTTTCAGATGCCGAGCATGTTCTTCCTCATTCTTTGAGAAGATCAAAATATCGTCTATGAAAACCACCACGAACTTATTGAGGAATTCTCTGAACACCCTGCTCATTAGGTCTACGAAATAAGCGGGTGCGTTTGTCAAACCGAAAGGCATGACAAGCCACTCGAAGAAACCGTTTGGGGTTCTGAACGCTGTTTTATCAATGCTATCTTCAGCTACCCTTAGCTGATGGAACCCAGTAGCTAGATCAAGTTGGGAGAAGATCGACGCACCTACAAGCTGATCAAACAAATCGTCTATTCTGGGAAGCGGATGTCTATTCTTTTTAGTCATCTTGTTTAGCACCCTATAGTCCACACAAAGGCGTAGTGAACCATCTGCTTCGGTGGCGAACACCACTGGAGCATCCCATTCCGAGATACTTCTCCTTATAAACCCCTTCTCGAGAAGCTCCTTAACTTGCTTACTGAGCTCCTTTCTCTCCTTTGGAGCCATGTGTCTAACAGGGAGAGCTACAGGCTTTGCATTATCAACAAGATATATGCGGAAGTCTATTTCCCGCTTCGGAGGTAAGCCTTTGACCTCTTCAAAGACATCCGGATACTCCTGGACCACTCTAACCGACTGCAAATTCTCAACAGAAGCATCAAGCGACTCTAGATAACTAAGCATAACAGCATTCAAGGGATTACAAGAAATTTCTAGAGTGTTACCGAGCTGGGTCAAGAGTCTAACCACTCTTTTCTCACAATCAAGAATGACACTGTTACTGGATAACCAGTCCATGCTTAAGATCAATCCATATCCTGAGAAGCCCAAAACAAAGGCACTACATCTAAATTCAACACTTAGAATAGAGATTTTAAAATCCAAGCAAACCATCGACAAATAAGCCGAGCCCCCAGTTGGATTTGAAACAACCAAGGGATCTTCTACCGTACTAGTGTCTAGGTGCAGAGATTCTACTAAAGCAGATGAAATAAAGGAGTGTGATGCAGCAGAATCAAAGAGAGTGCGAATTGGATGATCATACAGATAAACTAAGCTTTCTACAGAAATATTTCTATCTCGTTCCTGTGGAGGTGCCACCAGCGCGTGAACCTGTCCTCCCAAGGTGGATCCAGTCCTCTGTCCCTGCCCCCGCTTCTTTGGGCAGTCCTTAGCCAAGTGTCCAGTCTCTCCTCAATGGAAACAACCCCCATTCATTTTTGCCTTCCTCTTCCTGCAGCCTTTTGCTATATGTCCCACAATGCCACAGAAATTGCACTTTCTCTTTTCACGGGTTTTGTTGTTCTTCCCGCCTTTCTTAAAGTCTGTTTTCTTAGCTTGTAGACCGTCTTTCTTTTCTTGAGGCACTTCCGCCTTTGCCTCTTTCTTGCCTTTGTCTTCCTCGTGTAGCAGCGCCATGTCCACCAAGCTTTCATAGATCGCTCCCATGGTTATATGGGTCATTGCAAGGCTGTGTAGAGGTTCATTCAGACCTTTGACGAAGCGAAGGGCCTTCTTATGTTGGGTGTTTACTAAATCCAGCCCAAATCTGGCCAGCAAATTAAACTGATTTACATACTCCTTGATCGTCATACTTCCTTGTTCAAGGGTTACGAACTTCTCTATTTGCAGGCTTCTTTTAGCTTGGGAGAGGAATTTCATCTCAAACCTCATCTTGAAATCTTCCCAAGTCTCCACTGGCCTTTCAGCATGGGTAACTTCCCACCAATAGGAAGCGTCATCTTTAAGCAACCATACTGCTAGCTGTATCTTTTGCCTGTCGTCAACTTCGAAGATGATGAACAAGTCCTCGGTCTCCTTCAGCCATTTTCTTGCTACTACAAAGGATTCAGTTCCATAAAAGTCCTTTCCACCCACAGCTTTGAAGTCTCTACATATCTTAGCGAAAGTATTTCCATAAGGAGGAGGAGGAGGTGGAGGAACCACTGCCACTGTTTGAGTAGGAATGTCTGCTGGGCCCGCACCATTGGCCCTAGCCTCTAGGTACCTTCGGAACCAGCCAGGTATCGGTACTCCTTCCGGAAGGTTAAGATATCCAGACAATCTGGAACAAAAAGGAATGTATTCAAGACCAAGAATAGAGAGAGATAGTGCGTATGGCTTTGGGAATTTATGCCTTTTAAAAACAAGACTTTTTCTTGAAAAAGAATGCTTCTTTAAACTTGTTTTGAAAATAGTTTCAAATTTTTTTATCTAGTCTAGTAAATCTATGCTCTGATACCAAGTGAAACACCCCACCCTCCATTAAGGTCACTCACAAGGGACAGCCTTAACTTTGGTGGAGGTTTGTAAGTAAAAGTCACAAATAAAACACAAGACAGATATAAGCACATATATAAGCAACGAAAAACAAACAGACTTTTATTTCATAAAATAATTGTTCATACAAAACCTTGCCATAATTGTCTCATAATAACTTCCAAAACATTACAACATCATTTCTGTCTTGGTTAATAAATAAAGAAGCATAAAACATGATTAAACTGCAAAAATCCCCATGATTGTGTCCAACAGCCATAGCCAAGGAGAGAGTGTCCAAACCGTACATCTACTATCTTGAAGCTTGCTAAGAGTTTGACTAAGCTGAGTTGTTTCCTCCCTGTGGACCTGGGGGGAGGGAGGGGGAGGGGGGAACGGAAGAAAAGAAGACGAAAGAAAATAGGGTCATACATAAAGCCTAGTAAGTCTAGTAACTCTTAATTATGAGAATAAGAATAAGGGCATGATAAGTATAAACTGGAAATAAGAGAGTGTCATAAACTAAGACAAAGCAGTTTGAATTGAATATACAATCGCACCCCATACTATATCTCTGCACCTACTTGTATTATCTTAACTGGCACCCCATGCTGGAGGTAAAGTGATCCCCTTTTTCTAAAGATCGGCTCCTACTCGCATAATCATCTGTGTCTTACGGCCTCCAAAGATTGTAGATACCTATGCTGGCCCCACCATGGGGTGTATCAAGTCCCACGGTGGCGACCCGACACAAAACTAGAAATGCATTGGTTATACTACCGGTGCCCCCAGTGCCCTGTTTGTCTGCTCCGAAGTGTGTGCACGCCCGCACTCCATTAGAACCCACACAGTTGCACCCACCGCCGTCGCTTTTGACCGCTTACAATTAGCCTAGTAATCGTGCCCCACCCTACCTAGTTTCAGGGTACCATGATACCTAATGGGGTTACTGCTGAAATGGGTCACCGTTACTAGGGTTTTCTAGTCAAACATGTTAAGTGTTTAAGTGTATGTATTTACCTAACCCCCACCCATCAATTTCATTAACATGTTGAATTGGTTTAGTGTTTTAGTTAACTTAACCCTACCATCCTGACAGTCTGTCCTTAGCTTTTTAAAGCACCGACCACTCACATTAGACAGGTATTATTACGGTTACGGGATGTGCCAGTCGGTTCCGGGCAGATTTACACCGTAACTCAGTCTAAACTCTGGTCCTTATTGGGCTTCATGCTTAGCCACCCACATTGGATAGGTATTGTTGTGACTACTGGACAGCCGGGCGGGTCCGGGCAAGTTTACATCACAACTCAATCCAACCTCGTGTTAAGCATACTCGTATTTTCTAAATTTACATATTTGTCTTTATTACTTAATATATGTAAATTTAATGTTATGGCCCACTTTCCAAGTCCATCCTTTTTGGTATAAGAATTTATACCGTTTAAATGCCACCAATTTTGGCATGTGACAAACATGCCAATTTCATATATTTTTATGTCAAGTTTTACTAATATTCCCAACGTTACCTCGTTTAAAAATTAGGCTAACAATCTTAGCCTAATTTTCGTTCGCATGGTTTTTAACATATAATATTAGGCTAAAAACTTAGCCTAATTTAGCGCACACAAAATTGACATAAGGGAATTCATAAACATGAACATGACATAGGTGTAAACTTGGTATTTTTGGCATAATCAATATGAATACCATAGGTGTGAACTTGCAAAATACTTAACATGAATGTGAACTTGCAACATAGCCTAAATCAACATATATGTGAACTTGCATTGAAATGGGTATCTAACCAAATAGGTGTCACATAAATTAGCATATGATTTAGATAACATAAGCCTAAACTTGTTTTTGGATCTAGGCATAACATCGAACATAACTAGCATATGAAAAGAATATGATAATTTCATAATTTTATGACAATGGTGTGAACTAGATCCAATCATATGTCTGATTACAACATGAAACACATATTAAAGTGGATCTTGACATGGATCCAATTTTGGAACTTGCAACTTTCTTACAAACATACTAGCATGTATGTGAATATAACCGTTTAGGCATAAAAATTCTAGCATATATATATACGTGAAATCTTTATCACATACAACCTATACAATCACATAAACGTATAGGTGTCGATTACAATATGAACTATACAACTTGCATGTGATTCTATATGTATAATAGGATCAATATCAATTCAACTATACCACAAACATCACAATCATTACATCGCATATGAATCAACATCGTTGTTATACAATAACACAATTCCATTCCCAATTTACATCGAATCAAGTCTTGATTTTATTCACATCGGAAGAATCACTATACTTACAACGAACGACGGTCTTGTTTTCTGATTTCTGGGTTCTGAATTTGAATTGCTTTCCTTTGGGTAGAATAACGTTGTTTTGATTATTGTTCGAATCGTGTTATAACTTTGATTTTGGCTTGTCTCTAAGCTTTCTACAAGTGGAGGCTACTCTTGGCTTCCTTCCAGCAGCATGACGGCTCTATCTCCAGTTTATTTGTGTGAATTTAGGTTTAGACTCAAGTTGTATTTATAGAATTTTAAATTAATTAGAGTCGTCGATGAAGCTAGAGTGAATCCAGACCATCCATCTCCAGAGCAGCCAATCAGAAGGTGACATGTAAGCCCTAATGACACAGCCAAGCTCAGAAATTCGACCAGAAACCCGACCAGGCCAGCCAGGGCCAAACCAGGTTGACTGGGCAGGTCGACCCCCAGGTCGACCCTATGGTCGACCTGGTCACCCAGGTCGACCTCGACCTGGGTCCTGGGCGGGAATTTTCCCGCCCAGCCCAGTTTGGCTCTGAATTCGAAATGAACCGATTTTTGAACTGTTTGAATTTTAATTTGTATTCTGAAACTTCCGGAGGTCATAGCTCCTTCATACGGAGTCCGATTCACGCAAACTCGGACTCTATCCCAAGCAGAATTCTGAGACGAACGCAATGGCGTAACCCGTTTCCCTTAATTCTTTCATTAAGGATTAATGATACTTAAATTTTTTAATTTACAGCTAGCAGAAAATTCGGGGTGTTACAGAGAGGAAATACTTAAAAGCTAAAGACTATCATGCAAATAGATTTTTGCAGAAAAAGAGGAATCATGGATATTCCCTTAAAAAGGGTAAGATGCGCGTATCTAGTCTTCAGCCTTCTAAGTCGCATCCTCTTGAGTTTCACTCCACTGTGCCTTATCTAATTTAACTTCATGGTTGCGAAGCTTCTTGACCTCCATTTACAAAACCCACTAGTAAAGATAGGCCTTCGATCACTTACTATGCTAGAGAGTATCCAATGTAGTCGAACTATCTTTCCAAGATAAACAGATATTAACCATGACATCGAGTGTATATCCTAAGATGATTAGAGATCTCTCCTCTACTTAGCTTATCCATCATGCTGCAAGTCTGAGGGTCCAACGCTAATGGTTACTATGTGCTTATTACCTCTCTTAAGGTCAGTCTAACTTAGGGTGCCAGCCCCAACCATTTATTTCTCACACAAACCATCCTAGTCGAACTCGACATCCCTCAAGTACAAGCCCCAAAGGCCTAAACCAATATCAGACAAGCACCCAAGGGTTACCTCCTCCGAATTTGGACGATCTATGTGAGATGATACTAGCAAAACAACCAAACAATTGAGCATTTTACCGACTCTGGCGATCCTCGCTAATCTTGCTCCAGAATTATCGTTGATCGCATAACTGGCTTTGCCGTGTCATCTAGATACATGCGGAAGTCTGTCTCGAGTTCTTAGGGGGAAAACCCCTACCCTAGTCAAAACATCTTGCGTACTCATGGACTACTCCAACGGATCGTCGATAGATAAGTAAAGTGCTTCTAGGTAGCTAAGACAAACTGATCCCTTAGGATCGTACGAAATCTCAAGGGTATTCTCGAGGCAAGTCAAAAGTCGAACTACCCTTGTTTCATAATTACTAGCTAACCAATCAATGCCTAGAATCAACCCATAGCCCAAAAAACATAAGCATAAATATAGCTATTCTCAAATCCTCACAAGTCAAAGATAGATGGGCCGAACCAGCAATTGGATTCGAGACTATAATGGGATCCTCTACTACACAATATCTAGGGTGTAGAGACTCAACTATGGAAGCAGATATATATGGATGTGAAGTGCTAAAATCGGAAGGAGTACTAACAGGATAATCAAAAGGGAAAAACTCTCTCAACCGAAATTTTACTGCCTATCTCTCAGGTGTGCTGGCGGTGAGAGCATGCACTCGCCTTCTAGAAAATCCTGTCCCTTGTTCTTGCCCTTGTCCTCAATTATATGACCCGTTATACCCTAGTAAAGATACTTCCTCTTGTCTTAGGTTTTACTATTTTTTTCCTCCCATCCTTTGCGAGCCAAGTCCATATCCATGGGTTCTTCATCCTTGTGTTGTGCTTTATAGCCAGACCCCCTCATTCTCAACTTTGCCATCCTTGTGTAACTTGTTGACATGTCTCTCGAAAGCTGCTTCCATCGCACGGAGAATCCTACAAAGCTCGAAAGAAAATTAGCCGCAGGTGAAACTACTACGGCTACAGATGGAAGTTAGGCACTTGTTTGCCCTTTGACAAGTGTCGTAGTCTTGTCGAGCCTACAAAACCATGTTGCGATGAGGTTACCTCCCAGAAAGCCAGGAGCCCCGGAGACTCAAGAAAGAAGGAAACAAGGATTCAAATAGAGGATCAAAAGATAGTGCATATGGCTTTGGGGAATATGCCTTTAAAACAAAACTTTTATTTTGAAAATGCTTCTTTTAAAATCGTGTGAAAACAATTTTTAAAATGTTTTTATCTAATCCGGTAACCTTCAGCTCTGATACCAAGTGTAACACCCCACCTGTAATGACCCGCATTTGCAGAGGTACTATAATTAATTTATTTAATTATATATATAGTGATTTAGAGATTTAATGGTCGTGGAATTAAATAATGGTGAATATTTAATTAAAATAATAAATTAAATAATATATTTAATTCTGAAATAATCAGAATTGGCTGAAATGGCGATATGGTGTGAACTGGATCATCTATGATATTTAATTCAGTTTAGAATTGAATTAGAATAACGAATATATTATTTGAACGACATTTTGAACGTATAATTATATTATAATTAAAATCGAGCTTGAAATGGCGCTGTAGTTCGTAATTTGGCGATTTGAACTTCAACTGAATGTATAGGATTCGTTTTAAGCCGGATTTCTGTGAAACAAGAAACGTGTGGAGCTAGTGGAGTATATCTTTCTAGTGGAAGAGAAAAATCGGAATTTCGTCATGTAGATTTTGATTTACGTCCAAATCAAATTTTAGAAAAGTCATTGTGGAATTCCTTTATAATTTATAAAGGAATTATTTATATTTTAAAAAGGAATTTCAATATAAATCGAATATCGGGTTGACCCAGATTTGAAATATCAAGTTAGAAATTCATATAGGAATATTCTAGAGCTGTATGGTATTCCACTGTGAATATAGACGATAATATTTATTTTTTTATATTAAATTTAATTATATTTAAATATATTTATATATTTAAATGGGTCATCCAAAGCTTTAAAAATAGCCACTTTTGCAAACGAAGTCGGAATTCGACGAAAATAATTTTGTTGGATCCGCAATGTCAAATAGTTGTTAGATTTCCAGTTTCCTGATTTTTAGAGTTACTGTGTGTCCGTACGGATTTTTAGAGTGAAAAACAGTCAGTATTTTGACAGTTAAAAATACGCTGTGTGAGCAAATGGAGTCGGAATTTGACGAAACCAGTTTCGTTGGGACCGTAATGTCGAACTGAAGCTACATGTTCAGTTTTTGATTTTTAGGTATCGTATGGAATCACAGAAATTTTTAAGAACAAATACAAATAGCGTTCGCTTAAAATTAAATATAATAATCAAATATTTAATTATTAAAAATATCCTATATATATATACTTTAACTTCTTAACCTAATTCATTTTGCTCCCGAAGTCAACAGGCAAATGCGCTGCAGTTTTCTTTTCCTCTTTCACTAAAAGTTTGATCTAAAATAAATCAAAACAAATGGAAATAAAATTCCATAAATCCTCAACCATATATATTTGCATTCCTGGGATGATTCTCTTTAAGCTGGTATCACTTCTAGAGGGTTCGACGGCAGTATTGGTTCGCTGGGTTTTAGACAGTAGATCTAGGGTTTCGAAATTCGAGAGATAGAAGTAGTAATCCTTGAATTCGAGGTTGGTTTTGAAGTTAGAAGGGAAAATAGCATCAGTACGTGGTGTTTTGTGGTGTTCGGTTGTGATTTTTGATCGGCGGGCTCCTGTAGCTGTGCGTGAGGAACTGAAGTCGCGTTCGAGAGGAGAGTGTCGAGATGGGAAGTAAGGGTAGGAGATTGAAAGGGAATGGATGAGAAGATTTGTGATGATTTTTGTTGGATTTTAAGGTGAAAGGAAGAAGGGGGTTGGATCAATTAAAGGCTGGAAATGGCCACGAGAAAGATACGGGTTCGGTGGAGTTTCCGAGCGAGGAAGAAGTAGTTGCGGGCTGAGCTGTTAAAGGTTGGGTGGGCCAGAAATAAATGGGTAAAGCCCATTTAGTAAATTACATTAAGTTCATTTTAATTCAATATTGTATAAACTTGTAAAAGCTATAACTCGTACGTACTTTATCAGAATTCTGAACGGTCAGATCCGTTGGGATCGTATGGACGGTGGCTACACCACGGAGCTGACAGGAAGTGGATTGGAGCTCGTTTGAATTTACGGCGAAATAAACTATTTGATTCAAATCAAATAACAGTTTATCGTTCTTTAACGATGAACTGCCAAAGTGAGTAAATCTCACCAACTCTAAACAGTTTATAATTTCATGTTGTATTTTTAGAACTGTTAGAAATTGTTTGATTTACTGTATGTTGATTGTTTGATTGAACTGCTAGTCAGTTAGTTGAATTTCTATTGTTAGATCAAAATTTGGACCTAACACCCAAATTGTTCTGAATGTTATAGAGTTTCAAATGAAGAACGAGGAAAAAGAAAATAACACACAGAATTTATAGTGGTTCGGCGTTAACGAGCCTACGTCCACTTTATATATTATTGATTATGCTTTGAAAGCTAATACAACAAGGATTTCTCTCTATACTCTCGTACTTTGACAATAATGGCGAATTCTGTACTCAATATTGCCAAAAGATCCCAAAAAATGCCAAGCTTTGGGCTATTTATAGCTGATTTTGTCAGGCGGGTCGTGATAACACGTGGCACAGATCCCGAGAACATCGGATCGCATCGCCTCAGTTGAAGAAATAGTCAAATTAGCCGTTGTAGACAGGTGTCGCGATCTGCTTGAAAATCGGATCGTGCGGATGGGGAGAATCGGTCCAAGTGACGGTTAGGGACACGTGTCGCCAGATCCGTGCGATTCGGATCGCTGAAGACTAGCTCGCGCTTGAACGGGTCAGAGGGTTTGCCATGTACCAGGGGATCGGATCGGTTCGCTCTGAGCAACAATATAAGTTTGGATCGGATCGCCTGGATGCGTCGTTCGCTGATGAGATGGGGGCGATCCGTCGAGACGTGATCCTCCGTGGGTGATCCGTCGAAACACGATCCTCCGTGGGCGAGTCGATAGAGTGCGATCCGACGGTGGGCGAGACGAGGGTGCGATCCATTCTTTTATATCCTGAGAGAATGTGGTTTCATGCTTTCTTCTTATGAATGATCCTGGGTGGCTTGGTCAAAAAACTAGCCAACATTTTGCCCCCTCGAAGTATGTTTTATCGATGATGGAACATGCTTCGAAACTATAGAATCGTCTTTTCATAGCGAGTCGCGAATCAGTGATCAATTCTCTTTCCGAGATTTTTCAGTCTTCATTCCTGAATTTATCGACTCGTCTCGCGGGCTCGAGTCGCGGATCAGAAAACAATTCTCTTTCGGGGATTTTTCAGAATCCTCATTTTTGAATTTATCGATTCGTATCGCGGGCTCGAGTCGCGGATCAGAGAACAATACTCTTTCGGGGATTTTTCAGAATCCTCATTTCTGAATTTATCGATTCGTATCGCGGGCTCGAGTCGCGGATCAGAGAACAATTCTCTTTCGGGGATTTTTCAGAATCCTCATTTCTGAATTTATCGATTCGTATCGCAGGCTCGAGTCGCGGTTCGTTAGGGAGATATTCGTTCCGCTCTTGTGTGTGCACTTGGGCCTCGGAACGAAACGGGCTCCTCCTCGAGTCGTGGTGGGCTTTTGGTTCGCAGCCCACCGGTTTTTCGTGGATCGAATAGGACAAAGAAGGGGAGACAAACGGTCGCCCTCTTTGCCTATATAAGCCGACCCTCCCTTCTCACTTTCCTTCTTCTTTCTTTCTGCCGTATCGTCTCGCCTGCACTGTCGAAGAACGAACCCAACTTTTTCAAACTTTCGAAAATTCAAGCATTCCCTCAGTTTTTAGAAAGGTAACTCCATAAAAAGCATTCTCATTCGTGAACGTAGCTCTTTCCTGATCTTTTTCGACTGATTCGAGGGAGAAACGGTGGAAATCTGCAATTTTCTGAAGAAATCACCAAGTGGCCATGGCTATCGGGCGTAGAGCTCGGAGTTCGAGGATGGGAAGGAGAGGAGGAAAACGAATGAGGAAGAAGAAGAGGGAAGGCCGGCTCAGATCGTGGTCAAGGAGAGAAGACGAAGGCGAGTGGCGAGACGAAAGATCGAGGTGGCAGCAAAGGCGCGTATCGTGGGGGTTGCAACGATTCACGAAGGAGCGATCCCTTTGCCCTGCGATTCGATGGGGGGCGATCCCTCTGCCTTGCGATCCGAAAGGGGCGATCCCTCTGCCTTGCGATCCGAATCATAGTTAACGATACGAAGAAATTTCAAATTTTAATTGACGCCCAGTTACCATAAAATTCTGAACAGTTAGGCTAGGGCCCTGATGTTGAACTTTCTGGACTTAAATGACTGCATAATTTGGCTGCATATGACGACTAACATTTTGATGATCTCGATTGCTTTCATTTTTTATTTTCAATGCACACACAAGTACACACACCGGCACTTGCACACACGGGGGTCGGGTAGTATTAATCTCATTGGTCATGTTTTCTCGTCCTAGCAGCAATGTCGAATGGTCACTCTTCTTCAAGATCCGCAACAGAAACCGAATCCGAGATTCCTGAACAGTACAACCCTGAAATTCCTCCAATTAATCTGGGAGGTGAAGATTCTGGATCTGAGTACGAGGCCACAGAATCAGATCCGTCCGAAAGTACTTCAACTAGCGATGATTCTGAGATAGATGGGCGAGCCCCCGACGAGATTCCTGGCGCTCTCGGGGTAGATAAATTTTCCGATTCTCTAGCATCTAAACTCGACGACATAAAGCTTAAGAGAATCTGCTTGAGACATGGAATTCCTTGGGATGATGTCTTGACACCTGGTAGCGAAGATAGACCCCACCTAGCTCCGGAAGGATATATGGCAATTAGTCGAACCATGTGCTTGGTAGGAGCTATTCCTCCGTTTCCTTCAATCGCTATCGAAACTTTAAAGCAACTGGGTATTGCTCCAATGCTGCTCCATCCTAATGCTTATGCATCCCTATACGCCCTATATGTTGCGTACGCGGAGATCCTACATGCCGAACTTAAATTCAGAGATTTGACATTCTTCTTTCTTTTCAAGCACCGTTCTTCAGCAACTCCAAATTTCTCCTTCTTCGAATCGGTGGCAAACAGGAAGGTCCTATACGATGGGTATAGCAATATAGGGGATCCTAAGTCTGATTGGTTTTACATAAGGAAACAGGCCGGATGTTCACAAAGATGGCTCAAATCAAGTAAACTTTTAAGCCTCTAATCGAATATCTTGTTCAAGAAGTTTAGGCATTAACATTCTCCCTTTATCTCAAACAGATCATGTCTTCCCGAAAACGAAGGGTCCACTATACAGCAATCGGTTATCCATTCTTTCACAGAGCAGATCCGACTTTCTAAGGATCAAAAAATGCATTACTGATGACAATCTTCATAAGCATCGTCTTCTAGACAGAAGATTTGGACTTGGCACCGGCGGCAAACCTTATAAGTACGTGCCCCCAACAGAGGGAGAGGGAACTTCACAAGCGATAGAAACAACTAAATTTCGCAAGAGTCCTTCTCCGATAGTCATCCAAGACGATGAAGACTTGAACATATACAGAGGGGATGAGGCCCGCGGTGACGTGTCCAAGGAAATTCCTATTTCTGCTCCTATCGAAACCATTGCTGCCGATGACTTGACAGAAGAGCAGTTATTTGACGAGCTGAATAAAATCCCTTTACCCGATGTTGTATATACAGAAAAGGACTTTGAAGAGGGGTCTTTCTTCCTTGCTCCTGAAGAGACTAGTGCTCCAACTAGAGGACGAGAAACTGGTCAGATGAGCCTGTCTTCGGGCCCGGGTCTGTTAGGGGGAATTATATGGGATGCACACATCACACACACTGTCTGACTCTGCACTCTTATATCGTGGGTATTCAAAGCCTTAATGTGATCTTTTCCTTTTTTTGTAGGAATGATGTCCCGCAGGAAATCTTACTCGTATCGTTCTCTTCGTGAGGGCACACCCAGCCTTCGCCCGGACACTGAGCGCTCTCGCGGCCCTTCTTACAGGCCGACTTCCTCGCAACCTCGGTCTCCACCAAAATCGACCTCCACCAAGCCTTCTAGTTATCCGGCAGTTCCTACAGGGGGAAAGAAACTTCCCAAAGAACTGACTCCTCCAAAGAGTGCACCTTCTCACAGCCGGTCGTCCAAAAGGCATCATGAATCCAAAGATAGGGACAAGGATTCATCCAAAGAGACTGAGAAGGAGAGAAGTGACATTGTCCCCTCCAGCCAGCCAGAGTTGGCTGCCCCCGGGTCATGGGATTACGTCCATGGTCCCGAGATCCAAGGTAGGCTGGGAAAGCTGCGGGAACAATTCCCAGACATATTCTTCGACAGGATGGTGTTTGTTCCTGCCTTGGAACCGGTTCCAAAAAATTGGATAATGAAGTTATCGGGCACATCCGCCACATGGCCAGGCAATATGAGATGATGAAAAAGCACGCAGTTAACCTTTCAGAGGTCATCCGATCACTCGAAATAGAAGCACACAGGTCTAAGGCGAAACTTGAAAACAACGAAAGGGCCAGGACAAAAATGGAGAAGGACCTGGAAGATGCTCAGTCCCAGCTTGCTTTAGCACGGAGGGGCACTGAAAATTATAAGATTGAATTAGAGAATGCCAAGCAGCGCTTTCATTCGGAACTGGACTCCAATAGCCAAGAGAAAATGGCCTTAAAGAAGG
Source organism: Allium sativum (assembly GCA_030737875.1). Taxonomy (NCBI): domain Eukaryota; kingdom Viridiplantae; phylum Streptophyta; class Magnoliopsida; order Asparagales; family Amaryllidaceae; genus Allium; species Allium sativum. The sequence goes on from CM060920.1 coordinate 695,109,430, forward strand.
AGGTCGAAGATCTCAAAATGGCTAACATCGAGTTGAAAACAGCACAAGGCCATTTTGAAGCTGAGAAGGCTGCTTGGGAGGCAGAAAAAGCGAGGTTAAAAGAAAGTTTGGCCTTGGCTAGAGCAGAAAAGGTGATTTTGAATGACCAGGTCGTGGACGCGGAGAGACGGGCAGCTCTCTCCGAAAAGAATGTTGAAAGTGCCATCGAATTGGCCACTGCTTCTAACAACAAGCTCCTCGAAAGAGAGACGGATATCGAGGGGTTTGAAGAGATGATTTTCGATTTCCTTGGCCAGGTTCTCAAAACTCGCAACATCTCATGGATCCCGGATTACCATGTTACTTTGGCCAACTTATGGGATGCCATTGTGGAGGGTGAAAAACATAGATTGGGGGTCGAAGAAATCGATGAGGATGAATTGATGAAGAGCATCCTAAGGGACAATGAGCCTGAGGACCTGGCAGAGGGTCGTCGCCTGATTCTGGCGGAGATGGAAAAGGAGAGGGCCCTGTCTAAGGGTAAAGGAAAAGCTGATGAGGGCTCGAGTTCGGCTGTGGAGCCCAAGACCTCCGGGGTTGAGGAATACCATCCCGATGATCCATTAATCAATTTGGGTCGAACTCCCATGGTCATTGGAGCCTCTGCAACTACTCAAGAAGAAGCATCTGCTGAAGGTATTTCTCTCTCTTCCCCACAATTCGTCAAAGCAATTGCGAATTATCGTCGTCTGGCAGAACAACCAATTGAATTAGAAATGTGTGTTCCTCGTAATACAGGTGGCGAGCCCGTCGACAAGGGTGCTGAAAAAGAGAAAGAAGTGGAGAAGGATGCTGTCTTGCCAGGTGCTGGTATTGATGTATCAAAGCAGGCCGAGGTCACAACAGCAGAAAGAAGCATCCCGGCACCTAGCACTGATGTACCCAAAGATGCTGAGACCATCGAAGCTTTGAAAGACAAGGATGGGCGCCATGTAGATGACGAAGAAGACATTATCGACGCCAAAAAGGCCGATGATGATGGCGAGGAAACCTTGGCCAGCCGAAAAGCCAGGCAGGAGAAAGAGTTGGCTTCGAAGAAGGTGGGAGATGAGGCTTTGGATGTAGTCCCTCTTGCAGAATTTGATCCCAAAACTGGGATGATTGTGAAGATTCAGCCCAAATCCATCAGTCGACAGATTCACTTTGCAAACCTCGATGACTTCCCGGCTTCCCTTTCTGATAGGAGGAAGAGAAAAGAGGTGGAAGAGGAATCTTCAGAGGAGTCGGATGTTCCTCTTATCGACAAAAGGAAGAGGAAGAAAGGGGATCCGTCTGATACCGACAAGGCGAAGCTGGAGAGGCACAAGCAAGAGAAGAGGCCAAAGCGTAAATAGGATATTTGTTGTTTGTTGATGTTTTGTCCTTAGGCTTTCCACTGGTCAGGAAATGTAATTGTGAGACTGGCCCTCACTTTCTTTTCTAGGTTATTTTTCACTTTGTTGGTTCGCAGTACATAAATAAAAGTTTATCTCTTTTTGCATCCTTATGTACCTGTATTCAAATAAACTTTCCATGCTTAGTCATAGGCCATCCAATAATAATTAAAAATCAGTCAAACAACAGATAGCCAAGGAAAAATTTTCATGCTGCGTTGCTGTTTTAAAGCTCAGTATATGTATATGAGCATATGTGCCCCGAATCAGTTGTTATCATAGCGCCTGACGGGGGTTTACTTAAAATTGGTTAGCCTTGTTGGCAGGTTGCCCCCTATTTCTGAATTTGGGGGACTTAGAAGATTTCATAGGATAATTGTTCTTATGGCACCGAATTTCTGACACCTTTCTCAGTGCTTAATTATAGACTTCTTTATACTCTCCTGACGATTGCCAAGGTTAGAGTTTGAATTCAGTAGTTCAGTCGGTCCTCGATCCTTTAGCAGGGAAAAAGTTCTTTCTCAGCGCTCAATCGGAGACGCTTTTATACTCTCTCTCTCTCTGGAGAGTTAGAGTTCGAGCTCAGCGATTCATTCGCTCCCCGATCCCTCAGCGGGAAAGGAGCTCTTTCTCAGTGCTCAATCGGAGATGCTTTTATACTCTCTCTCTCTCTCTGGAGAGTTAGAGTTCGAGCTCAGCGATTCATTCACTCCCCGATCCTTCAGCGGGAAAGGAGCTCTTTCTCAGCGCTCAATCGGAGATGCTTTTATACTCTCTCTCTCTGGAGAGTTAGAGTTGGGACTCAGCCGTTCCATCGCTCCCCGATCCTTCAGCGGGGTAAGAGTCCTTTCTCAGCGCCAAGTCATGGACGCTTTTATATCCCCCTGGCGGTCGCCAAGGTTAGACTTTTGCTCAGGCGGCTCCGATCATGGTACACCGCCCTACCTTGTCATCTTCGCGTCCTTTATACTCTCTCTCAGCTCTGGAGAGTTAGAGTCACGGATCAAGCGGTCTGCAATCATGCACGCTCATCAAACTCATTCTAGGTTTACATTTTAACCCAAGCTCCGAGGATTAAAACCAGTCGGACAAGCAGTTGGAGCATTTGCCAAGGCTTTGAGTTCCTCCGAACAGTCTACGGGAGGAATGGTTGGCAACAGACTTCGGGTGCCTGCATCATTCTATTGATTTTCACAAAAATAAATAGGAAGATAAGTAAAGATGCAATAAAGGTAAACGACACACAATATTTTATAGTGGTTCGATCGAATCATGACCTACATCCACTTTATAATCTCTTGCTTTAAGGAACCAGACTATTCTAGGCAAGTCATGCCCTGTACATAGTTTTTTAACAAAGCAAAAGAATAAATTTGAAACTTTCATGTTAAATATGGCCGTAAATGTTGGGCATTCCACACTCTGGGGATTTCCTTTCCATCTACGGTTGCTAGCTTGAAGGTTCCATTATGAAGCTTGCTCAGAATGGAGTACGGTCCTTCCCACTTCGCTCCAATATGAGTTGGGGGTGGGAAGACACATTTCAGAACCAAGTCTCCGGGTTCCCATGTTCGGGCTCGAACCTTTTTGTTGTAATATCGGGTGACCTGTTGTTTGCATCTCAAGGCACGCAGGTCTGCTTCATCCCTCTTTTCTTCGATCATATCCAGGGACTCAAGGAGCAATTCATTATTGGTCATTGGATCATAATAAGTCACCCGATGAGAAGGTACCTTTATCTCAACCGAGATGACTGCTTCCGTTCCAAAAGCAAGGGAGAACGGGGTGTGTCCTGTTGCCGATTTATATGTTGTCCTGTAGGCCCATAGTGCCAAGGGAAATTCATCAGCCCACATGGCTCTAGCCCGCTTCATTCTTCTTTTCAGAATGGACTTAATTACTTTATTTGCCGCTTCGACTTGTCCGTTCGATTGTGGGTGCGCCACAGAGGTGTATCGATTCTCGATGTGGTATTTTTGGCAGAAGTTTCTGAATTCAGCACTATCGAACTGAGTTCCGTTGTCTGTTATTACAATCTTTGGAATCCCAAATCGATAGATGATGTTTCTCACGATAAAGTTGATCACTCGTTTGGTTGTGATTGTAGTTAGTGGTTCAACCTCGACCCACTTAGTGAAATAATCTACGGCCACAATAGCGAACTTTGCTCCGCCCCTTGCTATGGGGAGACTTCCAATGATATCAATTCCCTACATAGCGAAAGGCCATGGATTCATCATTGTTTTTAACTGACTAGGAGGCGCTCTAGGTATTTTTGAAAATCTCTAGCACGCATCACACCGTCGTGCATATCTTGCTGCATCCTTGTTTATGGTAGGCCAGAAATAACCATGCCGCAACACCTTTTTTGCCAAAGTTTGCCCTCCAGTGTGGTCACCACATTCGCCTTCGTGGACTTCTTGCAGCACACGTTTGATGTCATCGTGGGCTACACACCGAAGGAGGGGCATTGAAAACCCTTATCTGTAAAGAACTCCGCCTTGCAGAACGTATCGGGCGGCTTTACGAATCACTTTACGCCTCTCGCTTTTCTTAGTCGGAAGCGTTCCATCCATCAGGAAATTCTTTAGAGGGGTCATCCAGGATTCCCTTTCTAGTTCCGTCTCTAGTACTAGGTCGATTTCCATCTGATCTATGCTAGGGGACCGAAGTACTTCAACGGGGGCTAGCCCAGTCACTTCAGGATCGTCAGAACTAGCCATCTTTGCCAACCTGTCTACCTGCTGATTCTCTGACCGCGGAATATGAGATATGCTGTAGTGATCAAAATCATTCAGCAGTTCTTTCACTTTCTTTAAGTATAAAATCAATCTTGCACTTTTAGCTTGGAATCTTCCAGTGACTTGATTCACAACTAACTTGGAGTCGCAGAAGATGTTCAGCTTTGTGACTTCTAGTTCCTTTGCAATCTTTAATCCGGCTATCAGAGCTTCATATTCGGAATCGTTGTTAGTGGCATGAAACTCCATTCGGATTGCATAGGTTATCAATAGTTTCTCGGGGGTTTCAAGCACTATTCCAGCGCCGGATCTTTCGTTGTTCCTAGCGCCATCAGTATACAATCTCCAGGCATTGGGATCGAAAAGTAATTTTGAAGGATCAACTTCCTCGTTTGCTATATCTTCCTCAGGGACAGTGAACTCTGCTATGAAGTCGGCTATCACTTGCCCCCGAATTGACTGTCTGGGCTGAAAGTTCAAATCAAATTGACTTAACTCAATATTCCATTTGAGTAACCTTCCAGATGCCTCCGGTCTCTGTAGAACTTGCTTGAGTGGATGATCGGTGTATATAGTGATAGGATGTGCCTGAAAATAATGCCGAAGTTTTCTAGAGGCGATCAGTAAACTATACGCCAACTTTTCTATCCGTGGATAATTACGCTCTGCTGCTGTCAATTTTTTCCTCACATAATACACAGGTCTTTGGACCTTATCCTCTTCCCTTACCAATGCTGAGCTGATCGCATGGGATGACACTGCCAAATACACGAATAAATCCTCGTGATCTATTGGCTTAGATAAAATCGGAGGTTTCTCCAAGTGCCTGAGCAAATTCTGAAACGCTTCTACGCAGTCAGGTGTCCATTTGAAGTGGCGTTTTCCTCGCTTTATTAATTCGAAGAATGGGATGCACTTATCCGTAGCCCTGGAGATAAATCTGCTTAGTGCGGCCACTTTTCCGGCAAGGCTTTGCACATCCCTAATTTGCCTAGGTTCCTGAATGTTTCTGATTGCCGTGATCTGGTCTGGATTAATCTCAATACCACGGGAACTGACGATGAATCCCAAGAATTTTCCAGAGGCAACACCGAACGAACATTTGGTTGGGTTGAGTTTCATTCCGTACTTTCGAAGGATGCCGAACATCTCTGCCAAGTCAGTAGTGTGTTGAGAAGATTGCTTGGACTTAACCAACATATCCTCGACGTATACTTCCATTGTTCTCCCGATCTGGTTATAAAACATTCTTTTGACTAAGCGTTGATATGTAGCGCCCGCATTCTTCAAGCCAAAGGGCATCACCACATAACAATATAATCCCAGATCAGTGATAAAACTAGTGTGCTCCTGATCTGGAACATGCATCGGAATCTGGTTATATCCTGAATAAGCATCCATAAATGAGAGAAGCTCATGACCTGCCGTTGAGTCTACCAGCTGGTCAATCTGGGGCAACGGGAAACTATCCTTTGGACAGGCTTTGTTCAAATCTGAGAAGTCGATACACGTTCGCCACTTCCCGTTGGCCTTCTTTACCAGGACTGGATTCGAAATCCAGTCTGGATAGGTCGAGTCTCTGATAAATCCATTACTCTTTAGCTTTCCAACTTCTTCTTTCAAGGCAGCGGACCTCTATGGGCCCAGCATTCGCCTTTTTTGCTTTACTGGAGGATGTTTAGGGTCAATGCTCAAGGAATGGCTCATGATTGATGGGGATATCCCACACATGTCCGCGTGGGTCCAAGCAAATACATCCAAATTGTTTTTTTAAGAAATCCGTCAATTCTTTAGCAAGATTCGGACTTAACTGGGATCCAATCTTAAGGACCTTCTCTGGGTCACTGTCATCGATCGGTACATCCACAGTTGTCTCGTTGGGAGTCGCCATTCTGCCCCTGGGTTCTTGATCCTCTCTGGGATCTATATCCTCGGGCATCTCTCTGGGCGACTCTCCAACGACTATCCTCTTTGGTTGCTATAAGGTCTCCGCCCCCGAAGGGGGAGAGGTGCCTTTAGTTTCGATATCCCCTCCATTATGAAGTAACTTTAGTTCGGCAACATAACACGCTCTCGCAGCAACTTGATCCCTTCTGACGATACCAATGCCAGCTTCTGTGGGGAATTTCAATAACAAGCACCAGGGGGCTATACAGGCTCTGAACTTTGCGAGGGCCGGTCGGCCTAGGAAGGCATTGTAGGTCGATTCAACATCCAAAACCACAAAGGGAAGGATTCTCACTCTCTGGCGTTCTCCTTCCCCAAGTGTAACCGGTAACTCTACATAACCCATTGGAGAGGTGGATGCTCCGTTGAATCCACGGATCCATCCTTGGCAGGGCTTCAAGTCTTTTATTTCGAGAATCATCTGGTCAAAGGTCTTTTTGAAAAGAATATTGACGGAACTCCCGTTGTCCACTAGAACCTTATGAACAGTGGCTGGTCCAATGGGTACTGTAAATACAAGTGGATCTTCAGTTGGAGCATGGACTCCAATGCTTTCTCGTTCTCGGAAGACGACATCGTCAGTCATCATCTTTTGCTGCTTCACCGGGATACTGTCCTCAGGGTTGCTACACTCCCCTAACTCGAGGTGTTGTTTGGCTGCATTGACGTATTGATCCAATGCTTTGGAACTGTACCCAGCGAGATAAAGTCCTCCGATCACGGTATTGATAACAATATTCTTTCCTTTTTGCTGAGCAGTCGGCCTAGCACCAAGTTGATTCTGGTTCTGATTCGGGGCCTGCACTGCTTGCCCCCTGTCCCTGGGCGTTACTCTGTATTCATCTAACTTTCCTTCTCAAAGCAGCCTTTCGACTACATCCCTTAGGTGATGACATTCATTCGTCGAATGGCCGTGAATCTGATGAAAGAGACAAAACTTCCCTGTTTCACGCTCTTTCTCTGTCGACTCTCTGGGAGGTGGCCTCTTATTCTGGAGGACTTCGTACGCATCCATGAAGATATTTTCCAGAGTATCACTTATTGGTGTATAACTTTCAAAGGCCCTGGGACGAGTCCTTCTCTGGGAGTCGTTCCCTCGGTTACTCTTCCGGTTGTTGCCGTTACCACTATTATTGTTGTTACCCGGCTGACGACCACCCTGATTCTGATTTCAAGCTGTCTCCCGTCTGTTTGATGGCGACATTGCTCTGAATTTCCTCCTTATCAGTTGTTTTAGCCTTTCGGTTAGCATATACCTCTTCCCGGCGTAAATGTACGTTGGCTTTCTCGTAGAATAACTCTCTAGTGTGGGGCGGTTTGCCTGCCAGGTACCTCCCGAATTCAGTGTCCTTATCTACTCCGTCAATCAGTGCTGCGACAACAGTCGGTTCATGGGGATCTTTGACCTCAGTAGCGGCCAAATTGAAACAATCCAGGTACACCTTTAAACTCTCGCCTGGTCGCTGCTTGACAAGGAACAAATCGATCACACTTTTTGTCTTCTGTGCGTAGATACGGAATTGTTCTACGAACTTCTCACTCAGCTCCCTGAAGCTAGAAATCGATCTCGCCGGCAAGCGAGTAAACCATAACAAAGCCACGTCCTCCAGGAATATGGGAAATGCTTTGCACTTAACAGCGTCAGAGGCTGCGGCAGCGGTCATTGACCAAGAGTATCTCATCAGGTGCTGGATAGGATCAGATCTTCCCGCATATCGGTTCATTTGTGGCATGTTGAAACGCCTTGGAAAAGTCGCATCCAAAATATCATCAGTGAAAGGGGTGCGACTGCGGTCGATCCCCCAATCTTCATTCCGTTGTCCACGGCTATCTGCCAGAATCTGGTGGACCATGGCTGCAACATTTGCACTGGTCAAAGGAGGTTCAGGGTCAGTGCCTCTGACTCGGCGGGGTTCTCTGATCTCTCTTCGGGGAGCAGTCACAAAATCCGGGGCTCGGATAGGGCTTCGTTGCCCCCTATTATCATGAGTATGTGTGCGGCGACGGGGCTGAGGTGGACTGTTATGCACAGGACTGTTCACATCTCGAGTCCTGAGAGCTGTGGCTTGATCGTTCACATTACGATTTAAGGGCCCCGCCCCTAGCGCTTCTTCTTCCTGTGATGGCAGGGTTCCGAACCGAAGTTGCTCTATGTTCTCGGCTCTCTCATACGGTCGTCGCGGAGGTCTTTGCGATTCCTCAGACGAAGAAGAATATCCCGGAGTGGGTGAACGAACCGGCGGCGTTCTTTGCCTTGCGAGTTCGTCAAGCCTTCTATCCATAGCCATCAAATTTTGCCGCAGGATGGAACTTTCCAGCCTTTGGGCAGCCAACTCATCAAACAATCTATCCCACATTTCGGCGAAGCGAGAGAGATCTCCCTCAGTGACAGGAGTAGCAGGATCATATTGGTCATCATCACTCTCTCTTATGCGCAAAGAGCTCGAACCGGGTCGAGCAGAGGTGCCAGGATGATAGGACAGGGTCATAGGTTCCTTTCCAGGTCGAGTTGTAGTCTGATCATCAATTCGGATAGCTGCTGTTCGTGGATGGCGACTCGCTGCGCCCCCTTGAGGTCGACTCGTGGTCGTGGTACGCGGAGGCTGCGAGGCGTTACCTCGGGATCGAGTAACAACCCCTTCAGCGGCCCGGATCGTCTCGTTCTCATCGACTCGGAGCGTGGTGTCTTCATCGGATCGGTTCGCACCCTGCGCTCCGCGATCCAGAGTTTCTTCATTGCCCAGCTCGTGCACACTCTCTTCAATCGTTTCGTTGGTCTGTGAAGCTCGCACTTCCTTAGATCTTTTTCCATCCATGATACCTGAATCACTGGAATCTTCAAAGAACTGAATAGTGAAACTTTAGGATTGAGTTCTCAGTGAAAGCACCAAAATGTTAGATCAAAATTTGGACCTAACACCCAAATTGTTCTGAATGTTATAGAGTTTCAAATGAAGAACGAGGAAAAAGAAAATAACACACAGAATTTATAGTGGTTCGGCGTTAACGAGCCTACGTCCACTTTATATATTATTGATTATGCTTTGAAAGCTAATACAACAAGGATTTCTCTCTATACTCTCGTACTTTGACAATAATGGTGAATTCTGTACTCAATATTGCCAAAAGATCCCAAAAAATTCCAAGCTCTGGGCTATTTATAGCTGATTTTGTCAGGCGGGTCGTGATAACACGTGGCACAGATCCCGAGAACATCGGATCGCATCGCCTCCGTTGAAGAAATAGTCAAATTAGCCATTGTAGACAGGTGTCGCGATCTGCTTGAAAATCGGATCGTGCAGATGGGGAGAATCGGTCTAAGTAACGGTTAGGGACACGTGTCGCCAGATCCGTGCGATTCGGATCGCTGAAGACTAGCTCGCGCTTGAACGAGTCAGAGGGTTTCCCATGCACCAGGGGATCGGATCGGTTCGCTCTGAGCAACAATATAAGTTTGGATCGGATCGCCTGGATGCGTCGTTCGCTGATGAGATGGGGGCGATCCGTCGAGACGCGATCCTCCGTGGGCGATCCGTCGAAACGCGATCCTCCGTGGGCGAGTCGATAGAGTGCGATCCGACGGTGGGCGAGATGAGGGTGCGATCCATTCTTTCATATCCTGAGAGAACGTGGTTTCATGCTTTCTTCTTATGAATGATCCTGGGTGGCTTGGTCAAAAAACTAGCCAACATCTATATTGATTCTGTTTAACAGAATATATCATATGGAACTGAAAGTGATGTTATCTATATTGTTTAACATCTGTGGATGCTGGGAGACAGGTTGGAGGAATCCAACTGGATTCCTCAACATTTATTTCACTGTTTTTCATATATTGTGATATATGATGTGTTATATAATCTGTTATGGATTATGTGTGTTGGAATGATATTGATCCTTGTTATTCGATATTTTAAATGTCATAAAAGACCTTGGGATGTAAAAAGAATTATTTCAATGTATATTGAAATAAAGGGATTTTATAAAATCAATAGATTTTATAAAAGGAAATATTTCGAAAGTAAATAAAAAGGGAAATGTTTATAAAACGAATAGAGTTTTATAAAAAGGAAAAAATGTTGATAAAACGAATAGAATAGAAAAAAAGGGAAATCATTTGTAAAGTGAAGAACCGTTACTAAAAGTAAATCTTTATAAATGAATAGTTTAATCGAGTTAAAAGGAGTTAATCGATGTTAGTTTAATCGATTAGAGTTAAAGCAAAGGAGTTAATCGATGTTAATTTAATCGATTAGAGTTAAAGTAAAAGGAGTTAATCGATGTTAGTTTAATCGATTAGAGTTAAAGCAAAGGAGTTAATCGATGTTAGTTTAATTGATTAGAGTTAAAGTAAAAGGAGTTAATCGATGTTAGTTTAATCGATTAGAGGTAAAGAAAAGGAGTTAATCAATGTTAGTTTAATCGATTAGAGTTAAAGCAAAGGAGTTAATCGATGTTAGTTTAATCGATTAGAGTTAAAGCAAAGGAGTTAATCGATGTTAGTTTAATCGATTAGAGTTAAAGTAAAAGGAGTTAATCGATGTTAGTTTAATCGATTAGAGTTAAAGTAAAAGGAGTTAATCGAATATAGTTTATTCAAATAGAATAAAGGAGTTAATCGAATATAGTTTATTCGAATAGAAAGTAAAAGGAGTTAACCGAATATATAGTTTATTCAAATAGAATAAAGGAGTTAACCGAATATATAGTTTATTCAAATAGAATAAAGGAGTTAATCGAATATAGTTTATTCGAATAGAAAGTAAAAGGAGTTAATCGAATATATAGTTTATTCAAATAGAATAAAGGAGTTAATCGAATATAGTTTATTCGAATAGAAAGTAAAAGGAGTTAACCGAATATATAGTTTATTCAAATAGAATAAAGGAGTTAATCGAATATGTAGTTTATTCAAATAGAATAAAGGAGTTAATCGAATATAGTTTATTCGAAAAGAAAGTAAAAGGAGTTAATCGAATATATAGTTTATTCAAATAGTATTAAAAGAGCTATCGAATATAGTTTATTCAATAGGAGTTAAGTGAATAGAGTTAAAGTTAAATCAAAAGAGTTAAGTGAATGGAATAAATTGAATAGAGTTACCGAATATACCTTATCGAAGGAAAGAATTATCGAATAGAAAAGATTTGAAAGAGAGCTACGTAAGGAAGTTGGTTAAAGAATTAGAAGGGTGAACTTTGTCTATTTCAAGGTTAGAAACGTTGTTCAGTTAAGGTCTGAGAGGTAGTATTACCCAACTTGATTGACTTCATTTTTATCTAAGGAATGGTTAAGGTACGATAGTAAAGGATGGTTAAGTGAATTTAGTAATTAAAGGAAATGGTTTGAGTCGGCATGGCGATGGTTTGTTTAAACATCTGTCTAAGTCCAATGAAGAAGCTTTGGAAATGTTTTCCAAATAAGAAACCAGAAATGTTTTCTAATAAAGAAAATAAGAAATGGAAATGTTTTCGATTGTTAATAACGTATATTTTCCAAATTTAGAAAATAAGAAATATTGAATATAGGGAAACATGAGATAAATAAATTAAGGTAATAAAGAGATAAATGTTGAATGATGTTTGATCGATATAAACTTTCATTTGGAAATAATATCGTTGTTTGCACACCTGTTTTTCTTCGATAGTTAAATCACAGACTTTCGAAGTTTTGACCATTTTAACGTTGTTAATATGGAGAGACCGGTTGGATTATTATCCAAAGAACCACTCTGTATTGGAATAAGCATTGCGAATCATATATGCCAAAGGAAATTGAAGACAGAGTTATGCAAGGGCTATCCTGTTTACAGAATAGTGCCTTCGGTTCATCCTGTTCCTGGATGACTTGTGTGGACTGATGTCTGACAGAGTATTTCCAAACGATCACGTATATTGATTTCTCCAACCGTACCAAGAGTGGAAGCGGAGAAGGAAACTTATTTTAGCTAACACATAATGTATGGTTGAGGATATCAATCGGTGATTTGATGGATTTGACGATGTGGCATTCGAAGTGAATCTGGTGTGATGATAAAGCGTAGCTTCTAGCCTCACATCCGGTAAATGACAGAAATCGGGCAGGTAGCATGGCTAAGTCGGTCGCACCGAAGTAGGGTGTATAATCACCTGATCTAGAGTTCCATTTATTTCCAAAAATCTATTGTTGATGTTGTCCCATTCGGGAAACGGTTGCTAATCCCAACCGTTGGTGATATACATTCGATACACTCAAGCGAAATGAGTGGTCGGTCATGTGTGGCCGGGTTGCAAGATGTTCTTGTTAAACCCAGAGTATTCCTCTCTAGAGGTACACTAGCGAAAGGTGGTTCCATACCTTGTCATAGTTGGAAATCTATTTACCCAATACGTGCTTGCGGTTTTAATTGTATACTATATATGTAGAACGTGAGATGAAAGCGTTTCTGCAAAATGATTATTATATTGTGGTTGATAGACATTATTATAATATCAAAAGGTTTTTGATATAAAGATATTTTGGATTCTCATAAGGGAAAAACCCGTTCCGTTATATGGCGTGGTCTTATGAGATATCGTTTACTTGTTCGAACTGTTTTTAACTGTTTTACTCATACCCGTCCCATGACTGACCCAGAGTTTATTTGTTTGTTTCCCTAAACTCTTGGGTGCCTAAATTTGTAAGGACAGTCAAGTAGTCGGGATTTTACAGATACACTTGAAGAGCTGGAGCAGGAGGCTTCAGGATCACATAGCTATAGTTATTTCCGCTGTGTTGTAAGTGTTGTATTTTGATAATGATGTATATTCAAGTACTGATGTATATTTCAAAGTTATGTTACATATATCTTATGTTATTCGTTCCGCTGTGAGATTCGTGTTACTCTGATGTTGTGTTTTTCTTCTTCTATTCTAAGTTTCTATCTTATCTATCCTCACCCTCTAATTTCTTTCATTAATGATCGGTATTTTTCGATGTTTGGTTAGTCGTCATCGTGTTTTTGTCGATAACCAAAGTCGTCAAAATCCCGGGTCATTACACCACCTCCGTTAAGGTCACTCACATAGGGAATGCTTTAAGTTTGGTGGAGCATTATAGGTAAAAGATGCAGATAAATTACAAGACAGACAATTAAAGCAGCGTCAAATAAATAAAACTTTATTTCATTTATAAACAGCTTGTACACATATTGATTTACAATTCCAAAGTACCAAAGTATCCTGTCTTGCTTACGAAAATAAAGAAGCATAAAATGATTTTCCCAAATAAAGCATGAGCCATCCATAGCAGTAGAAGATAGAGTCCAAGGCAACACGTCAAAAAGTCTTCAAGCTTGGAAAGAGTAACAGTTCAAACAAACCTGAGCTATTCCCTCCCTGACTACCAGGGGGTAGGGAAACAGAAGAAAAGAGGCAAAAGCAAACTAGGTCAGACATAAAGTCTGGTAAGTCCAGTGATTCTTAGTATTTAAACGAGGAAAAGGGTCATGACATGAATAAACTAAATATAAGACTAAACCATAGTAACAAGATAATATGAGATAAGCATGGGATATGGCAAGATAAACTGAATGTACCGATAAACTGAATGTACTGATAAACTGAATGTACTGATAAACTGAATGCGCTTCTACTCCTTCTCTGCTTCGCAACTACCCTGTTTATACTAATTTCTATATCTCTGCACTACCTAACTGGTGTTCAAACTAGTAATCTATGATCATATGATAACGTGATCCCAATCCCCGTATTTGCGGTTGCCTTCAGGTGTACATCTATTATGGGGATTCCGTTTATTACCTAGATCTAATCTAGTGTAACACCCCACCTCCGTCAAGGTCACTCACAAAGGGAATGCCTTAACTTTGATGGAGCGTTTTAGTAGACATAACAGAATATTACAAGAACAGATACATAAAGCAGTACTAGAAAAATTTACAACATTATTACAGCGGAAAACAGAAATCAGTTTTGTTACATCCTTCCAAATCACTTTACCAAAAGTCAAGTACATATATATATATCAGCCCTTTTCAAAAGCCCTCAGAGTACAAAACTTTAAAATCATAATCCCCACAGAAGCTGCCATAAGGAGTCAAGCCATACTTTAAGCACTTTAAGTAATTCAAGCAGAAGAAATCCGGATCAAGCTAAAGTATTCCCTCCTTGGATACCTGGGGGGAACGGAAAGAAAAGGGGCGAAAAAAAACGAGGTCAGACATAAAGTCTTGCGAGTCCAGTGATTTCCAGCATATGAACAGATAATAATAATCATGGCATGCAAATAAAACTGGATGCGAGATAACAGTAACAGGAGTAGCAGATATACTTAGGTTAAACAAAAGAAATAGAATGATATAAGCTATTACTTTTCACTTCTCTGCACTAATACTAGTATAACAGGATTAGGTGTTACCCTAATGTCTAAACAGAAAAAGAATAATGGGCCTTTACCACCCGAACAGAAGGTACAGGAAAAGAAACAGAATAATCCTTACGAAAACAGAATGTTAGAATTAGGTGTACACTAGTAAATGGGCCTTTACCACCCCAACAGACGGTACCACACAGAACAGACAGATGTTACCACCCAACAGAAACAGACGGTACCCCACAGAACAGACAGAGCTAAGTGTACCCTAAATCCTACCCCACGAGATCGGCTCCCTAATACATAAATACCCTGTGCCAGCCCCACAAAAGGGTGTGTCATTCCCTAAAGTGGCAACCTTTGAATGACACAGACCTATTTACAGATGTCACGGCATCTTACATCCTCAGAGGCAGACCGGGATCCATGCACGCACATGACCCGGTTGGAACACACCATCAACACCCTTCGCCATTATCAGAATGAACCGCTTATAATTAGTTCAGTAAGCGTGCCCAGACCCTACCTACTGTTGGGTCATTGTTTTGATACCAGAAAGGGTTACTGACTAATATGGGTCTCAAACAACAGATGACACAAGTATTTTTCCTTCCTAACCTTGTGTCCCCAGACTAACAGATTTCAGATTAACTTGTTTACAAGTTTTCAGACATACAGAGTTCAGGTCAACTAGTTCAAAGATCAAAAAATCAAGTTAACAGGTTTTCGGACTAATGGATTAGATGTACAGTTCTTAACAGACTTACAGATTGTCTAACTTTGTATTGGGCCCACCAACTTACGAAACGGGTTTGTTAAATTCATCAATCCGGTTGGTTTAACCATATTCACCCGAAACATTTTAGACATCATATTTATCCCAAATTTGCATTAATTAAATATTAATGCACAGACCTCTCACATTAGGTCGGTAGCTTGTGGCCGCTGGATATGCCGGGCGGTTCTGGGCAAACTTCTGCCACAAGCCAGACCTAACCTCGTGTCTAGGCATATTTTAGTTATGCCTACAACCTCTCACATTAGACTGACAGTTTGTGGTCGTTGGTTAAGCCGGTTGGTTCCGGGCAAGCTTCGACCGCAAAAAGAGTCTAACCTCGTGTCATAGACAATTCATTCCAATATAGATTTTTCAGATATCAGACTAATTCTGTTTATTTAACAGATTAAGCTTCTTCACAGGATACAACAGATTAATCAAATTTCCATGTTTTACTAAATCTTAGGTCGAGCCTACGGATTTCCATACCCAGATTACCATTATCTAGTTTTCAACAGATAGCAGATCTAGCGATTCAATAGATTTAGCAGATAACAGATTTATCAGTTTAGGCAATTCAATAGATTTAGTAGATAACGGATTAGGCAATTTAACAGATTTAGCAGATAACAGATGTAGCAGATTATATATATCTAAAACTCTATTTACATATCTTGCCTAATCATAAATTTAGCCTAAACTTACATGCCCAAATCAAGATCATAATTCATAATACAATATATGCCCCAAATTTTAGTCTTAATATTCCCATTTACAGTTCATGTCAAAACTAGATTTAATATTCAAGTTCACCATTTATGTCCAAGACTAATATACATGTTAATCATTCACTATTATAGCCAATTCAGATTATGTCAACATATTTATTATGCTAAATTAACTTAATTAAGCTACGCCCAATCCCCGTATAACATGTTTCCACAAGTTCTCTAAGTACTCATGAAATGGCACTAACAAAAGGAGTAGGGGATAAGCACAAGAATTGATATAAAAGAATAGGCATGCAATAATGAACCAAATACAATAATAATGTCTCCAATAGGTTCGATGTACATAACAGTGAACAGGAATAAAATAGCCAAGTTACACACTAATTATGAGATCTAACATAATTAAGGGAATATGCATAAGAAACTAACTACAATAGTTATAGGAAACTAACCACAATAGTCATGGGCGACTAATCACAATAGTTTCTTATTCAATGTCATAGGCAATAGTCTCATAGTCATGAGTCATAGTCATAGGCAATAGTCTCATAAGCATGAATCATAGTCATAGGCAATAGTCTCATAGGCATGAATCATAGTCATAGGCAATAGTCTCATAGGCAACAGTTTCATGTCCAATTATGCATTATTCATTATTTGTCCCAAAATTTAGCATTCGTGCGTTAATCTCCTATGAGATTCGGCGCAGGCTCATAGTAGCCTGGCTATAGAACAGAAAGAAGAAAGAGGTACAGAATAGTCACAGAAAAACAGATCTGACAGATAAGAATATACATAACCTCAAATTCAGATTTATAACCACGTCAAGATCATAATTAAAGTTCATATTTGAAAATAACCGTACTTACAATCAAAAAGGAAAGTCTTAATTTTTGGTATCTGATTTCTGACACTGAATAGCGTTACTTTGGCATAGACTATCGATTAGATTAGAAATAGTTGTTCCCTTTTAACTTTATTTAGATTGGAAGAAGATCCTAGTTTTGATTCCAGCAGAGTAACGACGCCATTATTTTATTTAATAAGAACGGAGGCAGAGTATAGGAATGAAATTGTGCAGCATAAGGTTAGAGAAGAATGGTGTAAAGAGAATGGGGCTAGGGGGCTGTTTATATAGGATTAGGCGAACGAATCTAGACTGAAAACGAGACCAGAAACATTAGAATGAATCAGGTTCAAAAACTGGGTTTTGGGAGCAGGTTGACCCCTAGGTCGACACTATGGTCGACCTGGCCCCTGGGAGGTCGACACTATGGTCGACCCCCAGGTCGACCTGGTCCATGGCGGGAATTTTCCCACCAACCTATTTTGGGATTTTGAATTCGAATTTGAGTTCGAATTTTCGAGCTGTTTTCGATTCTGAAAATCTCTGAAACTTCGGAGGGTCATATCTCCCTCATACGGACTCCGTTTCTCGAAAACTCGGATTTGTTTCCAAGCAGAATTTCGAGACGAACGCAATGGCGCAACCCTTTCCCTTGATTCTTATTTTAAAAATTAATTATTCTCTGATTTGTTACTTATACGTTCACAGAAAATACGGGGTGTTACATTCTCCTCTCCTTAAAGGATTTCGTCCCCGAAATCTTCAAGTTAAGAAGAATGTGTCCTACCTTCCAGTCATCCATCTACTCAACCATCATCCACAAGCATCCATTTTCCTTAGAAAACTTCTAATGTTGTATGAACATATGCAAAAGTGTGTGTATATGTTCCTTATCTAATGCAAAGATCAGGCGGTCCACTGATTCAGTTGACCTCCTTAATGCGAATTATGTCAGTGCCATGAGTCCAACATGTATGCAATTTTCCTATTTGATCCATATCATTCTTGTATGAGTGACATCCATTCATTCATATGCAACATCCATGTGATGAGTCAATCATTTTACATCCACAAAAATTGAGAATGCTCACACATCCATATGCAGTATGAGATTGTTTTCGAGCCGATCTAGTGCCTAGTGTGTGTATATGCATCCACGAGCAACCACTAACAACCACTTGCATCCACTTGTAGATAAACAAAAACTTGGTTTCCATTAGACATTGGTTGAGAGACTAATTCCTCTAAGTATCAACCCCGAAGACCGAAATCAACATCAGATTGACACCTAGAGGATTACCCTCTTTAACCTTATCAGAAATATTCAGATATTTACAGATTACTAGTACAGATCAGATTACCAAATGATTCTTAGGAAACTAAGCATGATAAAAACCCAGAATGTATGCGTCATAGTCAACTTAACGCTCAACACAGATACCCAACTTATCACAATTAGATGAGTCATAACCCTTATGGGTCTGAGTCTACAGCGGAATCAGAAACAATACTAGTATTAAAGTGCAGAGTATAGATCACAGAATCAAAATGCCAGAATCAGAAAAGAGTTTTAACCCAACAATCAGATAAAGAAATTAGACCTCCTACAGAAAGTTTTCCTATTTCTATCCTATCGACTAGCTCCTGCCCTCTGCCCTTGCCCTCGTTTCTTCGGGCAGTCCCTAGTGAAGTGTCCCATCTCACCACAGTTGAAGCAAGTGCCCTTTCTTTTTATGCAATCCTTGTTCAGATGAATCGAGCTTCCACAAGTAAAGCACTTTTTCTCCTTCTTATCTTCAGACTTCTCATCCT
Source organism: Allium sativum (assembly GCA_030737875.1). Taxonomy (NCBI): domain Eukaryota; kingdom Viridiplantae; phylum Streptophyta; class Magnoliopsida; order Asparagales; family Amaryllidaceae; genus Allium; species Allium sativum. The sequence goes on from CM060920.1 coordinate 695,128,047, forward strand.
TCTTTTGTGTTTCCTTTTTGGGCCATGCTTTCTTGTTCTGTGGTTCTTCCTTCTTTGCCTCTTTCTTGCCCTTGTCTTCCTCGTGCAGTAGTGCCATGTCCACCAATCTCTCGTAAGTCGCTCCCATGGGTACATGGGTCATGGCTAGGCTGTGCAATGGCTCGTTCAATCCTTTAACAAAGCGTAGAGACTTTTTATGCTGAGTGTTGACTAAATCCAGTCCGAACCTAGCTAGTTGGTTGAACTGGTTGACGTATTCCTTGACCGTCATGCTCCCTTGCTTAAGAGATAAGAACTTCTCCACCTGCAGACTTCACTCAGCTTGTGAGAGGAATCTCATCTCAAATCTCATCCTGAAATCCTCCCAAGTTTCCACCGGTCTATCAGCATGGGTAATCTCCCACCAATAAGAAGCTTCGTCTTTAAGCAACCACACTGCCAACCGTAACTTTTGCCTGTCGTCTACCTCAAAAATGACGAATAAATCTTCGGTCTCCTTCAGCCAGTTCCTTGCTGCCACAAAGGATTCAGTTCCATAGAAGTCTTTTCCACTCATAGCCTTGGAGTCTCTACAGTCTTTGCGAAAGCATTTCCACGAGGAGGAGGAGGGGGAGGAGGAGGTGGTACCACTGCCACTGGGGGAGGAATATCTGCTGGGCCTGTACCGTTGGCCCTAGCCTCTAAGTACCTCCTGAACCAGCCAGGTATTGGCACACCCTCTGGAAGGTTAAGATTCCCAGACATGCTGAAACGAAAGAAAAAGGATTCAAAACGGAGAACTGAAAAGATAGATATATGGCTTTCGGGGATTATGTTTTCCAAAATAAGCTTTATTTTTGAAAATATTTCCTTTTAAAACCATTTTGAAAATAGTTTTCAAAAACTTTACCCAATCTGGTAACCTTCAGCTCTGATACCAAGTGTAACACCCCACCTCCGTCAAGGTCACTCACGAAGGGAATGCCTTAACTTTGATGGAGCGTTTTAGTAGAGAGAACAGAATATTACAAGAACAAATACGTAAAGCAGTACTAGAAAAAATTACAACTTTATTATAGCGGAAAACAGAAATCTGTTTGGTTACATCCTTCCAAATCACTTTACCAAAAGTCAAGTACATATATATATCAGCTCTTTTCAAAAGCCCTCAGAGTACAAAACTTTAAAATCATAATCCCTACAGAAGCTGCCATAAGGAGTCAAGCCATACTTTAAGCACTTTAAGTACTTCAAGCAGAAGAAATCCGGATCAAGCTAAAGTATTCCCTCCTTGGAAACCTGGGGGGAGGGGACGGAAAGAAAAGGGGCGAAAAACAAACGAGGTCATACATAAAGTCTGGCGAGTCCATTGATTTCCGGCGTATGAACAGATAATAATAATCATGGCATGCAAATAAAACTGGATGCGAGATAACAATAACAATAGTAGCAGATATACTTAGGTTAAACAAAAGAAACAGAATGATATAAGCTATTACTTTTCACTTCTCTGCACTAATACTAGTACAACAGGATTAGGTGTTTCCCTAATGTCTAAAAAGAAACATAATAATGGGCCTTTACCACCCGAACAGAAGGTACAGGAAAAGAAACAGAATAATCCTTACGGAAACAGAATGTTAGAATTAGGTGTACACTAGTAAATGGGCCTTTACCACCCCAACAGACGGTACCACGCAGAACAGACAGAAGTTACCACCCAACAGAAACAGATGGTACCCCACAGAACAGACAGGACTAAGTGTACCCTAAATCCTACCCCATGCGATCGGCTCCCTAATACATAAATACCCTGTGCCAGCCCCACAAAAGGGTGTATCATTCCCAAAAGTGGCAAACTTTGAACGACACAGACCTATTTACAGATGTCACGGCGTCTTACATCCTTAGAAGCAGACCGGGATCCATGCACGCACATGACCCGGTTGGAACGCACCATCAACACCCCTCGCCATTATCAGAACAAACCGCTTATAATTAGTTCAGTAAGCGTGCCCGGACCCTACCTACTGTCGGGTCATAGTTTTGATACCAGAAAGGGTTACAGACTAATTTAGGTCCCAAACAACAGATGACACAAGTATTTTTCCCTCCTAACCTTGTGTCCCGAGACTAACAGATTTCAGATTAACTTGTTTACAAGTTTTCAGACATATAGAGTTCACGTCAACAAGTTCACAGATCAGAAAATCAAGTTAATAGGTTTTCAGACTAATGGATCAGATGTATAGTTCTTAACAGATTTACAGATTGTCTAACTTTGTATTGGGCCCACCGACTTACGAAACGGGTTTGTTAAATTCATCAATCCAGTTGGTTTAACCCTATTCACCCAAAACTTTTTAGACATCATATTTATCCCAGATTTCATTAATTAAATATTAATGCACAGACCTCTCACATTAGGTCGGTAGCTTGTGGCCGCTGGATATGTCGGGCGGTTCCGGGCAGACTTCTGCCACAAGCCAGACCTAACCTCGTGTCTAAGCATATTTTAGTTATGCATACGACCTCTCACATTAGACTGATAGTTTGCGGTCGCTGGTTAAGCCGGTTGGTTCCGGGCAGGCTTCCACCGCAAACAGAGTCTAACCTCGTGTCATAGCCAATTCATTCCAATACATATTTTTCAGATATCAGACTAATTCTGTTTGTTTGACAGATTAAACTTCTTCACAGGATACAACAGATTAATCAAATTTCCATGTTTTACTAAATTTTAGGTCGAGCCTACGGATTTCCATACGCAGATTACCATTATCTAGTTTTCAACAGATCAGACAATTCAACAGATAGCAGATCTAGCGATTCAACAGATTTAGCAGATAACAGATTTAGCAGTTTAGGCAATTCAATAGATTAAGCAGATAACGGATTAGGCAATTTAATAGATTTAGCAGATAACAGATTTAGCAGATTATATATATCTATAACTCTATTTACATATCTTGCCTAATCATAAATTTAGCCTAAACTTACATGCCCAAATCAAGGTCATAATTCATAATACAGTATATGCCCCAAATTTTAGTCTTAATATTCCCATTTACAGTTCATATCAAAACTAGATTTAATATTTTAGTTCACCATTTATGTCCAAGACTAATATACTTGTTAATCATTCACTATTATAGCCAATTCAGATTATGCCAATATATTTATTATGCCAAATTAACTTAATTAAGCTATGCCCAATTCCCGTATAACATGTTTCCACAAATCTCTAAGTACTCATGAAATGGAACTAACAAAAGGAGTAGAGGATAAGCACAAGAATTGATATAAAAGAATAGGCATGCAATAATGAACCAAATGCAATAATAATGGCTCCAATAGGCTCGATGTACATAACAGTGAATGGGAATAAACTAGCCAAGTTACACACTAATTATGAGATCTAACATAATTAGGGGAATAAGCATAAGAAACTAACTACAATAGTTATAGGAAACTAACCACAATAGTCATGGACGACTAATCACAATAGTTTCTTATTTAATGTCATAGGCAATAGTCTCATAGTCATGAGTCATAGTCATAGGCAATAGTCTCATAGGCATGAATCATAGTCATAGGCAATAGTCTCAAGGGCAACAGTTTCATGTCCAATTATGCATTATTCATTATTTGTCCCAAAATTTAGCATTTGTGCGTTAATCTCTTATGAGATTCGGCGTAGGCTCGTAGTAGCCTGGCTATAGAACCGAAAGAAGAAAGAGGTACAGAATAGTCACAGAAAAACCGATCTGACAGATAAGAATATACATAACCTCAGATTCAGATTTATAACCACGTCAAGATCATAATTAAAGTTCATATCTGAAAATAACTGTACTCACAATCAAAAAGGAAAGTCTTGATTTCTGGTATCTGAGTTCTGACACTGAATAGCGTTTCTTTAACATAGACTATCGATTAGATTAGAAAATAGTTGTTCCCTTTTAACTTTATTCAGATTGGAAGAAGATCCTAGTTTTGATTCCAGCAGAGTAACGACGCCATTATTTTATTTAATAAGAACGGAGGCAGAGTATAGGAATGAAATTGTGCAGCATATGGTTAGAGAAGAATGGGGCTAGGGGGTTGTTTATATAGGATTAGGCGAACGAATCTAGACTGAAAACGAGACCAGAAACATCAGAATGAATCAGGTTCAAAAACTGGGTTTCGGGAGTAGGTTGACCCCCAGGTCGACACTATGGTCGACCTGGCCCCTGGGAGGTCGACACTATGGTCGACCTCCAGGTCGACCTGGTCCATGGGCGGGAATTTTCCCGCCCAGCCTGTTTTGGGATTTTGAATTCGAATTTTCGAGTTGTTTTCGATTCTGAAAATCTCTGAAAATTCGGAGGGTCATATCTCCCTCATACGGACTCCGTTTCTCGAAAACTCGGACTTGTTTCCAAGCAGAATTTCAAGACGAATGCAATGGCACAACCCGTTTCCCTTGATTCTTAATTTAAAAATTAATTATTCTCTGATTTGTTACTTATACGTTCACAGAAAATACGGGGTGTTACATCTAGGGTTTACAATCGAGTGCTTACTAGATTCAACGAGGGTTTATGCTACCTAGGGCCACTGGGGTTTATGCTACCTATTGAACGCTTCTCGGATTCAGGGTTTACGCGACCTATGTCCAACTAGGGATTATGCTACCTACGTGTATTAATTTTTCATGTGTCTGTGTCAGTCGGCCATCTATTGCGTGTAGATACTTTGTGCTGGCCCCACCATAAGGTATATCAAGCCTTATGATAGCGACCCGACACGATTCAAGATGCACAGTGTATAACTACTGGCACCCAGTGCCTGCTTTTTCCCACTCCGGAATACGTGCACGCCCGTAAACCATCAGAACCTACACTGACGTACCCCCTGCCGTTATCTTTGACCGCTTAAAATCAACCCAGTAATCGTGCCCCACCCTGCCTTGTTTCAGGGTACCATGATACATTTATGTGGGTTACTGCTGAAATGGGTCCCCGTTACTAGGGTTTCGTGCTGGTTAAGTTTATGGGCATATATTTACTAATATTACCCACCAACCCGATGTGTACTTAACCTTCCCACCGATTCAAGCATGTTTATTTAATGGTTAAGTTCAGTGTGCCTATATTTACTAATATTACCCACCAACCGGATATGTACTTAACCTCCTACTCGTCAGTCGTGTTGGTTAAGTGGTTCTTATTAACTTAACCTTTCTCGCTTATCTTTTTGGATTGGTTAAGTGTGATCTATTAACTTAACCTTGTTCAGTCATCAGGTTATATTGGTTAAGTATTCCCCATTTAACTTAACCCCATTAACTCATCAAATTATACAGGTCAAGTGTCATTAATCAATTCGAGTTAACTTAACCCATCCACCTGTCACATCATGTTGGTTAAGTGTTTCCTTCTAGTGTTGACTTGACCCTACCTCAATTCGTGTTATATTGGTTAAGTGTTTTCCTCTTATATTACTTAACCCTACCACATGTCATTATATATTTTGGTTAAGTGTTACTTTAGTTAACTTAACCCTATCATCTTCTTAATTAACATGTTACAATGGTTAAGTGTTCTAAATTTACTTAACCTCACCCACTTGTCTAATTAACATGTTGTAACGGTTAAGTGTTCTAATTTTACTTAACCTCACCCACTTGCCTAGTTAACATGTTATTACGGTTAAGTGTTTCCCTAATTACTTAACCTCACCATTTTTAGCTTGATTTATTCATGAGCCTTAATTAATTAATTAAAGCACCAACCACTCACATTAGACAGATATTGTTGTGGTTACTGGATGTGTCGGTCGGTTCCAGGCAGGTTTACACCACAACTCAGTCTAACCTCGGGTCTTTCTGGGCTTGATGCACTAACCACCCACATTAGACAGGTATTGTTGTGGTCATTGGATGTGTCGGTCGGTTCCGGGCAGTTTTACACCACAACTCAGTCTAACCTCGGGTTAGGCATATTCGTCTTTTACTAAATTTACATATTTACTATTTATGAAAAAATTTCGTAAATCAATTTAGCCTAGATCATATTTATTTGTCATGCAAATTTGCATATTTATATTTTATGCCGAAAACTTGATTTACCTATCCATCAGCCCAACTTGCAGTTTATACCAATTTTAGATTTAATATTCCCCTTTTACAATTCATGCCCAATCTAAATTAATATTCCAATTTATGGTTCATGTCAAAACTAGATTTAATATTCTAGTTTACCGTTTATGTCCAAAACTTGGTTTACATGCAAATTACACCCTTTGCGGCCAATTAAATTTATCAACTTATGCCCAAGTCTAATATGCATGTAAATCATTAACTATTACAGCCAATTTAGACTATGCCTATTTATTATGCCACACTAACTAAATTAAGCTACGCCCAAATTCCCGCGCTGAAATCGTACATATAACATGATTCCATAAGTTTCTAAGTACTCATGAAATGATACTAATAGTATCAAAGCAAGGAATAGGGGATAAGCACGAGAATTGACATAAAAGAATAGCCATGCAAGAATGAACCAAATACAAACATAATTGTTCCAATGGGTTTGATGTACATAACAGTGAATAGGAATAAATTAGACAAGTGACGCACTAAATATGAGATCCACAAAATCATGGGAACAAGCATAGGTGATTTGGTCCAACATAATGCCAGTTCAAGGTACATCATGATCGGTTAATTGTAAAATTAGGAATAGTCATAAGCAACTAACTACAATAGTCATAGGCAATTAACCATAATAGTCATGGATGACTAATCACTATAATTTCCTAACCAATGTCATAGGCAATAGTCTCATAGTTATGATTCATAGTCGTAGGCAATAATTTCATAGGCGACAGTTCATGGCCATAGTCTTAGACAGAGGTCTCATAGTCATAGGCAATAGCTTCATAGGCAATAGTTTCATAGTCATAGTCATATGTAATAGTCTCTTTGTCATGGATCATAGTCATAGGCGATAGTTTCAGGGGCAATAGTTTCATAGTCATAGTCTTAGGCAAAATTCTGATAATCATAGTCATTGGCAATTAGCCACAATAAGTTCTAGGCCACAATCGAGAATCAGATCCAAAGGCATAGATAATGTTAGATTTGACATAAGCACGAATCAAAGATAATTAACTTGCAAATTGGTATAGTTCTATATTTTGATTCATTACATTCACAATTCCAATTACACTTCAAATCTAAGGAATAACCGAACTTACAGTGATCGGTTTAGAAAAGGCAATTTGCTATGATTCGAGAGACGTCGCTTGAAGCAGAATGCCTACCATCCAACTTGAAGCTTTAACTTGATTCTCTTTTAATTCTATTCAGTTTGGAAGAAGATGCGTTAATCCTAGTTTTGATTCTAGCAGAGTAGCGACGCCATTTTTAGTTTTAATTAGAATTAAGGCAGAGTATATACAAAATGAAATTGTGTGGAGAGAAAGCTAAGTTTGGGGGTGTTTAAATAGCATAGGCGTCCAGGTGCAGAAAAATGGATCTGTCTGCAGATCTGGAAAACAGGAGGGAGGTCAACCCTAGTGTCAACCTGTATACCCAGGTCGACCCCCAGGTCGACCTTAGTGTCGACCTGTGTAGGTAGGTTGACCCCCAGGTTGACCCTAGTGTCAACCTGGGTCCTGTCTGTTTTGAATTTCGGGCTGAAACTTCTGAAGGCCATATCTTCTTCATATGGAGTCCGATTTATGCAAACTTGGATTCTATTCCAAGCAGAATTTCGAGACGAACGCAATGGCATAGCCCGTTTCCCTTAATTATTCTGTTATAATTTAATTATTCCCTGATTTGTTACTCTTTTGAACATAGAAAATACGGGGTGTTACACCTTTACCAAGTGACCCTCACATCCGCAATTATGGCACTTCCTTTTATCCATAGCCTTGTCATTCTTTCTGCCCTACTTTTGTTGTTGCTGTTATCTTTTTTTTGGCCACACTTTCTTATTTTTTGTTTCCTCCATCTTAGTTTCTTTCTTGTCGCCCTTGTCTTCCTCATGCATTAATGCTATATCAACGAGCCTCTCAAAAGTTTCTCCCATTGGAATATGAGACATAGCTAACCCATGAAGGGGTTCATTCAATCCTCTAGCAAACCGCAAAGCTTTCTTATGCGGAGTATCCACTAGCTCCAACCCAAACATTGCCATTTGATTGAATTTGTTAACATACTCTTTGACAGTCATACCTCCTTGCTTGAGAGCTAGAAACCTTTCCGTTTGCATACTTTTCTCAGCTTGAGAAAGAAACTTCATTTCAAACCTCTACCGAAAATCATCCCAAGTCCCCACTGGATACCCTGCTTGCATCACTTCCCACCAGAATAAAGCCTCATAGACAAGCGGCTAACTGAATCTTCCTACAATCGTCAACTTCAAAAATTGCAAACAAATCCTCCGTCTCTTTGAGCCAGTTCCTTGCCTCTACGAAAGTTTCGGTTCCTCGAAATGGCTTTCCACACATAGCACAGAAATCTTTGCAGATCTTAAAGAAATTACCTGCTCTGAAGGAAGAGGATGAGGAACAGTGGGTGCAGCTGGGAGAGGAACGTTTGCTGGACCACCGGCAGGCGCCTTGGCCTCTAGATACCTACGGAACCCGCCTAGTATCGTAACGCCCTCAGGAATATTAGGCTCCCCAGACATGCTGAAAAGAAAAGAAAAGGGATTCAGACAGAGAATCGAAAGGTATTACATATGGCTTTGGGGAAAACGTTTTTCAACATAGACTTTTTCTTTTGAAAATGCTTTCTTTTAAAACCTTTTTGAAAATAATTTTCAAAGTCTTCTATCCGATCTGGTAACCTTCAGCTTTGATACCAAGTGTGACACCCCACATCCGTTAATATCACCCATTAAGAGAATGCATTAAGTTTCGTGAAGCGTTATAGTTAAACAGAAACAGAAACATTACAAGACGATATAAAATAGCAGCGAAATTTAAAATTTTATAATGCAGAAAACGTCGTAGTTCAAAACTTGGTTACATCATATGTCTGAAATGCATAAAACCCAGTACATCCTTAAAAATTATGTCTTGTACTTAAAACATCAGAGTACAATAATAAAAGAAGCATAATCGCCAAAACATAGCCATAGTAGAGAGATATGAAATCAAGCCGTACATCTAAAACAGCTCCAAGCAAGATGAAAGCAGAGTCCTGATCAAGCTTGAGTATTCCCACCCTGAGAACCTAGGGGGAAACAAAAGAGAAAGAAGAGGAAATAAAATAGGTCAGACATAAAGTCTGGCGAGTCCAGTTACTTTTAGCATATAAATAAGTAAAAGTGTCATGACAAGCATGTAAAGTGGATAAGAGGGATAACATCATAAAAGGAAGGTACGACAAGGTGAACAAGATAAACATGATGGAGTATATTGCGCTTCTCTAGTACTTTCTCTTTCTCTCTGCACCAATACTAGTATAACCAGAATGAGATGATCCCAACAACTATAAGATGGTAGACTTAGGCGTACTTCTAGTGAGAGGTTTAACTCCATACAATCAACATGCAGCCCAACATATCGGAGTTACCAATAAGGATGATAACGGGCTCCTAAACATACCAAAGTCTAGATGTACCCTAATTACTACCCCAATCGATCAGCTCCCTAGTCCATATATACCCTGTGCTGGCCCCATAGTAGGATGTATCACTTCCTAAAGTGGCAACCCTTCGTTTTCAGGATATGCACAACCATATCTACTGATGGTATCTAAACCTCCTCTACTGGACCCACGCACGCACATGACCCCATCAAAACGCGTTGCCCACACCACCTCTTCGTTTGGATCTCTTACAATCAGCCCAGAAAGCGTGCCCCAACTCCGACCTGGTTCAGAGTACTCATTTGATACCTATATATGGGTTATTGGCTGAAACGGGTCCCCTACACAAGATGATACAAGCTTCCCCCTATGCTTGCATCCCCACGAGGTTTTCCACAGGATATGCCATACCAGAGTAAAAGAATGCACAACCCCACATATTAAGTTTGTGGGCCTATATATATATATATATATATATATATATATATATATATATATATATATATATATTACCCACCAACCCAAGATATACTTAACCCTCCCCACTATTTCATACCATTTTACTTAACCTCTACTCAAGTTAACATATACAATCCCTATGGATTCAACTAGGTTAAGTATTCAAGTTATTACCATATTCATTTATGGTTATAATATACTAGACCTCCCACATTAAACCTACAACTTGTGAATATTGGATATGCCGGGCGGTTCTGGGCAGACTTCTTCCACAAGTCGAGATTAACCTCATGTCTTAGCACGTCACGTGTTTATGCACTTAGACCCCTCATATTGGATTCACCACTTGTGGTCGTTGGATATGTCGATCGGTTCCGGAAAGACTTCCACCACAAGTGTAATCTAACCTCATGTCTAAGCGTGGTTACAGTTTCTAATGACTGTAATTCTAGGCATTTCCATTATTAACCAATTATTCCTATGTCATTATAGGTTTTCATGCCCCTTTCCCAAGTCATGTTCATAATGAACCATATTCCCCAAAATAAGTTTTTTAATCACAATTACGGTTTATGCCCCAAATCCACATTCATGTATTACATTCAATTTATGCCCAAATTTCCCAATATAAGTTATGTCCCGATTTTAACATTTTCCCCTCGTTCCCAATTTTACGTGTTCTCATATTTCAGCGGCATGCCTAGGCTCGGAGGTAGCCTGGGTATAAAAATAACAGGGAAAAGAAGAAGGTAAGAGGACAAAAATGATCATAATAATAGGATTGGCATATAATGGCAGAAATAGGCATAACAACTAACAAACATATAGTGACAAAGTTGGGCAAATGACAAGATACGAATATAGGAACAGATCTGATGATCATGTGATAGTAGAATTGATTCTAACATAATAGCGATATCATAAATAGGCATGATGAGATTTAAGACATGAATTAGATCAACTAGTTCTGACATGATAAATAGGCGTTGCCTTAGATCTAGTTCATGATCATGTCAAAATAACTTAAATACACAGGTTATAGTAGATCTGATATGATTCAAATAGTCACAAGCTTAGATCCAAGTTATAGTCATGTCAAAATTAACTTTTAAATATTTAGAACTAAAATTATAGACTCAATGTAATTGGATCTAAGAAATAGAAGGGGGATTGCAGATGTTGAATCACAGATCTCTAAACTTGAATAACTCTAGTTGATTGTTGAAGAAGAAAAGACTTGATTTAATCTGGGCAGAGGCACCATCTAGTTCTCCATTGATTTAGGTTTGGAGAAATAAGAGAAATGGGGTCTTATTTATGCCTAAAGCCAACGAACCAAGTCAAGAAAGGCGTCCACATTCAGCCAAAAGAATTTTTCCCAGATCTATCGTAAGGGGTCGACCCCAATTGGTGTGTCGACCTAGGGGTCGATACCCCCCTTGATGGGGTTGCACCCCTAGGTGGGAATTTTCTCGCTCCCCTTTTTTACGTGAATTTTGAACTGTTTTGAATTCTGGGCTTATTTTATTCATATATATTCTTCTTACGCGTATACAAATTTCAAACCTTAATAACTTCTTCATACGGTGTTCGTTTTACGCAAACCAATTATCTATTTTGACCAGAATTCTGGATATTTAATTAAGTATTCTTTAATTTATCATCTTTAGTGTTGTTAAAATTACATGGGGTTACAGATGATTTGTCATAAGGCAAAAGAACTAAGTATAAAATTTATAAAATGGTTTTACAACAAAGAAGTTCTATTAACATATTTTTATAAAATTATGAAAAAGAGCTTATAATGAATTTGGTTTTATAAAGCATTTTATAGAACGATCTTAAAATGAATTCCAGTTTTATAAACAAGTTTTATAGGAATATATTCCAGAGTTTTATACTCAACCAAGTTTATAACAAGTTTACGAAGCTATTAAAACAAAGTAAGTTTTATAATTGATTCCCAACTGCTTTCAAATCAGGTTTTAGAAATAACTAAACCAATTATGAATCGACTTGTAAATAGTTTAAGAAATCTATAACAAAATTTTGCAAGAGTTTGGAAATTTATAAAAAAAACCTTATAAATTATGCAACAAGATTTTCGAAGAGAATTTATAAATAATTTGATCTATAATAAAAGAAATATTAAAGATTTGAAATTAGATTTTAAGTATGTTAAAACTTAATGGATTTAAATTGTAATACATAATATTCTGATTGAACTCTTATTGAATTCCAAAGGAAGAACTCGTATTTCTCAAGTAATTTGGTAGATGATTTCACCGTTATTCGATGAATTGTACATGATTGAATACGAAAACTGGTATTGATTATAATCAATCTTATTAATACACGTTTTTAACTTAATACCAATTGGTTTAGGATTTACTGTAAACAAAGTATGACATGACATTGTTACAACCCATCTGGTTGTAATTATACTTATACTATTGAGATAAGTATATAGCAATGTTTTCGAAGTATGAAAAACAATATAATTTATTAGTACACTTATACCATTGAGAAAAGCGCATGGCTATGTTCCTAAAGTATTGAAAATAACGTGACTTGTGAATACGCCTATTCCTAGGAGATTTATAAGAATTGATGAAAATATTTTAATTAATGCATATTAATTAAGAAGAGCTTATCGGCTGCTTATGTGCGTAATTAATCGAGTAAACATGCCTATGTAAAGCAATAGATTCATGATTTGTTGATTGTATGATTGATAGATAAAGAACTGGCTTTCAACATTTGGACATTTTAAATAATCATTGTTGGTACTGAGAAACCATTTCGAACATGCACATATGTTCGAAAGTGCAAGTATCATGGGGATTATGATTATGATTTGAATGCTAATACCTTCATAATGGAAAGAACTACTTGTTGACTGTACATGGCTAGCTATAAAGATTAATATTATAGTAGTCATCCCAACATTCTGGGATCTTTGTGATTCGATGACATCTTGTTACCCGAATGGATATGGTAAAAGAATACCTTCGATTTTCCCTTTTCCTTGACAATTTGTATGGACGAGCATTTGACGTTGCATTTCTTTGATCATGTACATTTATTTTTATAAATATACACTTGTTTGTTGGTGTGAGAGGCAACCCCTGCACTACATACACCTTTCTCTTAGATGTACAAGATAGAAGGTTGTACTTCTGTAGAAATCAATTAGTAGTTGACAGAATTAACAATGTGGAAGTCTACATGGATGATGATGTTTACATTATGGTAAGTAAAGCACGGCTTCACTAGCCTGATGCCCCAATGATAATATGGGTAATTATATGATTTGACTTATGTTTCAGACTATCGTGTTGGAGGGACGTTTTTCCTAAGGGTGCAATGATACTATGTATCGTAACCTTATTGTTTATGTGTAAGTATTGGAGGCTAGCGGTGAACGCGTATTGCTATTGAAATACGATATTCAATTGTAGTATGAAAAATAATGGAGGTTGGTAGAGAGCATGTATAATTACCATGGGTAACACTCTGTATTTTTATGTTTATTAAAGTAACGAATTAAAAAAAACTTAATTGTAAAAGTGAGAATTAAGGGAAACGGGTTATGCCATTGCGTTCGTCTCAGAATTTTGCTTGAGATAGAGTCCAAGTTTGTGTGAATCGGATTCCGTATGAAGAAGTTATGGAGTTCAGAAGATTTCATGTTTAAACAGAAAATTAAATAATTAAATAAACAAAAACAGTTCGAATTTCAAAATCACGTGAATCAGCTGGGCAGGAAAATTCCTTCCCATAGGGGTCGACTCCCCCTAGAGGGGGTCGACATAGGTGTCGACCCTCCAAGAGGGGTGTCGACCCCTCTCCCCCCTTTAGGGGTCGACCCCCTCGCCCAGATCCAAACAGTGACGATTTCTGACTTGTTGCTGAGTCACTAGGGCATAGGGGGCGATTTCTGGATAGCTATATCTAGTCTGTATGGTTCTGATTGCTTCTAGGTTGATCTAACGGCTCATATAAATATAAACTTCTATATAAACAACCCCAACACTCAACCACACAATTTCATTTCCAAGGAGTCGTCATGCTGTCCATGGTCAACCTAGCATAGCCACCATTCTTCTCCAACTAGAAAGCAAACTAGAAAGCAAGTTAGAAGCTACGAATCGGATCTAAACTAGAGAATCGATAGTCTATGTCAAGGGATAGCTTTTCAGTTTCAGAAAACAGATCCTAGAAAACAAGATTTTTCTTTGGTTTGTAAGTTCAGTTATTCTTTATATGTAAACAATTAAAAGTCATGATTTGTAATAAAGCGAAACTAGAACTGTGCCTAGTTGTAAGATAATGGTGATGTTGATTCATGTCTATTCTTGTAACGATTCTATCATATATGCCTATGAGACTATTGGACTTATCATGTTGTATGTTAAACCAATCATGTATTATATAAATTTGGTGACTCTTTATGTTATGTTACATGCAAGTTTTCAGGCTAAGTCATATATATATGTTTAGATCTACATTCTCATATGTTTAGATCAATGTTAATTTGATCCAACTCAAATGCAAGTTCACATCTACATGCCTAATTGAATTTGTGTAATTCTATGTAAGTCCTCGTTCATAGGCTTAAGATTCATGTTAATTGGATCCAAAATGCAAGTTCACATTTACATGCCTAATTGGATTTGTGTAATTCTATGTAAGTCCCCGTTCATATGCTTAAGATTCATGTTAATTGGATCCAAAATGCAAGTTCATTGTTTTATGCCAAATTTATATGACACATGTTTAGTTAGATCCTTATTATTTTATTTTGTGGGATTGGTACATACTCCTTTCTTTTCCCTTTTGTTTATAAGTTAGGCTAAGTTGCGAGCCTAACATTCTATGTGAATTTTGCGAACGTATAACGGGGGTAACGTTGGGAAAAAACTTAAATTTCATATTGACATAGTTTGGCTCATAATCATATAAATGATTTGTGGCATAAAATGGTATAATTTATATACCTAAAAATTATGAACATGATTTAGAGGGTAAATGGGGAATGACTTGAATGGCAATAATTGTGGATAATTTACATATAAATATAAAGGGTAAATATGTAAATTAAGTAAAAGACGAATATGCCTAACCCGAGGTTAGATTGAGTTACGGTGTAAGACTGCCCGGAACTACCCGGCACATCCAGCAACCGTAACAATATAGATCTAATGTGAGAGGTTAGCGCATCAAGCCCAAAAGAACCTGAGGTTAAATTGAGTTACGGTGTAAAACTACCCGGAACCGACCGGCACATCCAGCGACCGCAGTAATACATATCTAATGTGAGTGGTTGGTGCTTTAATGAATGAATTAAAGCTAAGACAGGAATGGTGGGGTTAAGTTAATTAAGGTAACACTTAACCAATACAACATGTTAACTAAATTGATGGGTGGGGTTAGGTTAATTTGAGAACACTTAACCATTTTAACATGTTGATTAGGAAATCCTAGTAACGGGAACCCATTTCAGCAGTAACCCACATGGATGTATCATGGTACCCTGAACTAGGAAGGGTGGAGCACGATTACTGGGCTGATTATAAGCGGTCAAAACAACGGCGGGTGGTGCATCAGTGTAGGTTCCGACGGAGTACGGGCGTGCACATACTCCGGAGGGGAAAAAGCAGGCATTGGGCATCAATAGTAATACACTGTGCATCTTGAATTGTGTCGGTTTGCCATCATAGGATTTGATACACCCCATGGTGGGACTAGCACATGTCTCTACAATCAAGCGGGGTCGAATGACACAAGTAGAAAACGTATACGAGTAGGAGTCGATCGATAAAGGGGATCATTTATCTTGAACACATGGTGCTAGTTGAAACACTTGTAAGTGGGTGCAGAGAAATAGTAATGAGTGCGATAGCATATTTTGTTTTATTATCTTATTTCTAGGGTGTTGTCTTAGGTTCAGTTTATTCATGTCATGATCCTTTTACTTGTTTACATGCTAAA
Organism: Allium sativum; assembly: GCA_030737875.1. Lineage (NCBI taxonomy): Eukaryota > Viridiplantae > Streptophyta > Magnoliopsida > Asparagales > Amaryllidaceae > Allium > Allium sativum. Next base: position 695,144,074 of record CM060920.1, read on the forward strand.
TAATCACTGGACTTACCAGACTCATTTCTGACCCATTTTTCTTTTGTCTTCTTTTCTTCCATTCCCCCCCAGGTCCGCAGGGAGGGAATACTTCAGCTTAGTTCGGACCATTCCCATCTTGAAGAGAGTAGATGTATTGCTTGGATTCTCTTTCCTTGGGCTATGGCTTTGGATACACTCTTATTGGGGATTTACGCTGCCTTATTTTTATTTTATGCTTCTTTATGTTTTAATCAAGACAGAGGTTTTTTTGTAATGATTTGGAAGTTGATTTGAGACAGTTGTTGTAATGTTCTAACTGAACCGCGCACTTATGAAATAAATTTAAATTTTCCGCTGCTTATATGTCTGTCTCGTAAATTATCTGTATCTTTTACCTATACCGCTCCACCGAAGTTAAGACATTCCCTTTTTTGAGTGGCTTTAACAGAGGTGGGGTGTTTCACTTGCTATCAGAGCTGATGGTTGCCAGATCAGATAGAAATTTATGGAAACTAATTTTCAAAAAGAAGTTTAAAGAGGCATTTTCAAGAAAAAGTGTTGTTTTTATTTTAAAAGGCATAATCCACCAAAGCCATATGCACTATCTTTCTATAATTTATTTTGAATCTTTTCTTTTTCGTTTCAACATGTCTGGGGATCTTAACCTTCCAGAGGGCGTACCGGTACCTGGCTGGTTCAGAAGGTACCTGGAGGCTAGGGCTAATGACGCAGGCCCAGCAGACGTTCCTCCTCCCACAATTGCAGTTGTTCCTCCTCCTCCTCCTCCTCGTGTAAATGCTTTCTCAAAGATATGTTGAGATTTTAAAGCCATGGGTGGAAAGAACTTTAATGGGACTGAGTCATTTGTAGAAGCAAGAAACTGGCTCAAAGAAACCGAGGATTTGTTTGTTATCTTCGAAGTGGACGATAGGCAGAAGATACAGTTGGCCGTATGGTTGCTTAAAGACGAAGCCTCTTATTGGTGGGAAGTTACTAATGCTGAGAGACCAGTTGAAACTTGGGAGGATTTCAGAATGAGGTTTGAAATGAAATTCCTCTCACAAGCTGAACGAAGCATACAGATGGAGAAGTTCTTAGCTCGCAAATAGGGAAGTATGTCGGTCAAGGAATACGTCAACCAATTCAACCAGCTAGCTAGATTTGGACTGGAGTTAGTGAACACTCCACATAAGAAGGCTCTCCATTTTGTTAAAGGGTTGAATGATTCACTGCACAGCCTAGCTATGTCCCATATACCTATGGGTGCAATTTATTAGAGACTGGTGGACATGGCACTGTTACAGGAGGAAGACAAGGATGGCAAGAAAGTGGCAAAGGTGGAAGTACCTCAAGATAAGAAAGTGGAGGGATCGCAGAATAAGAAGACAGATTCAAAGAAGGGTGGAAAGAACAACAAACCCCGTGACAAAAGGAAGTGTAATTTTTGTGGCATTCCTGGACATCTGATTAAGGACTACAGAAAGAAAAAGAGGAAGATGGGTGGTTGTTTTCTGTGTGGCGAGACAGGACACATGGCTAAGGACTGCCCAAGAAAGCAAGGACAAGGGCAGTGGACTGGATCTACTTCTGGAGGGTAGGTTCACGCTCTCATAGCACCTCCGCAAGAACGAGGTAGAAATATTTCTGTTGAGAGTTTAGTTTACCTTTTTGATCATCCCGTTCATACACTTTTTGGTTCTGGCGCATCACACTCTTTTATATCTACTGCTTTAGTTGAATCTCTGCACCTAGACACCAGTATAGTAGAGGATCCCTTGGTTGTTTCAAATCCAATTGGGGGCTCGACTTATTTGTCAATGATTTGTTTGGATTTGGAAATTTCTATACAAAGCATTGGGTTTGAATGTAATGCCTATGTTTTGGGCTTTACGGGCTATGGGTTGATTCTAGGCATGGATTGGTTATCCAGAAATGGTGCCATCCTCGATTGTGAAAAGAGAGTTGTTAGACTTATGACTCACCTCGGTAACACTCTCGAAATCTCTTGTAATCCCATGAATTCTGTTATGCTTAGCTACCTAGAATCTCTTGATGCGTTTGTTGAAAACTTGCAGTCTGTTGGAGTAGTCCGTGAATACTCAGATGTATTTGAAGAGGTGAAGGGCTTACCTCCGAAGTAGGAGATAGACTTCCGCATATACCTTGTTGATAATGAAAAACCCGTAGCTCTACCCGTTAGACACATGGCTCCAAGGGAGAGGAAAGAGCTCAGCAAGCAAGTTAAAGAGCTACTCGAAAAGGGGTTTATAAGGCGGAGTATTTCTGAATGGGGTGCTCCAGTAGTATTCACAACCAAAGCGGATGGTTCACTTCGCCTATGCGTTGACTATAGGAAGCTAAATAAGCTGACCAAGAAGAATAGACACCCACTTCCAAGAATAGACGACTTGTTTGATCAGCTTGTAGGTGCATCGGTTTTCTCCCAACTAGATCTGGCTACTGGGTTTCATCAGCTAAGAGTGGCTGAAGACAGCATTGATAAGACCGCGTTCAGAACCCCGGATGGTTTCTTCGAATGGCTTGCCATGCCTTTCAGCTTGACAAACGCACCCGCTTATTTCGTTGATTTGATGAGCAGGGTGTTCAGGGAGTTCCTTAATAAGTTTGTGGTGGTCTTCGTAGACGACAATTTGATTTTCTCGAAGAATGAAGAAGAGCATGCTCTGCATTTAAGGGAAGTCATGGATACTCTTCGTGCACATCAGTTGAAAGCCAAATTCTCCAAATGTCATTTCTGGAGAGAAGAAGTAAGGTTTCTTGGACATGTGGTGTCCAAAGAAGGGATAGCTGTGGACCCTGCAAAAGTAGTTGCGGTGGAAGATTGGAAGGTTCCACGGAATGCAACCGAAGTCCGAAGCTTTCTCGGACTAGCGGGCTTTTACAGAAAGTTCATTAAAGACTTTGCAAATCTCAGCCCCACTTACAAGGTTGATAAAGAAGAACCTAACTTTCTCTTGGGATTTGGATTGTGATGTTGCTTTCCAACGTTTGAAAAGGCTCTAACAACGGCCCCAGTTCTGACATTGCCTGATGGGAGCAAAATGTTTACCGTATACACAGATGCATGCGGTACAGGACTAGGCGTTGTCTTGATGCAAGAAGGCGAGGTAGTTTGTTATGGGGGAAGGCAGTTGAAGGTTCCTGAGAAGAACTACCCAACTCATGATTTGGAGCTAGCTGCCATTATTTTCGCTCTTAAGTCATGGCGTCATTATCTACTACGAGAAAGGTTTGAATTGTTTACTGACCATAAATCGTTAAAGTACCTTTTCTCACAGAAATATCTTAACTTAAGGCAACAAAAGTGGATGGAATTTCTGGCCTCATACGATCTTGAGATTTCCTATACCCCTGGCAAGGGCAATGTAGTAGCAGACGCCTTGAGTAGAAAGAAGCTGACCTTAAGTCCTCTCTTTGTAGAAAGGAAAAGCTTGGAGTACAAAGCAAACTTTGACTTTAGACCCTCCTTTGAATTTGTACCTAGTTTTTTAGCATCGCTAGAGGTGTGGCCTACTCTTTTGGACTCAATAGGAACCGCGCAACGTGAAGACCCTCAGCTATTTGATATAATGGATAAGCTAATTAGGGGTGAGACTTCTAGTCACCACAATAGATACTCCATTGATGGTAAGGGTTGGTTGAGATAGGATGGAAGGTTATGCATCCCACAAGCAAAGGGTTTGGTGAAGACGGTTCTCGGAGAAGCACACCATTCTAAGCTGGCCATACACCCAGGTGGAGACAAGATGTATAAAGACATAAAAAGGGTTTTCTTTTGGAATGGCATGAAGAGGGATGTAGCTGAGTTCGTCTCTAAGTGCTTGATATGCCAGCAAGTCAAAGAGGAGCAGAAGAAGCCCGGTGGTTTGCTTCATCCTCTAGAGGTCCCACAGTGGAAATGGGATAGCATTTCGATGGACTTTGTTGATGGGTTGCCTAGGTCAAGAAGGGGCAATACCAGTATTTGGGTAATAGTGGACAGGCTCACTAAAAGCGCTCACTTTATACCTGTTAAGAGTAGAAGGACTGCCTCATCCTTAGCATCCATTTATCTTAAAGAGATAGTTCGACTCCATGGGATACCCTCCAGCATAGTGAGTGATCGAGATCCTATCTTTATGAGCGAGTTTTGGAGGAGTTTGCAAGAGGCTGTAAGCACACAACTATGCTTAAGCACGGCCTATCTCCCCCAAACCGATGGTCAGACGGAAAGGGTGAAGAGAGTATTAGAAGACCTCTTGAGATTTTGCATTCTTGACTTTGGAGGAACATGGGAGGATCATCTTCCTTTGGTGGAATTTGCTTACAACAGTAGCTACCAAGCCACCATAGGCATGGCCCCCTTCGAGGCTTAATATGGAAGACCGTGCCGATCACCAATTTGTTGGTAGGAATTTACAGACAAGCTCCTACTTGGGCCAGACATGATTAGAGAAACTTCAGAGAAGGTGGACTTGATAAGAAGACGAATGAAGACTACACAAGATAGACAGAAGTCCTATGTAGACAAAAGAAGGACCGACCTTGAGTTTGAGGTTGGAGATAAGGTGTTCCTTAAAGTATCTCCTTTAAGGAATGCCATTCGCTTTGGGTACGTAGGAAAGTTGGCACCAAGATTTGTAGGACCATTTAAGGGTTGGGACGATGGCTTACAGAGTAGAGCTACCCGAAAGACTGGCTGGAGTTCATAATGTTTTTCATGTTTCTCAACTACTAAAGTGCTTACATGCATCTGCGGAAGTTGTGGAGCCAAGCATACTAGAGGAAGTAGAAGTGGAACGAGAAGCAACTGTGAGAAGAGTTCCAATTCGTATCTTAGATATAGAAGTCAAAAATCTATGCAACCGTGAAGTCAAGCTTTTTAAAGTTCAATGGGGTGACGCTGAGGAAGACGCGACTTGGGAAACTGAGGGCAAAATACGCGTAGCCTACCCTTTTCTTTTTTAGGGTACATCCTTGATCTCTTAAGATTATACATGCTTGTATCTATTTTTTTAAGTATATCTCCTCGGTCCTATTTTTTACCCTTAGGTAGAAACCAATGGATGTAAACATGTATTTGAAACATGTTATGATTGATGGTTGCAAGTGGTTGCTAGTGGTTGCGCGTGGATGCATATACACACACTAGGTACTAGATCGGCTCAGTCACTTTCATATTGCATATGCATATATGTGTATATATATGGATTGAAACTTGATGTGTTATCATATGGATGTTGCATTTGTATGAATGATTGAGCACTCATGTAGAAGCTATAAAGTACGATTAGGAATAATTGCATGCATGATGGACTCGTAGCACTGACATGATTTGCATTAAGGAGGACAACTGAATTAGTAGACCACCTGATTTTGCATTAGATAAGGGCATGTACACACACTATGCATACAATCATGAAAGCATTAGAAATCTTTTTAAGGACAATGGATGCCGGTGTTTGATGGTTGAGTCGATGGACGATTGGATGGTAGGATATACATTCTTCTTAACTTGAAGATTTCGGGGACGAAATCCTTTAAGGAGGGGAGAATGTAACACCCTATAGTTTCTATGTTTATTAAAGTAACAAATTAAAAAATACTTAATTGTAAAAGTGAAAATTAAAGGAAACGGGTTACGCCATTGCGTTCGTCTCGGAATTCTGCTTGAGATAGAGTCCGAGTTTGTGTGAATCGGACTCTGTATGAAGAAGTAATGGAGTTCAAAAGATTTCATGTTTAAATAGAAAATTAAATAATTAAATAAACAAAAACAGTTTGAATTTCAAAATCACGTGAATCAGATGGGCGGGAAAATTCCCTCCCATAGGGGTTGACTCCCCCCAAGGGGTCGACATAGGTGTCAACCCCCAAGAGGGGTGTCGACTGGGGTGTCGACCCCCCCTTTAGGGGTCGATCCCCTCGCCCAGATCCAAACTATGATGATTTCTGACTTGTTGCTGAGTCACTAGGGCATAGGTGGCGATTTCTGGATAGCTCTATCTAGTTTGGATGGTTCGGATTGCTTCCAGGTTGATCTAACGGCTCACATAAATCTAAACTTCTATATAAACAACCCCAACCCTCAACCCTAAACCACAAAATTTCATTTCAAAGGAGCCGTCATGCTGTCCATGGTCAATCTAGCATAGCCACCACTCTTCTCCAACTAGGAAGCAAACTAGAAGGCAAGTTAGAAGCTACGAATCAGATCTAAATTAGAGAATCGATAGTCTACGTCAAGGGATAGCTTTTCAGTTTTAGAAAACAGATCCTAGAAAACAAGATTTTTCTTTTGTATGTAAGTTAAGTTATTCTTTATATGTGAACGATTAAAAGTCATGATTTGTAATAAAGAGAAACTAGAACTCTGCCTAGTTGTAAGATAATGGTGATGCTGATTCATGTCTATTCTTGTAACGATTCTATCATATATGCCTATGAGACTATTGTGGTGTATTGGACTTATCATGTTGTATGTTAAACCAATCGTGTATTATATAAATTTGGTGACACTTTCATGTTATGTTACATGCACGTTTTTAGGCTAAGTCATATATAGGTTTAGATCTACATTCTCATATGTTTAGATCTATGTTAATTTGATCCAACTCAAATGCAAGTTCACATCTACATGCCTAATTGGATTTGTGTAATTATATGTAAGTCCCCGTTCATATTATTAAGATTCATGTTAACTGGATCCAAAATGCAAGTTCACATTTACATGCCTAATTGGATTTGTGTAATTCTATGTAAGTCCCCGTTCATATGCTTAAGATTCATGTTAATTGGATCCAAAATGCAAGTTCATTGTTTTATGCCAAATTTATATGACACATGTTTAGTTAGATCCGTATTATTTTACGTTGTGGGAATGGTACATGCTTCTTTCTTTTCCCTTTTGTTTATAAGTTAGGCTAAGTTGCGAGCCTAACATTCTATGTTAATTTTGCGAACGTATAATGGGGGTAAAGTTGGGAAAAACCTTAAATTTCATATTATTGGCATAGTTTGGCTCATAATCATATAAATGATTAGTGGCATAAAATGGTATAATTTATATACCTAAAAATTATGAATATGATTTAGAGGGTATATAGGGCATGACTTGAATGGCAATAATTGTGGACAATTTACATATAAATATGAAGGGTAAATATGTAAATTAAGTAAAAGACGAATATGCCTAACCCGAGGTTAGATTGAGTTACGGTGTAAAATTGCTCGGAACCACCCGGCACATCCAGCAACCGTAACAATATAGATCTAATGTGAGAGATTAGCGCATCAGGCCCAAAAGAACCCGAGGTTAAATTGAGTTGCGGTGTAAGACTGCCCGGAACGGACCGACACATCCAGCGACCGCAACAATACATGTCTAATGTGAGTGGTTGATGCTTTAATGAATGAATTAAAGCTAAGACAGGAATGGTAAGGTTAAGTTAATTAAGGCAACACTTAACCAATACAACATGTTAACTAAACTAATGGGTGGGGTTAGGTTAATTTGAGAACACTTAACCATTTTAACATGTTGATTAGGAAACCCTAGTAACGGGGACCCATTTCAGCAATAACCCACTGTGACGATCCCAAAATCCGAGGGGCGGTATTAAGGATAATCATCGGAATATAACACATTAATCATCATAGCAGAGTACAGATAATAGCAGAAACAATAAATAGAATAATTTTACATGGATATGACAGCGGAATCACAACCTGTAGGAATATCAGAATAGCATAACGTGGGATATAACTTAGTAAATGAAAGGAAAGTGATCAGTCATCATCGCCAGAGGCGGGATACATACATGCAGTGAGACATAATAAAGGTATCAGTCTACATCGCCGAAGGCGGAATACATATACATATAGTGAGAAATACGGAAAGTAAATCAGTCTGCATCGCCAGTGGCGGAATCATAACATAAGTACAGTAATGGCGGAAAATGTCAAAGTCATCTCTGTGAAGTCAGCCTCGCCATGAGCCAAAAATGCACTCTATGCAGCAGTGCAGAGCCAAAAACAACCTGTCACCTGTGTACTAGGCTGCCCGTGTGAAAATAAGGGCACCCGCGTTTGCAAAGTGAAACAAACAACGAGTCAGTCATGGGGACTGGTATGAGGAATCTATTTATCAGTTAATCAATAGTAATAGCAAATCATAGGACCACGCCACTTTCGCGGAACGGGTTTACTCCAGTGATTGCTAGTGCATTTAAAACAAAGTAAGTTCTTTTAAAACAATCGCAATGCTTTTAGAAAGAATGAAGCCATTATAAGACTCAGGTCCCATCACACAATGCAACGCAAGCCGGAGGATAGAGTTTTACCTTATAAGGGCCAAATATGCTTGATACGTATAAAGCAAAATCATTTGATATTATTACTAGTGCATATATGTTTCAAAAATGAATAGCATCATAAATATCAATCATAGGCGGCATAGCTACCATATACTATGTCACCATACTAGTTCTACAATCAAGCCTGTTATTTCGTATTGGAAATTGGATTTCCGTCATGAGTCGAGGCAAGGGACAAGCTCCTCTCCGCTTCGAGACACTCTAGCAAATGCCTCGGGACTACGCACTCTGGGTAACCCCTGGATGCGGCTGGGCCGGTCCTCACTTACGTTAGAGGATTGGTTATTCCTGAACACACGCTTGCCGGTCCTTACAGACCTATAATCGAGGCGCCTCGCATTCCAACAACCACAAAGGTGAAAAGTAGATATATATGTCAGGGCTGGTAAGTCACTGACACCACCATAGCTAGAAAGAAACGTCGTGCTCTCCCAGCGGTCCGTATCCCGTTTTTAACTCATACCGGGGTGTGAGGTTCGCGAATCTACGAAATACACAAAGCTAGGCCATGTAGACCTTGCTTTGATCATCATCCACAAGACTTTGCTTTGCAATAGAAGCCTTGATCACAGCATCTTGGCATGCCACATAGGCAGTCCACTCCATATGATTGATTTCCATCGATATGTAACCTCTGAGCTCGTACGTCTCAGAGAAGGGCGTTAAGCAAAAGAATAAATTCTCCGCCGCCAAAACAGATATATATTTAACAGAGATCAATCAATATAGAACAAAATCCAATGTCAGACACACAGTCCATTTACAAGTCCGTTCTGGGTCTGAACGAAATCGGAGGCGTCAAATTCCTCGTATATCCGTCCAATCAACACATACGTTCAGACGGCTACTACTTCCGTCCCTTTCTAGTAGCTACTCTTGTCCGGAATCTCAGTAGCGCCTATCCAACCCATACGAAGATCGTCGGTCTTGAATCGTCTTTGCATTTTCCAATTCGAATCGCTCGATAAATTATTTGAAATGAGGGTTAGCTCGGCCTTTTCAAATAATTCACGTCATTAGAATTTAAATCGATTCATTTTATGGTTATATTATTCGACATCCATCTTTCAGTTATTTAGTGTTATTTTCATGTCATACACATACAGCCATCAAATATCAAACAATTCAAGCCCATTTGGTTTATTCTCAATCAATATTGCTTATAATATTTTATAACGATTTTTCGCCATTTTTATTCATTTAAAAATGGCCATATTTAATTAAACGACGTTTCAGGTCATGTCGTGGCGCTGTTTTTCCCTAAATTTGTTTCACACATATCGGAAAATCTAACCGTTGGATTTCTACAAAGTCTATATCAGTGGGGAGATATTCCCAAAGCGAACCCAACGGTTCCAGTTTCGTGAGAATCCGACGGTCGGATCTTCCACACTAGTCGTTTGAAGTTACGGTTTCAAAATTCGAACTGCAGCGTCGTTATTCGATTTAATTTAATTATATTTATATTTATATATAAATATAAACGATTTTGGCGCTGTTTTTCTTCAGATTTGAATTAAACATTCCGGACAATCCAACCGTTGGATTTTTACAAGGTTGGTGCCGTTGGAAAGATATTTCCAAGGCGAACTCAGCGGTTGCGGTTTCGGGAAAATCCGATGGTCGGATTTCTCGTACTAATCGTTTCAAATTACGATTCCGAAATGCGAACTGCACGGCCTCTATTCCCTTTAATTATATTTATATTTATATATATGAATATAGTTCATTCCATTATTTCAACTATAGTTCATTCTATAATTTCAACATCGTTTCACTTCAAATATTTCACTAACGCCTTAATATTTCAAAAAAATTTCGCCATAACCTCCTTTGTACGGGGAGGGGTTTGGAAATTTATTGGGTCGTATTAGGTACCCAATAAATCCTAAAAAGCATTCACATATTTATAGTGATATATTCTGGTGTTTACGGGGGAGCATGTACTGATAATCACTCCAGAGAATAAATTCCCGTCACCCCGTTTCCGTGTGGAAATAAATAGTCCATGTGCCGTATCTAATAACTAGAGCGACGTGATTATTGTCAACTCCAGACCCGTGTGCGGTTTTTTATTAATCTGGCAATTTATCGTTATAATTTATATAGTCCATATCAGTCATCAGTTCATCCTGTAGTACATAGTCATCGCCATACAAGCCTCTTGCTTGTATGGTACATCTTCCACCTCGTCACACAAGCTCCAATTGCTTATGTGGAATATGATGAAGTATGCCTATCGTCAAGAAGTATGCCATGTAGTGTAGTTCAAAATTAATTGTTACTATCCTATGGCGTTGTTTATTATTTCACACAGAAAAACCAGCACTCCGCATCCAATGGCATTCACAGGAGTTGATATATAAATAAAATTGCGCAGCCAACTCATCAAGGTTTACCTATTTGTCGGGCACGCAAATAATTTCTTTACTCTATAGCTAATCCATTTTTCCTGTTCATCACATGTATATATATGCAGAACAAAGCTAATAATAATATTTCTAGCAAACTATTATTTATTTCAACACGTGTGTATTTTTAACTAAGCGTATACATGATAAAAGGAATATTTTTATCATCAAAAATATTTATTCGACACGTGTGTATTTTTAACTAAGCGTATACATGATAAAAGGAATATTTTTATCATCAAAAATATTTATTCGACGCGTATGTATTTTTAACTAAGCGTATACATGATAAAAGGAATATTTTTATCATCAAAAATATTTATTCGACACATGTGTATTTTTAACTAAGCGTATACATGATAAAAGGAATATTTTTATCATCAAAAATATTTATTCGACACGTGTGTATTTTTAACACTCCTTATTCACTATAAAAATATAGTTTTCATTGTCGATTCATTTTATTTTTAAGAGATGATAACATTCAACACATGAACTTCAACTCAACGAATGAATTGCAATTCAACACACGAATATTCTATATAGTTTGTATATATATATAAATGTGATTTTTATCGCTAAAGCCATTTGTTTAAATTCGAATAATATTCAACACATGAATTTCAACTCAACGGATGAATATTCTATATAGTTTGTATATATATAAAAATGTGATTTTTATCGCTAAAGCCATTTGTTTAAATTCGAATAATATTCAACACATGAATTTCAACTCAACGAATGAATTGCAATTCAACACATGAATATTCTATATAGTTTGTATATATATAAAAATGTGATTTTTATCGCTAAATCCATTTGTTTAAATTCGAATAATATTCAACACATGAATTTCAACTCAACGAATGAATTGCAACTCAACACATGAATATTCGATATAGTTTATGCAATTTATTTCAACGAATGAAAATTATTCTAACACACATATATTCGATATAGTTTATGCATTTTATTTCAACGAATGAAAATTATTCTAACACACATATATTCGATATAGTTTATGCAATTTATTTCAACGAATGAAAATTATTCTAACACATAAATGTTTCAGAAAATTTCGGCAGCATAACGGCAGGGTAGTTAAAACCGGGACCGTCCCTAGTACGGCTCCTCGCTCTACCTTAAAACCTCCCGGTTTTTGACAATGGGGATCATGCATCTAGTTCGCACGCAGGCGACATGTTTTATTTTCAATTCCACAATCCTATTCTATTTTGTTTCAACCACAAGAGGGTATTTTTCAACCATAAAGGTATTTTTCAACCATAATATCAACCACAAACAATTATTTCCAACCATTCGTCAAACCATATAATATCACGTCAATCACAAGCAATAAATATCATCCATGGTCTATGGACGAGGGGAGTATATATATATATATATATATATATTATAATAATTCACTTGCATTTCATCACAATTCAAAGCATATATGTTTCATTCAACGCTTGTATAATTTATACACCACTAATATAACTTATACAACACATGTACATGAGGTATACAATGCTTATATAATTTACACTTCGGTTATATAATTTATACAACGCGATTTCATTCACACAAATAGTTTAGATTCCTCACATTGGTTATTGTGGTGCTAAAAATCGTAGGAAGGTCAGAAAAATCCGCGGCTTCTTCTAGAATGTAGAGAGCCTCCTTGCGGTCACAATGTCTCCTGTTTCATCGAATTTCGTTAAAGAACGAAAAAGATATTATTTTTCAAAGTTTTGCAACACTTAAAAGTGTTATTTTCATTACAGAATTTTCATCAGAAAGTTTCTAAAATCTTCAAAACTAGGTCTCAAAATTTCAGTCGATCCGTACCTCTATGCTTCGATCAGGCTACGCTGCGTCGAAGAGCTACGAAGCACCTCTAGAACGGCGGTGGTGGCGAAGGATCCGGTGGCCTGTGCTCGTCGCGGCGGCGCTCAGAAGGTCGCGCCTTCCTCTTTGATTTCCGACGCCGATAGCTGATGGGAGGAGGCGTGGGTTGGTCGGATGTGGAGAGGGGACTACGGCGGTCGGAAGTCTCAACTGGGGTCGGCGGTGAAATCGCCTGAGGTGGTCGGAAAAAGGAGGAGAAGTCTCGAGTGACGTGGATCGTCCAATCCTTCTCTGGCGGCTAGGGTTTCGGATTTTTTTTTTTAAATGAAAAATTCCTATTGGCCAGAGATTTATAGAAATTTTTAAATAGTGTTTTTGCAAACGGACTCCTTTTTAAACCCAACGACTGTCGCCCCTAGCTAAATACCCCCATTCCGGACACAATGGGATATGTTTCGTTGGCCATTTCGACTGTTACAGTCAGTTATTTTTCAAATTAAAATATAAAACATTTGATATTTAATTTAAACGTACATTTCAATTTGCCAGGGCCACAAACTGAATCGAAAAATTCCAGTAAAATAAATCTAGCTTTGTTTTGACGATACGGTCCTAACAAAACCAGTTTCGTCGAATTCTGAGCTCGTTTGAAAAACGACCATTTTTAGGTCGACCCATTTTAACAGAATTTGACCAAACACATTATCTTTTGCCCCGCTCACATACTAGCTTCAAAAATTATGAAATTTGAAACTTAGCAATAATTTGGCATCCTGGACCCAACAAAAGTGGTTTCGTCGAATTCCGAGGTCGTATGCAAAATCTCAATTTTCAAGGGCTATATATACTATATAGCGACCTTTATGAAAATTCATTTGGCCATAACTTTTGATTTCCGTTATGAAATTTCGATTTTTCAGATTCGTTAGAAAGGTATTGATAAACAGATTTAAATATTTTCAGTTTCGTCAAAATCCGTTATATTTTCCACCCGGTACAGTTAGACAAAGTTTTATATTCAAAATTTCAAACTGCCATATTATACACAATTCTATATTTTATTGAAATAGGCTATTTAAATTATTCAAATTCTTTGGTAATAACCTAATTTAAAATTTTTAAACTGGTTCACATTTTCCGGGTTATTACAATCTCCCCACTTAAAACTTTTCGTCCTCGAAAATGAAATAATAGTTAAGGAGGAAATAAAATGTAAATGCAAAGTATCGTAAAGGTACCTTGCACTGGAGTTAGTAAGTGTTGTCCACTCTGCATTTGGGATAGGCTTGTTTAATGCTTTCCTCAGTTTCCCAAGTACAGTCTCTAGGATCACTACTCCACTGCGCTTTGACTAAATGAATCTTTTTCCTCCTTAGCTCTCTAGTTTCTTTGCCAACTATCTTTAATGGCTCCCTCTTGAGTGCTAATTCTGGAGTTATATCAATATCATGTTGCGCTGCTTCTTCCACAATAAGGTCGGGATCATGAACATGTTTTCTGAGTTGAGATACGTGGAACACATCATGTATACCAGGCAACCAATTAGGTAATGAAACCCTATATGCAAGAGTTCCAATCCTTTCAAGTATAGGAAAGGGACCAATAAATCTCGGTGCCAACTTCCCAGTCTTGCCAAATCTGATTACCCCTCGCATTGGAGAAACTCTTAAATAAACATAATCGCCAACGGCAAACGATATATCCCTTCTTCTCGCATCAGCATAATTTTTCTGTCGGCTTTGCGCGGTTTTCAATCGCTTCTTAATGAAATCGACTTTATCTGATGCTTCTTGAATCATATCGGGCCCTAACACAAGTCTGTTGCTAGGTTCTACCCAACATGCGGGAGATCTGCGCGGTCTACCGTATAATGCTTCAAATGGAGACATTCCCAAACTTGCTTGATAGCTATTGTTGTAAGAGAATTCTGCTCAATGTAAATGATCTTCCCATGAACCTCCGAAATCAATAACGCAAGCCCGCAGCAAATCTTCTAAAATTCTATTCACCCGCTCAGTTTGGCCATCTGTCTGAGGGTGATAAGCGGTGCTTAGATTCAATTTGGTTCCCAATTCTTCCTGGAATGCTTCACAGAATTTGCTAGTGAACAGGGGATCTCTATCACTGACTATATTGAGCGGCACTCCATGAAGTTTAACTATTTCTTTGAAGTAAATCTGTGCTAGACTTTGAGTCGTTCTGTTGGATCGGACATGTATAAAATGGGCAGTCTTCGTGAAGCGATCTACGATTACCCATATACTATCGTTCCCTTTCTTAGTTCGAGGCAAGCCATCGATGAAATCCATTGAAATTTGTTCCCACTTCCATCCTGGAATTTCCAAGGGTTGTAATAGTCCAGCCAATTTCTGCTAATCACTCTTTACTAGCTGACAAGTGGGGCATCTGCTAACATATAATGAGATATCTCTTTTCATTGACCTCCACCAGAATGTGCGTTTGATATCGTTATACATTTTGCTCACACCGGGATGGATGCTTAATTTGGACTTGTGGCACTCATCCAGTATTTCTCTTCTGAGCTCGGGAAGGTTTGGGATGCAAATTCTACCCTTTAATTTTAGAACTCCTTTGTCATCGAGTCGAAAACTTGTGGATTCACCTCCTTTGACTCTTTGACTGATTCTTTGAATAAATTCATCGTCTTTCTGAAGAGTCGAGATCCTGTCTATTAATGAAGACGTGATGACAAAACTGGCGATGATTTCATTCTTTCTGCTGAGCGCATCTGCTACAACATTGGCTTTCCCTGGAGTGTATAGAACTTCAAAATCGTATGCTGCAAGGAATTCTAACCAACGCTGTTGTCTTAAGTTTAGATCTTTCTGAGTGAACAGATATTTCAAGGATTGATGATTGGTAAATAGTTCGAATTTCTCGCCCAGTAAATAATGCCTCCAGATTCTTAAAGCAAACACGATGGCTAATAACTCAAGATCATGAGTTGCATAGTTTCTTTCATGCGGCTTTAGTTGACGGCTGGCATAAGCGATCACTTGGCCTTTTTGCATTAACACTGCGCCTAGCCCTCTAATAGAAGCATCTGTCCATACAGTCAAGTCTTGATTACCTTCTATTATTGTCAATACTAGAGCAGTTGTCAACTTCAGTTTTAGCTCTTGGAAAGCTTCTTCACATTCGGGTGTCCATTTGAATTTCTCATGCTTCTTTGTAAGCTTTGTCAATACTCCTGATATCTTTGAAAAATCCTGAACGAATTTCCGATAGTAACTAGCTAATCCAAGGAAACTTCGAAATTCTGTGGGAGTAGTAGGTTGTTTCCAGTTCTGAATCGCTGTAATTTTGCTTGGATCTACAGCAATTCCTTCTTTTGATACGACATGGCCCAGGAATTTAACTTCATTCTGCCAGAAGACACACCTAGAAAATTTAGCTTTCAAGACATTTCTCCTTAGAATTTTCAACACTTGTTCTAAATGTTTTGCATGTTCATCTCCCGACTTGGAGTAGATTAAAATGTCATCTATGAAGACTAGAACTAATTTATTCAACACACCACGGAACACTCTGTTCATAAGATCGACGAAGTATGCCAGAGCATTACACAAGCCGAACGGCATTACTAACCATTCGTAGAATAAATTGGGACCTCTGAAGGCTGTCAAAGGAACACAGTCTTCGGCTATACGTAATTGGTGGAAACCTGTAGCTAGGTCCATTCTGGAGAATACTGTTGCTCCATTTAATTGATCTAACAGATCATTTATACGGGGCAAGGGATATTTGTTCTTCAGTGTCTGCTTATTGAGATCTCGGTAATCAACGCAAAGTCTTAAAGTACCGTCTGATTTCGGGACAAATACAACTGCTGCTCCCTACGCTGAAAAGCTCGGTCTGATTAGACCTTTCCAAAGCAATTCTCGGGTTTGACTACTTAGCTCTTCTTTTTCTTTCGGGGCCATTCTTCTTATTGGATGTACTACTGGTCGGGCGTTAGGAATTAGATCTATCCTAAATTCAATTTCTCTTTGCGGCGGTAAGTTTTCTACTTCTTCAAACACATCCGCATAATTTTTCACGACCGGAATCTTTTCTAATGAAGGGGGAATAACTTCTAAAGAAGACCAAAATTCTGTTCTATTAATTTCTGAGCCATGACATGGTATATATATAGGTCCAAGCTTCGTTTCGACTTTAACGATTCTTTCGACACATCTAACTTCGGCCTTATATTTTGTCAACCAGTCCAGGCCCAGTATAATATCAAATTCGGAAAGGTCCATGACAATCGAATCAAAAGGAAATCGGTACCGAGAAAAGGAAATAGGTAATCTACAACATATACTGAGACTAACAGAACTTCCTATCGGGTTTTGAACTTTGATTGGTTCCTTAAGTTTTCTTCTTTTTAATTTCAATTTGTGAACAAGGTTACCAGAAATGAAGCTACGTGATGCACCAGTATCAAAAAGTACAGAAACAGGAATATTTTTAATGGTAAGGGTACCTCCCAAGACATCGGGTTTACCTGATCCATCGGTGATAGCTGGCGGGGTCTTCCCGTCATAGACAAGAGCCACTTGAGCATTCTACTTCAGAGGACGGTTCCTGCTATAGTGCCCCTTCTTATGGCAGTTGTAGCATTCGGCTGAGTCATTTGCCTTTGGTTTCCTCGGAGCTTTGCATACATTAGAAAAGTGACCTGGCTTCCCGCAATTGTAGCAATTTCCTTTCGGGATCTTTGCAGGTTTCTGAGTAGCGGCCGCGGTAATGCTAGATTCGGGTTGATCTGTTGAAGCCTTGCGCTTATTTCCTGCTTGGCTTTTAGCGCGGTCTTGGCTAGCTTGCCTCTCATCCATGTCTTCGTAATTGCAAGCCATCTCCACTAGTTCTGAAAAGGAGAGTTTGATGTTGCTCATAGCTCTATCGTGGTACTTGCGCTTCAGCCCAAATATGAATCTCTTGTTCTTTGCTTTGTTGGTCGTAATCAGCTCTGGAGCATAGCGCGATAACTGAGTGAACTTATTTAGATAATCCTGAATAGAGAGGTCTCCCTACTGGAGATTAGCAAACTGCTCCCGCATCCTCTCTAGAGCTTGTTCCGGTACAAACTTCTCATTGAACAAAGTCTTGAACTGCTCCCAAGTTTTGACAGTACCAGCTGCATCTTCTGAGGTAATGGCATCCCACCACAGCTCTGCTTCCTCTTGAAGGAGCCAAATTCCAAGTCTTGCTTTATTGTTAGTTCCCATACCCATGCCTTCAAAGATTTTCTCACAGGTTTTCAGCCAAGTTATAGCCTCGGTCACTGTGCCAGTGCCCGTAAAAGGTTTTCCCCCAAGATTTCTGTACCTCTTTGCTACTTTATCTAGCTCAAAGTCTTCTGGTGCTGGTGGCTGAATAATAGGGCCTTCCACTACTACGGGGATATTCCCCCGTCCTCCTGCTGCATCTCCTCGGCCTCCACGGCCTCCTCTAGCTGCTGCTCCTCGTGTAGCCATCTAAGAGAACTGTATAAGCAAGAAAAGAGTTAAGCTCACAGATTTGATGATTTTCATAAATGATAGAGCAAGGGAATACAAGGAAAGATAATGATGATGTACTGATCAAATTGTTTTGCTAATCTACTTAGCTCATTCTAGGACATTGCTAATCCTATCTCTAATGAGCTACTCGCATTAGAACACTACTGATTCTATTCTGACGAGGTGTTTAATGTGTTAGATCCCGGAACTAAGGTTAACCAAAGCTCTGATACCAACTGTGACGATCCCAAAATCCGAGGGGCGGTATTAAGGATAATCATCGGAATATAACACATTAATCATCATAGCAGAGTACAGATAATAGCAGAAACAATAAATAGAATAATTTTACATGGATATGACAGCGGAATCACAACATGTAGGAATATCAGAATAGCATAATGTGGGATATAACTTAGTAAATGAAAGGAAAGTGATCAGTCATCATCGCCAGAGGCGGGATACATACATGCAGTGAGACATAATAAAGGTATCAGTCTACATCGCCGAAGGCAGAATACATATAAATATAGTGTGAAATACGGAAAGTAAATCAGTCTGCATCGCCAGTGGCGGAATCATAACATAAGTACAGTAATGGCGGAAAATGTCAAAGTCATCTCTGTGAAGTCAGCCTCGCCATGAGCCAAAAATGCACTCTATGCAGCAGTGCAGAGCCAAAAACAACCTGTCACCTGTGTACTAGGCTGCCCGTGTGAAAATAAGGGCACCCGCGTTTGCAAAGTGAAACAAACAACGAGTCAGTCATGGGGACTGGTATGAGGAATCTATTTATCAGTTAATCAACAGTAATAGAAAATCATAGGACCACGCCACTTTCGAGGAACGGGTTTACTCCAGTGATTGCTAGTGCATTTAAAACAAAGTAAGTTCTTTTAAAACAATCGCAATGCTTTTAGAAAGAATGAAGCCATTATAAGACTCAGGTCCCATCACACAATGCAACGCAAGCCGGAGGATAGAGTTTTACCTTATAAGGGCCTAATATGCTTGATACGTATAAAGCAAAATCATTTGATATTATTACTAGTGCATATATGTTTCAAAAATGAATAGCATCATAAATATCAATCATAGGCGGCATAGCTACCATATACTATGTCACCATACTAGTTCTACAATCAAGTCTGTTATTTCGTATTGGAAATTGGATTTCCGTCATGAGTCGAGGCAAGGGGCAAGCTCCTCTCCGCTTCGAGACACTCTAGCAAATGCCTCGGGACTACGCACTCTGGGTAACCCCTGGATGCGGCTGGGCCGGTCCTCACTTACGTTAGAGGATTGGTTATTCCTGAACACACGCTTCCCGGTCCTTACAGACCTATAATTGAGGCACCTCGCATTCCAATAACCATAAAGGTGAAAAGTAGATATATATGTCAGGGCTGGTAAGTCACTGACACCACCATAGCTAGAAAGAAACGTCGTGCTCTCCCAGCGGTCCGTATCCCGTTTTTAACTCATACCGGGGTGTGAGGTTCGCGAATCTACGAAATACACAAAGCTAGGCCACGTAGACCTTGCTTTGATCATCATCCACAAGACTTTGCTTTGCAATAGAAGCCTTGATCACAGCATCTTGGCATGCCACATAGGCAGTCCACTCCATATGATTGATTTCCATCGATATGTAACCTCTGAGCTTGTACGTCTCAGAGAAGGGCGTTAAGCAAAAGAATAAATTCTCCGCCGCCAAAACAGATATATATTTAACAGAGATCAATCAATATAGAACAAAATCCAATGTCAGACACACAGTCCATTTACAAGTCCGTTCTGGGTCTGAACGAAACCGGAGGCGTCAAATTCCTCGTATATCCGTCCAATCAACACATACGTTCAGACGGCTACTACTTCCGTCCCTTTCCGGTAGCTACTCTGGTCCGGAACCTCAGTAGCGCCTATCCAACCGATACGAAGATCGTCGGTCTTGAATCGTCTTTGCATTTTCCAATTCGAATCGCTCGATAAATTATTTGAAATGAGGGTTAGCTCGGCCTTTTCAAATAATTCACGTCATTAGAATTTAAATCGATTCATTTTATGGTTATATTATTCGACATCCATCTTTCAGTTATTTAGTGTTATTTTCATGTCATACACATACAACCATCAAATATCAAACAATTCAAGCCCATTTGGTTTATTCTCAATCAATATTGCTTATAATATTTTATAACGATTTTTCTCCATTTTTATTCATTTAAAAATGGCCATATTTAATTAAACGACGTTTCAGGTCGTGTCGTGGCGCTGTTTTTCCCTAAATTTGTTTCACACATATTGGAAAATCTAACCATTGGATTTCTACAAAGTCTATATCAGTGGGGAGATATTCCCAAAGCGAACCCAACGGTTCCTGTTTCGTGAGAATCCGACGGTCGGATCTTCCACACTAGTCGTTTGAAGTTACGGTTTCAAAATTCGAACTGCAGCGTCGTTATTCGATTTAATTTAATTATATTTATATTTATATATAAATATAAACGATTTTGGCGCTGTTTTTCTTTAGATTTGAATTAAACATTCCGGACAATCCAACCGTTGGATTTTTACAAGGTTGGTGCCGTTGGAAAGATATTTCCAAGGCGAACTCAGCGGTTGCGGTTTCGGGAAAATCCGATGGTCGGATTTCTCGTACTAATCGTTTCAAATTACGATTCCGAAACGCGAACTGCACGGCCTCTATTCCCTTTAATTATATTTATATTTATATATATGAATATAGTTCATTCCATTATTTCAACTATAGTTCATTCTATAATTTCAACTTCGTTTCACTTCAAATATTTCACTAACGCCTTAATATTTCAAAAAAAATTCGCCATAACCTCCTTTGTACGGGGAGGGGTTTGGAAATTTATTGGGCCGTATTAGGTACCCAGTAAATCCTAAAAAGCATTCACATATTTATAGTGATATATTCTGGTGTTTACGGGGGAGCATGTACTGATAATCACTCCATAGAATAAATTCCCGTCACCCCGTTTCCGTGTGGAAATAAATAGTCCATGTGCCATATCTAATAACTAGAGCGACGTGAATATTGTCAACTCCAGACCCGTGTGGGGTTTTTTATTAATCTGGCAATTTATCGTTATAATTTATATAGTCCATATCAATCATCAGATCAACCTATAGTACATAGTCATCGCCATACAAGCCTCTTGCTTGTATGGTACATCTTCCACCTCGTCACACAAGCTCCAATTGCTTATGTGGAATATGATGAAGTATGCCTATCGTCAAGAAGTATGCCATGTAGTGTAGTTCAAAATTAATTGTTACTATCCTATGGCGTTGTTTATTATTTCACACAGAAAAACCAGCACTCCGCATCCAATGGCATTCACAGGAGTTGATATATAAATAAAATTGCGCAGCCAACTCATCAAGGTTTACCTATTTGTCGGGCACGCAAATAATTTCTTTACTCTACAGCTAATCCATTTTTCCTGTTCATCACATGTATATATATGCAGAACAAAGCTAATAATAATATTTCTAGCAAACTATTATTTATTTCAACATGTGTGTATTTTTAACTAAGCGTATACATGATAAAAGGAATATTTTTATCATCAAAAATATTTATTCGACGCGTGTGTATTTTTAACTAAGCGTATACATGATAAAAGGAATATTTTTATCATCAAAAATATTTATTCGACGCGTGTGTATTTTTAACAAAGTGTATACATGATAAAAGGAATATTTTTATCATCAAATATATTTATTCGACACGTGTGTATTTTTAACTAAGCGTATACATGATAAAAGGAATATTTTTATCATCAAAAATATTTATTCGACACGTGTGTATTTTTAACACTCCTTATTCACTATAAAAATATAGTTTTCATTGTCGATTCATTTTATTTTTAAGAGATGATAACATTCAACACATGAACTTCAACTCAACGAATGAATTGCAATTCAACACATGAATATTCTATATAGTTTGTATATATATAAAAATGTGATTTTTATCGCTAAAGCCATTTGTTTAAATTCGAATAATATTCAACACATGAATTTCAACTCAACGGATGAATATTCTATATAGTTTGTATATATATAAAAATGTGATTTTTATCGCTAAAGCCATTTGTTTAAATTCGAATAATATTCAACACATGAATTTCAACTCAACGGATGAATATTCTATATAGTTTGTATATATATAAAAATGTGATTTTTATCGCTAAAGCCATTTGTTTAAATTCAAATAATATTCAACACATGAATTTCAACTCAACGAATGAATTGCAATTCAACACATGAATATTCTATATAGTTTGTATATATATAAAAATGTGATTTTTATCGCTAAAGCCATTTGTTTAAATTCGAATAATATTCAACACATGAATTTCAACTCAACGAATGAATTGCAACTCAACACATGAATATTCGATATAGTTTATGCAATTTATTTCAACGAATGAAAATTATTCTAACATACATATATTCGATATAGTTTATGCAATTTATTTCAACGAATGAAAATTATTCTAACACACATATATTCGATATAGTTTATGCAATTTATTTCAACGAATGAAAATTATTCTAACACATAAATGTTTCAGAAAATTTCGGCAGCATAACGGCAGGGTAGTTAAAACCGGGACCGTCCCTAGTACGGCTCCTCGCTCTACCTTAAAACCTCGCGGTTTTTGACAATGGGGATCATGCATCTAGTTCGCACGCAGGCGGCATGTTTTATTTTCAATTCCACAATCCTATTCTATTTTGTTTCAACCACAAGAGGATATTTTTCAACCACAAAGGTATTTTTCAACCATAATATCAACCACAAACAATTATTTCCAACCATTCGTCAAACCATATAATATCACGTCAATCACAAGCAATAAATATCGTCCATGGTTTGTTAACGAGGGGAGTATGTATATATATATATATATATATATATATATTATAATAATTCACTTGCATTTCATCACAATTCAAAGCATATATGTTTCATTCAACGCTTGTATAATTTATACATCACTAATATAACTTATACAACACATGTACATGAGGTATACAATGCGTATATAATTTACACTTCGCTTATATAATTTATACAACGCGATTTCATTCACACAAATAGTTTAGATTCCTCACATTGGTTATTGCGGTGCTAAAAATCGTAGGAAGGTCAGAAAAATCCGCGGCTTCTTCTAGAATGTAGAGAGCCTCCTTGCGGTCACGGTGTCTCCTGTTTCATCGAATTTCGTAAAAGAACGAAAAAGATATTATTTTTCAAAGTTTTGCAACACTTAAAAGTGTTATTTTCATTACAGAATTTTCATCAGAAAGTTTGTAAAATCTTCAAAACTAGGTCTCAAAATTTCAGTCGATCCGTACCTCTATGCTTCGATCAGGCTACGCTGCGTCGAAGAGCTACGAAGCACCTCCAGACCAGCGGTGGTGGCGAAGGATCCGGTGGCCTGTGCTCGTCGCGGCGGCGCTCAGAAGGTCGCGCCTTCCTCTTCGATTTCCGACGCCGATAGCTGATGGGAGGAGGCGTGGGTTGGTCGGATGTGGAGAGGGGACTACGGCGGTCGGAAGTCTCAACTGGGGTCGGCGGTGAAATCGCCTGAGGCGGTCGGAAAAAGGAGGAGAAGTCTCGAGCGACGTGGATCGTCCAATCGTTCTCTGGCGGCTAGGGTTTCGGATTTTTTTTTTTAAATGAAAAATTCCTATTGGCCAGAGATTTATAGAAATTTTTAAATAGTGTTTTTGCAAACGGACTCCTTTTTAAACCCAACGACTGTCGCCCCTAGCTAATACCCCCATTCCGGACACAATGGGATATGTTTCGTTGGCCATTTCGACTGTTACAGTCAGTTATTTTTCAAATTAAATTATAAAACATTCGATATTTAATTTAAACGTACATTTCAATTTGCCAGGGCCACAAACTGAATCGAAAAATTCCAGAAAAATAAATCTAGCTTTGTTTTGACGATACGGTTCTAACAAAACCAGTTTCGTCGAATTCTGAGCTCGTTTGAAAAACAGCCATTTTTAGGTCGACCCATTTTAACAGAATTTGACCAAACACATTATCTTTTGCCCCGCTCACATACTAGCTTCAAAAATTATGAAATTTCAAACTTAGCAATAATTTGACATCCCGGACCCAACAAAAGTGGTTTCGTCAAATTCCGAGGTCGTATGCAAAATCTCAATTTTCAAGGGCTATATATACTATATAGCGACCTTTATGAAAATTCATTTGGCCATAACTTTTGATTTCCATTATGAAATTTCGATTTTTCAGATTCGTTAGAAAGGTATTGATAAACATATTTAAATATTTTCAGTTTCGTCAAAATCCGTTATATTTTCCACCCGGTACAGTCAGACAAAGTTTTATATTCAAAATTTCAAACTGCCATATTATACACAATTCTATATTTTATTGAAATAAGCTATTTAAATTATTCAAATTCTTTGGTAATAACCTAATTTAAAAATTTTAAACTGGTTCACATTTTCCGGGTTATTACACCCACATAGATGTATCATGGTACCCTGAACTAGGCAGGGTTGGGCACGATTACTGGGCTGATTATAAGCGGTCAAAACAACGGCGGGTGGTGCGTCAGTGTAGGTCCCGACGGAGTGCGGGTGTGCACGTACTCCGGAGTGGAAAAAGCAGGCATTGTGCATCAGTAGTGATACACTGTGCATCTTGAATTGTGTCGGGTTTCCACCATTGGATTTGATACACTCCATGGTGGGACCAGCACAGGTATCTACAATCAAGCGGGGCCGGATGGCACAAGTAGAAAACGTATACGAGTAGGAGCCGATCGATATAGGGGATCATTTATCTTGAACACATGGTGCTAGATGAAACACTTGTAAGTAGGTGCAGAGAAATAGTAAAGAGTGCGATAGCATATTCAGTTTTATTATCTTATTTCTAGGGTGCTGTCTTAGGTTCAGTTTATTCATGTCATGATCCTTTTTCCTGTTTACCGGACTCATGTCCGACCCATTTTTCTTTCGTCTTCTTTTTTTCCGTTTTCCCCTCCCCTCCAGGTCCGCAGGGATGGAATACTTTAGCTTATTTTGGACCATTTCCAGCTTGAAGGTAGTAGATGTATTGCTTGGATTCTCTTTCCTTGGGCTATGGCTTTGGATACACTCTTATTGGGGATTTATGATGCCCTGTTGTTATTTTATGCTTCTTTATGTTTTAATCATGACAGAGATTTTGTTTTAATGATTTGGAAGTTGGTTTGAGATAGTTGTTGTAATGTTTTTGACTGAGCCACGCACTTATGAAATAAATTTAGTTTTTCCGCTGTTTATATGTCTGTCTCGTAAATTATCTGTATCTTTTACCTATAGCGCTCCACTGAAGTTAAGTCATTCCCTTTTGTGAGTGACTTTAACGGAGGTGGGGTGTTTCACCATGAATTCTAGTTGTTTACGTGCGGATGTGGAGGATGACCTCTAGTTCCATATCATATCGGTATCCATCTCCAATATGTGCCTTTTGGTTTGTTTTGTTTACAGAGCTCATTAGAGCATGTAAAAATATTGGATATTTTTGTTACCTTATTTAAAGAGCATTCTTCCGTAGGTATTAAAAATAATACCAACTAATTTGATATAAATGTTTTGGATATCGTAAAAAAAATTATCCTCGTTTATGTACGATAGTTTTGCGAGATATATTTTCTTTCAAAGATTATCTAAAATTAAGCAAGTTGTTAATGATGAGAGTTTTCTTACTTTGGTATTCCAAACCATTTTGGTCGTTGTCTCCCTTAATGCTCGGGTCAGACTAGTATGTTTTCCAGATTAGCTTTGGATAGCTTGGATCTTTAGAAGAGGATCTTAAGCTCAAGGCGTATTTTCAAATTTTTATATTTTTAATTATGCTATGTTATGTAACGTCTTGAAAATTTGGAAAATTTAATATATGTTTATTTATATTTTAAAGTTAAAGTTTTGAGGATTGAATATAATAAAATGTGGTAGTTGAAATATGTTTGATTGAATACTACAAAGAAAATTTTCTTAGAAAATCAATAGATTTAGGACTTAAGAAAATTTGAAAACTTTAGAAATTATAATTTTCTTTTTTTCCAAATATTAAACATTTTTCTAAGCTAAATTACATTTCTGTTTCGTAAAATTGGACATCCGTAGCTTTGTGCTTGCAATTTTAACTGAAAAACAAGCAAAAATTGTCTATGTATTTTGTGAGTATGCACTTTACCCTCTTCTGATTCTCACCTTTTGTTTTTGTACTAATTCTTTTAATTGAGGGAAATAAATAAATATGGATTGGATTGACACCTCATCTCTTATCAGCCATGTTGTTTTTACAATATTCATGTTCAAAGAGACGCTTTTTAACATAAAAATACGTATTTTTCTTCTTATTCCTCATTCTCTCCTCCCAAGAATTTATCTATTTTGCATTGTTCTTTGTAAATCGTATCTCTCTTCCTCTTTAGATCAAAAATCTAATCTAAATATACTTTTTCTACCTCCTCCATTAAGCTAGGCTAGATCAACTTTCACCAATTCTTTTTCCATCTCCTCCACCGTACCTTGCTGCCGCCGTCCATCTACCATCACCCAACCTCTAGACCGCCGCTAGTACACTTACCCAGTCCTATCAACTCATCTCCTCAACACAAAACTCCAATCACCAAAACCTAGCCTGACCCAAACATCAAAAACCTAGATCCACCTAAACAATCCTATTTCCTACCTATTCTAATCCACCGTCAGTTCCCTTAACCATAACAAATACCTAGCCGATTCACCCCTGCACCTAGTTGAACCCCTGGCACTAAACCAAGCCAAAACACCCTTAGGTCGAAACCTTGGTGCATATCCTTTTTTTAAAAACATGTGTTTGAGTAATATTCGATCTCATGTTGTTCGGATCAAATGCATGTGTAAGGCAGTGATGTGTTATTGATTTGATTCATCTTCTTCAATCTTGTGCTTGTGTTTAAGGCTATCATTTTATCCACGAAAAATGAGCAATCACTCACGAAATACTCTTATGTTAAGCAAATCAAAGGCACATGAATTGTTAACTGATATGTTAGTTATTGTACTATAAATTTTATACGTTAGCTATTGTTTTAGAAATCATTAATTTATAGGCTAGTAATTGCTTATATGAATTGTTAGAATATTATTGCATGATATGTGACATACCAATTTATATGCTATAATGTGTGACATGAAATGATATTTTATGTCGAATTTGATGTGAATCAAACTGCAAGTTCCCTATGTAACCAACATTGGTTAAAATGATACATAACTGTTAATGGTTGTGAAGCCATTTTGACATTGATTTAGGATGTGGTTGAAATGATATACCTAGAATTTTTAGTGCTATGGCTAAAATGATATATATCCAAATAGTTAACCATAGCATAGAAAATCATATATTGACACCGTTGGTTAATTTAAGTTATTTTTCTAAAAAATTTGACTTTGATTAAATTTTATAAGAATTTAAGTCTAAATTATATTTGATTCTTATTTAATGATTTTTTTAAAAAAAAAATCAACGTCTAATTATGTGTTTAGAGATTTAGTTTATAAGATTAACATAAAGATTTGAGATTTTAAACTTAAGACATTTATGTGGATTAATTAATTAAGTTTAAAAGTTTAATATTAATATAAAATAATACTTAGTTTAATGAAAAAATGAAAATTGTGATTCAAAGTTTAAATTTAGCATGAAGCTTAATTAAGTTTAAGAATTTACTTAGAAAATTTAATTAATTTAATTTAAGACTTAAATAAATTTAATAAATATAATTTAAAAATATATATATTTTGAAGTTTGATTTGTGACTTAATCTATTTTAAAGATAGTAAAATAACATTAAATTTTATTAAGTTTTATTTGTTTAAGTAATTTTTCAAAGATGGAACCATGGAAATTGAAATTTTTGATTTGGATAATAATACTTAATAATTTGAATTTGACTCTTAATTTAGATCAATGAAAAAGGAATAAGCTGAATTGTTTGTTGTCACTACCAAAATTAACCCCTAAACAGGCTGACAAGTGAAGGGGTATTGGATGAGCACAGGCACAGAAGAATCCTCCAAAAGGGAAAAGCCAAACACCAGAGAAAACTCAAAAGCTATAGAATGCCGGCAAGGTCTATCCGGTAGGGTGGTTTTATAACAAAAGGTTATCCAGGTTAGAAGCTAAGAATAAGGGAGCCAAGAGTTCCGCTAATTGAAACAAAGAAAGACGGAAGGGTTATCGGTACTAACCTGCTTAAACACCGATACATTAGGAGATAAAGGCATTAAAGATACCAAGCCTAAAGTGCCCAGGGGTTATCCGGAACTAGCCCCGAAATATTCAAGCACCAGGAGGTCAATCTAGTAAACAATGAGTGAAACACCAGAAGCTACCCTCCGGAAGGTTAGGCTCCATCTGAAAGCTCCATCGGAAGGCAAACCAAAACCTTAGAGTGGATATAGGCTATCCATACCAATCTGCATAGTGCCAACACCGATAGGGGTTCCTATTCGGCAGCTATCTACATACATCACGAGGGCAAGTTCCTCAAAGTATTCATGAGAAAACCGGAAGCCTACACCCAGAACTATTACCGGAAGCATAATTGCCTTCCGAAAGCTATTTACATCGACAAGCTCACATCAATTTCGAAGAAGCCTCAACTAACTGGGACCCTCACTTTGGAAGCTATAATCAGCACCAAAAAATGGCTGGGAGCTAAAACATCCGAGACCAAGAAGAAAAGCAGCCGATAGAGGCTCCTACAGGCCCAACGGCCCAACCGTAGAAGGGGCCCTGAATTCTCTATAAATAATACTCCATACATTTTGGGGACGAATTCTCCATTTGTCAATCTTGTTTCTTCTTCTCTAAGAAGCAAACCGCAATTTCCAAATCGGATTGGAGAATTCTTCAGCTCTTGTAATACATCTACGATTTATAAATGGAGATGTCCAAGACTTAAATATTCTACAATTTGATAATCATGTTGTGCCATTTATGATGAAACAGGGAGTTAACACTAACCATTCATATGAAAGGGTTGTTGATGACACCTTCGTAAAGGAGGAAGGGCTTTATGGAAACCCGAAGCCATCTCCCTTTTTACCTCAAGGGATGGCAATGTGAATCAACCCTCTCATAATGAGCCTAATGATACTCAATCCCGGAAAAGAGGTTGACTGCAAGCTTATGGCTTGATCACTGACGTGACCAAAGCCCTTCGGGCTGGCTCGATGAGGAAGGATCATTTGGGTCAATAAGCATTGCGGTACCCTTACCTTCCAAATATCGGGAAGCATTAGCATATTTTCTTCTTATCACAATGTAATCAACTTATTCATGATCTGGAGAGTAACTGATTGCTGAAGGCCTCAGTTGTTCCAAACTAAATAAACCTTTTTCAAGGTACTTAAAAACTCCATAACACTGCAAGTGTGATATTCACCCCTTAAGGGAAGAATAACTAATCTTCAGAATGGTGATTTTGATACCTAAAGAAAGGTAGATTTAGCTAAGGAGCGTTGATCCCTGAATGTCTTTTAGTAATCCTGGATCATGGTTACATCAGATTTCTTAAATACATGTTCTATATAACTCATTCCAGCTATTGACGGAAAATATCATTAACATTTATGTTATATGATTTCAAATGAAATATAATTTGAAGTTATTATTTAATTTTATTTGAAATTTAACTTAAATTATTAATTATGATTTTTTATAAATTGACCATGATGTGAAATAAGCATTTGGTTGCTAAAGAGAACAGGATCATATATTGGCATATTCTCTATCAGTACTGAAACCACTTTAACAACTATACACGAAGTAGAGAATCCAGAATGAAAGGCGAACAAATACGGGATTGAAGAAAAAGAATGATGATGGATAGCCTTCACACTCGTGCCATAAGCAAACTGAGCAAAATAGGAGCCAAACCAGGCTAAGTAAGGTCGCTTCTCCTATCGGGAACGCTTCTTTGAAAACCATGTCTTTTGGTTGATGATTGATTGGTGCCCACCTTTGATTAAGGGTGTTTTGTTTCGAAGTAGGCCATAGATGCAATTATGGATTTCCACCATCCTGGTTTTGCAATCCAGTATAATCCTACCATGGGTATCGCCTCGTGTGCCTTGTCATATTATCCTGATCAAACCCACTACAACTTTATTTTATATTGTACCTATGGAGTGACCTTTGATAGCCACTAGTTATAGTCGACTTTACGATACTTCATAGAATATGATGGTTATAAAATATGTTAAGGTGGGTTTGGGTAATGCCTTATTGTTATTTTCAATACTGTATTTTACTGATAGACATAATATAGTAATGATATGTCTACTTTAATAGACCCTTAAAGGATGGAAATCCTAAACATCTTTTGAGTTACTTGTTCATTTTGTTCGAGCATTTCACTTGAGTTAATTTACTTACGTAAGAATGTTAGTCATGACTCCAGTGTTTTGTTTTACTTTATGCTCGCGTCGGCCTGAGTATTTCAGTGTTGAAATTTATCTTCGGAGCTGGAGATTTGTTAGAGACCGTGATATCTATCTAGCTATTTCTATTTGCAATTATTTTCAGTTTTAGACATTTATATTTTAGTATGTATTAGGGAATCTCTGTTTGTTTGGATTTCTATTGTGCTTGCTATGAGACTTTGATTTTTTATATTGCTTTAAGACTATGCTTTATATAGTAGCTTCATGAACTACTTTGTTTATTTATTCTGCTGCGAGATGTTGTATCATTCTTTGTATATGATTCTATGACGTGATTTTTACTTTCACCCATATTTATCAACAACCTAAACTACTTAAGTTGGACATGTGTGGTTTTATTGTCGACGTGAATGGTTTGAAATTGTAAATCATTACAATTGGTATCAAAACTATGTTTATGCAAAAATCTTAGCCTATGGGGGTAAAAACTCATTAGAAATAGGGTAGTAATACCATAGAATGAGTGGAATAAAAATTGGAATCATTATTGAGAAAGCATATTTTTAAAATTTAAATGGCTTTTAGAATTTAAATCTTCTCCCAAAATTTCCTCCCATTCAATATTTGTCTTTTTAGTTATAATTTTTTTTGTTTGGAGTTCATTGAATTTAAATCTCCATATTGATTCTAAACCCGTTCTTAAATCATTCCTGGTGAGTACCCATAGGAATTCTAAGGGAAGGGATCTAGGAAATTCCCTAGCACCACCAGCAGCTCCACCAGCTCCTCCAGTTGTTCCACCAGCTTAACCAATAAAGTTTACCACTCTTTACAAGGAATTTACTCAGCTTGAAGGCACCAACTTTTCTAGTCATAGATTATTACTGAGGCTTGGTAGTGTCTGATAACTTTGGAGAGGACATTTATTGGACTTGACATCACAAACATTATCACACAATTATATCACAAACACTCAAAAGCGTCAACTGGAAACTTTGCAGTTGCAGGAGGTTTTCCCAAGATTGGTGGGGAGTCTATTACAGCTCAGATTATAGAGCTAATATCAACTTGGAATAGTTTAAGTGAAAAATATTAAGTTGAATCCAAATTTGTTAAGTTCTCTTCCTTTGGAAATCTAGCTTATATCTTAAATCAAAATTTCTGGGATGTTTTTAATGCTAAGTTGATGCCCGAAGCCCTGAAGTTTAATCTGTACTGGGCATTTATGTACTTTGAGCAAGAGAATATGACACTCGTTGAGTATGAGGGAAACTTGGATAAATTGTTGAAGTGTGGCCATATCTTAAATGATAGTCTACTCAAGAAGAATGAGAAGTTTATATTTGGAGCTCGTCCATAGTATTACGGTCACTTGATCAATCATGTTCATGGCTCTTTTACGGGTCTTGTGGATTTGTCCATCAAATTTGAAAGCCCTAACAGAAAGGGTAATTAGGCTGTGCAGACAACATCTTCTCTAGAAACTTCGTACAGCTCGAAGAAGATGAAGTCTAACTTCCATCATAAAAAGAAAAATTGGCGAAGCACTAACGGTAACGAATATTCTTCTTAAAGACTCGTAGACTTATGCTCCATCACTTTCTTCAGGTGTGACTAGAAGGGACATTGTGCCAAACATTAGCCTAATTCAGTTAGAGTGTATGTTCCTTCATCTCAGATGACCAAGGGATACATTTGCCATATTTTGTAATGGCGCGTTTTGTTAGCTGTCGAATAATTAATTTATTTAATTATTAAATATCGATTGGGCGATATCGATGACTTGAATTAAATAATATTGAATTAAAATAAATAATATAATAATATATTATAATGTCAAAATAATCGGAAATCACCGAATTCACAATACTATGTGAATTGGATCAGCTAAAATATTTAATTCAGTTTAGAATTGAATTTGAATAACGAATCGATTTAATAATCGACGTTAAAACGTATTAATTATAATATAATTAAAATAGAGCGCGAAACGACGCGGTAGTTCGCTATTTGGCGATTTAGACTTCAAGTGGATGTACAGGGTTCGTTTTAAATCGGATTTCTGTGAAACAAGGAATGTGTGGAGCTGGTGGAGTATATCTTTCTAGTGGAAGAGAAAAATCGGGATTTCGTCGTGTAGATTTTGATGTACGTCCAAATCAAATTTCAGAATAGTCGCTATAGAATCGTTTATCGGCCATAACGGTTATTTCGAAATAACTAGAGATCGGGTTTGAATTTAGACAAGGTTCTTTTGGGAAATAGTGATAATTTTATTTTTAGAATTTTATGGGAATTTTTAATTAATTTAATAAGCTACTTTTTATTTGAAGTATTTCGCACCCTGAAATCAACATTTTGAAGTTTCAAAATATTAGTCAAACTACCGGTATTATTATATTTCTGGGATCGTGGCACATTGATCATCACGATGGTATAGTTGATCCGGTCGATAGCAGTTCGTAATTAACGAAGTTTTGTAAAATGAGATGATCAAAATCTTTAAAACTCAAAACAAATATCCTAACATATTCCTTGATCGAGAATAAGGCCACGAATTGTTTTCTCAGCCACCAATGATACCTACCCTTGTTTATTTATAAATACCACCCCTTAACCGTTAAACCAAATTTTCAACTTCAGAAAATCCGCCGTTACTTTTGTTCCTTCAGTAAATTTCTTCGATCATAGAAAATCAAAATCAATCCAAAGAAAAATCAATAAATTCCACTGCTTATGTATTTGAACTCCTGCGATAATCCCCTCCAAGCTTATGGCTAATTTAAGTGGTTCGGTTTCAAATTTTTAATCGCTGAAAATCTACAGCGACGCTAGGGTTTCAAAAATGGTGAAACGCTGGCTTTAATTCTAGTTTTTGGGATTGAAGTTGGGTTCACGAGACCGATGGGAGTTCGTTGGCCAAGTGTTGATGATTTTAGAAGTAAACGAGTTCGGTGATGTTGCCAGGAAGCACCGGTTTTGTGTGGAGTGGCGACCGAGTTGGGGACCGAGTTGATCAGGGAGCGGGTGGCAGGAAAGAGAAGGTGAAGAGAAGGCCAAAGGTGGTATTTGTGTGTGAAACCGTGGAGTGATGGAGGAGGGGTGGTGGATTGAAGTATGGCAATGGTTGTGGTGAAAACACTGGAGCGCGATTTTTTGTTTGGGGAAGACGAGATTGGAGGACGGGGTTAAATTGAGGGTGGGCTTCACGGGTTTGACGATGGGGAGTTTGGGCCAGTTAAGAGGGTATGGCCCAATGGTAAAGTTAAATTTTAGTTTAAATTCAAATTTAATGTGTATAAACTTCAAAAGCATGTAACTTTCACATACGTTATCGAAACTCAGCGAAACAAGATCCGACAGGATCGTATGGACGGGGGCAACACAATGGAGCTGACTGGGAGTGATTCCGAGCTCGTTACAATTTATGACGAAATAAATTGTCCGTCGCAGTCAAATAAACGCAAACCGTTATTTAACGATGATCGTCCAATGTGAGTAAATCTCACAAACTCTAAACCGTTTTATTTTCACGTTGTATTCTTAAAACTGTTAAAATATTGTCTGTTTGACTGTGTGATGATTGTTTGCTTGAACTGCTAGTCAGTTAGTAGAGATTTTATATATATATTTACGTATGTATATATATATAAACCGTCAAATAGTTATATGTTGATTCTGTTTATCAGAATATTATACTGGTGTTGTTTAACATCTGTGGATGCAGGGAAACAGGTTGGAGGAATCCGATTGGATTCCTCAACATTTATTTTACCGTTTTTTTATATATTGTGATATATGATGTGTTATGAAATCTGTTATTGATTTCATATGTTTGAATGATACCGATCATTGTTATACGACACGTTAAACACCGTAGGTGATACTAGAATGTAAAAAGGGAATTTTCAATGTTTATATTGAAAATAAATCTTATTTATAAAAATCGATAGGATTTTATAAAATGAAACCATTTATTTATTTGGGAAATAAATAAAGGAACATTTATTTAGATTATAAATAAATGGAATAAAGGGATATTTATTTAGGGAATAAATAAAGGAACACTTGTTCGGAAAATAAATAGAATTATACAAGGATAGATTTAAACACGTGCTTCGCACACGGTATAACACGATATGGATTTAAATGAGATATTAAATAGGAAATCTGTTTTAAACAGATAAATTGAGGTAGATTAATTTATAAATAATGTTTTATAAATTAAATAAATTATTTATCGTTGATAAATGGAATATATATAAGTCTGGACTTATATAGAGAAGTAGAAACGTTATTAAAAGGACATTTATAAAGTGAAGAACCGTTACTAAAAGTAAATCTTTATAAATGGATAAACGTTGTAAAAAATAAATCTTTATCAATGGATAAACGTTGTAAAAAGGAAATCTTTTGAAATGAATAAACGTTAATAAAAGGAGTTAATCGAATTTAGTTATTCGAAATAAGTTATTCGAATTAGATATTTGAATAGAGTTAAACACATTAGAGTGATTCGAATTACTTATTCGAATAGAGTTAAACAAAGTAATTTGTTAGGTTAACCAAAGCAAGTTAGTCGAGTTAATCAAAGTAATTGGTTAAGTTAACCAAAGTAAATTAGTTAAGATAAACTAAGCGGTTAATCGAAGTGAATTAGTTAAGTTAAACTAATTGGTAAATCAAAGTAAATTAGTTAAGATAAACTAAGCGGTTAATCGAAGTGAATTAGTTAAGTAAACTAATTGGTAAATCAAAGTG
This sequence comes from Allium sativum, assembly GCA_030737875.1. NCBI lineage: Eukaryota > Viridiplantae > Streptophyta > Magnoliopsida > Asparagales > Amaryllidaceae > Allium > Allium sativum. The sequence goes on from CM060920.1 coordinate 695,179,480, forward strand.
AATTAGTTGCGTCAAACTAAGTGACTTAGTTAAGATAAACTAATTTGTAAATCGAAGTGAATTAGTTGCGTCAAACTAAGTGAATTAGTCAAGTTAAACTAATTGGTTAATCGAAGTAAATTTGTTGGGTTAATCAAAGTGAATTAGCTGAGTTAAAATAAGTAAATCGGTTAGAGTTAATCAAAGTGAATTAACTAAGTTAAACTAAGTGGATTAGTTCAGTTAATCGAGACAAGTGAATCAAGTTAGGTTAAACCATTTGAGTTAACCAGTTGGGTTAAACCATTTGAGTTGACCAGTTAAAGTTTACCAGTTAAAGATAAACAGTTAGAGTTGACCAGTTAAAGTTGACCAGTTAAAGTTGACCAGTTAGAGTTGATCAGTTAGAGTTGACCAGTTAAAGTTGACCAGTTAGAGTTATCCAAGTGGAGTTAATCGAGTAGAGTTGTCGAATATCACTTATTCAAAGTAGAGTATCGAATATAGTGTATTCGAGAGAAGAGTAATCGAATATAGTTTATTCGAGTGGAGAAATCAAATGTTATTCACTTGAGAAGAGTTACCGAATATTATTTATTCGAAGAGTAGTTATCGAATATTGGTTATTCGAAGTTAGTTAATCCAAAGGAGTTATTCGAAGTCAGTTAATCCAAAGGAGTTATTCGAAGTTAGCTAATCCAAAGGAGTTATTCGAAGTAGTTAATCCAAAGGAGTTATTCGAAGTTAGCTAACCCAAAGGAGTTATTCGAAGTTAGCTAATCCAAAGGAGTTATTCGAAGTTGGTTAATCCAAAGGAGTTAGTCGAAGAGTAAATCGAATATAGTTATTCGAAAGAAGGTGTTAATCGAATATAGTGATTCGAGTAAAGTTAAAAGAGTTAATCGAATTTAGTTATTCGAAATGAGTTATTCGAATTTGATATTTGAATAGAGTTAAACACATTAGAGTTATTCGAATTAGTTATTCGAATAGAGTTAAACACGTAAGAGATTATTTGAATTTTAGTTATTCAATTTGAGTTAATCGAATGTAGTTATTCGAGAAGAGTTAGATCGAATTTAGTTATTCGAAAAGAGTTAATCAATTTGAGTTAAGTTAATCGATTTGAATTAAGTTGAATCGAAATGGAGTAAATCGATTAGAATTAAGTTAATCGAGTTAGAGTAAATCGAATATTGGTTATTCGAAGGTAAGTTATTCGAATTAGTTATTCGAAGGAGTAAATCAAATGAGTTGATCCAAAGGAGTTAGTCGAATATTAGTTATTCGAATAGAGTTAAAGGACTTATCGATTTTAGTTTGATTGAAAGGAGTTATCGATTAGTAAATCGAAAGGAGATTTTCGAATATAGCATATTCGAAAGAAAGAGATCGAATATTGTTTATTCGAAAAAGAGAGATTTCGAATATGAGTTATTCGAAGAGAGAAAATCGAATATAGGTTATTCGAAGAAGAGTTAATAAAATAGAGATTACTCGAAAGAGAGTTATACGTAGAATTCGATTATAGCGAATTCGGGAAAGTACTATTTACTTTCCAGGGTTTAAATCAAGATTTAGTTATTGATTTAGAAATTAGGTGTCTGTTAAATTATTCGAGTTAGGAGATAAAGTTATAATTTATGTTAGACATTGCAGAAGTAGGAATTATAACGTTATAGTTATAATCAAACGTTGTCATATAAGAAGTGGATTCGTAACCTGAATCCGAGAATTTGCATAAACAAATGATTGTAAAAAGTAAGTGATGAGCTTCATCTATTTCACAGTAAAGGACGTTGTTCAATTAAGGTCTAAGAGGTAATTATACCCCAACTTGATTGACTTCAGAATTGACAAAGGAATAGTTGTGGTTCGATCTGAAAGGTTGATTAGGAATAAAGCTAAGGAATAAGCGATAAATGGATTAAGCGAAACGATGTTTTATACAACGTTCATTGGAAATCCGTAAATGAGTTTTGGAAACGTTTTCCAAATATAGTCAGATATGTTTTCTAAACATAGAAAATGAAATGTTTTCATGATAAGAATTTAAGAAATAGAGTTAAGCAAATTCAGAAACTGACTGGAGAGGGTAAGTTGAACGGTTTTCTAAGTGACGATCTGATGTTGGTTTCGACCTTTCGTATTGATACTTAGAGAATTGTTCTCATACTAGTTACAGTTAGGAACTGATAGTTGCGAAATAATAGTGATGTGAAAATAAGCTATGGAAATGTTTTCCAATGATTAATATCATATATTTTCTAAATATATGAAATAAGGAAATATGAACATATATATGTATACGATGATTGATCGATCGAATTTCCATTTGGAAATAAGATCGTTGTTTGTACACCGACATGTTTTCATTTGATAGTTAAATCACAGACTATCAAAGTTTTGACCATATTTACGTTGTTAATATGGAGAGACCGGTTGGATTATTATCCAAAGAACCACTCTGTATTGGCATAAGCATTGCGAGCAATATCTGCCAAAGATAAATTGAAGACGGAGTAAAGTGCAAGGGCTGTTGTATAAGTCTTAGATAACAGTGACTAAGATGGATATACTGAATAGTGCCTTCGGTTTGTCCAGTCCCAGGACAACGTATATGGAAGAAGGTCTGACAGAGTATATCCAATGGATCACGTAAGTTGATCTGTTCAAACGTATTCACGTTTGGTGGCGGAGGAATTCGTTTCTCTTAGCTGTATACCCGTGTTATTTTTGAATAAGTCAATTTGTGATTTGGCGGGTATGACGATGTGGCATTCAAAGTGAATGGTGATCAGATGTTCTGAAGATAGACGTAGCTTCTAGCCTCACACCGGGAAGTAACAAAAGTTGGGCTAGGCAGCATGGCTAGTTGGGTCATCCCCAAGCAGGGTGTATTGTCACCGATCTAGAGAATATTTATACTTCTTTTTGATTCTGTATCTTCGGATGACGGTTTGATGGCCTATAACCGTGGTGGCAATATATTCGCGACACTCAAGATAAATGAGTGAGCGGTCATGTGTGGCCGGGTTGCAAGACGTTCTTGTTGAACCCTGAGTGTATCACCTCTAGAGTACACTATTCAGAAGGTGCTCCCATACCTTGTCTGTTGGAATCCAATTTTCAAATAAGCGCCCTGCGGTTTATGATTTTATACTATGTATGTAGAACGTGAGATGCAAGCGTTTCTGCTAGATTGATACCTATTTGTACTTAGACATTATTATAATATCACAATGATATTGCTTGTCAAAGTTGTTCAGATACTCATAAGGGAAAAACCCGTTCCGTATTCACGGCGTGGTCTTATGAGATATCCTATACCTGTTTTAAACTATTTTACTCATACCAGTCACATGACTGACCCGGAGTTTACTTTGTTGTTTTCCCTAAACTCTTGGGTGCCTAAATTTGTACGGGCAGTCAAGTAGTCGGGATTTACATATATACTTGGAGAGCTTGGAGCAGGAGGCTGCAAGATTTTATAGCTATAGTTATTTCCGCTGTGTTATAAGTGTTGTACTCTGATAAGTGCTATTGTATATATATAACTGTTTACTTCAAAGTTATGTTATATATTATATGTTATTCGTTCCGCTATGAGATTCGTGTTACTCTGATGATTCTGATGTTCTTCTTCTTCTTCTATTCTATTAGTTCTATCTTTTCTTTCTCACCTTCTAAATTCTTTCACTAACGTCTCGGAATTTCCGACTCTCGAGGAGTCGGAAATTTCCGGCCGTTACATATTTTCTTGCAGCCAGGCTACTACTAGAAAGATTTCCCCACTAAGTAGAGGGGAAAACTATTAGAATAAAAATTAGCACTAACACCCAATGCATTGTGAAATCCTCATAAACACAGATCACAAAGAATAAGCAGTAAATAATAGGGTACACACAATATTTTTATAGTGGTTCGGCTCAATTTTAGCCTACGTCCACTTTATAATCTTTTATTTATACTGACATATTACAAGAGAAATCGGTACATTTGTAAGAAAGAGGAGAAAGAGAATGAATTTATACACGAAATCCTTGTGTTCTTGTGCAGTGAATATGGTTTAGATGTACGCAGAGAGTAATGGAAGAAACCGTTCAAGTGGAGTAGATAAAATCCCTTGGAAATGTCATGCGAGTGTGTATTTATAGTCGAATGAAGGACGTTCCTTGGATCAGTTCGAATGGACACGTGCCAGCCATCCAACGTGTCTCTGAAATGTAGTGGATGAGTGAAGGTGGTCTCATCTAATTGTGTGAAGCCAGGTGTAACTCTATCCATGCAATGTGTTGACCAAGTTTCTTGCCTAAAGAATAGGTGCACGTTCAGGTGCTTCAGGCGGGTCGGGTAGATGCTTGTTCGACCCGGTGAAGATGCTGGAGTGCCAAATTCAATCGATTGCATGTGGTCCGGTCAGGTTGGTGTCTATTCGACCTGGTGTGGCTTCCAGAGTGTTGGGTCATTGCGTGAGTGCGGATCGTGTTCGACCCAAACCATTTGACCCGACTCGGTTCAGAAGTGAAGGTGTAGAGTTGACGTTTATTCGAGTTAGGCACTACTGATCCGACCCGATACAATGTGCATGAAAGTTTGAATTTTCCAATGATTTTCCACTTCATCCAAATGAATGCCGATCAATGCTAGTTTATACTCGAGTCCTGAGTAAAAGAGCGTGATGACATTTCTACACACATTCACGAAAACGGGCATAACTTTCAAACCGTGAGGCCGTTTGGGCCAAACAAACGTTGTACCTGAAGCTTATTCATTGGGATACAAGAGTTAAAATGCATAGCATTGTAATCCACTTTTTCGGGCCCAAAAGAGGTCATCTTAAAGGGGTTTCAGGCAATTATATGTTTGCATTGTGATTTCGACCAAATTGCTTTGTGTTTGCTGACAATGTTCTTTATGCTTGAGAGCATTGCTAACCAGAAACTTGACGTGTGACAGCTTTGACTAAAAAGCATGTCAATAAAACTACCAGGAATATTTGTAGTTACCACTTCCACTCCTCCTACTAATGATACCCAAGGTACATAACAAAGGCATTTGTACCATACATCTTCAGCTTATTCTTGTTTTATTTATAGCGGAGCATCCTATAGTTCCATTTTTGTTGATCTTTGTAACAAGTTTGAACACCTCTTAAAACTTGATTATGTATCTGAATCCTTACATGTATCTAATCCCATCGGTAGCCTGCAAACTTTAGTATAGTTTATAAAGGGTTGGCACTTCTTTACAACAAACTTCAATTTATTGGCGATTTCTATTTTATTGGTTTTGACACATTTGATATCTTGCTCCAAGGTGCTTGTTTGAAGAAATATGAAGATGTTATCTCTTGCAAGGCCCGATCCATTTCTTTAGTAGATAAAGAGCATAATCTTTTAGTGATTATGTATTTGTTGCCTCAGGGGTATGCTATAAGTTTCATCTTTTCTCTTTGTTCTCATCCAAGTGATCTTAGCTCTACCCCTGTTGTCGGAAAGTTTCCCGATGTTTCTGGTGAAGTAGCTTCTCTACCTCCTCAGCGGGACATCGAATTCCATATTGATCTTATTATTGGAGCCTGACCCATGTTTCTTCCTCCTAGAAGAATGGCACCTAAAGACAAAGTTGGGTTGAAGAAGTAGATTGAAAAATTATTCTCTAACGGTATGATTAGGCAAAGTCATTCGGAATGGGGAGTAGCAGTGGTTTTTGTTACTAAGTCAGATGGTTCCGTGAGAATTTATGCTTATTATAGGGGTATGAACAAGCTTACACTTAAGAATATATATCCCATGCCTTATATCGACGACATGTTCTATCAACTCTATAGTACTCAAGTACTTTCTTAACTTATTTTTCCATCGATTTTTACCAGCTTCGAGTAGCTAAGGAGAGCATTCCCAAAAAGGCTTTCCGAACTGATGACAGTTTCTATGTATGGTTAGTTATGCCTTTTAGATTAACTAGTGCTCCATCTTTCTTCGTTAATCTTATAAATCATGTCTTACAAGATGTCTTAAATAAATTCATCCTAGTTTTCATCGATAATATTCTTGTCTTTTCTAAGTCAGAGAAGGAACATGTATCATACTTGAGCCATGTCCTTGAAACTTTAAGAAACCATTAACTAAAAGCTAAATTTTCTGTATGTCACTTCTGGACGGAGGAAATCAGATTTCTTGAGCATATTGTTTCTGAAAATGGGATTTTGGCCGATCTAGTTAAGGTCACTGCAAATAATGATTGGGGTAAATCTTAAGCTCCTATGGCTATTTGTAGCTTCTTAGGCCTTGCTAGATATTATCAGGAGTTTATTGAGAATTTTGCCTAGGTTGTCGCATCTCTTATAACTTTGATTAAGAACGCCAAGTTTGTTTAAAGCCATAAATGTCAAGAAGGATTCAAAGAGTTAAAGGAAAAGTTATCTTCTGCCCTTATTCTTAACAATCATTAAAGTGTATCTTTGCATATTGAAGACCCATGAAGTATATTATGTAGCTAATGACGTGGAATTACTTGTCGTAGTATTTTCTTTGAAGTTACAGAGGCAACATCTTTTGGGAACTAAGTTTTTCCTCTTTACAGATCACCAACCATTAAAGTATATCTTTGCTAAGAAGGACTTTAACTAGAGGCAGGTTAGATGGCTTGAATTCATTATGAACTAGACATCAACTATACTCTTGAAAAGTTAACGTGGTGGCCAATGCTTTGAGTCAGGAGAAAGTGATTTTATGTCAGCTTGTTTCTTGTTCAACTCTTACGGATCGTATCACTATTAAACAAGATGAAGACATGATGCATAAGCTTATTAAGGAAAAGGTTCGCAAAATGGAAAGTGATAAATAAGGTCAAATGGGTGCATAAATTGATAGAAATGGAATTCTGAGGATTAATAGTCACATTTGTAGCCTGAATATGTTCGAATATGGATGATTCAAGGCAGAAGATGCTTAAGGAAATCATAGGTCCATGCTTTCTACTCATCCCAAAGTTACTAAAATGTAATATAATATGAAGAAGTGTATTGGCAGAATGGTATGAAGCAAGATTTCTCTATTTATGTTAGTAGATGTGTTATTTGTCAATAGGCTAAGGCTGATCATCAAAAGACTGTTGGATTGTTGCAACCGCTTGAGATTCCTAATTGGAAGTAAGATCATGTCTCTATGGATTTTGTTGATTCACTACCAAGGATGATAAGGGATAATGAGAGTATATGGGTGATTGCTGAACGACTGACCAACTCCTCTCACTTTATTCCAGGCAAGCTAAACCATACTGCATCGAGTCTAGTTGGGATTTATATGTGAGATATCTTATGAATTCATGGTGTTCCAACTAGTGTTGTTTGTAGCAATGAACCTATCTTCACCAGTAACTTTTGGAAGGCATTTCAGGAAGCTTTGGGAACTTAACTGAATCTAAGCATATCCTACCATCCTCAAAACACATCCTACCATCCTCAAACTGACGGATAGACTGAAAGAGTTAATCAAATTTTAGTAGATCTTCTTTATGCCTGTGTTTAGGATTATGGAGGACTTGGGAAGACCATATGTATCTCATTGAATTCACTTATAATAATAGTTATCAGAAAAGTATCAAGATCTCTCCATTCGTTGCTCTTTACGGACAATCTTCCTCTTATTGGATTGAACATGGTAATCATTTAGTTCTTGGTCTTGATATGATTTTGAATCCTTTTAAGAAAGTCTAGGATATTAGAAGAAAGATGAGGACTGCTCAAGATAGCAGAAGAAATACACTTACAAGCGAAGGAAAAAGTTGAAATTTGTAGTGGGTGATCAAGTTTTTGACAAAATTTCTCCATTAAGGAATGTGATTCATTTTGGAAGAAAAGGAAATCAAGCTTCTAGGGACATTGGTCCTTTCCGCATCTTGAAAAGAATTGTTCCTTTGGCATATAAAGTAAATTTACTAAAGTAATTATCGAGAGTGCGTAATCTGTTCCACGTGTGAAACAACCCAAATTCGCCCTTACGGGAAAGCCCAGATTGAGTTGAGAACACGACAAATCAGAACACAAACAGAAGAACATTTCATTGCTTATTACAACAATTTACGCCAGAGTACAAGAATATAACAGAGTATGAATAAATATTACAGATTGGAAAATAACAAAGATTCAAATTACAAAGAAGCAGAAAATCAATACATAACACAACTATAAGAAATACACTGATGCAGAGCGTTCTGAATATAGCTCCAGCTGTAAATCCAGGATCCTGTGAAAATAATATCTGCAAAAACCCAACTACTAGCTGCCCGTATGGAAAATAGGGGCACCCAGAGGGGGAGAGAAGGAGAGGCGGAGGGGAGAGGAGTTGGGGTTGCAGTGGAGGCGGGGCGGCCATGGCGGCGGCGACGACGATGGGAAGGGGGCAACGCGGTTCAACGAGGAGGGAGTTCTTTTATTTATTTTTATATTTCGATTTGAAAATGAATGGGGGTGGGAGGAGAGAAAGGTGAGGTTTTATAATTTATAATTAATTTAATTTTTTATTTCCAAAAAGATATTTTTTTTTTAGTCGAATTCCAAATCGAATGCAACGACTGTCGCCCCTAGCTAATTTCCACCATTTCGAACATAATGGGATATGTCCCGTAAGCGAACTCGACTGTTTCGATCAGTTTATGTTTAAATTAAAGTATAAATCAATATGTCGAATTTTAAATGTACATTTTAATTTACCGGGGCCACATACTGAGTCCAAAAATTCTAGAAAAATAAATCTAGCTATGTTTTGAAGATACGGTCCTAACAAAACTAATTTCATCAAATTTGGAGACCGTTTGAAAAACGATCATTTTCCAGTTGATTTAAATTCAAACTGAATTGACCAAACACGTTTAATTCACCACGCTCACATATTAATTCCAAAAAATTATAAGAATTGGAATCTAGCAATAATTTGACATTTTGGTTCCAACAAAAGTGGTTTCGTCGAAAATAGAGGTCGTTTGCAAAATGTTTATTTTTAAGGGCTTTATATATATTAAAATATATATAAATTCCGTAGCGACTATTTTATATTTTAAAATGGACATAACTTTTATTCCCATTATGAAATCTGGATTTTTCACATTCGTTAGAAAGATATAAATAAACAAATTCAAATATTTCTGGTTTTACTGAAATCTGGTGTATTTTGAATCCTGTACATTCAATTGAAATTTGAAATCGAATTTTCAAACTACCGTGCCTTTTCAGGCTCGTTATATAATTAAAATAAATTTATACCTTTCACCTTCGATTAAACTAAATTTTTAATCGTTATTATTTAAAATAAATCATTTTAAATATTCAAAATCCATTAAAATTGCTAAAATAAAAATTTTTAATTGGTTTCGGAAATCCGGGTACTTATAATCTCCCCCACTTAAAATCTTTTCGTCCTCGAAAAGGAACATAGCTGAAAGTTGTTTAACCAACCAACTCAACTTTCATTCTGGCTTTCATTATTCAACTTTTTCAGTTTTAAGAATTTTAAAATTTCTCAAAATTTGGCTAGTATCCTAAATTTTCGAAAATTTACGCCATAACCTCCTTTGTACAGGGAGACTTTTAAAAATGCAACTTACCTAACAAGGCCTTCATCAATCCAAAAGAAAAAGAAAAAGCCAAGCGGCTAGCCAATCGGCTCATAAAATCATCAAAACACAAGAAAATGGTAAAGGTGTACCTATTTATCGGGCATACAATTTTATTCCTCTTCTTAGCTTCCTTGCTGTAACAACCCGGAAAATCAGAACCAATGTAAAAATTTTATTTTGGCAATTTTAATGAATTTTGGATATTTAAAATGAATTATTTTAAGTAATAACAACTAGAAATTTATTTTGAACAGAATTAGAACGTATAAATTATTTAAATCGAAATTAGAATATAAATATTTAATTATAAAAGGAATTAGAAATGACGCGGTAGTTTGAAAATTCGATTTCAAATTTCAAATGAATGTATAGGATTCAAAGCAAACCAGATTTTAGTTAAACTAAAAATATTTGAATCTGTTTGAAAATATCTTTCCAGCGAATCTGGAAAATCCAAATTTCATAGCGGGAATAAAAAGTTATGTCCAGTTGAAGATTCAGAATAGTCGCTATGGAAATATAGCCCTTAAAAATAGCGATTTTGCAAACGACCTCCATTTTCGATGAGACCACTTTTGTTGGATCCGGAACGTCAAATTATTGCTAGATTCCCATTTTCATAATTTTTGGAATCAATATGTGAGCGTGGAGGATTTAAACGTGTTTGGTCATTTCCGTTTGAATTTAATCGACTGAAAAATGACCGTTTTTCAATCGGTCTACAAATTTGATGAAATTAGTTTTTTTAGGATCGTATCATCAAAACGTAGCTAGATTTATTTTTTTGGAATTTTTAGAGTTGGTGTGTGGCCTCGGTAAATTAAAATGTGCGTTTGAATTTAAAATATAATGATCTATATTTTAAATTTAGTGGAAATTGATTGTAACAGCCGAATTGGGTTACGATACATATCCCATTGTGTTTGGAATGGGGGTAATTAGATAGGGGCGGCAGTCGTTAGGCCTCGTTTGGAGTTCAAATGTAAAGTCAACTTTCACGGAATAAAATATTAATAAATTGTAATATATATATATATATATATATATTAATCCCTAAACCTTAGCCCCCTTTTTTCTCCTTCAGACCTGTCGTTAGTTTTAAAATTAAAAAAAAAAGAGGGAGCCGCAGCCGCAGCTCACAGGCCGCCGCCACCTGCCTGAGGCGAGCCACGCCGGAGACGCTACACCCAGCTCCAACCCCGCGCCAAACCGGAAGCCGCATCACACCTCATCCTCAAACCACCACCGCCGATTGCCAGAAGCACTCCCCACACCGCCGCACCGTGCTCCAGCCTCCCCCTTTCTTCGCTGCACCCTACCCCCTCCCACCAGCCACCAGATCATCTCCGCTCCGTTGTAATTCGCGAAACCCTTGAACCGTGCGCACCCCTCACCAAATCTCTGATCTGCAACCCCTGCTTCACCTCGACAGCGCCTCCACCAGCCCCCTCCGATCCACCTCCGGCCACCACAGTGAGTTTCCGAATTTTCTTCGATTTTTGATTGTATAAAATATAGGATTTTTCTATGAAAAAGATTTGATTTTTCATAAAGGAAAGGTATGATTTTTTTTAGTATAAAGTTATGATTTTTAAGTTTATAAAAATCTGATTTTCTACACGATAAAAATTTGATTTATATATATGAAGTAGCGATAAAAATTCGATTTATATATATATGAAGTAGCGATAAAAGTTCGATTTTTATATATATGAAGTAGCGATAAAAATTCGATTTTTATATATACGAAGTAGCGATAAAAACTCGGTTTTTATATGTACGAAGTAGCGATAAAAACTCGATTTTATATATATGAAGTAGCGATAAAAATTCGATTTTTATGTATATGAAATAGCGATAAAAATTCGATTTTTATATACATGAAGTAGCGATAAAAATTTGATTTTTATATATATGTAGCGTTGAAATAAAAATATGATTTTTAATATAAAAATCACGTGAAACAGATTGCGATGGAATTGACGGAAATCAAATCCAAATCCGAACCGTTCAGAAATAAGGAATGGAGGAGTGGATCCCAAAGGTGAGAACTTCTCACATTAATTTTATTTTCTAGTTAAAATATAGACTAGGATGTAGACGGTGCTTAGCAGCACCCGACACCGTCGTCCACAGACCTTGGACGACTTGTTTGATTTTAGTGTGTTGTCAAAATTGATTGTGATGTGAAATGAAAATAAAATATTCATGTGTTGAAATAAATATTTTATAGTTAAAAATATAATTTTTAACGTATATATGAATGAAAATAAATATTCATTTACAAATTGGACGATTTTTTTATGTGCACTGATTTAACTAATATTGATTGGGATGATAAATTTGACACATCGCCCAACTGCACAAATAAAATTCATTATTTGTTGACTGAAACCCCATACAGGTATTGGGATGATATTTGACGTACACTAATCCCAATTGTTTAGTTATATGTCAATTGATTGGTTGACGGACTGTTGTAAGCATTAATTATTTATATTTAATGCTTATGCAGTTATGTGATGCACTCTGGATGATGGTTGATCGATTTTGATTAGTGTTGTATACATATGTTGTACGAAATCCATATAACTAACACTATATGGTAATTGACTGTGTCTGATTCCAGTTCACATATAAAGAATATTTTAAAATAATGAATATTTTAATGTAATATTTAGTAAAAGATCAAAATATGATTTTGATGTCCGATTTGGGATGAACACGAAAATATTTAAATATATGAAGTTGTGTTGATTAGATTAGCGCCATTTAGACGTGAACGATATTTAAATCGATTTTATTCATTTTTATAATGAATATCGAAAAGGAAGTGATTTCAAAATCTAATGTTTTGAAAATATTAATATTTATATATTAATGATATGGAATATTCAATTTTGATTTAAAATTGAATATGAAGTTGAAATCATTTTGAAAACGAATTTAAAACGATTTATAAAATACGTTTTAAATGGCAATCGACGAAATATATAATATATATATATATTATAAATATTTAATGACCTGAATAGAACGCGCCGCGACAGTTCACGAATTTCGACCATTGACTTCGAATGAACATTATGGGAGATCCGACCGTCGTATTCTCCTAAAACCGGAACTGTTGGGTTCGTATCGAAAAGTGCTTTCCAAAGAATACTGGAGATTTGAAATCTAACAGTTGGATTTGGAATCATGTCCAAATCAAATTTGGAAAAGGTCGTCGTAAGTGCAGTTCGATGACCGTTTATGGAAATCGACAGTACGGGCCTTGATAAAATTATTAAAAATATCGATAATTTGTGTAAAATCATAATAAATGATTTGGAAATAATTGGGATGAAAAATTCCACGGTTATAAAGATAAAAAAAATATAATTTTATCGAAATGAACTAGAATTATAAATCCAATATTTTTAAAATAAATAAATTGGATTTGAAATGGTTTTAAAAATAACCAGAAATTTCAAATATATGAATTGGAATGGATTTGAATCGAAATTATCATCGGAATGTTTCGATATTGGATTCCGTGATTATTCAGATATTGTGGAGGAATTTGGAAGATATGTATATCGTTATTCCCAATACGATATTTGTTGATTTCAGAATTTGATATTGAATATAAGTCGATATAATTTCTATTCAGAGCCTTGTATTTAATATCAAATTGGATTCTGGGTTTGTTGTGAATGGTGTCTTCACTAACACTATTCTTAAACCCAGTTGGGAAAACATTAAATCTTCTTACTAAGATTTAATGAAGTTTACCAATTAATTAACATTTAATTGGAATTGAAAATGGAATGTGAATTGGGTTTATTGTGAAATGTGTTTTTAACGATATTCGTTCTTTAACCCGATTTACAGTGAAATGTGATTTGGAATTTATAAATCTTTTTATTAAGATTTAACGGGAATTTTCCAAAGTAAAGTTTTCCAATTTAATATATTAAATTGTAATTGAATGGAATTCGATTTGATAATAATCGAAATGAGCTTCTGTGGAGGAAGACTGTTAATATATATGGAATCTAAAAGGCTTAGTCGTTGTTCTATTTATATTATTAGTCGGAGACGGAAATTGATATCGATTATATATTAATCTGTTTTCCGTGAAGATTCCATTTTTATGGAAGAGGATTTGGGTTTATTATGAACCGTGTTTTAAATGACATTGGTTCTTTAACCCAGTTAAAGGCAGGATTACATGTCTAACATTGTATTTCAAACTGTATGGTTGATCTCTGCTAAATATATATCTTTTTGATGGCGAAGAATTTATTCTCTTGCTTAACACCCTTCTCTGAGACGTACGAGCTTAGAGGTTATATATCGGCAGAAGTCAATAGTATGGTGTAGATTATCGATGCAACATGTTTGTGTTTCCAAAGTTAAATAATCATTCATATTGATTTTTGGGAAGATTAAAACTAAGTGGAGTTTTAATGAATCTTTAATTAGATTGAAATGGGAATTGGTCATTTAAATTATCAAATTTGGGAAATGATCGAGAATGGAATATCACCAGTTTTGCTCCTAGCGATAGTTAAATCTTTAATTAGATTTGAACGAGAAATGGTAATTAAATTTACCGATAATACCATGGTGTTAGATATGGGGTATGACCACTTTTGCTCCATGGGATGAATAGGTTGGGATTGGGAAATTAAACAAATGATTACTTCGGTAAGTTGCGTTAACCCTGACTTATTTGGAAAACCTTATCATGGTTTGAATTGATATTCAAAGGAAGATTAAAGAATAGATTTAAAGAATTTATCTTTGATAAAATTAATGGGAACCTTTCCCAAAGGATATGAATATTTAAATAAAAGAATATTTAGAATTGGATTGAGGCATATGTTGTGTTTTTATAGCACTTGTTTATTATATACGCTAGTTATTCGGAAAGGCCGGGTTTATACCCATTCTGAATAACTGATTCGACGATAAGTCGAAGATGAAGATGATGGTTAAAGACCAGAGGTCTTCACATCGTTTGGATGATTACTGATGTTTTGATTGGGAGATACACATAAGACAAGGTAATAAGTGGTGATCGTCCAGACGTACTTGGAGATCGACCGGATATGCGAGGACCTCTCTCCTATATTGGACATACGGGACGAGGAATATGGTGCCTCCGGTTTCGTTCAGACCCAGAACGAACTAGTAAATGGATATGTGTCTGACATTGAATTTTATTCTATGTTGATTGATCTCTATTAAATATATATTTGTTTGGCGGTGGAGAATTTATTATCTTGCTTAACGCCCTTCTCTGAGACGTATGAGCTCAGCAGTTATATATCATTGGACATCAGTCGCATGGGGTGAATTGCCTGTGTGGTATGCTAAGATGCAAATGATCAAGGCTTTTGTTGAAAAGCAGTGTCTTTTGGTTGATGATCAAAGAATGTCTTTAATATAGTGTAGCTTTGTGTATAGCATTAATTCGCGAGCCTCACACCTCAGTATGAGTCAAAAACGGGATCAGACCGTTGGGAGAACATGACGTTTCTTTCTAGCTATGGGTGATGTTAAGGTTTTGCAAGCCCTGGCATTTTTGTATTTTTACCTATGTGGTTGTTGGATTGCGAGGCACCTGGGATATATCGTCTCTACGGAGCCGATGGATATAGGTCTGATAGGACCGGGAAACATATGTTCAGGAGTAACTAATCCTCAAACGTAAGGAAGGACCGGCCCAACCGATCCAATGGTTCTCTGCGGGGAGTCTTGAGGCATTTGCTAGAGTGTCTCGAAGAGGTGAGGAGCCATCCCTGGCCTCGACTCATAGATGGAATCCAATTTCCAATACGTGACATTCAGTTTTATTTGTAGAGCCTAGTATGGCGACATGATAGGTGGTACCCATGCCGCCTATGATTGATACATTTATATTTGTAGTTGTTTTATACACTACGCACTTATAATAGTATCAAATGATTTGTTTTAAACGTACCAAGCATGTTTGGCTATTATAAGGGAAAACCCTATCCTCCAACTTGCGTTGCATTGTGTGATGGGACCTGGGTCTTATATTAGCTTCATTTTTCAGAAAGCATTGCATTGTTTATAACTGTATATGCACTGGTAGTCTCGAGAGGAAATCCGTTCCATGTTATACAACGTGGTCCCTTGATTACCTTATTTATAAAGTAAAATTTTAAAATTTTAGTTCTCACACCAGTCACATGACTGACCTGGAGTTTATTGTTTTAACGTAAACTCTGGGAGCCCTTATTTTCCAAACGGACAGCTAGTAGTTTTGGTTTTGCAGATTTATATTCATAGGATCCTGGTTTATAGCTGGAGCTATATTTGGAACGCTCTGTGTACGTTTATCTCTTTCAGTTGTGTTTTTGTACTATTTTCCGCTGCATTATAATTTGTGAATCTCTGACATTTATCAAATGTATATTATTTGTTCAGACTCTGTATATTCTTGTAATCTGACGTAATTATTGTAATAAGCAATGAAATGTTCTTCTGTTTTTGTTCTAATTTGTCATGTTCTCATCATAATCCGGGATTTCCTGTACGGGGAAGTTTGGGTCGTGTCACTTGCTATGATCTGTTCACACACATATACATGTACATGCATGCATTTCTAATTAATTTTCAATTCAATTCAATGTTTGCACGATTTGGCTATATTTCTCTTATTGGTTTTATTAGTCCAATATTTTTTATTTAGTCACACCAATTATCATACAACAAAACCATTAATCAATTAGTTGATTAAATTTTCAAATGCATAACTTTTATATATGCTCAAAAATCTATTTTTGATGCCAAATCACAACAATATATCCTAACTATATTTTGGTTCTTACACCAGTCAATTGGAAATATATAGATATCCCACTTTCGAAACCTGAACATAAATGCTGATGATGCTCGAGTGATCATCAGAATCATCTCCGGGCGAGTAGAGTGTGATTCTATATCTACCCGAAATATTTGAGACTTCAAATATATGTTCATGACGCGTATATGCAAAATCTTTATATACTCGATTGTTCAAATTCAATATAAAATAATATACTCAAATACGTATAATTAGATTAAATTTTCAAAACAAAAATTGTTTTTTAATAAACAATACTTTTCTAACTCATTTTAGGATACTGCTGATCGTATCTCTAACGAGTTATTCTTATTGGACCTTACTAATCCAATCTCTGATGAATTCTTTAGTTTAGTTCTAATGTGTCTTGTTCTCGAGCTCTGTAAACCAAAGCTCCGATACCGCGCTGGAACGACCCAAACTCGCCCTTACGGGAAAGCCCAGATTGAGTTGAGAACACGACAAATCAGAACACAACAGAAGAACATTTCATTGCTTATTACAATAATTTACGTCAGAGTACAAGAATATAACAGAGTATGAATAAATATTACACATTGGAAAGTATCAGAGATTCAAATTACAAAGCAACGGAAAATCAATACATAACACAACTGTAAGAAATACACGGATACAGAGCGTTCCGAATACAGCTCCAGTTGTAAATCTAGGATCCTATGAAAATAAAATCTGAAAAAGCCCAACTATTAGCTGCCCGTGTGGAAAATAGGGGCACCTAGAGTTTAGGTTAAAACAATAAACTCCAGGTCAGTCATGTGACTGGTGTGAGAACAAAAACAGTTATTTAAAATTTTACATTAAAATTTGGTAAATCAAGGGACCATGCCGTATAACACGAAACGGGTTTCCTCCCAAGAATACCAATGCACAAAACAAACAGCACAATGATTTTTGGAAAAATGAAGCTATTATAAGACTCAGGTCCCATCACACAATGCAACGCAAGCCGGAGGATAGAGTTTTACCTTATAATAGCCAAACATGCTTGGTACATTTAAAAAAATCATTTTGATACTATTAAAGTGTATAATTTATAAAACAACTTCAAATATAAATATATCAATCATAGACGGCATAGTACCCTGTAACAACCCAGAAAATCAGAACCAATTTAAAATTTTATTTTAAGAAATTTTAAATAGAAAATGCGTCAGAATTTTAAATATATATATCCATTGCTTGATGATTACATCTTTAATGTAAATTAATCATTAAATAAAATTCATTATTTGGAATGAAAATATGTTAACATAAAAATTTACATTTTTATTATAGATTAAAAAAAAAGATCATTATTTGAAATGAAATTTGTTCTTACATTAAAATTCACATTTTTAATGTAAAGATGAGTTCGATAAAAAGTTTACATTTTTATTATAAAGGAGAAAATATGAAAAAAGGAACAATTGTTTGAATAGGAAAAGTTAATAAAGTGGTGTTTACATTAAAATTTACAATTTAATGCTTATATGGATCATATCAAAGGATTCATTGTAACGTAAAAATTTACATTTTATGTAATAATGATTCATTCATAGCTTGTTCAAAATGATGTAACATAAAAATTTACATTTTTATGTAATAATGATTCATTAAAATGTTCATAGCTTGATAAATGTTTTAACATAAAAGATTACACTTTTTATGTAATAAAAGAAAGATTAAAAAAATTATCACAAATTAACATTATATTTCGAATTTTATCCATTTTAAATAAATATTTAAATAAACCATACAATTTAATTTATTCTTAATCAAAGATTTCATTTGTATAGTGACATATCATCAAAACTAATTTATCAAATTATAAGTATAAATGGCGCAATAAACGTTAAATTAATTTCAAATGTATGTTGAAATTTTAATGGTGATTAATTTTTGTAGACCAATAAGTCTAAATTTATTACCATATTATTCATAGTACAATTAATGTAATAAAGACATTCTATGTAATTCAAACTTTGAATTAAAGAGAGTAATATAGGAAGAGTTTATCGTTGGCAGTTTCAAATTGGAATTTAATATATATAGTAATTCATTTCGTTTGAAAGTTGGAATTCAATATTGGTATAAATGGAATGTCTGTCCTATATCATACGTTAGGTAGCTAAACAATTACCATTATGCAATATACAACCATATGACATGTTTTAAATAGCTTCTATTATTGGTAAGTTTAATTTTCACAAGACTAAACTAAACACAATTGTTGACATTAATTAATTAAATGTTATAATGTATATTGGAATTTGCATTCCAATATAAGTTAAAAAACGTGGTTAGAACAATAATAGAAACTAATGAAATTTATTAGTGGTTCACAATATTTATTCAAATGGAGTCTAAGTGTTGCATGTAGGGAAATTAATTGATTTGCAATATCCAAGAGCACAACTGCATTTTCCCTTTTCATATGTCACACTGTATAATTGATCTTTCTCCTTTAATATATCAAAATGTAAGCGTATGATAACAATTCTATTGAAATAAAAAGGGGAATTAAATAATTAAAAAGTATTAATATATATATACACCCTTGTATTACAAAACCCTAATTCATAATACATAGCCGCCGCCTCCTTCTTCTTGGATGGCTGAAAAGCTCCCGTACCTTTCCCTTAATTTCTTCAAATTCATTAAAAAAAATTAGAGAACAAAAAAAGCAAAGCTTATTCAAATCAATAATATCTCCTCGCCCAACGGTTATGATCGAATATTGGTGACCATGGGAGGAGATTTTGGGCTCCAAAACGTGGGAGTTTGTTGCGGGGTTGCGAGGGGAGGAGACCGCAGAGCTTCATTGGAACGATGAGGATGGAAGATGATGGTTTAATTGGTTAAAATGTAATTAACTTTTTATTTATTAATTACCCACTTATATAATTAAATATAAAAATCATTATAACTTTTTCAAACGATATTAGAATTTCATCAAATCAGATGCGTTGGATTCACATTAACGAGAGCTACGCGATGGAACAGAGTAGAACTGAAACAGAGGTTATTGGAATTTTGGTAAAATTAAACGCAAGTTTAATTTTATTAAAACTAATTGTTATATAAACAATTCCTGAAACCGATCAAAGTGATATTTCTATTTTCAATAATTAATTAAAATTTAATTATTATTTCTCGCTATTTGAAATCGATGTATGTATGATTATAAAATCAGATCTGTGATGTTTGAGATTGGAATTTGTTGTTTGTGGATTGTGATGTTCATGTTTTGTTAGATCTAGATATACAATAAAAACAAAATCCTTTCTTTTATTTGAATCTCTAGCTTATTATTAGATTGTGATGTTCATGTTTGTGGATTGTGATGTTCATGTTTTGTTAGATCTAGATCCATGAACATTGATTTGTTTTTATAATAAAAATATCATCTTTATGGAATCCATGAACATTGAGATTAGGTTTACAATAAAAATTACATTTTTATTGTTTACATGAACTAGGTTTTTGTCAAATTTTAGATTTATAATTAAAATCTTATTTTATTTGTTACATGAACAGGGTTGCGTCAGGTTTTGATTAATAATAAAAATATTCATTGTTTTAAAATGGAGTAAGTTTACAATAAAATTAACATTTTATTTAGAATCATATTATGTTAGATAAAAATAACATTTTATTTAGAATCGTGTTATGTTGGATAAAAATAACATTTTATTTAGAATTATGTTATGTTACATAAAAATGTTATATTTAGAATTTGTTCATGTTAAGTAAAATGTTATATTAGAATAAAAGTGTCATTTTTGTTAGAAATGTTATATTAGAATAAAAATGTCATTTTTGTTAGAAATGTTATATTAGAATAAAAATGTCATTTTTGTTAGAAATGCTATATTAGAATAAAAATGTCATTTCGGTTAGAAATGCTATATTAGAATAAAAATGTCATTTTTGTTAGAAATTTCATATTAGAATAAAATGTCATTTTTGTTAGAAATGTTATATTAAAAATAAATATGTCATTCATGTAGAGAACATATTTTATAAGAAGATATGTCATTTATGTAGAAAACATGTTTTATAAATAAATATGTCATTTAGTTAGAATATGTTTTGTCAAACAAAAATATCAATTAGTTAGAATATGTTTTTGTCAAATAGAAATGTCATTTATTTAGAATAATGCCACGTTGAAATGAAAATGTCATTTTATTAAAACATGTCATGTAAATAAATTAACTTTTTATATTGTCATTAGGACATTAAAACCGGACATGTAAATAAATTATCGTTTTATATTGTCGTTAGAATTAGAACATATGTATGTTGACAAAATTGTTTTTATTTTGTCACTTGAATTTGAAAACATGTATGTAGACAAAATTGTCTTTTATTTTGGTCATTAGAAGAATAGAGCATGTACGCAAATGAAATATATATTTATTTGACATTAGAAACATGTAGAGGAGATATACATATAAAATGCATCTTTATTTGACATTAGAAATATAATAACATGTTTTGTTCATGATCATCAACATGTTAGTGGAATTAGAATTGGTTAATATCATTAACCAATGATTTATTTAGATGAACTGTTGTTGTTTGAAAACCCCACACGGGTATTGGGATGATATTTGACATACACTAATCCCAACATTTAGTTGTATGTCAATCGATGGATTGACAGTCTGTGATGAACGTTATTTATTTTAATACTCACACAGTTGTAAATTTCACTTTGGATGTGAATGGATTGTTTATTGATTATTTATCATTACTGTTGCGATGTATGAAATCCATATAACTAAAATTACATGGTAATTGTTTGAGCCGCATTCCGATTTGGAATATTGTAGAATAAAGAATATTTTAAAAGAAAAAAATGAATCTTTTAAAAATAAAGAACTTTTTTAAATAACGAATATTTCAAAATAATATTCAGTGTAGAATAAAATTATGATTTTGATGTCCGCTTTTAAATGGACACAAAGATATTGAAATGTGATGTAACGACCGATAATTTCGCTCGATCCGAATCAGTCGCTAAACCGATCAAGAACGTTCGAAATGCCTGATTGTTTTGAGAACAAGACAAAATAGAACGCAGACAGAAGAACATTTCATTGTTAATTACAACAATTCCATCAGAATACAAGAATATACAGAGTATGAATAAATAAAATACATTCGATAAATATCAGAGATTACAATACATTACATAGCAGCAGAAAATAATACAAAATACAACTGAAGAAGATACACGGATACAAAGCTTTCCGGATATCGTTCCAGCTGTAAACCAGGTTCCTGTGAATATAAATCTGCAAAACCCAAAACTACTAGCTGCCCGTGTCGAAAATAAGGGCACCCAGAGTTTAGGCTAAAACAATAAACTCCAGGTCAGTCATGTGACTGGTGTGAGAACTAAAACAGTTATTAATCTTTATTTTAAAGTTAGGTAAATCAAGGGACCACGCCATATAACACGGAACAGGTTTCCTCCCAAGATCACCAGTGCATAAAACAACAGTGCAATGCTAAATAAAGAACAATGAAGCTATTATAAGATCCAGGTCCCATCACACAATGCAACGCAAGTCGAATGATAGGGTTTTTACCTTATAATAGCCAAGAATGCTTGGTACGTGAAATTTCATGTTTTATTATTACTATAAGTGTATAGTGTCAAAACAATTTCAAATCATAAGTATCAATCATAGACGGCATAAGTGCCCCCATACCACTATGTCGCCATATTAGGCTTACAACTAAAATCGAAACGTCACGTATTTGGAAATTGGATTTCCATCTATGAACCGACGCCAGGGATCGTCCTCTACCGATTCGAGACAATCAAGCCTACCATGTCTCAGGATCAGAACGCATCGACCCTTGAAGCGACAGGGCCGGTCCACCGATGTGGATTAAAATGCCTGAACAATATGTCTCCCCGCCCTATGGGGTGCAAATGAGCCAACGAATGACTCCATCGGTCCCGTATCGACCAATATATCTGAGGCGCCTCGCAAACCAGCAACCACATAAGTCAAACTCGTCAGGGCATGTAAAACCACTAACGCCACTTCTAGCTAGAAAGAAACGCATGCCCTCCCTGAGGTCCTCTCCCGTTTCTGGTTCACAACCGGGGTGTGAGGCCCGCAAATTCACGCTACACAAATCTACGCCACAAAGGTCGTGCTTTGATCATCAACCACAAGACTTTGCTTTTCAACAAAAGCCTTGATCATTTGCATCTTAGCATGCCACACAGGCAATTCACGCTATGCAATCGATATCAATCACACAGAATGAAATCCGATGTCAGACACACAGTCCATTTACAAGTCTGTTCTGGGTTTGAACGAGACCGGAGACACCTAGTACCCTGCATATCCATCGATCTCCAAGTACGTCTGGACGACCACTAACTGATTCCCTCCTCTTGGGTGTACAACCCAATCAAGATCATCAGTAGTTGTCCAAACGACGTGAAGACCTACGGTCTTCAACCACCGTCTTCATCTTCGACACCACGTCGAATCAGTTATTCAGAATGGGATAAACCCGGTCTTTCTGAATAACCCGCGTATATTATAAACAAGTGTTACACAAACCCAACATATGCCTCGTTCCAATTCAGAATATTCTTTTATTCAAATATGCTTATACTATGGGAAGGGTTCCCATTAATTTTATCAAAGATAAATTCTTTAAATTTATTCTTTAATCTTCTTTGAATATCAATTCAAACTAGTCGGGATTAGCGAACCACACCGGAGTAATCATTTATTTTATTTCCCAATCCCCACCCATTCATCCCATGAAGTAAAATTGGTCATACTTCATATCTAACACCACAGTGTTATCGGTAAATTCAATTACCATTTCACGTTCAAATCTAATTAAAGATTTAACTATCGCCTGGAGCAAAACTGGTGATACTCCCTTCTCGATCTTTTCAATCTAATTAAAGATTCATTAAAACTCCACTTAGTTTTAATCGTTAACTGGGTTAAAGAATCAGTGTCATTTAAAACACGGTTCACGATAAACCCAAAATCACATTCCATTAACTATCGGGTTAAAGAACAAGTGTTATTTAAAAAACTATTCATGATAAACCCAAAAATCAATACCAATTCAATTCCAATTAAATATTATTTAATTGGTACACTTCATTAAATCTAAATAAAAAGATTTAATCTTTTTCTCCACTGGGCTTAAGAACAGTGTTAATGAAGACACCATTCCCGACAAACCCAAATCACATTTGATATTAAATACAAGGCTCTGAATAGAAAATATATCGGCTTATATTCAATATCAAATTCTACGACCAACAAATATCGTGTTGGAAATAACGATATAAATATATCTTTCAAAGTCCCATAACAATACCTGTATCGTCACGAAATCCAACATCGAAATATTCCAAAGACAATTTCGATTCAAATCCATTCCAATTCAATTATTGGAAATTCGGGTTATTTTCAGAACCATTTCAAATCCAATTTATTTATTTTAAAAATAAATAAATTATTACTCTAGTTCAAAACTAGTTCATTTCGATAAAAATCTATTTTTATCTTTTCAAATATGGAGTTTTTCATCCCAATTCTTCACAAATCATTTATTATGATTTTACACAAATTATTACTATTTTTAATAATTTTATCAAGGCCCATACAGTCGATTTCCATCAATGGCCATCGAACTGCACTTACAGCGACCTTTTCCAAATTTGATTTGGACTTAATTCCAAATCCAACCGTTAGATTTCAAATTTCTAATATTCGTTAGAAAGCTCTTTTCAATACGAACCCAACGGTTCCGGATTTAGGAGAATCCGACGGTCGGATCTCCCGTAGTATCCATTGGAAGTCAATGGTCGAAATTCGCGAACTGCCGCGGCGCGGCGCGTTCTATTTAGGCCATTATATTATATATATATATATATATATATATATAATATATATAATATATACTTCGTCGATTTCCTTTTAAACGTATATTATAAATCGTTTTAAATTCGTTTTCAAAACGATTTCAACTTCATTTTCAAATTCAAATCAAAATTGAATTTTTCCTTATAAATTCGTTTTAAATTCGTTTCAAATTGATTTCCATTCAAATCGATTTTCATTTCAACTTCAGTTTGTTTTCAATTCAATTCAATTTCAATTTGAATTTATTTCTATTTGAATTTCAATTCGAATTTATTTCTATTTAATTTCAATTCGAATTCATTTCTATTCAATTTCAATTCGAATTCAATTCTATTTAATTTCAATTCGAATTCAATTCTATTCAACTTCAATTCGAATTCAACTCTATTCAATTTCAATTCGAATTCAATTCATAATATTCGATTTTGAAATTACTTTCAATATTCATTATAAAATCGACAGAATTCCCGTTCGTGTTAAAATGGCGTGTAACTACTTAACACGGCTTCACATTTCAATATTCACATATTCTATTTCAAATATTTATTTTTCCAATATTTCTATTCAATTATTCTATTTCAAAATTGGAATGAAGCCCAATCAATTACCATAAAATGTTAATTATATGGATTTTTCTACAACACATGTAAATAATAACCATGATAAATAATCAACCATCATCCAGAGTGCACCACACAACTGCATAAGCATTAAATATAAATAATTAACGCTTACACAGTTTGTCAATCCATCGATTGACATAAAACTAAACAATCGGGATTAGTGTACGTCAAATCTCATCCCAATACCCGTGTGGGGTTTCAAACAATCAAACACAGATTTTATTTGTGCAGTTGGGCGATGTGTAAAATTTATCGTCCCAATCAATATCAATCAAATCAGTGTACATAAACAAATCGTCCGATTTGTTTATAATATATTTATTTTATATGCACATTAAAAATTCTAATCTCAACTATAAAATATTTTTAACTATATAAATATTTTATTTTATTTCACATCACATCACACAATCAACTACACATCAACATCAAACAAACAAGCATACAAGTCGTCCATGGTCTGTGGACGACGGGTGTCGGGTGCTACTAAACACCGTCTGCATCCTAGTATATATTTATATAACTAGAGAATAAAATTTAAAGTGAGGAGTTCTCACCGAGGGTTCCACTCCGCCGTGCTCTCCTTTCTGAATTTCTGAGCCGTCTGGATTTGTCCGTACTTCCAACACAGTCTCCTCCACGCTGTTCATATTAAAATCGCATTTTTAATATGATGTGTATATATTAAAAATCATATTTTTACTTCAACGCTTATATTTTTAAAATCCAAGTTATATATTATATATATAATAAATCATATTTTTATTTGAAAGTTATATGGACAAAAATCAAATTTCTATCGTTACTTCATATAAAAATCGAAATCCTCTCATAACTCAAAAATCATAGCTTTTTAAAATCGCATTCGTATGTATAAAAATCGCGCCATTCATAAATATAATGATCGAATTTTTATTCTTTATTCATAACTATAAAAAAAACAAAACTTTTTAGGAATAAAAACCAAACCTATCTATGAATAAAAATCCCAACTTTTTACATTAAAAGATCAGATCTTTATTATTAAATTTCATATATTTTTTTTAAAATAAATTTCATATCTTTTTGAATATAAATTTCATATACTTTTGAATATAAATTTCATATCTTTTTGAATATAAATTTCATATTTTTTTGTCGCTACTTCCATAAAAAAATCAAATCTTTATTGTTCTAAAAAAAAGCAAATCTTTTCTTTAGCAAAACCATATATATTTTCTTCCTAGAAATCAAATTTTTAAATTGATTAACTAAACCAAAACGAAGTAAAAACTAACCGTTCTTGAATGAAGCAACGACGATGAAAGGAGCAGGGTTTGGTGGCGTACGGTGGTGCTGAGAAGATGGCGCGGCCTTGAGACGGTGACTGCGGGTTTGGAGAAGTCATGGTGGAGGTCGCGGTTTCGAACTGAGCAGGGGGTTTCGGGCTTCGCAGTTTACTAGAGGAGGGGGGGAGAGATCGGGGGGAGAGATTGGAGGGCGGCGGTGGTGCCAGGGGGCACTCTGGCGTGGCGTCGTGGCCTGGGGAGGGGTCTGGAGGAGCTCGCGGTTGTGGGATTCGAGGGGGGGCGCTGACGCGATGGGAGGAGGTGGTTGAGAAGGAGAGGGCGGCGGAAGGATCGGCTGGCCCACGGCGGTAGTGATGCGGCGGCTCCGACCATGGGGCGACGGCTCGATCGAGAAATCGATCGTTGGTTTTTCTTTCTTTTTTTTCTTTCTGTAAACTGATTTGGGGAAAGAGATAAGAGGGGGTGTTTATAAATAAATTATTTAATTTATTCCACTAAAAAGTAACTTTTTCTTTCGAACTCAGAATCGAACCCACCGACTGTCACCCCTAGCTAATTACCCCCATTCCGAACACAATGGGATATGTTTCGTAACCCAGTTTGGTTGTTACGATCAGCTTTCGTCAAAATCAACGTATAACTCTATATATTGAATTTGAACGCGCATTTCATTTTACTGGGGCCACATACGAACTCTAAAAATTTCCGAAAAATATTTTCTAACTTCGTGTTGACTTTACGGTCCTAACAAAACTAATTTTCGTTTGAAAAATGGCCATTTTCCAGTCGATTAAAATCAACTAAAACTGGACAAACGCGTTTTCCTTTGCCACGCTCACATATTGATTCGAAAAATTATGAAATTTGAAACCTAGCAATAACTTGACATCACAGATCCAACAAAAATGGTTTCGTCGAATTCCGAGGTCGTTTGCAAAATTTCCATCTTTAAGGGCCGAAATTCTATAGCGACTATTCTGAAATTTCAACTGGACATATCTTTTGATCCCTGCTATGAAATTTCAATTTTTCAGATTCGTTGGAAAGATACTCCCAATTAGATTCTAATATTTTTGGTTTCACCACAATCTGGTTTATTTTACACCGGTACATTCATTTGAAGTTTGAAATCGAATTATCGAACTACCGCGCCATTTTCAATTCCTTTTATATATATAAATAAATATTTATATTCTAACGACGACGTATATAAATATATACGTTCTAATTCTATTCAAAATAAATTTTTCGTCAATATTATTTAAAATAATCCATTTTAAATATTCTAAATTCACTAAAATTGCCAAAATAAAATTTTTAAATTGGCTCGGATTTCCGGGTTATTAAATGTGAATTGGGTTTATTGTGAACTGTGTTTTAAGCGACATTTGTTCTTTAACCCAATTAATAGTGGAACTATAATTTGGAATTTTTAATCTTTTATTAAGATTCAAATGGAAAATTTCCAAAGTCAAGTTTTCCAATTTAATATATTTAATTGGAGTTGAATGGAAATTCGATTTGGTAATAATCGAGATGAGCTTCTGTAAAAGAAGACCATTACTATAAATGGAATTTAAAAGGCTTTGTCGTTATCCCATTTATATTATTAGTCTGATACGGAGATTTATATCGATTAAATATTGATTTGATTTCTGTGAAAATTCCATATTTAATGGAAGATGATTTTGGGTTTATCGTGAACAATGTTTTTAAATGACATTAGTTTTTCAACCCTGTTTAAGGTAGGATTAATTTATTAGATTTGGATAATCATAAAGTAAAGATTTTTGATATTAAAACCAAATTGGAGTTTTAATGAATTTAAAAAAAAAGTAGATTAAAGAATTTATCTTAGATAAAATTAATGGGAACCTTTCCCTAATAATGTGAATATTTTATTAAAGAATATTCTGAGTTGAGGCGTATGATGTATTTTTATAGCACTTGATTTTTGATTATAAAATACGCGAGTTATTCGGAAAGACCGGGTTTAACCCATTCTGGATAATTACTACGACGATTAAAAGTCGAAGATGAAGACGGTGATTGAAGACCGGTGATCTTCACATCGAATGGACGGCTACTGATGCCTTTGATTGGAGTTGTTGCCTTGAAAGTGTTAAAGTGGTAGTTGTCCGGACGTACTTGTTGATTGTACGGATAAGCGAGTACCTCTCTTCCATATTGGACATACAGGACGAGGAATAAGGTGTCTCCGGTTTCGTTCAGATGCAGAACGGTCTTGTAAATGGATGTGTCTGACATTGGATTTCATTCCATGTAAATTGATTTCTATTTAATCTATATCTGTTTGGTGGCGGAGAATTTATTTCCTTGCTTAACACCCTTCTCTGAGATGCACAAGCTCAGAGGTTATATATTGATAGTTATTGATCGCATGGTGTGGATTGTCAATGTGGCATGCCAAGATGCAAATGATCAAGGCTTTTGTTGAAAAGAAGGGCCTTGTGGTTGATGATCAAAGCACAGCCCATTTAGGCACAGCTTTGTGTACAACATAACTTCCCGAGCCTCACACCCCGGTAAGAGTCAGAAGCGGGACAAGGGAACGCAGGGACTGCACACATTTCTTTCTAGCTAGAAGTGGTATCAGGGTTTTGCAAGCCCTGACATTTTACTTACGTGGATGAAGGATTACGAGGCCTCGGTTATATTGGTCGATAGCGACCAATTTATAGGTTCAATAGGACCGGGAAGCATGTGTTCAGACATAACTAATCCACTAAAGTATTTGTGGACCGGCCCTGCAGGATCCAAGGGTTCGCCAGCGTCTGTGACCTGAGAAATTAGCTAGAGTGTCTCGAATCAGTAAGGAGATCGTCCCTAGCCTCGACTCATGATGGAAACCCAACTTCCAATACGACACCGTACGGTTTTGAATGTAAAACTAGTATGGCGACATAGTATATGGTAGTTATGTCGTCTATGATTGGTACATTATGATTGAAATGTTTTTGAAGCATTTATATACTAATAATAATATCAAATCCATTTTATCATATCAAGCATTTTTGACCGTTATAAGGTAAAACTCTATCCTCCAGTTTGCATTGCATTATGTGATGGGACTTGACTCTTATAATGGTATCATTTTTCTAAAAAGCATTGCGTTGTTTAACGATTTACTTTATTTCATGCACTGGCAATCCAATGGAGTAAACCCATTCCGTGTTAGCGGCGTGGTTCTGTGATTAGCCTTATTAGATAAGTTAAGATTTCTCATACCAGTCCCATGACTAACTCGTAGTTTGTTTCACTTGCAAACTCAGGTGCCCTCTTTTTCACACGGGCAGTCGAGTAGCTTATTTTGCAGATATTTTGAGCAGGATTCTGGATCGAAGCTTAAAGCTATGTCCAGAGCATTGTTAGTCTTCCGCTGTGTTAGATTTTGAGTTCCACTGCATTGTATGAAGTCTATTGTAAATTATCTTCCGCTGTGATTATATTTCGATGTACTCTGATATATTCTATACTCTGATATAACATTATTATGATGTTTATAAAAGTCTGATGTTATTTGTTCTGATGTGTTGTATGCCCAGAGTTAGTGCATTCGAGGATTTCCAACTTTTGGATCAGATCTGTGTGTTTTATGTCGATTTAAAGGGCGGGGATTTTCGGGTCATTACATGTGGTATCAGAGCTTTGGTTAATTCAAATCTTTGGCGTATAACTCGTTAGAAC
Source organism: Allium sativum (assembly GCA_030737875.1). NCBI lineage: Eukaryota > Viridiplantae > Streptophyta > Magnoliopsida > Asparagales > Amaryllidaceae > Allium > Allium sativum. The sequence goes on from CM060920.1 coordinate 695,209,487, forward strand.
TAAACAAAAGACTCATCAGAGGTAGGATTAGAAATATCCTATAAAAGAATACTCATTAGAGATAGGATCAGTAGTATCCTAGAATGAGAAAACTCATTAGAGATGGGGTTAGAAATGCCCTAGAATGAGTTAAGAGTGACAAGTTTATAATTAACGTATTTGTGATTATATATATAATATGATCTTAGAAATATGATTTTTAACATATAAAAGTTATATATATTTGAAAAACTAATCAACTAATTGATTGATGATTGTATTGTGTGATTATTGGTTTAACTAATAAAATAATTGAAACCAATAAAAATTTAAAACTGAATCGGTTAGTTAAACAGTTTTTAGCTTCGTTCCTTTTCGAGGAGAAAAAGATTTTAAGTGGGGGAGATTGTAACAACCCGGATAATCAGAACCAATTTAAAATTTTATTTTAAGAAATTTTAAATAGAAAATGCATCAGAATTTTGAAATAATGTATATATATATATATATCCATTGCTTGATGATTCCATCTTTAATGTAAATTAATCATTAAATAAGATTCATTATTTGGAATAAAAATATGTTAACATAAAAATTTACATTTTTATTGTAGATTAAAAAAAGATCATTATTTGAAATGAAATTTGATCTTACATTAAAATTCACATTTTTAATGTAAAAATGAGTTCCATAAAAAGTTTACATTTTTATTGTAAAGGAGAAAATATGAAAAAAGGAACATTTGTTTGAACAGAAAAAATTAATAAAGTGGTGTTTACATTAAAATTTACATTTTAATGTATGTATGATCATATCAAAGGATTCATTGTAGGAAATTTGTTGTAATGTAAAATTTTACATTTTTATGTAATAATGATTCATTCATAGCCTTTTTAAAGTGATGTGAAATAAAAATTTACATTTTTATGTAATAATGATTCATTAAAATGTTCATAACTTGATAAATGTTTTAACATAAAAGATTACACTTTTTATGTAGTAAAAGAAAGATTAAAAAAGATTATCACAAATTAACATTATATTTCGAATTTTGTCCATTTTAAATAAATATTTAAATAAACCACGCAATTTAATTTAATCTTAAACAAAATTTTTATTTGTATAGTGACATATCATCAAAACTAATTTATCAAATTATAAGTATAAATTGCGCAATAAACGTTAAATTAATTTCAAATGTATGTTGAAGCTTTAATGGTCATTAATTTTTGTAGACCAATAAGTCTAAATTTATTACCATATTATTCATAGTACAATTAATGTAATAAATACATTGTATGTAATTCAAACTTTGAATTGAAGAGAGTAATATAGGAAGATTTTATCGTTGGCAATTTCAAATTGGAATTAATATATATAGAAATTCATTTCGTTTGAAAGTTAGAATTCAATATTGGTATAAATGGAATGTCTATCCTATATCATACGTTGGGTAGCTAAACGATTATCCTTATGCAATATACAACCATATGACATGTTTTAAATAGCTTCTATTATTGATAGGTTTAATTTTCACAAGACTAAATTAAACACAGTTGTTGACATTAATTGAGTAAATGTTATATTGTATATTGAAATTTGCATTCCAATATAAGTTTAAAAAAACGTGGTTAGAACAATAATAGAAACTGTATAAATGACATTTATTAGTGGCTCACAATATTTATTCAAATGGAGTCTAAGCGTTGCATGTAGGGAAATTAATTGATTTGCAATATCCAAGGAGCATAATTGCACTTTCCCTTTTCATATGTCACAATGTATAATTGATCTTTCTCCTTTAATATATCAAAACGTAAGCGTATGATAACAATTCTATTGAAATTGAAACGGGAAAATAATTAAAAATTATTAATATATATATACCCGTATATTACAAAATACTAATTCATAATACATAGTCGCCGCCTCCTTCTTCTTGGATGGCTGAAAAGCACCCATACCTTTCCCTTAATTTCTTCAAATTCATTAAACAATTTCAGAGAAGAGAAAAAGCAAAGCTTATTCTACTCAATTAGATCTCCTCGACCAATGGTTATGATCGAATATTGGTGACCATGGGAGGCGATTTTGGGCTCCAAAATATGGGCGTTTGCTACGAGGTTGCGAGGGGAGGAGACGCCGAGCTTCACTGGAATGATGAGGATGGAAGACGATGGTTTAATCGGTTAAAATGTAATTAAGTTTTTATTTATTAATTATCCATTTATATAATTAAATATATAAATCATTGTAACTTTGTCAAACGATATCAGAATTTCGTCAAACCAGATGCGTTGGATTCGCATTAACGAGAGCTACTCCATGGAACAAAGCAGAACTGAAGCAGAGGCTGTTGGATTTTTGGTAAAATTAAACGCAAGTTTAATTTTATAAAAACCAATTGTTATATAAACAATTCCTGAAGCCGATCAAAGTGAGATTTCTATTTTTAATAATTAATTTAAATTTAATTATTTCTCGCTATTTGAAATCCATATGTGTATGATAATAAAATCAGATCTGTGATGTTTGAGATTGGAATTTGTTGTTTGTGCATTGTGATGGATTGTGATGTTCATGTTTTGTTAGATCTGGATCTACAATAAAAAAATCCTTTTTTTATTTGAATCTCTAGCTTATTGTTAGATTTGTTTTATAGTAAAGATTTCATCTTTTATTTGGATCTATGAATATTGGTTGGATTTGGAATAAAATCTTATTTTTATTTTTATTTTAGATCTAGGAATATTGATTTGGTTTGAAGTAAAAAATATATAATCTTTATTTAAATCCATGAACATAGATTTGTTTTTATAATAAAAATATCATCCTTATGGAATCCATGAACATTGAGATTAGGTTTACAATAAAAATTACATTTTTATTGTTTACAAGAACTGGGATTTTGTCACATTTTAGATTTACAATAAAAATCTTATTTTATTTGTTTACATGAACAGGGTTATGTCCGGTTTTGATTAATAATAAAAAATATTCATTGTTTTAAAATGGAATAAGTTTACAATAAAATTAACATTTAAAATCATGTTATGTTAGATAAAAATAACATTTTATTTAGAATCATGTTATGTTAGATAAAAATTACATTTTATTTAGAATCATGTTATGTTACATAAAAATGTTATATTTAGAATTTTTCATGTTAAGTAAAATGTTATATTAAAATAAAAATGTTATTTTTGTTAGAAATGTTATATTAGAATAAAAATGTCTTTTTTGTTAGAAATGTTATATTAAAATAAAAATGACAATTTTGTTAGAAATGTTATATTAGAATAAAAATGTCATTTTGGTTAGAAATGTTACATTAGAATAAAAATGCCATTTTTGTTAGAAATGTTTTATTAGAATAAAAATGTCATTTTTGTTAGAAATGTTATATTAAAAAAATATGTCATTCATGTAGAGAACATATTTTATAAGTAATATGTCATTTATGTAGAAAATATATTTTATAAATAAATATGTCATTTAATTAGAATATGTTTTGTCAAACAAAAATATCATTTAGTTAGAATATGTTTTTGTCAAATAGAAATGTCATTTATTTAGAATAATGCCACGCTGAAATGAAAATGTCATTTTATTAAAACATATCATGTAAATAAATTATCTTTTATATTGTCATTAGGACATTAAAACGTGCCATGTAAAGAAATTATCGTTTTATATTGTCAGTAGAATTAGAACATATGTATGCTGACAAAATTTTGTTTTTATTTTGTCACTTGAATTTGAAAACATGTATGTAGACAAAATTGTCTTTTATTTTTGTCATTAGAAGAATAGAACATGTATGCAACTGAAATACATATTTATTTGACATTAGAAACATGTAGAGAAGATATACATATAAAATGCATCTTTATTTGACATTAGAAATATAATAACATGTTTTGTTCATGATCATCAACATGTTAGTGGAATTAGAATTGGTTAAAATCATTAACCAATGATTTATTTAGATGAACTGTTGTTGTTTGAAAACCCCAGACAGGTATTGGGATGATATTTGACATACACTAATCCCAATATTTAGTCATATGTCAATTGATGGATTGACAGTTTGTGATGAGCGTTATTTATTTTAATGCTCACACAGTTGTAAATTTCACTCTGGATGTGAATGGATTGTTTATTGATTATTTACCTTTATTGTTGTGATGTATGAAATCCGTATAACTGAAATTATATAGTAATTGTTTAAGCCGCATTCCGATTCAGAATATTATATAATAAAGAATATTTCAAAATAAAAAAAGAATATTTTTAACTAACGAATATTTTAAAATAATATTCAGTGTAGAATAAAATTATGATTTTGATGTCCGATTTTAAATGGACACAAAGATATTGAAATGTAAATTGGGTTTATTGTGAACTGTGTTTTAAGCGACATTTGTTCTTTAACCCAATTAACAGTGAAACTATAATTTGGAATTTTTAAATATTTTATTAAGATTTAAATGGAAATTTTCCAAAGTCAAGTTTTCCAATTTAATATATTAAATTGGAATTGAATGGAAATTTGATTTGGTAATAATCGAGATGAGCTTCTGTAAAAGAAGACCGTTACTATAAATGGAATTTAAAAGGCTTTGCCGTTATCCCATTTATATTATTCGTCTGATACGGAGATTTATATCGATTATATATTGATTTGATTTCTTTGAAAATTTCATATTTAATGGAAGATGATTTTGGGTTTATCGTTAACAATGTTTTTAAATGACATTAGTTCTTCAACCCAGTTATAGATAGGATTAATTTCTTAGATTTGGATAATCATAAAGTAATGACTTTTGATATTAAAACCAAATTGGAATTTTAATGAATTTAAAAAAAAAAGTAGATTAAAGAATAAATTTAAAGAATTTATCAGGGATAAAATTAATGGGAACCTTTCCCTAATAATGTGAATATTTTATTAAAGAATATTCTGAATAGGAATGAGGCATATATATAGCACTTGATTTTTGATTATAAAATACGCGAGTTATTCGTAAAGACCGGGTTTAACCCATTTTGGATAATTACTACGACGATTAAAAGTCGAAGATGAAGACGGTGATTGAAGACCAGTGATCTTCACATCGAATGGTCGGCTACTGATGCCTTTGATTCGAGTTGCTGCCTTGAAAGGGTTAAAGTGGTAGTTATCCCGACGTACTTGTTGATTGTCCGGATAAGCGAGCACCTCTCTTCCGTATTGGACATACGGGACGAGGAATAAGGTGTCTTCGGTTTCGTTCAGACCCAGAACGGACTTGTAAATGGATGTGTGTCTGACATTGGATTTCATTCCATGTAAATTGATTTCTATTTAATATATATCTGTTTGGTGGCGGAGAACTTATTCTCTTGCTTAACACCCTTCTCTGAGACCCACGAGCTCAGAGGTTATATATTGATAGTTATTGATCGCATGGCCTGGATTGTCAACGTGACATGCCAAGATGCAAATGATCAAGGCTTTTGTTAAAAAGAAGGGCCTTGTGGTATATGATCAAAGCACAGCACATTTAGGGATAGCTTTGTGTATAGCGTAACTTCACGAGCCTCACACCCCGGTAAGAGTCAGAAACGGGACAAGGGAACGCAGGGAGTGCACACGTTTCTTTCTAGTTAGAAGTGGTATCAGGATTTTGCAAGCCCTGACATTTTACTTACGTGTATGATGGATTACGAGGTCTCGGTTATATTGGTCGATAGTGACCAATTCATAGTGTAATAACCCGGAAAATACGGGCCAATTTAAAATTTTTAAATTGATTATTTCAAAGGAATTTGAACAATTGAAATAGATATTTCAATAAAATAGTGAATTAGAAATAGTGAGTCAGTTTGAAAATTTGGATTCAAACTTTGACTGACTGTGAAGGGTGGAAAATATAACGGATTTTAGCGAAACCAAAAATATTTAAATCTGTTAGTCAATACCTTTCTAAGGAATCTGAAAAATCGAAATTTCATAACGGGAATCAAAAGTTATGGTCGAATGAATTTTCAGAAGAGTCGGTATATAGAATATATAGGCCTGGAAAATTGATATTTTGCATACGACCTCGGAATTCGACGAAACCACTTTTGTTGGGTCCGGGATGTCAAACTATTGCTAGGTTTCAAATTTCATAATTTTTGAAGCTAATATGTGAGCGTGGCAAAAGAAAATGTGTTTGGTCGATTTCTGTTAAAAAGGATCGACCAGAAAATGGCCATTTTTCAAACGACCTCAGAATTCGACGAAACTAGTTCTGTTGGGACCGTAGCGTCAAAACATAGCTAGATTTATTTTTCTGGAATTTTTCGAATCAGTTTGTGGCCCTGGCAAATTGAAATGTGCGTTCAGAGTTAAAAATTAAATGTTTTATACTTTAATTTGAAAAATAACTGACTGTAACAGTCGAATTGGCCTACGAAACATATCCCATTGTGTCCGGAATGGGGGTATTTAGCTAGGGGCGACAGTCGTTGGGTTTAAAAAGGAGTTCGTTTAAGAAAACACTATTTAAAATTTTAATATAGTCTCGGCCAATCATATTTTTTTCTTTCATAAATTTTAAAATAAAAAAAATAGAGAAACCCCCACCCCCCCCCCCCCCCCCCGATCCCGACTTCGACGGCGGAAAGCCTTCGTCACCTTCCCAGGCGATTTCCGATCGCCACGGCCAGAATTAGCCCCTCCTCCAGTTCAACTTTTTGTAGTTCTCCCTCCCCTCTTCAAATCCATATAAGGAGCTCCCCCTGTCGTCGCCTCTCCGCCGAGATATCCGCCTCCAAAGTCCGACCCTATCGAGCGCCGCCCTGCCTTCCTGCCGCCATCGAGCTGAGGGTGGTGACCATCGACGGAGAGCCCTCTCCAAGGCCGACGTGGTGGTGCAGGCCGATCATCTCAACGATCAACGGATCTCGCGATTTTCGCTGACCTAGTTTTGATACCTTCAGCCGAGGTAACGGCTTGTTTAATTAAATTGTTTCACGACACTTTAAAACCGTTGCAAAACTTTGAAAAATCGTATCTTTTTGGTATGTTGACGAAATTCGATGAAACAATAAACATCGAGACCGCAAGGAAGCTCTCTACCCAATAGAAGAAGCTGCGGATTTTTCTGACATCGTATCGACTTTTAGCACTCAGAAAACCAATTTGAGAAATCTAAATTAACGTGAAATTGAATGGAAAATGTCGTGTATAATTTATATAAGCGAAATATAAATTACATACGTGTTGTATATCTCATGTACATGCGTAGTGTAAGCTATATAAGCGAAGTATGAATTTTTACATGCATAGAATAATTGAGATATGTGTTGAAATGCAAGTGAAATATAGCAAATATATATTATATATATATATATATATATATATATACTCCCCTCGTCCACAAACCATGGACGATATTTATTGTGGTGAATTGGTGTGAAATATTGGGTGAAAAATACGAATGGTTGAATAATTGTTTGTGGTTGTTATTGTTTGGTTGTGGTTGAAAAATACCCATTGGTGATTGAAATGAATTGGAAATATTTGTGGAAATAAAAATAAACATGCCGCCTGCGTGCGAATTAGATGCATGAATCCCCATTGTCAAAAACCGCGAGGTTTTAAGGTAGAGCGAGGAGCCGTACTAGGGACGGTGCCGGTTTTAACTACCCTGCCGTTATGCTGCCGAAATTTTGAATAATCTTTGTGTGTTAGAATTATTTTCATATGTTGAAATTATTTTACATGCATTGAAATTAAAGTCATATATTGAAACTATGTCCATGTGTGGAAATATTCATGTGTTGAAAAGCGTTGTATGAAAATTAAATTCATTTGTGAATGAGTGAAGTGTTAAACAATAAAAATCACATTTTTATATATATATGAAGTATGCAAAATATTCGCCATATATAAATAGTTTTAACAATCAAAATTTCATCTTTCTAATATCAACAACATAAATAAAATGTCCATGTGTGGAAATGCTCATTTGTTGAGAAGTGTGTGTAGTGGAAATATTCATGTGTTGAATAAAAAGATCGAACAATAAAAATTACATTTTTATTGAAACTATGAAGTGTTGAAACGTCTATTTGTTGAATAAATATTTTAAATGATAAAAATATCATTTTTATCATATGTGTGATATGCTAAAGATATGCGGAAGTTGAAATAAATATTTGTGATAGAAATATTATTTTTAACATGCATAGGAACTAAATAAAATAGTCATGTGTTGAAATCTATTTTAGTTCGCCAAAATTATCATCTTTGAAATGTGAAGTGTTAAAAATAGCCACTTGTTCAAATAAACGTGCATGAGTTGAAATATACATTAACTAGCTAATGATATGATTTTAGCCTATGCATGTGATATTAGAATGAATGGTGTTTTTAAACCAAAGCAAGGCAAATATGCAATTGAATGAAAAATGATAAATGTTAGAAATTGTATATATGTGTATGCATATCTATTGAACAGGTCAAAGCAAAAGGGGCTAGAGAAGAGAAATAGAATTTTGTGCCCGACAAATAGGTACACATTTACCGCTTTGTTTGGGTGATGATTTTATGAGCCTGTTGGCTAGCCGCTTGGCTTTTTCTTTTTCTTTTTGATATGAGACGCCCGTGTGGCTATTTGGGAATTTTCCCAGACCCTCCCGTACAAAGGAGGTTATGGCGAAATTTTCCAAAAATTTAGGGCGTTAGTGAAATAATTGCAGTGGAAACGATATAGGAATTTTTGAATGAACTATACTTATATAAATATAAATAGAATTAAAACGAAACGTGGCCGTGCAGTTCGTGTTTTGAAACCGTGATTTCAAACGACTAGTGCGGAAGATCCGACCATTGGATTTTCCCGAAACCTCAACCGTTGGGTTCGCCTTGGAAATATCTTTCCAACGGCACCAACTTTGTGAAGATCCGACGGTTGGATTGCCTGGAATGTTTAATTCAAAACTGAAGAAAAACAGCGCCAGAAACGATTATATTTATATATATATAAATATAATTAAATTAAATCGAATAACGACGCTGCAGTTCGTAAATTGAAATCGTAACTTCAAATGGTTGGTGTGGAAAATCCGACCGTCGGATTTTCCCAAAACTGAAACCGTTGGATTCGTTTTGAAATGACCTTCCTAATGATGTAAAATTTGTGAAGATCCAACAGTTAGATTTTTAGATATATGTAAAACAAAATTAGTGGAAAGCAGCGCCAGTGCATCGACACGACCTGAAACGTCGTTTAATTAAATATGGCCGTTTTAAATTAAATAAAAATGGCGATATATCGTTATTAAGTGATATAGACGATATAGAGTGAAAATAAACCAATTTTGTTGTGTTTGCTTGATATGTGATGGTTGAATGTATTTGGCGTGAAAATTATAACTAAATAACTGAAATGTGAATGTCGAATAGTCCAACCATGTGAATAATTGATTTGAAAATCTAAATATACGTGGGTTATTTGAAAAGGCCGAGTTTATCTCATTTCAAATAATCGATCGACGTTGAGAAGTCGAAGAGTCGAAGACGACTGAAGACCGATGATCTCCACATTGGATGGATGGGCGCTACTGATACTCGTGACTGGAGTAGCTACCATGAAGGAATTGAAGTAGTAGCCGTTCAAACATAGTGTTGATTGTACGGATATGCGAGGAATTGGTGCCTCCGGTTTCGTTCAGACCCAGAACAGACTTGTAAATGGACTGTGTGTCTGACATTGGATTTTGTTCTATGTTGATTGATCTCTGTTAAATATATATCTGTTTGGCGGCAGAGAATTTATTCTCTTGCTTAACGCCCTTCTCTGAGACGTACGAGCTCAGAGGTTATGTATTGACAGAAATCAGTCGCACGGAGTGGATTGCCTGTGTGGCACGCCTGAGTGGCATATGATCAAGGCTTCTGTTGCAAAGCAAAGTCTTGTGGTTGATGATCCAAGCATGGTCTGTGTGACGTAGCTTGGTGTATAACGTGAATTCGTGAGCCTCACACCTCGGTATGAGTCAAAAACGGGAGAGTGACTGCAGGGAGAGCACGACATTTCTTTCTAGCTAAGGTGGTGTCAGTGACCTACCAGCCCTGACATTATATATACTTTTCACCTGTGTGGTTGTTGGAATGCGAGGCGCCTCGATATAGGTCTGTAAGGACCGGGAAACGTGTGTTCAGGAATAATTAATCCTCAAAAGTAAGAGAGGACCGGCCCTGAAGATCCAAGGATCATAGTGGGGTCCTGGGACATTTGCTAGAGTGTCTCGAATCGGAGAGGAGCTTGCCCCTTGCCTCGACTCATGAAGGAATCCAATTTCCAATACGAAATTTGTGGATGTGATTGTATTACTAGTATGGCGACATGATATATGGTACCCATGACGTCTAGGATTGATATTTATGATTGAATTTGCTTTTGAAACATATATGCACTAGTAATAATATCAAACACCTTTGTTTTATACGTATGAAGCATTTTTGGCCATTACAAGGAAAAACTCTATCCTCCGGCTTGCATTGCATTGTGTGATGGGACCTGAGTCTTATAATGGCTTCATTTTATAAAAAGCATTGCGTTGATTTAATCATTTATTTTATTTCATGCACTAGCACTCATTGGAGTAAACCCGTTCCGCGAAAGTGGCGTGGTCCTTTGATTTGCCTTATTATTGTTGTTAATAAGTTGAGTAGATTTCTCATACCAGTCCCATGACTGACTCGTAGTTTGTTTCACCTTGCAAACTCGGGTGCCCTCATTTTCACACGGGCAGCCTAGTTACAGGTTTCTGACGCACCTTTTGGCTCATGGCGAGGCTTGACTACACTGTGCTGACTTGGATTTTCTCCGCCATTATTGTATCTATATTATGATTCCGCCACTGGCGATGTAGACTGATATTCCTTTTGTGTACTCTTTATGTATGATTCCGCCTCTGGCGATGGTGACTGATTATGTATCATTATGCACTAAGTTGTATCCTGTACTGTGCTTCTCTGATGTGATGATATCTATATGATTCTGCTGTCATATGTGTGTAAATTATTCTATTTTTTGTTTATGCTATTATCTGTGATATGCTAATGATGATTAATGTGTTATATTCCAATGATTATCCTTAACACCGTGTCACGGGGTTTTGGGATCGTCACACATAGGTTCAATAGGACCGAGAAGCGTGTGTTCAGGCATAACTAATGAACTAAAGTATTTGTGGACCAGCCCTGCAGGATCCAAGAGTTTGCCAGCATCCGAATCCGGAGACATTTGCTAGAGTGTCTCAAATCGGTAAGGAGATTGTCCCTTGCCTTGACTCATGATGGATACCCAACTTCCAATACGACACCTGTGACGACCCCAAACCCCGTTCCACGGTGGCAAGGGTAATCTTTGGAATATAACACATAAACAGATAACAGCAGAACAGAAATAAATAAATACACCAGATAATGTACAATAGAATACACTAGATAAACATAATCATCAGAGATACACAGTATAAAGGATCATACTTAGTACAAAATACAGTTCAGCTTTACATAAAATTTCTACAACGGAATCAAAACATAATATGTACAATAGGAGTTGAACAGCATAAAAAGAAAGAAATGATAGAATCTAACTTCAGCTCCAGCTATCCAGAAAGAGCCTGCTAAAACCTGAATACCAGGCTGCCCATGTAGAAATAGGGGCACCCGAGTTTGCAAGTGAAACAAACTACGAGTCAGTCATGGGACTGGTATGAGAAATCTACTTAACTTATTTTAATAATAAGGCCAATCGCAGGATCGTGCCGCTAACGCGGAACGGGTTTACTCCATTGGATTTTCAGTGCTCTAAAACCAATAAATCATTTAAACATCGAAATGTTTTTTTATTAAAATGAAGCCATTATAAGACTCAGTTCCCATCACACAATGCAACGCAAACTGGAGGATAGAGTTTTACCTTATAATGGCCAAAATATGCTTGATACGAATAAAAAAAAGCATTTGATATTATTACTAGTGTTTATATGTTTCAAAAACAATTTCAATCATAAGTATCAATCATAGACGGCATGGGTACCATATATCATGTCGCCATATATAGGTATACGATCTAAACCGCACGATGTCGTATTTGGATATTGGATTTCCGTCATGAACCAAGGCAAGGGATCATCCTTACCGCTTCGCGACTCTCTAGCCCAAGCCTTAGGGTCAAAGCGCATCGACCCTTGGATCGTCAGGGCCGGTCCACATGGAGTGGATTAAAATGCCTGAACACTGCATTTCCCCACCCTATGGCCCAGGAGCGACCGATATAACCGAGGCGCCTCACTATCCATCATCCACATAAGTAAAATGCCCGGGCGTGTAAAACCCAAAACACCACTCCTAGCTAGAAAGAAACGCAGGTCCTCCCTGATGTCCTCTCCCGTTTCTGGTCCGTACCAGAGTGTGAGGCTCACGAATCAACGCTAAACACAAAGCTAGCTGTTTAAAGCCATGCTTTGATCATCAACCACAAAGCTCTACTTTTCAACAAAACCTTTGATCATAGCATCTCTGTATACCACGTTGTCAATATACAACGTCAGACACACATCCATTTACAAGTCCGTTCTGGGTCTGAACGAAACCGGAGGATCTTTATTCCTTGCACATCCGAACGATCAACAAGTATGTCCGGACAACTACCACTGTAACCCCATCAGGGTAGCAACTGCCATCCAAGGCATCAATAGCCATCCATCCAACCTGAAGATCAACGGTCTTGCACCGTCTTCATATCTTCGACTTCTACCTGTCGATCAATTATTTGAAATGAGAATTAACTCGGTTTTTTCAAATAATCCATGTATAATTAGAATTCAAATCAATTCATTTCAATGGTTAAATTATTCGACATCCATAATTCAGTTCGTTAATGTAATTTTCACGTCAAACTCATTCAATCATCAAATGTCCAATAAACCAGGTAATTGAGTTTATTTCCATTCCATATCGTTTATAATGTTTTATCATGATTTATCGCTATTTTTATTCATTTAAAAATAGCCAATTTGTATAAACGACACTTCAGGCCATAACGCGGCCATGGCGCAGTTTTTCCTTAAATTTGATTTACACATATCTGAAAATCTAACCGTTGGATATTTACAAATTTTACATCATTGGAAAGATCTTTTCAAAGCGGACCCAACGGTTTTAGTCTTGGGAAAATCCGACGGTCGGATCTCCTGGTACAATCGTTTAAAGTTACGGTTTCAAAATACGAACTGCAGTGTCGTTATTCGATTTATTTTAATTATATTTATATAAATAATCCATTCTGGCGCTGTATTCACTTAGATTTGAATTAAACATTCCAAACAATCCAACCGTTGGATCTTTGCAAAGTTGGTGTCGTTAGAAAGATATTTCCAAAGCGAACCCAACGGTTTCGGTTTCGGGAAAATCCGATGGTCGGATCTCCCGGTACAATCATTTGAAATTACGGTTTCAGAATACGAACTACAGCTTCGTTATTCGATTTATTTTAATTATATATATATATATATATATTTATAATCCATTCTTCGATTTCAAAAACCATTTCAACTCATATAGGTGATAAAAATGATATTTTTATCCAACGGATATTTATTTCAACACATGACTATTTTTAACAATTCAAATACATAGTAAAAATATGATTTTTATTGTCAAAACAATTCATTTCAAACACGATTAATTTATATACTTCATATAGATGATAAAAATGTGATTTTTATTGTTAAAGCAATTTATTTCAAAAATGAAGATTTTTAGCGGTTCATATATATTATAAAAATGCGATTTTTATTGTCAAAACAATTTATTTCAAACACGGCTATTTTATATATTTCATACATACCATAAAATGTTATTTTTATCGCTCAAACTATTTTATTTCATACATCTTATAAAAATGTTATTTTTACCATTCAAACCATTTTTATTTCATACATTCGATAAAAATGTTATTTTTATCATTCAAACCATTTTTATTTCATACAATCGATAAAAATGTTATTTTTATCATTCAAACCATTTTTATTTCATACATTCGATAAAAATGTTATTTTTATCATTCAAACCATTTTTATTTCAAAATGAATATTTTCCAGCACATGAATATATTTCAATACATGAATATAAATCAAACACAGGAATATTTCAGAAAATTTCGGCAGCATAACGGCAGGGTAGTTAAAACAGGCACCGTCCCTAGTACGGCTTCTCGCTCTACCTTAAAGCCTCGCAGCTTTTAACAATCGGGATTTCAATATCTAGTTCGTACGCAGATGAATTTCCCATATACTAATCCTATTGGGATTTCAACCACAATCAATCATTTTCAATCAACCATTCATGATATTCACCAAATTTCACATCAACCAAATCCAAACAATATCACAACCAATATATATCGTCCATGGTCTGTAGACGAGGGGAGTGTGTATATATATACGTATATAAATATATTTCGATTTCATTTCAATTTATTTCAATTCCATTCAATGCATATATAATTTTTACAACGCATATATAACTTATACATCGTACATACAACTTATACAACGCTTATACATGATGTGTACAACGCTTATATAACTCATACATCAACCGTATAATTTATACATCGTCATTCCATATCGTTTATAATTCAGAAATATCACATTGGGTTCCACTCCTCCAAAAATTGCATAAAGCTCAGAAAAATATCCGGTCTCTTCTAAAATGTAGAAGACGTCCTCACGGTCCCGGTCTCTCTTGTTTCACTGAATTTCGACCAAAAACGAAAAAGATATGATTTTTGTCGTGAAATCAAAATCCGTAGCGCTTTAAAGTGCTATAAACAGTTTAAATTAGTTCAGCCATTACCTCTCAAAAACTGTTCAAAACTAGGTCATCGATTTGCGTAGAATCCGTGAAGCTACAGGTAGATCGGGTTATAAAGCGTCGTAGAGCTTGGAAGTGGCTTCACGGCGCTGGTGGTGGGGTCCACTTCGATGGTCTCTAGAGGTCACTACGGCGGTCCAAACACCCGGCGTTCACGGAGGTGATTCAAGCTCAATACTCGACGATAACAGGTGAAGTTTATATGGATGGGAAGCTTGAGAGGAGATCTATAAATTTCCTAACTGGCGCACTTAATTTCGTGGTGAGGTCGGAGAGAAAAAGGGGAGAGAAGGTGCAAGTGGTTTTCCACCGTCGCGATGAATAAAAGTCGGGGAGAGAGAAATGGATTCTATTGGCCCATTTTTTTATATATTTTTTTAAAATCCAAAAATACCCCTTACCTCATACAAACTCCAATCCAAGCCCAACGACTGTCGTCCCTAGCTAAATACCCCCATTCTGAACACAATGGAATATGTTTTGTAAGCCTATTCAACTGTTTCAGTCAGTTTCTCTTCAAATTAAAATATAAAACATTCAATATATGATTTGAACGTACATTTCAATTTCCCGGGGCCACATACTAATCCCAAAAATTCCAGAAAAATAAATCTAGCTATGTTTTGACGATACGGTCCCAACAAAACTAGTTTTGTCGAATTCTGAGACCGTTTGAAAAATGGCCATTTTCTGGTCGATCCAATTTGACTAAAATCAACCAAACACATTTCCCCCTGCCACGCTCACATATGAACTTCAAAAATTATGGAATTTGAAACCTAGAAATACATTGACATCCCGGATCCAACAAAAGTGTTTTTGTTGAAAATGGAGGTCGTTTGCAAAATGGCTATTTTCACGGGCTATATAAACTCCATAGCGACCTTTCTAAAAATTCATTTGGCCATAACTTTTGATTCCCACTATGAAATTTCTATTTTTTAGATTAGTTAGAAAGATATTCAAAAACAAATTTAAATAATTTTAGTTTCACTAAAATCCGTTTTATTTTGCACCTGGTACAGTCAGTCAAAGTTCGAATTCAAATTTTCAAACTGTCGCGCCATTTCAGGCCTTTTTTTATATTTAAAATAAATATATTTATTTTCAAACATCGAGTCAAATAGGCTTTTGGTCATCATAATTTTAAATAATTTATTTTAAATATTCAAAATCCACTAAAATATCCAAATTAAAATTTTTTAATTGGTTTTGATATTCCGGGTAGTTACAATCTCCCCCACTTAAAATCTTTTCATCCCCGAAAAGGAACGAAGTCGAAAGTTGTTTAATTTACCAACTCCACTTTCATTCTGGATTTAATTTTTCAACTTTTCAGTTTCTAAGAATTTTCTAATTCTTCAAAAATTTGGCTAACACCCTAAATTTTCGAAAAATTTCGCCATAACCTCCTTTGTACGGGGAGGGGACTGGAAATTTATTCGGTCGTATTAGTTACCCAATAAATCCGAATAAGCATACACATGTTTATTGTGATATATTCCGGTGTCCATAGGGGAGTGTGTATAGATCATAACTCCAGAGAATAAATTCTCATCACCCTATAAATGGTTTTTGTGCCTTAATGACCAGAGAGACATGTTTATTGTCATCTCCAGATCCGTGTGGGGTTTTTATTTAATCTTGCAATTTACCATTACATTTTATATAGTCCATATCAGTCATCAGTTCAACCTGTAATATATAGTCATCGCCATACAAGCCTCTCGCCAGTACGCGTGTCCCGTCCTCGACTTGGGTCGAGCCCACAAAGATACTTAATGGGTTACTGGTTTGAAAAGGGCCCCCACACAAGCTTTCCTCTATGCTTGGTCCTCACTAGAATTTCCCACTTAACCCCTCTTATTCATGTCTTCTTACATGTTTCAACTTGGTTAAGTGTTTATAATTATATCCCACATGTCACCCATGTTACTTACTCAACAAATCAACATGTGCTATTGGTTAAGCTTGTCTTAACCCTATCCACTTATCAAACTATTGGTTAAGTTTTTCTCAACCCTACCCATTTATCAAATTATTGGTTAAGCTGGTCTTAACCCTTTCACTTAGTTTATGATTAGGTACTTCTTAGTCCACAGATACATTGGTTAAGAGAATAACTCCCTAAGTACCAACCCCGAAGATCGAGATCAACATCAGATCGTTACTCAGAGAATCACTCACTCATCCAAACTTCTGTTTGTCATCCATATTTGTCTTTAATCAACATTAATTAATTATTGAGACACCTAATTGTATTTCTCATACCACCCAAGGCACCCACTTAATTTCACATGCCACCCAAGGCACCCACTTAACCCCTCATGTCCCACTACATGTTTATCTGGTTAAGTGTTTCTTAATTCATTAAGACCGTAACCTTATAAAGACCTCCCACATTAGACTGGCATTTGTGGAAGCTGGATTTGCCGGGCGAGTCCGGGCAGTCTTACACCACAAACGAGCCTAACCTCGTGTCTTTACAACTGTTACACATTTAATTTATGCCTAAGACCTCCCACATTAGACTGGAATTTGTGGCAGTTGGATTTGCCGGGCGGGTCCGGGCAGTCTTACACCACAAACGAGCCTAACCTCGTGTCTTAGGCGATTAATTACACCTAATTAATCATCCCCAATTTCGAATTAATTTCCCTATTCAAATTGCCAATCAATTACAAATTTAACTATGTCCATAATTGACTCAATTATGTCCATCTATTTATGGTATATAAAATTATACCAATTAACATCACATTTAAGGCATTTATGCCAATTCTCAATATTAAATCTTTTAATATTATCCCATTGCCCCACGTTGTACGTTCGTTCGTTTAACGTGAAATATACGTTAGACTCGAATAGTCTAACTTATGGAATAAAGAGAAAACATCACAACATGCATAGAATATAAATTAGATCTAACTTATGAACAAAAAGTCATAACATAAATTGGCATATAGATCTAAACATAAGGGGTGAACTTGCATGTGTGAACAAGGTGTTTCATCTAAACTTGCATAGACAATGGGTGTCATAGATCTAATCATAAGGTGTAATCTTGCACAAGCAATAGTTACAATCTTACATAAACTATCGATGTCATAGATCTAATCATAAGGTGTAAACTTGCATAGGCAATGGTTACAAAATTTACATTACATGATTCATACTCCAACATATATATATATATATATATACTTGCATACGTGATTTATGCAACATAGACTATGAGGAAAACTTGCATCTAAACCCACACATGTCATAGCCTAACTGTAGATCCAATTTACACATAAAATAGATGTCATGAAACATGTAAGGTTATATACGATTCTCACTAACTTGCATATGATTCATATCTAAATTAACATCTAAACTTGCATACATACATATGATTTAACATATGAATTAGTTCCAAAAACATAAACAAACTAGCATATGAAACATCATTATGAATTGATTGTACATAAGCCAATCATAGATTTACAACATAGATGATAACATCAAAGCTTTACAACATAGATGATAACATCATAGAATTTACAACATAGATGATAACATCATAGAATTTATGACATAGATAATAACATACGGTTAATGATTCACAACATAACCATATAATCCAAATCATAGCTCAATCCAATTAAATTGTTAATTATCTTATTAAAGAAATCGAACTCACAAAAAGAAGGTCTTGCATTCTGAAATCTGAGTTCTGAAATTGATTTAGCTCGCCTTTATAGTAGATTCGTTATTGTTTAGATTAGAGTTGAATAGAACTGAATGGATTAGCTTTGATTTCCCTCTAGTTGTTGACGGCTATTCTAGGTTACAAGATGACAGCATGACGACCATGATTCAGATTATAATTTGATTTTAGGGTTTGAGTCTACCCATGTTTATATAGAATTTTAATTTAATTATAGCCGTCGAATGATGTTAGGGTTAATCAAAACCACTCAGTCAGGATAGGGTGACACCTCAGCCTTAATGACTCAGCAAGGAGTCAGAAAGGACTCAGCAATGAGTCACAATATGGATCAGATTGCACTAGAAAGCTGTGCAGGCTTTCTGCTCGGCCTGGGCGCACTTGGGAAGTGCGCCAATGTATTTTTGTACTGGCGCACTTCCCAAGTGCGCTAGTGCAATTTTTTTCTTCTTCTTCTCCTGGTTTTTCTGCCTAACTTCATTCGTTCATATCTCCTTCATCCGATATCCGTTTCACACAAATTCGGACTCTATCTCAACCAGAATTCCGAGACGAACACAATGGCGCAACCCGTTCCCCTTAATTCTTACGTCTAAGATTAATTATTCTTGAATTTAGTTAATTCGATTATTCAAAATTCGGGGTGTTACACTTTAACCTCAGAATCCCATCGTTATCAATATGAAAACTCAAGGCCTCGCCTTTCTGAATTCTCTCTCTGATCTTCTGAATGAAGTGATCATCCTCTTGAAGAGCAGATATATTGTCTATCATTGAAGGCGTGATGATAAGACTGGCGATAATTACATTCTTTCTGCTGAGCGCATTAGCCACAACATTGGCTTTCCCCGGAGTATATAAAATATCTAGATCATATGCCGCGAGAAATTTTAACCAACGCTGCTGCCTCATATTCAGATCTTTCTGGGTGAATAAATACTTCAATGACTGATGATCGGTGTATAATTCGAACTTCTCACCCAATAGATAATGCCTCCAGATTTTCATAGCAAACATGATGGCTAACAATTCAAGATCGTGAGTTGCATAATTCTTCTCATGTGGCTTCAATTGACGGCTAGCATAAGCGACTACCTGGCCTCTTTGCATTAATAATGCACCAAGACCTTCTTTAGAAGCATCTGTCCAGACCTTTAAATCCCGATTGCCATCAATAATTGTTAACACTGGAGCAGTCGTCAATTTCAACTTCAGCTCTTGGAAAGTTGCCTCACAATCTAGAGTCCAATTGAACCTCGAATGTTTCTTAGTAAGCTTTGCTAAGGAACTGGATATCTTCAAAAAATTCTTGATGAACTTCCGATAATAACTGGCCAATCCGAGAAAACTTCGGACTTCTGTAGGTGTAGTCGGCTGTTTCCAATTTAGAATAGCAGTGATTTTACTGGGATCCACAGAAATTCCTTCTTTTGATATGACGTGGCCAAGAAACTTGACTTCTTCTTGCCAGAATATACATTTGGAAAATTTGGCTTTTAAAACATTCTTTCTGAGAATTTCTAACACTTGTTCCAAATGTTTTTCATGCTCAATTTCTGACTTAGAGAAGATGAGAATATCATCAATGAAAACCAATACGAATTTATTCAATACTTCTCTGAATACCTGGTTTATTAGATCGACAAAATAAGCTGGAGCGTTACATAAGCCGAACGGCATTACTAACCACTCATAGAATAAATCTGGACCTCTGAATGCTGTCAAAGGGACACACTCTTTGGCAATATGAAGCTGATGGAAACCTGTAGCTAGGTCCATTCGGGAAAACACTTGTGCGTCATTCAAACGAGCTAACAAATCATCAATTCGCGGAAATGGATATTTATTTTTCAATGTCTACTTATTCAAGTCACGATAATCCAAACATAGTCTGAGAGTACCGTCTGACTTCGGGACAAATACCACTGCTGCTCCCCAATCAGAGAAACTAGGTCTGATCAGACCCTTCCATACTAGCTGTCGAGTTTGATTGTCTAACTCTTCTTTCTCTTTCAAGGTCATTCTTCGAATAGCGTGAACTACTGGCCTTGCATTCAGAACTAAAGAGATTTTAAAATCAATTTCTCTACGCGGAGGTAAGCTAACAACTTCTTCAAAAACATCTGCATAGTTCTTGACAACAGAAATATTTTCAATGTCGATCGGAATATTCTCCGGAACAACAGGAACAGGTTCTAATTGAGCAGGAGAAACATCCAGTGCTGCCCAAAACTCTTTTCTATCAGAATTCAGACCCTCACATAGAACGGTTATATAACTTCCTGATTTAATCTTCACCCATACGACTCTGTCGGCGCATTTAACCTCAGCTTCATATTTGTTTAACCAATCCATCCCCAGAATAAGATAAAATTTTGTAAAATTCATGATGATCACGATAATGGGGAACCAATAACAGGAAAAAGAAACAGGCACCCCACAAACCCAACTAAGATCGAGGGAACCCCCAACTGGATTATGGAAAATCATGGGTACTTTAAGCTTTTTCAGATTCGAATCCAGTTTCTTAACCGCATTCCTTACAATAAAGCTTCGTGACGCGCCTGTATCAAACAATATTTTAACAGGAATATTTTTGACAGTAAGCATGCCTTCCAAAACATCGGGCCTTGCTTGACTAACTGAGGGCTCAGAAGTTTCTGCTACTTCATTTATATGTACCTTTTCGAATTTCTTTAATAACCGGTAATCCTTCGCAAGATGGCCAGTCCGGTGGCATTGATCGCATTTCCTATTCTCTTGAAACGTGTTATCGGGTTTAAACCCCTTCTTTTTCTGTTTCCGCTTGGATTTTGATCCTTCCTTCCTTTGTTTCATTAAAGATCTGCAACTTATCGACAAATGTCCTTGCTTATTGCAGTTAGAGCATACGGCAGTCATTACTGGCTCTTTCTCAGACTTTACCTTTTTCCTATTGAATCTAGGCTTCTTACTGAACTCAGACCTCGTACTGGCCTCTGGCTGTGTACTTGTCTCCGGGCTATCAGTTTCGAATTTCCTTTTATTGCTGGAACTACATTCCTCTTCGTCTCTCGAAAGGCCTTTCTTATCTAGATCTTCATACTGATAAGCCATGTATATCATTTCAGAAAAAGATTGTTGCACATGTGCAATTACCTTACTTTGATACTTTCTTTGGAGCCCGTTAATAAATCTCAGATTCTTCATCTTTGGATTTTGAATTAGATGCGGGGCGAAACGAGAAAGTTCGTTGAATTTCTTATGATTTTTTGGAATGGTCATATCTCGTTGTATCAAATAATAGAATTCATCACTTAACTGCTCAGTTGCTTCTGGAGGAATAAATCTTTTATTGAAAATTTCCTTGAATCTATCCCAGGTGATATCACCTTCTGGATTATCTTTAATGATAGTTTACCACTAGATTAAAGCTTCATCTTTGAGTGCCCAAGATGCCAGTAATCTTTTCTGATCATCTATCAGCTTGAAACCTTCAAATATTCTTTCAGCGGAATGCATCCATGCTTGAGTTTGAATAATAGATTCATAGCCCGAGAACGGTACTCTACCCAGATTTCGATATCTCTTTAATAGAGCTTCTATATCTGATCCTGGCTGTGGCAGCACAACAGGCTCATTAGTTTGTTGAACCATAAGATTATTTCTTCTGCTTATGCCACTCATTTTCTATGTCTGCAAATAGCAGACAAAGTGCCAGGTCAACAGAAAAGGTATTTTTGAAACATAGAGACATATACTTTAATGTAAATGTGTCTACCAGGGCGTATTTCATTTTGCTACACTCATTCTAGGATATTACTGATCCTATCTGAAATGAGTTATTCGTCGTAGAATACTACTGATTATATTTCTGACGAGTTCGTTAATATGTTATATTCCAGAACTAAGCTTAACCAAAGCTCTGATACCACGATGTGACGACCCCAAACCCCGTTCCACGGTGGCAAGGGTAATCTTTGGAATACAACACATAAATAGATAATAGAAGAACATAAATAAATAAATACACCAGATAATGTACAATAGAATACACTAGATAAACATAATCCTCAGAGTTACATAGTATACAGGATCATACTAAGTACAAAATACAGTTCAGCTTTACATAAAATGTCTACAGCGGAATCAAAACATAATATGTACAATAGGAGCTGAACAGCATAAAAAGAAAGAAATGATAGAATCCAGCTTCAGCTCCATCTATCCAGAAAGATCCTGCTAAAACCTGAATACAAGGCTACCCGTGTAGAAATAGGGGCACCCGAGTTTGCAAGTGAAACAAACTACGAATTAGTCATGGGACTGGTATGAGAAATCTACTTAAATTATTTTAATAATAAGGCCAATCATGGGACCACGCCGCTAACGCGGAATGGGTTAATTGCCAGTGCTCTAAAACCAATAAATCATTTAAACATCGAAATGCTTTTTATAAAAATGAAGCCAATATAAGACACAGTTCCCATCACACAATGCAATGCAAACCGGAGGATAGAGTTTTACATTATAATGGCCAAAATATGCTTGATACGAATAAAACAATAGCATTTGATATTATAACTAGTGTTTATATGTTTCAAAAACAATTTCAGTCATAAGTATCAATCATAGACGGCATGGGTACCATATATCAGGTCGCCATATATAGGTATACAAACTAAACCGCACGATACCGTATTTGGAAATTGAAATTCCGTCATGAACCAAGGCAAGGGATCGTCCTTATCGCTTCGCGACTCTCTAGCCCGAGCCTCAAGGTCAGAGCGCATCGACCCTTGGATCATCAGGGCCGGTCCACACGGAGTGGATTAAAATGCCTGAACACTGCATTTCCCCACCCTATGGGGTGTAAACTGGTCATATACCGACCAAACCATTGGCCTAATAGCGACCGATATAACCGAGGTGCCTCGCTATCCATCATCCACATAAGTAAAATGCCCGGGAGTGTAAAACCCAAAACACCACTCCTAGCTAGAAAGAAACGCAGGTCCTCCCTGATGTCTTCTCCCGTTTCTAGTCCATATCGGGGTGTGAGGCTCGCGAATCAACGCTAAACACAAAGCTAGCTGTTTAAAGCCATGCTTTGATCATCAACCACAAAGCTCTGCTTTTCAACAAAAACTTTGATCACAGCATCTCTGTATGCCACGTTGTCAATATACAACGTCAGACACACATCCATTTACAAGTCCGTCCTGGGTCTGAACGAAACCGGAGGATCTTTATTCCTCGCACATCCAAACGATCAACAAGTACGTCTGGACAACCACCACTGTAACCCCTTCAGGGCAGCAACTCCCATCCAAGGCATCAGTAGCCATCCATCCGACCTGAAGATCATCGGTCTTGCACCGTCTTCATATCTTCGACTCCTACGCATCGATCAATTATTTGAAATGAGTATTAACTCGGCCTTTTCAAATAATCCACGTATATTTAGAATTCAAATCAATTCATTTCAATGGTTAAATTATTTGACATCCATAATTCAGTTCGTTAATGTAATTTTCACGTCAAACACATTCAACCATCAAATATCCAATAAACCGAGTAAATTCAGTTTATTTCCATTCCATATCGTTTATAATGTTTTATCATGATTTATCGCTATTTTTATTCATTTAAAAATAGCCAATTTATATAAACGACGCTTCAAGCCATAACGCGGCCATGGCGTTATTTTTCCTCAAATTTGATTTACACATATCTGAAAATCTTAACGTTGGATCTTTACAAATTTTACATCACTGGAAAGATCTTTTCAAAGCGGATCCAATGGTTCCAGTTTTAGGAAAATTCGACGGTTGGATCTCCCGATACAATCGTTTAAAGTTACGGTTTCAAAATACAAACTGTAGCGTCGTTATTCGATTTATTTTAATTATATATATATATATATATATAATCCTTTCTGGCGCTGTTTTCATTCAGATTTGAATTAAACATTATAGACAATCCAACTGTTGGATCTTTGCAAAGTTGGTGTCATTGGAAAGATATTTCCAAAGCGAACCCAACGGTTTCGGTTTCGGGAAAATCCGATGGTCGGATCTCCCGGTACAATCATTTGGAATTACGATTTCAAAATACGAACTGCAGCTTCGTTATTCGATTTATTTTATTTATATTTATATATATATATATAAATATAAATATAATCCATTCTTCGATTTCAAAAACCATTTCAACTCATATAGGTGATAAAAATGATATTTTTATCCAACAGATATTTATTTCAACACATGACTATTTTTAACAATTCATATACATAGTAAAAATATGATTTTTATTGTCAAAAAAATTTATTTCAAACACGATTAATTTATATACTTCATATAGATGATAAAAATGTGATTTTTATTGTTAAAGCAATTTATTTCAAAAATGAAGAATTTTAGCCATTCATATATATTATAAAAATGTAATTTTTATTGTCAAAACAATTTATTTCAAACATGACTATTTTATATATTTCATACATACCATAAAATGTTATTTTTATCGCTCAAACTATTTTATTTCATAAATTTTATAAAAATGTTATTTTTACCATTTAAACCATTTTTATTTCATACATTCGATAAAAATGTTATTTTTATCATTCAAACCATTTTTATTTCATATATTCGATAAAAATGTTATTTTTATCATTCAAACCATTTTTATTTCAAAATGAATATTTTCCAACACATGAATATATTTCAACGCATGAATATAAATCAAACACAGGAATATTTCAGAAAATTTCGGCAACATAACGGCAGGGTAGTTAAAACCAGCACCATCCCTAGTACGGCTTCTCGCTCTACCTTAAAGCCTCACAGCTTTTGACAATGGGGATTTCAATATCTAGTTCGTACGCAGACGAATTTCCCATATACTAATCCTATTGGGATTTCGACCACAATCAATCATTTCCAATCAACCATTCATGATATTCACCAAATTTCACATCAACCAAATCCAAACAATATCACAACCAATGTATATCATCCATGGTCTGTGGATGAGCGGGGTATATATATATATATATATATATATATATATATATATATATATATATATATATATATGTAGATATACGTATATAAATATATTTCGATTTCATTTCAATTTATTTCAATTCCATTCAATGCATATATAATTTTTACAACGCATATATAACTTATACATCGCACATACAACTTATACAACGCTTGTACAATGCTTATATAACTCATACATCGACCGTATAATTTATACATCGTCATTCCATATCGTTTATAATTCAGAAATCTCACATTGGGTTCCACTCCTCCAAAAATTGCAGAAGGCTCGGAAAAATATCCAGTCTCTTCTAAAATGTTGAAGACGTCCTCACGTTCCCAGTTTCTCTTGTTTCACTAAATTTCGACTACAAACGAAAAGGATATGATTTTTATCGTGAAATCAAAATCCGTAGCGCTTTAAAGTGCTATAAACTGTTTAAATTAGTTCAGTCGTTACCTTTCAAAACCTGTTCAAAACTAGGTCATCGATTTTCGTCGAATCCTTGAAGCTACAGGTAGATCGGGTTATACAGCGTCGTAGAGCTTGGAAGGGGCTTCACGGCGCCAGTGGTGCGGTCCACTTCGGTGGTCTCGAGGGCGGCGGTCCAAACACCCGGCGTTCACGGAGGTGATTCGAGCTCAATACTCGAAGATAACAGGTGAAGTTTATATGGATGGGAAGCTTGAGAGGAGATCTATAAATTTCCCAACTGGAGCACTCGGTTTCGTG
Source organism: Allium sativum (assembly GCA_030737875.1). Classification (NCBI taxonomy): domain Eukaryota; kingdom Viridiplantae; phylum Streptophyta; class Magnoliopsida; order Asparagales; family Amaryllidaceae; genus Allium; species Allium sativum. The sequence continues at coordinate 695,235,868 of CM060920.1, forward strand.
GTGAGATCGGAGAGAAAAATAGGAGAGAAGATGCAAGTGGTTTTCCACCGTCGTGATGAATAAAAGTCAGGGAGAGAGAAATGGATTCTATTGGCTCATTTTTTTTATTTATATATTTTTTTAAATCCAGAAATACCCCTTACCTCATACGAACTCCAATCTAAGCCCAACGACTATGTCCCTAGCTAAATACCCCCATTCTGAACACAATGGAATATGTTTCGTAAGACTGTTTCAGTCAGTTTCTCTTCAAATTAAAATATAAAACATTCAATATTTGATTTGAACATACATTTCAATTTGCTGGGGCCACATACTAATCCCAAAAATTCCAGAAAAATAAATCTAGCTATGTTTTGACGATACTGTTCCAACAAAACTAGTTTCGTCGAATTCTGAGACCGTTTGAAAAATGGCCATTTTCAGGTCGATCCAATTTGACTGAAATCAACCAAACAAGCGACCTTTCTGAAAATTCATTTGGCCATAATTTTTAATTCCCGCTATGAAATTTTGATTTTTCAGATTCGTTAGAAAGATATTCAAAAATAGATTTAAATATTTCTAGTTTCACTAAAATCCGTTTTATTTTGCACCCGGTACAGTCAGTCAAAGTTCGAATTCAAATTTTCAAACTATCGCGCCATTTCATGCCTTGTTTCATATTTAAAATAAATATATTTATTTTCAAACATCGATTCGAATAGGCTTTTGGTCGTTATTATTTAAAATAATTTATTTTAAATATTCAAAATCCACAAAAATATCCAAATTAAAATTTTTAAATTGCTTCTGATTTTCCGGGTTGTTACAACACCGTACGGTTTTGAATGTAAAACTAGTATGGAGACATAGTATATGGTAGTTACGCCGTCTATGATTGATACATTATGATTGAAATGTTTTTGAAACATATTTACACTAGTAATAATAACATTAGATATGTTTTATCGTATCAAGCCTTTTTAACCATTATAAGGTAAAACTCTATCCTCCGGTTTGCGTTGAATTGTGTGATGGGACTTGAGTCTTATAATGGTTTCATTTTATAAAAAGCATTATGTTGCTTAATGATTTACTTTATTTCATGCACTGGCAATCCAATGGATTAAACCCATTCCGCGTTAGCGGCGTGGTCCTGTGATTAGCCTTATTATTAGATAAGTTAAGTAAGATTTCTCATACCAGTCCCATGACTGACTCGTAGTTTGTTTCACTTGCAAACTCGGGTGCCCTCTTTTTCACACAGGCAGTCGAGTAGCTTGTTTTGCAGATATTTTGAGCAGGATTCTAGATCGAAGCTTAAAGCTGTGTCCAGAGCATTGTTAGTCTTCCGTTGTGTTAGATTTTGAGTTCCGCTGCATTGTATGAAGTCTATTGTAAATTATCTTCCGCTGTGAATATATTTCGATGTACTCTGATTTATTCTACACTCTGATGTAACATTATTATGATGTTTATAAAAGTCTGCTATTATTTGTTCTGATGTGTTGTATGCCCAGACTTAGTGCATTCGAGGATTTCCAACTTTTGGATCAGACCTGTGTGGTTCGTGGTCGATTCAAAGGGCGGGGATTTTTAGGTCATTACATACTCCATCCTACTATGTCGCCATACTAGTTCTACAATTTAAGACCAAAATGTCACGTATTGGAAATTGTATTTCCATCTATGAGTCGAGGCCAGGGATGGCTCCTCACCGCTTCGAGACACTCTAGCAAATGTCTCAGGACTACACACTCTGGGCAAACCTTGGATCGGTTGGGCCGGTCCTCTCTTACGTTTGAGGATTAGTTATTTCTCAAACACACATTTCCCAGTCCTATAGGACCTATCCATCCGCTCCATAGCAACCTATATATCTGAGGCGCCTCGGTATCCATCATCCACATAGGTAATAAATATAAATGTCTGGGCTACATACTATTACACCACCCATAGCTACAAAGAAAACCATGATCTCCCAACGGTCCGATCCAGTTTTTGACTCATACCGAGGTGCGAGGCTCGCGAATTAACGCTATACACAAAGTTATTCCCTTTAAGGCTGTGCTTTGATCATCAACCACAAGACTCTGCTTTTCAACAGAAGACTTGATCATTTGCATCTCAGCATGCCACATTGACAATTCACGCCATGCAACTGATGTCTATCGATATATAACCTCTGAGCTCATATCTCTCAGAGAAGGGTGTTAAGCAAGAGAATAAATTCTTCGCCACCAAACAGATATATATATATTTAATAGATATCAATCAACACAGAATAAAATCCAATGTTAGACACACATCAATTTACTAGTTCATTCTGAGTCTAAACAAAACCGAAGGCACCTTATTCCTCGTCCCATATGTCCAATACAGGAGAGAGGTCCTCGCATATGCGGTCGATCTCCAAGTTCGTCTGGACGATCACCACTTATTACCTTGTCTTGGGTGTATATCACAATCAAGACATCAGTAATCATCCAAACGATGTGAAGACCTCCGGTCTTCAACCACCATCTTCATCGTCGACTTATCGCCAAATCAGTTATTCAGAATGCGTATAAACCCGGCCTTTCCGAATAACTCACGTGTATAATAAACAAGAGCTATAAAAACACAATATATGCCTCATTCCAATCCAGAATATTCTTTTATACAAATATTCTTATACTTTTGGAAAGGTTCCCATTGATTTTATCAAAGATAAATTCTTTTAAATTTATTCTTTAATCTTCCTTTAGATATCAATTCTAAACCAAATTAAGGTTTATCAACTAGTCGAGATTATCGAACCATACCGAAGTAATCATTATTTTATTATTCCCATCCCAACCTATTCATCCCATGGAGCGATACTGGTAATACTCCATATCTAATACCACGGTGTTATTGGTAAAATCAATTACATTTCATGTTCAAATCTAATTAAAGATTTAACTATCGCCTGGAGTAAAACTGGTGGTACTACATTCTCGATCATTTCCCGAATTTGACAATTTAAATTATCACATTCTCATTTCAATCTAATTAAAGATTCATTAAAACTCCACTTAGTTTTAATCTTCCCAAAAATCAATATTAATGATTATTTAACTTTGGAAAATTAAACATGTCGCATCGACAATCTACACTATACCATTGATTTATGCCGATATATAACCTCTAAGCTCGTACATCTCAGAGAAGGGTGTTAAGCAAGAGAATAAATTCTCTGCCACCAAATAGTTATATATTTAGCAGAGATTAACAATACAGTTCGAAATACAATGTTAGACATGTAATCCTGTCTTTAACTGGGTTAAAGAACTAATGTCATTTAAAACACAGTTCATGATAAACCCAAAATCACATTCCATTAATTATGGAATTTTCACAGGAAACAGATCAATATATAATCGATATCAATTTCAGTATCCAACTAATAACATAAATTGAATAACGACAAAGCCTTTTAAATTCCATATATATTAACAGTCTTCCTCCATAGAAGCTCACTTCGATTATTACCAAATCGAATTACATTCATTTCCAAATTATTTTATTAAATTGGAAAACTTTACTTTGGAAAATTTCCACTAAATCTTAATAAAAAGATTTATAAATTTCAAATCACATTTCACTGTTAATCGGGTTAAAGAATGAGTGTTATTTAAAACACGGTTCACGATAAACCCAATCAACTTTCATTTCAATTCCAATTAAATATTAATTAATTGGTAAATTTCTCTAAATCTTAATTAAGAAATGTATTCTTTTCTCAACTGGGTTTAAGAACAGTGTTAATGAAGACACCATTCACGATAAACCCAAAATCCAATTTGATATTAAATACAAGGCTCTGAATAGAAATTATATCGGCTTATATTCAATATCAAATTCTGAAACCAACAAATATCATTTTGGAAATAACGATATATATATATATATCTTCCAAATTCCTATAACAATATCCGTATAATCACGGAATCCACTATCGAAATATTCCGAAGATGATTTCCATTCAAATCCATTCCAATTATTATATTGGAAATTTCTGGTTATATTAAAACCATTCACAAATAAAAGTTATTTTATTTAAAAATTATTGGATTTCAAATCTAGTTAATAACTAGTTCATTTTGATAAAAATATATTTTTATATTTCCAAATATGGAATTTTTGATCCAAATCATTTATTATGATTTTACACAAATTATTAATATTTTTAATAAATGGCTCGTTCAGTCGATTTCCATGAACGGTCATCGAACTGCACTTACAACGACCTTTTCCAAATTTGATTTGGACATAATTCCAAATCCAACCGTTAGATTTCAAATCTCTTATATTCTTGGAAAGCTCTTTTCAATATGAACCCAACGGTTCTGGTTTTAGGAGAATCCGACTGTCGGATCTCCCGTAATGTCAACTCGATGTCAATGGTTAAAATTCGCGAACGGTCGCGGCGCGTTCTATTCAGGCCATCAAATATATAATATATATATATATATGTGTGTGTGTGTGTTGTTGATTTCCGTTTAAATCATTTTAAATTCATTTTAAAAATGATTTCAACTTGATTTTCAATTTTAAATCAAAATTGAATATTCCTTATCATTATAATATTCAAATGATAATATTTTCAGAATATCTGATTTGAAATCATTTCCTTTTCGATATTCATTATAAAAATGAATAAAATTGATATTAATATCGTTCGCATCAAAATGGCGCATATCTAATCAACACGGCTTCATATGTTTTAATATTTTCGTGTCCATCCAAAATCGGACATCAAATTCACATTTTAATCCTTTACTGAATATTATTTTAAAAAACTCGTTATTTTATAATATTCGTTATTTTATAATATTCGTTATTTTATAATATTCGTTATTTTAAAATATTCGTTATTTTCTAAAATTGAATCAGACACAGTCAATTACCATATAATTATTTATATGGATTTCATGCAACACATGTATATAAAAATCAATCAAAACAAATCAACCATCATCTAAAGTGCATCACACAACTGCATAAGCGTTAAATATAAATAATTAACGCTTACAACAGATTTTCAACCTATCGATTGACATACAACTAAACAACTGGGATTAGTGTACGTCAAATATCATCCCAATACCCGTGTGGGGTTTCAACCGTCAAATTATTATTATTATTTGTGCACTTGGGCGATGTGTAAAAATTATTATCCCAATCGATATCTCAAAAATAGGCGAAACAAGTCGTCCGACCTATAAATGGATGTGTAAATTTATTTTTTTACTACCCAATAATTTCTTATTTATCGCCATTATAAGCTAAAAATAAAATTTTCAACTAACTAATTTTTTTCTAAAACTTTTTAGAAAATTTCGGCAGCGTAACGGCACGATACTAGAATCGGAATAAGGTATACCCTTATCCCTTTCCTAATACTGGCTCGTGCCATGCACAAACCAATTCCAATCAATTCACAACCAATTTTACAATCCTGATCAAATCACGCAGAACGTCCAAATGAATAAATACTCAACTACCCCAAATGCCATTTACGGCGCCATAAGTAGCTATTCGCGGAGTATGGAATTCGTGTGTTGGTATATCCATACATTGCTTTCAATTATGTGATTTTGCGAATTCGAGTGTTGAACTCCATATAATTCAAATCACATAATATTGTTTGTACAATAAATAGTGTCTGGGGCTTCTAAGCCCCATCTGCAACCTAAAATATTTTTAACTATAAAATAAATTAAGTGAGAAGGAGTTCTCACCTTGGGTTTCCATTCTGTCATTCTTTATTTGAACGGTTTGGATTTAGATTTGTTACAGCGCGTTGTGTCCTTCACCGTGTTTCCAACGTGATCTGTTTCACGCGATTTATATTAAAAATCATATTTTTAACAGCACTATATATATTTAAAAATCCCATTTTTATAACGCTATCCATATAATAAAAATCATATTTTTATAATGCTCTTCATATAATAAAAATCATATTTTTATTTTTATGTTGTCTACATAAAAATCATATTTTTATTTCAATGCCATATGCGTAAAAATCATATTTTTATATTTGTTGTTTATATATATAAATCATATTTTTTTAACGATGCTATATATATAAAAATCACATTTTTATATGTCATTTATATAATAAAAATCACATTTTTGTTTCCATGTTGTACATATAAAAACCTAATTTTTATTACAACACTACTTATACAAAAATCATATTTTTATATCGCTACTATATATATCAAAATCACATTTTAATATTATTGCTATATATATAAAAATCACATTTTTATATGCTATTCATATAAATAAAAATCACATTTTTATATGTTATTCATATAAATAAAAATCACATTTTTATATGTTATTCATATATAAAAATTATATTTTTATATCGCTACCATATATAAAAATCATATTTTTATATCGCTACTTCATATATAAAAATCATATTTTTATATCGCTACTTCATTTATAAAAATTATATTTTTATATCGCTTTCATATAATAAAAATCAAATTTTTATATCGTAACCATATGCATAAAAATCATATTTTTAATTCATAACCATATGCATAAAAGTCATATTTTTACAACGCTAACAATGTTAAATCAAAGTATAAAAATCAGAAAGCTCACATATTTTTTATCTAGGGTTTTCGGCGGACTTCGGCGCTTGGTTAGAGGTGCTCCGGTGGGTGCGCGGCTTCAGGGTGTTATTTGCAAATTATAAAAATTATAAAAATTTGATTTTTATTTAGTGCAGGGGTTCATGGTTGGAATTGGGTGGCTGTAGGGCAATGCAGGCGGTAGGGGAGGTGGCTGATGGCCGGCGTTGGTGGTCGGAGCGGCTTAGGGTTTGTTGTGGAGCATGGATTTGGGGTTGTGGAGCTCGAATTGGAGAGGGGGAGAGTAGGAGAGGCGGGGAGTGGAGGAGCTGGGGTCGCATCGGAGGCGAGGCGGCCATGGCGGCGGCGACGATGACGATGGGAAGGGAGGGCGGCGCGAGTCAATGGAGAGAGAGTTTTTTTTATATATATTTCGATCTGAAAATGAACGAGGGTGGGGAGGGAGAGAAAGGTGAGGTTTTATAATTTATAATTAATTTAATTTTTTATTTCCAAAAAGGTACTTTTTTATTCGAATTCCAAATCGAACCCAACGACTGTCGCCCCTAGCTAATTTCCTCCGTTCCAAACACAATGGGGTATGCCCCGTTAGCGAATTCGAAATGTTGACCAGTTTCTGCTTAAATTAAAATATAAATCAATATATTGAATTTTAAACAAACATTTTAATTTACCGGGGCCACATATTGACTCCAAAAATTACAAAAAAATAAATATAGCTATGTTTTGATGATACGGTCCTAACGAAACTAATTTCGTCAAATTTGGAGACCGTTTGAAAAACGGTCGTTTTCCAGTTGATTAAATTCAAACTGAATTGACCAAACACGTTTAAATTCACCACGCTCACATATTAATTCCAAAAATTATGAAAATTGAAATCTAGCAATAATTTGTCATTCCGGATCCAACAAAAGTGGTTTCATCGAAAATGGAGGTCGTTTGCAAAATGGTTATTTTAAGGGCTTTATATATATTAAAATACATATAAATTCCATAGCAACTATTTTAAATTTTAAACTAGACATAACTTTTTATTCCTGTTATGAAATCAGGATTTTTCACATTCGTTAGAAAGATATAATTAAACAGATTTAAATATTTCTGGTTTTTCTGAAATCCGGTTTATTTTGAATCTTGTACATTCAATTGAAATTTGAAATTGAATTTTCAAACTGTCGCGCCATTTTAGGCTCGTTATATAATAAAAATAAATTTATACCTTTCAACTTCGATTACAATAAATTTTTATTCGTTATTATTAAAAATAAATCATTTTAAATATTCAAAATCCATTAAAATTGCTTAAAAAAAATTTAAATTGGTTCTGAAAATTCGGGTTGTTACAACGTGTCTCATATTCACAAATATCTTCATAATCCATCTTTGATTGTTCATCTTATCTTATTGGGGAATTTGGATGTTGAATTAAGTATCACGGTTGAGAGAAAGTCATTTCATATTGTCAATAGAGATAGGAAGCTTGTAAAAAGGAAATTGGTAAACCTAGTTGAAGTACAATAGAGCATAGATAATCGTAATTGTACTTGGAAACAACGAAAAGCATCCGCGCTTTAAGTCCCAAGTTATTTATTCTAAGTACTATTTGTTTTGAATCCACCTTATCTTTCTGCTTGTTCTTATCTCCTGTCTGGTTTCTTCTCAAGGATGAAAAGTTTATAGTAGAGGAGAGTGATGGCTCAGAAATTTGCGAATGTAAAATATGTTTAATTTAAATTTAAAATAGATTCTTTTAATTTTATGAAATGTGATAGTTTAAATATTTTTGATTTAATATTGCAAAGAAATTTTTCTTAGAAAAATCAATAATTTTGGGATGTAGGGAAAGTTTTAAATTTTAAAATTTTCTTTTTTACAAGTATTTGACATTTTTCTAAGCTAAGTACCAATTTAGGTTCATAAAAATTGGACAATTATAGCTTCGTATTTGCATCTTTAACTAAAAAACAAACAAAAAATAGTCTACGTATTTTGTGTATATGCACTTATACCCTCTTCTAATTATGTTTTCTTGTCTTTGCGTTAATTCCTGCAATTGAGGGAAAGAAATAAATGTGGATTGGACTGACACCTCATTCCTTGTCGGCCATGTTGTTTATATGTTATCTAAGTTCAAAGAGACACTATCTGAGATAAAAATAAGTTGTTTATACGGTTAGAGGATGCTCAGGCAACCTCCAATTATGCATTATTCTGCAAAGAGGGTTTGTTCTATGACAAGGGGTGATCTGCCTAACTTTCCCAAGATGACACTCATAAGTCTTATTCACACCAAATAAAATTATAATAAACAAGTCCTTTATTATGATCCTTCTCTCACATATTTTTTATTTACTGCTTCCAATGCCATGCTCGTTGTACCGTTTCTACTGCTGCACCTTCGTTACCCCAGAGATTAGGAAAGCATACGAAATTGGGTATCGGTGTAGCGTCTTGAAAAAGGATGATTACGTCTTTAGTTGAAGGTCATTCTAACAAGAAGGCTAAAGTGATCGATTCTATTTTGTCGCCACTTCGAAGGGTGAAAACGAGGGTGTACGGCTACCTACCACTACAACTGTTATACTAACTACCAATAGCATCTAGGCAATCACTACGAGCAAAACTTTAGTGATGTCTTCTCTCACCAATGCATATCCTTCAACATATATTGATCTTTCTAGCTCTTCCATTACTTTAGATTAAATACAAACAACATTAAGCCTTTCTCCACTTTCTTCTACTACTTCTACTACCATAGGCTGTTTGACCTCTTCTCTTTCAGGAATTACTTTTCCCAACTTGGTAAAAGCTATCACTGATTCACCATCATTTGCTTCTCTGAAAGTCCCCCCAGCTCTGTTGCAGATTATAAGGTTGTTATCAATCAATAGTTCTTGGTAAATCTATGGTATTCATGTTCTCCTAATCATCTCGTATTGTTGTTATTTTTGTCATGATTTTACTCTTGCTTTCTTAGTTTATAAAGTGCTGGTTTTCTTCTCAAAGAGATACTTCAGATCTGTTGCAGCTAAAGAAAGAAAATCAAGCTTTACGGAATCAAGATTCCATTTTATTTGTTGCAAAGGACGAAATTCTAAAAGATCTAGCCAACATGAAGGCTACAATTTATAAAAAGGATAAGTTCCTTCAAATTATTTCTAATCGAAATCTGGGATTAAATATTTCATTCGAACAGGTTTAGAAAGAGAGTGATGATTTTTGTAACAACCCGGATTCCGACAGACCGATTTTTTTTTTCAAAAATCCAATCTATCGAAACCCGAGTTGGGCGCTCTGGTATCCTACAGAAAAAGACAGAGATAAAGAAAACATGTCAGAATTCGTAAGCAACTTACAGCGGAAGGAATTCAAAGTATAATATACTTTAAATATAGCTTTACCTTATAAAACATACTGCCTAACCAGTATCCAAAGCTTATACCATCTCTGTCATTAACCTAACCTGGAAGTATGTAATGAGGAGGGGGTCAGAACATAAGTTCTGTGTGAGTGGACTTAGAATAAACTTCTGTGTAATCCTACATATACCGTTCAGTTATATTTTCCTGCTTATTAGGTTATTCGCGATATTAGCTCTCTAGGCTATACTAATGTCCCACCAGTAGATTAACCTAATGCAACGTATATGTAGATACCCCCAACTCGTATAATCCTTTCCATGTATATATACAGTCCCTTACCGTATGTCGTACGGGCTTCATCATGTAAATTTATACTACTTTAGTGTAGTGCCACCATTCTCGAAATCGTTTGGACTACCACTCTTGATCTTGCTAGATTCTGTTTATTACCTAGATCTAATCTAGGGTTTTCAATCCAGCGCTTCCTAGATTCAACCAGGGTTTACGCTACCCAGGGCTACTGGGGTTTATGCTACCTATTGAACGCTTTATAGATCCGACCAGGGTTTATGCTACCTAGGGCCACTAGGGTTTATGCTACCTATCGAACAATGCCCCCTAGTCTAGGGCACACTATCCAGAGCGATATATGTTCCTAGACTTTACGTCCCAATCGTGTCGTTAAACGTGCAAGATATCTAATTGCACATGTCCTCTATATGTGTGGCCCGAGTCCCGTTGTCACGACCCGGATTTTTTTGGTCGGTTTATTTCAAATATTTAGTATCTTTTAAATATTGAATTAATAATATAAAAGAATTTTTATATTGAATTATCGAATCGATATACGATTTATTTCGAATACATATAATTATCGAAATACGAGAACTGAAATAATTCAATTCGAAGATAAAACTAAATCGAAATGGTTCAGATAATCAATATATATTTTGTTTAAATATAAAGATGATAATAGTAATTTATTATTGAGGAATTTATTTGTTTTTGAATTTAAATTATATTATATTAATTTATTTTGGTTATTTATGTTCAAATTAAATATCAAAATATATTCAGTTAGTTCAGAATAGTGCTACACTGTTGAAATAACAGTGGTTACGTTAAAATAGTGGTTCGTGGTTTAAATGAATTGACCCCGAGATATTTATAATGGATAAGATCGAAATCAAATCGAAAATCAAATCAATATCGTTTTAAAAAGGGAAAAAAATATCTTTAAGTCAAATCAAATTAAAATTAAACTATATTTAAAATAAAAATCAAATCTTTTTAAAAACATTTGCTATATACTTACCATACCCTAAAATCTACAGCTGACCTATACTAATAACTCAAGCGAACCTAAATCTGAAAATCAAGTCACTATTCTTTCTCGAGCAGAAAACAATGTCTCCAATCTTTAATATCGGGGAAACACGGAATTAATGGTGAGTACATATTGGTCTGTTGCTCGCAACTATAAAACAGGCATCAGCCTTCATAATTTTTCAATCCCCTTTCTAAAATCAATTGAAACCATTTCCACTTAGTTCATTATTTTCCAGCAATGGAAATCAATCCTCCGAAGATAAAATAAAAATAAAATAGTGAAATCAAAATTGCGAGTCCGGAGCTCGAATCGAAGCTGAAGGCGATTGCAATTCGATGGAGTATCAGGGGTGCGGTTTGCTAAAGGGGATAGTGCGATGTAAAGAAAGGAGATCGATCTGTGAAGGGCGATGTTAGCATCGGTCTGCGAAGGGTGCAATTCCAGGAGAAGTTAAAGTTGGGTTTTCCGTTCCTGGGAAGAAAAATTGGATGTTGATAGCAAATGGATTGTTGGATGGAGGAGCTCGAGTTATGAAATTGAACAGTGGGTTTTTGGGTAAGAAAACTGACTGATGGCGCGATGGATGTTGACCAAATTAGGTTAAATTGAGGAGTTGACAAATGGGAAATAAAGGTAGAAGGGGGATACAGGTGATCGGTAATGGATTGTAAAGGGGTGAGTTGTCTGGATAAATGGGAGATGAGGTTTTAAAGAATTGTTAAGATGCGAACGAAGTATACCAGATGGGATTATAGCTTTGGACTTACATAAGCTGGGATTTGAATCAGAATCTGAATGGATCGAAATAAAAATCACAGTGAGTAAATCTCACTCACCTTTTATTTATAATTATTTTTATCCGTTAAAAATAATTGTTTGGTGCTTGTTTGAATGCTTTCTGGTTGATTTAAAAATATTTGTTATTTAGGGTTGACTATTATATATATTGGTTTGGTGATTGGATTGTTCCCGCAATATCATTAGCGGTTGCCCGCAGTATCATTAGCGGATGACCCTACGCCCACGTATATAAGTGGACCCTTTTTATACTGCGATATCCTGCCATGAAGCAGGATGGGTATTACTATGTTGACTAACGTCTGTGGATGCAGGAAAACAGGTTGGAGGAATCCAACTGGATTCCTCGAAAATATATTATACGTTTGTTTGTTTGCTTGATTTCATATATTCATATATGACATGTTAAAAATCAAATGATTGAAATTGGATGATTTGATTGTTTTAAATATCACTGGGCTAAGTGTTAATTTATTTAAATATCGTGGAAAGGATATTTGAGATTTAAATGGAAAATTCTATTTTTAAATAGAATTTGAAATATAAACTTGTTTTACAAAAATAAAACAAGTGATTCCTCTATAAACGAAGTTTATAAATAGTTCTTGTATAAATGAAGTTTATAAATGAAGAGAAGAAAATTTATAAATTATAAGTTTGAATTTGAAAAGGGGGAAAACTATATTCCTAAAGTAGAAATATCTATTTCAAAAGAATTGAAATAGAATTTGAATTCAAAGGCATTGAAATATATTTGAATTCAAAGGAATTGAAATAGAATTTGAATTCAAAGGAATTGAAACAGAATTTAAATTCAAAGGAGTTCAAATAGAATTTGAATTCAAAGGAATTCAAATAGATTTGAATAAAGAAAGTTCAAATGAAATTTAAGTTTAGAATTTGAAAATAGAAGTGAAATGGAGTTAAATATGGGTATTCAAATGTAATTTGAATATAGAATTCAAATAGTAATTCAAATGGAATTTAAACAAAGGAAATTCAAATTTTGAATTTGAATGTAAGGATTTAAATGGAATTTGTTTATAGAAAGTGAAATGGAGTTTGGATATAGAAAATTCAAATATGAATTCAAATATAGAATTTGAATATAGTAATTCAAATGGAATTTGAATATAGAGATTCAAGTAGAATTTGAATAAAGGAAATTCAAATAGAAATTGAATATAGAATTTGAAATAGACTTTGAATATAGATTTGAATAAAGTTAAAATGGAATTTAAATATAAGATTCATATAGAATTGAAATAGATTTGAATATAGGAAATTCAAATTTGAATTCAAATGAAGTTTGAAATAGATTTGAATATAGAAATTCAAATGGGATTTGAATATAGAATTCGAATGGAATTTAAAATATATCAGAATGGGGTAGAATTTATTTTAAACAAGGTTTAAAAGTTTATATTTATAAATATAATTAAAACGAACTCGCCGCAGCGCTGCAGTACGTAAATTGGCGATTCGAACTTCAATTGAATATACAGAACTCGATTGAAGTCGGAATTCTTTGAAACAAGAAACGTCGGGACCGATTAGATAATAGTTTTCTAATGGAAGAGAAAAATCTGGATTTTGTCGTGTAGATTTTGAGTTATGTCAAAATCAATTTTTTTTGAAAAGCAACGCCATAATTGTTTTAAAAACGATAACGGTTTATTTAAATAAATAAAGGGATTCTAAAGAAATAAAATCCGAACTGACATTAGTAAAACCCAGATGGGAGATACAAAATAAATATGAACTCCAGTGAAGTAAGTGGAATTATTTTTGAGACAAAAATCATATTTTTAACTATCAAATAGAATTAACTAAATTGGAAAATAATTAGTTAAAGGAAATTTGAATCGATATTGGTTGTTTGGATAAATGAAGGAGATTGAGAATTTATATTCGAAATCGAATATATAACTCGAGTTGAAAATAGAATTCAATTTGATTATAAGCAGGTTGGTTCCGGGCACTGGATGTGCCGGTTGGTTCCGGGCAGGATTACACCACAACTCAATCTAACCTCGGGTTTCAAGAACGTTATGACTAACTTCTCACATTAGAACCTATTTTTTGCGGTCACTGGATGTGCCGGGCGGTTCCGGGCAGGATTACACCGCAAACTCATTCTAACTTCGAGTTAGCCATGTTTCATGTTCATTCTAGATATCAAATGTTAATTACCAATTCACAAGCATGTTCATGTTCAAGTTATGCCACTATTGTCAATTTCATGTTATGTGTCGAGTTCCATAATTACATAAAAACATGATTTGTCCAACATATACCATTTTTAATTATGTTTCTAGGATCTTAATGGCATATCCAATTTTCAAGTCTCAAATTCAAGCTTTACCCAAAAACCCCAATTTATGTTCATGCTTATAATCCCGTTAATAGGCTATACCTATTATTCCAGTTTCCCATACATGTATTCCTAATAGGTTGCTATCATTCCTCATATGTTGGTTAAGCTTATTCATATATCAAGTGCTACTTAACCCATTTCTACTTTGCTTACACAACCATTCATGTAATAATCTTTTTACCCAAATTGACTAATTCATCGATTAAATCTCAAGCTTTTCCCAAATAACTATAATTTACGCGTTGTTGACCTTGGCTCGAAGGTAGCCAAAGTTTCAAATATAAAAAGGAAGAATAGGGAAGAGGAACAGATTAAGCATACAAAGATTATTTGCAACATGAATTTTAACTGAGGAATGACGAACGATAATAATACTATTATGCATGAAGTGTATTGTAATCCCACTAATTGATTTAAGAATGGATCTTGAATTCTGGGAACTGATTTCTAAAACTGAAAAGCTATCCCTTGACGTAGATTAATGATCCTCTAATTTAGATTTGATTCTTAGAAAATAGTTGTTGAAGTCGCTGAATTAGCCTTTGATTCTCTACTTGAATTCTAACGAAGAACTTGAGCAGCATAACCCCATCTTTGATTTATTTTGATATGAATTAGGGAAGAGTATAGGCATAATGAAGATGTGTAGAGAAAACTGTAGCCTTAGGGGTGTTTATATAGGTGCTCAAGACATTATCGTACATGCAGCGCTGAGTCAGCATTGAACCCAGTTAAGAAAATAGTCCAGGTTCGTAGATGAATCTAGCCAAATCTTATCGTACACGCTGTGCTGAGTCAGCAATGGGTCCCGCAAGCTGTTTTGGCGTAGAAATTCGAATTTTGAATGTTTGAATTGCTTTGGCGTAGAAATTTGATTTTTGAACTTTTGAATTTCTGGAATTTATTTAACTGTTTTATTCACATGAAATATTCTTATATGTATACAATTACTCTACCACCATTTTACGCGTATATATACGCACAATTTTTGTTTTATTTTCAAAATTCAAACGATGTTGCACCGTTATTTGATTCTTCCCATATTTCATTGACTGTAGCTGTATCTTGAATTTTATCTTTTGTATACATATATTTATGCATATATATATATATATATATATTCTCATATATATACATATGTTTTCTTTATTTCCTTATATGTACGTTCTTATCCTTTCAAATTTTGAATTTGTATACGTACATATATTTGCATGTTCAGTTGGCCCTCTCTAAAACAAAGATAAAAATTATGCCACCGCCGGGGTTCGAACCCCCGACCTCCATGTTACAAATCCAATGTCTTAACCAACTGAGCTATGAAGTCTATTATTAAAAAGTCTTAGAACAATGATAATTATTGTTCTCTCCTTACTTCTCTTTTTCATGTTAGTTACAATACTTAAATTAAACCATTGCATGAATCTTTTTCTTTTAATGTTAATGCATTATGTTTGCTAATCAGTGCATGCAACATATTTACATTGCATGCAACCAATCCTTTCTTTCTTTCAATGCATGCATTACATTTTTTTTCAGTGCATGTATTTATTACATGCAATCCTTATTTTATTCTTTATTTTTTATTTTAATTCGTTTGTGTGTATATATATATATATATATATATATATATATATATATATATATATACATACATATATATATATATATATCTTGTGCGTATACAAACTTCTAGGCTTAATAACTTCTTCATATGATGTCCGTTTTACGCAAACCAGGTATCTATCTTGACCAGAATTTCGAGACAGACGCAATGGTGATGTACGTTTTACTCAATTCATGATATTTAAATTAAGTATTTTTATTTTCTCATCTCTTCGATTACACACATTGTTATCGCATTAATTTCCTTACTCTTCAATGTATGAATTAATTTTTCATTATACATCACCATTATTTACCTATCTATGCATATATACATATTTTTACATTTTTAATTATATTAAAAATGTGGGGTGTTACAATTTTCTAACCAACTCTTATAGCAATATTCTAGCCAACACTTTGAAGAAGCTCTCTTAGTGGTTTATACTAACAACAGAGATAAATGTCTACATCAAAGCTTCCCTACTCTACCTCCAGAAATAACAAAAAGGTTTAAAGTTAAACTTGATAATATCCAAAAGAGAATACAGATTACGCAGAAAGAAGCGGTAGATGCAGAGGAACTCCTTTCATTTGAAGTTCCGATATTTGATGATGAGCATTCCGATGAGGAAGAAGATTATGACTGGGGCATTTCAGATAAAGACGATATGTAAAACCCTTCGGGTGATAAAGAGGATGATGACAATTTGGGTGGTGGTGATTGAGGTGTCTGGGGGATTAGTAGTCATAATGCTGGAGCAGATGATCATGATCACACAGAATGTCATATTGAGATAAATAAGAAGGATTGGCAGCTTTCAAACGGATATGAGTCTTCTGATAGGGGTAATACTATCATGACTGAAGGTTTAGAATAAACAGAGATCATCTGCTCGGCCAATCCTTCGTTAGTTCCTGATCCCAGAATCCTTAAAGAAAAGGATTCGTTAGTTACTCAGAATGGGTTAAACCCGGTCTTTCCGAATAACTAACGTATCTTTATAATCATATGATAAATACACACAGATAACACATATCTAATTTCAATCCAGAATATTCTTTTATTCAAATATTCACATCTTTAGGGAAAGGTTCCCATTAATTTTATCAAAGATAAATTATTTTAAGTTTATTCTTTATTCTTCCTTTGGATATTATTTCAAAAGATTTTATTATATCTTTTCACCACTTAAACCAAATTAAGTTTTAAGAACTAGTCGGGATTGTCGCGCCTTACCGAAGTAACCATTTATTTTATTAATCCCAATCCTAACCTATTCATCCTATGTACCAAAACTGGTAGTACTCCATATCTAACACCCACCGTGTTATCGGTAAATTTAATTACCATTTATCGTTCAGATCTAATTAAAGATTTAACTATCACATGGAGTAAAATTACAGGGGAGGGGTAGGCGGTAGAGGGGAGGGTGGGGAGAGGGGAGGGTGGGTAGAGGGGAGAGGGGAGGGGGTAGGGGGTACTCCATCTCAATCATTTCTCAAATTCGATAGATTTAATAACCTCTTTCTACATTTAAATCTAATTATAGATTCATTAAAACTCTAGTTTAGATTTAATCTCCAGAAATCATTATTTAATGATTTTTCAACTTAGGAAAAATTAATCATGTCTTTATTTGGGCTGAAGGACAAATGTTATTCAAAACACAGTTCACGATAAAACCAAAGTCATTTTTTCCATTAATATGGAATCTTCATGGAAATTTGATTAATTTATAATCAATATAAGTTTCCATATCAGACTAACACTATAAGTGAAATAACGTTGAAGCCTTTTAAATTCCATAAATAGTAAACACCTTCCTTCATAGAAGCTCATCTCAATTATTATTGATCGAATTCCATTCAGTTCCAATTTAAATAAATAAACCGGAAAACTTCTCTAAATCTCATTTAAATGATTTATTCTTTCGCAAGTGGGTTGAAGAATAGTATTATTTAAGATACCATTCACAACGACCCTAAAAACCAATTTATTATTTCTAAAAATCATGATATTTTTATACTAGTTATTAACTAGTTCATTTAGATAAAAATACCTTTTATCTTTTCAAAATTTGGAATTTTTCATCCATAATCTTTCCAAATCATTAATTATGACTTTACATCATTTTTTCCATATTTTTAATAATTTTACTAAGGCCCTTACGGTCGATTTCCAATATTGGCCACCGAACTGCATTCATAATGACCTTTTCTGAAATTGATTTGGACATAATTTAAAATCCAAACATTCAAGTTTAAATCTCATAAATTCATTTTAAATATATTTTCAATACGAACCCGACGGTTCCAGTTTTAGGACAAATTGACGGTCGGGTCTCCCGTTACATCAATTTCAAGTTAGTGGTTGAAATTCATGAAAGGTCGTTGCGCGATGCGTTCTATTCAAGCCATTTAAATATATATATATATATATACATATATATATATATATATATATATCATCGATTTCCATTTAGAACGTATTTTATACAACATTTTAAATTCGTTTAAAAACAATTTCATGTTCCATTTCAATTTTAAATTAAAATTGAACATCCCATTTTATTATAATCTCAAAATGATAATTTTTCAAAATGTCAGGTTTTGAAATTCAGTCTTCTCGATATTCACTATAAAAATGAATAAAATCGATATTAAAATCCGTTCGAGTTAAAATAGCATTTATATACTTAACTCGCCTTCATATTCATTTCAGTTATGAATGTTTCGATATTTTCGTGTCAATCCAAAATCGGACATCAAAATAATATTTTGATCCTTCATTGAATATTATTTAAAATATTCGTTATTTCTGAATTGGAATAAGACTCAATCAATTACCATATAATTTTATTTATATGGATTCCATACATCGCATGTATTCAAAAATAGTGATAAACAACTATTAAATATTCAATTCACATTCGGAGTGCAATTTACACCTGTATATGCATTAAATAATTAAATAATGCTTATAACAGTCTGTCAATCAATCGGTTGACATACAATTAAATCCTAGGGAAATGTGAATTAATTATCATCCCCAGACCCGTGTGGGGTTTTCAAACAATAACAGTCAATCAAATTAATCACTAGTTAATAAATTTAACCAATTCTAATTTGATTCGAATTATTTTTCTAATTAACCAATTTTCACTACTTAAATTATAAATGGATATTTATAATTTAATTTCAACTACCACATCTATATTAGCATGTTTTTAATATGTTAAACTATTCAATATCACAAACAAAACATACTACAGTCAATCAAATCATCCATGGGTTTGCAAACAACAGTGAGATGAGCTAACATGCACTGTACAACATTTCATGATAATTAAAACTGACAAAAATCAACACTGGCAATCGCTAGATTCAATTATAAAATAAATAACTGAACAAATATTTTGAGTGAGAAGTTCTCACTTTGATTTCCACTCCATCACTATTTTATTGAGGATTTTATTTTTAAACTAAATTAAACAGACGTTTAATTTAGCTCAATAATTCAACTTGCTCCGTTTCTGTCATGGTCAGTTCCATGTTGTAGTGCTCGCTAATACAAGCGCAACACAACTGAAATCATCGGATTTCGATCTCATATGAAAAAGACACGATATTTAATACATTAATTACATAACTTAATTAATTAATAATATAATTAACCTAAATTTTCACTAATCCTTTCCCTCTTCAGTTGTTACTTAGTGGAAGTCGCTCATCCCATCATCGAAGAAGAAAAATCCGCTGCTGCATCTTCCTGACACCACCAGACGTTAATTGCTGGTCACCCCCAGAAGGGTCGAGACCCCCTCCTCCACCGCCTGTGGTGGCACGCAACCTGAGCCCTCCTCCTCGCTGGAAAACTCCTTCGAACGGTGCAGTTTCGAGGAGGAAATTCGCATTCGTTTCTATATGGATTTTGGTCATCACCGTGTAGATGGAAAGCTTTTGAAGAGCTCTTCAATTTTCGTTCTAGAGGTTTTTGAAATCGAAGTGCGGATTGATCATAATTAACGAATTAAAATTGAAAAATCGTGGCCCTCAAAAATGTCTATTGCAGCTGAAATAAATGAGGGAGAATTTGGGTTTGACCCTTTTGACTTGGTTATATAGTATATAATTTAATATTATTTAATTCCAAAGATATTTGTTTATCGTTCGGAACTCTAAATCAAACCCAACGACTGTCGCCTGTAAACAAATACACCCATTTCGAACACAATGGGATATGTTTAATAAGCCAAATCGACTGTTTTGATCAGTTTTTATCAAAATTAAAATATAAATTAATATAACGGTCAATATTAAATTTCCAACATACATTTTAATTTACCGAGGACACATATCGACTCCAAAAATTATGAAAATTGAAATCTAGATATGTTTTGACAATACAGTCCTAACAAAATTGATTTCGTTGAATTTGGAGAATGTTTGAAAAATGGCCTTATAACCGCCTTATTAAATTCAAACTGAAATTGAAAATGCGTTTAAATTCACTACGGTCACATGTTAATTCCAAATGACTTGAAATTTTAAATCTGACAATAATTTGACATTCCGGATCCAACAAAATTCGTTTCATCGAAAACGGAGGTCGTTTGCAAAATGGCTATTTTTAAGGGCTATAAATATTAAAATATAAATAAATTCTATAGCGACTATTTTAAATTTTAAACCGGACATAACTTACAATTTACAAAGTGAAATATCAGTTTCTTACATTCTTTAGAAAGATATTATTAAACAGATTCTAACGTTTCTTGTTTTATCAAATTCTGATTTATATTGAATTTTGTACATTCGTTTGAAATTAAAAATTGAATTTTCAAACTACCACGCCATTTCGAGCTCGTTTTATAATTAAAATAAATTTATACGTTCTAACATCGTTCTAAATAAATTTTTCATGGTTTATATTCAATATAAATCATATAAAATATTTATTTATATGAAAATCAATTAAAAATAACTTTTAAATTGGTTCAGAAAATACGGGTTGTTACAACCTCCCCCACTTAAAGTTTTTTTTCGTCCCCGAAAAAGAAATGGAGCTGAAAGTTGTTTAACTAACCAACTCAACTTTCATTCTGGCTTTCATTCTTCAACTTTTCAATTTCTAAGAACTTTCAAATTTCTCTAAAATTTGGCTAACGCCCTAAATTTCTGAAAAATTTCGCCATAACCTCCTTTGTACGGAATGGTATGGAAAAATTTATTGGGCCATATTAGTTTCCCAATAAATTCATATATAGCATACCAAACAAATGTGCACATCCATAATAATTTATATGCCACCCCCATACCTGTGCACGGTAATATAAACAATAGAGATGTGACGTGTGTATTTTTTTGTCATCTCAAGACCTGTGTAGGGTTTGTTATTAAATCCTGCAATTTACCTTTATATGTTATTAAGTCCATAATCAGTCTTCAGTTCAACCTGTAATTCAGTCCTCGCCATACAAGCATCTCGCTCATATTGTAATCCAAACCTCGTCATATAAGCACTAAATGCTTACATGAATATGATATGATGTCTTCAGTAGTATGTTATGCGGTGTAGTTCATGATTTATTTGTTACTATCCTATGGCATATGTTTGATTTCACGCAGAATAGCCATCACAACGCATCCAAATCACTCACAGTAGTTATATAATAATAAAATTGTACAACCAAATCATTAAGGTGCACCTGTTTGTCGGGCACGCAATTTATTTCTCTACTCAGCAGTAAATCCATAACCTGCTCAGCATTTACATGTATATATATCCAGTTCCAATTAATTTCAAATAAAATTAGCATTAAATTTAATTTGGTTCAATTTAGCTTCTATAATCATATTGGTTTTATTCCAGTTTTATTTAACTTCTCTTAAGTTAAATTTTAAATTCGTTTGATTTACTTGCATATTTTCAATCTATTTAACTCGTTTTTGTTAAATTTAAATTTAAAATTCAAACCATTTCCAAATACCTATTTAAATTAATTCAAGTATAATTTGACATTTCAATTAGAATTATGGAATACTGATGATGCCATGGTCATCAACAGAATCATCCTCAAGCGACTGGAATATGATCCTATATCAATCCAATATAGTTGAGACTTCAAATATACGTTTGCAAGGCGTATATTCAAAATCTTATACTCGATAATCCGACTTCGACATCAAAATAAACTACTCAAAATCATATTATAAAATATAATCTTTCATAATCAAATTTATTTTTAATAAATAAATAAATTTATTCTTTTCCATATATACTACTCTTCCCACTCATTCTAGGGCGTTGTTACTAACCTCATCTCTAACGAGTTTCTCATTCTAGGATGCTACTGACCCTATCTCTTATGAGTTACTCTTTAATAGGATATTACTAATCCTACCTCTGATGAATTCTTTAGTTTGGTTCTAATGTGTCTTATTCTCGAGCTTTGTAAATCAAAGCACTGATACCACGTTATCACAAACACGATGGACGGGAACCTAGAACGACAGAACATTTCATTGTTATTACAGCAATTTACATGAGATTACAAGAAAATCAGAGCACGAATAAATATTACACAGCGGAAAAATAATACCAATGATTAATAATTTACATAGCATTGGAAATTAAAGTGTATAAATACAATGCACAACGGAAATACATCAACTAACACAACTGAAAGGAATACACAAATACATAGCTTTCTGAACATAGCTCCAGGTGAAAACAAGGATCCGGTGAAAATAAAAAATCTGCAAAACCAAAACAACTAGCTGCCAGTATGGAAAATATGGGCACCCAAAGTTTAGGTAGAAACAATAAACTCCGAGTCAGTCATGGGACTGGTGTGAAAGCTAAAAACAGTTATTAAACTTTACTTTAAAATAAGATAATTCATGGAACCACGTCGTATAACACGGAACAGGTTTACTCCATGTGAATACCAAAGCTTGAAATGAAACAATTTGAGAAAAACGCAATGCATTTTGAAAAATGAAGCTATTATAAGACTCAGGTCCCATCACACAATGCAACACAAACCAGAGGATAGTGCTTTACCTTATAATAGCCAAACGTGCTTGATACGCTTTAAAACAAATCATTTTGATATACTATAAGTGCATAGTGTAGCAAACAACTTCAAATATAAATGTATCAATCATAGATGGCATAGTACCCCATCCTACTATGTCGCCATATAGGTTTACAACTAAAACCGAAATGTCGCATTGGAAATTGGATTTCCATCATGAGTTAAGGAAAGGGATGGTCTCCTTACCGATTCAGATCATTTGTAGTAACCCGTAACTTCCCCGTTAAGGAAAGCACGAATTACTTTGAGAACAACACACATCGGAACACAAACAGAAGAACATTTCATTGTTTATTACAACAATCCCATCAGAATACAAGAATATACAGAGTATGAATAAATATACATTCAACAAATATCAGAGATTTAAATTACATTTAAATACATAGCAGCAGAAAAATAATACAAAACACAACTGAAGGCGATATATGGATACAGAGCTTTCTGAGTATCGTTCCAACTGTAAACCAGGTTCCTGTGAATATAAATCTGCAAAACCAAAACTACTAGCTGCCCGTGCGGAAAATAAGGGCACCCGGAGTTTAGGTTAAAATAATAAACTCCAGGTCAGTCATGTGACTGGTGTGAGAACTAAAACAGTTATTAATATTTATTTTTAAACTTAGGTAAATCAAGGGACCACGCCGTATAACACGGAACGCGTTTCCTGCCAAGAATACCAGTGCATAAAACAAACAGCGCAATGCTAAATAAAGAAAAATGAAGCTATTATAAGACACAGGTCCGATCACACAATGCAACGCAAGCCGGAGGATAGGGTTTTACCTTATAATAGCCAAATAATGCTTGATACGTTTAAAAACAGATTATTTTGATATTACTATAAGTGTATAGTGTCAAAAAAAATTCAATCATAAGTATCAATCATAGACGACATAGCTACCATCTACTATGTCGCCATACTAGGTTCTAAAAATAAAACTGAATTATCACGTATTGGAAATTGGATTTCTGTCATGAGTCGAGGCAAGGGGAAAGCTCCTCTCCATTCGAGACACTCTAGCAAATGTCTCAAGACCACACACAACGATCCTTGGAATCGGTTGGGCCGGTCATCTCTTACTTTTGAGGATTGACAATTCCTGAACACACGTTTCCCGGTCCTATCAGACCTATATCCGAGGTGCCTCGCATTCCAACAACCACACAGGTAAAAAAAAAAATTGTCAGGGCTGGTAGGTCACTGACATCACCCATAGCTAGAAAGAAACGTCGTGTTCTCCCAACGGTCCTTATCCCGTTTTTGACTCATACCGAGGTGTGAGGCTCGCGAATTAACGCTATACACAAAGTTATGCCACATAGGTCGTGCTTTGATCATCAACCACAATACTTTTATTTTCAATGGAAGCCTTGATCATTTGCCACTCAGGCATTTCACACAGGCAATTCATGCCATGCGATTGATATCTATCGATATATAACCTCTGAGCTCGTATGTCTTAGAGAAGGGCGTTAAGCAAGAGAATAAATTCGCCGCCGCCAAACAGATATATATTTAATAGAAATCAATCACACAGAATAAAATCCAATGTCAGACACACAGTCCATTTACAAGTTCGTTCTGGGTCTGAACGAAACCGGAGGAACCTTATTCCTCGCATATCCGTCGATATCCAAGTACGCCTGGACGATCTCCAACTTATTCCCTCATCTTAGGTGTACAGCCCAATCAAGATTGTCAGGAATCAACCAAACAACGTGAAGACCCCCGGTCTTCAACCACCGTCTACACCTTCGACATATCGTCGAATCGGTTATTCAGAATGGGTATAAACCCGATCTTTCTGAATAACCCGCGTATAAAATAAACAAGTGTTATACAAACACAACATACGCCTCATTCCAATTCAGAATATTCTTTTATTCAAAATTTTCACATTCTTAGGGAAAGGTTCCCATTAATTTTATCAAAGATAAATTCTTCTAAATTTATTCTTTAATCTTCCTTTGGATATCATTTAAAACCATGTTAAGGTTTTCCAAACTAGTCGGGATTAGCGAGCCACACCAAAGTAATTATTTATTTTATTTCCCAACCCCAACCTATTCATCCCATGGAGCAACACTGGTAATACTCCATATCTAACACCATGGTGTTAAGGGTAAATATTAATTACCATTTCACGTTCAAATCTAATTAAAGATTTAACTATCGCTTTGGAGCAAAACTGGTGATACTCCATTCTCGATCACTTTAATCTAATTAAAGATTCATTAAAACTCCACTTAGTTTTAATCTTCCCAAAAATCAAAATCCTGTCTTTAACTGGGTTAAAGAACCAATGTCATCTAAAACACGGTTCATGGTAAACCCAAAATCACATTCCATTGTTAATCGGGTTAAAGAACATGTGTTATTCAAAACACCGCTCAGGATAAACCCCAAAAACCAATTTAAATTCAATTCCAATTAAATACTAATTAACCGGACAATTTCACTAAATCTTAATTAAAAGATTTATTCTTTTCTAAACTGGGTCTAAGAACAGTGTTATTTAAGGCACCATTCATGACGAACCCAAAATCTCATTTGATATTAAATACAAGGCTCTGAATAGAAAATATATCGGCTTATATTCAAAATCAAATTCTGAAACCAACAAATATCGTATTGGAAATAACGATATAAATATATCTTTCAAATTTCCATAACCATATCTGTATAATCACGAAATCCAACATCGAAATATTCCGAAGATAATTTCAATTCAAATCATTCCAATTCATATATTGGAAATTCTGATTATTTTTTAAAACCACTTCAAATCCAATTTATTTATTCAAAAACATTGGATTATAATTCTAGTTCATAACTAGTTCATTTCGATAAAAATATATTTTTATCCTTACAAATGTGGAATTTTTCATCCCAGTTCTTTTAAAATCATTTATTATGATTTTACACAAATTATTAATTTTTTTAATAATTTTATCAAGGCCCGTACAGTCGGTTTTCAATAACGGCCACCGAACTGCACTTACAGCGACCTTTTCCAAATTTTATTTGGACATAATTCCAAATCCAACTGTTAGATTTCAAATTTCTAATATTCATTGGAAAGCTCTTTTCGATACGAACCCAACGGTTTCGGTTTTAAGAGAATCCGACGGTCGGATCTCCTGTAACGTCAATTCGAAGTCAATGGTCGAAATTCACGAACTACCGCGGCACGGCGCGGCCTATTCAGACCATTTTATATATATATATATATATTATATATATTTTGTCGATTTCAATTCTAAACGTATATTATAATTTGTTTTAACTTCGTTTTCAAAACAATTTCAACATCATATTCAATTTTAAATAAAAATTGAATATTCCATATCATTAATATATAAATGATAATATTATCAAACGTTATATTTTGAAATCACTTCCTTTTCTATATTCATTATAAAAAGGAATATAATCGATATAAATATCGTTCGCATCAAAATGGCGCATATTGTAATAACCCGAAAATCTGGGCCAGTTTAAAATTTTTATTTTGGCAATTTTAGCGAATTTTGATTATTTAAAATGAATTATTTTAAATAATATCGACGAGAAATTTATTTTGAATTGAAATTCGACGTATATATTATATACGTCGTCGTTAGAATATAAATATTTATATATAATTATAAATAGAATTGAAAATGGCGCGGTAGTTTGATAATTCGATTTCAAACTTCAATTGAATGTATCGGGTGCAAAACAATCCGGATTTTAGTGAAACCAAAAATGATAGGATCTAATTGATAATATCTTTCCAACGAATCCGAATAATCATGATTTCATAGCGGGAATCAAAAGATATGTCCAGTTGAAAATTCTGAATAGTCGCTATGGAATTCAGGCCCTTAAAAATGGACATTTTGCAAACGACCTCGGATTTCGACGAAACCAGTTTTGTTGGGTCCGTGATGTCGAATTATTGCTAGATTCCAAATTTCATAATTTTTCGAATCAATATGTGAGCGTGGCAAAGGAAAATGCGTTTGACCATTTTCAGTTGATTTTAATCGACTGGAAATTGGCCATTTTTCAAACGGTCTCAGAATTCGACGAAACTAGTTTTGTTAGGACTGTATCGTCAATACGAAGCTAGAAAATATTTTTCTGTGATTTATCAAGTTAGTATGCGACCCCGGTAATTTGAAATGTACGTTTAAAATTCAATATAGTGATTTAAATGTAAATTTAACGGAAACTGATTGTAGCAATCAAATCAGCTTGCGATACATATCCCATTGTGTTCGGAATGGGGGTAAAACGCTATGGATGACAGGCGGTGGGCCTCGTTTCGAGGTCGTATGTGAAAGTCAACTCTTTAGGATAAAATAAATTAATTAATTAAAAAAAATATTTCTCTCCCCTCTATAACTCATCTGCCCCCCCCCCCCCCCCCCCCCGGTTGAAAATTCATTCCAGAAGAAAAGAAAAAAAAACCTTCGATACCTCGATATCCCTCCACGCTTCCGTCTCGCGCCGCCGCCGGAGGTCGGCCGACCTCGCCGCACCCCTCCAGTCTCCTCCACCATCGCCTGTCCCTCCCCGCCTCCGTTCGAAGACCGCCGAGACCCCCTCCCCCTTCATCCGCCACGCCAGAGAAGCCCTCCCCCCTGCGAGCACTTCCGACGCTGAACTCCGGCGAGAGCACCACCTCTCCGACGATCTACGAACCCCCCCCCCTCCTCCGTAAGTTTTTTATTTATTTATTTTATTTCATTTATTTTATTTTAACTTTATATAAACAGTATTAAAACTAAATTTTAATTAGGTATAAAACTAAATTTTAATTAGGTATAAAACTAAATTTTAATTAGGTATAAAACTAAATTTTAATTAGGTATAAAACTGAATTTTAATTAGCATTTAAAAACTGATTTTGAAAAAGCATTTAAAAACTGATTTTATTTTTAGACTTTAAAATAGAAAAGATTTAAACTTTAAAATAGAAAAGATTTAAACTTGAAAAGTAAAAGAGTTAAACTTTAAAAAGTAAAAGAAAAGATTTGATCTTTAAAATGGAAAAGGCGGAATCTATATTTTTAAAAAATTCGATTTTTATATATTGAATAGCGAACTAAAAATTCGATTTTTATATATTGAACTTCGAACTAAAAATTCAATTTTTATATATTGAATAACGAAGTAAAAATTCGATTTTTATATATTGAATAACGAAGTAAAAATTCGAATTTTATATACTGAATAACGAAGTAAAAATTCGATTTTTATATACTGAATAACGAAGTAAAAATTCGATTTTTATATATTGAATGGCAAAGTAAAAATATGATTTTTATATATATCGAACATGGATGTAAAAATATGATTTTTATATATGTAGTGGCTATGGGCGAAGAAACTAATTAGAGAGGAGAACAGTGAAGATTTCCTGCATTAGAAGTGCCGTGGAGTTAGGATAGCTATCGGTGAGAACTTCTCACTCAAATTCTACTTTTCTAGTTATATATATATATATACTAGGATGCAGACGGTGCTTATTAGAAGCACCCGACACCCGTCCACAGACCATGGACTTGTTTGATTGGTTGTGTAGTTGGTTAGATTATTTGATTTGGATTGGATTGTTTTGGTGAAATTGAAATTGATATGATTGATGTGTGAATGGCGTGGGCCTTCACTAGACCGGGGATAAGGCTAGGCCTTGTCTCGTTTCTAGTATCGTGTCGTTATGCCGCCGAAATTTTCTAAAATATGTTAGAAAATAAAAAATATCATTTTATTGTGTAAATGAATTGAATAGAAATTCATAGGTTGAAATAAAATGTTTTATCGTTAAAAATATAATTTTTAACGTGAATGTGAATAAATGAATAGTTATAAACAAATCGGCCGATTTGTTTGTATATACACTGATTTGACTGATATTGATTGGGTCGATAAATTTCACACATCGCCCAACTGCACAAATAAAATCTGTGTTTGATTGTTTGAAACCCCACACGGGTGTTGGGATGAAATTTGAAGTTCACTCATCCTGATTGATTAAATATGTCGATCGATTGATTGACAGGCTGTTATAAGCGTTAGATATCTATATTTGATGCTTATACAGTGTAGTGCACTTTGGTTGATGGTTGGTTATTTTTCAATGCTATTATACA
The DNA here is from genome assembly GCA_030737875.1 of Allium sativum. Classification (NCBI taxonomy): domain Eukaryota; kingdom Viridiplantae; phylum Streptophyta; class Magnoliopsida; order Asparagales; family Amaryllidaceae; genus Allium; species Allium sativum. The sequence goes on from CM060920.1 coordinate 695,265,207, forward strand.
TGTGTTGTATGAAAATCCATATAATAACTTTATATGGTAACTGATTGGGCCTCATTCCAGTTTTAAAATAGAAATATTTGAAATAGAAATATTCGAAATGGAATATTTGAAAATATCAATATATGAAGCCGTGTTGATTAGATTGACACCATTTTGACGTGAACGATATTTATATCGATTTTATTCATTTTAAAATGAATATTGAAAGTGATTTCGAAATGAAATGAATTGAAAACGATTTCGAAATGAATTGAAAACGATTTCGAAATGAATTGAATTGAAAACGATTTCGAAATGAATTGAATTGAAAACGATTTCGAAATGAAATGAATTGAAAACGATTTCAAAATGAATTGAATTGAAAACGATTTCGAAATGAATTGAATTGAAAACGATTTCGAAATGAATTGAATTGAAAACGATTTCGAAATGAAATGAATTGAAAACGATTTCGAAATGAATTGAATTGAAAACGATTTCGAAATGAATTGAAAACGAATTCAAATTGAATTGAAAGCAAATTGAAATGAATTCAAATTGAATTGAAATTTGAATTGAATAGAAACGAATTTATAGAGAAGAATTCAATTTCGATTTGAATTGAAAAGGAAGTTGAAATTGCTTTTGAAACGAATTTTAAAACTATTTATATAATTCGTTTTAAATAGAAATCGACGAAGTATATATTATATATATTATATATATAATATAATGGCCTGAATAGAACGCGCCGCGCCGCGGCAGTTCGCGAATTTCGACCATTTATTTCAAACGGACATTACGGGAGATCCGACCGTCGGATTCTCCTAAAACCGGAATCGTTGGGTTCGTATCGAAAAGAGCTTTCTAACGAATATTAGAAATTAGAAATCTAACAGTTGGATTTGGAATTATGTCCAAATCAAATTTGAAAAAGGTCGCTATAAGTGCAGTTCGATGGCCGTTGATGTAAATCGACTGTACGGGCCTTGATAAAATTATTAAAAATAGTAATAATTTGTGTAAAATCATAAGAAATGATTTGTGAAGATTTGGGATGAAAAACTCCATATTTGAAAAGATAAAAATAGATTTTTATCGAAATGAACTAGTTTTGAACTAGAATTATAATTCTATTTATTTTTAAATAAATAAATTGAATTTGAAAAGGGTTTTGAAAATAACCAAAATTTCCAATGATTGCATTGGAGTGGATTTGAATCGAAATTGTCTTCGGAATATTTCGATGTTGGAATTCGTGATTATACAGATGTTGTTATGGAAATTTGAAAGATATATATTTATATCGTTATTTCAAATACGACATTTGTTAGTCGTAGAATTTGATATTGAATATAAGCCGATATATTTTCTACTCAGAGCCTTGTATTGAATATCAAATGTGATTTGGGTTTGTCGCGAATGGTGTCTTCACTAACACTGTTCTTGAACCTAGTTGTGAAAAGATTAAATCTTTTTATTTAGATTTAATGAAGTGTACCAATTAAACGATATTTAATTGGAATTGAATTGGTATTGATTTTTGGGTTTATCGTGAACAGTGTTTTAAATAACACTTGTTCTTTAACCCGATAATTAATGGAATGTGATTTTGGGTTTATCGTGAACCGTGTTTTAAATGACACTGATTCTTTAACCCAGTTAAAGATTAAAACTAAGTGGAGTTTTAATGAATCTTTAATTAGATTGAGATGATCGAAATGGAGTATCACCAGTTCTGCTCCAGGCGATGGTTAAATCTTTAATTAGATTTGAACGTGAAATGGTAATTGAATTTACCGATAACACTGTGGTGTTAGATATGAAGTATTACCAGTTTTACTTCATGGGATGAATAGGTTGGGATTGGGAAATAAAATAAATGATTACTTCGGTGTGGTTCGCTAATCCCGACTAGTTTGAATTGATATTCAAAGGAGATTAAAGAATAAATTTAAAGAATTTATCTTAGATAAAATTAATGGGAACTTTTCCCAAAGTATAGGAATATTTGAATAAAAGAATATTCTGAATTGGAATGAGGCGTATGTTGTGTTTATGTAACACTTTTATAATATATACGCGAGTTATTCAGAAAGACCGGGTTTATCCCATTCTGAATAACTGATTCGACGTGGTGTCGAAGATGAAGACGATGGTCGAAGACCGGAGGTCTTCATGTCGTTTGGGTGATTACTGATGATCTTGATTGGGCTGTACACCCAAGAAGATGGAAACAGTTAGTGATCGTCCAGACGTACTTGGAGATCGATGGATATGCGGGGTACTAGGTGCCTCCGGTTTCGTTCAGACCCAGAACGGACTTGTAAATGGACTGTGTGTCTGACATTGGATTTTAGTCCGTGTGATTGATCTCTATTAAATATATATCTGTTTGGCGGCGGAGAATTTATTCTCTTGCTTAACGCCCTTCTCTGAGACGTACGAGCTCAGGGGTTATATATTGATGGATATCAAACGCATGGAGTGAATTGCCTGTGTGGCATGCCTAAGTGGCAATTGATCGAGGCTTCTGTTGAAAAGCAAAGTCTTGTGGTGATGATCAAAGCACGGCCTTTGTGGCGTAGCTTTGTGTAACGTTTACTTCGCGAGTTTCACACCCGGTATGAACCAAAAACGGGAGACGGACCTCAGGGAGGGCATGCGTTTCTTTCTAGTTAGAAGTGGCGTCAGTGGTTTTACACGCCCTGACGAGTTTGACTTATGTGGTTGTTGCTGTTGCGAGGCGCCTCGGATTGATCGGTCGTTCTCGAACCGATGGAGTCATTTAGTTGGCTCACTTACGCCCCAAAGGGTGGGGAAACGTAGTGTTCAGGCATTTTAATCCACATCGGTGGACCGGCCCTGTCGCTCCAAGGGTCACTCGAGCTCTGATCCTGTGTCTCGGGCTAGAGAGTCACGAATCGGTAGAGGACTATCTTTTGCCTCGGTTCATAGACGGAAATCCAATTTCCAAATACGCGACATTTGCGGTTTTATTTGTAGAGCCTAGTATGGCGACATAGTGGGATGGGGCATTCATGCCGCCTATGATTGATACTTATGATTTGAAGTTGTTTTATACACTATGCACTTATTATAGTATCAAATAATCTGTTTTAAACGTATCAAGCATTCTTTGGCTGTTATAAGGGAAAACCCTATCCTCGGCTGCGTTGCATTGTGTGATGGGACCTGGGTCTTATAACAGCTTCATTTTTCTTTATTTAGCATTGCGCTGTTTGTTTTATGCACTGGTATTCTTGGGAGGAAACCCGTTCCGTGTTATACGGCGTGGTCCCTTGATTTACCTAACTTTAAAATAAAGATTAACTGTTTTAGTTCTCACACCAGTCCCATGACTGACCTGGAGTTTATTGTTTTAACCTAAACTCTGGGTGCCCTTATTTTCGACACGGGCAGCTAGTAGTTTTGGTTTTGCAGATTTATATTCACAGGATCCTGGTTTACAGCTGGAATGATATCCGGAAAGCTTTGTATCCGTATATCTCTTCTAGTTGTGTATTATATTATTTTCCGCTGCGATGTATTTAAATGTAATTTAATTCTCTGATATTTCTGTGTAATATTCATTTATACTTTATATATTCTTGTAATCTGATGCATTGTTGTAATATACAATGAAATGTTCTTCTGTATGCGTTCTATTTTGTCTTGTACTCAACGCTATCCGCATTTTCCTTAACGGGGAAGTTCGGGTCGTGTCAGTTTGGTATCAGAGCTTTGGTTTACAAAGCTCAGAGAACAAGACACATTAGAACCATATGAAAGAATTCATCAGATATTGGATTAGTAATATCCAATTAGAATGACTCGTTAGAGATGGGATCAGTAGTATCCTAGAACGAGTGTGAAGAGTATATTTTTCAAATGAAAACAATTTTTGTTTTGAAAATTTAAATCAATTATTCGTATCTGATTATCTATTTATATTGAGTTGGACAGTCCAGTATATAAAGATTTTGCGTATACGTCTGATCCACGTGTATTTGAAATTTTAATATACTGGATAGATATAGAATCACACTCTAGTCGCCCGAAGATGATTCTGATGATAGTTCGAACATCATCAGAATTGGTATTCGTGTTTCGAAGGTGTGATATCTATATATTTCCTATTGACTGGTGTGAGAACCAAAATTAGATAGGGCCTATTGTTGTGATTTGGCATCAAAAATTTGATTTTTGTATGTGTATCAAAATTATGAATTTGAAAAGCTAATTAACTAATTGATTGATGTTTGTGTTGTTTGTTTATTTGTTTGCTAATTTTGAACCATTTGGCCTAATTGAATCACAAATTGAATTATATTGAAAATTGGTCGCATTTGCTTGCATATACATATACTTACATTGAACAGGTCATAGCAAGGAAGCTAGAGCAGAGAATAAAATTTGTTTGCCCGACAAATAGGTACATGTTTACTACATAATTTCCTGTTTTGTTTGGGTGATGATGATTTTATGAGCCTATTGGCTAGCCGCTTGGCTTTTTCTTTTTCTTTTTGAGATCTGAAGGACCGGGGAAGCTATTTGAAATTCCCCGATGCTCCCATTGCAGGGGAGGTTATGGCGAAATTTTTCGAAAATTTAGGGTGTTAGCCAAATTTTTGAAATTTTGAAAATTCTCAGAAACTGAAAAGTTGGAGAATGGAAGCCAGATCGAACGTAGAGTTGATTAATCAAACCACTTTCGACTTTGTTCCTTTTCGGGGACGAAAAGTTTTAAGTGGGGGAGATTGTAATAACCCGAAAATCTGGGCCAGTTTAAAATTTTTATTTTGGCAATTTTAGCGAATTTTGATTATTTAAAATGAATTATTTTAAATAATATCGACGAGAAATTTATTTTGAATTGAAATTCGACGTATATATTATATACGTCGTCGTTAGAATATAAATATTTATATATAATTATAAATAGAATTGAAAATGGCGCGGTAGTTCGATAATTCGATTTCAAACTTCAATTGAATGTACCGGGTGCAAAACAATCCGGATTTTAGTGAAACCAAAAATGATAGGATCTAATTGATAATATCTTTCCAACGAATCCAAATAATCATGATTTCATAGCGGGAATCAAAAGATATGTCCAGTTGAAAATTCTGAATAGTCGCTATGGAATTCAGGCCCTTAAAAATGGACATTTTGCAAACGACCTCGGATTTCGACGAAACCAGTTTTGTTGGGTCCGTGATGTCGAATTATTGCTAGATTCCAAATTTCATAATTTTTCGAATCAATATGTGAGCGTGGCAAAGGAAAATGCGTTTGACCATTTTCAGTTGATTTTAATCGACTGGAAATTGGCCATTTTTCAAACGGTCTCAGAATTCGACGAAACTAGTTTTGTTAGGACCGTATCGTCAATACGAAGCTAGAAAATATTTTTCTGTGATTTATCAAGTTAGTATGCGACCCCGGTAATTTGAAATGTACGTTTAAAATTCAATATAGTGATTTAAATGTAAATTTAACGGAAACTGATTGTAACAATCAAATCAGCTTGCGATACATATCCCATTGTGTTCGGAATGGGGGTAAAACGCTATGGATGACAGGCGGTGGGCCTCGTTTCGAGGTCGTATGTGAAAGTCAACTCTTTAGGATAAAATAAATTAATTAATTAAAAAAAAAATATTTCTCTCCCCTCTATAACTCATCTGCCCCCCCCCCCCCCCCCCCGGTTGAAAATTCATTCCAGAAGAAAAGAAAAAAAAAACCTCTGATACCTCGATATCCCTCCACGCTTCCGTCTCGCGCCGCCGCCGGAGGTCGGCCGACCTCGCCGCACCCCTCCAGTCTCCTCCACCATCACCTGTCCCTCCCCGCCTTCGTTCGAAGACCGCCGAGACCCCCTCCCCCTTCATCCGCCACGCCAGAGAAGCCCTCCCCCCTGCGAGCACTTCCGACGCCGAACTCCGGCGAGAGCACCACCTCTCCGACGATCTACGAAACCCCCCCCCCTCCTCCGTAAGTTTTTTATTTATTTATTTTATTTCATTTATTTTATTTTTACTTTATATAAACAGTATTAAAACTAAATTTTAATTAGGTATAAAACTAAATTTTAATTAGGTATAAAACTAAATTTTAATTAGGTATAAAACTAAATTTTAATTAGGTATAAAACTAAATTTTAATTAGGTATAAAACTAAATTTTAATTAGGTATAAAACTGAATTTTAATTAGCATTTAAAAACTGATTTTGAAAAAGCATTTAAAAACTGATTTTATTTTTAGACTTTAAAATAGAAAAGATTTAAACTTTAAAATAGAAAAGATTTAAACTTGAAAAGTAAAAGAGTTAAACTTTAAAAAGTAAAAGAAAAGATTTGATCTTTAAAATGGAAAAGGCGGAATCTATATTTTTAAAAAATTCGATTTTTATATATTGAATAGCGAACTAAAAATTCGATTTTTATATATTGAATAACGAAGTAAAAATTCGATTTTTATATATTGAATAACGAAGTAAAAATTCGATTTTTATATACTGAATAACGAAGTAAAAATTCGATTTTTATATACTGAATAACGCAATTCGATTTTTATATATTGAATAGCAAAGTAAAAATATGATTTTTATATATATCGAACATGGATGTAAAAATATGATTTTTATATATGTAGTGGCTATGGGCGAAGAAACTAATTAGAGAGGAGAACAGTGAAGATTTCCTGCATTAGAAGTGCCGTGGAGTTAGGATAGCTATCGGTGAGAACTTCTCACTCAAATTCTACTTTTCTAGTTATATATATATATATATACTAGGATGCAGACGGTGCTTATTAGAAGCACCCGACACCCGTCCACAGACCATGGACTTGTTTGATTGGTTGTGTAGTTGGTTAGATTATTTGATTTGGATTGGATTGTTTTGGTGAAATTGAAATTGATATGATTGATGTGTGAATGGCGTGGGCCTTCACTAGACCGGGGATAAGGCTAGGCCTTGTCCCGTTTCTAGTATCGTGCCGTTATGCCGCCGAAATTTTCTAAAATATGTTAGAAAATAAAAAATATCATTTTATTGTGTAAATGAATTGAATAGAAATTCATAGGTTGAAATAAAATGTTTTATCGTTAAAAATATAATTTTTAACGTGAATGTGAATAAATGAATAGTTATAAACAAATCGGCCGATTTGTTTGTATATACACTGATTTGACTGATATTGATTGGGTTGATAAATTTCACACATCGCCCAACTGCACAAATAAAATCTGTGTTTGATTGTTTGAAACCCCACACGGGTGTTGGGATGAAATTTGAAGTTCACTCATCCTGATTGATTAAATATGTCGATCAATTGATTGACAGGCTGTTATAAGCGTTAGATATCTATATTTGATGCTTATACAGTGTAGTGCACTTTGGTTGATGGTTGATTATTTTTCAATGCTATTATACATGTGTTGTATGAAAATCCATATAATAACTTTATATGGTAACTGATTGGGCCTCATTCCAGTTTTAAAATAGAAATATTTGAAATAGAAATATTCGAAATGGAATATTTGAAAATATCAATATATGAAGCCGTGTTGATTAGATTGACGCCATTTTGACGTGAACGATATTTATATCGATTTTATTCATTTTAAAATGAATATTGAAAGTGATTTCGAAATGAAATGAATTGAAAACGATTTCGAAATGAATTGAACTGAAAACGATTTCGAAATGAATTGAATTGAAAACGATTTCGAAATGAATTGAATTGAAAATGATTTCGAAATGAAATGAATTGAAAACGATTTTGAAATGAATTGAATTGAAAACGATTTCGAAATGAATTGAATTGAAAACGGTTTCGAAATGAATTGAATTGAAAACGATTTCGAAATGAAATGAATTGAAAACGATTTCGAAATGAATTGAATTGAAAACGATTTCGAAATGAATTGAAAACGAATTCAAATTGAATTGAAAGCAAATTGAAATGAATTCAAATTGAATTGAAATTTGAATTGAATAGAAACGAATTTATAGAGAAGAATTCAATTTTGATTTGAATTGAAAAGGAAGTTGAAATTGCTTTTGAAACGAATTTTAAAACTATTTATATAATTCGTTTTAAATAGAAATCGACGAAGTATATATTATATATATAATATAATGGCCTGAATAGAACGCGCCGCGCCGCGGCAGTTCGCGAATTTCGACCATTTATTTCAAACGGACATTACGGGAGATCCGACCGTCGGATTCTCCTAAAACCAGAATCGTTGGGTTCGTATCAAAAAGAGCTTTCTAACGAATATTAGAAATTAGAAATCTAACGGTTGGATTTGGAATTATGTCCAAATCAAATTTGAAAAAGGTCGCTATAAGTGCAGTTCGATGGCCATTGATGGAAATCGACTGTACGGGCCTTGATAAAATTATTAAAAATAGTAATAATTTGTGTAAAATCATAAGAAATGATTTGTGAAGATTTGGGATGAAAAACTCCATATTTGAAAAGATAAAAATAGATTTTTATTGAAATGAACTAGTTTTGAACTAGAATTATAATTCTATTTATTTTTAAATAAATAAATTGAATTTGAAAAGGGTTTTGAAAATAACCAAAATTTCCAATGATTGCATTGGAGTGGATTTGAATCGAAATTGTCTTCGGAATATTTCGATGTTGGAATTCGTGATTATACAGATGTTGTTATGGAAATTTGAAAGATATATATTTATACCGTTATTTCAAATACGACATTTGTTAGTCGTAGAATTTGATATTGAATATAAGCCGATATATTTTCTATTCAGAGCCTTGTATTGAATATCAAATGTGATTTGGGTTTGTCGCGAATGGTGTCTTCACTAACACTGTTCTTGAACCTAGTTGTGAAAAGATTAAATCTTTTTATTTAGATTTAATGAAGTGTACCAATTAAACGATATTTAATTGGAATTGAATTGGTATTGATTTTTGGGTTTATCGTGAATAGTGTTTTAAATAACACTTGTTCTTTAACCCGATAATTAATGGAATGTGATTTTGGGTTTATCGTGAACCGTGTTTTAAATGACACTGATTCTTTAACCCAGTTAAAGATTAAAACTAAGTGGAGTTTTAATGAATCTTTAATAAGATTGAGATGATCGAAATGGAGTATCACCAGTTCTGCTCCAGGCGATGGTTAAATCTTTAATTAGATTTGAACGTGAAATGGTAATTGAATTTACCGATAACACTGTGGTGTTAGATATGAAGTATTACCAGTTTTACTTCATGGGATGAATAGGTTGGGATTGGGAAATAAAATAAATGATTACTTCGGTGTGGTTCGCTAATCCCGACTAGTTTGAATTGATATTCAAAGGAGATTAAAGAATAAATTTAAAGAATTTATCTTGGATAAAATTAATGGGAACTTTTCCCAAAGTATAGGAATATTTGAATAAAAGAATATTCTGAATTGGAATGAGGCGTATGTTGTGTTTATGTAACACTTTTATAATATATACGCGAGTTATTCAGAAAGACCGGGTTTATCCCATTCTGAATAACTGATTCGACGTGGTGTCGAAGATGAAGACGATGGTCGAAGACCGGAGGTCTTCACGTCGTTTGGGTGATTACTGATGATCTTGATTGGGCTGTACACCCAAGAAGATGGAAACAGTTAGTGATCGTCCAGACGTACTTGGAGATCGATGGATATGCGGGGTACTAGGTGCCTCCGGTTTCGTTCAGACCCAGAACGGACTTGTAAATGGACTGTGTGTCTGACATTGGATTTTAGTCCGTGTGATTGATCTCTATTAAATATATATCTGTTTGGCGGCGGAGAATTTATTCTCTTGCTTAACGCCCTTCTCTGAGACGTACGAGCTCAGGGGTTATATATTGATGGATATCAAACGCATGGAGTGAATTGCCTGTGTGGCATGCCTAAGTGGCAATTGATCGAGGCTTCTGTTGAAAACAAAGTCTTGTGGTGATGATCAAAGCACGGCCTTTGTGGCGTAGCTTTGTGTAACGTTTACTTCGCGAGTTTCACACCCGGTATGAACCAAAAACGGGAGATGGACCTCAGGGAGGGCATGCGTTTCTTTCTAGTTAGAAGTGGCGTCAGTGGTTTTACACGCCCTGACGAGTTTGACTTATGTGGTTGTTGCTGTTGCGAGGCGCCTCGGATTGATCGGTCGTTCTCGAACCGATGGAGTCATTTAGTTGGCTCACTTACGCCCCAAAGGGTGGGGAAACGTAGTGTTCAGGCATTTTAATCCACATCGGTGGACCGGCCCTGTCGCTCCAAGGGTCACTCGAGCTCTGATCCTGTGGCTCGGGCTAGAGAGTCACGAATCGGTAGAGGACTATCTTTTGCCTCGGTTCATAGACGGAAATCCAATTTCCAAATACGCGACATTTGCGGTTTTATTTGTAGAGCCTAGTATGGCGACATAGTGGGATGGGGCATTCATGCCGCCTATGATTGATACTTATGATTTGAAGTTGTTTTATACACTATGCACTTATTATAGTATCAAATAATCTGTTTTAAACGTATCAAGCATTCTTTGGCTGTTATAAGGGAAAACCCTATCCTCGGCTGCGTTGCATTGTGTGATGGGACCTGGGTCTTATAACAGCTTCATTTTTCTTTATTTAGCATTGCGCTGTTTGTTTTATGCACTGGTATTCTTGGGAGGAAACCCGTTCCGTGTTATATGGCGTGGTCCCTTGATTTACCTAACTTTAAAATAAAGATTAACTGTTTTAGTTCTCACACCAGTCCCATGACTGACCTGGAGTTTATTGTTTTAACCTAAACTCTGGGTGCCCTTATTTTCGACACGGGCAGCTAGTAGTTTTGGTTTTGCAGATTTATATTCACAGGATCCTGGTTTACAGCTGGAATGATATCCGGAAAGCTTTGTATCCGTATATCTCTTCTAGTTGTGTATTATATTATTTTCCGCTGCGATGTATTTAAATGTAATTTAATTCTCTGATATTTCTGTGTAATATTCATTTATACTCTGTATATTCTTGTAATCTGATGCATTGTTGTAATATACAATGAAATGTTCTTCTGTATGCGTTCTATTTTGTCTTGTACTCAACGCTATCCGCGTTTTCCTTAACGGGGAAGTTCGGGTCGTGTCACATATCTAATCAACACGGCTTTATATAATTTAATAACTTCGTTATTCTATTCAACAAATGAATATTTTCTTCAACACATGAATATATATTTTATTCAACACATGAATACTTATTTATTTCTTACATACAATAAAAATGTGAATTTTATTGTATAAACATTTTATTCAACACATGAATATTTTCAACACATGAATATTCTCAACACATGAGTATTGTCAACACATGACAATTTTATTTATTTTATATATTTTATAAAATTATGATTTCTATCGTTTAATTATCAATCAGACTCCAACCGTAAATTAGTAAGAGAACGATTCCCTAAGTATTAACCCCGAAGGTCGAAACCAACATCAGATCAATACCCAGGAAACCACTCATCTTATCTAGTTTCCAGTTAGTTTCTAATTTTATATATGATAAGATGTAAATTTTATTGTTAAAATATTTCGTTCAACACATGATAAGTTTCAACACATGAATATTCTCAACACATGAGTATCGTCAACACATGACTATTTATTTTATTCAACACATGAATCTTTATTTTATAATATTCTTTATTTTCCAAATTGGAATGAGACCCAATCAATTACCATATAATGTTAATTATATGGATTCCATACAACACATGTATATAATAGCAATGATAAATAGTCAACCATCATCCAAAGTGAACCGTACAACTGCATAAGTATTAAATATAAATAATTAACGCTTACACAGTCTGCCGACCAATCGATCGACATACAACTAAATAATTGGGATTAATGTATGCCAAATATCATCCCAACACCCATGTGGGGTTTCAAATCAACAAACACTGATTTTTATTTGTGCAGTTGGGCGATGTGTAAAATTTATTGTCCCAATCAATATCAGTCAAATGTTTGTACATAAACAAATCGTCTGATTTGTAAATGAATATTTATTTATTCACCTTCACGTTAAATTTATCGTTTTAACGATAAATAATTTATTTCAACACATGAATATTTATTTTCAATCATTCCACATCATAATCAAATTTCACCACACAACAAAATCAAACAAGTCGTCCATGGTCTGTGGACAACGGGTGTCAGGTGCTGCTAAGCACCGTCTACATCCTAGTATATAATTTTAACTAGAAAACAAGAATTAAAGTGAGGAGTTCTCACCAAGGGTTCCACTCCATCATTCATTAATTCTGAACGGTTCAGATTTGGATTTTTTTTCACTAGTTCCATCACAATTCTTTTCACGCTGTTCATAGCAAAAATCATATTTTTATCGCTTTATCCCAACAAATAGAAATCATATTTTTATTTCTACTTCATATATTTTTACAACACTTCTTTCTATATATAAAAAAAAAGATCTAACTTTTCACTTATAAAAATATAATCTTTTCATCGCTACTTCGCATATTAAAATCGAATTTTTATCACTATTCTATATAGGTAAAAATAGCTATGCTATATATATAACAATCGAATTTTTATACCAAACCATATACATAAAGATTGTATTTTTATATCGCTACATCTATAAAGATCATATTTTTAATTCTCTACTTATTTAAAAATAATATTTTTATATAATTAAAAATCATATCTTTTCGTTATTTAAAATATAAACTCTCTCTATATAAAAATATAAACTTTCTATTTCTAAAAATCTAATCTTTCTCTAATATAAAAAATCATATTTTTATTCTTTCTATAATATAAAAATCATATTTTTATTCTTTCTATATAAAAATCATACTTTTATATCTCTACTTTATATATAGATCGAAATTTTATCTTCACTTCATATATAAAAAAAATCGAATTTTCTAATTATAAAAATCCGACCTTTCTACTTATAAAAATCGCACTTCCATACAATCACTTCATGTATAAGAAAGATCACATTTTTATATTAAAATCGTAGGTAAAAATCATATCTTTAATTACATGAATGAATAAAATTGAAATAAAAGCTCACCTTCGTTGTTGATTGGCGGAGGAGGCTCGGGGAGGGCTGAAACGAGTCGGGGTTCTTTTTGCAAAATTCAAAACACAAGAAAATTGGGTTTCTCTCGCAATTGGTCCCCACGGTCGGAGGTGATGGCTGAGGAGGGGCGGTTTGGGTCTGGGGTGGTGGCAGGGAGCAACGCCGACGGTGGTAGGCCAGGAGGAGGGCTGGCGGCGCGGTTTCAATTCGGGTTTGAGGGCTTTAATGTGGAGAGGGGGAGGATAGAGGAGTGAGGAGGCGTAGAAGGGGGGAAGGGGTCGCGGCGGCTTGCTGGGCTCAGGCGCAGGGGGGGTCCGGTGACGGGGGATGGCGGTGGCGGCGGAAATTACCCCCCCCCCCCCCAGTCGTGTTTTGTTTTTTTTTCTTTTAATACGGTTTTGAACTGAAGGAGAGAGAGAGGGAGTAAAGGGGAATTTATATATTTAATTATTTATTTAATTTAATTATCCAAAAGGTTGACTTTTATTCGAACCCCAAACGAGACACAACGACTGTCGCTCCTAACACATTACCCCCATTCCGAACACAATGGGATATGTTTCGTAAGCTGATTCGATCGTTTCGATCAGTTTCCGTCCAAATCAAAATATAAATCTATATATTGAATTTAAATGTGCATTTCAATTTACGGGGCCACATACGGAATCTAAAAATTCCCGAAAAATATTTTCTAGCTTCGTATTGACGATTCGGTTCTAACAAAACTAATTTCGTCAAATTCTGAGACCGTTTGAAAAATGGCCATTTTCCAGTCGATTCCATTCAACTGAAATGGTCAAAACACGTTTTCTTCTGCCACGCTCACATATTGATTCTAGAATATTATGAATTTTGGAATCTAGTAATACCTTGACATCCCGGATCCAACAAAAGTGGTTTCGTCAAAATCCGAGGACGTTTGCAAAATTTCCATTTTTAAGGGCCAGAATTCCATAGCGACTATTCTGAATTTTCAACTGGGCATAACTTTTTATCCCCGCTATGAAATTTCAATTTTTTAGATTCGTTGGAAAGATATTCTCAATTAGATTCTAATATTTTTGGTTTCACTAAAATCCAATTTATTTTGAATCCTGTACATTCATTTGAAATCGAATTTTCGAACTACCGCACCATTTTCAATTCCATTTATATTTAAAATAAAATATTTATATTCTAACGACGATTCAAATAAATATATACATTCTATTTCTATTCGAAATAAATTTCTCGTTGTTATTATTTAAAATAAATCATTTTAAATATTCAAAATTCATTAAAATTGCAAAAATAAAAAATTTAAATTGGCTCAGATTTTCCGGGTTGTTATAGTCTCCCCTACTTAAAACTTTTCGTCCCTGAAAAAGAATAAAGCTGAAAGTTGTTTAACTAACCAACTCAACTTTCATTCTTTTCATTACGGCTTAGGTTCTTCAACTTTTCAAATTTTTTGAAAATTTAGATTTTTCAAAAATTTGGCTAACACCCTAAATTTTCGAAAAATTTCTCCATAACCTCCCCTGCACCGGGAGCTTCGGGATATTTCAAACAGCCTCCCATGGAGCTCATCAATCCAAAAGAAAAAGCCAAGCGGCTTGCCAATCGGCTCATAAAATCATAAAATCCCCAAGAAATACAATAAACATGTACCTATTTGTCGGGCAAACAATTTTATTCCTCTTCTCTAGCCTCCTTTTTATGACATGTTCAACGGATATACATGTATATGCATGCAATTGTAATCATTTTCAATACAGTTCAATATTCGGTTCAGTTTGGCATAATGGTTCAAAATTATAATTAGTCAAAACAATAATCAAACAACATAATCAACAATCAATTAGTGAATTAATGTTTCAAATACATAATTTTGATATATATACAGAAAATCATATTTTTGATGCCAAACCACAACAATAAACCTATCTAGTTTTGGTTCTCACACCAGTCTGATGGAAATATATAGAAAACCCACTTTCAAAACCCGAACATAAATATTGGTGATGGAGCTCCATCATCAAAATCATCTCTGAGCGACTAGAGTGTGATTCTATATCTATCCAGTATATTAAAACTTCGAATATACGTTCATGACGCGTATATGCAAAATCTTTATATACTCGATTGTCCAAATTCAATACAAATAAAATATTCAAATATGTATACTTGAATTTAACTTTCAAAACAAAATTTGTTTTAAATTTTTATTTTAAAAATAACACTCTTTCGACTCGCTCTAGGATACTACTGATCCCATCTCTTACGAGTTATTCTTATTGGACATTACTAGTCCAATCTCTGATGAATTCTTTCGTTTTGGTTCTAATGTGTCTTGTTCTCGAGCTCTGTAAACCAAAGCTTTGATACCACTGTAGTAACCCGTAACTTCCCCGTTAAGGAAAGCACGAATTTCTTTGAGAACAACACACATCGAAACACAAACAGAAGAACATTTCATTGTTTATTACAACAATTCCATCAGAATGCAAGAATATACAGAGTATGAATAAATATACATTTGACAAATATCAGAGATTTAAATTACATTTAAATACATAGTAGCGGAAAAATAATACAAAACACAACTGAAGGCGATATACGGATACAGAGCTTTTCGAGTATCGTTCCAGCTTTAAACCAGGTTCCTGTGAATATAAATCTGCAAAACCAAAACTACTAGCTGCCCATGCAGAAAATAAGGCACCCAGAGTTTAGGTTAAAACAATAAAGTCCAGGTCAGTCATGTGACTGGTGTGAGAACTAAAACAGTTATTAATCTTTATTTTTAAAGTTAGGTAAATCAAGGGACCACGCTGTATAACACGGAATGGGTTTCCTGCCAAGAATACCGGTGCATAAAACAAACAGCGCAATGCTAAATAAAGAAAAATGAAGCTATTATAAGACCCAGGTCCCATCACACAATGCAACGCAAGCCGGAGGATAGGGTTTTACCTTATAATCGCCAAAGAATGTTTGATACGTTTAATAACAAATTATTTTGATATTACTATAAGTGTATAGTGTCAAAACAATTTCAATCATAAGTATCAATCATAGAAGACATGGCTACCATCTACTATGTCGCCATACTAGGTTCTACAAATAAAACCGAATTATCACGTATTGGAAATTGGATTTCCATCATGAGTCGAGGCAAGGGTCAAGCTCCTCTCCGTTCGAGACACCCTAGCAAATGTCTCAGGACACACGTATAGCAAATGTCTCAAGCTCCATCATGAATCGGTTGGGTCGGTCCTCTCTTACTTTTGAGGATTGGCAATTCCTGAACACACGTTTCCCGGTCCTATCCGACCTATATCCGAGGCACCTCGCATTCCAACAACCACACAGGTAAAAAAGTATATAAATGTTAGGACTGGTAGGTCACTAACATCACCCATAGCTAGAAAGAAATGTCCTGTTCTCCCAATGGTCCTTATCCCGTTTTTGACTCATACCGAGGTGTGAGGCTCGCGAATTAACGCTATACACAAAGCTATGCCACATAGGCTGTGCTTTGATCATCAACCACAAGACTTTGCTTTTCAACAGAAACCTTGATCATTTGCCACTTAGGCATGCCACACAGACAATTCATGCCATGCGATTGATATCTATCGATATATAACCTCTGAGCTCGTACGTCTCAGAGAAGGGCGTTAAGCAAGAGAATAAATTCTCCGCCGACAAACAGATATATATTTAATAGAAATCAATCACACAAAATAAAATCCAATGTCAGACACACAGTCCATTTACAAGTTCGTTCTGGGTCTGAACGAAACCGGAGGAACCTTATTCCTCGCATATCCGTTGATCTCCAAGTACGCCTGGACGATCTCCAACTTATTCCCTCATCTTGGGTGTACAACCCAATCAAGATTGTCAGGAATCAACCAAACGACGTGAAGACCCCCGGTCTTCAACCACCGTCTTCACCTTCGACATATCGTCGAATCGGTTATTCAGAATGGGTATAAACCCGGCCTTTCTGAATAACCCGCGTATAAAATAAACAAGTGTTACACAAACACAACATACACCTCATTCCAATTCAGAATATTCTTTTATTCAAATTTTCACATTCTTAGGGAAAGGTTCCCATTAATTTTATCAAAGATAAATTCTTCTAAATTTATTCTTTAATCTTCCTTTGGATATCATTTCAAACCATGTTAAGTTTTTCCAAACTAGTCGGGATTAGCGAACCACACCGAAGTAATTATTTATTTTATTTCCCAATCCTGACTTATTCATCCCATGGAGAAAAACTGGTAATACTCCATATCTAACACCACGGTGTTATCGGTAAATATTAATTACCATTTCATGTTCAAATCTAATTAAAGATTTAACTATCGCTTTGGAGCAAACTGGTGATACTCCATTCTCGATCACTTTAATCTAATTAAAGATTCATTAAAACTCCACTTAGTTTTAATCTTCCCAAAAATCAATATCCTGTCTTTAACTGGGTTAAAGAACTAATGTCATCTAAAACATGGTTCACGATAAACCCAAAATCACATTCCATTGTTAATCGGGTTAAAGATCATGTGTTATTCAAAACACCGCTCACGATAAACCCCAAAATCCAATTTGAATTCAATTCCAATTAAATACTAATTAACTGGACAATTTCACTAAATCTTAATTAAAAGATTTATTCTTTTCTAAACTGGGTCCAAGAACAGTGTTGTTTAAGACACCATTCACGACGAACCCAAAATCCCATTTGATATTAAATACAAGGCTCTGAATAGAAAATATATTGGCTTATATTCAATATCAAATTCTGAAACCAACAAATATCGTATTGGAAATAACGATATAAATATATCTTTCTAATTTCCACAACCATATCTGTATAATCACGAAATCCAACATCGAAATATTCCGAAGATAATTTCGATTCAAATCCATTCCAATTCATATATTGGAAATTCTGATTATTTTTAAAACCACTTCAAATCCAATTAATTTATTCAAAAACATTGGATTATAATTCTAGTTCATAACTAGTTCATTTCAATAAAAATATATTTTTATCCTTATAAATGTGGAATTTTTCATCCCAGTTCTTTCAAAATCATTTATTATGATTTTACACAAATTATTAATATTTTTAATAATTTTATCAAGGGTCGTACAGTCGGTTTTCAATAACGGCCGCCGAACTGCACTTACAACGACCTTTTCCAAATTTGATTTGGACATAATTCCAAATCCAACCGTTAGATTTCAAATTTCTAATATTCATTGGAAAGTTCTTTTTGATACGAACCCAACGGTTCCAGTTTCAGGAGAATCCTACGGTCGGATCTCCCGTAACGTCAATTCGAAGTCAATGGTCGAAATTCACGAACTGCCGCGGTGCGGCGCGTTCTATTCAGGCCATTATATATATATATATATATAATATATTATATATATTTCGTCGATTTCAATTCTAAACGTATATTATAATTCGTTTTAAATTCGTTTTCAAACAATTTCAACTTCATATTCAATTTTAAATCAAAATTGAATATTCCATATCATTAATATATAAATAATAATATTATCAAACGTTATATTTTGAAGTCACTTCTTTTTCTATATTCATTATAAAAACGAATATAATCGATATAAATATCGTTCGCGTCAAAATGGCGCATGTCTAATCAACACGGCTTTATATATTTCAATCACTTCATTATTCTATTCAACAAATGAATATTTTCTTCAACACATGAATATATATTTTATTCAATACATGAATATTTATTTATTTCTTACTTACAATAAAATTGTGAATTTTATTGTATAAACATTTTATTCAACACATGAATATTCTCAACACATGAGTATTGTCAACACATGACTATTTTGTTTATTTTATATATTTTATAAAATTATGATTTCTATCGTTTAATTCTCAATCAGACTCCAACCGTAAATTAGTAAGAGAACGATTCCCTAAGTATTAACCCCGAAGGTCGAAACCAACATCAGATCAATACCCAGGAAATCGTAGGTAAAAATCATATCTTTAATTACATGAATGAATAAAATTGAAATAAAAGCTCACCTTCATTGTCGGGTGGCGGAGGAGGCTCGGGGAGGGATGAAATGAGTCGGGGTTCTTTTTACAAAATTCAAAACATACCAAAAATGGGTTTCTCTCGTAATTGGGCCCCCCGGTCGGAGGTGATGGCTGAGGAGGGGCGGTTTGGGTTTGGGGTGGTGGCAGGGAGCAACGCCGGTGGTGGTGGGCCAAGAGGAGGGCTGGCGGCGCGGTTTCAATTTGGGTTTGAGGGCTTTAACGCAGAGAGGGGGAGGATAGAGGAGTGAGGAGGCAGAGAAGGAGGGAAGGGGTCGCGGCGGCTTGCTGGGCTGATGCGCGGGGGGGTCCGGTGATGGGAGATAGCGGTGGCGGTGGAAATCCCCCCCAGTCGCGTTTTGTTTTTTCTTCTTCTTTTAATTCGGTTTTGAACTGAAGGGGAGAGAGAGGGAGTAAAGGGGAATTTATATATTTATTTAATTTAATTATCTAAAAGGTTGACTTTTTATTCTAACCCCAAACGAGACCCAACGACTGTCGCCCCTAGCACATTACCCATATTCCGAACACAATGGGATATGTTTCGTAAGCTGATTCGATCAGTTTCCGTCTAAATCAAAATATTAATCTATATATTGAATTTAAACGTGCATTTCAATTTACCGGGGCCACATACGGACTCTAAAAATTCCCGAAAAATATTTTCTAGCTTCGTATTGACGATTCGGTTCTAACAAAACTAATTTCGTCAAATTCTGAGACCGTTTGAAAAATGGCCATTTTCCAGTTGATCCAATTCAACTGAAATGGTCAAAACACGTTTTCTTCTGCCACGCTCAGATATTGATTCAGAAAATTACGAATTTTGGAATCTAGAAGTAACTTGACATCCCGGATCCAACAAAAGTGGTTTCGTCGAAATCCGAGGTCGTTTGCAAAATTTCCATTTTTAAGGGCCAGAGTTCCATAGCGACTATTCTGAATTTTCAACTGGGCATAACTTTTTATCCCCGCTATGAAATTTCAATTTTTCGGATTCGTTGGAAAGATATTCTCAATTAGATTCTAATATTTTTGGTTTCACTAAAATCCGATTTATTTTGAATCCTGTACATTCATTTGAAATTTGAAATTTGAAATCGAATTTTCGAACTACCGCGCTATTTTCAATTCCTTTTATATTTAAAATAAAATATTTATATTCTAACGATGATTCAAATAAATATATACGTTCTATTTATATTCAAAATAAATTTCTCTCCGTTATTATTAAAAATAAATCATTTTAAATATTCAAAATTCATTAAAATTGCCAAAATAAAAAAATTAAATTGGCTCAGATTTTCCGGGTTGTTACATCATTTCTAGAAAGATGACCCAGGATCACACCTATGGGAAACCCTTGGATCCTGCAAGCCCGGTCCACACTTACATTTGTGGATTGGTTATTCCTGAATATATGTTTTCCGGTCCTATCAGACCTCCAAAATGGTCAGTACGTCGACGATATAAGCTTTTTAGTCGGCTCTATATTCGAGGCACCTCACAATCCATCATTCACATAAGTAAAAATGTCTAGGCTCCATTCTACGATACAACTTCTAGCTAGAAAGAAACGTATGCACTTATTGCGTCCCTTATCCCGTTTCTGACTCATACTGGAGTGTGAGGCTCACGAATTAACGCTATACATAAAGCTATGCTACTTAAAGTTGTGCTTTGATCATCAATCACAAGGACCTGCTTTTCAACAAAAGCCTTGATCTTTTGCATCTCAGCATGCCACATTGTCAATCCACACCATACCATTGATTTCTGCCAATATATAACCTCTAAGCTCGTACGTCTCAGAGAAGGGTGTTAAGCAAGAGAATAAATTCTCCGCCACCAAATAGATATATATTTAGTAGAGGTCAATGAATATAGAAAACAATACAATGTCAGACACAATCAATTCACAAGACCGTTTTGGGTCTGAATGAAACCGGAAGCACCTTATTCCTCATCCCATATGTACAATATAGAAGAGGGGTCCTCGCATATCCGGTCGATGTCCAAGTACGTCTGGACGATCACCACTTATTACCTCGTCTTGGGTGTACATCCCAAGTCAAGACATCGGCAATCATCCTAACAATGTGAAGATCTCCGGTCTTCAACCACCATCTTCATATCTTCGACTTTTAGTCGTCATAATAGTTACTCAGAATGGGTTAACCCATTTTTTCCGAATAACTAATGTATCTTTATAATCATGTGATAAATACACACAGATAGTACACGTCCAATTCTAATCCTGAATATTCTTTTATTCAAATATTCACATCTTTAGGGAAAGGTTCCCATTAATTTTATCAAAGATAAATTCTTTTAAATTTATTCTTTAATCTTCCTTTGGATATCATTTCAAAAGATTTTATTATATCTTTTCACCACTTAAACCGAATTAAGTTTTGAGAACTAGCCGGGATTATCGTGCCTTACCGAAGTAACCATTTATTTTATTAATCCCAATCCCAACCTATTCATCCCATGGAGCAAAAGTAGTAGTACTCCATATCTAACACCTACTGTGTTATCGGTAAATTTAATTACCGTTTATCGTTCAAATCTAATTAAATATTTAACTATTGCATGGATTAAAACTGTGGGGGAGGGGTAGGGGGTAGAGGGGGGAGGGGAGAAGGGAGGGTGGGTAGAGGGGAGAGGGAAGGGGTAGGGTACTCCATCTCGATCATTTCTCAAATTCGGTAGATATAATTATATATTTCTACATTTCGATCTAATTAAAGATTCATTAAAACTCTAGTTCAGTTTTAAAATACAGAAATCATTATTTAATGACTTTTCAACTTGGGAAAAATTAATTCAATCTTTATTTGGATTGAAGAATTTTTTTTATTTAAAACACAGTTCACGATAAACCCAAAGTCATTTTCCATTAATATGGAATCTTCACGGAAATTGATTAATTTATAATCGATATAGATTTCCGTATCAGACTAATACTATAAATGAAATAACGATGAAGCCTTTTAAATTCCACAAATAGTAAACGCCTTCCTTCATAGAAGCTCATCTCGATTATTACTAATCGAATTCCATTCAATTCCAATTTAATTAAATAAACTAGAAAACTTCTCTAAATCATATTTAAAAGAATTATTCTTTTGCAAGTGGGTTCAAGAACATTATTATTTAAGATAGCATTCACAATGAACGCAAAATCCAATTTAGTATTTCTAAAAATCATGGGATTTTTATACTAGTTATTAACTAGTTCATTTAGATAAAAATATCTTTTACCTTCTCAAAAGTTGGAATTTTTCATCCATAATCTTTCCAAATCATTAATTATGACTTTACATAATTTTTTCCATATTTTTAATAATTTTACTAAGGCCCTTACGGTCGGTTTCCAATATTGGCCACTGAACTGCATTCATAACGACCTTTTCTGAAATTGATTTGGACATAATTTAAAATCCAAACATTCAATTTTAAATCTCATATATTCGTTTGAAAGATATTTTCAATATGAACCCGATGGTTCCAGTTTTAGGAGAAATTGACGGTCGGGTCTCCCGTTACATCAATTTCAAGTTAGTGGTTGAAATTCATGAAAGATCGTTGCGCGACGCATTCTATTCAAGCCATTTAAATATAATATATATATATATATATATATATATATATATATATATCATCGATTTCCATTTAAAACATATTTTTTAAAACATTTTAAATTCCTTTAAAAACAATTTCATGTTCCATTTCAATTTTAAATTAAAATTGAACATCCTATTTTATTATAATCTCAAAATGATAATCTTTCAAAATGTCAGGTTTTGAAATTCAGTCTTCTCGATATTCACTATAAAAATGAATAAAATCGATATAAAAATCCGTTCGAGTTAAAATAGCATTTATATACTTAACTCGGCTTCATATTCATTTCATTTATGAATGTTTCGATATTTTCGTGTCAATCCAAAATGTGAATTAATTATCATCCCCAGACCCGTGTGGGGTTTTTAAACAATAACAGTCAATCAAATTAATCACTAGTTAATAAATTTAACCAATTCTAATTTGATAATTATTTTTCTAATTAACCAATTTTCGCTACTTAAATTATAAATGGATATTTATAATTTAATTTCAACTACCACATCTATATTAGCATGTTTTTAATATGTTAAACTATTCAATATCACAAACAAAACATACTACAGTCAATCAAATCATCCATGGGTTTGCAAACAACAGTGAGATGAGCTAACATGCACTGTACAACATTTCATGATAATTAAAACTGATAAAAATCAACACTAGCGATCGTCAGATTTAGTTATAAAATAAATAACTGAACAAATATTTTGAGTGAGAAGTTCTCACTTTGATTTCCACTCCATCACTATTTTATTGAGGATTTTATTTTTAAACTAAATTAAACGGAAGTTTAATTTAGCTTAATAATTCAACTTGCTTCATTTCTGTCATGGTCAGTTCCATGTTGTAGTACCTGTTAATACAAGCGCAACGCAACTGAAATCATTGGATTTCGATCTTATATGAAAAAGATACGATATTTAATACATTAATTACATAATTTAATTAATTAAAAATATAATTAACCTAAATTTTCACTAATCCTTTCCCCCTTCAGCCGTTACCTCGTGGAAGTCGCTCATCCCATCATCGAAGAAGAAAAATCCGCTACTGCACCTTCCTGACACCACCAGACGTTAATTGCTGGTCACCCCCGGAAGGGTCGAGACCCCCTCCTCCACCGCTTGTGGTGGCACGCAACCCGAGCCCTCCTCCTCGCCGGAAAACTCCTTCGAACGGTGCAACTTCGAGGAGGAAATTCACATTCGTTTCTATATGGATTTTGATCATCACCGTATAGATGGAAAGATTTTGAAGAGCTCTTCAATTTTCGTTCTAGAGGTTTTTGAAATCGAAGTGCGGATTGATCGTAATTAACGAATTAAAATTGAAAAATCGTGGCCCTCAAAAATGTCTATGGCAGCTGAAATAAATGAGGGAGAATTAGGGTTTGACCCTTTTGACTTGGTTATATAGTATATAATTTAATATTATTTAATTCCAAAGATATTTGTTTATCGTTCGGAACTCTAAATCAAACCCAATGACTGCCGCCCGTAAACAAATACACCCATTTCGAACACAATGGTATATGTTTCGTAAGCCAAATCGACTGTTTTGATTAGTTTTTATCGAAATTAAAATATAAATTGGTATGACGGTCAATATTAAATTTCCAACATACATTTTAATTTACCAAGGATACATTTTAATCCTGAAAATTTCATATCTTCAAATAATAGAAGCCCAAAATCCACTTTTGGAGATAATGAAAGACCAAAAGACCTTCGTTGAGAAATCGACTTATTGAAATAATGGAAAACTAAAAGACCTTCGGTATGACATCCACTTATGGAAATAATGGTTAGAAATCGCGAAACCCAGATTCAGGTATTTAAGATAATACAAAACCATAAATCCACTTTTGGAAATAATAGAAGACCAAAAGACCTTCTAAAATAGAAATCCAAAAATCCATATTTGAGTGATTCCCATTTCAAGATTTTCTTAAAGCAGAGATAGGGCATGTTCTTCTTTTGAACAAAGGCATGATGTGCTTTAAGTGCTCCATTTGAGCTTTCGTTCCTTTCTACTGAACAATAAGTAAGCAGAGGCAGGATGTGATCATCTTTAAAGTATGGGTAGGGCATGCTTAGCCGAAGCAGAGGAAGGGTTTGTTCTTTAAAAGAAAGAAGCAGAGTGTGCTTCATTCAGAACCTTGGCTAGGCCACTTACTTGACTAGACAAGGGATTACCTATCCCCTTCCAAAGGGCGCCTTGAATGGGCCACATTAGTGATGAAAATAAGGGCTTATGGGTGCATCAGCTAGACCTTATATATAGAACTGACAGCTTAGCTCTCCTCCCTCTAGGAGACGCCTTTGACCAAGCCAACTTGGCAGGATCAAGGGTTAAGTGGTTATAGGGCAAATGTCCTTGGGCTTATCCCTCCTCTCTTTCGGGAAGCACCTTGGTATACCAAGGATATTTTCCAAAATAAAGGATCATTTTACTCCAAATAATGTAGGAACTCTTATTTCATTCTATCTACATATTTTCATCATCCTTGCGAATAGTGTCTCCAATTAATGTCTTTTTCGATACTTTCTTGATTAGTTCTTTTCAAATTCATTCAAAATTTCTTATTTGAAAAGACCAATAATTCTTCCCTCTAGAGTCTTGCAATGGTTTGTCCCGTGCCATTTACCGGATGACAATAACAATATGATTCTCCATTATTCCATTCATACTTAGGCATTTTCCTTTTTAAAGGTCGGTTATCAAATTTTGCATCAGTCATAAATAGATGTTTTCAATTGAGGTAACTAGATTGCATTTATTTTGCAATTGTGACTTAAAATTATTCTTTATGAAGTCAAACTTTGGTTTGAGTCTGTATTTGAAGTCTCATCTTTCATTATCTTCCTTTTTAGTTTTTTTACAGGTAGGAAAATAGTGGGACTTTACTCCCAGTCTCCTCTTTTCCTATCGACACCTCATGATTCGAAAAGCATATAGAGATTCTTTTAAGTTTAACTGCCATTTTTGGGTAGAAGTGTCATAATCTTTTGTTATTTTCTCCTTAAAAATTTTCCCTTTGGAATAGTCTTGAACTTCCTTCCTCATTTGTGAGAATAAGTTATTGTCTTTTTCTAATATCCATTCAAAGGTAAAGAATGGTGTCGTCCCGGTATGAAATGGATTTATACTCCATTTATCGGGGTCATATGCCTTAATTTTCTTTACATTGATAAAGTTCATAGCATTCATCTTTAGCACTTGTTCCTCATAAACCCTTGAATCTATGTAAGTAGGTTTTATCATAAATGGTTTGATGGACCCATACTCAGATCAGATTGGTCTATTATCCTTATTAGATAGCTATCTCACTCAAAGAGGTAACACTCTCTTTTCCTTAAAAGACTGATCCCAGTTAGTTATTTATCTTTCTTTATTAGCAACCCGTCGGCAGTACGGAGGTGTTACCATTACTTTCTCTTTGTGATGTTGGAGGATTTTATTATACTCTCTCTTGAACTAGTGTTCAGCCTTTTGGAGATGTCCTTTTGGGTGGTAGGAACTCTTTCCTTCTTTATAGTTACTATCTTTTGTTTCACAAGGAATTTTCCTTAAGGTATAAGTATTATTTTGTGAATCATATTGAATTCTCTTTGACTTATCACTCTTTCTAGCCAACTTATAATCCATTTTAATTTCTGTTGAGAATAATTCTTATTAAAATCAATAGGAAACCGGAAATAGGAAGTTCAATGGGTGCCCAAGGTTTGGCCTTTCCTTCTAGCGCTATAGCCAAAAATCTAGTTAATACCCCCAAAAGCAATATATGATCCATGTAGAATCTTTGGTTTAAAAAGGAATTAACTTGGTACATACCCACATACAGACAGATAAATCTCTTGATCATAACTTACTTATGCTTTCGTTGTCCTCGAAAGTATAATCCTATTGAAGCAAAAGGTAGTAATTAGACGTTTGCTTATTAAGACTTGAAATCCCACTTTGAATAGCAGATCACGTATCGTGTTGACTTACTTTCTATTATTTGTTCGTTGAAATTTTGACTTGGAGACTATTGGTAGGGTCATTTATTTTCTTTTGGTAGGCACAAGGATTTGTTGAATTATCTGGGTAACCTTTTGATGTAGATGGGTATCATTTGCTAGGTTTCAAAAGAGGTTCCCAGGGTCAATCCAGTTCATTATACTCTTTCAAAGGAAGTTAAGGGTATCGGTTAACCTTATTGGTCTAGGATATCTCAATAAACCTTTGGAGTTGGAACCTTAGTCCTTAGATTTAATTCAGTATATTCTGCTACATTCTTTACAACCTTTTTTTGGCGTCAGAAGCTCTTCCATAGAATGATACCCATTCATCGGGTACTGTACCTTCAAAGTTAAGAGATAATAATAATTTAATAATTAATATATTACTCATTCATTACCTTCTCAAATCATAAATGAACTCCTTTATTTATAATTAGAATGAGTACAAAGATTTAGTTATCTCAATCCTTAAATTTCCCAAATTAGGTTAGAAATCAGGATTTACAACTCATAAGTTTATATACAAGTAGAAGAATGAAAAATTCGATCTGGATTTTGGACCTTTAGGATCGTGTTTTTGTGCGGGTCGACCTCCTTCCCCCTTTAGGCCTTCTTTTTTATGCCTTCAAAGAGGCGAAACCAAGGGTCTTATAAAAGTGCTTTTATTATCAAATGGCTTGGACTTTTGAAACAACCTGGAGCAACAGGGCGTCTTTTTAGATATTGACAAATTGCTATTGTATTGTTCTCATAATTATTTCTTCGAAGAGACTCTGTTGGATGACCGACTTGGCTATTTACGGGAGGAACAAACTTCTGCATGCTCTCGGCTTTCAATATTACCGAATGGTTATATCCTTTCTCATGCAATGTCTCTTCTTGTGATGGATTATACTACCAAAAACCTCATTCATTTGAACTGAAGGGTGCACTTTGTCTTCCCTTTGTTTAGCTTAAAGATCATTGTCTTGGAGAATATGCCCTTCGGTTTTATCCCAAGATGGGCTTTCCACTGTTGATGGAAGCTCTTTGACTTTTAACTCTTTGTACAAAAGAAAGTTTTGATGAGGCGGCTCCATTTGGGATGGAAGCTTACTGCTTCTAATATCCATTCACTGCAGCTTGTGCTCTTGGTATTCCCTTGATTATTTTGGTGCTAACATTTGGGTTTTTTGACACTTGAATTAAGACATATGAATACAGAGAATATGTAAATATCAAAATTCACTGCTCAAATATCCTAGTCTTTACAATGGATGCTCCAGGTGGATCATTTCCTTCTTGGTTATAACATTATTTCTATTCAATATAACTCTTTCCAGATTTTCTCTTCATCTCTAAACATAACTTTCCTTTAGAAGATCCTATTGGAGAATTCTCTTTAACACTGTGGTCTCTAGTGTGAAATCCATCTCCTGGCGGAGATTGTCATCATTTAATATTACCTAAATGATTCCTATTTGATTGGCAACTGCATTGGCTCCATCCTTTGATTGATATCAAAAGTAATTCCCTACAACTTCTCCTTAGCAACTAAATATGGTGGTGGTTGAATAGATCCATCACTACCACTAATAGTTCCAACATTTCATTTATCAAATTCCTCTCTAACTTGTTTTACGATATTTCATCTTAACCTATTAAATCTTCTTATATAACTTGTTAGAATTCAAGCAACATCATAAATGTTATATATCTTGAGCTCAACTCTCAATGAAAGCAACAAAAATATTAACTAAAAAGCAGTCTAATGCTCCAAGTTGACTGTAACAATAATGTATTGTATAATTTTATATTAATAAAGCAAAATGTACATTACCGCATATCTCATATATCACAGTGCAGATCCGATTAGGCCAACGCACTTCTTTTATCTGTTGATTATATTTAGCCTATATAATTTGTGTGTGTGTGTGTGTATATATATATATCAGGGCATTAAGTACCACATATTATTCTATTTTTCTACATTCTGTGATTCAATAAAAGAAAATTACAATTCCTTTTATGGTATCAAAGCAGTATCTACCTAATGGCACCATCAACCGATTTTGGCAATCCTCTAGTCATAATTCTGACACTGAAAGCACTGCAAATTGGAGTAATTGTGTTATCTCCTTAGTTTTTTTCATTCATCATCAGAGAGGATCCCTTCTAGATCTTGCAGCATTGTTCTTATTAGTTTTTTGTCTCATTGCTTCGCCATAAGACCAAATCAATCGATTTTGATATCAGGCTGTAGTGATCTCGACCATCAAACAGTTTTTCCATCATTTGACCATTGATTCTGGTTGTAGAAGTTACTTTTAAGTTACTTTGGAATCCAAGAATCGTCCCTCTTCCATGTACTTTATACTTTTCTCACAACTTTTTGTTTATGGCAGGTGGTAATGATTCTGCCAGCACTTCCAGTTCAAGAATTGAAACCACGGGACAACCTCAGTCCACTTTTGCACTGATTAAACCCAAAAATCCATGTCATCTCCACCCATCTTGATAAAGATAACTATATGCTTTGGAGATATCAGGTGGAAACAATACTGAGAGGCTACGGCCTCTAAGAATATGTTAATGGCACCATTACAATCCCACCTACAATGATTCAATACAAAGATAGGAACCTGATCAATAATCAAAAATATATAAGTACCAGAAACAAGATAACCTACTGGCATCATGGTTAATATCATTTAGCACAAATTTTCTATTTCAAATCATTGGAAAGAGCACAGCATACGAAATGTGGAATGCTTTAGAGCAAACTTTCGATTCTCAATTTGCAACAAGAGTCGTGCATTATAGGAAACAGTTGCATACCATAAAGAAAAAAAGTATGCCAATGAGTGAGTATAACACAAAGATAAAAACATTATATAATAAACTCATTGCTACAGGGCACAATATTTCTAAAAGCGAATAAATTCTATAGATTACTGGTGGATTAGACGACGAGTATGAATCAATAGTAAAATTCATTGCTTCACAAAAAATATTACCTGATTTGCAGTATGTTCATTTGACCCTTCCTACTCTCGAGGAAAGGGTTGTAAAAAAAGAAATCTACACTATTTGTTTACTCAGTAAACAACGTTGCTGCAACAAAAGGCAAGAATCAGCAAAAGGGAAATTTCAATCAGAACATTAAACTAGACAATCGAGCACAGAGAAACAATTCTTATCAGAGAGGTAGAGGCCTTAGAGGTAGGTTCAACAACAATAACAGGGTTAAATGTCAAATTTGTGAAAAGTTCAGTCATGTGGCAAACAAATGTTATTTTAGATTCAACACTGAGTATAATGTGAATCAAGCCAGCCAACCTAACCAGAGAGAACCTAATGTCAATGTTACACAGCTGGGTCAATCAAGAAATGGTGCATACAGTACAAGAACACAAACAGATGAATCACGCAAGTCCGAAGACATAAATCTAGAAGAATGGTATCTAGATTCTGGAACAACCAACCATGTATCAATTAATCTTCAGAATTTAAATCTTGGAAATAGAAATTACTCAGGTTTGCATTCTGTTAGTATAGGGAATAATGAAACAATAAGTATAACACATGTTGGAGATGGTAAGTTAAAGGTAAAAGAAAACTTTATCTCAACAACTTGCTAAGAGTTCCCAACATAAGAAAGAATCTGTTGAGTGTCTCACAATTTGCTAATGATAACAGTGTATACTTTGAGTTTCACCCAAAATTTTGTCTAGCTATAGACTTGTTAAATAAGGACATATAACTACATAGTAGGTTGGACAATAGATTATATAATTTCTGCAGTACGAAGCCAAGAAATGGTTCTGAAATTGGAAAACAATGTTATAATGTTGAAACTGATATTACTAAGAAAATGAATGTGTTTGAAACTTGGCATTATAAACTAGGACATCCTAGTACTAAAACTGCTAAGCATATCTTGAATGAAAATAAAATTAGCTTTGAATGTTTACCTGAACCTTATGTTTGCACACACTTCCAAATTAGAAAGAGTCATAAATAACCATTCCCAGACTGTGACATAAAGTAAACCCAAACCCCTCGAAATTGATTACAGTAGACCTTTTGGGGCCATCTCCAATAAAATCTGACCAAGGCAGCAGGTACTATCTCTCTTTTGTTGATGCTTTTACTAGGT
The DNA here is from genome assembly GCA_030737875.1 of Allium sativum. Lineage (NCBI taxonomy): Eukaryota > Viridiplantae > Streptophyta > Magnoliopsida > Asparagales > Amaryllidaceae > Allium > Allium sativum. Next base: position 695,296,169 of record CM060920.1, read on the forward strand.
TTACTTGGATATTTTTCCTCAAAGCCAAATCGGACGCATGTAGTATTACAGTACAGTTTTTATGCATATAGAAAAACAAACAAACTGCACCGTTAAAACAATACAAACTGATGGTGTTGCAAAATTTAAACCACTAAAGAAAATTTTTTGATGAGAAAGGGATCATGCGCAGGATGACATGTCCACATACATCTTAACAAAATAGGCTTGTAGAAAGAAAACATAGACATATAGTAGAGGTGTAACGACCCGGGGAAATTTTCGACCTTGGTAATCGACATACAACACCATGTCAACTATCCGAGCATCGGAAATACCGGATAGTTAATGAAAGAAATTAGAGGGTGAGAATAGGTAAGATAGAAAATTAGAATAGAAGAAGAAGAACATACAACATTAGAGTAACACAAATCTCACAGCGGAACGAATAAAATATACTATATAACATAACTTTGAAGTACAAATATGTACTTGAATATACATACCATTATCAAAGTACAACACTTATAACACAGCAGAAATAAACAATTGCTATATAATCCTGAAGCCTCCTGCTCCAAGCTCTCAGTATCTGTAAAATCCCGACTACTTGACTGCCCGTATAAATTTGGGCACCCAAGAGTTTAGGGAAAACAAAACAAAATAAACTCCGGGTCAGTCAAGGTACTGGTATGAGTAAAACCATTTAGAAACAATTGAGAAACTAAACGATATCTCATAAGACCACGCCGTATAACACGGAATGGGTTTTTCCCTTATGAGAATCCAAAACACTTGATTTATCATTCAAAATCCTTTTAAAAGAAACGATAATCTTTATATCAAAAACTCTTTGGATATTATAATAGTGTCTATTAACCACAATATAATAATCATCTAGTAGAATGCTTTCATCTCACGTTCCACATACATAATATATAATAAAAAACCGCAGGAGCTTATTGGTTAATGGATTCCAACTGGAAAGGTATGGGACCACCTTCCGACAGTGTATCTCTAGAGAGGAATACACCGTGTTCAACAAGAACATCTTGCAACCCAGGCTAAACATGATCGGTCACTCATTTCGCTTGAGTGTACCGAATGTATTATCACCAAGGGTTGGGATCAGCAACCGTTTCCCGAAAGGGACAACATCGAAATAGATTATAGAAGTAAATGGAGTTTCTCTAGATCAGGTGACAATACACCCTAATTAGCAGCTAACTTCTTAGCCATGCGACCTACCCGATTTATACCATTTCCTGGTTGTGAGGCTATAGGCCATAACGTATAGATCACACCTTTATTTACTTTGAATGTCACATCATCATACCCATCAAATCAAAAATTGATTTCCCCAAAAATATCACGGATATACAGCTAAGAGAAACGAATTCCTCCGCCACCAAACGTAATTACGTTTGGAGAGGTCAACTTACGCGATCTATTAAATATACTCTGTTAGACATTCTTCCATACAGGTCGTCCGAGGACTGGACAGACCGAAGGTACTATTTTGTAAATCCATCTTAGGCAATTTCTACATAGGATTTACCGAACATACCTTGCATAACTCTGTCTTCAATTATCTTCATCATATTTGATTCGCAACGCTAATGCCATACGGAGTGGTTTTTCAAATAACATATTTGATCCTGGTCTCTCCGTATTGACAACGGAAATGGTCAAAATCTTTGATAGTCAGTGATTTAACTATCAAAAGAAAACATGCGTATAAACAACGGTTATATTGCCAAATGGAAATCTTACCGATCAATCATCATTTCATTTCCCATTTATCGTTTCCATATATTTATAAATTCCTTATTTTCTAAAATTAGAAAATATACGTTATTAACTTTGGAAAACGTTTCCATTTCTGAGTCACACATCAATATCTTCCCACCACTATCAGTATCTAACTGTAAACTAGTAAGGGAACAACTTCCCAAGTATAAACCCCGAATGTCCAAACCAACATCCGATCGATACCTAGAAAGCCATTCAACTCAACTAATTTCAGTCAGTTTCTAATTTTAGTAATTCCATTTAAATTTCTAATTCAAACCCCAAATTCCTTTATAATATTTTATTTACAAAATATTTACTTTAATTTAATTTTTCACATAGAATGTGAATAACATTTCTTTATATAATCAAAACAGTTTGATTTTTGTATTAAAAAATAGTACCTCAAACCCAAATTCTATTAAGATTTTATTTGTAGAATTATTCGTACAAATCTCCTATTTATTTTTAACACTTAAATCTCATTTATAATTCCCTTTATATAATTCTATTCATTCTATATAAATCCTTTTATATAATTTCTATTCATTCTATATAAATCCTTTTATATAATTTCTATTCATTCTGTATAAATCCTTTTATAAAATTCTTTCCATTTTACAAATATTTCCTTTTCTAATTCTATTTACTTTCCAAATAAATATTCCTTTTATAATATCATATTTATTTTCCAAATAAATATTTCATTTTCAATATCATATTTATTTCCTATAAATATTTCGTTTTCAATATCATATTTATTTCCTATAAATATTTCATTTTCAAAATATACTTTGAAAATTCCCTTTTTACATTCCAATATTTCTTATGGTATTTAAAATACCAAATAACCATGATCAACATCATCTACACACCCGTAATCAATCACAGATAATATATCACATCATATATCACAATATATGGAAACAAACAGTATTATAAATATTGAGGAATACTGTTGGATCCCTCCAACCTGTTTTCCCTGCACCACAGATGTTAAACAATATAAATAACATAGATTTCATTTCAATATGAAATATTCCGATAAATAGAATCAATATTTGATTAACGGTATATATATCGTTATCTATAATTTCAACCACTAAATCAGCAATTCAACCAAACAATCATCACACAATAATCAATCATCATTTATCAACACTAGATTATATTTATAAAAATATAAACTGGCAGAGTTAGTGAGTTTTACTCACATTGGACGGTTATCGTTAAATAATGATAATTGTCGTTGATTCAGATCAAACAATTCATTTAGCTATAAATTGTAACGAGCTCCAATTCAGTCCCAATCAGTTCCATTGTTTAGCCATCGTCCATACGATCCCAACGGATCTTGTTTTGCTGAATTCCGCTAACATATGAATAAGATATTTAATTTACAAATTTTAATACTAAATTTTAAATAATTACTTAGATTATTTTTAACTTGGACTTTACCACTTTAAACAGGCCCAACTAAACACGTTGAAACCCAGACCGTTACATTACTCTTCTTCCTCCTACTTCTGAAAATGGCGTATCCTCCTCAAATCAAATGTCCATTCACACATCCTTTAATCCCAAACCGTACCTTCATCATACTCTTAAAATTTAAAATAAAAATATCCTGAAACTCCACTTCGAAAACTACATCATCTAATACCAGTCACGATCAACTCGCGCCCTCTCTTCAAAATCCGTCGATCACCTATTTCATGCGATGCTGAAGAAGATAGCGACTAAAATTCGAAAAAAAACTCCACAAAAATTACACCACATGTTGCTAACTACCTTCTGAAACCAATATAGCATTACAAAGCCAAATTGATATTCCGATCTTCTTGAATCTCTAACCCTGGGAACTACTGTTGAAAATGTTGAACTCCAGACAACTATCAAGTTTAATAATATATACACCACTGTGAAGAGCTCAATCTCAGGAGCGCAGAATTATATATTTCGAGATTTTTAAGTAGGTATTTCGTTTGATTTGGATTTTTGAAACCTCACAAATGTTTTGCTGTGTGAAAAATTTCTGGAGGCGGATATCCATGCTGACCAGAGGAATGGAAAAATTAGGTTAGGGCCAAGTTAAGGATATATTTATGAAGGTGGGAAAATATTATTTTAATCAATTTTATATTCATATAAAATATTTCGTTGTTTGTATTTATCATTTAAAATTCCATATAGTCACATACGATATCCAATTTCAATGAAAACGGTCATACGACTATATTTCGACATTACGAACCCAACAAAACTTGTTTCGTTGAATTCGGACTCCGTTTTCTCACACAGCGTATTTATAAAGTCAAATTATTAACTGTTTTATACATTAGAATTCCGTACGGCCACATACTGACTCCAAAAATCACGAAAATTGAAATCTGGCAATAATTTAATATTCCGGATCCAACAAAATTAGTTTCGTTGAAAACGGACGTCGTTTGCAAAATTGGCTATTTTTAAAGCCCTAAATAAACCCATTTAAATATTAATATATTTAAAAATAATTAAATTTAATATTAATAAATTAATATTATCGTATATATATTCACATAGAATATAATACACCTCCGAAATATTCCTATTTGAATTTACAACTAGACATTCAAATCCAGATTAAATCAGTGTTTAATTTATATTGAAAATCCATTTATAATATAAATAAATCATTATAAATTATAAAAGAATTCCATAGCGACTTTTCGAAAATTTGATTTGGACATAACTCACAATCTACATGACGAAATCTCGATTTTTCTCTTCCATAAGAAAAATATACTTCACCAGCTCTGAATGTTTCTTGTTTCACAGAAATCCGACTTAAAACGGATTCTGTATATTCGTTTAAAGTTTGAATCACCAAATTACGAACTGCCACTCCATTTCGAACTCGATTATGATTATAATATAAATTATACGTTCAACTGACATTTATAAATAAATTCGTTAATATAATTCAATTCTAAACTGAATTATATATTTTAAATTGTCCAATTCACACAATATTGTGAATTCTGTTATTTTCGATAATTTCGGAATTAAATATATTATTCTATTATTTATATTAATTAAATATTCAACATTACTTAATTTTGGTTATTTTAAATTACCAAACCATTATTTAAATAATTAAATAAATTATTTATTATCCATTAAAAATACGGGTCGTTACATTCTTCACCTCTTAAAATAATTTCGTCCTCGAAATTGCTAAGGTAGAAAACAAATCCTATTAACTGGGTTAAAATTATTCGTTTACTTCTTAACTCCGGTTTCACTGAACCAATTAATTTTAATTAAATGTTAATTTATTTTGAATAACTAAAATTTTCAAAAATCCTGAAAATTTTCTAACACCTTAATTTTACAGAAAATTAAGCCAGCACCTCCTTTGTACGGCTCAATCGGTACAACTACAACTCACCTCTCTAGACTTCTCCAAACCAAAATAAAGTCAAATAGCCAAGTGGCTTGACAAATCGGTTCATAAATCACCAAACCCATATAAAAATAAACTTGTACCTTTTTGCCGGGCATATCATTATATCCCTTCCATCTATTACCAATTCTACATATACTAATGTCATCCCAATCAATCTCTAATCAATTCATTCTCAAACCAAATCATTTGCTCATATCCAATTCGAATTCCATTCGAACTCCAATCTCAAATTCCAAACTCTTAACTTATTAACTCAAATCGTTTCCAGATCATTCTCTAATCAAATCCAGTTTTTATTTAACTTAGTTCAAGTTAAATTCTAATTTATTTACTTTTACCATCTGTAACGACCCAGATTTTTAAACAGTTTATTTTTAATGTTTAGTATGGTTTTAAATATTGAATGGATAATATATATACTATGTTATCGTTTTAAATATCGATTTCAAATTTAATATCGAAGATATTACATTTTCGTAAGACGAAATATAATTGAAATCGAAGTAAAACTGAATCAAAAACAATTCAAATGATTTATAGAAATTCAGTTTGAATAGAATCGATAATAAGTATAATTTATTATTGAGGAATTAATTATTTTGATTATGTTATATTAATTTATATGGTTATTATATGTATACGTTCGAAATAAATTTCAGAAAAATATTCTGTTGAGCACAATACAACGTTATAACATTATAACGATGGTCGGTACGCTAAAATAGCAGTTCATTGTGAACCCCGATTTAATCAGTGGATGGGATCGAAATCAAATCGATATATATTTAAAAAGAAATAAAAATCTCTTTAAATCTAGTCGAATTAAAGATGCGGTGTACTTAACCAACATCTCTTTAATACCATGTACCTCCTGTCCCCCTATTCTTCTATAAAATCGCGACATCCCTCTGAAATTCTTCACAAACGAAAATGAAGACCAAAGCTTCAGAAATCAAATGGCCATCCCCTTTCTTTAAAACTGCGATTTCCTTTTCCCTCTTCCTCATTTTCATTTCAACAGAATAAGTAAATCAAAACCCCTTTATTTCAAAAGCCGCTACCCTCTTCTCCTCCGTTGGTTACTAATCAAAGATCGAAAGGGAAAATCGCGATGGATTCGGGTGTTCGAACGAGGTGAGGTTATCGCGATTCAGGAGTTCGATCTTGATGTTTGGGAAAGCGATGGTGTCGGCAGTTCAAGGGAGATGCTCGCGCACTAATTTGTGGGGTTCGAACAATGCTTGCTGGTTTGGGGAAGGACTTCCACGTCCAAGAAATAGGGAAGGAGGAGATTTGAGGTTCGGACTTGGTGATTTAGGGGTCGCGACTCCAAAGCAGTGACAGGAAGGTCGCGATGTACAGATCTGAGAAGAAATTCAAGGAAGCTACGATGAGGGTAGCGGGTTATTGGAGATTTTGGGAAGGGTCTGCGCAGTTCAAAATTTGTTTAACAGTGAGCAGTCCGACGAGTTAATGGAGGAAGAAAGATTTTACAACAGCTAAGGAGTTTGATTTGGAAAGAAGGAATCGAAAATATTATTAAGGTAAATTTGTTTTTTCCCTTTCTTTTAGTAATAAATTTTTTATTTATATAAATAGTTTAATGGGTAGATAATAAATATAAATTGTTAAATTTATACGAGATTTCATCGAATTGAATGGGTCGAGAAATTCGTAGCTCCGAAAGACTTAAGCTGGGATTAAATTGGAAATCAGAATGGATCGACGAATTAAAAAGAAATCCCGGTGAGTAAATCTCACTCACCTTTAGAATTATTTTTATTTCATTAAACTAAGTTGTCTGTTGCTTGTGTGAATATTTTATGGTTGTTTCACATATATTAGTTATTTAGGCTATATATATATTGGGTTGATTGATTGGTTGGATTCCCGCAGTCTCATTAGCGGATGCCCGCAGTTTCATTAGCGGATGATTACCCTATACGCCCCACGCTATGATTAGTGGATGACCTTCTATACCGCGATATTCTGCCACGAAGCAGAATGGGTATTATTTATGTGCTAACGTCTGTGGATGCAGGAAAACAGGTTGGAGAAATCCAACTGGATTCCTCAAAAATATATATATTCTGTTTGTTTGTTTGTTTGATTTCATATATATTCATATATGACGTGTTAAAATCAAATGATTGAAATATGGTGTGTTAAAATCAAATGATTGAAATATGACGTGTTAAAATCAAATGATTGAAAATTGGATGATTTGATTGTTTTAAATATCACTGGGCTAAGTGTTAATCTATTAAAATATCCGAAAGGGGATATTTGAAATTTTAAATAGGGAATTCTATTTTCTGAAATAGAATTTGAATTTTTGAATAGATATTGAAATATTTACTTGTTTTAAAGGAATAAAAATTTAACAATAAAACAAGTAATTTATTTATAAACAAAGTTTATAAATGAAGTGAAAAGAATTATCATTGGATAATTCAAAAATAAAAATACAAGTGTGAAATTGAAAAAGGGAAATCTGTTTTCAAGAAAATAGAAATATCGATTTCAGAAGGAATTGAAATCAAGACTTGTTTAAAGAATGAATAAAGAAAATTCAATAGAAATTGAATATAAAATTCAAATAAAAATTGAATATAGAAAATATAAAGGAATTCAAAAACAGAATTCGAACAGATTGAAACGAGGATTTGAATATAGAATTTAAATAGAAAGAGACCTTGAGTATAGAATTTCAAAGGGTCAAAATGGATTTTGAAAATAAAATTCAAATAGAATTTGTATATATAAAATATAAATAGAATTTGTATATTGGATAGAATTTGAATATATTGAATTTGAATATACAGAAATTTGAATTCAAAGGAATTCAAATAGAATTTGAATTCAAAGGAATTCAAATGGATTTGAAGAAAGGGAGTTCAAATGAAATTCAAATATAGAATTTTGAAAATAGTGGAGTTTAAACATAGAATTTGAATAAGAGGAATTCAAATGGAATTTAAACTGTGGGATTTGAATAGAGAATCCAAATGGAATATGGAATTTGAATATAGGATTCAAATAGAAAATTCAACGGGGATTTGAATATAGAAATTCAAATGGAGTTTGAATATATGAAATTCAAAGGAAATGCAAATATAGAGTTTGAACGTAGTAATTCAAATGGGATTTGAATAAAGGAAATTCGAAAATAGAAATTCAAATAGAATTTGAAAAATAGAAGTGAATTGAGATTTGAATATAGAATTTCAAACAGAAGTGAAATAGATCGGAAATGCTATGTTGAATTAGGAGAAATTGATTTGATATATATTAAAAATATATATCAGAATCGAGTTAAATTTATTTTAAACGAAGTTTAAAAGGTTATATATATAAATATAATTAAAACGAACTCGCCGCAGCGCTGCAGTTCGTAAATTGACGTTTCGAACTTCAATTGAGCATACAGAACTCAAATTAAGTCGGAATTCTATGAAACAAGAACCGTCAGGACCGACTGAATAATAGCTTTCAAATGAAAGAGAAAAATCTGGATTTCGTCAAATAGATTTTTAGATATGTCAAAATCAAAATTTTAAAAATGCAGCGCCAGAAACCATTATAAACCATAATGGATTTTATATATAAATATTGGGATTTTTAAGCAAATAAAAATCCGGATTTCCATTTAAAAATCTAGACTTGAGTTAGAAAATAAATGTGAACTCAAGTGAAGTAAAGAAGATGATTTTTGAAACAATAATCATATTTTTGATTATTGAATAGAATTAACTAAATCAAAGAAGAATTAGTTAATCGAGTTTGAACTAAAGTTGAACCTTGAAAAGTGAATTTGGCGTTCGTAAATATATATTCGAAATCGAATATAGAACTTTAGTTGAAATTTGAATTCAATTAGTTGATAAGCAAGTTAAAATATATTGGAACATGTCATGTCCAAATATAAAAGTGAAATAGACCAAAGAGTTAATTAACAAGTTAATTAACGAATTGAGTTAAAGCAATTGGGAATAGTTGAAATCAATTGGACAGGTATAGACATACAGGAGACAGGTATGGGATAAAGTGATGAAGGTATATAATTCGCGTGTTCGACAATAAGGTACATGTTTAATTCATATATGAGGTTTTATGCGCCGTATCGGCAAGCCGCTTGGCTTTCTCTTTTTCTTTTTGAGATGAGAAGTTACCGGGAAGCTATTTGAAATTTCCCGATGCTCCGGATGCAGGGGAGGTTATGGCGAATTTTCCCGGAAATTTAAGGAGTTAGAATATTTTTAAGATATTTTGATAGTTAGAAATCATTGTATCGACGTATAGAATTCGATAGGTAAGTGAATATAAAAAAAAATCGAATATTGTAAACAAAAAGGGAAATCTATAAATTAGAAATAGAAAGCGAACTTTATACATGTTTTAAAAATGAATAATTGGATTGTATAGTGTGATTATTCGAGGTAAGGGGTTTTGCCGTTTTGAAGTTGAGGATGTTTTCAGTTAAGGTCTGAGAGGTAATTTTACCCCAACTTGATTGATTTCATTTTAATGGATAAATAGCAAGATCCAGTCTCGAAGAGAAGTATTTGAAAAAGAGTTAGTTGAATAAAATATTTTGGGTGGTTGTAACGACGTTTTACACAACATTCGTTTTAAACCCAAGTGATGGAATTTTGGAAATATAACAAGTAAATATTTCCTGAGTATAATTAAAATAGTCGGGATAGAGATAAGTGATTGGAATTGTTTCCAATTGCAAATAGAGCTATTTTCTAATATATAGAAAATAAAAGAAGTTGATATTGGGAATTGCTTTCCGAATAGCGTAAAGGGCCAATATGGTTATTGAAAATATTTGGGTAACAAATATTGATAAGGAAATGGAGAAGAGATTTAATTAATGAAATATTAATTAAAGAGCCCAGTGATTTGTTTGATATGTTGGATGAACACTTGTTTTTATTCGATAGTTAAATCACAGACTATCGAAGTTTTGACCATCGTTGTCAATATGGAGAGACCGGTTGGATTATTATCCGAAGAACCACTCCGTATCGGCATAAGCGTTGCGAACCAAGTATGCTGAATATATTGAAGACGGAGTAAAGTGCAAGGACTCTTTCTATTAAATAGAATAGTGCCTTCGGTTTTTGTTCAATCCCAGAACGAACGTGAATGGACGAATGTCCGACAGAGTATTTCCAATGATCAAATGGGTTGGTCTGTACGAATATATATGGTTGCAACGGATTTATCCCTTAGCATAATATCCAGAATATTTGTGCAAACTCAACTAGTGATTAACGGATCTGACAATGTGGCATTCAAAGTGATTGTGCTATCAATGAATGGTAAGTATGCGTAGCCTCAGGCCTCAACAACCGGAAAAGGACAAAAATCGGGCAGGCAGCATGGCTATGTGGGTCGCACCCATTAGGATGTATAATCACCTATCTAGAGGTTCATTTAATTTCTTATTCTATTCGATGATGTCCCAGTCGGGAGACGGTTGCTGATCCCAACCGTTGGTGATATACATTCGATACACTCAAGCGAAATGAGTGGTCGGTCATGTATGGGCCGGGTTGCAAGATGTTCTTGTTGAACCCAGTGTATTCCTCTCTAGAGATACACTAGCGGAAGGTGGTTCCATACCTTGTCATGTTGGAAATCCAATCTCCAATAAGCACCATGCGGTTTTTGATTTTACACTATGTATGTGGAGCGTGAGATGCAAACGTTCTGCTATTTGGCTATTTACTTGATGTAGACATTATTATAATATCATTGGATTTGATATCAAAATGTTTTGGGTTATAGTAAGGTAAAAACCGTCCATGTTTATGTGTGGGCTAGTCTTACTATTATCTTTTCTTTCGAAAGGATTTTTAAAAGTTAAACAAGTGGTTGGAGTTTACTCACACCAGTCCCATGACTGACCCAGAGTTTATTTTGTTTTGTTTTCCCTAAACTCTTGGGTGCCCAATTTGTACGGGCAGTCAAGTAGTCGGGATTTCACAGATTCATTTGGAGGAGCTGGAAGCAGGAGGCTTCACCGGTTAGCTATAGGCTATCATATATTCCGCTGTGGACCTTGTTTGTATCTGGAAACAGATGTTTATAACTGTTCCAGAAATGACTGTTGTGCTCTGATGATGGTATGTATATAAAGTTACTGATTTGCATTTCAAAAGTTATGTTATATAATATATTTTATTCGTTCCGCTGTGAGTTGTGATCTTCGTTTTTCTTCTATTCTAATATTTCTTTCTTCCTATTTCTCATCTTCTAACTTCTTTCAATTAATGGTTCGTATTTCTGTGTTATTTGGGTTGGACGTGTGGTGTATTTAGTCAACTCAGATAGCTCAGATTTGCGGGTCATTACAGTGGTATCAGAGCCAGGTTGAGCGAACACCTAGGCTTGTGTGGTATGTACTCATTAGAGATAGGGTCAGTAGTACCCTAGAATGAATTGAGTGTATATACGAGGGCGCGTATTTGCAAATTGATATAGAATTGTTTTGTATTGTGTTGGCTAGTCTGTTGAGTGGATTATGAATTCTGATCGAATAGTGGGACGCCACGAAGTCGATAGGAATTTCTAAACACTTGAACAGAAGATTGAACACGATATTGTTTTAAAGTGGGTGAATGAAATTATTTTACCCAAAATTATATTTTGATATAGAAGGAATAATTTTTGAAATTATTATAATATATGGATGTGTTGGTTGTTATTATTATAATCAAATGAGATCATAAGAAATGAAATGGTTATATAGAACCAAATAGAATTTGTATATGAATGAAATATACAATTGAGACGAATTAAAACTGGATTCAAACCATAAATTGGAATTTAAATCCTGGGAGGTTTGAAATTATTTTCGAAGTATATTAAGATAATATAGCTTTGTTTTGAAGGATTTTTGAATAAAAATCATTTTTAAATGGATTTTGAAAGTGATAAAGCACTGAACTCACTTCAGTGGCTGGAAAATAATTCTGATGATGACTGCAGCTTCAACAGTGTTCATTTTCGAGTTCTAAGTTATGGAATGCTACCTTAAGAAATAAAGTTTTTGATGGAAGTTTGTTTGAAAGAAAGCAAGTTATTTTGGAAAATTCAAATGTTTTGAATTTGTGATGGGTTATAAATATATGTATATATTTATTTCAAAAGAATTTGAAATAGAAACCCGGGAATTTGAATTCTGGAATTTAAATTTAACTTGAGCAAGTTAAATAGATTGAAGCAAATAAATTGAGTAAAACCAATCTGAATGAGTTGAATACATATGACTTGAATATGAAATGAATGTGAATATATATGAGATGTAATATAAACGAGAACCAAAAGTTTTGGTCAGACTGAATTTGTTGAAATTTGAAAAGTTAAGTTTAAACATAAGTAAGATTTGAAAAGTTAATGGGTTTATAGTATTTTTCCTACCTTAGCAATTTCGAGGACGAAATTATTTTAAGGGGGGAAGAATGTAACGACCCAGATTTTTAAACAGTTTATTTTTAATGTTTAGTATGGTTTTAAATATTGAATGGATAATATACATACTATGTTATCGTTTTAAATATCGATTTCAAATTTAATATCGAAGATATTACATTTTCGTAAGACGAAATATAATTGAAATCGAAGTAAAACTGAATCAAAAACAATTCAAATGATTTATAGAAATTCAGTTTGAATAGAATCGATAATAAGTATAATTTATTATTGAGGAATTAATTATTTTGATTATGTTATATTAATTTATATGGTTATTATATGTATACGTTCGAAATAAATTTCAGAAAAATATTCTGTTGAGCACAATACAACGTTATAACATTATAACGATGGTCGGTACACTAAAATAGCAGTTCATTGTGAACCCCGATTTAATCAGTGGATGGGATCGAAATCAAATCGATATATATTTAAAAAGAAATAAAAATCTCTTTAAATCTAGTCGAATTAAAGATGCGGTGTACTTAACCAACATCTCTTTAATACCATGTACCTCCTGTCCCCCTATTCTTCTATAAAATCGCGACATCCCTCTGAAATTCTTCACAAACGAAAATGAAGACCAAAGCTTCAGAAATCAAATGGCCATCCCCTTTCTTTAAAACTGCGATTTCCTTTTCCCTCTTCCTCATTTTCATTTCAACAGAATAAGTAAATCAAAACCCCTTTATTTCAAAAGCCGCTACCCTCCTCTCCTCCGTTGGTTACTAATCAAAGATCGAAAGGGAAAATCGCGATGGATTCGGGTGTTCGAACGAGGTGAGGTTATCGCGATTCAGGAGTTCGATCTTGATGTTTGGGAAAGCGATGGTGTCGGAAGTTCAAGGGAGAAGCTCGCACACTAATTTGTGGGGTTCGAACAATGCTTGCAGGTTTGGGGAAGGACTTCCACGTCCAAGAAATAGGGAAGAAGGAGATTTGAGGTTCGGACTTGGTGATTTAGGGGTCGCGACTCCAAAGCAGTGACAGGAAGGTCGCGATGTACAGATCTGAGAAGAAATTCAAGGAAGCTACGATGAGGGTAGCGGGTTATTGGAGATTTTGGGAAGGGTCTGCGCAGTTCAAAATTTGTTTAACAGTGAGCAGTCCGACGAGTTAATGGAGGAAGAAAGATTTTACAACAGCTAAGGAGTTTGATTTGGAAAGAAGGAATCGAAAATATTATTAAGGTAAATTTGTTTTTTCCCTTTCTTTTAGTAATAAATTTTTTATTTATATAAATAGTTTAATGGGTAGATAATAAGTATAAATTGTTAAATTTATACGAGATTTCATCGAATTGAATGGGTCGAGAAATTCGTAGCTCCGAAAGACTTAAGCTGGGATTAAATTGGAAATCAGAATGGATCGACGAATTAAAAAGAAATCCCGGTGAGTAAATCTCACTCACCTTTAGAATTATTTTTATTTCATTAAACTAAGTTGTCTGTTGCTTGTGTGAATATTTTATGGTTGTTTCACATATATTAGTTATTTAGGCTATATATATATTGGGTTGATTGATTGGTTGGATTCCCGCAGTCTCATTAGCGGATGCCCGCAGTTTCATTAGCGGATGATTACCCTATACGCCCCACGCTATGATTAGTGGATGACCTTCTATACCGCGATATTCTGCCACGAAGCAGAATGGGTATTATTTATGTGCTAACGTCTGTGGATGCAGGAAAACAGGTTGGAGAAATCCAACTGGATTCCTCAAAAATATATATATTCTGTTTGTTTGTTTGTTTGATTTCATATATATTCATATATGACGTGTTAAAATCAAATGATTGAAATATGGTGTGTTAAAATCAAATGATTGAAATATGACGTGTTAAAATCAAATGATTGAAAATTGGATGATTTGATTGTTTTAAATATCATTGGGCTAAGTGTTAATCTATTAAAATATCCGAAAGGGGATATTTGAAATTTTAAATAGGGAATTCTATTTTCTGAAATAGAATTTGAATTTTTGAATAGATATTGAAATATTTACTTGTTTTAAAGGAATAAAAATTTAACAATAAAACAAGTAATTTATTTATAAACAAAGTTTATAAATGAAGTGAAAAGAATTATCATTGGATAATTCAAAAATAAAAATACAAGTGTGAAATTGAAAAAGGGAAATCTGTTTTCAAGAAAATAGAAATATCGATTTCAGAAGGAATTGAAATCAAGACTTGTTTAAAGAATGAATAAAGAAAATTCAATAGAAATTGAATATAAAATTCAAATAAAAATTGAATATAGAAAATATAAAGGAATTCAAAAACAGAATTCGAACAGATTGAAACGAGGATTTGAATATAGAATTTAAATAGAAAGAGACCTTGAGTATAGAATTTCAAAGGGTCAAAATGGATTTTGAAAATAAAATTCAAATAGAATTTGTATATATAAAATATAAATAGAATTTGTATATTGGATAGAATTTGAATATATTGAATTTGAATATACAGAAATTTGAATTCAAAGGAATTCAAATAGAATTTGAATTCAAAGGAATTCAAATGGATTTGAAGAAAGGGAGTTCAAATGAAATTCAAATATAGAATTTTGAAAATAGTGGAGTTTAAACATAGAATTTGAATAAGAGGAATTCAAATGGAATTTAAACTGTGGGATTTGAATAGAGAATCCAAATGGAATATGGAATTTGAATATAGGATTCAAATAGAAAATTCAACGGGGATTTGAATATAGAAATTCAAATGGAGTTTGAATATATGAAATTCAAAGGAAATGCAAATATAGAGTTTGAACGTAGTAATTCAAATGGGATTTGAATAAAGGAAATTCGAAAATAGAAATTCAAATAGAATTTGAAAAATAGAAGTGAATTGAGATTTGAATATAGAATTTCAAACAGAAGTGAAATAGATCGGAAATGCTATGTTGAATTGGGAGAAATTGATTTGATATATATTAAAAATATATATCAGAATCGAGTTAAATTTATTTTAAACGAAGTTTAAAAGGTTATATATATAAATATAATTAAAACGAACTCGCCGCAGCGCTGCAGTTCGTAAATTGACGTTTCGAACTTCAATTGAGCATACAGAACTCAAATTAAGTCGGAATTCTATGAAACAAGAACCGTCAGGACCGACTGAATAATAGCTTTCAAATGAAAGAGAAAAATCTGGATTTCGTCAAATAGATTTTTAGATATGTCAAAATCAAAATTTTAAAAATGCAGCGCCAGAAACCATTATAAACCATAATGGATTTTATATATAAATATTGGGATTTTTAAGCAAATAAAAATCCGGATTTCCATTTAAAAATCTAGACTTGAGTTAGAAAATAAATGTGAACTCAAGTGAAGTAAAGAAGATGATTTTTGAAACAATAATCATATTTTTGATTATTGAATAGAATTAACTAAATCAAAGAAGAATTAGTTAATCGAGTTTGAACTAAAGTTGAACCTTGAAAAGTGAATTTGGCGTTCGTAAATATATATTCGAAATCGAATATAGAACTTTAATTGAAATTTGAATTCAATTAGTTGATAAGCAAGTTAAAAATATATTGGAACATGTCATGTCCAAATATAAAAGTGAAATAGACCAAAGAGTTAATTAACAAGTTAATTAACGAATTGAGTTAAAGCAATTGGGAATAGTTGAAATCAATTGGACAGGTATTGACATACAGGAGACAGGTATGGGATAAAGTGATGAAGGTATATAATTCGCGTGTTCGACAATAAGGTACATGTTTAATTCATATATGAGGTTTTATGCGCCGTATCGGCAAGCCGCTTGGCTTTCTCTTTTTCTTTTTGAGATGAGAAGTTACCGGGAAGCTATTTGAAATTTCCCGATGCTCCGGATGCAGGGGAGGTTATGGCGAATTTTCCCGGAAATTTAAGGAGTTAGAATATTTTTAAGATATTTTGATAGTTAGAAATCATTGTATCGACGTATAGAATTCGATAGGTAAGTGAATATAAAAAAAATCGAATATTGTAAACAAAAAGGGAAATCTATAAATTAGAAATATAAAGCGAACTTTATACATGTTTTAAAAATGAATAATTGGATTGTATAGTGTGATTATTCGAGGTAAGGGGTTTTGCCGTTTTGAAGTTGAGGATGTTTTCAGTTAAGGTCTGAGAGGTAATTTTACCCCAACTTGATTGATTTCATTTTAATGGATAAATAGCAAGATCCAGTCTCGAAGAGAAGTATTTGAAAAAGAGTTAGTTGAATAAAATATTTTGGGTGGTTGTAACGACGTTTTACACAACATTCGTTTTAAACCCAAGTGATGGAATTTTGGAAATATAACAAGTAAATATTTCCTGAGTATAATTAAAATAGTCGGGATAGAGATAAGTGATTGGAATTGTTTCCAATTGCAAATAGAGCTATTTTCTAATATATAGAAAATAAAAGAAGTTGATATTGGGAATTGCTTTCCGAATAGTGTAAAGGGCCAATATGGTTATTGAAAATATTTGGGTAACAAATATTGATAAGGAAATGGAGAAGAGATTTAATTAATGAAATATTAATTAAAGAGCCCAGTGATTTGTTTGATATGTTGGATGAACACTTGTTTTTATTCGATAGTTAAATCACAGACTATCGAAGTTTTGACCATCGTTGTCAATATGGAGAGACCGGTTGGATTATTATCCGAAGAACCACTCCGTATCGGCATAAGCGTTGCGAACCAAGTATGCTGAATATATTGAAGACGGAGTAAAGTGCAAGGACTCTTTCTATTAAATAGAATAGTGCCTTCGGTTTTCGTTCAATCCCAGAACGAACGTAAACGGACGAATGTCCGACAGAGTATTTCCAATGATCAAATGGGTTGGTCTGTACGAATATATATGGTTGCAACGGATTTATCCCTTAGCATAATATCCAGAATATTTGTGCAAACTCAACTAGTGATTAACGGATCTGACAATGTGGCATTCAAAGTGATTGTGCTATCAATGAATGGTAAGTATGCGTAGCCTCAGGCCTCAACAACCGGGAAAGGACAAAAATCGGGCAGGCAGCATGGCTATGTGGGTCGCACCCATTAGGATGTATAATCACCTATCTAGAGGTTCATTTAATTTCTTATTCTATTCGATGTTGTCCCAGTCGGGAGACGGTTGCTGATCCCAACCGTTGGTGATATACATTCGATACACTCAAGCGAAATGAGTGGTCGGTCATGTGTGGGCCGGGTTGCAAGATGTTCTTGTTGAACCAAGTGTATTCCTCTCTAGAGATACACTAGCGGAAGGTGGTTCCATACCTTGTCATGTTGGAAATCCAATCTCCAATAAGCGCCATGCGGTTTTTGATTTTATACTATGTATGTGGAGCGTGAGATGCAAACGTTCTGCTATTTGGCTATTTACTTGATGTAGACATTATTATAATATCATTGGATTTGATATCAAAATGTTTTGGGTTATAGTAAGGTAAAAACCGTCCATGTTTATGTGTGGGCTAGTCTTACTATTATCTTTTCTTTCGAAAGGATTTTTAAAAGTTAAACAAGTGGTTGGAGTTTACTCACACCAGTCCCATGACTGACCCAGAGTTTATTTTGTTTTGTTTTCCTAAACTCTTGGGTGCCCAATTTGTACGGGCAGTCAAGTAGTCGGGATTTCACAGATTCATTTGGAGGAGCTGGAAGTAGGAGGCTTCACCGGTTAGCTATAGGCTATCATATATTCCGCTGTGGACCTTGTTTGTATCTGGAAACAGATGTTTATAACTGTTCCAGAAATGACTGTTGTGCTCTGATGATGGTATGTATATAAAGTTACTGATTTGCATTTCAAAAGTTATGTTATATAATATATTTTATTCGTTCCGCTGTGAGTTGTGATCTTCGTTTTTCTTCTATTCTAATATTTCTTTCTTCCTATTTCTCATCTTCTAACTTCTTTCTATTAATGGTTCGTATTTCTGTGTTATTTGGGTTGGACGTGTGGTGTATTTAGTCAACTCAGATAGCTCAGATTGGCGGGTCGTTACACCATCTCAATCTATTTAACTTCATAAGTTAAATTTGAATTTCATAATTTAAATTCCTGGGTTTTATTTCAAATCAATTTGAAATCATAATAACAATTCAAAACCCTTTGAATTTCTGAATAACTTATTTATTCAAAACAATTCAAAAACAAAAATTTTGGTAGTAATCCATCACTTAGAAACTCAAAAATGAATACCGATGATGTCCGGGTCATCATCGGAATTATTTCCCGGCGACCGAAGTGAGTTCAATACTATATCACTTTCAAAACCATTTCTAAACACTTCTATTTTGAAATACAATTCAAAATACCATTCACAGTGCTTGTAAAACAATTTAAAATCTCCTAGGATTTTAAAATTCTCATATACTTAATCCAAATCCATTTACAAACACCTTTCCAAACCCCAAAGTTTTAAATTTCAATTCTGGTTTAAATTCAGTTCTAATTCATTTCGTAACACTTATACGAATTTTATTTGGTTATATGTATAACCTACTCAATTTTCAATGTTATTCAATTATAATAATGACCAACACATCAAATATAATAATTCCAATTTTAATCCTTCTTTTATATCAAAATACAGTTTGGGCAAAATTGTTTCATTTACCCTCTTTTCAAAACATACCGTGTCGGTCCATCATATTCAAGTGTTTATAAACCCCTACCGATATAGTGGATCAAACTGATCGACCAGAACTCATAAATAACTCAACCAATAAATCTCCACAACATAAAACAATTTTTTTTATAAAATCTACAAATACGTTCACTTGTATATATACACTCAACTCAATCTATGGTATTACTAACCCCATCTCTACTGATTCATGCCACAGAGCCAAGGTAATCACTTAACCTTCAGTCTGATACCACTGTAACGACCCAGGGAAATTTTCGACCTTGGTAATCGACATACAACACCATGTCGACTATCCAAGCATCGGAAATACCAGATAGTTAATGAAAGAAATTAGAGGGTGAGAATAGGTAAGATAGAAAATTAGATTATAAGAAGAAGAACATACAACATTAGAGTAACACGAATCTCACAGTGGAACGAATAAAATATACTATATAACATAACATTGAAATACAAATTTGTACTTGAATATACATACCATTATCAAAGTACAACACTTATAACACAGCGGAAATAAAATATACTATATAACATAACTTGAATACAAATTAGATTATAATCCTGAAGCCTCCTGCTCTAAGCTCTCAGTATCTGTAAAATACCGACTACTTGACTGCCTGTACAAATTTGGGCACCTAAGAGTTTAGGGAAAACAAAACAAAATAAACTTAGTGTCAGTCATGGGACTGGTATGAATAAAACCATTTAAAAACAGTTGATAAAATAAATGATATCTCATAAGACCATTCCGTATAACATGGAATGAGTTTTTCCCTTATGAGAATCCAAAACACTTGATTTATCATTCGAAATCCTTTTGAAAGAAACGATAGTCTTTATATCAAAACTCTTTGGATATTATAACAGTGTCTATTAACCACAATATAATAATCATCTAGTAGAACGCTTTCATCTCACGTTCCACATACATAATATATAATCAAAAATCGCAGGTGCTTATTAGTTAATGGATTCCAACTGGCAAGGTATGGGACCACCTTCCGACAATATATCTCTAGAGAGGAATACACCAGGTTCAACAAGAACATCTTGCAACCTAGGCTAAACATGACCGATCACTCTTTTCGCTTGAGTGTACTGAATGTATTATCACCAACGATTGCGATCAGCAACTGTTTTCCAAAAGGGACAGCATCGAAATAGATTATAGAAGTAAATGGAATTTCTCTAGATCAGGTGACAATACACCCTAATTGTCAGCTAATCACTTAGCCATGCGACCTACCCGACTTTATACTATTTCCTGGTTGTGTGGCTAGAGGCCATAACGTATAGATCACACCTTTATTTACTCTGAATGTTACATCGTCATACCCGTCAAATCACAAATTGATTTCCCCAAAAATATCACGGGTATACAACTAAGAGAAACGAATTCCTCCATCACCAAACGTAATTGTGTTTGGAGAGATCAACTTATGCGATCTATTAAATATACTCTGTCAGACATTCTTCCATACAGGTCGTCCTGGGACTGGACAGACCAAAGGTATTATTCTGTAAATCCATCTTAGGCAATTTCTACCTAGGATTTACTGAACATCCCTTGCATAACTCCGTCTTTAATTATCTTCATCATATTTGATTCGCAACACTAATGCCATACAGAGTGATTTTTCAGATAATATATCTGATCCCGGTCTCTCCGTATTGACAACGGAAATGGTCAAAATCTTTGATAGTCGATGATTTAACTATTAAAGGAAAACATGTGTACAAACAACGGTCGTATTCCCAAATGGAAATATTACCGATTAATCATCATTTCATTTCCCATTTATCATTTCCATATATTCATTAATTCCTTATTTTCTAAAATTAGAAAATATACGTTATTAACTTTGGAAAACGTTTCCATTTATGATTCACGTATCAATATCTTCCCACCTCTATCAATCTCTAACTGTAAACTAGTAAGAGAACAACTTCCCAAGTATAAACCCCGAAGGCCGAAACCAACATCAAATTGATACCTAGAAAGCTATTTAACTCAACTAATTTCCAGTTAGTTTCTAATTTCAGTAATTCCATTTAAATTCCTACTTCAAACCCTAAATTCCTTTATAATATTTTATTTGCAAAATATTTACCTTAATCTAATTTTTCACATAGAATGTGAATAATATTTCTTTACATAATCAAAACAGTTTGATTTTTGTATTTAAAAACAATACTTCAAACCGAAATTCTATTTATATTTTATTTGTAGAATTATTCATACAAATATCCTTTTTATTTATAACACTTAAATCTAATTTATAATTCCCTTTATATAATTCTATTCATTCTATATAAACCTTTTATATAATTTCTATTCATTTTATATAAATCCTTTTATATAATTTCTATTCATTTTATATAAATCCTTTTATAAAATTCTTTCCATTTTATAAATATTTCCTTTTATAATTCTATTTACTTTCCAAATTCCCTTGTATAATATCCTATTTATTTTCCAAATAAATATTTCATTTTCAATATCATATATATTTCCTATAAATATTTCATTTTCAATATCATATTTATTTCCTATAAATATTTCATTTTCAATATCATATTTATTTCCTATAAATATTTCATTTTCAAAATATACTTTGAAAATTCCCTTTTTACATTCCAGTATTTTATGGTATTTAAAATACTGATCAACGTCATCTACACACCCATAATCAATCACAGATTATGTATCACATCATATATCACAATATATGAAAATAAATAGTATTATAAATATTGAGGAATCCTGTTGGATCCCTCCAACCTGTTTTCCCTGCATCACAGATGTTAAACAATATAAATAACATCGATTTCATTTCAATATGAAATATTCCAATAAACAGAATCAATTTTTGATTAACGATATATATATAAATATCATTATCTATAATTTCAACCACTAAATCAGCAATTCAACCAATCAATCATCATTTATCAACACAAGATTATATTTATAAAAATATAAACTGTTAGAGTTAGTGATTTTTACTCACGTTGGACGGTAATCGTTAAATAATGATAATATTCATTGATTCAGATCAGACAATTTATTTCGTTATAAATTGTAACGAGCTCCAATTCACTCCCAATCAGTTCCATTGTTTACCCATCGTCCATATGAACCCAACAGATCTTGTTTTGCTGAATTCCGCTAACATATGAATAAGATATTTAATTTACAAATTTTAATACTAAATTTTAAATATAATACTTAGATTATTTTTAACTTGGGCTTTACCATTTTAAACAAGCCCAACTAAACACATTGAAACCCAGACTGTTACATTACTCTTCTTCCTCCTGCTTTTGAAAATGGCGTATCCTCCTCAACCCAAATGGCCATTCACGCATCCTTTAACCGCAAACCGCACCTTCACCATACTCTTAAAATTCAAAATAAAAATATCCTGAAACTCCACTTCGAAAACTACAACATCCAATACCATTCATGATCAACTCGCGCCCTCTCTTCAAAATCCGTCGATCGCCAATTTCACGCGATGCTGAAGAAGACAACGACTAAAATTCAAATAAAACTCCACAAAAATTACACCATAGGTTGTTAATTACCTTCTGAAACCCAATATGGCATTACAAAGCCAAATCGATACTCCAATCTTCTCGAATCTCTAACCCTAGGAACTAATGTTGAAAATGTCGAACTCCAGACAACTATCGAGTTTAACAATATATACACCACTGTGAAGAGCTCAATCTCAGAAGCGCAGAATTATATATTTCAAGATTTTTAAGTAGGTATTTCGTTTGATTTTGATTTTTGAAACCTCACAAATGTTTTGCTGTGTGAAAAATTTCTGGCGGCGGATATCCACGCTGACCATAGGAATGGAAAAATTAGGTTAGGGCCAGGTTAAGGATATATTTATAAAGGTGGGAAAATATTATTTTAATCAATTTTATATTCATATGAAATCAATCGTTGTTTGTTTTTATCATTTAAAATTCCATATAGTCACATACGATATCCAATTTCAATGAAAATGGTCATACGACTATATTTCGACATTACGGACCCAACGAAACTTGTTTCGTTGAATTCCGACTCTGTTTGCTCACACAGCGTATTTTTAAAGTCAAATTATTGACTGTTTTTCACATTAAAATTCCGTACGACCGCATACTGACTCCAAAAATCACAAAAATTGAAATCTAGCAATAATTTAGTATTCCGGATCCAACAAAATTAGTTTCGTCGAAAACAGAGGTCGTTTGCAAAATTGACTATTTTTAAAGATCTAAATAAACCCATTTAAATATTAATATATTTAAAAATAATTAAATTTAATATTAATAAAATAATATTATTGTATATATATTCACATAGAATATAATACAGCTCCAAAATATTCCTATCTGAATTTACAACTCGACAATCAAATCCAGATTAAATCAGTATTTAATTTATATTGAAAATCCATTTATAATATAAATAAATCGTTATAAATTATAAAGGAATTCCATAGCAACTTTTCAAAAATTTGATTTGGACATAACTCACAATCTACACGATGAAATCTCGAATTTTCTCTTTCATTAGAAAAATATACTTCACCAGTTCCGAACGTTTCTTGTTTCACAGAAATCCGACTTAAAACGGATTCTGTATATTCGTTTAAAGTTTGAATTGCCAAATTACGAACTGCCGTGCCATTTCGAGCTCGATTATAATTATAATATAAATTATACGTTCAACTGATATTTATAAATAAATTCGTTAATATAATTCATTTCTAAACTGAATTATATATTTTAAATTGTCCAATTCACACAATATTGTGAATTCTGTTATTTTCGATTATTTCAAAAATAAATATATTATTCTATTATTTATATTAATTAAATATTCAATAATATTTAATTTTGGTCATTTTAAATTACCAAACCATTATTTAAATAATTAAATAAATTATTTATTATTCATTAAAAATACGGGTCGTTACAAGAGGCATGTCTAACACTGATGTCATAAGCATCTCTGCCCTTAAAATTTTGTATAGAGGCATTTGTATCATCAGTTTATTAGATAAATAGACTGCATACTAAAGTCTTATGATATAGATGTCCATATGAGATGACGTTTGGTGTCAGACTAGACTATCATGAACTTAAGACATTTGGATGTTTATGTTTTCCTTATCTCAGGCCATACAACAAACATAAATTAAGCCTAAAATCTACACCATGCACCTTTTTGGGTTATGTAAATAACCAAAATGGATACAAATGTTTAAGTGGATGTGATAGGCTGTTTATTTCAAGACATATTGTTTTTAATGAACATGTATTTCCTTTTCAAAAAAGGAGATAAAGACAGTAAAAAGAAATATCAATTTAGAAATTACTGTTTCGCCACCGCCAACATTATCTGAAGACACAACTGATAATAAAAAATATGAGAAGCATGATGGTACTGAAGAAAATAACACTTTACCAAGTACATGATCTAACTACAGTTCAAGTGCTTTTGCAAATGATGGAAATCTATCTAACAACAATGAAACAACGCAAGGAAATATCAGTGCATAGAGTACAGGTGCAGAAAGTGACAATACTACCAATTCCCATAGTTCAGATGACAATTAAGATCTAAACGGAAATATTCATCACATGATCACTAGAGCAAAAAGAGGCATATTCAAGCCGATGATATATACTGCTAGCATGAATGACAGAGAACCAATTAACTTTCATGAAGCATACAGAAGTTAAAAGTGAAAAATGCCATGGATGAGGAATATAGTGCTCTAATTAAAAAAACATGGAGCCTGATTCCTCCACCCAATCACAAAAACATAATAGGTTGTAAGTGGACAATATAAGCTTAAAAGAAATCTAGATGGTAGCATTCTAAAACATAAAGCAAGAGCCATGGCTAGAGGTTATTATTCTCAGGAATATGGGTTCAATTTTAATGAGACTTTCTCACCAGTTGTAAAACCAACAACCGTCAGGGTTATAATAAGTATTTCCTTACACAAACAATGGTGTATGAGGCAACTAAATGTTCATAATGCATTTCTTAATGGTGATGTTAGATAGGATGTCTACATGCAGTAGCCTAGTAGATGTGGAAAAGATAAAAAAGGAGAGTTGGTCTGCAAATTACACAAGGCCACATACACAGTCTTAAATAGGCCTCAAGGATTTGGAATGATAAACTCAAAATTACATTCAAAAAATTGGGGCTCATGACTTCTTAGTCAAATAATTCTTTACATATCAGAAGACAGAATCAGTGTGTTACATGCATCTTAGTGTATATAGATGACATTCTCATCACTGGGAACAACAGTGTAGAAATCAATGAAATAGTTGAATATCTCAATTAGACATTTTCTATCATGGACCTAAGGAAACTAAGTTATTTCCTAGGAATACAAGTGATATAGAAGTCCAAAACTGAAATACAGTTATCAGGAAGGAAGTATATTACAGAATTACTCGTTCGTGCCAAGATGGACAAAGCTAAAGCCTTGCCAACCCCAATGACAAGTGGTCTAAGATTATCCAAGAATAAAGATGAACCCATCAAGATGTTAAATTCTACATATCTATTGTGGGTGCCCTACAGTATGTTACAGTAACCAGACCAGAACTATGCTATAGCGTTAACAAAATTTGTCAAGTTATGCAAAATCATCTCAATGAACATTGGTGTGCAATCAAAAGAATCTTACGCTACTTGAAAGGAACTATGGGATAACATTAAAAGCAAGTAAGTAGATCCACATTCAAGCTTACAGCGATGCTGATTGAGCATCGGATCCAGAAGACCACAGATCAACTACAGGATATTACGTCTTTATGGGCCCAAATCGAATTTTCTGGGGTTCGAAGAAGCAGCCAACAATCTCATGCTCCAGTACAGAAGCAGAATACCGATCAGTTGCAAGCACAACAACCGCAATCATGTGGAGTAACTCACTAGTTCGTGAACTAGGGTTTCAGTCCAATAAAACTCCGGTGATCTGGTGTGATAATTTGAACACCGTTTCCTTGTCTGCCAACCCACAACATGCACGTATGAAGCACATCAAAATCGACTTTTACTTCGTACGCGAACAAACCATGGCATGCAAATTAAGCGGCAACCATGTCCCAGACTACTTCCAGAAGGCTGATGTTCTGACAAAGGCCCTCTTGTCGTAGAATTATCTCAGAATTAAGAGAAGATCTATGTGTTAAAGAAGGCGGTAGAGAGGAAGAGAGATGCAAGAAACCCTAGATGGAATCGAGGGGGAATAATAAAGCCAATTGTATATTACCGCATATCTCATACATCATAGTACAGAGTCGATTGGGCTAGGCCCACTTCTTTTATTTGTTTATTGCATTTAGCACGTATAGCTTGTGAGTGTGCGTGTGTATGTGTGTGTGTGTGTGTGTGTATATGGGCATTAAGCACCGCCTTTTATATATAATAGGAGTAAATCGATAAGAAAGTTACAAAAAATAAAGATGAAATGCAAAAAATTAATAACTAGGATATACAGCTTGGCTTTACCTTAGCAGTTTTTTTTATTGCTATTATACAATAGATTCAGAGAAATTCAAATACAATCTCAAAATTCCATTGAAGATTGGTAATGTTTTATTTTATTTTTCCTTTAAGAAAGAAAATAGTAAAGTGCTAAAATCTTAGACCCTTTTCTATTACAAGGAGCCCACTGTTTATAGCTGAAGTAGAGTGTAATTAAACCTTTAGGTTGTCATATAGTCAGATCGAGGGGAAAAAAAGAGGTTATCCTTAATATACTAATGAATTACCTGCTAATTTAGTTCCATTTTCCCTACTTTTCTCTATAAAAAATTCTTAGCTCCTCCAATTAATCTTCATTTGTTGTCTTTAAGCTAATTTATCCAAGTTTTCACTAAAAATATTGATTAATGGGAGGAAACTCATGCATTTATACTATTGGACTAAACATATTTTCCTCTTTTCCTTTCTGCATTGTTACTTCTTCATTCACTAACAGTTGAGAGAAAGCATGATTATATATGAATGGATATTGATCCATCAATGATTGCTATCGATCCATAAATTTAGCTAATTTCCCCTATTTTCTTTGCTCGCTCTTCCTAAGCACCAACTTTCTAAGATGAAAAGTATACAAATTATATAATATATTAACATTATTAGTAAATTAAAAGTCGAATTGACTCAAAAAGAAACTAAGCTAAAAATATACATCGAACCTTAACAAACTACGGGTATTGTATTTTGCATTTTCAATATTTATAAAAAAAATAAAGATATCAAAAGAGATATCAAAATTTTATGTTATTATGACGACGATGAAGGGACGATGAAGATATACAGTGACTACGAAGGAAACAAATTTGTTTATTACTTTTATTATAGCTTCATTTTTTCAAATTGGTTGTTTTCAAGAAAATATGTATCGTCTGCATGGTTTTGAAGAAAATAGAAATTATAAAAGGGAAGACCAAACAAAACCAAATAATACTATAGAACTCAAAGAACAGTGATCTATGCAGTTGGAGAAAAATTGGAGGAGATTATCTAACAGACTTAACCTCAAAAATAATGTTTTATTCATTAGAGACAGAAGCCAAGTTGGTAAGATAACTAATAATGCAATAGACGTCAATAAAGGAAGTTGCAATTCATTAAATAACGTACGTGCATATTTGTTTGGTTAAATGCAGTGCAATCTGATATGTACTTATGATAATATAAAGGTTCATTTTTTCAAAGTATTATTTCAAAGTAAATTTTATAAAGCTGAAGAATATGTTTTGCACGCAACTGAAATAAACAATTTTTTGCGATAAACAAGAGTATCTTGTCCTAAATAAAGACAAGCTTAATTAATTAGCTCTATCTGCAAACAAAGCCCAGTGTCCAAAATCTATCCATGCAAAAATGCATTACGGAAAAATAAATGTGTTAGAAAAGGTTATTAGTGAAAGTTGTACATTTAAAAAAAAAGTGCTGCAAGAGGGAACAATCTCTAATCAATCAAAAAATACAATTCAGTTTTATTTGTTGAATTCAATGGGATAAAAATTTAATTTCAGTTGACTAACGTGAAAACTTCCGCAACAATCATTTCTTTGTACATTTTGACGTATCGATGATTCAAATGTAATAGCTTTGTCTTAAAAAAAAGGATATGCTACTATGATCGAATTAGTTTCGGTCAAAAACTGAGAAATAGGCTATTCATTTAATTCAGGGAGGGTATGGATGTAATTTCATCAGTGGGCCTTCTTTTTTGTTTTTTGCCGCATATTCTAACAAAATAGAAACCGGGTACAATAGCATTTTCATAAAAAAACTACCGTAAATTTTTTATGAAACGATGGAGCGAATAAATCAAATAATAGAAGCATACACTAAGATTTTTCTTAACTCCTTTTACCGTAGTAGCATGTCATATAATTGTTTGAACAGTTTTCTACCTACACATGCCCAAAGCGGAATTACTTTGAACCTTGTCATATAGAAACCTACCACACAACGATCATCTTCTTTTATAGCACATGTTATATATCACTTTGCATACCAATTATACATAGTGGTAAGAAAAAGAGAAAACACATTTTATACAAACAACGGAAAAACAGTATAAAATCACTAAAACACTAATTTTCACTGTGGAATAGTTTTGTAGTTCTTTCATTGATTGGTAATGAACTGCCACAAAACTTTGGCTCCCTCTCATTCCTTTTTCCTGCACTTGTCCAAGGTCTTGTTGCGTAACGTATCAGATGAATTACAGCTTCTTTATCTTTATGTTAATTGCTATTAGCACATTAATATTGCTTCTTTGTGTTCTTGTGCATAGAATTGTTGGTGGTATAACCAGATATTTAGTTAAATAAATATACGGAAAAGTATCATGCCATGGAGAAAGCAACATCCGACATCGTTACAACTTTAGCTATTTCCAAAGATGGCATAAGTTTCACTTGTATACAATTCAACTTAGATTTGCACGTGTAAAGATGCACACTGATATTAATATACAGATTTCCTTGGGCTTTGCAAACTACTTTCTAACTTTGAAACGCAGTATCATTCGGTTTGTTGTGTGCATAGTTGTGAAGACCGAACCTTAAGTCAAACTGTGGCAGTGCAAGGTTTAGGGTTCTCATGATTCAACTAGTCAGACCGTGAGAACCGCACTGATAGTTTATTTCTATTTTTTGATGTAAATGTAAAATTATTCTAATATAAATAAAAGCTAACCAATTATGATAAGCACCATTGTCCAAACTGGTTAGGACACCATGACATGGTGCAAGATGTTATGGGATCCATTTTCGTCTTAAACCCACTTGTGATGTAGTGCGTTATATACTACCTAATTGGAATAATTATATAACAACTTACCATAGCAAAGTTGTAAATTATTAACTTTTTATAACAAAAGAGGACTAGTTCGAAATAGTTCGTAAAATGTTCATAATAAAGAATTATGTCATCCAAAATTTAATGACAATTGCTCTGAAATTTATTAAGTCAAAAACGGAAAAGTGAAGTAATTATTTTTTTTCCTCAAATTTAAAGAACCATGAGGTTCAAAAAGGTCGGTCTAGAGATTTTTAAAGGGATTTGAGGTTAAACCGCGGGTTTGTGCACGCATAAGGTTATTTCACTTTCAGAGCCATGATGTTCTAAGGCCGAAGGTTAACCGCGATCGAACCGAGGTTAGGTTGGGTCTTTAAAACGCTGGTTGTGTGTGTATTTGTGTGTACAGGAGAGGCTATGAAAACACAAGATTAAACACAAAACCAAATACATAAATGTTAAACCATTAAATTTATTTGTCTTAACATGAAAGGTGGAGTTTATAAAAGATCTACACATTGAGATTTCTTATACCTAATTTTATGTGTCATCGTTCGGTGTCACACATACACACACACACACACACACACACATATATATATATATATACACACACACACATACACACACACATATACATATATATTTACATAGTCAAAGCATTGTATTGCATTTTAAATGTTATTACATGATGAGTTATTTTAGGCAATATCCAATACTAACATGAAAGAAGGTTGATAAACGTGTATATATCTCAGAAATAAAAAAAATAATCAAAAAGTGTATTGCTAATTAGAGGAGGAAGAGACGAAATGAGAAATTAAGTGAATAAATTTAGATTTAACTTCATGAAGAGAGACCATAAAAGCTTCCGACCTGTTCATAAAAATGGATTAGCATATACAGTCATCAAATTAGAAAACGACCTAATTGTTAACAATTATTTTCTTAGGTTCACATCGCACATTTAACTTTGCATTCAATCAATCTAGAAATATAAAAAATTAACAAATCTATTTTTCCTAGGTCCATAGAATCCCCTTTACTTATACCCTATACACGTGTGAGTATCTTTTCCCGCCACTTCAAATAACACCTTTATTTCGTTGTTATTTGAAGCATGGATATGCTTAAAAATAATCATCAATTACAAAATATAATAACAGTAAGAATGTCTTAGGAGTAGTTAGATACCCAACAATGGCTCAACCATACAGGTCTGTAATTGTATATATGTTCCAACAAAATAAATTGTTTGGTATCTAATTTGAATCTACCCTGAGTTTGAAAATTAAATTAAGGCTTTCTAGAGTGTCACACAGGTTGCGCTTTGTAATTTATTTTCTACCGATTTTGAATGGTTTTGGATGGCTTTATACTTGTTATGTTTTCATAGTTTACAAGTTTGAGGTAATATATAACATACTACATGGCAAATGGGTTGGATCACCCCACCAAACATCAATCGGACCTATGACCTTTTACACCATTTCCAAATACATTAGCCAGTTTAAACAAGATGCTTGTCTGTAAAACCAGTGAAATTCAGTGTAGTGTAATTTTAATAGTAATGTTTAACCCATCAAATTGAAGTGTTTAGAGGGGTTGTATTTTTTTTTTCAGTTATACCTGATTACTTATATTGTATAATTAATCTTCACAAATATAGGAGATAAATACAAGGAAATACATGTAATGTTACTTTAACGAAAAACTTTCAAAATCGGTGTATGTTAAACTCTCAAATAACTATTGATCGACAATAAGAACTCTATTTGTAAATCAATCAAAATCATTAACATCAAAACCAGTAATCTTAAAACCTCATAACTGGTATCACAAATCTACCAAGTGAAGCCATTGTTGAAAGCCACCTTGTAATTTGGATTCTGGACTTCGGTC
The DNA here is from genome assembly GCA_030737875.1 of Allium sativum. Classification (NCBI taxonomy): domain Eukaryota; kingdom Viridiplantae; phylum Streptophyta; class Magnoliopsida; order Asparagales; family Amaryllidaceae; genus Allium; species Allium sativum. The sequence goes on from CM060920.1 coordinate 695,327,796, forward strand.
AATTGATGTTAATTATGATAAAAACATCTAATCAACGGTTTCGTTGCAGATGCAAGGAAGGTAATGTAAAATGGAAAAGAGATGTGATTAGGTTTTCTCCTTCTCCACTTAACAATCAAATAATAATCGTAGATGGAATATATAAATCGACGAACCTTATATTTGCAGTGCTCTAAAATTCCATTTTCAAAAGCAATCTTTTTGGGAGATCGAAGTTGTTGATCCGGCTTTTTACGAGGCAGTCACGCATTGGATTTATGATTATTGGAGTGCTTAGGACATGAGTACGGACTAGGGAGAAACAAGACGAACTCATACGAACTTGGTCAAAGTCGTGGAGTTCACGAAAACTTGGATTTTTTTCTAAGTGTTTTGGAATCGGTATGTATCCCTAAAGCATGTCTGTATCGGTAGGAATTAAAGAAGGCTCAAGGATTGGTGAAAATTACCATATGTTGAAGGATCGGTATTGTCATTTTGTATCTCAGGATCGGTATTCAGTAACTCATATCCCAGGATCGGTATTTTCTATTTTGTATCAGCGGATCATCGTAATTTCTTTAAGGCCTTCGGGTTCAGTATTACTCCCTGCGTCTTCGGGGATTGGAATTGTTCTTTGATGGTTAGAGGATTGGGAAAAAAGTTAAGTATGGTAGGATTAGTAGTTGGATTTCGTATCCCGAGATCTATGCAAAACTGGGATACGAAATTGGGGTTGACAAAAAGATTTCGAACTTCGGGCTTTGCGATACGAAATTGGGAAGGAATGGAATTAAAGCATCAGAGAAATGGCTAAGGCATTGGGGAGCAATACTAGTCTCGGAATTGGTACCAAACCCCGGGAGGATTTTTTTCTAGGCTTCGTGAATCTTGGGTCGATCCTCCAGCACCTATAAATACCCCTCATCTAGGATGATTTCAGGATTATTTTTGGCTACTTGGACTCTATTAGCTTGGCTTGGAACTTTTTGGAGATTGGAGACACTTGTTAGAGCTTCTTTCATGGATTCATGGACATTCAGATATCTTTTGGCGTTTGGATCTTCCTCTTGGCTCTGGGCAAGGACTTTGCCATGGCCAATAACTCACCCTCTTTTCTCCTCATTTCTTTTATGCAAAAGGATTGTACTTGTAACCATATAGTACAAATAAACAAAGTAACCTCATAGTGGACGTATGCACACTTGCCGAACCACTATAAATCTCTGGTGTTATTTACTTTTTTTTGCACCTATATGTCTGGAATATTTGGATTTGGGCGTTAACTTGAGAAGAAAAAAATTTCAGGTTAACATTTTGGCGTGCTGGGAAGGGGACACGTAACTCTTTGATCGCTAAGGATTTAGATTGCTGAGGATTATATAATGGTGGAAAGGAAAAGGACCGATGCTACAACTCAGACTGAAAAGGCAGGATTAGAAGGAAGTCAGGAAGTTTTTTCCACTAGAAATCCCTCTATCTATCTAACTCCGGAAGAGATGGATGGAGTAGCAAAGGATTTGCATTCAAGCATGGAGCGGCAAAAAGAACTCCTTAGAAGGCAAGAGGATATTATGAATACATTTCTTGCTCAGATGGAAGGATTTGGAATGGCGATAAGCCAAAGAACAGTGGATGGAATAAGTGCGCAAAGCGCCCAAGGTTTGCAGAAGGACTTAGGGGCAGTTCCCTTAAAGCAGACCCGAGTCGGTACTGATCCGACTCGACTAGAGGCGACTCCCGCAATCTTGGTGGAAGCGTGACGCGTGATGTTTTGCTTGGACATGCTATGAGATCGGTTGGACCTATGACCCTAGCGTCGGTACGCGAGGGTTTGGATGCTTGAAGCTATGGCTTCAGAAGTTAGGTTTGTGCCTATGATGTCTCCTCAGTTTAGAACCAAACTGGATATTCATGTTTGGTAATTAACAAATGTCTCAAGTTGGATTAGACACCGAGGGCATAGGTGCGGGTTTGGAAGGCTGAAAACAGTTGCTTGGAAGTGGAAATCGAACTGTGGATGTGATTTAACGATTTACTCGAGGCAGAGTGTCTCCCTCAGATCTGGACTATGTTAATGGCATCCCATTCACTTAGTCTATCGGGAATTCTCAGAACGCACTGGATTTCAATTTTTCGTTGTTGGATGCTTACAATGGCAGCAAGGATCTTACTGCTCACTTGATGCGTTATATGCTCCACATGGAAGTGCAAGCGGCGTATGATGGCGTCATGGAGTTGTTTTCCACTTTACCTCGTAGATATTGCTGCCATATGATCTAGGTAGTTGGAATTGCAAAGTATTGGACATTGGAATTTTTTGGTTGAAAAGTTCATTGAACAGCTTAGGGTCCACATCTCTCGACCCAAGAATGTTATGACTCTTATGATAATCAAGCAAAGGACTGGAGAATTTTGCGGAGATTCTTGGAAATGTTTAATGCGGTGGTGGCATCGTTCGATCGATCAGACCCGTCTATGGTATTAATGGATGTTGTTTATAGAATTCTGGATAAGACAAATTTCAAGATCTCGCTTCAGCAGGATCCATCAACGGACCTTGGCGAATTTTACTTTGAAGCAGATAAATTTGTACGGAAAGAGGGTGCAAGAACTGATAAGGAAGTTATTAAGGTTAATATGGTTATGATCATGGAATCATCTGAATCTGGCAAGGGCAAGGATAAAAGAAATGGAAAGGTTACATTTGTAAGAGATCGAAATGTGTTGCAATGGAGCGAACCCAAATTCTCTTCATATACAAAACTTTCTTCTTCTTTGGAAGAAATTTGCTTAGATATTCACCCAACTGCTCCCTTCAGAAAGCCTCCTAAGAGGGAGCCAACTCAAAAGGAAATGGATTTTGTAAACACTGTATGTATCATGAGCTTGATGGCCATAATATAAATAATTATAGGCATCTTCGGGATATAATCGAGGAATGTATTAAACGTGGAGAGCTGGCACAATATGTAAGGAATCAGACCATGGTACCGGAATAGGCATAGCTGTCTGTAGCAACTTGAAATGGGAATGAGCCAGGACCTGGCTCGCGTGTATTGGTCATCGACTGATTTGGATTTTTCTTTTTTGGACTCTAGGTCTTTGGTTTCTTAGTTTAGGGATTTGGTTCTTTGGTTTGTCGGTTTTTGGCTTCTAGCATTTCGATTCCCCAGTTTTGGACTCTAGCACTTTGGCTTTCTGGTTTTTGGATGTTGGCTCTTTTGTTCGCTAACTTTCGATTTTGTACGGTTAAGCATTCCTACCTATGTACAGAATCTATCAAGATTCCTAAGCATGCTCTTTGCGGACGATAAACCATCCACCTCCTAGTTAATAAATTTGTAATAAAAAACGGCTACATCGGCTCGCTTACTTACGGGGATTAAGATGTAATCTCTGGGCGTGCTATATGCCCGACTGTAAATCGTTAGATTTCCTTTGGATTTATAAAAAATAAGAATTTTTCGAGCATTAATTAATAAAATTACTTCGCTTGTATGGATTATACTTGTGAAGTATAAAATCGAAAATTGGAATTCAAAACTTTAATGACTTATTGAGTATGACTATGCTCATTATAACACCCTTACAATATCCTCAAGTATGGGCTATGCTTAGGAAGGATTAGACCGTCTTATCAGGACTTGGCAAGATTTCTTGGTTAAGGCATGGGTATGGACTACACTCAATTGGATGTGGGTTGTTCTTCCAAGACTTGGTAGAGCAATTCACTTGATTTTTTACAGGTACGAATTATACTTACTAAGGTTAGGACCGGTGAGGACGTGGATTCCGGATTGGATACTCTGGTATTTTGGATTTCAGATTCATATATTTGGTTTCCCAGACATTTGGATTTCTTGGATATGGATTTTGGATTTCGGATATTTTATATTTCATTTTCTCTTATAATATGATACGAAGTGATTGTGGGATTTCTTTGAATTTTAGAGTCTGGTTTTCTATTAATAGGATCCGTTGTGATCGTGGTTTTCTATATTTCTAGTTTTCGGTTATTGGATTTCTATTTGGACTTCCCTCAAATTATGGCTTTTGGATTTTTGGACTATACAAAGCACATCTTCCGTAGAAAGACATGATTTTGGGAGCAAGTGTTGACGTGCCTTATTACAAGGCATACACACTTTGGATTTCTAACTATTAGAGTACTTAGGAGAATCTAGACGAAGTAACACGAACTTGGTCGAAGTTGTGGAGTTCACTAAAACTTGGATTTTTGGCTAAGTGTTTCGGGATCTTTACGTATCCCCAAAGCATGTCCGGATCGGCAGGAAATAAAGAAGGATCACGGATTGATGATAAATACCAACTATTGAGGGATCGGTATTGTCATTTCATATCCAGGGATCGATATTCAGGAACTCGTATCCCATGATCGGTATTTTCTATTTCGTGTCCTCAGTTGTGCAGTTAAAGCGCCCAGCGGATCCAATGCGGCGGAGGTACAAAAAGTTGTAGTAAGGAAAAAACGAGGAAATAGTGGGATATAGCGGATGACTCTAAAATTGCATACGGAACTCTTATGTAATGCTTTTACAAATATATAAATGATAAACAAATGGAAAATTAACATTTAATTTAATTATAATTAGTACATTCTTAATTTTAAATTAAAGCATGTGCAAATTTATGTAGATAAATGTAAACTTTTATTTAATTTGATTAAATTTAATAGAATATTACCGTATATTCTACTGTGAAAAACATATGGCAAAAAATTCAATTAAAATACTAATGTTCTAATGGAGAAATGTCCTTCTTCAGTTCATTTCTTTTACAGAAGATATAGCGCAATATAGCTGAAATAATGTGATATATCAGGAATAGTATAATATAACGGGGATTAAAATGGAAAGGCTATTTGGAAATAGCGCAACGATAGAAATCCACTACATGATATAGCGAGGATATGGCGGGGTACTAGTGGGGAATTAACCACACAGATCCTCGGATCATCATAATTTCTTTAAGGCCGTCGAGATCAGTACTACTCCATGCGTCTCGGGGATCGACATTATACATGGATGGTTTGAGGATTGGGGAAAAAATTAAGTATGGCGGGATCAATAATTGGATTTCGTATCCTAGGATCAGTGCGAAACTAAGATATCAAATTAGGGCTTTACAGAAGGATTTCGGACTTCACGCTTCAGGATATGAAACTGGGGAAGGAATGGAATTAAAGCATTAGAAAATGAAACAAAGAAATGGCTAAGGCATTGGGGACCGGTACCGATACCCAAGATGATTTTTGCTGGGCTTCGTGCCCTCTTGGGCCAATCCTCCATCACTTATAAATACCTCTACTCTAGGCTGATTTTGGAATTCTTTTTGGCTGCTTGGACTCCATTGGCTTGACTTGAGACTTTTTGGAGGTTGGAGACATTTTTTGGAGCATTTTTCATGGCTTCTTGGACATTTGGATATCTCTTAGCATTTGGATCTTTCTCCTGGCTACAAGAACTTTATCATGGCTAATAACTCACTCTTTTTCCTCATTTCTTCCATGTAAAAGGATTGCACTTGTAACCATACGGTTTAAATAAACGAAGTTACCTAACAATGGACGTAGGCACGCTTATCAAACCACTACTAAATCTTTGCTATTATTTACTTTTTCTGCATTTGAAATATTTGGATTTGGGTGTTAACTTGAGAAGACCGACCCTTCGAGTTAATAGGAGTAGAGAAAACCACAATCCCTCCAAATGTTACCAAAGACAAGTAGAAAATAAGAACCAGAACAAAAAATCTCGACGAGCAACTGAAATTAAAGAAAATTTGATTACCGCAACATAACACTAAAATTGTCAGATGGCGTACAATTAGATTCAATTGAAGATGTGAACTACAAACATCTTGCCTCAAATTTGTTTAATATACAAATGGATTTGGTAGGCGATAAGAAAATAAATGCAAAGGTCCGTAGATTGTAGAAAGAGAGACAGATTGAAATCTGACAATTTAAACGACATTGCAATGGGTGATTTGAGGAAGAATAGTGAAAATCGAAGAGATTGAGAATATGGTGGAAAGAACTTTTTTTTTTTTTAAGTTTGTTATTAAACTAAGTGAGTAGTCTGAAATTTAGAATTTTTGGAATAGTTGAAATTGATGTGGCCACGTATGTAGATTGTAATTCATGGATTATGATTTAGTAATAGATAATAGATTTCTTTTTATCCTTTCCTTCTTTCTTCACGTTTTAGGGGATTTTTGTAATTAATCAGGAAAATACTCTGAAGGACAAATAAACAAAAATTTATCTAATAAGGACAAAGACGCAAAATTTTGTTCAAAAGGACAAGTTTTAGTGTAAATGAATGAATTATAGTGGGTGTCTGAATTCCTCCCTTTACACTATTTTGTCCTTGAGAATAAAATTTTGATCCCTTGTCCTTATATATCATTTTTTGTTCCTTTTGTACTTGAAGATAAAAATCCCTTTTGTAATTTCCCACTCAGTTTTGCAATTTCCTTTGTTTCATTTTACCAGTTCCCCAATTCATTTCATTAATTGTAATTTATTTTGTACCATTTAACCTTAAGGAGAAGAAAACAATAACAGTACACATCATGATCCCATAGGCCAAAGAAGATCACCGAAGACATATATATATGTGTTCCACGTAGGATCAACAATAAAAGACGCAAATTTTATTCCATTTGGTGAAAAAATATACAATAGTTCTGTACTGAAGTTCTTGCGCAAAATACACAAATATACCATCACATCAAGCAGAAGAAAGAGAAAAAAAAAGGCTTTTCTTCCATTTGATGTTTCAGTAGTCCATGGTCCATACCATCAATGCCACTCTCTATCTGAGCATATTTTATTGGTCATAAATGAACAAAACTCTCATATTCACAATCTAAAGAGATTTCCTGCTTTAAGCTCTTCAAAACCTTCAACTTCCAGCTCCCAAATCTTCAGATAACTTCAAACATAACTGTGTAAAAATGAAAAACAAACAAATTAATCACTGTCAAAAATTATGCAATGTTTGTTCCACTACATATGTGCCTGCAAATCATACCTGTCTATATAGTGAAGAGTCACCATTCAATTTTCTTAACTCCACCACATGAAGTGATGAACTGATATGGAATACCTTAAATAATATTTAAAAAAAAAAAAAAAAAAAAAAAAAAAAACACTGCTTCAGTAGTGCACAAGAGTGTAAAGTTGATCATCTTTAACTAGATACTTTTACTAGATGCAAAATAATTACCTCAGCAATAGCTGAAAGACAGCCTGAACTTAAAGAGCCTCTGTTTTGTTGGATGATTTTTAACTGCAAAAATATCATAGTATAAAAATAGATCAATGGAGCAATTATTATTTCTGTGTCATGTATTCTATTTCTTAAGAAATAAAGTTGTCCTAAAGGTGTTCACATATCACACAAAGGTTGCATAAGAAGTACTGATATGCACTGACCTTGCTGTCTGCCTTTTGGACCTGAAAACCCATATTTGTACCAATGTTTTCGAGCTTTACAAATAAATCTTTCGCTGAATAACTTGAAGCGAACCTGATATTCCTTTCGGCAACTGACTGCAATTTAAAGATTAATTCTAATTTATTTTTCATTAGATAGTCGTTGCTACATACGGTGCCTCCTTTCAAATAGGGTACATATATGAGAATACCCTTCTGATATTTGACAATTTGTCTTGACGCAGATGTAAACATACATATAACAACATAGAGAAAGACTGAAGTCCACCTCTTTTACAAAAAGTCCAGAAAGGTCGAGGGCCGGAGACATTCCAATAAGCTGAAAAGCGTTTAACGTCGTTGAGAGTTTGTTCCCACGGTCATCTAATTTATGGGGCTTTTGAACAAGAAGAAAATAAATTTCAGCGTAATGTTGTTAATTCCTTGAATAACAAACATGAAATCTACACTGTATACCTCTTTGGGAGCCAAAGAAGAATCACTAAAGCTTGTACAGTCATCGTCAAATGGAACAGCAGGAATGTAATCCTGCTTGAACCATTCATTGTTTTTTATTTCTTCTATACTGATTCTGGTTTTAGGATTTGGATCGAGAATTCTTCGAATCAAATTTGATGCTCCGGTAGAAAGCCATCTGGGAAGCTTGAACTGTCCTTCATGTATCTGTTGTAATCCAAACAAACAAAGAATTTTGTACAACAAATTTTTTTTTTTTTGGAGTAAATGACTGCCAAGATGTTTAGAAAATTAGGTAACGTTGGTTTTTGTACCTTCAGATAAAGAACAGCGCGGTTTCTATCATCAAATGGAAGATAACCAACAAGAAGCACATATAAAATAACCCCACATGACCATATGTCCGACATAGCACCATCGTATCCTCTATTAGCCAATACCTTCAAAAATAGCACTATGAATAACACATCCCATGACTGAAAAACTCCAGTTGACATTGGCTTATGCTGACACTTCAGGGCTAATTTACCATGCAAAGTTTAAGTTTTTACCTCTGGAGCTACATAATTAGGACTTCCACATGTTGTATGAAGCAATCCATCAATCTGTATTAATAAGGATATTATGAAAATTTAACAGATATGTTCGAACAAATTAAAATATTATGTATGAGTGTGTATGTAAACACATATACGATATGTGAGTATATGTGTATGTGTGCGTACACTTTATTTATTTATTTTTGGGTATGTGTAGTACGTATGTATGTAGGCCTGCCAATGGTACAACTTTCGGCCCCCTATTAATTCGGGTACGGGTTTTGTCTTTTACTACTCAAGCCCGACCCGGATCCAACCCGATTACTATTAGGGTTAAGATGGTTTAATAAAAGCCCGATCCAACTATTAGGTTGACGTCGTATCAAAACATGAGTATGTATGTTATTTGTTTACTTGTTGAGGTTTTTGCATGATTTTATTGTGACCATGATTAAATCACTGTCTAATCCATATATCAACATTGTTTGCATTGAAATTTTACCAAAGTTGCAGTATTAAATATGGTTTTAACACAAATATTCTAAGTTAGGTATAAGAGTATTACCCAGCAGAAAGCCCAATGGACCGGGCTTGAGTATTGTTTTGAAATACCCTTCGGGTTCGGATTATGGTTTGGGCCAGGCTTGCGTTTTAATTATTGTAATCAAACATGGGTTTGGGCCGGGCTTGCGTTATAATTATTGTAATTAGACATGGGTCTGGATTTTGTGATACCTGAACAAAACCTAACACAATTATAGACGAGCATTACGATACGCGCTTTGTATTCATGACTCATGCTTTGCACATGAGTTATGTTTCTAAAACTGTCTTTGGTTAACACATTCAGAAGAACACGACGTTAAATATGTGTAAGTGGTTTGAATTTTCATTTTTAAGCTGCAATACCTAATATTTTATTAGTTTTAATTCTTACATGTGTTGTTAATTTAGAAAGAACGATGTTGTAAGTAATATTTATTTGTTATATCATATTTTTAAGAGATTAAATTTTAACATTATATATAGAAATCTGCAAAATGACTTAATCGCTAAATCTTATTTTTAAGTGATTTACAAAGATAAACATATGCAATGGTATTTTTGGAATTTCGCGGTTGGATCAAAAGTTTGCTACAAGAGAACTATAAATGAAGATATGTGTATGTGTAAGGAAAGAACCATACTCTATGATGTTCATGTAAAGCACTAAAGCCAAAATCCGATATCTTGATGTTTCCTTTTGAATCAACTAGGACATTTTCAAGCTGCATTTAATAGCATTAATTGTCAAAGCATATTTCATAGGAATGTTTTATTTATTAACGCTAATTCATCTAAAATTCTAGATTTATCACCTTTAGGTCCCTGTGATAAACACCTTTACTGTGGCAATAACTTATACCATCGATGAGCTGCTGAAATAGTCTCCTACCTTCCGTATCTGCTAGCCTTCCTTTTGTTGTCTATTTAGCAAATTTGAAGATAAAACATAATTTTAATACATCCAATTTTTGAATTATTTTAGAAGGTTAGCAATGACCTTTGATGGTAAATGTTTTTGGAATGCCTACCATTTTTTGAAGTAACTCACCACCGTTGACGTACTCCAAAACCATATAAATTTTCGATTTGCTAGCTGAAACCTGTTCCAATCAGAACCAAAGTTAGCGAAAACCAAATAATTGTTGAACCACAGTTGTTGAACTACACATACTAAAATGTTACCAAACATCAGTGTGAGAATCTTGAACAAAGTACTTACATGTGATTACTCACGTTTGTTTTCAATGTTAGCCACTCGTTTTATTCAGAAAAGGGAAAGAGAACTTTATCAAACTTAACTCGCTTCTCTTGTTTGCCTTTTAGCAACTAACAGTTGACAAAACAAATTTAGCACTTTTCCTTTTGTGTTACAACTTCCAAACAAAAGAGCTAAAAGACCAATTTAGAACCTCTATTTTTTTTATTTCATTTTTGGTTTACCACTTTTAGTCAAAAAACATGCATTGAGACCACCAAAAAAACACGAAAACACGTCAAAAGGAAATGGAAGGAAACACTCAGTACAATTTTCTATTCATGAATTTTTTTACAAACAGCATCTACATTGAAAAAAAAAAAAAAAAAAAAAAAAAAAAAAAAAAACACTGAATCTAAACATGCAATTTGCAATGTCTATGGTCCATAAGCAACTTACGCCTCAAATCTGCAAGCTATCTTCTATAACAGGGGATTCATAAAAAAGAATACGCAAGTGGAAAAAAGGAAGAGAAAATTTATGGGGAAAGGTGCCTAAATCACGCTCTGCAGGTTTCCAAACCCAACTAGCAGAGCTGACAAATGGTGTGTATGTGCATGTGTAAAGTAATTGTAATATTTCAATTATATCATATATTTGGCTGCGGTATAACAAAATCAATTATTGGAATAGGGCATCGGAGAACATTGGTACTGCACTCAACATGCAATGTTAGTAATTTGAAGTTTGAAGAATAATATATAGCGTTTGCAAGGAGTCTGCCCCATATTGAAGGAAGCAGTTTTAAAAAGTTCCTGCTTAACCTTCCTTTACAATGTAAACTAATTCCAGTTTCTACCATTCTGATCTATTGTTTTCAGAGCCACCTAACACAGCTCCAGATAACAGAATTAGCAACCTATTTCCAAAATGACATCCGTTTCACCGGATGTTGTATTACTGATAACTGACCATTTCAAAGTGCAAAATGTTAATTAACACTCCATATTTTTTGTGATCAGATAGTTAAAACACAAAACGAAAAACTGGTTCCAATAGTAGCAAGACTCAAGAAAATGGAGACTGTATTCACTCTTTAATATAAAAATATCAAATATATTCAAGATCAAAATTTTAGTACCCCCGAATTATAGGTTAAGTGAGTAGCAATGACCATGAACCATCAGATTATACAATGTATTTAAATCTCATCGTTTATGCGCCCGTTTTGGCAGCTTAATTTCGAGCTCCATGTACATCTCAGTCAAGATAAACATACAAATCATCAGCCATTTTTACAAAATTACAATGCTAACCTCGTACAGCCTCACTACGTTAGGATGATTCAGCAGTCTAAGCGTTCCAATTTCTCTAATAATCTACAATCAAGAATCATTATTTTACACATATCACATATCAACTGAAAAAAAAAACCAACCTTAAACGCTTTCAGTTACTAACCTGATCGACAATTTTAGGATCGAGTATTCGCTTCCGATCGAGAATTTTAACCGCGAAATGAAGACCGTCGTCGACGCGGCGGGCGAGTTTGACCTTCCCAAAATTGCCCTCTCCAAGAGTCTCGGTTATTTCGTATTTGCTGCCGAATCGCATTGATTTTTCCGTTTCAAACTGATTTACCATTGACGATGAACGATAAGATGCACTGGACGGCGACGAGAATTGGGATGGAAGCTATTGGGTTTTTTTGAGTTGTTTTATAGGAGGGAAGGGTGGGGGAGCACGGGACCGCGTGTATGATGTATCTGTAATCTGTATACGATTTTTTCACAGAGGCCCTGGTCAATAGCTTATTTGTGCTAGATCGTATTTGATGATTCGGATAAGATAGATTTGAGCATCTTAATGACTGCTTTAATTATTATTAATACCTTTCTTTCATAGCTGTACCCGTGCAATATTTAATAAGCTAAAAAAAATTACAAAAATTAAAAAAATAAATAAAGAGTCGTGGTTTTCTTTTATTTATTTTTTCACTAGGAAAGTTCCTACAGTAATAAGTAAGAAACTAGATTTATACTTTTAAAAAATGTAGAACTTTTGTCTTTTGGATAGAAAATACAAGATAACTTGAAGTTTTCTAATTTAAAAACTTTTTTTGAACATGTAGAAATTTTTGAGATTTTTAGAGAACACTTAATATAATTAACCATTGTTATAAAAACTTTTTTTTTTACCAACGTCACAAATAAAAAACTTTGTGTGAAGCTAAAAAAAGCTATTAGCTAGTACAGATAAGGAATTGTTGGTACAAGGGATTGTGTTATATTGCATCAATGATTAACTAAAGGGTAAGTTTGACTCAGATTTAGCTTAGGTTTCAAAATATACAAAAACTCTTTGTTTTAAAATTTTATAAATTAGGTTTCTGTTTTTCGATAATCATCAAAAACAAATCATGAAAATTCAAAATTCAATTCAACACATATTAACCATCGTTTTGAGACATTAAAATCACAAAAACAGAATCAAAAACAAAAAAATAGCATGCTCCAGTATATTGCAGCAAATAAAGCAATTATTTGCAATTGTTGCTGATATTTCAGCAATTTTTACAAATATTTGCATCAACTGCGAAAACATTGCTGAATTATCAGCAATATATTGTAATAATTGCAAATCTTGCAACAATTTTGATTTCGCATTCAATTAGTTCAGTTTTTTCATCGAGATTTAAATATTTGCTGATATATCATCAATTATACACTATTATTGCCAATATATCAGCAAGTATTCATTAACTCGGCAATTATATACAATAATTGATGATATATCAGCAATAATTCACATTGCAACAATTTTTAACATTGTTGCTGATATACTAGCAATTATGCTGATATATCAGCAATTATTCATTATGATTGCTAATTTTTAAGTTTTTTTTTTTTTTTTTTTTTTTTTTTGATTACTCACATGAATATTTGTAATTTTTTAATTTTGATTTATACAGTAGCGCATAAATTTTGTAAAAAAAAACACGCAACTTCAAAATTTGGGACCCGCTTTGTAATAAACTTTAGGGAGGAATGTCTTACATCAAACTTGGAAATTAGAGGATCCACGCCTAATTTCCACTTAACTAAAATTCCATCTATAACTAAGAAGGAAATTAATTGTCTTATTAGAAAAGAAATATAACCATATTTAGATTTGTTAAGTAGAGAGTTTGACTATCAAAAAGGAAAAGAGCTCTAACTCAAGGTTTTCTCGTTAATAGGGGTGACAATTAGACTCGATCCGATAGACCCGGACCCGACCCGCCCCAACGGGTCTCGGGTCTAGACGGGTCAGGTTTTGTCGGGTCTAAACTAAACATTTCCAAAATCTGGATGCAACCCAACTTGGACTTTGGTTCGGGTCGGGTTGGTTTTCGTATCCGGGTGGGAAATAACATTAAAATTATATATATTTCAATGTTTTTAGGTCGGGTCTTTCGGATCGGGTCGAGTCGGATATTATCGGGTCTTTGCTGTATATTTCATCACCCAGACTCGACCTGAGACTCATCGGGTTTGATTTGGATTCGGGTCTTTTTGGATCGGTTCGGTTCGGGTTTTCGGTTCTCGTTCTAATTGTCAGCCCTACTTGTTAATTAATTAAAATTAGAACTTAGTATTTTATAACAAAATTATATTTAGGTTTACCAAAAGAAATTACAGGTTCAAGTAGTCATTGAAAATTTAGGAGATTGCTAATTTTATTCTTCTTCTTTATTTTTATTTTTATTCTTTTAGTAGTTTTTTACTTGAAAGGATGGAAAAAAAGAATATCAGCTAGATCAGAAATATACTTTTAACTCTTAGAAACATGTGATATTTGATGATTACAAATAGATAACAAGTTTTGGTAAGCTAACTGGAAAAATAAAATAAAAATCTCAAACATTATCTTTTTATTCATATTTATCGCTTATTCAAAATGATCTAGATTTGTTTTGCATAAAATTGAACTTGCAATTAAAGGTTGTATATATGATGCGGCGTTAGTTGAGGAATGTGATAATTATTGGTTAGAGATAAAGTAGAAATTAATATGTATTGTATAGTGCTTATTTTTACTTGCATTGATTATTAAATTATTTTTGATCAATGGTTAACAAAGAAACATATTTTTTTTTTTATTCAACTGCGAAATATCAAAATTACGCGGAGATCATGAGTATGATTCACAGTGAACAAATATTAAAAATATATTTACAAATGATTTTTTTTTTAATTATAAATAGGAATACAAGTTTCAAATTATGTTCAAATAGTTTTCTTTTTAGTATTTTTATATAAATGCATTGAATCACTAATTAAATAATTGTACCTGTATTTAAACCATAACTCCCGTAATAGTTTACCATAATTCACCATAATTTCCGGAATAATTTACCATAATACTTACATAAATGTACCGAATAATTAATTGAATAATTATGTAAATTTATGCAGTTATTCCGTAACTTAAGTATACATATTTTTTTTGATAAGGATCTTTGTTGTGTTTTGAAATTAAACCCAAATTGTACCTGTATTTAACTCATAATGTATTATGTGGTGCATACTGCATACGTGAGTGTATAAAGTTAGCAGAATATAAATAAACGTACTAATCAAGGGCCATGCCAGACGTAATGTACTTAGGATAGAAGAAAACATCTACATATACCAAAAGAAGATTCGACATTAAATACTGGAAATAAAACATATTAAGTAATACCGTTACAGTTTTATTTTTATGGACAAACAGCAATTAAGTGGTATAAAGTCTACCACACACGCAACTCACAAAAATACGACGAAATACATTTTACCTAATTTCAGCAAATATGACTAATCCAGCCGTAATAAAAAAAATTTGTTTGCAAATATCGGAAGAAAACGGGGGCTGTATTGTAAAATGGTGGACTGAGTTAAAGAATTCCGTTACCGCAGGAAGGGTGACCGCCCCTGACGACGGAAAGGAGAAAAGGTAGCTAAGCTACGTGGAGATTTGGACCCACAGAGGACGGTGACGTGATCCCATCCACAAGGAATTATAAGCAACCGATTGACGGGAATAAAATCATTGGTAACCAATGCGTGCACATAACTCACGTGATCTCAGTTCCTGTCGAATGCCATTTTTATATAATTATTTTTGTCATTTTGGGAAAATTTCAGCCAATGGTAATGCTTGTTATCGTTGTTTAAGAGGAACGGTGAGACGATTACGTGTGGGTTTACAAACTTATTATGGTTGTTTAAGAGTAACGGTGAGAGGATTACGTGGGTTTACAAGCTAAGCATAGAATATTACTTTTTATGTAATATATGTATGCATATCCATTCGTTTTGCTTTTAGTGGTTGTATAATTAGTTTAAGTGATCCTTGTTCATTTGTTATTCTTGGACGGTTAAACATAAAACAAAAGGATTTTTTTGTAAATGTTAGAAAAATGTAGGTTTTGATGGCAACCCCATGTAATGGTAAAAAATATAAATACAAACATTTTTTTTTCAAAATAAAATAGTATAGAGTAGAATATTAGACAAATGCTGGTTAAAAAAGACTGTAAGATTCGAAATAATGATAAAGTTAAAAATGCACTTATAAAAACTCAAGATTTAAAGAGTGAAAACACATTTATAACAACTACATGTGTGACACCATTGGCCAAGACGTGCCCAAGCCACACGAGTCAAAACTAAGCTCTGATACCATCACTACAACAAAACAACAATATTGCAACTTTTTCTTTACAACCAGCACAAATTGGCAGTTGCAATAAGTATTTATAACAATTGTTTTAATTCAGCACTTGTAATATACATTTATAACAACTGATTTTTTTCTAACCACTCCAAATATTTATTTAAAATAACCGTTTCAGCAGTTGTATCATATGTCGATTTTTGCTGAGTGTAAAAATTCTGGTTTCACTCCGTTATTTTCCTTTGACCGCTCCTCCTTCTATTGGACAAAAAAAAAAGTCCGCAAAATTCCTAAATTAAATACTAGCTCCTCGTTTCCAACTAGAAAATCAAATCGCAGTCCTGAAAATCAAATTGCAATCCTGAAAATCAAATTGTACACTGTTCCTTGCTTATCGCTCGCTTTCACAGCTCGTCACTCGCTTCTCACCAAAAGCCGGTAGCCTTCGTTGTTTGTTGCTCACTGCAATCCTGAAAATCACACGGTACCTCTTTATTATTCAGAAAACCACAATCTAGAAATCCAGAAAACTTTAATCGTAGCTCTTTTTTATTCATTGCTCAAATCACAATCCAGAAAATCAAATCGCACCATATCTCTTATTTATTGTAAGATTGGTATATATTATGTTGGATTATTACTGTAAACTTGTTACATATTGCTTTACAGTTCATTAGATATTGTGAGAAATATCATGACATCTTCAACTTACTGTAAGTTTGTTAATATAGAATTCATGTTATTGGTTGTTTAAAACACACTTATAACACATACTTTCATTTGTGATCTTCCCACCTCAAATCTATTAAATTAGTTCCCTTAACATACTTTAGTACTAAACATTACACCATATTTTAATGAATCAAATCACTTTTTATTCTTAATAGAGCTATGAGATATGTTTGTTTTTTTTGTTAATTTCATATGTAAATACCCCATTTTTAAGTGGACACCCGATTTTAAGTGTCAAACAATCTTTGTAGGATTGATGTATAGTATATACAAGAAAACTAGTAAAGCAATCTTAAAGCTTATGTCAACTTTCCAAATTATGTATCATACTAATCAACCTAATCATACAAAACAAACTATATTGTCTTAAATTATGTATCATACAAACCAAACTAATCAATAGGTCATTATATAAATAATAACATTGCTTTTATTTAAAGAAACATTCAAATTTCCAAATTTTGAATTTCACTTGCATTTCATCTCAGATTTTAAGATATGATATCTCAAATCAGCGAGATAGTGGAGAAGAGACTTGTGTGTCTTGTGTTTCAGATTTCAAAGTACCGTGCATGACTATCTCGAAGTAACTTGTATGTGTAATTGACGTTTCAAAGATTATTAACAATTCTTATCTAAAAGTAAAAATAGAAATGTAAGACTATTTCAAAGTAATCTATGTACCTATAGTTGACATGCTAATGATTTTTTAGCAATGCTTATCTAAACAGTAAAAATAGAAAATTGTAACTTACTTGATTTGCATATATTAAAAACATAAAGTTGAATGATCACCAGAGAAGTGCAATAGCTTGATTAGTTTGATTGTTTGGATAATGATTAATGATATATTCTTGTTTCAACATTGGCATTATAAAAAAATTGAAGTTTTTTTTTTTGTGACTCACTGAGATAACTAAAAATATAACCAGTGTTGATAAATAGTAATTGGATCAAATAGTTCTCCTTTTAAATCCTCATGGGCAGTTTTTTTTTAAATAATAAGAATAATGTAAATTTGAGCGAGATTTCAGTCCATAATTTGGGTGATAATTATAAATTTTGGATAATACGAATAAGATTTTATATCTTGTCTCATCTTAGTGTGAAAAGGAGATTAATGAATTATAGGAGAATTAAAACGATGGTAGTGCATATTTCAGAAACAAAATATATTTGAAAGTCTCTATAATGTTCATTTTTTAGAAACAGGTAATGCATACTCTTTTGTCTGATGTTTATTTCCTTATGCCAGAATTGAGTTATTTTGAAATTTTACCATTTAACTATGTTTGATGCTCTAATAAAACACACAAAAACACTAGAATTTTGATGTCGTGGAAAGTGATGCTCTTAGAGGACAACAACTAGTAAGTACAATTTATATAAAGTATGAAAAATGAACCTTTCCATTTTCTTCTATGGCCAGGACAAATATATAAGGTTCAACTTAATATAACTCAATTTTACTTCCATTTGGCTACAAAACAAACACGCGACCATGCACTTAACCAAATTTGGCATGATTCTAATCACAACAAATAAATCCATGGATAAGAATATGATTTGAGAAACTTAACAGTGCAAAAGATCTTGTTTTACCATAGCTAGAGCTACGCAACCAATTAGAACTTTATCACTATGTGGATTCAAGTATGATCCATACACTGAACTAATGCCCATCTTTCTCGCAAAAAATCCATCCACACATAGTGTCAATATTATATGTAATAATCGATATAATGCCTATGATTCTAAATATTAGTGAGCACAACATAATTCATAACCTCCCCAAATAAAAGCTTATTATTACAAGACCCAAATTATATTCTTATATAGTAAACTAAATTATATCTAACGTGTTATGAATAAAGTATTACTACATCTATTTGCAAAATTACGAAGTAAGGCATTCTTGAACAGAATTTCATGGTAGAAAAAAAATAAGAATTCAAATTAAGAACTGTGAATCATTGGTATCTTGAAATCAAAATCGTAGAAAAATAGCTTATACACTACCACAATATACTAGCACCTTTTTAGTTTAAATTGAAATGATTTTATAAAAATGTGTTGTATATATAAATGACTCGTGATGGCTCGCAAATCCGTATAATCTGAGCTGACAAAAACAACACACGTCCAACCCAAATAATACAGAAATACGAGTCATTAAGGGTAATAAAAAGAAGCAGATAGAAGATAGAACAAAGAGAACATCAGAATCTCACAATAGACTGAACAATATATAATAGCATATATCGTAACTTTGAAATACAAAACTGTATTGTATATACATACCATCATCAGAGTATAATACAACATTTGATACAGCGGAAATAACCCTAAATAACTAACGGTGAAGACTCCTGCTTCAAGCTCCTCCAAGTGTATCTGTAAAATCCTGAAACACTTGACTGCTCGTACAAATTTGGGCATCCAACAGTTTAGGGAAAAACAAACAAAATAAACTCTCGGCCAGTCATGGGACTGGTGTGAGTAAATTCCAACCATATTTTTAACTTTGAAAATCCTTTTTGAAAGAAAAGGATAATAGTAGGACCAGTCCATACATAAATACGGACGGTTTTTACCTTACTATTACCCAAAACATTTTTGATATCAAAATCCAATGATATAATAATGTCTAATCAAATAAATAACCAAATAGTAGAACACTTGCATCTCATACTCTATATACATAGTATAAAATCAAAAACTGTAGGGAACTTACTGGAGATTGGATTCCAACTATGACAAGGTATGGGACCACCTCCCGATCAGTGTACTCTAGAGGGGATACATTGGCGTTTAGGAAAAACATCTTGCAACCCAACCACACATGACCGGCCACTCATTTAGCTTGAGTGTACCTAATATATTGTCACCCACGATTGTCGGTCATCCAACCGTAATCCGTAAGATACATAATCGAAAGAAGAATAAATAATGAATTTTTCTCTAGATCGGTGACAAATATACCCTGCTTGGGTATGACCTAATTAGCCATGCTGCCTACCCGATTTTTGTCATTTTCCGGTTGTGAGGCTTGAGGCTACGTATATCTTTTTAGAACATCTGGCCACTATACACTTTGAATGCACATCGTCAAACTCGTCAAATCACAAGTTGATATTCCCAAAAATATTACAAGTATAAAAGCTAAAAGAAACGAATTCCTCCGCACCAGACGTAATACCTTGAAAAGATCGTCTTATGTGATCTATTAGGAATACTCTGTCCGACATTCGTCCATAAAAGTTGTCCTAGGTGTGGACAAACAGAACAACCCTTGTATTCCACTTCATCTTCAATTATCTTCAGCATAATCTAATTCGCAACGCCTATGCCTATACGGAGTGGTTTCCGGATAATAAATCAACTGGTCTTTCCATATTGACAAGATGGTCAAAAATCTTTGATAGTTGGTGTTTTAACTATCAAAGGAAAACAAAACATCCATCCAAATTTCTAACATCAAACAATTACTGACCATTTCTAATATTTCGTTTTAAGTTAGTTTACTTATCGAATTCTATATATATCGATATATCGATTTCTGATTATCAAATTTTCTTAAAAATATTCTAACTCCTTAAATTTCCAGAAAATTTCGCCAGCACCTCCTTTGTACCGGTCAATAGCTCAAACCCCAACTCGCCTCTCTAGGCGTATTCCATTCAAACAGAAAATCAAAAAGCCAAACGGCTTGCCCAATAGGCTCATAAAATATCATATGGAAATTTAAACATATACCTTTTTGATAGGCACTCAATATAAAATCTTCATTCTCTTCCTTCCATACTTGTCTAAGATATATTCACTCATTCACAATTCATTCAAACTCAATCCAGTCGTTTTTATTCCATTTGTTAATTTATTTTCAATTTACCCTTTTTACTAAACCCCTTTATGTTTGAACCTATCATGTTCGAATAATTTTTAATTAGCTTATCAACACGTTGAATTCCATTTCTAACTCGAGTTCGTAATTTAACTTCAAGTTTCAATTCACAATTTCAATTTCACTGAACCATAGTTAAGTTCAATCCCAAAATCCGTTAACTAATTTCTTGTCAAATTATTTAGCTTCATTCAATAATTAAAATCTGATTTTTATTCCAAAAATCAATTTTTATTACTTATATCACCCCACGTCCGTTAATGTCACTCACAAAGGGAATGCATTAAGTTTAGTGGAGCGTTATAAGTAAACAGAACAGAATATTACAAGACAGATACATAAAATAGTACTTGAAAAATTTATAACTTTATTGCAACGGAAACAGAAATAAGTTTGGTTACATCTTCTCACGCATCACACCAAAACCAAGTACATAATATCAGTCTTGTACAAAAGTCATCATAGTACATAATTTTTAAAACCATAATTCCCAATCCAAAATGTCATATGAAAGAGAAACAAAGCTAAGCATTTCTTTCAGCACTTCAAGTAGGAAAGTCCGAATCAAGCTTCAACGGGCCTACAAAGAGGCGAAACCAAAAGGGCCATACATAAAGTCTGGCGAGTCCAGTGACTTTAACAATATAATTAGTAAAGAAACATGATAAGAACATAAACTGGATGTAAGAGATGACTAAAACATAAACAGATATGACAAGGTAACAAGACGAACAGGATGTAATGTTGATTGCGCTTCTAACCACTATAAGATATTCTCTGCACCGCACCAATACTAGTTTCTTACTAAAAGATGATCCCTCTTGGCTAAATAGAATGATGATAGTTTCGTGTACTTCTAGCTGCCATCATAGGTAACCTTTGTGCTCCTATCACCACTAGATGTACCCACTATCCTCCTTGTTCGATTATGTACTCTTCGCTGCTCTCGTAGGTGTCCCACTTGCTCCTACCACCACTAGTTGTACCCTCCCTACTAATCATAATAATGGCAGCTTCGTGTACTCCTAACTGCTCTCGTAGATGCCCCACTTGCTCCTACCACCACTAGTTGTACCTACTACCCTCCCCATTCGATCGACTCCCTAACCTCGTAGATACCTGTGCTGGTCCTATAATAGGGTGTATCACTCCCTAAGGTGGAAACCCTGATATTACTGAAATGCACAGCTTATACCTACACGATGCAAGAACGTCTTACCTACCAGCCCGGACCCACACACGCACCTGACTCCGTTGGACTTGCACTTCCATCGCTAACTCTTTATTGATCTCTTACAATCAACCCCAGTAAGCGTGTCCCTGTCCTCGACCTAGTTCGAGCTCATATAGATACTGAAATGGGTTACTGGTTGAAAAGGGTCCACACACTTGACACAAGCTTCCCTCCTAAGCTTGGTTCCCACTAGGAATCCCCACTTAACCCCTCTTTAATCCCCATGTCTAATCACTTGTCTCATCTTGGTTAAGTGCTTTAATTATGTTTTACATGCTACCCATGTTACCCACTTAACCCTTTATCATCCCCATGTCTAATCACATGTCTCATCTTGGTTAAGTGCTTTTATTATGTTTCACATGCTACACATGTCACCTACTTAACCCCTTTACTATTCCCATGTTTTACCACATGACTTATCTAGGTTAAGTGTTCATTATTTACATTATACGTGCTACCCATGTAATACATGCTACCCATGTCACCTATTTAACCCTTTTACTGTTCCCATGTCTTCCCACATGTCTTATCTTGGTTAATTGTTCATTAATTCATTATAATCGTAATCTTGCAAGACCTCCCACATTAGATTACCGTTTTGCGGTTGCTGGATTTTCCGGGTGGTTCCGGACAGGCTTATACTGCAATCCGAATCTAACCTCGTGTCATTGCATTATTATGCATTTAATTTCTGCCTTTGACCTCTCACATTAGACTGCCGTTTGCGGTTTCTGGATATGCCGGGCGGTTCAGGGCAGACTTCTACTGCAAACCAAGTATAACCTCGTGTCTTAGGCGTTCATTATCTCTTCTTTTCTACAAATCCAAATTCAAGTTCTGACATATTACATATATTCCAATTGCCCATAATTTCCAATTCAAGTTACGTTTATAATTCCAATCCAAGTCATGCCTATAATTCCATGTATATAAATCGTACCAATTTATGCCCCAAATCAATTACATGATTACAAATCAATTTATGCCCAATTACATATTATTCAATATTTTCCTAAACTTTTCCTAATGTTATTCGTATGCAAATCTCAACGCAATATGTTAGGCTTGAAGTTAACCTAATCTGATAAAGAAAAAGGAAAAGAAGAGGGGAAGAGAATCATGACATCAAAATTAGCATAAAATAGGCATACGAAACATGAACTGGCATAGAACAATAAAATAGATCCAATAGGCATATGATGACAGTAATTTGGGTATGAATCTGAAAGATAAGAAATCTACAAAACTTGATATGATTCGTCTTATTTATAGGCATGATCATTAAATCCAATTTACAATCCTATCACAATTACTTTTTAGTTATATGTGAAAGTAATATAGACTCATAGAAATAGGATTTAGGAGAGAGGATAGATATGAATTATGATTTCTGAATTTGATTAGCTAAACTGTTATTGTAGAATTTGATTCTTATCTTCCAATTTGAATACTCTAATTCTGATTTGCTTTGGTGGAGAAGAGAGGCTAGGTTTATTTAGATTAGAGCAGCATGGAGGCGCCATGGATTAGTGTAATGAAATTAGGGTTAGGTTTAGGGGTATTTTATAGATGCTCTATTTGAATTAGGATCCTTAGATTAGATTAGGATCCATCTGAACCATCCAGACCAGAAAAACACGTCATCTAGCTAATACCAGAAGGACACATCAGCCCTAGACCACCAAAATATGTCGGCCAGATCTGGGCAGATGGGGGTCGACACCCCTGTTGATAGCCCCTAGGGGTGGGGGGTAGACACCCCTAGGGGGGTCGACACCCACGAGCGGGAATTTTCCCGCTCAGCCCTTTTCGCTGATTTTGAATTCGTTTTTTATTTTTAATTATTATTTAAATAAATTCTTCTTTAAACTGAAATCTTCTAAGCTTCATAACTTTTTCTTACGGTATCCGATTTATGTAAACTCGGACCCTATACCAAGCAGAATTCCGAGACGAATGCAATGGCGCAACCCATTTTACTTAATTCTTCTTCTAAAAATTAAGTGTTCTTAAATTTATTAATTTTAATGTTTTAAAATTACGGGGTGTTACATTCTCCCCTACTTAAAGGATTTCGTCCCCGAAATCTCCAAGTTAAGAAGAATGTATATCCTACCATCCAACATCCATCTACTCAACCATCAATCAAAGGCATACGTTGTCCTTAAAAGATTTCTAATGCTTTTCATGAACATATGCATAGTGTGTGTATATGTCCTTACCCTAATGCCAAATCAGGCGGTCTACGGATTCAGTCGACCTCCTTAATGCAATCATGATAGTATCATGTGTCCATTATGTATGCAAAAAAAAAAAATCCTATTGATACATATTATTTCTACATGCATGCACAATCATTCATCCAAATGCAACATCCACATGATAACACATCCAATTTCCATCCATAAAATAAAAGTATGCACACGCATCTATATGCACTATGAGAGTGACTGAGCCAATCTTAATGCCTAAAGTGTGTGTATATGCGTCCACGAGTAACTACTTGCATCCACTTGCAACCATCAATAATAACATGTCTCAAACACAAGTTTACATCCATTGGCTTCTACCTAAGGATCGAAGATATAATCGAGAGGATGTACTAAACGACAGAAACAAATATAAACAAAGCTGGTACGAAAGGAGAAGTTAAGAACATATCCTCAAAAAGGAAAGAGTACTATGCACGTATCTTGTCTCATGTCCCCCAAATCGCATCTCCTTGATCATCTCCCCGTTGAACTTTGACCAACTTGACTCTCGGTTGCGTAGCTTTTTGGCCTCCGATCCAAGAATGCATATAGGAACATGTCTATGCGCTGCCTCTCGCTCTACTTTCACCTTCCTAAGCATGCTTGGCTCTACTACTTCCGCGGTGTCGTGCTAACACTTCCTCAAATGCGACACGTGAAATACGTCATGAACACCACTAAGCTTCTCAGGCAGCTTCACTCTGTAGGCCATATGTCCAATTCTTTCTGTAATGGGGAATGGCCCTACGAACCTTGGTGCCAATTTCCCTACAGATCCAAAATGGACTACATTACTCAATGGTGACACTTTAATAAAAACCGTGTCTCCAACATCGAACTCAAAATTGGTTCGTCTCTTATCAGCATATGACTTTTGCCGGTCTTGTGTCGTCTTCATGTGTCTTCGAATCAAGTCTATCTTCTCCGAAGTTTCCCTAACCATCTCGGGCCCAAGCAAATCTTATCCGTAGACTCCCACCAATAAGTCGGTGATCGGCAAGGTCGTTCATATAGAACTTCAAAAGGTGCCATGCCAATACTAGTCTGATAGCTGTTGTTGTAGGCGAAGTCTACCAATGGAAGGTGTTCCTCCCATGTTCCTCAAAAATCCAAGACGTAAAACCTCAAAAGATCTTCTAAAATCCGATTCACTCTTTCTATTTGGCTCCGTCTGAGGGTGATAAGAGGTTCTTAAACGCAATTGCATTCCTACCGCCTCTTGCAGATCACCTTTTCCTCTTGCACTGAAATATGCTCCAAGCCCTGTCCCGCAAGCATCGGTATATACAGTGAATGGTTTGCTCCCATCTAGCAAAGTCAAAACTGGGGCTTGATATCTTTGCAAAGTCCTTAATAGTCCGCCTAACCGAGAAAGCTTCCGCTGTATTTATAAGAATCTTCCAATCTTGGATTGTTACCACCTTCGCGGGGTCCACCGCTATCCCTTCCTTAGAGCCTCACTTCCTTCCTCCAAAAATGACATTTGGAGAACTTTGAGTTGATGTGCTCGAAGGGTCTCTAAGACTTCCTTAAGATGTAGGGCACGTTCTTCCTCGCTTCTAGAGAAGATCAGGGTATTATCCACAGACTACCACAAACTTGTTTAGAAACTCCATAAACACCCTACTCATCAAGTCTTAAAAAATAGGCGGGTGCATTCGTCAAACCAAAAGGCATGACGAGCCACTCAAAAAAACCGTCTGGAGTTCTAAATGCAGTTTTATCTATACTATCCTCAGCTACCCTCAACTAATGAAAACCTGTAGCTAAGTCCAACTGCGAGAAAACCAAAGCACTAACCAACTGATCGAACAAATCACCTATTCTTGGAAATGGGTGTCTATCCTTCTTCGTGAGCTTATTCAGCTCCCTATAGTCCACGCACAATCTGAGCGAACCATCAGCCTTCGTAGCGAAAACATCCGGAGCACCCCATTCCGAAATACTTCTTTTTATGAATCTTTTCTCAAGCAGCTCCCTACTTGTTTACGGAGTTCCTTCCTCCCTCTCGGAGCCATGTGGCGCACTGACAATGCAACTGGCTTTACATTATCTACTAAGTATATACGGAAGTCTATCTCACGCCTCGGGGTAAACCCTGAACCTCATCAAAGACGTCATCATACTCACAGACTACCTGAACAGATTGCAAATCATCGAAGGATGCGTCAAGTGATTCTAGGTAGCTAAGCATTATCGAACCCCTAGGGTCACATGAAATATCAAGGGTCTTTCCACAACAAGTCAATAGTCTAATTCACAGTCTAGGATGGCACCATACCTGGTTAGCCAATCCATCCCTAGAATCAGACCATAGCCCATGAAACCAAATACATAGGCGTTGCATTCAAACCCAACGCTCAAGATAGACACTTTCAAATCCCGTCAAATCATAAATAAATGAGCCGAGCCACCAATAAGATTTGAGACTACAACGGGATCCATGACTAGTATTTAGGTGCAGAGTTTCAACTAAAGAAGCAGATATAAATGAATGTGAAGCGCCAGAATCAAACAAGGTTCTAACAGAATAATTAAAAAGGAAAATCAAACTTTCAACAGAAACCTTTCTACCTCTATCAGGTATGCCAGTCGTGAGAGCACGCATCTGTCTTTTGTAAGATCCTGTACTTTGTCCTTGCCCTTGCTCTTGCCTCTTTAGAAAATCTCTGATAAGATGTCCTGTCTCTCCGCAATGATAACAACCAGTCTTCTTCTTCTTCCTATGGTCTTTGGCTATATATGACCCACCATACCTTGGTAATGACACTTCCTCTTTTCTCGGGGTCTATAGTTCTTTACACCCTTCTTAGGTTCCACTTCCTTATTATGTGATTTTTCAACCTTGGCCTCCTTCTTTTCTCCTTTATCTTCTTTGTGCATCAAGGCTATATCCATGAGTTTCTCATCCTTGGGCTGTGCTCCTTAGCCCAAACCCCCCTCATTCTTATTCTCATTCTCATCCTTGTGAAACATATTAACAAGTCTCTCTAAAATTGCCTCCATCGCTCGGAAAACCAAACAAAGCTGGAAAGAAAATTAGACGCAGGTGAAACTACTGCGGTTATAGATGGAAGTAAGGCAATTCTTTTCCCTTCGACAGACGTTATAGTCTCATCATGCCTACGGAACCATGCCACGATGAAGTCACCTCCCACAAAGCCAGGAATCCCGGAGACTCAGAAAAGAAGGAAACAAGGATTCAAACAGAAAAATCAAAAGATAGTGCATATAGCTTTGGGGAAAATGTCTTTCAAAACAAACTTTTCTTTTGAAAATACTTCTCTTAAAACCGTTTTGAAACCGACTTTCAAAATATTTTATTTGATCTAGTAACCTTCAGCTCTGATACCACGTGTAACACCCCATGTCCGTTAATGTCACTCACAAATGGAATTCATTAAGTTTCGTGGAGCGTTATAAGTAAACAGAACAGAATATTACAAGACAAATACATAAAATAGTACTTGAAAAATTTATAACTTTATTGCAGCGGAAACAAAAATAAGTTTGGTTACATTTTCTCACCCATCACACAAAAACCAAGTACATAATATCAGTCTTGTACAAAAGTCATTAGAGTACATATTTTTTAAAACCATAATCCCCATTCCAAAATGCCGTATGAAAGAGAAACAAAGCTAAGCATTACTTTCAGCACTTCAAGTAGGAAAGTCCGAATCAAGCTTCAACGTGCCCACCCTGAGAACCTGTAGGGGAGGGGGGAGGGGAAGGAAAGAAAAGAAGCGAAACAAAAAGGTCAGATATAAAGTCTGGCGAGTCTAATGACTTTAACAATATAATTAGTAAAGCAACATGATAAGAACATAAACTGGATGTAAGAGATGACTGTAACATAAGCAGATATGACAAGGTAACAAGACGAACATGATGTAACGTTGACTGCGCTTCTAACCGCTATAAGATATTCTCTGCACCGCACCAATACTAGTTTCATACTAAAAGATGATCCCTCTTGGCTAAATAGAATGATGATAGTTTCGTGTACTTCTAGCTGCCATCATAGGTAACCTTTATGCTCATATCACCACTAGATTTACCCACTATCCTCCTTGTTCGATTATGTACTCCTAGCTGCTCTCGTATGTGCCCCCACTTGCTCCTACCACCACTAGTTGTACCCTCCCTACTATTCATAATAATGGTAGCTTCGTGTACTCCCAGCTGCTCTCGTAGGTGCCCCACTTGCTCCTACTACCACTAGTTGTACCCACTACCCTTCCCATTCGATCGGCTCCCCAACCTCGTAGATACCTGTGTTGGTCCCACAATAGGGTGTATCACTCCCTAAGGCGGCAACCCTGATACTACTGAAATGCATAGCTTATACCTACACGATGCAACAACGTCTTACCTACCAGCCCAGACCCACGCACGCACATGACTCCGTTGGACTTGCACTGCCATCACTAACTCTTTAATGACCTCTTACAATCAACCCCAGTAAGCGTGTCCCTGTCCTCGACATAGTTCGAGCTCATATAGATACTAAAATGGGTTACTGGTTGAAAAGGGTCCACACACTTGACACAAGCTTCCCTCCTAAGCTTGGTCCCCACTAGGAATTCCCACTTAACCCCTCTTTAATCCCCATGTATAATCACATGTATCATCTTAGTTAAGTGCTTTAATTATGTTTCACATGCTACCCATGTTACCCACTTAACCCTTTATCATCCCCAAGTCTAATCACATGTCTCATCTTGGTTAAGTGCTTTTATTATGTTTCACATGCTACCCATGTCACCCACTTAACCCCTTTACTATTCCCATGTTTTACCACATGTCTTATCTTGGTTAAGTGTTCATTATTTACATTATACGTGCTACCCATGTCACCCACTTAACCCTTTTACTGTTCCCATGTCTACCCACATGTCTTATCTTGGTTAAGTGTTCATTAATTCATTATAACCGTAATCTTGCAAGACCTCCCACATTAGATTACCGTTTTGCGGTTGCTGGATTTGCCAGGCGGTTCCGGGCAGGCTTATACCGCAATTCAAATCTAACCACGTGTCTTTGCATTATTACACATTTAATTACTGCCTTTGACCTCTCACATTAGACTGCCGTTTGCGGTCGCTAGACATGTCGGGCGGTTACGGGCAGACTTCTACCGCAAACCAAGTCTAACCTCGTGTCTTAGGCGTTCATTATCTCTTCTTTTCTACAAACCCAAATTCAAGTTCTGACTTATTACATATATTCCAATTGCCCATAATTTCTAATTCAAGTTACGTTTATAATTCCAATCCAAGTCATGCCTATAATTCCATGTATATAAATTGTACCAATTTATGCCCCAAATCAATTACATGATTACAAATCAATTTATGCCTAGTTACATATTATTCAATATTTTCCCAAACTTCTCCCAATCGTTCCAACGTTATTCGTACGCAAATCTCAATGCAATATGTTAGGCTCGATGTTAGCCTAATCTCATAAAGAAAAAGGAAAAGAAGAGGGGAAGAGAATCATGACATCAAAATTAGCATAAAATAGGTATACGAAACATGAACTGGCATAGAACAATAAAATAGATCCAATAGGCATATGATAATAGTAATTTGGGTATGAATCTGAAAGATAAGAAATCTACAAAACTTGATATGATTCGTCTTACTTACAGGCATGATCATTAAATCCAATTTACAATCCTATCACAATTACTTTTTAATTATATGTGAAAGTAACATAGACCCACAACAACAAGATTTAGGATAGAGGATAGATCTGAATTCTGATTTTTGAATTTGATTAGCTAAACCATTGTTGTAGAATTTGATTCTTATCTTCCAATTTCAATACTCTTATTCTGATTTGCTTTAGTGGAGAAGAAAGGCTAGGTTAATTTAGATTAGAGCAGCATGGAGGCACCATGGATTAGTGTAATGAAATTAGGTTTAGGTTTAGGGGTATTTTTATAGATGCTCTAGGTGAATTAGGATCCTTAAATTAGATTAGGATCCATCTTAACCATCCAGACTGGAAAAACACGTCATCCAGCCAATCCCAGAAGGACGCATCAGCCCTAGACCACCAAAACACGTCGGCCAGATCTGGGCAGATGGGGGTCGACACCCCTGTCGACACCCCCTATGGGGGTCGACACCCATGTCGACACCCCTTGACACCCACTATGGGGGTCGATACCCATGTCGACACTCCCTAGGGGGGTCGACACCCACGATCGGGAATTTTCCCGCTCAGCCCTTTTCGCTGGTTTTGAATTCATTTTTGATTTTTAATTATTATTTAAATAAATTCCGCTTTAAACTGAAATCTTCTAAGCTTCATAACTTTTTCATACGGTGTCCGATTTACGCAAACTCGGACTCTATCCCAAGCAGAATTTCGAGTCGAACGTAATGGCGCAACCCATTTTACTTAATTCTTCTTCTAAAAATTAAGTGTTCTTAATTTTGCTAATTTTAATGTTTTAAAATTACGGGGTGTTACATTACTCCACTTGAGTCCACATTTGTTAACTAAATCAAATCTGGATTTTTTTTTTATGGAAATTCGGATTTTTATTCCCTAAAAATCCCTTTATTTTATTTAATAAACCGTTATGGTTTTAAAACGATTACGGCGCTGTTTTTCTGAAATTTTGATTTTGACATAACTCAAAATTTATAAGACGAAATCTAGATTTTTCTCTTCCGTTAGAAAATTATTATTCAATAGGTCCAAACGTTTTTGTTTTAATCAAATTTCGACTTATATTGAGTTTTATATACTCAATTGAAGTTCGAAACGCCAAATTACGAACTACCACGCTACGACGAGTTTGTTTTAATTAAATTAAATTATAAAAATTTAAAAACTTCGTTTAGTAAATAAATTTCACTTCCACTTTCAGCATTTTTAAAATAAACCCATTATCCAAATCTAAATTTAACATTCCTGATTTCCCAAACTCGTAGATTATTTTATTCCATATTTATATTCAGTTATAAATTAATCCAAACTCCAATTTTCTATATTCAATTCCAATTCATATGAAATTAAATTATTAAGATTCAATATAATCGAATTCCAATCATAAATTCTCTTTATGGGAATAATCAATCATTTCAACATTTTTCACCATTACAAACTAATATAGTCCCTTGATAATAGTGAAGTCGTTCAAGTTGGGGTATTTTATTTTATCTCTCAGACCTTGATCGACAACGTTCTTATCTTGAGATATATAAAATCTTGTAATACAAAAACTCAATTTAAAAGTAACCTTTTATTCCATTTTATTTTTATAACTTGCACACACACACACACACACACACACACACACACACACACACACATATATATATATATATATGTATGTATATGGAATCTGTTTTCGTATTTAAATTTTAAATTTTAGTTTTGTTCAATAAATCTCAATATCTTACCTGAAATTTTTTATTTATTTTTATAAATTCGATGTGGTCGAATTCTAATCATTAATCTGTATGGATTTATTTCAATTCATTTCATGTTTCAAACATAGGAATAAATTTCAGTGTTTCCTTTATCTGAAACAATTTCAAATTATCCCCATTATAAATTCGTGCTTAAATTATAAATTATCCAATGAAATTTCCCTCTTTTATTTATAAACATTGTATATACATCTCTCTTCTGGTTTTAAAAATTTAAAACAAGTTTCTATTTGAAATCAAATTTTCACTTAGAAAATAAATAAATTTTCCCTTCTAAATTCATACTTGAATTTAAAATTTAATATTATCAAATAAACATCGTTTATAAATTTAATTACTTATTTTTATTAAAATAATTTAATTTTTCCTAACCTATTCGAAATTCCATTTCTATTTCGAAGATTAAATTTTCCTTTTTAAATCTAAAAATCCCTTTGTATAATATTTTTAAATATCAATATCAAGAGCCAGTGATATTCAAACATCCAAATAAACAAACCTCACTTCAATTCAACACATCGCACATATATAAATATATAAACAACAATAAATAAATTTGAGGAATCTAGTTGGATTCCTCCAACCTATTTTCCCTGCATCCGCAGATGTTGGACAACATAAATAATATCAATCCTGCTTCAAGGCAAGATATCACTCTATAAAGGTCATCTACTATAATATATTGCGGCGTGCATAGGGTCATCTGTTAATGATACTGTGGGAATCTGCTAATGGTACTGCGGGAAATATCCAATATATACATAATAACCACAACCACCAAGCCTAAATATAACTAACACACACACACACACACACACACACACATATATATATATATAGTCACATTTTCAACCATAGCAATGCATTCAAACAACCAACAATTATTTTTAATGATAAAAATAATTTTAATACAAAATCCGAGTGAGATTTACTCACCTTGATTTTATTTGCTACATATCTGATTTAGATGCCACACCGTTATAGCTACGAATCAACTCGATACTTCTCGAATAAATTTTATTTGCACCTACGATTAATTAAACCCTTATTCATCAATTACACTATTTATTTAAACTACTTAAATACATTATCTTAAACGAATTAACTATATACATATATATATATATATATATTAAATTAAACATTTCTAACTAATTTAATTAACTTAACGTCTAACAATGAATAAATAATTCTACGTCGTACTAGGTTTTGTTTATCGATTTACCATTTGTTAAATTAAATTAACTACTAGAATAAATAAACAAATTATTAATTTAAACTAACTACCAAAGTAAATAAACAAATTATTTTATGTAATTTAAATTTTCTAAACAATGTATACCTGCTGCTTTGACCAACCATGAATCATATCCTCAAAAATCTGATTCACTTCTACTGCAAACAGCACCAAAAACTGATCTACACCACTTTGGCATTTTGTCGAACACCACACATTCATCTACCAATACTGCTGCACCTCGATACTCTTCAGCCAAACTTTACCAATTTGACAGTCCATTTCCAGTCAGCTTCCTCCAATCGACATACCATTTTTGATTACGCTTGAACATCCACTCGAGAGCACCACACAGTTGTAACAATTGGGAATTTCGCTCGATCCGAATCGATCGCTAAATTGACCAAGACCGTTCGAAACCCCTGATTGTTTTGAGAACACGACAAATCGGAATACAAATAGAAGAACATTTCATTGCTTATTACAACAATTCCATCAAAATACAAGAATATACAGAGTATGAATGAATAAAATACATCAGAGTAATATCAGAGATTTAAAAACATTACTGCAGCGGAAAAATAATACAATACACAACTGAAAGAGATATATGGATACAGAGCTTTCCGGATATCATTCCAGCTGTAAAGCAGGATCCTGTGAATATAAATCTGCAAAACCAAAACTACAAGCTGCCCGTGTCAAAATAAGGGCACCCAGAGTTTAGGTTAAAACAATAAACTCCAGGTCAGTCATGTGACTGGTGTGAGAACTAAAACAGTTATTAAACTTTATTTTAAAGTTAGGTAAATCCAGGGACCACGCCATATAACACGGAACGGGTTTCCTTCCAAGGATACCAATGCATAAAACAACAGCGTAATGTTAAATAAAGAAAAATGAAGCTATTATAAGACCCAGGTCCCATCACACAATGCAACACAAGCCGGAGGATAGGGTTTTACCTTATAATAGCCAAAGAATGCTTGATACGCTAAATTTCATCTTTTATTATTACTATAAGTGTATAACGTCAAAACAATTTCAATCATAGACGGCATAGGTACCATATATCATTTCGCCATATATAGGTTTACAATCAAAACCGCAAAGTCACGTATTGGAAGTTGGATTTCCATCTGTGAACCGAGGCAAGGGACCGTCCTCACCGAATTTGAGGCTCTCTAGCCCGAGCCTTAGGAGCAGCCGCAACTGCCCATGGATCGTCAGGGCCGGTCCACCGATGTGGATTATAATGCCTGAACACTGTATTTCCCCGCCCTTTAGGGCGTAAATGAGCCAAATGACTCCATCGGCTCCACATAGTCACCGATATATCCGAGGCGCCTCGCAATTCAACAACCACACAGGTGAACATAATATAAATGTCAGGGCTGGTAGGTCACTGACACCACCCTAGCTAGAAAGAAACGCATGCCCTCCCTGATGTCCTCTTCCGTTTCTGGTTCACAACCGGGGTCTGAGGCTCGCGAATCAACACTACACAAAGCTGTGCCACACAGGCAGTGCTTTGATCATCAACCACAAGACTATGCTTTTCAACAGAAGCCTTGATCATTTGCATCTTAGCATGCCACATAGGCAAACCACTCCATGCAACCGATATCCATCAATCACACAGAATGATATCCAATGTTAGACACACAGTCCATTTACAAGTCCGTTCCGGGTCTGAACGAAACCGGAGGCACCTTGTACCTCACATATCCATCGATCTCCAAGTACGTCTGGACGATCACCAACTGATTCCCTCCTCTTGGGTGTATAGACCAATCAAGATCATCAGTAATTATCCAAACGATGTGAAGACCTCCGGTCTTCGACCACCGTCTTCATCCTCGACACATCGTCGAATCAGTTATTCAGAATGGGATAAACCCGGTCTTTCTGAATAACTCACGTTTATAATAAAAAGGTGTTACACAAACACAACATACGCCTCATTCCAATTTAGAATATTCTTTTATTCAAATATTCTTACACTTTGAGAAAGCTTCCCATTAATTTTATCAAAGATAAATCCTTTAAATTTATTCTTTAATCTTCTTTTGAATATCAATTCAAACCAAATTATGGTTTATCCAAACTAGTCAGGATTAGCGAACCTTACCGAAGTAATCACTTGTTAAATTTCCCAACCCCAACCTATTCATCCCATGAAGTAAAACTGGTCATACTTCATATCTAACACCGCGATGTTATTGGTAAATTCAATTACCATTTAACGTACAAATCTAATTAAAGATTTAACTATCGCCTGGAGCAAAACTGGTGATACTCCATTCTCGATCATTTCAATCTAATTAAAGATTCATTTAAAACTCCACTTGGTTTTAATCTTCCCAAAAATTACTATCAATGATTTTTTAACTTGGGAAATCATATCTTGTCTTTAACTGGGTTAAAGAACTAATGTCATTTAAAACACGGTTCATGATAAACCCAAAATCACATTCCATTTACAATGGAATCTTCATGGAAAACAAATCGATATATATAATCGATATAAACTTCCATATCCGACTAATAATATAAATGGAATAACAGCAAAGCCCTTTTAGTTCCAGATATATTAATTGTCTTCCTCCACATAAATTCACTTCGATTATTACCAAATCGAATTCCATTCCAATTAATTTTATTAAATTGAAAAACTTTACTTTGGAAAATCTCCTTTAAGTCTTAACAAAATATTTATAAATTCCAAATCACATTTCACTGTAAATCGGGTTAAAGAACGAATGGAATAACAGCAAATCCCTTTTAGTTCCAGATATATTAATTGTCTTCCTCCACATAAATTCACTTCGATTATTACCAAATCGAATTCCATTCCAATTAATTTTATTAAATTGAAAAACTTTACTTTGGAAAATCTCCTTTAAGTCTTAACAAATGATTTATAAATTCCAAATCACATTTCACTGTAAATCGGGTTAAAGAACGAATGTCGTTAAAACACAGTTCACGATAAACCCAATTCACATTCCATTAATTATCGGGTTAAAGAACAAGTGTTAATTAAAACACCATTCACGATAAACCCAAAAATCAATTCAAATTCAATTCTAATTAAATACCATTTAATTGGTATACTTCATTAAATCGAAAAAAAAAATATTTAATCTTTTTCTCAACTGGGTGTAAGAACAGTGTTAATGAAGACACCATTCACGAAAAACCCAAATCCCATTTGATATTAAATACAAGGCTCTGAATAGAAAATATATTGGCTTATATTCAATATCAAATTCTACGACCAACAAATATCGTGTTGGAAATAACGATATAAATATATCTTTCAAATTTCCATAACAATATCTGTATAATCACGAAATCCAACATCGAAATATTCGAAAGACAATTTTGATTCAAATCCATTCCAATTCAATTATTGGAAATTCTGGTTATTTTTAAAACCCTTTCAAATCCAATTTATTTATTTCAAAAATTAATGGATTATAATTCTAGTTCAATACTAGTTCATTTCGATAAAAATCTACTTTATCTTTTCAAATATGGAATTTTTCATCCCAATTCTTTCCAAATCATTTCTAATGATTTTACACAAATTATTGCTATTTTTAATAATTTTATCAAGGCCCGTACAGTCGATTTCCATAAACAGCCATCGAACTGCACTTACAGCGACCTTTTCCAAATTTGATTTACACATAATTCCAAATCCAACCGTTAGATTTCAAATCTCTAATATTCGTTAGAAAGCTCTTTTCGATACAAACCCAATGGTTCCGGTTTTAGGAGAATCTGACGGACGGATCTCCTGTAATGTCCATTCGAAGTCAATGGTCGAAATTCGCGAACTACCGCAGCGCGGCGCGTTCTATTCAGGCCATTATATATATAATATATTATATATTTCATCGATTTCCTTTTAAAACGTATTTTATAAATCGTTTTAAATTCGTTTTCAAAACGATTTCAACTTCGTATTCAATTTCTTATCAAAACTGAATATTCCATATCATCGATATATAAATGATAATATTTTCAAAACATCAGATTTTGAAATCTATTCCTTTTTGATATTCATTATAAAAATGAATAAAATCGATATAAATATCGTTCACGTCAAAATGGCGCATATCTAACCAACACGACTTTATATATTTCAATAACTTCGTTATTCTATTCAACAAATGAATATTTTCTTCAACACATGAATTTTCTTTTATTCAACACATAAATATATATTTTATTCAACACATGAATTTTCTTTTATTCAACACATGAATATTCTTTTTATTCAACACATGAATTTTCTTTTATTCAATACATGAATATATATTTTATTCAACACATGAATTTTCTTTATTTTCCAACTTGGAATGAGGCCCAATCAATTACCATACAATGTGATTGATATGGATTTCATACACACACGTACACTACAACAATCAAACACAGTCAACCATCACCCAAAGTGCATTCTACACTGCATAAGCATCAAATATGAATATTTAACGCTTATGACAGCCTGTCAATCAATCGATCAACATACAGCTAATTATTGGGACTAGTGTATGGCCAATTTCATCCCAACACCCGTGTGGGGTTTTCAAACAATCAAACACAGGTTTTATTTGTGCAGTTGGGCGATGTGTAAAATTTATCCTCCCAATCCATATCAGTCAAATGTGTGTACATAAACAAATCGTCCGATTTGTTTATAACTATTTATTTTATATACATGTTAAAAATTATATTTTTAACCATAAAATAATTCATTTCATTCCACTATACACAATCATTTTTCACAACACATCAATCAAACAAACAAGTCATTCATGGTCTGTGGACGACGGGTGTCGGGTGTTGCTAAGCACCGTCTGCATCCTAGTATATATTTCAACTAGAAAACAAATTAAAAGTGAGAAGTTCTCATCTTGGAGTTCCACTCCATCGTTATCTGATTCTGAACGATTCGAATTTGCCCAAAATTTCAATGCGGTCTTTTCCCGCTGTTCATAGTAAAAATCACAATTTTATTATCACTACATGTACATAAAAAAACATATTTTTATTTCTACTTCACATATATAAAAATCGAATTTTTATCGATGTTCATATAATAAAAATTATAATTTTCTCTCGCAATTCTCTATATAAAAATCACGTTTTCATATATAAAGATCGTATGTTTATATCTCTACTACATGTGTAAAAATCATTCCTTTACACCGCTACTTCTATGATAAAAATTATATTTTTATCTTGCTAGTAATATAATAAAAATTATATTTTTACATCTCTACTTACATAGAAATTATTATTTTACCTCACTATATATATAAATTATATTTTTATTACTCTACATAAATAAAAATCATATTTTTATTACTCTACATGAACAAAAATCATATTTTTATTACTCTACATGAATAAAAATCGTATTTTTTTCTATCTATACAAACAAAGAAAATCATAATTTTATCAAAATTTATCCTATATAACAATAAAATTGATTTTTATATTTTCTAACACCAATTACATTAAATAAATATAATTAAAAGCTCACCTTTCATGTAAAAGTCCAATTTTTGGTGAAAGGAGAGGTTCCACGGCGAAGTTGCAGGCGGAGGAGGGGCATTCGGCGCGACCGGGGCTGGTGGAGGCGCCGCAGGGGGTCGATGAGGGTTTAGGCAGCAGATCAGGTGGCTTGGGGGTTTGGCTTCGCTGTGGGGTTCCATAAGGAGAGAGAAATGGCGGAGGGGGGTGGGGTCGTGGACGGGGTGAGCGGCGCAGTTGCCGGAGAGAAGGGGGTTGTGGTGGGGCACCACCGGAGGTGGCTAGCCGGAGCACGGCGCACTGATTGAAGGAGGCGGGTCTCGTTTCTTTTTTTTTTGTTCTGAGCGATTAAGAAGAAAGAGAGAGGGTT
Organism: Allium sativum; assembly: GCA_030737875.1. Taxonomy (NCBI): domain Eukaryota; kingdom Viridiplantae; phylum Streptophyta; class Magnoliopsida; order Asparagales; family Amaryllidaceae; genus Allium; species Allium sativum. The sequence goes on from CM060920.1 coordinate 695,366,433, forward strand.
AGGTGAGGATATTATATATTTATTTATTTAATTTATTCTTCAAGAGTTGACTTTTTATTTCAAACCCCAAACGAGACCCACCGACTGTCGTCCCCAGCTAATTACCCCCATTTCGAACACAATGGGATATGTATCATAGGCTGATTCGACTGTTTCAACCAGTTTTCATCAAAATCAAAATATAAATCTATATATTTAATTTTTAATGCACATTTCAATTTATCGGTGCCACATACGGACTCTAAAAATTCCCGAAAAATATTTTATAGATTCGTATTGACGATACGGTCCTAACAAAACTAATTTCGTCAAATTTGAAGACCGTTCGAAAAATGGCCATTTTTTGGTTGATCCGAATTGACTGAAACTGTCAAAACACGTTTTACTTTGCCACGCTCATATATTGATTTGAAAAATCATGAATTTTAGAATCTAGATATAATTCGACATTCTGGTTCCAACAAAAGTGGTTTCGTCGAAAACAGAGATCATTTGCAAAATTTCCATTTTTAAGGGCCAGAATTCCATAGCGACCATTCTAAATTTTCAACTGGGCATAACTTTTTATTCCCGCTATGAAATTTTAATTTTTCGGATTCGTTGGAAAGATATTCTCAAATAGATTCTAATATTTTTGGTTTCGCTAAAATACGGTTTATTTTGAATCCTGTACATTCATTTGAAATTTGAAATCGAATTTTCAAACTCCCGCGCCATTTTCAATTCCTTTTATAATTAAAAATAAATATTTATATTCTAACGTCGATTCAAATAAATATATACGTTCTAATTCTATTCAAAATACATTTTTCGTCATTATTATTTAAAATAATTCATTTTAAATATTCAAAATTCATCAAAATTGCTAAAATAAAAATTTTAAATTGGCTCAGATTTCCGGGTTATTACAATCTACCCCACTTAAAAATTTTCGTCCCCGAAATGGAACGAAGCTGAAAGTTGTTTAACTAACCAACTCAACTTTCACTATTTTCATTATGGCTTAAGTTCTTCAAGTTTTCAGTTTCTATGAACTTTTCAAAATTTTCAAAAATTTGGCTAACACCCTAAATTTTTGAAAAAATTCGCCATAACCTCCCCTGCACGGGAGCACCGGGAAAATCCAGAAATTGCCATACAGGCCTCTCCAATCCAAAAAGAAAAAGAAACAACCAATCGACTCATAAAATCATCCAAAACCCAAGAAATACAATAAACATGTACCTGTTTGTCGGGCAATCAATTTTATTCCTCTGCTCTAGCCTCTTTGCAATGACCTATTCAATGGATACACATGTATATGCATGCAATTTCAAACAATTTTCAATACAGTTCAATATTTGGTACAATTTGGCTAAATGGTTCAAATTTTAATTAATCAACCAATAATCTAACAACACAATCAGCAATCAATTAGTTGATTAGCTTTTCAAATTCATAACTTTGATACATAGTCCAAAAATCATATTTTTGATGCTAAATCACAACAATAAGCCCTATCTAGCTTTGGTTCTCACACCAGTTAATTGGAATCATATAGAAATCCCACTTTCGAAACTCGAACACAAATACTGATGATGCCACGGTCATTATCAGCATCATCTCCGGGCGACTAGAGTGTGATTCTATATCTATCCGGTATATTAAAACTTCGTACACACGTGGATCAGACGTGTATACAAAATCTTTATATACCTGATTGTCCAAATCAATATAAAAATAATATTCAAATATGAATTATTTATTTAAATTTTCAAAACAAAATTCGTTTTCATTTTTATTTTCAAAATATCACTCTTCACAGTCGTTCTAGGATACTACTGATCCTATATCTAACGAGTCATTCTCATTGGATATGACTAATCCAATCTCTGATGAATTCTTTCGCTCGGTTCTAATATGTCTTGTTCTCGAGCTTTGTAAACCAAAGCTCAGATACCACATGTAACAATTGGGAATTTCGCTCGATCCGAATCGATCGCTAAACCGACCTAGACCGTTCGAAACCCCTGATTTTTTTGAGAACACAACAAATCGGAACACAAACAGAAGAACATTTCATTGCTTATTACAACAATTCTGTACGAATACAAGAATATACAGAGTATGAATGAATAAAATACATCAGAGAAATATCAGAGATTTAAATACATTATTATAACGGAAAAATAATACAATACACAACTGAAAGAGATATACGGATACAGAGCTTTACGGATATCGTTCCAGCTGTAAATCAGGATCCTATGAATATAAATCTACAAAGCCAAAACTACTAGCTGCTCATGCCAAAAATAAGGGCACCCAGAGTTTAGGTTAAAACAATAAACTCCAGGTCAGTCATGTGACTGTTGTGAGAACTAAAACAGTTATTAATCTTTATTTTAAAGTTAGGTAAATCCAGGGACCACGCCGTATAACACGGAACGGGTTTCCTCCCAAAGATACCAGTGCATAAAACAACGGCGCAATGCTAAATAAAGAAAAATGAAGCTATTATAAGACCCAGGTCCCATCACACAATGCAACACAAGCCGGAGGATAGGGTTTTACCTTATAATAGCCAAAGAATGCTTGATACACTAAATTTCAACTTTTATTATTACTATAAGTGTATAGTTTCAAAACAATTTCAATCATAGACGGCATGGGTACCATATATTATGTCACCATATATAGGTTTACAATCAAAACTGCAAAGTCACGTATTGGAAGTTGGATTTCCATCTGTGAACCGAGGCAAGGGATCGTCCTCACCGAATTCGAGACTCTTTAGCCCGAGCCTCAGGAACAGCCGCAACTGCCCATGGATCGTCAGGACCCACCCACCGATGTGGATTATAATGCCTGAACACTGCGTTTCCCCGCCCTTTGGGGGCGTAAATGAGCCAAATGACTCCATCGGCTCCACATAGTCACTGATATAACCGAGGCGCCTCGCAATCCAACAACCACACATGTGAAAATAATATAAATGTCAGGGCTGGTAGGTCACTGACACCACCCTAACTAGAAAGAAACACATGCCCTCCCTAATGTCCTCTTCCATTTCTGGTTTATAACCGGGGTGTGAGGCTCGCGAATCAACGCTACACAAAGCTATGCCACACAGGCGGTGCTTTGATCATCAACCACAAGACTCTGCTTTTCAACAGAAGCCTTGATCATTTTGCATCTTAGCATGCCACACAGGCAAACCACTCCATGCAACCGATATCCATCAATCACACATAATGGTATCCAATGTCAGACAGACAGTCCATTTACAAGTCCGTTCTGGGTCTGAACGAAACCGGAGGCACCTTGTACCTCGCATATCCATCGATCTCCAAGTACGTCTGGACGATCACCAACTGATTTCCTCCTCTTGGGTGTACAGCCCAATCAAGATCATCAGTAATTATCCAAACGATGTGAAGACCTCCGGTCTTCGACCACCGTCTTCATCCTCGACACATCGTCGAATCAATTATTCAGAATGGGATAAACCTGGTCTTTCTGAATAACTCGCATATATAATAAACAAGTGTTACACAAACACAACATATGCCTCATTCCAATTCAGAATATTCTTTTATTCAAATATTCTTACACTTTGGGAAAGGTTCCCATTAATTTTATCAAAGATAAATCCTTTAAATTTATTCTTTAATCTTCTTTTGAATATCAATTCAAACCAAATTATGGTTTATCCAGTCTAGTCGGGATTAGCGAACCTTACCGAAGTAATCACTTTTTAAATTTCCCAACCCCAACCTATTCATCCCATGAAGTAAAACTGGTCATACTTCATATCTAACACCACGGTCTTATCGGTAAATTCAATTACCATTTCACGTTCAAATATAATTAATGATTTAACTATCGCCTAGAGCAAAACTGGTGATACTCCATTCTCGATCATTTCAATCTAATTAAAGATTCATTTAAAACTCCACTTGGTTTTAATCTTCCCAAAAATTACTATCAATGATTTTTTAACTTGGGAAATCATATCTTGTCTTTAATTGGGTTAAAGAACCAATGTCACTTAAAGCACGGTTCACGATAAACCCAAAATCACATTCCATTTACAATGGACAAATCTATATATATAATCGATATAAACTTCCATATCCGACTAATAAAATAAATGGAATAACGGCAAAGCCTTTTAAATTCCAGATATATTAGTTGTCTTCCTCTGCAAAAATTCACTTCGATTATTATCAAGTCGATTTCCATTCCATTCCAATTTATTTTATTAAATTGGAAAACTTTACTTTGGAAAATCTCCTTTAAATCTTAACAAAAGATTTATAAATTCCAAATCACATTTCACTGTAAATCGGGTTAAAGAACGAATGTCGTTAAAACACTGTTCACAATAAACCCAATTCACATTCCATTAATTATCGGGTTAAAGAACAAGTGTTATTTAAAACACTGTTCACGATAAACCCAAAAATCAATCCAAATTCAATTCCAATTAAATACCATTTAATTGGTATACTTCATTAGATTGAAATAAAAAGATTTAATCTTTTTCTCAACTGGGTTTAAGAACAGTGTTAATGAAGACACCATTCTCAATAAACCCAAATCCCATTTGATATTAAATACAAGGCTCTGAATAGAAAATATATTGGCTTATATTCAATATCAAATTCTACGACCAACAAATATCATATTGGAAATAACGATATAAATATATCTTTCAAATTTCCATAATAATATCTGTATAATCACAAAATCCAACATCGAAATATTTCAAAGACAATTTCGATTCAAATCCATTCCAATTCAATTATTGGAAATTCTGGTTACTTTTAAATCCCTTTCAAATCTAATTTATTTATTTCAAAAATAAATGGATTATAATTCTAGTTCAAAACTAGTTCATTTCGATAAAAATCTATTTTTATCTTTTCAAATATGGAATTTTCATCCTAATTCTTTCCAAATCATTTCGTATGATTTTACACAAATTATTTCTATTTTTAATAATTTTATCAAGGCCCGTACAGTCGATTTCCATAAAAAGCCATCGAACTGCACTTACAGCGACCTTTTCCAATTTTGATTTGGACATAATTCCAAATCCAACCATTAGATTTCAAATCTCTAATATTCATAAGAATACTCTTTTCGATACGAACCCAACGGTTCCGGTTTTAGGAGAATCTGACGGTCGGATCTCCCGTAATGTCCATTCGAAGTCAATGGTCGAAATTCTCGAACTGCCGCAACGCGGCGTGTTCTATTCAGGCCATTATATATATAATATATATATATTATATATTTCGTCGATTTCCTTTTAAAATGTATTTTATAAATCGTTTTAAATTCGTTTTCAAAAGCATTTCAACTTCGTATTCAATTTCTAATCAAAACTGAATATTCCATATCATCGATATATAAATGATAATATTTTCAAAATATCAGATTTTGAAATCTATTCCTTTTCGATATTCATTATAAAAATGAATAAAATCGATATAAATATCGTTCACGTCAAAATGGCTTATATCTAACCCACATGGCTTTATATATTTAAATAACTTCGTTATTCTATTCAACAAATGAATATTTTCTTCAACACATGAATTTTCTTTTATTCAACACATGAATATATATTTTATTCAACACATGAATATTCTTTTATTTAACACATGAATATTATTTTTATTCAACACATGAATTTTCTTTTAGTCAACATAAGAATATATATTTTATTCAACACATGAATTTTCTTTATTTTCCAACTTGGAATGAGGCCCGATCAATTACCATACAATGTGATTGATATGGATTTCATAAACACACGTACACTACAACAATCAAACACATTCAACCATCACCCAAAGTGCATTCTACACCGCATAAGCATCAAATATGATTATTTAACGCTTATAACAACCTATCAATCAATCGATCAACATACAACAAATTATTGGGACTAGTGTATGGCCAATTTCATCCCAACACCCGTATGGGGTTTTCAAACAATCAAACACATGTTTTATTTGTGCAGTTGGGCGATGTGTAAAATTTATCGTCCCAATCCATATCAGTCAAATGTGTGTACATAAACAAATCATCCGATTTGTTTATAACTATTTATTTTATATACACGTTAAAAATTATATTATTAACCATAAAATTATTTATTTCATTCCACTACACACAATCATTTTTCACAACACATCAATCAAACAAATAAGTCATCCATGGTATGTGGACGACGGGTGTCGGGTGCTGCTAAGCACCGTCTGCATCCTAGTATATATTTCAACTAGAAAACAAATTAAAAGTGAGAAGTTCTCACCTTGGAGTTCCACTCCATCATTCTTTAATTATGAACGGATTTGCCCAAAATTTCAATGCGATCTTTTCTCGCTGTTCATAGTAAAAAATCACATTTTTATTATCACTACATGTACATAAAAAATCATATTTTTATTTCCACTTCACACATATAAAAATCTAATTTTTATGGATGTTCATATAATAAAAATTATAATTTTCTCTCGCCATTCTCTATATAAAAATCATGTTTTTATATATAAAGTTCGTATTTTTATATATCTACTACATGTGTAAAAATCATTCCTTTACACCGCTACTTCCATGATAAAAATTATATTTTTATCTTGCTAGTAATATAATAAAAATTATATTTTTACTTCTCGACTTACACAGAAATTATATTTTTACCTCACTATATATATAAATTATATTTTTATTACTCTACATGAATAAAAATCATATTTTTATTACTCTACATGAATAAAAATCATATTTTTTTCTCTCTATAAAAACAAAGAAAATCATAATTTTATCAAACTTTATCCTATATAACAATAAAACTGATTTTTATATTTTCTAACACCAATTACATTAAATAAATATAATTAAAAGCTCACCTTTCATGTAAAAATCCAATTTTTGGTGAAAGGAGAGGTTCCACGGCGAAGTTGCAAGCGGAGGAGGGGCTTTCGGCACGACCGGGGCTGGTGGAGGCGGCGCAGGGGGTTGATGATTGTTTAGGTGGTGGATCGGGCGGCTTGGGGGTTTTGGTTCGCTGTGGGGTTCCAAAAGGAGAGAGAAACGGCGGAGGGGGGCGTGGACGGGGTGAACGGCGCAGTCGCCGGAGAGAAGGGGGGTCGCGGTGGGGCACCACCGACGGTGGCTAGCCGGAGCGCGACGCGCTGATTGAAGGAGGCGGGTCTCGTTTCTTTTTTGTTCTGAGCGATAAAGAAGAAAGAGAGAGGGTTAGGTGAGGATATTATATATTTATTTATTTATTTTATTCTTCAAGAGTTGACTTTTTATTTCAAACCCCAAACGAGACCCACCGACTGTCGTCCCTAGCTAATTACCCTCATTCCGAACACAATGGGATATGTATCATAGGCTGGTTTGACTGTTTCGATCAGTTTTCATCAAAATCAAAATATAAATCTATATATTGAATTTTTAACGCACATTTCAAATTATTTGGGCCACACAGAGACTCTAAAAATTCCCGAAAAATACTTTCTAGATTTGTATTGACGATACGGTCCTAACAAAACTAATTTCATCAAATTTGAAGACTGTTTAAAAAATGGCCATTTTTTGGTCGATCCAAATTGACTGAAACTGTCAAAACACGTTTTATTTCAATTTTGGAATCTAGCAATAATTTGACATTCCGGTTCCAACAAAAGTGGTTTCGTCGAAAACAGAGATCGTTTGCAAAATTTCCATTTTTAAGACCAGAATTCCATAGCGACTATTTTGAATTTTCAACTGGGCATAACTTTTTATTCCTGCTATGAAATTTTAATTTTTCGGATTCGTTGGAAAGATATTATCAAATAGATTCTAATATTTTTGGTTTTGCTAAAATCCGGTTTATTTTGAATCCTATACATTCATTTGAAATTTGAAATCGAATTTTCAAACTACCGCTCACTACAACAAAATGACCCTATTACAATGGTGGAACACCGTTGTAATATACATTTTACAACGGTGGGCTGACCGTCATGTATTAAGAATTTGTAATAGACTAAAATCTTTTACAACTTTTTTGCACCGTTGCAACACTGTTGTAATATGTATATTTTACAACTTTTTTCCACTGTTGTAATAAACTTTATTACAACAGTTATGCACCGTTGTAATAATATCTACTACAACTGTTATGCACCGTTGTGATTGACAGTTGCGTTTAAAAAAAATAAACATCTTTTGCAGCTGAAATGAGCAATACACTAAATATAGTGATACTCCGTGTAACACCCCACATCAGTTAGTGTCACTCACAAAGGGAATGCACTAAGTTCTGTGGAGCATTTAGGGTAAAAGATGCAGATAAATTACAAGACAGACAGAAATTAAACAGCGGAAAATAAAACTTTTCTTTATTGATAAAATAGTTTGTACAATGATTTCTTTACAATATCAGAGTATCATCTGTTTTATAAGATAAAGAAGCATAAAACAACATTTATATTCCCCAATTTTTAGCAAGAGCCAGTCATAGCATCTGAAAAGAGAATCCAAGCAAAACTTCGACAAATCTTCAAGCTGGGAAAGAGTGACAGTCCGACTTAACCTGAGCTATACTATTCCCTCCTTTACTACCTTAAGGGGGGGGGGGGGGGGGAACGTAAGAAAAGAAGACGAAAGAAAACAGAGTCAGACATAAAGCCTGAGTAAGTTCAGTAACTTCTAGCATGTGAACATGGAAAAACAAAACGACATGAATTAACCGAATACAAGATAACACCATGATGATAGAGTCAGCAAGATTAGACAAGATAATCACAAGACATGCTAAGATAAGATAAACTGGATATGCTTTAATACTTTCGCCGCTTCGCTCTAATACTTTCGCCGCTTCGCTATTTCCTTGTTGTACTGATTTCTATATCTCTGCACCACCTAACCAGTGTCCCAACTGGTAACGATAACGTGATCCCAATTCTTGTAGTTTCCGTTGCCTTCCGGCATACATTTATTATTTATTACCTAGATGAAATCTAGGGTTTTTCTATCAAGTGCTCTCTAGGTTCAACTAGAATTTACGCTATCTGCTGAACGCTTCTCGGATTCAGGGTTTATGCCACCTAGTCCAACTAGGGATTATGCTACCTGTCGAACGATGCCTCCAAGTATAGGACACACTACCTAGAGTGGTATATGTTCCTATACTTCCACACGCATGTATCGCTAATCGCTGTCGCTTGTCTAAATGCACATGTCCTGTAATGTGCGGCCTGAGTCCTGTGGCAGGGCAAATCAAGAAACACAGAACTCAGTCAGGAGCTTTCAGATATCTACCGATGCAGATGCTAAGGTCTGTTTTTGTTCCAGTGGCTATGGTCCCACTTGACCCCTGCCTCAACTAATGAAAGGCACACCTTGAAAAATGAGAACTATACGCCGGCCTCCGGTGCCCCACTATCCTATGGCCATCATCACCCATAACTAGATAGCAAGTATATGGTCTTTTGGAGTTCTCCGCCTTTCCTCTTCACGTATCTCGATTGACTGAATATGGATGGTAGACGACGAGTTGCTATCACAGGGCTACCGTTTTCTCGCCGAATCACGCTGGTCCATCCTAGTCTTTAGGTTGCCATATTTTGCAACCAAGGCATACCCTTGGTTCTTCTACGCAGACCTTAACCTCTGTGAGCCCAGGATGATCATCTGCAGCCTCACAGAGGGATACCAAGAGTACCCTCACGTCCCCTCGAAGCCTCGGGCTTCGTAACCCAATTCGTTGGAGTCTCCTTTTTACTCAGACGGACATTCGCTCCTTCCCGTGTTATACTAAGAATTACTACTTAGTTTTACTAACTAAGATTTACCACTTAGTTTCCAGAATCGTTGTTTTCTTAACTAAGTTTTACTACTTAGTTCCCTTTCCCGTCAATTTGGATTGGTTAAGTGTCATTAGTCAATTCAAGCCAACTTAATCCTCTTCATTCATCCTGTTAAACTGGTTAAGTGTTATCAGTAATTCATGATGACTTAACCCTACCACAAACCAAGTTATATTGGTTAAGTATTTCTTATTACTTAACCCTACCCATTCATCCTGTATTGGTTAAGTGTTCCTTGCCCGTCTGTTTTAACTGACATGTTATTTTTAATGGTTAAGTATTATCCCTTCATGTTTTAGACTTAACCCTATTCCTTTATCACAATCCGATGGTTAAGTGTTCAAGCTTACTTAACCCTACGGTTTTGCCCAGCTAACATATCAAATCGGCTAAGTGTATTTACTTAACCCCAACCTCTAGTCTAGTTAACATGTTAGTTTGGCTAAGTGTATTAACTTTACTTAACCCCACCTTCTAGTCTAGTTAACATGTTAATTTGGCTAAGTGTTTTCTTAGTTACTTAACCCCTACAAATCTGGTCTTATTACCATAAGTTTGGTTAAGTGTCCCTATGGACTTAGCCCTCCCATTCTAGCTTGACTGTGTTAAGTTGGTTAAGTGTTCTTATAGACTTAACCCTCCCATTCTAGTTTAACTACGTTAACTGTCTGTATGAACCTAACCCCACCCATCGGTTTGGTTATCATGTCGAATTGGTTAAGTGTCTTAGTTAACTTAACCCTACCATTCTTGTTCTAGCTTTAACTAAATAAATTAAAGCCGCAACCACTCACATTAGACAGATATTGTTGCGAATACTGGATGTGCTGGTTGGTTCCGGGCAGGTTTACATCGCAACTCAGTCTAACCTCGGGTTAGGCATATTCGTGTTTTCTAAGTTCAAAGGGTTTTGATTAATTTTCAAATCAGGTTTTGAAAGTAACCATCCCGTCCGTCGGATCAGTTAGGGATAGCCAGGGAGAGCAGGAAACTTGTATTTTCCAAACTCAAGCCTAGACACTATCCTCTCTGTCACCCTAGAACTTTCTGGTGTGTCATTAAAAGAGATGTCGTTAATAAACCTTTAATTTGTCTAAATTTACATTTCCTCATTTTGGATAAATTCCATAAGTAAATTACTCCTAATTTACTTATTTCCTAATTACTCTTTTAATGTAAATTGTCAACATTCATTCTTATGGCCCATTTTCCCCTCTATGTCATTTTTATGCTTTTTGGTATGTAAACTATACCAAATTAAGTGTCACTAACCATGATTTTTCTAAACATGACACTTACTCACAATTATGGCCAATTTCAAATTTATACCAATATACTTGCTATGCCAAATTAACTAATCCAATTCTGATTTAACATTCTAATTACAGTTCATGTCCAACTAGACTTATTATTCTAGTTCACAATTCATGTAAATACTAGATTTACAAGTCAATACTAAATTCAAATTACACATCCTATAATTCATGTCAAATTTATCCAATTTGCAATCCTATGAACATACCATAACACATGTTCCCAATTTATGCCAATTTCCAAGTTTATAACTACGTTTTTAGTAAGTTTCATATTTTGCCCAAATCGTATTCCCACCGTTCGTATAATCGTGATTCAGTCTAGATTATAGATAAATCTAGATTCGTAGAAAATAGGGAATGAACCAAAGATGCTATGAAAAAGGATGGACATAATAACTGGCATAAAAAGGTTTGGATAATGACGTAGGTTCAAGAACATGGGTAGACCTAACTTAATAGGTAAATTCCCAAGGTCTAAAACCAAGAATAGACAGAGTAGGTTCAAGAACATGGGTAGACCTAACTTAATAGCTAAATTCCCAAGGTCTAAAACCAAAGAAAACCAAGAACAGACAGAATAGATAATCGGGTTTAGACCCAATTTCATAGTCACAAAACTTAAGCAACACTTTCCTAGTCATGAATCATAGGTGTTTAATCACAGTTGTCCTTGTTATGTCATAGGCAATAGTTTATGTTTTCTAATCAAAGGCATAGGCTTGTGTTCACAGTCAAGGAAATAATCCTCATAGTCACAGTCACAGTCATAGGCAATGTTCATAGTCATGGGTAATGTTCATACTCATAGGCAATGTTCATAGTCATAGGCAATGTTCATAGTCATAGGCAATGTTCATAGTCATAGGCAGCGTTCATAGTCATAGGCAAGGCCTAATTGGTCATCGAATCATAACAGTTCTTAATTAGGTCCAAAGATGTAGGCACAAATTCGAATAGAAAGATTTGGCATATTCTTTTATTCCTTTAATTCATGTCACGGACAGAGAGAAACGTTCAAATCTAAAAAGTAACTGACTTACAGAAATTATATTAGATTCGTAGAAAAACAGTCGTTTGAATCTTTACTTTAAATCCTAGCTTGACTTGAACCCCTTCTTGAAAGTCTTGAGCAGCATCTCCTCGTCTTGATTTATTTTATATATTATTCTATTTATTATTTAATTAAGAGGAGGAGAAGAAGCCATGTTCACCAAGAATCTTTGCAACATAAGGGTAGAGAAGAATTGTGAATAGAGAAGGAGACTAGGGCTGTTTATATAGTGTTAGGTGGACGAACCTAGGCAGAAAACGTGACCAAATACATCAGAACAAACCAGATTCAGAAAGCTGGAAAAAGCAGGGGGGGGGGTGGGTCGACCCTAAAGTCGACAGTCGACCTGGGTGACCCAGGTTGACTACCCAGTCGACCTGGGTGCCTTGGGCGGGGAAATTCCCGCCCAGCCCAATCTGGGTCCGATTTTGAATTTGAATTCTCTTTTCTGAACTGTTTTGAAATTTGAACTTCGCTGAATCTTCCGGAGGCCATATCTTCCTCATACGGACTCCGATTTACGCAAACTTAGACTCTTTTTCATGCAGAATTCCGAGACGAACGCAGTGGCCCAGCCCGTTTCCCTTGATTTTGATTTTAACTTTTAATTCTGCCTTGATTTGCGAATCTTAGTGTTACAGAATTACGGGGTGTTACATTCTCCCCCACTTAAACAGATTTCGTCCCCGAAATCTTCAAGTTAGGGAGAATGTGTCCTACCATCCAATCACCCATCTACTCAACCATTCAATCACAGGCATTCATTGTCCTTAAAAGGTTTCTAATGCTTTCATGTTCATATGCATAATGTGTGTATATGTCTTTATCTAATGCAAAATCAGGCGGTCTACTGATTCAGTTGACCTCCTTAATGCGAATCATGTCAGTGCCATGCGTCCAATCATGTATGCAAGCATCCCTAGTTATGTAAATACTACATGCGTGCATAGCCATTCATCCATATGCAACGTTCATATGATAACATATCAAGTTCAACTTACAAACAAATACATATCTGTAAATGCAATATGAAAGCGTCCAAACTGATCTAGTGCCTAATACATATGCATATGCATTCATGAGCAACCATTTGCACCCACTTGCAACCATTCAACCATAACATGTTTCAAATACATGTTTACATCCATTGGCTTCTACCTAAGGATCGAAGATACGACCTAGAGGATATACTTTGGAAAGAGAGAAACAATCATGCGTAAAGCTCCTACCAAATAAATCAAGGATGCACCCTTAAGGAAAAAGGGTATGATGCTAGAATGTAGCCTTCTTGAGCTTTACTCCACTGTATCTTAACTAATTTTTACTTCACGATTGTGAAGTTTCTGATCTCCATTTCCAAAATAAACAGATGTCAATCACGGTACCAAGTGTACGTACTAAGATGGTTTGAGGTCTCTCTCTTATCCACCATGCCATAACTATAAGGGTCGAAAGGTCACTACGTGCTTTTTGGAGTGCCTGCCACAACTATTCATCTCTCACGCAAACCATCCTAGTCGAACTCGACATTCCTCAAGTACAAGCCCCAAAGGCCTAAACCAATATCAGACAAGCATCCAAGGAATATCTCCTCCGAATTTAGACGATCTACGTGAGATTATATAAGCAAACTCGATAGCTATCCTCAAATCCCTACTACCAAAAATAAACTGGTCGGACCACCAATTGGATTTGAGACTCTAGTGGGATCTTTCTACTATACAAGTACTATGGTGCAGAGACTTAACTATGGAAGTGGATATGAACAAATGCGAAGCGCTAAAACTTAAGGGAAGAGTACGAACAGCAAAAATAGACTCTTCCAACAGAACTTTACTACCTTTCTCCTAGGTTCGCTTGGTGGTGAAAGTATGTACTTGCCCTTCTGAAAATCTTGTTCCTCGCCCTTGTCCTTAATTATATGCCCTATCATACCCTAGTAAAGATACTTTCTCCTGTCTTAGGTTTTATAATTTCTTCCTCCTCCATGAGCTAAATCTACATCCATGAATTCCTCATCCTAGGGTTATGCTCCTTAGCCAAACTCCTCATCCTCTTCCGTGTGTAGTCATGTTGACAAATCTCTCGAAAACTGCCTCCACCGTCCGAAAAACCCTATAAGCTTTGAAAGAAAACTGCCTGTAGGTGAAACAACTACGGCTTTGGATGGAAGCCGGGCACTACTTTGCCCATCGATGAGGTTACCTCCCAGAAAGCTAGGAGCCCCAGAGACTCAAGAAAGAAGGAGACAAGAATTCAAACAGAGGAAGAGAAGCTAGTGCATATGGCTTTGGGGAATATGCCTTTAAAATAAATCTTTTCTCTTGAAAATGCTTCTTTAAAAACCGTTTTGAAAATAATTTTTCAAATCCTTTATCTGATCTGGTAACCTTCAACTCTGATACCACGTGTAACACCCCACATCCGTTAGTGTCACTCACAAAGGGAATGCACTAAGTTCTGTGGAGCATTTAGGGTAAAAGATGCAGATAAATTACAAGACAGACATAAATTAAACAGTAGAAAATAAAACTTTTCTTTATTGATAAAATAGTTTGTACAATGATTTCTTTACAATATCAGAGTATCATCTGTTTTACAAGATAAAGAAGCATAAAACAACATTTATATTCCCCAATTTTTAGCAAGAGCCAGCCATTGCATCTGAAAAGAGAATCCAAGCAAAACTTCGACAAATCTTCAAGCTGGGAAAGAGTGACAGTCCGACTTAACCTGTGCTATACTATTCCCTCCTTTACTACCTGGGGGGGGGGGGGAACGGAAGAAAAGAAGACGAAAGAAAACAGAGTCAGACATAAAGCCTGAGTAAGTTCAGTAACTTCTAGCATGTGAACATGGAAAAACAAAAACGACATGAATTAACTGAATACAAGATAACACCATGATGATAGAGTCAGCAATATTAGACAAGATAATCACAAGACATGCTAAGATAAGATAAACTGGATATGCTTTAATACTTTCGCCGCTTCGCTATTTCCTTGTACGATTTCTATATCTCTGCACCACCTAACCAGTGTCCCAACCGGTAATGATAACGTGATCCCAATTCTTGTAGTTTCCGTTGCCTTTCGGCATACATTAATTATTTGTTACCCAGATCAAATCTAGGATTTTTCTATCAAGTGCTCTCTAGGTCCAACTAGAGTTTACGCTATCTGCTGAACGCTTCTCGGATTCAGGGTTTATGCCACCTAGTCCAACTAGGGATTATGCTACCTGTCGAACGATGCCCCCAAGTCTAGGACACACTACCTAGAGTGGTATATGTTCCTATACTTCCCCACACATGTATCGCGAATCGCTATCGCTTATCTAGATGCACATGTCCTGTAATGTGCGGCCCGAGTCCTGTGGCAGGGCAAATCAAGAAACACTGAACTCGGTCGGGAGCTTTCAAATATCTGCCGATGCAGATGCTAAGGTCTGTTTTTGTTCCAGTGGCTATGGTCCCACTTGACCCCTCCCTCAACTAATGAAAGGCACACCTTGAAAAATGAGAACTATACGCCGGCCCCCGGTGCCCCACTATCCTATGGCCATCCTCACCCATAACTAGATAGCAAGTATATGGTCTTTTGGAGTTCTCCGCCTTTCCTCTTCACGTATCTCGATTGACTGAAGATGGATGGTAGACGACGAGTTGCTATCACAGGGCTACTGTTTTCTCTCCGAATCACGCTGGTCCATCCTAGTCTTTAGGATGCCATATTTTGCAACCAAGGCATACCCTTGGTTTTTCTACGTAGACCTTAACCTCTGTGAGCCCAAGAGGATCATCTTCAGCCTCACAGAGGGATACCAAGAGTACCCTCACGTCCCCTCAAAGCCTCGGGCTTCGTAACCCAATTCGTTGGAGCCTCCTTTTTACTCAGACGGACATTCGCTCCTTCCCGTGTTATACTAAGAATTACTACTTAGTTTTACTAACTAAGATTTACCACTTAGTTTCTAGAATCGTTGTTTTCTTAACTAAGGTTTACTACTTAGTTCCCTTTCCCGTCAATTTGGATTGGTTAAGTGTCATTAGTTAATTCAAGCCAACTTAACCCTCTTCATTCATCCTGTTAAACTGGTTAAGTGTTATCAGTAATTCATGATGACTTAACCCTACCACAAACCAAGTTATATTGGTTAAGTATTTCTTATTACTTAACCCTACCCATTCATCCTGTATTGGTTAAGTGTTCCTTGCCCGTCTATTTTAACTGACATGTTATTATTAATGGTTAAGTATTATCCCTTCATGTTTTAGACTTAACCCTATTCCTTTATCACAATCCGATGGTTAAGTGTTCAAGCTTACTTAACCCTACGGTTTTGCCCAGCTAACATATCAAATTGGCTAAGTGTATTCACTTAACCCCAACCTCTAGTCTAGTTAACATGTTAATTTGGCTAAGTGTATTAACTTTACTTAACCCCACCTTCTAGTCTAGTTAACATGTTAATTTAGCTAAGTTTTTCTTAGTTACTTAACCCCTACAAATCTGGTCTTGTTACCATAAGTTTTGTTAAGTGTCCCTATGGACTTAGCCCTCCCATTCTAGCTTGACTGTGTTAAGTTGGTTAAGTGTTCCTATAGACTTAACCCTCCCATTCTAGTTTAACTGCGTTAACTGTCTGTATGAACCTAACCCCACCCATCGGTTTTTTTATCATGTTGAATTGGTTAAGTGTCTTAGTTAACTTAACCCTACCATTCTTATTCTAGCTTTAACTAAATAAATTAAAGCCGCAACCACTCACATTAGATAGATATTTTTGCGAATACTGGATGTGCCGGTTGGTTCCGGGCAGGTTTACATCGCAACTCAGTCTAACCTCGGGTTAGGCATATTCGTGTTTTCTAAGTTCAAAGGGTTTTGATTAATTTTCAAATCAGGTTTTGAAAGTAACCATCCCGTCCATCGGATCAGTTAGGGATAGCCAGGGAGAGCAGGAAACTTGTATTTTCCAAACTCAAGCCTAGACACTATCCTCTCTGTCACCCTAGAACTTTCTGGTGTGTCATTAAAAGAGATGTCGTTAATAAACCTTTAATTTGTCTAAATTTACATTTCCTCATTTTGGATAAATTCCATAAGTAAATTACTCCTAATTTACTTATTTCCTAATTACTCTTTTAATGTAAATTGTCAACATTCATTCTTATGGCCCATTTTCCCTTCTATGTCATTTTTATGCTTTTTGGTATGTAAACTATACCAAATTAAGTGTCACTAACCATGATTTTTCTAAACATGACACTTACTCACAATTATGGACAATTTCAAATTTATACCAATATACTTGCTATGCCAAATTAACTAATCCAATTCTGATTTAACATTCTAATTACAGTTCATGTCCAACTAGACTTATTATTCTAGTTCACAATTCATGTAAATACTAGATTTACAAGTCAATACTAAATTCAAATTACACATCCTATAATTCATGTCAAATTTATCCAATTTGCAATCCTATGAACATGCCATAACACATGTTCCCAATTTATGCCAATTTCCAAGTTTATAACTACGTTTTTAGTAAGTTTCATATTTTGCCCAAATCGTATTCCCACCGTTCGTATAATCGTGATTCAGTCAAGATTATAGATAAATCTAGATTCATAGAAAATAGGGATTGAACCAAAGATGCTATGAAAAAGGATGGACATAATAACTGGCATAAAAAGGTTTGGATAATGGCATAGGTTCAAGAACATGGGTAGACCTAACTTAATAGGTGAATTCCCAAGGTCTAAAACCAAGAATAGACAGAGTAGGTTCAAGAACATGGGTAGACCTAACTTAATAGGTAAATTCCCATGGTCTAAAACCAAAGAAAACCAAGAACAGACAGAATAGATAATCGGGTTTAGACCCAATTTCATAGTCACAAAACTTAAGCAACACTTTCCTAGTCATGAATCATAGGTGTTTAATCACAGTTGTCCTTGTTATGTCATAGGCAATAGTTTATGTTTTCTAATCAAAGGCATAGGCTTGTGTTCACAGTCAAGGAAATAATCCTCATAGTCACAGTCACAGTCATAGGCAATGTTCATAGTCATGGGCAATGTTCATAGTCATAGGCAATGTTCATAGTCATGGGCAATATTCATAGTCATAGGCAATGTTCATAGTCATAGGCAACGTTCATAGTCATAGGCAAGGCCTAATTGGTCATCGAATCATAACAGTTCTTAATTAGGTCCATAGATGTAGGCACAGATTCGAATAGAAAGATTTGGCATATTCTTTTATTCCTTTAATTCATGTCACGAACAGAGAGAAACGTTCAAATCTAAAACGTAACTGACTTACAGAAATTATATTAGATTCGTAGAAAAACAGTCGTTGCAGTCGTTTGAATCTTCACTTTAAATCCTAGCTTGACTTGAACCCCTTCTTGAAATTCTTGTGCAGCATCTCCTCGTCTTGATTTATTTTATATATTATTCTATTTATTATTTAATTAAGAGGAGGAGAAGAAGCCATGTTCACCAAGAATCTTGCAGCATAAGGGTAGAGAAGAATTGTGAATAGAGAAGGAGACTAGGGCTGTTTATATAGTGTTAGGTGGACGAACCTAGGCAGAAAACGTGACCAAATACATCAGAACGAACCAGATTCAGATAGCTGGAAAAAGGGGGGGGGGGTCGACCCCCAGGTCGACTACCCAGTCGACCTGGGTTCCCCAGGTCGACTACCCAGTCGACCTGGGTGCCTTGGACGGGAAAATTCCCGCCCAGCCCAATCTGGGTCCGATTTTGAATTTGAATTCGAATTTCTGAACTGTTTTGAAATTTGAACTTCGCTGAATCTTCCGGAGGCCATATCTTCCTCATACGGACTCCGATTTACGCAAACTCGGACTCATTTTCATGTAGAATTCCGAGACGAACGCAATGGCGCAGCCCGTTTCCCTTGATTTTAATTTTAACTTTTAATTCTGCCTTGATTTTTGAATCTTAGTGTTACAGAATTACGGGGTGTTACACTCCATAAGCAAAACAAACATTACAGTTATTTGCAAACTAATTTATTTAAATACTCAAATTTTCAATATTACAAACAATAATTTTTAGAAAATATTTGGCGTATTATTACATGATAATACACTAACTTGCGTGCTTGACATCAAACAACAATGACACAAAAAAACACTTCCGAACAAACAGGCCTAGAAACATGACATGAGAGACTCACTTGCAACACCATTAAGTTGAGTTCCTTGACTTGCAACTAAGAGCAGGCAAGCTGCCAATCGAAGCTGATGCATCAAGAAATCCAAAAGATAATTACTTCATCTCAAGTCACCCCAATAGCATAAGAACCATAGCTTCAACATAGCAACACTATAGACCAATACACATCAACCAGAGAAACACCTGGCCTCAAACAAGCCGACACACCAAGCATAGGAGATAATGCAGCAACACTACAAAGTTACAAACACTGTAATAAGCTCATGTTCCATACTTGAAAATTTTCATTAAAAGATGAAACAAGAACTGTTATCTTTACCTTTGGGGTAGAATTCCGCCAAAAGAGATTCCTCGCTTGTCATCAAGTTCACATATGCTTTGGGTAGTACGTTTGAGCTATAAAAAAAAACAAATAATTAGTACATTGTTTTTTGTTAAATTATTAATAATCAATAATAGCATAACTGAACTAAATGTTAAAACTTCTGCATAACACATGATATGGGATGAATAATATTATGAGCTGGAGATTCAATAATGAGAGAAATGAATCCTAAGTCAAAAGTTTATATGATAAAGTTAGGCCAAAACTTTTCTCGACAGAAAGCAGCATGAGAAAAAACAAATTCAAATGAATGTTTGACTGTAGACTTAGCGTATTGTTGTGCAAAGCAATTCATCTATTTTCAAATGTACACAAGTGTAAAACCTAGATAGGAGGCCTCATGCAAGGTCCATTTAAACAATACATATTTAAAATATGCAGGTAATGGACTTATATTTTCAAGTTAACAATAGTCTTAACACATATTCAGTCTACAATTCACATATGCAGGTGTGAAAATAAGGAATGTATGATGTCATGTATTTGAAGAAATTGTTCATACCCTCATGTCTACAACTGAGACTGAATATAGGACAATCCACGCAACACTGGGGTCTTATAACTACTGTCACGCATGTGCAAGCATCCATCTTTAGTCAAGTATTAATTAATAAAAAGCATCTAAGACTGAATCACTTGGATAAAGTGAAATGCAATATACAGATTATATGCTAGAAATTAGATAAAGTTAAAAATTGGAAATGAGCAAGAAATGGATGGATATGATATATCAGGTATAATTTTCTTGAACAGAGAAAGTGTGGTAGTGTGACAGATAAAAACTATGACTATATATCCCATAAACTTGACTGAATTACTTGGATTCCTAATTTTCAAATGTAAACAAGGACTAAGTATATATTTCATGCTGTATAACTATACCCATATTCTTGAATCACATTAAGTCACAATTTTCCTATATAATTCCTTTCTTAAAAGAAATTTGTTACCATATTTAAAACTGTGAACTATCTTTACAAAAACTCAAAAATATTTTCTACCTATAGAGTTAGCTTTCAAAATAAAGATAGATTATTCTTCAAATGACAACCAAAACTGAAAAGAAGTGGCTATTGTGGGAAAATAGGTAAATGTAATGCATACATGAGCAGCTAGGTAAGCAAAAAAATAGAAATTGCCTCAATGACAACAACAGTATGAAAATCTACATTCGTACATCCTAATATAAAAATAGAAATTGTTTGCGCATGTTCAAAGTGGAAAGTAAGTAGTGGGTTGAGTGATTAAAGGATCTATAAATGGGTATTTCAATATTGGCCATTAAAATCATTAATTAAGACATACTGATTGTTCGGAATTTATTTAGCACAATTTTTTTAAATCTTTAAAAGCGCTCTTAAATTTACCTTATTTTTGCAGTGATAAGTTCTCAAATGTATGGATTTTGGATCCATGTCAGTTTTCATGTGCATCTCAGTCTTGAAAATAGATTCTGAGCTAAAAAAAATGAGAGAAACAAGAGACCTCCGCATATTTAAGACAGTCAAGAACCATATTGTAATAATCAAATATTTACAGCATTATCCTACAATTCTTAAACTTTATATAAGTACCAATCAATGTAACCATAATCCGGCTATTCCAGATTCCTCATCAACATCTATAAAGGCATAAACACAGAAAAACAAAAACCACTAAAAACCAATAGATTATCTCAACAACCAATATAATTACCATTTTTTACCATCATGCTAATCACCGTTATTAGCATTAAATCTTACCTGTCATGCTACCCAGGCACAGACACATCAGGAAGCACAATAGAAGCAAACGTTCAAACAGTTCTCGATAGCATCGTGCGGGATCAGTGGGAGTGGCTCAGGCATAGGTTTCGGATGTGTGGTCGGGTTTAGGCGAGGGGAAGCTAGGGTGCGAAGGCCGCTTGCTCTCTAGTGCAGATCTGATGTGAGGAGGAACAAGGCACTAGGGGAGCAACGATAGACGCAACGTAGGGCTGAGGGGAGGGAGTTCGATGGCGGAGGGAGAAGCCAGTCGGAGGCTTAGTCCGAAGGTGGAGCTCCGATTTTCAGGTGGTGGGGCTGGTTGGATTGAGAATTTTCGGTGAGGAAGAAAGAATACGAAGAAACGTAAATTTGGGGAAAGTTAATTTTGGGTTACCAAGGAGATAAGCGGTAAACATATGTTAATGTTTGGGTTTGGCGCTGGAAATTCTCGTTTGCCGCCTAAAATTGTGTTTTGGAGCCAAAAACAATATTTCGTTTTGGAGTCAAAGCATCTTTTACCATTAATAAAAAAAAAGTTGTAACATTTCATTGTTTTATGACGTAATATTTCATTGTTTTTTTTATCGGTTAAACACTCTCGACATTTGAAGCAAAAATGTATATATAAAAAAAAATCGGGTACGATCTAAATTTGAAAAAAAAGGCTTAATTTTTTTTTTGGGGGCAATGCCCCCGAACCCGTGCCGAGCGCAGTGGTCAACAATGATCATTAAGGCTTGATAGTCAAAATTCAATGGTTAATCCGAAAATTCCAATAACTAAATGATGACGTGTGGGATTATTTGAAGAGGGCCATGACCTATTTACAGACTTTATCCAATGCACGAAGTCTAATTATTCGTTAATTGTTATGTACATGTTACCAATTATCAGCCATTAAATATTTAATAGTAATAATTAAAAGCTAATTACTATTCATTAATAATTATTTGTTAAAAACAGACATATTTTATAATTATATAATTTAATTGCCAAATATTAAATATTACTTCGTAATTAAAATTGTCAAAAGCTGGCAGATCAAAAGCAAAGCCAGGGATTACTTACAACATTAAGTTTACACATAAATAAAAAAAATCTAACAAAAGCACAAGCAAGCGCGGTTGTTAACTGCTGAACAAACAAGTTCGCCAAAATTATATTTATTAAAACTGCTGAAATAGTTACTACCAAATCAAATATTACTTATTAATAATAGTTATTAGTTAACTTCTACTTATTTGTGCTTAGTTATAATCGAGAGTAATACTTATTAAAAGCTTATGTTACTATTGATTAATAAGTAGTTAACATACATCAACGATTAAAAACAAATTACTACTTATGAACTGTTTAATAATAATTGATAAATATTATTGATTCCCAAGTTTATTATTAATTATTATTATTAAATATTAATATAATTAGTTATTAAATATAGATATTATAAACATGAAGTTTGTAATTAATAGATAAATATTACAACTAATAAAATGAAAAGTTGTGATATATATGTTTATTACAACTTTAGAGAGCTGACAGTTGTAAAAAACATTTATTACAACTGTGCTTTTCATACAGTTGTAAAAAAGTATTTATTACAACTGTGCTTTTCGCACAGTTGTAAAATTAAAGTTGTAATATGGTGTTTTTTGTTGTAGTGGCTCCATTTTCAATTCCTTTTATAATTAAAAATAAATATTTACATTCTAACGTCGATTCAAATAAATATATATGTTATAATTTTATTCAAAATACATTTCTCGCCATTATTATTCAAAATAATTCATTTTAAATATTCAAAATTCATCAAAATTGCCAAAATAAAAAATTTAAATTGGCTCAAATTTCTGGGTTATTACAACAGTCTAACTTGAACACCACCTTCCTATAGCCAACTGCTGTTACTGTTTCACCTTCAAAATCCCCAAATTTGAATCCCTGTATCTTCCTATCACCTTCACAAAACACAGCCGGCAAACCTGAACCATTTTTTATCCCAAAACATTGACTAAACTCCCCTACTCCCTCAAATCCTAAATCACTTACTGCTAAAAACCCCGAATCGTCCAATTTGTACTCTCAATACTTACCGTTGTGTTCCAGTTTGCAAACAAAATGACATCGGCCTCCTCTGATACTCATCTCAACTTCATGCAAAACTCCCCTCGAGCATGCTTCGCCATCACCCAATTCTCACAATCGAGTTTCCCAAATCAAGCGTCGCTTCTTCCCAATCAACCGTCCTAAAATCACGACAACTTTCTCCCGCTTGCACCCCGTACGTGAGTGCTTCTACGTTGGTTCGAGCTACTGGCCTTGCGATTGGATTTTGATTGTATATATATATATATATATATACATTTTTGGATCGATGAAATGATTTCTTTGTAACTAGAAAAAGAAATGAAAGAGGAAGACTAAAATGCGTTTCGTGGATTTTGGAATGGGGAATAACGAGGGCTTGGATTTCATTTTAAGGACAATGAGCGGTAGGCAATCGTACAGAGGCCATTAAATTCATGTTGTCTTGATATTAAAGTGGAGAGGCAGATTTTTCTACTCGAGATGGAATTACTACGTGATTTAATAAGTCAGGTCTGCGATTTGGAAGAAGAATAGGTCGACCCTTGTTATATTATAATTTGTTTTGATTTGATCTTATTTAAACTAAATAATTAAAATATCTATCGGTCCTCAATTTAAAATCCTGAACAGTTATTTAATCATAACGACTGATGTTTCTAGTGTTATTCGCTATCTAGACTCAACTGAACAGATTCAGAAATTTAATTGATCTATACATGGAATATCTATATTAAATTGATGTTATAAATTAAATTTGATTAAATTATTAATTTATTTCAAACAATTAAATTCGTTGATAATAAATTATTATTATTATCGTTCTGATTCGATACAGAATTTATATTAATCGACTGAATCATTTTGATTTAGTTTTAACTTCCTATTCAGTTTCATTTTGTTTTCGTAGTACTATAATTTGATATGCTTAAAATTAAATCGTATATCGAATACTAAACGAATAAATTAAATAAAAATCCATTTATTATTCTGAATCAATATTTAAAATAAATTTAAATATTTAATAGCTAAAAATTTGGGATGTTACTTGACTATATGAAACTAAAAAAAATGTAAAGTTTAATATATAAAATATAATATGTATGTATATGTATATGTGTGTATGTGTGCATTGTTTTAATGATCAGAATCAAGGTTGTCAATTTGGGATTTAAATCGTAAAGTTAATATTTTGAATCGAATCGGGATTTAAATCGTAAATTGTAGATTTTAGTATTTTTTTGTATGTCAATTGCATACATGTTGGTTACTAAATTATATTTGTTTTATTTTTATATATGATGAGATAATGTGTTACTTTTGGGCAAAGCGATTACTTTTATAATTGAACACTGCTTTCATACAAAGAAAATGAACCAAACACAACAAAAGACAAGAAGCAAATTCCAATCATTCACTATCACTTTCGTTAATGTTCCCTTCTTGATTATCAATTTTCATTTCTTCATTCTCAACTTCAGTTGAGTATCCATAATCATCATCCTCTCCTTCGTCCTCTTCTTTGGTTAAAACATTCTTTCCTTTTCCTTTATTCTGAGTGTTTCTTGGACCTATATAAATAAGTAATATTAATAATTTAGTGAAAAATCAATTATAACTTATAATATACTTTATAGCTTTCAAAAAGTTACCATATTTTCACTTTTTTTGGAATTTTTCGGCTTGCTTCGCCGTCTTGAGTTTTGAAACATTCATGTACATCCATCCAGGTTGTGTCAATCAGTAAAGCAGGATCCTCTTGTTCACATATCCAATCATCTTTGCTGTCCATGTCAGATAGACATATTGGATCTAGTCCATCATTTATCTTCCTTTTCTCGTGCCTAAGTTCAAGTTGAAGACTGTATTTCACAAATACCAATGCATTAAGTCTCTTTTATTCTAAACGGTTTCTACGTTTAGTGTGAATCTGAAATTAAAAAAAAATTAAGAATGATAAACTAAGATAAAACAAAATAATTGTTTTATACCTGATCAAAAGTACTCCAATTATGTTCTCATCCAGTCGAACTACACGTTAAACTCAATACCCTTATTGCAAGATTTTGTAATTCTGGACATTGATCTCCATAGCTCTCCCACCACAAAGCTGCAATTTAAAAAATATAATGTTTTATATATTTAGTTTTAAATATAAAGTAATAAGATGAATACAAAATTCTCACCAGGTTGTTTAGTTTTACGACTTTCAACTGCCATAGTTCTTCCAAATTCTCCTTCGGCCAACGAATATATGTCAAGTTGTTTATCTATTTTAGCCCTCTCCTTTTTTGTTGGAACCATTCTTTCTATAGTGTCATATACTCCCTTTTTCACCTCCAAATCCATGGTAAAATTGCTATCATAGCGATACTTCGGATTTAAGAACATTCCAGCCGCATGTAAAGGCCTATGAAGTTGTGCATTCCACCGCTTATCAATTATGTCCCATATTTCCTTGTATCTGGACTCCAAATTTTGAAAATTCGACGCTATATTTTCTTTGGCCTGGTCCATGGCTTTGTAGATATAACCCATTGCAGGTTTTGCATCACCGTCTACTAGCCTTAGAACCTCGACCAATGGAATTGTACATTTCAAACAATATTTTATTCCATCCCTAAAGTTCCTTTTAGTTAAAATAATATCTTGAACTTCCTTTCCCTCTAGCTTTTTAGAAAATTGACTATCCTCCCATTCACTTGAAGTAAACATTTTTCTCAATCCAACACACTTTTTAAAGTCAAATACTGGGTACCAAATCTAGTTACTGCTGGCCTAGTTAATTCTCTACCTTTTGTGTATTTCCGCATAAGATTTAAGAGCCAACTATGTTTGTAAATAAATAGTGTTACCTTTTTTGCATTTCCAACAATCTCAACATGGGTAGGTAACTCACCAATATCTGTTAGTATTAAATCCAAGCAATGAGCTGCACAAGGAGACCAAATATCAGTCTCTTTTCCTTTATCAACATTTCACCGGCTTTGACATAAGCTGCTGCACTACCGGTAACGACTTGGACTACGTTTTCTTCTCTAACTTCTTCAACCACATTGATAAGCATATCATAAACATTTCCAACATTTTTTATGATTGAAGAAGTGTCGATAGACTTCAAAAACATTGTTCCTCTAGGGCTATTTACAAGAAAATTTGTGATGCTTCTATGTTTCTTATCAGTCCATCCATCTGACATAATCGTGCATCCCGTCTTCTTCCATTCTACTTTATATACTTCTAGTTTTTCTTTAACCTTTTCAACTTCTTTTAGTAAAAAAGTATTATGGATTTCATGGTAACTTGGAAGCTTTAAACCTTTTCCATAAAGAGCGATACCCTCGGCCATAACTTTAAAAAACGGGCTCTTTACCAAATGAAAAGGAAAAGCATTAGCATAAAAAAATCGACAAATTTTCAAGCAAATGTCCTCCCTATCTTCTTTCTTCCACATGGCATTCAAGGTCTTCTGCTTTTTCGAACTTGTAGCTTCAAGTGTTTTATTAACGTCAGCATCCAAATTATCCGCCTCATCATCATTATCACCGAAACTGCGTTTACTTTTTTCAACACACTTTTGAATAATGCAGCTATTTCTTCTGGCACATTTGCACATGATTTTACGTTTGCAGAAGTTTGAGCAAGGTGGTGCTTCATTCTATAAATGCCTCCTGTTACTACTTTTGAACAGTAGTTACAACGGTTAACTTTTTTATCCTTTTCATTTACTGGTTTATAGTGGTCCCAAGCAATGTCAGCTTCTTTAGTCATCTGCAAATACAAAATAAAAATAATTCAATTATCATGTTTACAGTCTTTAGCTAAAAAGTGTAAACATTAAAAATGCTGAAATTAGTTAAATTTTCTGCACAAATCGTAATGTATAAAATGAATTTTACGCTGAAAAAAAATCATGCAATGAACAAGGTTCATAAAACATTTTTTTTGCTGTAAAAAAATCTATGCTGTTTGTCTCATTTGCATAACAGCTAACAATAGTTACTCAAACCAATTAAATAAAGCATGGGGAAACTGTCCTATACTGTAAATGACAACAAGTTGCAGTACCTAGAAGCCTAGCATTAAATTTTTATTGGTACTTACTGGTGAACAGTTTAGTGCTATATATATGTGTGTGTATATATATATATATATATATATATATATATATTATACTGCTGCAACACTGAAGCCATCCTCACATGAAAAAAAAGCAACTTTCTCACTGGTCAAAGATTCAAAGTTTACTTTTATATATTAACTTTAAACAAAATACCGAAAACTGAAAGCATTTTGTACACAACAAGCAACAGCCAAACCCAAAGAGGTGAAGAAAATTCCAGCAAGCAAAATGAAAAGAAAAGAAAAAATTCTAAGACAAAAAGCATACCTCTCTAAGAACGAAGAAGTGTAGCAACAATCAGTGGATAATTCAACAAAGATGAAGCTGCAGAATGAATAATTTAGGAAGAACGAAAATAAGAAATGGAGAATGAAGATTACAGTAAAAAAAATACCTTTCAATCTACAAGGTTAGTCTAGTCGATTCCAACTTCCTTCTTCTGTTTCTTAGAATTTTCCTTTCTTCCTCGAATTCTGAATTATTTTCTATCTTACCGTTTAATTTGATTTCGGCCAATTTAAATAACAAATTAAACATCTATTTGATTGCATCTTTTAATCTTTGAATTGAATAAGTGTGTTGCTTCGATTTTGGATACGATGATCAACACTTGACTGTTTGAGTTCGGATGAACAGACGAATTTGAAAGATGACAAATAATCGATTTAATTTTTTAGACACGGTTTTCACTTAGTTTTAGATCGTACGATTTTTAGCATTTACGATTTATTTCGCGTTTTGAATCGGCGAAGGAGCGATTCGATTCAAATTACGATTTTAGGATTTTTGACAACAGTGATCAGAATGATTTTTTGATCTTACTTTTCCATAAATTGCTATATCACATTTATAAAACTATAGATGAACATAGTAAAAAGTGTAAATCAAATTTAAGAGATGGAATTTGATTGGCAAGGACTTCATTTAAAACAATAGAAAAAAGCAACTATAAACTATGGTTTCAAAATTTAACTTTGAAAAGCATATTCTAATTGATTAGTTATAGGTTCAAACTAGTTTATATAGAAAATAATTGCAAAAAGCTTGATTATTGAGTCGTAGAACAACACTAGTGGGTTATCATATCTATTTATAATTTTAAACGATTGAAGCAGTGATACTGTAAATAGTTATGGTGAATACCTTGTTCGATTTGTTGGTCATCAAATAAGGCATTAGAAAAAAGAAAGATAAAAATGTTGTTAAAAGTAAGAAAGAAACAATAAAATGCATATTAATAATTTGCTGGCACAACAACAAAAGTTGTCTTTTATAGCAGCATATTGCCGCTATTAATCAATACTATAGATGTTCGATAAGCGTTGTATATCGACATGTTATAAAAAATTGCAGAATATTTATAACACAAAAGATGCCGCTACAAAAGAGCATCGTTTTATAACACAAATTGCCGCTATGTTACTTAAAGACAATAGCTCATCCTTACCGTTATTAAACATATAAATCTCAATGAAAGTGAAAATCTTTGTAACACAAAATAGCCGCTAAAACATATTTATTTGATAGCGGCTATATGACGCTATTAAATAACCATGTAGTTATAACGCTTTTCAAGAGTTATGCTTATATATTACATTTTTATAACAGCAATCACAATGAATCTTGATAGCAATATACGGAGAAAATATAATAATCATCAAATATAACGCATATTCATCATAACAAAATAAAATATCAATTAACAAAAAATAATTTCAACCCATGAGTTACCAAATTCAATACATATGTTTTCACTTCCATATTAATGTCAATTTGAATACACAAAAGACAAAACATAGTTCGTATTTAAAGTCTATAAGTACCAAATGCATCACGAAGAACTTTAACTACCCAAAGCCCTTCTTTTCCCATCAAATAGTCCATGGATACCATGCAATCACCTGATTCCAAAAAGATCTGATCTATTTGCATACAAAGGACCTTGCTTCCAAATAAGCATGTTTGTGTATATAAAAAGTTACATAAGATGAAACGGAAAGACATTGAAAATTTATTTTTTACATTATTTTTATCAAATACATGATATCACTGTAAATAAGTTTCAAATGCATAACCTAATGTCACTGTAAATAAGTTATAGTACATAACATGATGCAAAACTAAGTTACAGTACATAAATTTAATTTGATAAAAATACATGAGTTATAGTACATACAAAGGTAAATGGTGCAAAACTAAGTTACAGTACATTTAGTGCCTAACTCTTACACATACATTTGGTAACGGTCAAGAAAGCAAGTTCAGAAAGCTACCTGTAACACCCCGTAATTTTCAATGTTAATGTTCACAAATTAAAGAATAACTAATCTCAGATGTGAGAATTAAGGGAAACGGGTTGCGCCATTGTGTTCGTCTCGGAATTTTGGTTGAGATAGAGTCCGAGTTTGCATGAATTGGACTTCGTATGAAGAAGTTATGGCCATCGGAAGTTTCAGAAAATTCAAAACAGATTTCAAAAATCCAAATTTCAGAGTTAAAATGAGCTAGGCGGAAAATTTCCCGCCAGGCCAGGTCGACCATAGGGTCGACCTACCCTCACCAGGTCGACCATAGGGTCGACCTGGGGGTCGACCTGCCCCCCCCCCCCCCTCCGGGCAGATTTGATTGATGACCTATTTATGACTGTATGCTGACTCATTAGGGTTTCTGATCTGCTCTGATTGGCTGGGATTAATTCTGGGTTGATCGGACGGCTTAAATTAATCCTAAACTCTATAAAAACACATGTAGACTTAAACCCTAAAATCAAATTAAAAATTAGAATCATTGCCTCCATGCCGTCACCTTGCAACCTAGAATAGCCGCCACCAATTAGAGAGGAAGAAAGCTAATCAAATTCAATTCTATTCAACTCTAACAACAAATCTACTACAAAGGAAAGCTAATTCAACTTCAGAACTCAGATTTCAGAACTCAAGACCTTCTTTGAGTTGTGAGTTCGATTTCTTTAATAAAATAATTAACAATTTAATTGGATTAAGTTATGATGCGGATTATATGGTTATGTTGTGAATTATTGACCGCATGTTATCATCTATTTTGTAAAATTGTGATGTTATCATTTATGTTGTAAATTCTATGATGTTATCATCTATGTTGTAAAGTTATGATGTTATCATCTATGTTGTAATTCTATGATTGGCTTATGTATGATCAATTCATAATGAGGATCCATATGCTAGTTTGGTTATGTTGTTCATATGATAAATCATATGTATGTATGCAAGTTAGTGAAAATTTTATGCATAACCTTACATGTTTCATGACATCTATTTTAGATCTAAAGTTAGGCTATGACATGTGTGAGTTATATGCTAGTATACAAAATTCTATATGCTAGTTTAAATGTTTAAATGTAAGTTTACACCATCGTTATGTTGCATAAATCACATATGCAAGTTTATATAAATATATGTGTTTGGAGTACGAATCATGTTATGTAAGTTTGTGGTTATTGCCTATGCAAGTTTACACCTTTAGATGTAGATCTATGACATCCATGATTTATGCAAGTTTATGACTATTGCCTAAACAAGTTCACACCTTTAGATTTGGATCTATGACATATGTAGTTTTATGCAAATTTGTGACTTTGTCCTATGCAAGTTTTATATGTAGAACCTCATTCACACATGCAAGTTCACCCCTTATGTTTAGATCTAGTTTTATCTGTATGTATGTTGTGATGTTTTCTCTTTATTCCATGAGTTATACTATTCGAGTCTAACGTATATTTTACGTTAAACGAACGAACGTACAATGTGGGGTAATGGGATAATATTAAAAGATTCAATATTGAGAATTTGTATAAATGCCTTAAATAACATAAATTAAATTTGTGATGATAATTGGTATGATTTTTCATACCATAAATAGATGGACATAATTGAGTCAATTATGGCCATAGTTAAATTTGGAAATGATTGATAATTTGAATAGGGAAATTAATTCAAATTGGGGGATAATTAATTATGTGTAATTAATTATCTAAGACACGAGGTTAGGCTCTTTTGTGGTGTAAGACTGCCCGGACCCGCCCGGCAAATCCAGCGGCCAAAAATGCCAGTTTAATGTGGGAGGTCTTAGGCATAAATTAAATGCGTAACAGTTGTAAAGACACGAGGTTAGGCTCTTTTGTGGTGTAAGACTGCCCGGACCCGCCCAGCAAATCCAGCTGCCACAAATGTCAGTCTAATGTGGGAGGTCTTTACTAGGTTACGGTCCTAATGAATTAAGAAACACTTAACCAGATAAACATGTAGCGGGACATGAGGGGGTTAAGTGGGTGCCTTGGGTGGCATGCGGAATTAAGTGGGTGCCTTGGGTGGCATTTGAAATACGATTAGAAACACTTAACCAAAATTGAAACATGTAAGTGAACATGAATAAGAAGAGGGTTAAGTAGGATGTACTAGAGGGGACCAAGCTTAGGTGGATAGCTTGTGTCAAGTAATGGGGGCCCGTTTCAACCAGTAACCCATAAGTATCTTTGTGGGCTCGACCCAAGTCGAGGATGGGACACGCGTACTGGGCTTGACTGTAAGAGGCCAAAACGGGTTAGCGGTGGCAACGCAAGTCCAACGGGTTCATATGCGTGTGTGGGCCCGGGCTGGTAGGTAAGACGTTGTTGCATCGTGTAGGTATAAGCCGTGCATTGTTGGTGTTATCGGG
The DNA here is from genome assembly GCA_030737875.1 of Allium sativum. Taxonomy (NCBI): domain Eukaryota; kingdom Viridiplantae; phylum Streptophyta; class Magnoliopsida; order Asparagales; family Amaryllidaceae; genus Allium; species Allium sativum. The sequence goes on from CM060920.1 coordinate 695,398,906, forward strand.
TTGCCACTTTGGGGAGTGATACACCCCACTGTGGGGCCATCACGGGTATTTACGAGTTAAGGAGCCGATCATATGGGGGTAGTGGGTACACCTAGTGGAGCTAGGGGCAGGCGACACCTATGAAGGCAACTAGGGGTGCACGAAACTACAATTATCATTATTAAAGTCTTGTTGGTGGGATCAACCTTAGGGTGACTAGTGGTGGTGCAGTATAGTAATTATCTTATAGTGGTTTAGGTGCGCCTTTAACGTTATCTTTGTTCAATCTTATTTCCTTGTTTACTCTGTCATACCCAATTTTTCACAGTCATTTCCTTATTTTCCAACTTATGCCTTAGCCTAGTTATTTTGGTAATTATATTGTTAAAGTTATCGCACTTGCCAGACTTTATGTCTGACCCCCTTTGTTTCCACCTCTTTCTTCCTTTCCCCCCAGGTGCTCGGGGTGGAACTAGCACCAGTGAAGCTTGATTTTAGACAACACATTTCTTGCTTTTAGAAGTTGCTTGGATCCCTGAAGTAAAAGTCCAGCCTATCTTATTTATGGATATTTTGTATTGGGGTTATTTCTTTCAATTTATGTACTCTGATTTAGTCAAGATGGATACTATGTACTTTGACTCTGGTTTTTGATGATGTAATCAAACTTATGTATTTACCATTGCAATGAAATGAAGTTTTAAATTTTCAAGTACTGTTTATATCTGTCTTGTTGTTAAGTTTCTATTCTATACACACTTAATACGCTCCATAGAAGTTAATGCTTTCCTTTGTGAGTGACATTAATGGACGTGGGGTGTTACATGTGGTATCAGAGCTGAAGGTTACCATAACAGATGAATTTTGAAAAACTGTTTTTCAAAACACTTTTATAAAGAAGTACCTTCAAAAATATATTTTAAGGAAAGTATTTTCAAGAGAAAAGCTTATTTTAGAAAGCATAACCCCAAGAGTCATATATCCTTCCTTCGGTTCTTTTGTATTGAATCTTTCCTTTTTTGTTTCAGCATGTCTGGAATTCCCAAGATACCCGAGGGTATACCGATACCAGGATGGTTTAGGAGGTATTTGGAGACTTGGGCCACCACCGCAGGTCCAACAAATCCTCCTCCTCCTCGTGTCGATACTTCTGCAAAGATATGCAAGGACTTTCGGGCAATGGGTGGAAAACCTTTTCACGGGACGGAAACATTTGTTGAAGCTTGAAATTGGCTAAAGGAGTTGGAAGAATTGTTTGGGATCTTTGAAGTGGAAGATGGAAGAAAGGTTCAGTTAGCTGCCTGGCTAATGAAGGATGAGGCCTCATTTTGGTGGGAGGTCACTAATGGAGAGCGTCCAGTTGATACATGGCCGGACTTCAGGCGGAGGTTTGAGGAAAAGTTTCTCTCACGGCTGAAGAGAATCTATACATGGAAAGGTTTTTGGCGCTGAAGCAAGGGAATCTATCAGTGAAAGAATACGTCAACAAGTTTAATCAGTTGGCGAGATTTGTCTTGGACTTGGTGAATACACCAGAAAAGAAGGCCCTGAGATTTGTTAAGGGTTTGAACGAGCCGCTTCATGGGTTAGCTATGACCCACATCCCCATAGGGGCTACCTTTGAGAGACTAGTTGAAATGGCGCTTATGCATGAAGAGGAGAAGGGCGCCAATGCTAATAAGGCACCCGAGAAGAAAGGGGACCAAAAGAAACCGTAACAGCAACAACAGAACAAGAAAGGTGGTAATGTCAACAATGGTAAGGGAAAGAAAAGATGCTTTAACTGTGGGACACCAGGCCATCTAAGCAAAGATTGTAGGAAGAAAAAGAAGACTGGTTGTTTCCACTGTGGCGAAGCGGGACATCTGATTAAGGACTGGCCAAGGAAAGCGCAGAGGGCAGGATCTACCTCGGGAGGATAGGTGCAGGCTCTTATGGCACCAGGGCAGGCAAGGGGGAAAGTTCAGGCTCTCGTGGTCCCACTACCGCAAGAACGAGGTAGAGCAATTTTCGTTGGAAGTTTAGTTTTCCTGTTTGATCATCCTGTCCATACTTTATTCGATTCTGGCGCATCACATTCGTTTATCTCTACATCATTAGTTGAAACACAGCACCTAGATACTAGTTTAGTTACAGATCCCTTAGTAGTCTCAAATCCTATTGGTGGTTCGGCTCATCTTTCTATGATTTGTCGCGGTTTGAGAGTGTTTATCTTGGGCATTGAGTTTGAATGCAACGCCTTTGTCCTTGGCTTCATGGGCTACGACTTGATTCTAGGTATGGATTGGCTAACTACTAGATTGTGAAAGAAGGGTAGTTAGATTGTTGACTCGTTGTGGAAAGACCCTTGATATTTCTTGTGACCCTAGAGGTCTAGTAATGCTTAGCTACCTAGAATCCCTTGACGCATCCGATGATGATTTACATTCTGTTCGTATAGTCCGTGAATATGTTGATGTCTTCGATGAGGTGAGGGGTTTACCCCCAAAACGTGAGATAGACTTTCAAATATATCTAGTAGATAATGCAAAGCCAGTTGCATTGCCAGTGCGCCATATGGCTCCAAGAGAGAGAAGAGAACTCAGTAAGCAAGTGAAAGAATTGCTTGAGAAGGGGTTCATCAGACGTAGTATATCGGAGTGGGGTGCTCCAGTAGTATTTGCCATGAAGGCAGATGGGTCCCTTAGACTTTGTGTGGACTATAGAGAACTTAATAAGCTTACTAAGAAGAATAGACACCCACTACCGAGGATTGACGATCTTTTCGATCAGTTAGTTGGCGCCTCAGTGTTTTCGCAGTTGGACTTAGCCACGGGTTTCCATCAGTTGAGAGTGGCTGAGGATAGCATAGTCAAGACTTCCTTTAGGACTCCAGATGGCTTCTTGAGTGGCTTGTGATGCCCTTCGGTTTGAAAAACGCCCCCGCATACTTTGTTGACTTGATGAGTAGGGTGTTTAGGAAGTACCTTAATAAATTCGTAGTAGTCTTTGTGGACGACATCTTGATGTTTTCTAAAAGCGAGGAAGAGCATGCCCTACATCTTAAGGAAGTGTTGGGGACCCTTCGAGCGCATAGCCTTAAAGTTAAATTTTCTAAATGTCACTTTTGGAGGAAGGAAGTGCGATTCTTAGGGCACGTGGTTTCCAAAGAAGGGATAGCTGTGGATCCCGCGAAGGTAGTGGCCATCCAAGATTGGAAGGTCCCTAAAAATGCTACCGAGGTGAGGAGTTTCTTAGGGTTGGCTGGCTACTATAGGAAGTTTATCAAAGACTTCGCGAAAATATCAGCCCCATTAACACACTTGACGAAGAAGAACCTAGTTTTCATATGGGACGTAGATTGTGATGATGCATTCCAACGTTTAAAGTGAGCTTTGACCACAACCCCAGTCTTAGTGTTGACAGATGGGAGTAAGCCATTTACCATTTATACCGATGCTTGTGGGACAGGACTAGGCGCAGTCTTAATGCAAAAGGGAAGGGTAATAGCCTATGGAGGAAGGCAGTTGAGAGTGCATGAGAGGAATTACCCTACACATGACCTAGAGTTGGCCGTTATTGTTTTCGCATTTAAGTCTTGGCGCCATTATCTTCTTGGCGAGAAATTCGAATTGTTCACTGACCACAAATTGCTAAAATACTTGTTCTCTCAGAAGGACTTGAACTTAAGGCAGCAAAGGTGGATGGAATTCTTAGCATCCTATGATTTCGAGATAGCATATACCCCTGGCAAGGGTAATGTGGTGGCAGACGCCTTAAGTAGGAAAAGGTTGTCCTTGAGTCCGTTGTTTGTTGAGCGGCGAAGCTTAGAGTTCATCTCTACGTTTGACTTTAGACCTTCCATTGACTTTGTACCCGGTTTGCTAGCATCCTTAGAGGTCAGACCTACGCTTTTGGGACGGACCGGCGAGGCACAGCGAGATGACCCACAGTTGGTTGAGTTAGTAGGGAAGCTCAAAAGGTGGGAGCCATCGAGCCATCTCAGTAGGCATACCCTAGATGATAAGGGTTGGTTACGTAGGGACGGTAGACTTTGTGTACCACGGGACGAGAATTTGAGGAAGACCATTCTTGATGATGCACATCGTTCGAAGATGACCATCCATCCCGGCGAGGACAAAATGTACATGGACATGAGACGAGTTTACTTTTGGGCCGGCATGAAGAGGGATGTGGCTGAGTTTGTCGCTAGATGCTTGGTGTGCCAACAAGTAAAAGTAGAGCAAAAGAAGCCCGGTGGGTTGCTTCACCCATTGGAGGTCCCACAATGGAAGTGGGAAAGTGTCTCGATGGACTTTATTGATGGGTTACCAAGATCGAGGAAGGGTAATATGGGGATTTGGGTCGTGGTAGACAGACTTACTAAGAGCGCCCATTTCATTCCTGTAAAGAGCAAGAGGACTTCTCCATGGTTAGCCTCCGTATACATTCGAGAAATAGTTCGTTTGCACGGTGTTCCTTCTAGCATAGTGAGCGACCGCGATCCTATCTTCACTAGCGAGTTTTGGAAGAGCTTGCAAGAGGCGGTAGGGACTCATTTATGTTTGACCACTGCATATCATCCTCAGACGGATGGCAAGACCGAGAGGGTGAATCGTATTCTAGAGGACCTTTTGAGGATATGTGTCTTAGACTTCGGAGGCACATGGGAGGAACATCTTCCGTTGGTGGAGTTCGCATATAATAATAGCTTTCAGCCTAGCATTGGCATGGCACCGTTCGGGGCTCTTTATGGACGGCCGTGTCGTTCACCTACATGTTGGTGGCAATCTACAGATAAAATTTTGCTTGGGCCCGATATGATTAGAGAGACTTCGGAAAAGATCGATTTGATTCGAAAGAGGATGAAGACGGTGCAAGATAGGCAGAAATCTTATGCGGACAAGAGGAGGACGGATCTTGAGTTTGATATTGGGGACATGGTCTTTGTCAAGGTGTCTCCATTACGGAATGTTGTTTGCTTTGGGTCCGTTGGGAAGTTAGCACCAAGGTTCGTAGGGCCGTTTCCTATTAAGGAGAGGATTGGACAGATGGCGTATAGAGTGGAGTTGCCCGAGAGACTTAGTGGTGTACACAATGTATTCAATGTATCACATTTGAGGAAGTGCTTGGACGAGCCGCGGAAGTGGTAGAGCCGAGCTTGCTTAGAGAGGTGGAAATAGAGCATGATGCGATTATTCGACGAGCTCCTACGTGCATTCTTGGGTCGGAGATTAAGAAGTTAAGGAATCGAGAGGTCTGACTAGTCAAAGTGCAATAGGGAGATGATGAGAGCAACGCTACTTGGGAGACGGAAGAGAAGATGCGTTCATTGTACCCTTTTTCTATTCGTGGGTATGTCTTTTAATTTCTCCTTTATCGCTTAGCTTGTACTTGTTTTATCTTTAGTATGTCCTCTCGTTAGTATCTTTGACCTTTAGATAGGGTAATCATATGGTTGAAACATGTGTTTGAGACATGTTATGTATGATGGATGCATGTGGATGCAAGTGGTTGCTCGTGGATGCATATACACACTTTAGGCACTAGATCAGCTCAGTCACTTCATATTGCATATTGCATTTAAATGTGTGTGCATATTTAAGTTAATGGATGTATAATGGTTGTGATATCATATGGATGCTGCATTTTTGTGAATGGTTGTGCACACATGTAGAAATAATATGTATCGATAGGATTCTTTCGCATACATAATGGACGCATGGCACTATCATGGTTTGCATTGAGGAGGTCAACTGAATCAGTAGACCGCCTGATTTTGCATTAGATAAGGAACATATACACACACTTCTTGCATATGTTCATACAACATTAGGAATTTTATAAGGAAAATGGATGCCTGTGTTTGATGGTTGAGTAGATGGTTGTTTGGATGTTAGGATATGCATTCTCCTTAACTTGGAGATTTCGGGGGCGAAATCCTTTAAGGAGGGGAGAATGTAACACCCCATAATTTTCAATGTTAATTTTCACAAATTAAAGAATAACTAATCTCATATGTGAGAATTAAGGGAAACGGTTTGCAACATTGTGTTCGTCTCGGAATTCTGGTTGAGATAAAGTCCGAGTTTGCGTGAATTGGACTTCGTATGAAGAAGTTATGGCCATCGGAAGTTTCAGAAAATTCAAAACAGATTTCAAAAATTCAAATTTCAGAGTCAGAATGGGCTAGGTGGGAAATTTCCCGCCAGGGCCAGGTCGACCATAGGGTCGGCCATAGGGTCGACCTGGGGGTCGACCTACCCTCACCAGGTTGACCTTAGGGTCGACCTGCCCCTCCCTCCCCGGGCAGATTTGATTGATAACCTGTTTATGTCTGTATGCTGACTCATTAGGGTTTCTGATCTGCTTTGATTGGCTGGGATTAATTCTGGGTTGATCGAACGACTTAAATTAATCCTAAACTCTATAAAAACACATGTAGACTCAAACCCTAAAATCAAATTAAAAACTAGAATCATGGCCTCCATGCCGTCACCTTGCAACCTAGAATAGCCGCCACCAATTAGAGAGGAAGAAAGCTAATCAAATTCAATTCTATTCAACTCTAACAACGAATCTACTACAAAGGAAAGCTAATTCAACTTTAGAACTCAGATTTCAGAACTCAAGACCTTCTTTGAGTTGTGAGTTCGATTTCTTTAATAAAATAATTAACAATTTAATTGGATTAAGTTATGATGCGGATTTTATGGTTATGTTGTGAATTATCGACCGCATGTTATCATCTATGTTGTAAAATTTTGATGTTATCATTTATGTTGTGAATTCTATAATGTTATCATCTATGTTGTAAAGTTGTGATGTTATCATCTATGCTGTAATTCTATGATTGGCTTATGTATAATCAATTCATAATGATGATCCATATGCTAGTTTGGTTATGTTGTTCATATGATAAATCATATGTATGTATGCAAGTTAGTGAAAATTTTATGTATAACCTTACATGTTTCATGACATCTATTTTAGATCTAAAGTTAGGCTATGACATGTGTGAGTTATATGCCAGTATACAAAATTCTATATGCTAGTTTACATGTTTAAATGTAAATTTACACCATTGTTATGTTGCATAAATCACATATGCAAGTTTATATAAATATATGTGTTTGGAGTATGAATCATGTTATGTAAGTTTGTGATTATTGCCTATGCAAGTTTACAACTTTAGATGTAGATCTATGACATACATGATTTATGCAAGTTTATGACTATTGCCTAAACAAATTCACACCTTTAGATTTGGATCTATGACATATGTAGTTTTATGCAACTTTGTGACTTTGTCCTATGCAAGTTTTAGATGTAGAACCTCATTCACACATGCAAGTTCACCCCTTATGTTTAGATCTAGTTTTATCTGTATGTATGTTGTGATGTTTTCTCTTTATTCCATTAGATAGACTATTCGAGTCTAACGTATATTTTACGTTAAAGGAATGAACGTACAACGTGGGGTAATGGGATAATATTAAAAGATTCAATTTTGCATAAATGCCTTAAATGGCATAAAATAAATTTGTGATGATAATTGGTATGATTTTTCATACCATAAATAGATGGACATTTGAGTCAATTATGGCTATAGTTAAATTTGGAATTGATTGATAATTTGAATAGGGAAATTAATTCAAATTGGGGGATAATTAATTATGTGTAATTAATCGTCTAAGACACGAGGTTAGGCTCTTTTGTGGTGTAAGACTGCCCGGACCCGCCCGGAAAATCCAGCTGCCACAAATGCCAGTCTAATGTGGGAGGTCTTAGGCATAAATTAAATGCGTAACAGTTGTAAAGACATGAGGTTAGGCTATTTTGTGGTGTAAGACTGCCCGGACCTGCCCGGCAAATCCAGCTGCCACAAATGCCAGTCTAATGTGGGAGGCCTTTACGAGGTTATGGTCTTAATGAATTAAGAAACACTTAACCAGATAAACATTAGCGGGACATGAGGGGGTTAAGTGGGTGCCTTGGGTGGCATGCGGAATTAAGTGGGTGCCTTGGGTGGCATTCGAAATACGATTAGAAACACTTAACCAAAATTGAAACATGTAAGTGAACATGAATAAGAAGAGGGTTAAGTGGGATGTAGTAGAGGGGACCAAGCTTAGGTGGATAGCTTGTGTCAAGTAATGGGGGCCCGTTTCAACCAGTAACCCATAAGTATCTTTGTGGGATCGACCCAAGTCGAGGACGGGACGCGCGTACTGGGCTTGACTGTAAGAGGCCAAAACGGGTTAGCAGTGGCAACGCAAGTCCAACGGGTTCATATGCGTGTGTGAGCCCGGGCTGGTAGGTAAGACATTGTTGCATCGTGTAGGTATAAGCCGTGCGTTGTTGGTGGTATCGGGTTGCCACTTTGGGGAGTGATACACCCCACTGTGGGGCCAGCACGGGTATCTACGAGTTAGGGAGCCGATCGCATGGAGGTAGTGGGTACACCTGGTGGAGATAGGGGCAGGCGACACCTATGAAGGCAACTAGGGGTGCACGGAACTACCATTATCATTATTAAAGTCTTGTAGGCGGGATCAACCTTAGGGTGACTAGTGGTGGTGCAGTATAGTAATTATCTTATAGTGGTTTAGGTGCGCCTTTAACGTTATCTTTGTTCAATCTTATTTCCTTGTTTACTCTGTCATACCCAATTGTTCACAGTCATTTCCTTATTTTCCAACTTATGCCTTAGCCTAGTTATTTTGGTAATTATATTGTTAAAGTTATCGCACTCGCCAGACTTTATGACTGACCCCCTTTGTTTCCACCTCTTTCTTCCTTCCCCTAGGGTGGAACTAGCACCAGTGGAGCTTGATTTTGGATAACTGCATTTCTTGCTTTTAGAAGTTGCTTGGATCGCCGAAGTAAAAGTTTAGCCTATCTTATTTATGGCTATTTTGTATTGGGGTTATGTCTTTCAATTTATGTACTCTGATTTAGTCAAGATGGATATTATGTACTTTGACTCTGGTTTTTGATGACGTAATCAAACTTATGTATTTACCGCTGCAATGAAATGAAGTTTTAAATTTTCAGTACTATTTATATCTGTCTTGTTGTTAAGTTTCTGTTCTATACACACTTAAAACGCTCCATAGAAGTTAATGCATTCCCTTTGTGAGTGACATTAATGGACATGGGGTGTTACACTACCCTAGTAAGGCAAACTTAGTGACCCGCGTTAAATAAAAAATAAACAAATTTAGTACATGCAACAAGGACAAAACATTATTTTTAACTAAGCAACAATAACTTCCATTAGGGTCATTGTTACTTATTTATGAAAAAGTCTTTTTAGGAACAAGTAATATGATTCGCATATGGAGGGATGCATTGGAGCTTGGCCGTCATATGCATTTGGACTCACTTCAAGTTCATTCAAGTGGTCATATATTACTAACTATTAGCAATTATTCCTTCAAGAGTAGAATTTCATCAAAGAAAATAGTTGTATTCAAGATCTTCCTTTTTCAAAAAATGTATGGGAAACTCGTCCATGGAGGATCGAGAGGGAAGCAAGTAAGGTTCCTCAACAAAGGAATGCATATGACTGCGGCCTCGTTGTGCTTTCATGCACAAGTTTATTGAAGAAGTTCCTAAAAGGTTGAGAATGCAAGAACTATGTTTGAAAAAAAATGGTTTCTGGCTGAAGAAGTTAATTCTAAACTGATAGACAAGGTCCTAGATGCAGTTATACATGAATTTGATAAAAATCGGTCTGATTATGGGGTTGATGATTTAGATGATATATAAGTAGGATAAAATAGGGAAAGCATTGGTGGCGCAGTTGTGTGTATGTATTTGAAATGTTTTGTCCATTACTATGTTATTTGAAAGCACGATGCAAAACTAATGGAGGCAAAGAAAATCAAAATTTCCAAGGCATGACCAGATTTTCCAAGGAAAAGAAAATCAAATGCAACAAAATATATAGATATCCAAAAAATATACCAGGACGAACAAAAGTAACCAGTGGAAAAACGCACGTAATGGAGGCAGCAAATTGTTTTACACGAATCAGCTTTTGAGTGCGCATAAATGACAATAAGTGCAGTCATCCAATAATCACCCAATTATTAAAATAATTAATATCAGTACAAGAGGTAAGTTTCGCTTACCAGAGTAACCCAAAGTATAGTAGATTGGAGACTAGACTGGAGTTTGTTGTTAATAGATTTCAACACAAACGTCACTTGCAAAGAGAATCTGGCAAAACAACCTAAACCATAAAAATAACTCCATAAAAACAGGAACATAAATGAGCATGGAGTCTATATTACATACTCGATTTGATTTCCTCGTTAATTTCAACAATTAATTCTCTGATATTGCAATTTTGCTTTGGCGTTTCCATGGGATAAGAGCCGTAGTTTTTTATATTTTCAAGAGTTGGATTGACAAAATTTGTTTAGTTTGGATACTAGAAGTATATGTCAAGCATCCATTTAATCAAAAAATGTAAAAATAGATCCTTTTTTGAAATTTAATTATGTAAATGAATCTATTTTAAATCAGTATGAAAAATAGTGAGTCCACGCTTTTATCCCGTATACTTTTCCTTATTCGTACACTATAGTCAGGATAAGCACACATACTTGTAAATCGCTTTCTAGATGTTTGGGTAAGCGCTATATAGATGTCATCCGACGCAACTGCCTACCCGTATGCATATCCAACAACACCATCCCCCCACCAACCAAAAAAAAAAAAAAAACCAGAGCACGCCCATTGCATGAAAAAAAAAACACACACATGCACAACCCATGCGGCCAACCTTTGCATACTACCTCATCAATTGCATTCAGATTGCTGTCTAGTCGCTGCTTTGGCACTTGGTAAGACTTGATGCCTTGGCTAAGTATTTGTTTTAGGCAATCTTCCCCCATGTTGGTTCCAAGCCCATCCAAACCACCAAATTTCTAATTTAGCTGATTAATATGCTCTTGTATTAAAAGTATACGAGTTAATTAAAACATCTAACTTCATATTCATCTAAGTGTAAATTCGCACTTAAACATTAATCTCTAGTCCAAACCCTTCGTCTACCGTAACAAAAAGTCTTAAAATCTTATATATATGTATATATATGTATATGTATATGTGTGTGTATGTATGTGTGTGTCTATATATATATATATATATATATATATATATATTTAAATGAAATCACTCCTTTTACAGTTGGATTTACATCTGATTTAAACTTAGTTAAATTCATGATCGAGAAAAATCGTTAGATCTATCCCTATATATTCAGTATACTTATTTGGATCAATAATTTGTACACTAATGTTTTCCCAACAAAATAAATATGTAAGAGTGAAAATTTAGTTTTTGCATGTAAAGGTCCTACATTAAATAATGAAGGTGCATTCACACTTGCTGACATGTGCATGACTATGCACTACATTGGGATATTTATCTAAGCCATAACGATGCATTCACACTTGCTGACCTGTTCATGACTCAGCAGAGCATTCAGATATTTATCTATGCCATAACAGCTATTTATCATTTTAGGAATTTTCCTATTTTGCAAATGTTAACGTTACTGTTTTCCAGCTATATATACCAACAATGTTTTCATTTGTAAATATAACATTTTTATTATAATCAATATACAAACTCTTATTTTCCTATTATGGTATCAGAGCCATTAAAGCCAAAAGGCATCTCATCTCATTCAGATTGTTTCGATCTAGAAGATCTTTCTTCCTTCTCCTTGGTCTGCTGAAGGGCACTGCTCTCACCAATTCAGTTGTTGTCTCTCACTGATTCAGTTGTTGTCTCTTCTCTGTTTGGACAATCTCATTGCTGTTTTTCACCGGTTGCAGTCATCTTTGCCTCGCCATGGTGTAAGACAACGAAAGGACTTCTGCTATATCTGGCACCAACGCCAGCGTTTCACCCCCAAGGAACACAAACCTGATTAAATCGAAAAATTAGGTTATAACAACGTTATTAGATGAAGATAATTATATATTATGGAAATACCAAATTGAGATTGCTCTAAGGGGGTATGGCTTACTGGAGTATATAAAAGGCACATTAACTATCCCCCAATAATGATAACAAATCAAGAAGGAAAAACTACACCAAATCCCGAACATACCAGATTTCAAAAACAGGATAGCTTACTCTCATCATGGCTTTTGTCCTCTATCAATTCGAATCTGCTTTCACACACTGTGGGGTGTAACTCATCATACGAGATATGGACGACAATCGAGCAAATTTTCAGGTCACAGTTTGCAGCTAGAGTTATGCAATATAGAAGAGAATTGCAAAATACGAAGAAAGAAGATATGAGCATGAAAGCAAAATAAAAAATTTGTGTAACAAGTGCAGTTGGACATAAAATAAATGACAGTGAGCAAATTCTATTGATCACTGGAGGATTAGACGAAGAGTATGACTCTCTAATTACTGTTATAGCTGCTCAACAAACCCTACCAGATCTACAATTTGTTTGCTCTACTCTTCTCGCCCACGAGGGGAGAATAGAACAGAGGAAAAGTACTCAAGGAGAATTCTCTGCGAATTATGCCGCAGCTAGAAACAACCAAAATCAAAGGAACAACAACTTAAAAAGACAAAACGGTCATTTTTAGAGAGGATATCAACCTCAGAGAGCTTATCAACCACAAAGAGGTCGTGGAAGAGGCCGATGGAACAATAACAATAAGGTAAAGTGTCAGATCTGTCAAAAATTCGGCCATATAGCAACCAAGTGTTATTTTAGGTATAATACTGATAACAATGGACGACAATCTAATCAAATCAACTCAACACCAAAAGCAAATGTAGCGGCCATAAGCAATCAAAGCAGAAACATTGGTGATAACAACAAAGGACAACACAACAACAATGGAGACGACTATGGGACTAATGAAATTGATTTGTACGAATGGTATCCAGACTCGGGAGCTACGCACCATGTCACAAACAATCTCCAAACTTAAACATTGGAAGTAAGGGGTACTCAAGTATGAAATCATTGCATATGGGTAATGGTAACATTGCACACATCACATACGTTGGAAAAGGAATCATATTAGGAAGAAGACAACTTAAATTAAATGGTTTACATAGGGTTCCCACCAAGAATTTACTAAGTGTTTCTAAATTTGGCAAAGACAACAATGTTTTCTTTGAATTTCACCCTAAGTTTTGCCTTGTTAAAGACCTTCTAAGTCGAGAAATATTACTACGGGGTGATCTACATGATGGGCTTTATAAATTTGGCAACTCGAAGACTAGAAATGATTCTAGAAAGGAAATTTGGTGCAATAATGTAGACGTCGGTAGTAGAAATAATAGCCATAGCACTACAAGTAATATCCTTTGCAATGACAAAAGCAATTATGTTGTAGAAACTAGTAGTAGTAATAATAATATTAGCAATAATGTTAGCAATAATGTAGTAGAATCTTGGCATGTAAGACTTAGTCATCCTAATTTAAAAACTGTAAGAAATGCTTTGAATAAATTGGCATTTATTTCAAAAACATACCTGTTAAACACACTTGCACACACTGCCAACTCGGCAAGAGCCATAAACTTCCTTTCAGCAAATCTGAAACAGTTTATAACGAACCATTGGAGCTTGTCGCAGCTGATCTGTGGGGACCAAGCACCTCTAAACTCATACCATGGCCATAGGTATTATCTATCACTAGTTGATGCTTATTCAAGATATACACGGATATACATGCTCAAGCATAAGTCAGAGGCATGCAACATAATAATTCAGTTCATAATTTTAATTGAGAAACAACTTAACTGCAATGTAAAAGTTGTGCAAACAGACGATGGGGGCGAGTTTAAGCCACTCAAAAATTACTTCGTTAAAAATGGGATAAATCATAGGTTAACCTGCCCTCAAACGTCTGAGCAAAATGGTTTGGTTGACAGACATATAGTTGAGATTGGTTTAACATTACTATCACAAAGTGCGTTACCAATGAAATATTGGAACGAAGCATTCAACACTGCCATGTATCTCATAAATAGACTACCCATGAAAGTGTTGAATAATAAAACACAATATGAAGTGATATTTAATGTTAAACCAGACTTTAGAGATTTAAGATCTTTTGGATGTCTGTGCTTTCCGTGTTTAAGAGATTATAACAAACATAAACTCAGTATGCGATCAAGTCCTTGTACTTTTATTGGGTACCCACAAAATCAAAAGGGCTATAAGTGTTTGGACAAAAATGGTAGAGTTTACATATCAAGACATGTTACTTTTGATGAACATATGTTCCCACATGCAGTTAATAAAACAACAAAGGAGGAGATTGGACAAAAGCAAGAAATTAAAATCAAAAATGTACTAGTCTTAACTGAGCAAATAACATGGAGCACTAATTAAAGGAGGGACACAACGGATAATCACTGACAAAATAATTCCACTGAAACACCCATCATCTCGACAAATGACAGCAACAATGGCAATGATACTATACATAGCAGTTATGATGAGCATGAAAGCGAAGGGAACAACAACAACACAAATACAACAAGGGCCACCACCGAATGTCAACCACAACAACAGGAAGTTCTAACATGGTATCCAATGGTCACTAGATCGAAAAGTGGGATATACAAGCCAAAGGTGTACAATGTATCATTGATTGAAACTGAACGAGGAAACTACACTCAAGCGGCAAAAGAAGAAAAATGGAGAAATGTAATGGATGTTTAATACAAAGCTTTGATAAAAAAACTAAACCTGGAGCTTGGTTACACCACCTACCCATAAAAACATCATTGGATGTAGGTGGACTTATAAAATTAAGAGGAAAGCTGATGGGACAATAGAAAAGTACAAAGTCAGGCTCGTCGCAAAAGGGTATGCTCAACAATTTGGTATTGACTTCAACGAGAATTTCTCACTAGTGATAAAACCTACCACTGTAAGAATCATATTGATTATTGCCTTATGCAAAAAGTGGATAATCAAACAACTTGACGTTAACAATGCCTTTTTAAACGGTGAGCTAACTGAAGAAGTTTACATGCACCAACCGTAAGGGTATGAGGTCTACGATGGTCAAAGACAACTTGTATGTAAGTTACACAAAGCCATATACAGCCTGAAGCAAGCCTCAAGAGCATGGTACAAAAAACTAGAACAAACTTTATTAAAAATTGGCTTTAGTCAAGCAAAATCGGATAACTCTCTATACATGAAGAAAGGTAACCAAAGCATCACCTACGTCCTTGTATACGTAGACGACATGCTGATAATTGGGGACAATCATCAAGAAATTAATAGAATCATACAAGTTCTCAACTACAACTTTGCTATCAAAGACCTAGGTAAAGTTTATTATTTTCTAGGAATTCAGATAAGTAGACGAAGGGAAATGAACTATTTTTATCTCAATAGAATTATATAAGTGAAATTCTACAAAAGACCAACATGCATCATGCAAAATCACTGCCAACACCAATGACCGTTAATTCAAGACTTTCAAAATAGCAATCAGTAACACAACACAATACAAAAGTGTAATTGGTGCACTACAATACGCTACTATAACAAGATCGGACATATGTTATAGCGTAAATAAACTCAATCAATACATGCAGAATTCCCTATTAGAACATTGGGTGGCAGTGAAAATATTACTACGGTATTTGCAATGCACAAAACATTATGGATTAACTATAAAGGCAGATAAAGAGCTACGCTTACAGGGTTTTAGCGATGCCAACTGGGAAAATGACATTGATGACAGAAGATAAGTATCTGGCTATTGCGTTTATCTAGGCACAAATCTCATATCATGGTGCACTAAGAAGCAACCCACCATCTCGCGGTCAAGCACTGAGGAAGAGTACAGGGCCCTTGCGAGCACGACTGCAGAAATTTCATGGGCTGAATCCTTTCTATAGGAACTAGGGCTTGATTCCAGGAGAAAACCAATTATTTGGTGCGATAATAGAAGCACAGTGTCATTATCCCTCAATCCGATCCAACACTCAAGAACGAAGCATCTGGAAATTGATTTACATTTTGTTCGTGAAAGAACTCAAACAGGAAGGTTAACGGCGTGCCATATTCCGGCCTATTATCAAAGAGCGGATGCTTAACGAAACCACTTTCCACCAAGAATTTTGTCAGGCTAAGAGAAGAGTTGAAAGTGGATGACGGTGGTGGAACGAGGGAGACAAGAAAAATCTAGATATGTTCGAGAAAGGCTAATGATGGTGCATTCACACTTGCTGACATGTGCATGACTTTGTAGTACATTGGGATATTTATCTAAGCCATAATGATGCATTCACACTTGCTGACCTGTTCATGACTCAGCAGAGCATTCAGATATTTATCTACGCCATAACGGCTATTTATCATTTTAGGAATTTTCCTATTTTGCAAACGTTAACGTTACTGTTTTCCAGCTATATATACCAACAATGTTTTCAATTGTAAATATAACATTGTTATTATAATCAATAATACAAACTCTTATTTTCCCATTATTAAAATCATTATAACAAGTCAAGCAGTCATATTTTCATTCCAGTAAGTACTTGACTAACTTTATGTTATTTCATTTGTTGTTCATGTTTCTTTGCCATAAGCAGTTTTTTTTTAAATAAAATAAACCAATAACATTATAATGTTGTACTAACCCGATCGTTATGAAACTAACAAATGCAGGTTGGAGCTTGCTTGGTCAGCGAAAATGGAGTCATTCTAGGTATGGGAAACTTTAATATAGCATATATTCAATGTAATCTAATTTTACATAAGTTCATTAAAAAAAGGTTTGAGAGGAAGATTAGTTTCATGTATAGATTTTTCATATTACTTATCATACGTACGTGTCATAATTACAGGCGAGTTCACTTTTATTTCTGTTCTGGAGATTTTTGAAACTACACATCAACTTATCTCTCCGTATAATGTTGTTTGCAACAAATGTAACTGGATGAAAAAATAATGCTCATCTTTGAAACATTAATGATGTAGTGACTTGATAACCAATTGATAACATTTGCATTTTTTATTCATGTCATATGCATAGAAATTAGAACCTTTCTTCATAAAAATTAATTATTTAGTCATGTTATTTTATTTCAGGTATCGGGTACAATGGATTTCCAAGAGGTTGTTCCGATGAGAAACTTCCTTGGGCAAAGTTTGCAGTTAATCATGATTATTTTATAGTCACTTTCATACATCAAATAATAAGGTTCTAAATTTGAATGTACACAATCAAGAGGCTTCCTATTGTTAATTTTATAGTTATATGATTGCTTGTTCACCATTCACATGGTTAAATTTAGTTAAGCTTATAAAACTTATTTATTTTTCCTCTCATCCTGCAGAAATCTATTAAAGGAGATATGCTGGAAATAAAGTTACCGTAAGTTCATTTTCGGACTAGTTTTGTCCATTTCATGTCTCATGGGTTGACTGAGTAATGAGAGTAATTTCAAAAGTCTGAAAATTGTCTATTCCTGACTAGAAAAATCTTATTTATAAATAAATGAGAACACCAAGAAGTAAAAATTTTAAGAGGGAATAAGAATAAGAGAGTAATTTTGTTTTTACTTTACTATTATTTACTTAATAACATATATTAATTGATAAATTATTTGAATTAATAGATGAATATAATATATTATAAATAATGGGAGAAAGAGGGTTTCAAACCTCGTTCTTAATAAATTTATATGTATTACAAAAAATAAATTAACACTAAAATATTATTATTATTTTCAAACTTCTTGCTATCAAATGGATGCTTTGATGTTATAAACAAATGGATGCACAAATATTTTTGATCGACCAAAATTATGCATTTGGTTTGGTAACGACCCAATCAATTAGACAAAAATTAGATTTTGAATATTTTTGCTACTTAAGACTGACTTATTCATCACTTCACCATTTTCATGCTTTAGCTGACCTAATCCAAAGCTAGCTTTCCTTATCGATTCTCCCGACTAATCGAGCCACCAAAGTTCGAACTCAGCCATTGCTGCTACTTACAACTGATTTTCAAAGGTCAGGTATCATAGAAATTAACCACACATTTATTTGTTTGATTCCAAATAAACCTGATCCAATACTTATTATCGATCATGGGCTTATCTCATTATTCAATGTCACTTATAAATTCTTGCTAACCTTACTTGAAATGGAACTAAAAGATACAATGATCTCATTTCAATTAATCAGGACGCATTCATTATTGGTAGAATAATCAGAGAAAATTCCTTAATAGCGTATGAAATGGTCAGAGGTTGTAATAAGAAATTATTCTATAACTTATGTCTTAAATTTTATTTACAGAAATCCTATGATAAGATATATACACACACACACATATATATATGCATATATATATATATATATATATATATATATGTGTGTGTGTGTGTGTGTGTGTGTGTGTGTGTGTGTGTAATTTGCTTACTTTTATATCTGTCCTGCTAAATCTAGTCAATCTCATTTATGATTGTGTTTCTACCTTGTTTTCTCGTTGCTAATCAATGGACCCCCTTAGGGTTCTTTTGTCTCGCTAAATCTGGCCATTCTCATCTATGATTGTGTTTTTACCCTGTTTTCTCGCTGCAAATCAATAGATCCCTTATATATATATATATTTAGCACTAAAGGATTAAGATTAGGAGAACCCCTAACCACTTTTGCTGTTCTGTTTAAAGTTTAGTTGCAAAATCTTTCTATCAGATGACTTAAGAGAATGCGATTCTTTATAGAAAATATTATCTGTAATACGAGTATGAATTGCATTTTGCGACTAAAGTCCAATACCTTTGTATTATTTATATAAATATGTATACAAAAGTATCGTAAGATAACTTTCGATCAAAAACAAAAGCAATTTAGTATTTTACATATACTATTCTGAATTTTATTCCTTCTTTACTATTTTTGAAATGACCCGAACTTCCCCGTGAAGGAAGACCCAGATTGAATTGAGAACAAGCCACATCGGAACACAAACAGAAGAACATTTCATAGTTTATTACAACAATTACATCAAAATACAAGAATATATAGAGTATAAATCAATATTACACATTTACTAAATATTAGAGACTACAATACATTTCATAGCAGCGGAAAAATAATACAATACGCAACTAAAAGAGAAAAACGGATACAGAGCTTTCCGGATATCTTTCCAGCTGTAAACCAGGTTCCTGTGAATATAAATCCGCAAAACCAAAACTACTAGCTGCCCGTGTGGAAATAGGGGCACCCAGAGTTTAGGTTAAAACAATAAACTCTAGGTCAGTCATGTGACTGGTGTGAGAACTAAAACAGTTATTTAAAACTTTACTTTAAATCAGATATATCAAGGGACCATGCCGTATAACACGGAACGAGTTTCCTTCCAAGAATACCAGTGCATATAACAAAACAGCGCAATGCATTTTGGAAAAATGAAGCAATTATAAGACCCAGGTCCTATCACACAATCCAACGCAAGCCGGGGGATAGGGTTTTCCCTTACAATAGATAAACATGCTTGGTACGTTTAAAACAAATCATTTGATACTATTATAAGTTCATAGTGTATAAAACAACTTCAAATCATAAGTATCAATCATAGACGACATAAGTGCCCCCATACCACTATGTTGCCATATATAGGATTACAACTAAAACCGAAATGTCTCGTATTGGAAATTGGATTTCCATCTGTAAACCAAGGCATGGCGAAATCCTACAATTTCGAGATTCTCTAGCCTGAGCCTCAGGACTTAGCCGCAACTGTACCTAGGCAACATGCAGGGCCAGTCCACCGATGTGGATTAAACTTAAACCCTGAACATGCGTTTCCCCGCCCTTTGGGGCGTAAATGAGCCAAATGACTCCATCGGCTCTACACAGTCACCAATATATCCGAGGTGCCTTGCAATCCAACAACCACACAGGTGAAAATAATATAAATGTCCGGGATGGTAGGTCATTGACACTACCCTAGCTAGAAGGAAACACATGCTCTCCCTGTTGTCCTCTCCCGTTTCTGGTTCACAACCGAGGTGTGAGGCTCGCGAATCAACGTTACACAAAGCTATGCCACACAGGCGGTGCTTTGATCATCAACCACAAGACTTTGCTTTTCAACAGAAGCCTTGATCAATTGCTACTTAGGCATGCCACACAGGCAATTCACTCCATGCGATTGATATCCATCAATATATAACCTTTGAGCTCGTACGTCTTAGAGAAGGGCGTTAAGCAAGAGAATAAATTCTCTGCCGCTAAACAGATATATATTTAATAGAAATCAATCACACAGAATAAAATCCAATGTCAGACACACAGTCCATTTACAAGTTCGTTCTGGGTCTGAACGAAACCGGAGGCACCTTATACCTCGCATATCCATCGATCTCCAAGTACGTCTGGACGATCACCAACTGATTCCCTCCTCTTGGGTGTACATCCCAATCAAGACCATCAGTAATAACCCAAACGATGTGAAGACCTCCGGTCTTCCACCACCGTCTTCATCCTTGACACCTCGTCGAATCAGTTATTCATAATGGGATAAACCCGGTCTTTCTGAATAACTCGCGTATATGATAAACAAGTGTTACACAAACACAGCATACGCCTCATTCCAATTCGGAATATTCTTTTACTCAAATATTCTTATACTTTGGGAAAGATTCCCATTAATTTTATCAAAGATAAATTCTTTAAATTTATTCTTTAATCTTCCTTTGAATATCAATTCAAACCAAATTATGGTATATCCAAACTAGTCGGGATTAACGAACCTTACCGAAGTAATCATTTGTTTTAATTTCCCAATCCCAACCTATTCATCCCATGAAGTAAAACTGGTAATACTTCATATCTAACACCATGGTGTTATCGGTAAATTCAATTACCATTTCACGTTCAAATCTAATTAAAGATTTAACTATCGCCTGGAGCAAAACTGGTGATACTCCATTCTTGATCATTTCAATCTAATTAAAGATTCATTAAAACTCCACTTGGTTTTAATCTTCCCAAAAATCAATATTAATGATTATTTAACTTGGGAAATCTTATCCTGTCTTTAACTGGGTTAAAGAACCAATATCATTTAAAACAAGGTTCAATATAAACCCAAAATCACATTCCATTAATTATCGATCTAAAGAACAAGTGTCATTAAGACACAGTTCACGATAAACCCAATTATCAATTCAAATTCAATTTCAATTAAATATTATTTAATTGGTATACTTCATTAAATCTAAATAAAAAGATTTAATCTTTTTCTCAACTGGGTTTAAGAGCAGTGTTAATGAAGACACCATTCACGACAAACCCATATCCCATTTGATATTAAATACAAGTCTCTGAATAGAAAATATATCAGCTTATATTCAATATCAAATTCTACGACCAACAAATATCGTATTGGAAATAACGATATAAATATATCTTTCAAATTTCCATAACAATATCTGCATAATCACGAAGTCCAACATCGAAATATTCCAAAGACAATTTCGATTCAAATCCATTTCCACTTTATATATTGGAAATTCTGGTTATTTTTAAAACCCTTTCAAATCCAATTTATTTATTTCAAAAATAAATGGATTATAATTCTAGCTCAAAACTAGTTCATTTCGATAAAAATCTATTTTTATCTTTTCAAATATGGAATTTTTCATCTCAATTCTTTACAAATCATTTCTTATGATTTTACACAAATTATTACTATTCTTAATAATTTTATCAAGGCCCGTACAGTCGATTTCCATCAACGACCATCGAACTGCACTTACAACGACCATTTCCAAATTTGATTTGCACATAATTCCAAATCCAACTATTAGATTTCTAATTTCTAATATTCGTTAGAAAGCTCTTTTCGATACGGACCCAACAGTTCCGATTTTAGGAGAATCCGATGGTCGGATCTCCCGTAATATCCATTCGAAGTCAAAGGTTGAAATTCGCGAATTGCCGCGGCGCGGCGCGTTCTATTCAGGCCATTTAATATTTATAATATATATTATATATATTTCGTCGATTTCCTTTTAAAACGTATTTTATAAATCGTTTTAAATTCGTTTTCAAAACGATTTCAACTTCATATTCAATTTCTAATCAAAATTGAATATTCCATATCATTAATCTATACATGATAATTATTTTAAAAATGTTATAATTTGAAATCAATTCCTTTTCGATATTCATTATAAAAATGAATAAAACCGATATAAATATCGTTCACGTCAAAATGGCGCATATCTAACCAACACGACTTTATATATTTCAATAACTTTGTTATTCTATTCAACAAATGAATATTTTCTTCAACACATGAATATATATATATATATATATTCAACACATGAATATATTTTTTTTCAACACATGATTTTTTTTTAATCAATACATGAATTTTTATTCTATTCAACACTTGAATTTTCTTTTATAATATTCCTTATTTTCCAAATTGGAATGAGGCCCAATCAATTACCATATAATGTTAATTATATGGATTGCCTACAACACATGTATATAATAGCAACGATAAATCATCAACCATCATCCAGAGTGCACTACACAACTGCATAAGCATTAAATATAAATAATTAATGCTTACACAGTCTGTCAACCCATCGATTGACATACAACTAAATAATTGGGATTAGTGTACGCCAAATATAATCCCAACATCCGTATGGGGTTTCAATCCACAAACACTGAATATTATTTGTGCAGTTGGGCGACGTGTAAAATTTATCGTCCTAATCAATATCCTTCAAATGGGTGTACATAAACAAATCGTTCGATTTGTAAATGAATATTTATTTTATATACACGTTAAAAATTATATTTTTAACTATAGAATATTTTATTCTATTCCAATCACACAATCAATTTTCACAACACATCAATTAAACAAACAAGTCATCCATGGTCTGTGGACGACGGGTGTCGGGTGCTGCTAAGCACCGTCTGCATCCTAGTATGTACTTCAAACTAGAAATTAAAATAAAAGTGAGGATTTCTCACAGCTTCGGGTTCCACTCCGCCAGTTCTACTTCTAAACTTCTGAATTTGTATTCGTTTCCAGTCGATTCCAACACAGTCTATTTCAAGCAATTTTTATATTAAACACCTCATTTCTATTTCAACGCTAAACGGATAAAAATCACATTTTTATACTATTCAGTTATAAATAAAAATCACATTTTTATACTGTTTAGATATAAATAAAAATCACATTTTTATATCGCTACTTCACATATATACAAATCTTATTTTTATATTTCGTTATGATATATATAAAAATCACTATTTTTATACTGCTATATTTAAAAAAAAACAAAGAAAATTTTATTTCTCCAAAAGCAAAGTTTGTTTTATATTTCAAACCATGTATATTTTCAAACCAGAGTGCTAATTTATTTTAAACAAGAATGCTAATTTTTTTTAAACAAGAATGCTAATTTATTTTAAACAAACTGCATTTTATTTTAAAAACAAACTGAATTTTATTTTCAACCTGATTTTATACATGGTTATTTACTAAATTAAATAAACAAATTACAAAGAGAAAATTAGCTTACTGTTGTTTTTCATCTTCCTCATCGAATAGCTGTTCATCATGAAACCCATTTGCACGCAGGAGGAAATCGCCTGCCGTTAATCTTCATCTTCCTCTTTGTTCTGTACAGGCCGTCAAACCCAAAACCCCTCGCATGATATTTTCACCGTCGCACGCCTATAGGGACATCCGGCCGTCGATCAGCAATGACCCCGGTAGCCGGAGTCGCCCTCCCTCCAACGCCACTGACGGCATCAACCTCGATGGCCTGTGCGCCACGAAAACTCCGCCTGAACGGAGACAGTTCGACCCTCGAATTCAATCAGGACATCGATCGAGAAACAATCACCTTTATATAGATTTGAAGATTGAGGGGAGCCTAACAATTTTCTTTTTTGTTTGGGGGTTTAATTTTAACTGGATTTGGCAATTTTTTGAATTGAATTCTGGAGCAATTATCAGCCGTTGGAGAGCAAGGGGCGGCTGACGTTGAAAAGAGGTTAGGGTTTGGCAGTGGGAGGCTATTTATATTAAATTATATTATTATTTTAATTCTATTTTTCCAATTTTATTTGTTTATCCATTCTGACTCCAAATCAAACTAAACGACCATCACCCCTAGCTAATTAACCCCATTCGTTTTATCTTCGTATTGACGATACGGTCCTAACAAAACTAATTTCGTATTGACGATACGGTCCTAACAAAACTAATTTCGTCAAATTCTGAGACCATTTGAAAAATGGTCATTTTCTGGTCGATCGAAATTGGCTGAAACTGTTAAAACACGTTTTCCTTTGCAACGCTCACATATTGATATAAAAAATTATGAATTTTGGAATCTAGCAATAACTTGACATCCCGGATCCAACAAAAGTTGTTTTGTCGAAAACAGAGGTCGTTTGCAAAATTCCCATTTTTAAGGGCCAAAATTCCATAGTGACTATTCTGAAATTTCAACTGGGCATCACTTTTTATCCTCGCTATGAAATTTCAATTTTTCGGATTCGTTGGAAATATATTCTCAATTAAATCCTAATATTTTTGGTTTCGCTAAAATCCGTTTTATTTTGAATCCTGTACATTCATTTGAAATTCGAAATTGAAATTTCAAACTACCGCGCCATTTTCAATTCCTTTTATAATTAAAATAAAATATTTGTATTCTAACGACGACGTATATAAATATATACATTCTAATTCTAATCAAAATAAATTTCTCGTT
The DNA here is from genome assembly GCA_030737875.1 of Allium sativum. Taxonomy (NCBI): domain Eukaryota; kingdom Viridiplantae; phylum Streptophyta; class Magnoliopsida; order Asparagales; family Amaryllidaceae; genus Allium; species Allium sativum. The sequence continues at coordinate 695,423,677 of CM060920.1, forward strand.
GTTATTATTTAAAATAATTCATTTTAAATATTCAAAATTCACTAAAATTGCCAAAACAAAAATTTTAAATTGGCTCGGATTTCCGGGTTATTACAATTTTACTTTACATATGCCATTCATCATCAGTTCGCCTCCGCTACTTTGAGGACTACAACCACCACTCTAATACAAAAATCAGTGCTTCACCTACGATCGCCTACACTACCACTAACAAACTGAGGTGGTAGTAGCAGCATCTCCATTCGTGGAAACAAATCTATTATATTGCATGTGCCAAGCATTTGTTATCGCATTGCGTCAGATGTGCTAAACTATTGGATTAATAACATGTATATTGATATATAAATTACTTTATTTATTTAGTTATTTATATTGATAATGACATTTTTGACATTATTGCGAGCTAATATCTGATATTTAAGTTTAATTGAATTAGATATTTGTTGACTGATTGTTGAAATATTTGATGATTAATTTGAATCCAAAATGGAATATATCGTATTAAATTTAAAATTGAATTAATTCGAATATTTTCGTTCTTTTATTGGAACTTAAAAACTTGAATTGTATGTATGTATGTGTGTGTGTGTGTATATATATATACACAGACACATACACAGCCACATGTATCGCTACATAAATATATACTTGAGTAAAGGCTAACCTCAAATGGGACATTAAAACATATTTAAAACATCTGCATAGCAGAGATGATCTCGCCCACACTCTTCAGTTCGATGGCATCGCAATGCAAAAATAGTGAAGGAAGTAATCAAAATGGTGGAAGCATAAGCCATAACAACACGTGAAGAACCATCCTGGGATTTAGCAAGTTGGACATTCATGGCCAGTTCAAGCTACAATGACTTGGAAGTGAAAACGAAGAGAGCAACAGGATTAGGACTGCTAACCAAACAACTTGTATGACTCAGTAACTCTTCATCTACAATAACAAGGAACCGATGAAATTATGATCTAATAATTAAATAAATATATGATCCAGCGCTACATATGATATAACCTCATCCTCAATTGCATTTCATAATTGTAGATCTAGTGATTCCAAGAGTGACAAAAAATATGATCTAACAAAGATTATTTTAAACAACTATTTCCGAATATAAAATAAAACAATAATGCTTACTATTTTCAATAGGAAGATAAAGCCGAAACAACCAGAAAATTGTATCAACGCAACCAGTCTAATTAGCGAACTAGACTGCAGAATTGATGTGTATTTTTCGTATTAGAATACTCATAAAGTAGGATTCCATGGTTACATTTATAATCATCATCTCCAATAAATCCAACAACAAAACACGACTTAATAATATAATTAACAAACTTAACTACACGGTAACTATCTCAAAAAAAAAAAAAAAAAAAAAAACAGAATCTAACATAAACAACATAACCATACCAAAATACATAAACCAGCTCTTTACTAGAAAAATGAAGCAACGGATTTGTGAGACCTTTGTATACATGACATGACTTCAAGAACCATGGTAGAGATGATATTTAGCAAGAGTAAATACATCAGCCAAATATCGAAATGATATTGGCTTTTCCGAGATGAATACCAAAGATGAAATTGCATAATGCAAGGAAAAGAGCATACCCATTTATGGTACCAGTTCCAGTATGTAGGCATCCTCGGCTCTTTAGTTGGATGTAAAAAAAATGTTGTTATCTGCAGAGCATGATAATATAAAATATTGAATGCAGCATAATCAATAAGTAAAGCAACATTTGATCTTCTACCTCAGAAAAGTATTCTGATATGAAAACAAAGTTCATTTGACTGACCTAAGGGACGACGAGTGAAAAGACTGAAATTCCTATTCCTTTCCGCAAATCAATGTCCAAATGCAACTTATCAAAAATAAAAATTTGTGAAATTAGCCCAAAAAATCCGATAAGAAAACCTGAAAATTTAACAAAATACAATTAACAAAATACAGTTAAACAGATGAAATTAGATTTACCTTTTTATCATGGTTGAGCAGCAAAAGCTTACATAGTGATATTAAATTTACTCTCTATGTCCAACTTGAATGAGGTAACCATGATGAAAGACAAGAAAACTAACCAAAAATGCAAGAAGAATTAACAGTTAAAGACAAAGTGCAACCCACAAACATCCTACCCTCGAACTCGCTACCATCGCAAAAATAAGACTTCACCTTGCGAACCCTTACTTCTTCCAACCATAACCTAGCGCAAATAACCAACAGACAAACACAAACTAATCCATTTACCTCTACAACATCATCCCATCATCACTTCAGTTTCAACAACCCAAACCACCATCGTCGCCCATTACCACCAATTCCCAAATCCTCCGCCAAGCCATAAGCAACTCCTTCGAAGTCACCACCATAATAACTTCACCATACCAGAAGATACGTGTGTTCCACCTGATATCTGATTTGTTTTGAATAAAAAAGAGATTAAAAGAGGGGCAGATACATAAAAGGAGAATCTAAAGATAATTCGCGAGTCAAACAAGAAGAACAAAGAGGAGAGGGGCAACTTTAGAGGAATTGAGACCAGGAGAAGTTAAGAGATCGATTGGCGACCGTGTTGATTTTAGGATCTAATTTTTTTTTTTTGGTTTGGAAGCGGGAACGAATAAAGTTTTTGGAACAAGGAAGAGGGAAATGAATTCAGTAATAGGGAGGCAATGAAAATATTCAGGGATCCTATGCGTTACCAGCTGATTTCTATTTTAAATAGAGAAAACCGATAAAATCAATAGAACAATTAAAAAGGATGTTATCTATTACTATTATATAGAAAACTTTTCATGTAGTGTGGCTAGAAGAAGCATGGTAAAGCATGAAATAAAATGAAACAAGGAAGGAATCAGGGAGTAGATTGGGGAAGCATGTACAACATACAAAAAGAGCAGCGTATAAAGAGAGGTGCATGCATGAAGTAAAAATAGATAATAATGGGAAGTAAATAGGAAATAAAATGTCGAAGGAATAATGTGTTTATTTTTTTATTTTTGGAAGTGCAAGTATTTGATATTGGGTGAAGAAATTTAATGCACAAAAAATAAACAAGGGATGATTGCACTTCTTATCACTACAAGAATAGACAACTATTCCAATGGCTCAAAGCCGTTGGCAGCCGTTTGAAGCCGTTGGAATAGAGTTCACAACTTCCAATGGAATCCACAGACACTTTCCAATGGCTACTCCAATGGCTTGAAACAATTGCTTGCAGTAGAAAACCATTTAAAGGCAATGACCAAATGGCCATTGGTAGCCATTGGAAAAACTGGGTTAATTTTTTTTATAATAGCAAGCATATAGCCTTCCAGCCACCCCAATTCCATTTCAATCCATTTCCAGTCCAATTTCAATGAATTGCAAATACATACAATACATATATACCAATAACAACATAAAAAACTAAAATAAATCAAAGAAACATCAATATATACAAAACAAACCATCCAAACATCCATAATAACATCAAAATATACAAACCATCACCCACTCCGTACCATCAAAATATCCAAACATCCAAACATGTCTACAGAGCGTACCAATATATACAAATCATCAAAATAAATCCAAAGTATCATTCTCACCTATTCTGTAGCAATATATACAACATCAAAACAAATCATCACCATCTCCAAGCCAAACACAGAAAAAACATACCTCAAGCTTCACCATGTTCGTTGCCTACGGAAGAAGGCGATGAAGGAAAACAACCATGATTGTGCATGTACTTCGCAACCTTTTGATTCAGCTGCTCACACTATGCCATAGATGGCCTACTGCAGCGAAAATTCAAGGTATTTCCAGCTAAAATGTTGCCATAGCTATGCTGATTTTTGTCTATTGCAACGCAATCTTCAATATATTAGCATAGATATCAAATTGTGTTACAATAGCTATATTTATAAACTTATAAGTTTAATTTGCCACATCATCAATATGCATCTATTAAAAGATGCATATATATCCATCAATTTACCTTTTAAAAACAACATCTATAGTTGACACCTCACTAATCCGTTAAAATCCTCCACTTACTCATTCCATTCCTCTTTCTCAACTTCTCAGATCTGTTCATTCTTACCTCAAAATTTCTAATTCCATCTATAACAACCCGAATTCCGATAGATTGCTTTTTTTTTCAAAATTCTAATCCATCGAAACTCATGTTGGTTGCTCTGGTATCCCGCAGAAAAGACAGAGATATAAAAGTGGAAAATAGGCATAAGGACAAACTTTGGGAAAAGTTTAGTCTGAAGGACATCAAGTTTTATTTTTAGGCTGAAGGACAAACTTTGAATATAATTAGGCTGAAGGACAATGCTAAATATAATTAGCATTTTCTGCAGTGTAACTAAATAATGCTAGTTAAAACTAGCGTTTTCGTGTAGTGTAAAAAACTGAATATAATGCTAATTATATTTAGCATTTTCCTTTAGCTTAATTTTGTTTTAAAGTTTGTCCTTCAGACTAAAAATAAAACTTGGTGTCCTTCAGCCTAATTTTTCAGCAAATTTTGTCCTTCTCCCTAATTACCTCGATATAAAATATATCAAAGCTCAGAAAACATCTAACAACAGAATGAATAAAATATAATATAATCAAAATATAGCCTTACTGTAGTAATAATATAGCCTAACCAGTATCCAGAGCTATCATATCTCTACCATAAATCTAACCTACGAGTATGTTACGAGGAGAGGGTCAGATGACAAGTTCTGGTGACTGGATTTAAACTATACATCTTGGATAATCCTACATATACCATTCAGTTACATTTTCTTATTTATTAGGTTACTTGGGATGACAACACTCAAGGCTTACACACACGTCGTACCCATCAACTTCCTAATTGATTAACCTTATATAGTATATATGTAGCTACCCCAAAATTAAGATACACCCCATGGTACCCCACTCGCACGGTCTCCACCGTAACACCCCAGAAATATACGCAGTCCCTCGTCCTATGCTGGAGTGACATTCAGACTTCTATATAACAATGCTATGCTCTGCATAGATCTGCCATCGCCATGCTATGTAAGCGTACGGACCGCCACCTTCGATCGAATTAGATCGCATTACAGAGTAGTGCCCTAGAGTCTATGATACACTATCCTGAGCAGACATGCATGTATCTAGACTTTCCCACGTACGTATCGTCAATCATACTCGATGCCATAACCGCACACATCCTCTACTATGCACCGAGTCCCGTGGCAGGGTTGTACAAGAAACATGGAACTCGGTCTGGTGCTTTTCAGATATTTATATACATAGATGCCAAGGTCTGCATTTTCAGTGCCTATGGTCCCACCTGACCCCTCCCTCAACTAGTGAAAGACGAATAAGGTTGGGAACTAATAACCTGGCCCAAGAGCAAACAAAAAATCCTAATGGGCTTATCCCTCACCCATAGTCTTGATAGCAAGAGAACTATGGTCTTTTGGTTTAGCTCTCCATCTTTCTGCATCACGCATCATGTATCAAGATGACTCTCGATGGTAGGTATCTAACGACTTGCTATCGCACACGCTGGTCAGACCTGCCAATACTCAAGAGTGGTCGTAACCCAGCCTGGTCAAGGCAACTTGGATCGTCGAATCACCTATGCCACCCTACACTCTTTTGATTGCCCACTATCGTGGAAATCAAGGCATACTCACAGGGTAGAAACACGCAAACCTAACCTTTGTGAACACAGTAGAACTCCGTCAGAGCACTGAGGACTACCAAGGGTACCCACCATGTCCCAGGAAGCCACGTGCTTCCCCTTGCAGTCCTTTAGAGCCAACAAAATATCAGTGAGCAACAGGCTGAACAAGCGGAATAATCAGATGGACGTGCGCTCCCCCCGTGTCCCATGACACCACGATGATCTACTCCGTTAGGTTATTCAACTTCAGATGTATGGACTGGTCCAAGCGCCTCAGGTTAACATGTTATTAGACCCTATATCTAATCATTTAATTACGCGCTTGCTCTTCCCTTTCAGATTTTCATTTAACTTGTTTATTCCGAGTCATATTGACTTCTTATTCAAGTTACCAAGTTCCTCTTGCTTATTAATTTCAATTATATAACTTACCCATTTAAGTTCATTAATAAGCCTATAACATGTTATTCTCTAGATTGTAATCCAAGGTCTGTAATCTACAATCTTCTTTATATTATTCATTGTCTGATTCCCTAAATATAATAACATGTTCTACTTAATATGTAATTAAGTATAGCTCAATTCACATGTTTTCTATTTAACATGTCACTTGTTATTTATGATTAAATATAACTTATTTCATCTCATATATTCATCTCGTTCTTTCTTATTTAATCATAATTCCATCTTACACTATTACTACAACTTGTAGTTGTTGTTTACTTATTAACTTAGTTCTCTTAATTAAGATTTACTAATATGTCTCCTTTTTCATTTATTATAACTTATGTGATAATTTCCACTTGTCCCCAGCACAAGTCTTTAACATGTTATTCTTATCAGCAGATTTCAGATTCCCAAGTTTACAGATTACTTAATTTAAAATTAAGTACAACTTATTGCATTTCATAAGTTATCACATTCCCCCTACTATTTATTATAACCTAAGTTATAATTTCCACTTGTCCCTAGGGCAAGCCTACCTATTATCTTTCCATTTCCCCTTCAGGTTTATTGATTATAGGTTATTATCTTTCCCCGTTCATTACATGTCTTTTACTATTGTAACTTTCATTCATTTCCATTCATCACAATTAGTGCCATTTATTTCTGTCCTTTTATATACATATATTTATATGTGTTTATGAACTATACCTCTTGCATAAAGCCGACCACTTGTGGATGCTGGATTTGCTGGGCGGTTCCGGGCAGACTTCCACCGCAAGTTGGGCTTAAATTCGTGTCTTAGCACCGTTACAGGTATATTTAAGCACTAGACTTCTCACATTAAATTAACAACTTGTGGACGCTGGATTTTCCAGGCAGTTCCGGGCAGACTTCTACCACAAGTTGAATTCAACCTCGTGTCTAAGTGCAGTTACAATTTTCTATTTTCTGTAAATTTAGGCATATTCATTCTTCCAAATTTTACAGTAATATATAATTACATGTCATACCTAATATCATATTAAGTCCATTTTCTGATTATCATGTCACATATTCTTTCTAACATGTAATTTATTCTATTTTAACATCTAACCATTTTAATCATGTGATTATTCCAATCTAACAAATTAACATATAATTATCCCAATTCTATAGTTAAGGTTTCAAGTACATAATATGCCATAGATTAACATGTAAATAGAACATGTATGTATAAAACAACAATCGTTTCCACATATTTTAACAGGTTTATACATTTCAGCATATTAACATTTCAACCTATTAACATTTCAACATATTAATGTTTAAACATATCAAATTAACATTTCAACATATTAATGTTTAACATATCAATAACTCTAGCAGATTTACATTGCATATTAATGGGGAATGTTAAACGATTAATATACCATTATCAAAAAGGTATATTTTAAATCCACTCACCTAATTGCTTTCCAAATCCTGAATTTGGTCAAGATCTAGCATTCCATGGTTCTCCTAACTGAATTTAGGACCTAAACAACCATGGATTCACAATTCTTAACTAAAAGAAAAAGGGAAGAAAGAGGAGAAAATTAAATTGACCAGATCCAAGAATTTACCTTACTTCGAATAGAATTCTGAACACCTTCTTTATTAATCTGCATTCTATTCCTCCAGATCTTAAATCGGAATTTTCCTAAACTAATTATGCTATTTTATTATGAAGAGATTTGAGGAGGAAGAAGAATGGCAGAGCTTAGGCGGCTTCTCATAAAATGCGAGATTAGGCTTTGCTAGCCTATTTATGTCTATGCATATATACACACACATGCACTATTTATATATTTAATTGTCATAAAATGCGGGGTGTTACATTCTCCCACCCTTAGGAAATTTCGTCCCCGAAATTTGATAAGGGTAAAAACAGATAATCCCTCGCATAATATCCATCCATCATGTGTGCATCCAATTTTTGCAAACATTGTGCACTTGTTCAAAGTGTAATACAAAATAATAATACATGTATGCCTAAGAAGTACCTCCTATATGTATGCAAATTTTTCAAAAATTCTTTTAAAAACATGATGCGCACATCCTAAATATAATGGCAATTCTACATGAATGCAATATTTTGAAAATCAAAATACCTTTTCATCCAAATTTTCCCACACTCTTGCAGAGCAAAAGCACAGTTCATCCAATTTTTGCATCTGAGTTACTATGTTGTAATGACAGCGTAAAATTATATTTAATTACATTAATGAGAATGTTATATAATTGGTAGTGCATGTTAATGCATCAGACCTCTCACATTACGTCGTCCACTTGTGAATGCTGGATATGCCAGTTGATTCAGGGCAGACTTCTACCACAAGTCGGACTTAACCTCGTGTCTTAGCACTGTTATGTGTTCAACATCTAGTATATTTTGATACCATATGTAACAACCTAAATTCCGATAGACCAAATTTATTTTTTCATAATTCTAGTCCATAGAAACTTATGTTGGTTGCTTTGGTATATAGTAGAAAAGACATAGATAAAAAATATAACAGAGCTCAGAAAACATCTCACGACTGAATGGATAAAATATAATATAATCAAAATATAGCCTTACAGTAGTAAAATACTTCCTAACCAATATCCAAAGCTATCATATCTCTACCACAAATCTAACCTGTGACTATGTTATGAGGAGGGGTCAGAATACAAGTTCTGGTGACTGGATTTAAACTACACATCTTGGATAATCCTACATATACCATTCAGTTACATTTTCTTATTTATTAGGTTACTTGGGTTAACAACACTCAAGCCTTACACACATGTCGTACCCATCAACTTCCCAATGGATTAACCAAATATAGTACATATGTAGCTATCCCTAAATTAAGGTACACCCCATGGTACCCCACTCGCATGGTCTCTGCCGTAACGCCACAAAAATATACACAGTCCCTCATCCTACGTCGGGGTGACGTACAGATCCTTATATAACAATGTTATTTTCCGCATAGATCTGCCATAGCCATGCTATAATAGCGTACTGCCACCTTCGATCGAATCAGATCCAATCCCAGAGTAGTGCCCTAGAGTCTACGATACATCACCCAAAGAAGACATGCATGTATCTAGACTTTTTCACGTGCGTATCATCAATCGTACTTGATGCCTTAACCATACATATCCTCTACTGTGCACCGAGTCCTGTGGCAGGGCTGTACAAGAAACATGGAACTCAGTCGGGAGCTTTTCAGATATCTGTGTACACAGATGCTAAGGTATGCATTTTTAGTGGCTATGATCCCACTTGATCCCTCCCTCAACCAGTGAAAGACGAACAAGATTGATAACTAGTGACCTGGCCCAAGAGAAAACAACAAATCCTAATTGGCATGTCCCTCGCCCATAGCCTTGATAGCAAAAGGTCTATGGTCATTTGGTTTAGCTCTCCGCCTTTCCGTATCGCACATCACATATCAAGATGACTGTCGATGGTAGGTCCCCGACGATTTGCTATCGACAAATGGTTAAACCTGTCAATACTCAAGAAGTGGTCGTAACCCATCCTAGTCAAGGCAACAAGAGCGTCGAATCACCTAATCCACCCTAAAGTCTTCTAATTGCACGCTATCGTGGCAATCAAAGCATACTCATCGGGTAGAAACGCGCAAACCTTACCTCTGTGAGCACAGTAGAACGTAGTCATAGCACAAAGGACTACCAGGAGTAACCTTCACGTCCCAGGAAGTCGTGTGCTTCCCCTTCCAGTCCTTCGGAGCCAGCAAAATATCAGCAAACAAGCAGAATAATCAGATGGACGTGCGCTCCCCTTGTGTCCCATGACACCATGATGATCTACCCGTTGGATTATTTACCCTCAGACGTACGGACCGGTCTAAGCGCCTCTGGTTAACGTGTGATTAGACCCAATGTCTAATCATTTAATCACGTGCTTGCCCTTCCCTTTCAGATTTCCATTCAACTTGGTTATTCCTAGTTATACTGACTTCTTATTCAATTACCAAGTTCCTCTTTCTTATTAATTTTGGTTACAAAACTTAACCCTTTTACATTCATTAATAAACCCATAACATGTTATTCTTTAGACTGTAATCCATGATCTGTAATCTATAATCTCTCTATATTATTCATTGTCCATTTCCATAGTTACAATAACATGTTCTACTTAAAATGTAATTAAGTACATCTTAATTTACATGTTTTTTGTTTAACATGTCACTTATTATTTATGATTAAATATAACTTATTTCATTCCATATATTCACCTTGTTCTTTCTTATTTAATCATAATTCCATCTTACATTGTTACTACAACTTGTAGTTGTTTACTTATTAACTTAGTTCTCTTAACTAAGGTTTACTAATAAGTTTCCATTTTCATTTATTATAACTTGTGTTATAATTTCCACTTGTTCCTAGGACAAGTCTTCAACATATTATTCTTATCAGCGGATTTCAGATTCTCAAGTTTACATATTACTTAATTAATAATTAAGTACAATTTATTGCACTTCAAACGTTATCACATTCCCCCTGTTGTTTATTATAACCTAAGTTATAATTTCCACTTGTCCCTAGGACAAGCCTACCTATTATCCTTCCTTTTCCCCTTCAGGTTTATTTATAATAGGTTATTATCATTCCCCATTCATTACATGTCTTTTACTGTTGTAACTTTCATTCATTTCCATTCATCACAATTAGTACCTTTTATTTTTATCCTTTATATATATATATATATATATGTATTTATGCACCAGACCTCTCACATTAAGCCTACCACTTGTGGATGCTGGATTTGTCAGGCAGTTCCGGGCAGACTTCTACCATAAGATGGCTTAACCTCGTGTCTTAGTACCATTACATGTATATTTATGCACTAAACCCCTCACATTAAATTAGCAACTTGTGGATGCTGGATTTGTCGGGCGGTTTCGAGTAGACTTCTACCACAAGTTGAATTTAACCTTGTGTCTAAGTGCGGTTACAATTTTCTATTTACTGTAAAATTTCCATATAATTTGGGCATGTCCATTCTTCCAAATTTTTACTGTAATTCTATTTTTTTTCACGTCACACTTAATATCATGTTAATTCCATTTTAACTTATAATCATGTCACATGTTCTTCCTAACATGTAATTAAATCCATTCTAAAATAATAACATCTAACTAACAATCATGTAATTATTCCAGTCTAACAATTTAACATGTGATTATCCTAATTTCTACAATTCAAATACATAATATGTCATAGGTTAACATGTAATTATCCCAATTCTTAAAATTAAGCATTCAAGTACATAATATGTCACAGATTAACATGTAATTAAAACATGCATGTACGCAACAAGTTTACATTTCAATAGATTAATCATTCTAGCAGATTTACATTTCATATTAACGAAGAATGTCAAACGATAAAAATACCATTATCAAAAAGGTATATTTTAAATCTACTCACCTAATTGCTTTCCAAATCATGAATCTGGTCAAGATCTAGCATTCCATGGTTCTCCTAACTGAATTTAGAACCTAAACAACCATGGATTCACAATTCTTAATTAAAAGAAAAAGGAAAGAAAAAGGAAAGAAAAAGGAGAAAGTTAAATTTACCAGATCCAAGAATTTACCTTATTTCGAATAGAATTCTTAACGCCTTCTTTATTAATCTGCATTCTTTTCCTCCAGATCTTGAATTAGAATTTTCCTAAACTAATTGTTCTGTTTTTTTCTAAAGAGATTTGAGGAGGAAGAAGAATGGCAGAGCTTAGGCGGCTTCTCAGAAAATGTGAGATTTAGGCTAGGCTCTGCTAGCCTATTTATAGGTGTTTAGAATCTTATCGTACACGCAACGCTGAGTCAGCATCAAACTTGGTTAAGAAAACAGTATAGATTTAACAAATCTGGATGGATCTGGGGTGTAGTCGACCCTTTAAGCATCGAACTTGGTTAAGAAAACAATCCACATTATCAGAAAACATAGTGGTTTCTAGATAATAATTTTGATCCCAGTCTCTCCGCATTCACAACAGAAAAATGGTCAAAAACTTGGATAGTCGGTTATTTAACTATCGAAGGAAAACATCCATACAAACAACGATATTATTTCCAAATGGAAATAATACCGGTCAACCATCAATCAACACTGAGCCCCTTTAAATTAATTTATCAATAATTTATTCATTCCTCGATTTCCTTTCGATGTATTTACCCAATTATTTCGCAAAACCCTTTCAGTTGTCTCACGATTCTTGAAAAATGTTTCCATCTATTTAAACTATTTATTTTCTATATTCCAACATCGGAAAAACATTTCCATATATTCCCAATTTCTTATTTTCTATGTTTAGAAAATAAACGTTATCATTGAAAAACATTTCCATTTCCTAAATTCATGCATCACTATCTTTTCACGTCCATCAGTCCCTAACCGTAGATTAGTAAGAGAATAACTACCTAAGTATTAATCTTGAAGGCCGAAACCAACATCAGATCAACACTCAAGGAACCATTCAACTTTACAAATTTCCAGTTAGTTTTTTAATACCTCTTTAATTTCTAAATTTCTTATCGAATCATTGCCTACTTGAGTCTCGGATTTAGTTTACGAATCCGCTTCTTTAACGGAAATTATTAATTATAAAGATAATGTTATAATCCCTACTTCAAAATATTAACTTTAAAATGTAACTCTTATTCACTAATTTGAATAAATAAATAGATAATCAAATAAATCTGGATAAAAACTAAAAGTAAATAGTACTTTCCCAAATTCGATATAATCGAATTTTAATGTATAACTCTCTTTCGAATAGACTTTATTCAATTAATGTTCCGAACGTCGGAATAAAGTCACTGTTTTAGGTTAACTCAATTTCTAAATTCATTTTTGAATTTATCACTTCAAATATTTTATCAATTTCCTTTTATAGCCCATTTAATCAGCAAAACATTTGCTCTTTAATCATTATTCACTTTAAAACGTCAATATTATTCCTCTAAAGAAATACGGGCTCATTTATTATATCAAATCTTGATCTAAATAACAAATACCATTACAGTTTAAAATTCCATCTTTATGGTTCCTTTATAAATTCATATTCCACTTCGTAAACTCCATTTATAAGTCAATTTCTTGTTAATTATGTATTAAGTTAAATCTCGATTACACAATCAATTCTAAATTATTGGTTTTTAAACCAAATATTATTTATCTTGTCATATTCTGAATTATATAATATATAATTTCTAAAAACAAATTATTTTCAAAATATTCGAAAAAGTCGAATTCTAATTATAGATCATTACGGATTTATTATAATTATATTTACATTTAGATCATCGAAATAATTCCATCGCTTTCTTTTGAAAACAATTCCCAGTTCCCATTTTAGTTCATTCTTGAATTCATCCAATTTATTTAATAACAATTATTTCATCCCATTTATAAATCTCTTTTATAAACCGAACTACTTGTTTTGTATAATTAATAAGTTATTATATTCTAGCCAATCGAAATTCAGTTTCTATTTTAAAATAGATTTTCCTTTGTAAAACCCCAAATTCTTTTCTAATATATTCAAATATATTTTACGGTATTTAAATACCAAATATTTCAGGGTCAGTTTATTCAAACATCCCAAAATGCACAATAATCAATCGCCGATTATTGGTCACATCATATAATGCAATATATGAAAAACAACAATATAATTGTTGAGGAATCCAGTTGGATCCCTCCAACCAGTTTCCCTGCATCCACAGATGTTAATCAACATTAATAACACTAATTTTATATCAATATGAGATGTTAAAATAAATAGAATCAATATTCAATCAACGATTTATATATATAACTGTATATATTATTTCAACCAGTTAATTAACAATTCATCAAAACAACCATCACACACCATCCGTAACATTTATAATATTATAAAATAGAACAGAGTTAGCGAGTTTACTCACCTTGGTCGTTAATCGCTGAAAAATGGTTAACCTTCCATAGATTTGGTCAAGCATCTTATTTGCCTAAAATTTTAACGACCTCCAAATCACTCCAAACTAGATCTAGTACGTAGCCTGCGGTCTTACAATCTTAACGGATCATGTTTTGTTGAATTCTGACATCGTATGCATATGTTATGAGATTTATAAGTTAATATGTTGCAAACTTAAAAATTAAATAAACGGGCCTCACATTCTCTTATACCAGCCCACCTCCCGCATGTGCTCATGCCCGCTTAAAACAGTACTACATCTTCTTCACCAAAATAAAAACGCTCCCTGAAGAGCTTCCAACCCATCATAGCCGCACTTCACAACCCCTTTAGCCCCTTCTTCTCTTCATCGAAATCTTATTAAAAATATCTAAAATTCTTCTCCTTTGATTCTCTTCCGTCTCAACCAAATTTAATCGAATACGATGTCGCCATTCAACCTGTGACCATCGTTGTCTATGGTGAGACCACGACTAAAATATCCATCGATGTGATGGCCCGAAAATCCATACAATCTGAGCTAACTAATACAACACACGTCCAACTCAAACAATATGGAAATATGAGTCATTAGGGTTAAAGGAATAGAAATAGATAATAGAAGAACAGAAATAACAAAATAGAATCTCACAGCGGAACGAATAAAATATATTATATAACATAATATTTTGAATACAAATTTTGTATCAATATACATACAATTATCAGTGTAACAACATTTGGTACAACGGAAATAACTCTAAATAACTAACGATGAAGCCTCCTACTTCAAGCTCCTCCAAGTGTATCTGTAAGATCTTGAAACACTTTACTGTCCGTACAAATTTGGGCACCCAAGAGTTTAGGGAAAAACTAACAAAATAAACTTTGGGTCCGTCATGGGACTGGTGTGAGTAAACTCCGACCATATTGTTTAACTTTGAATAATTCTTTGAAAGAAAGGGTAATAGTAAGACCAGCCCACACATAAACATGGACGGTTTTTACTTTACTATAACCAAAACATTTTGATATCAAAATCCAGTGA
Organism: Allium sativum; assembly: GCA_030737875.1. Classification (NCBI taxonomy): domain Eukaryota; kingdom Viridiplantae; phylum Streptophyta; class Magnoliopsida; order Asparagales; family Amaryllidaceae; genus Allium; species Allium sativum. Next base: position 695,438,832 of record CM060920.1, read on the forward strand.
TATTATAATAATATCTAATCAAATAAATACCCAAATAGTAGAACGCTTGCATCTCACGCTCTACATACATAGTATAAAATCAAAAACCGCATGGCGCTTAATTGAGATTGGATTCCAACTATGACAAGGTATGGGACCATCTTCCTCTCAGTGTACTTTAGAGGGGATACACTGGGGTTCAGCAAGAACATCTTGCAACCCGGCCACGCATGACCGCCCACTCATTTAGCTTGAGTGTAGCGAATATATTGTCACCCATGGTTGTTGGCCATCCAACCGTAATCCGTAAGATACAGAAGCGAAAGAAGAACAAATAATTGAATTTTCTCTAAATCGGTGAAAAATATACCCTGCTTGGGTATGACCCAACTAGCCATGCTGCCTACCCGATTTTTGTCATTTCCCGGTTGTGAGGCTTGAGGCTACGTTAATCTTTCAGAACATCTGGCCACCATACACTTTGAATGCCATATTGTCAAACCCGTCAAACCACTAGTTGATCTTCCGAAAATATTGCGGGTATAAAAAGATAAGAGAAACAAATTCCTCCGCTACCAACGTAATATCCTAAAAAGATCATCTTACGTGTTCTGTTAGGAAGACTCTGTTAGACATTCGTCCATACAAGTTGTCCTAGGTCTGGACAAATAGAACAACCCTTGCGATTTTCTCCATATTTGATTTTATCTTCAAATAATCTAATTCACAACGTGTACTCCAATACGGAGGGGTTTCCGGATATTATATCCAACCAGTCTCATTGACAAAGATGGTCAAAAAATCTTTGATAGCCGGTGATTTAACTATCAAAGAAAAAAAAACATCCATCAATCAATCTCCGGCCCTTTATAATTAACATTCTATTTTTAGTTTCCTTATCGAATTCTGTATATATCGATATGTCTATTTCTAGTTATCGAAACTTCTTAAAAATATTCTAACTCCTTAAATTTTTGGAAAATTTCACCAATGCCTCCTTTGTACTGGTCAATAGTTCAAACCCTAACTTGCCTCTCTAGGTCTTTTCCATTTAAAAAGAAAATCAAAAAGCTAAGCGGCTTGCCCCATAGGCTCATAAAATCTCATATGAAAATTTAAACATGTACCTTTTGTCGGGCACTCAAATTATAATCTTCAAATCCTCTTCCTACTCTTCATCCCATACCTTGTTAACATATATACGCCTATTCCCCTTTTATGACATGACTCGAACTTCCCCGTGAAGGAAAGCACGGATTGCGTTGAGGACAAGACCAATCAAAACACAAACAGAAGAACATTTCATTGTTTATTACAACAATTCCATCAGAATACAAGAATACACAGAGTATGAATAAATATTACACATTCGATAAATATCAGAGATTACAATAAATTACATAGCAACGGAAAAACAATACAAAACACAACTGAAAGTAATACACGAATACAAAGCTTTCCGAGCATCGTTCCAGCTGTAAATCAGGATCCTGTGAATATAAAATCTGCAAAACCAAAACTACTAGCTGCCCGTGTCGAAAATAAGGGCACCCGGAGTTTAGGTTAAAAAAATAAACTCTAGGTCAGTCATGTGACTGGTGTGAGAACTAAAACAGTCATTAAAACTTTACTTTAAAAGAGAGTAATTCAAGGGACTATGCCGTATAACACGGAGCAGGTTTCCTCCCAAGAATACCAGTGCTTAGAATAAACAATGCAATGCTTTTTTGAAAAATGAAGCTATTATAAGACCCAGGTCCCATCACATAATGCAACGCAAGCCGGAGGATAGGGTTTTCCCTTATAATAGCCGAACATGCTTGGTACGTTTAAAACAAATCATTTGATACTATTATAAGTGTATAGTGTCAAAACAATTTCAATCATAAATATCAATCATAGACGGCATGGGTACCAAATATCATGTCTCCATACTAGGCTCAATAAATAAAATCGAAATATCTCGTAATGGAAATTGGATTTCCGTCATGAGTCGAGGCAAGGGGAAGCTCCTCTTCGCTTCGAGACACTCTAGCAAATGCCTCAGGACTACACACTCTAGGTAACCCTTGGAATCGGCTGGGCCGGTCCTCTCTTTCGTTTGAGGATTGACAATTCCTGAACGCACGTTTCCCGGTTCCTACAGACCTATAATCGAGGCGCCTCGCAATCCAACAACCACACAGGTGAAAATAATATAAATGTCAGGGCTGGTAAGTCACTGACACCACCGTAGCTAGAAAGAAACGTCGTGTTCTCCCAGCGGTCTGTATCCCGTTTTTAACTCATACCAAGGTATGAGGCCCGCGAATTCACGCTATACACAAAGCTATGCCACACAGGCCGTGCTTTGATCATCAACCACAAGACTTTGCTTTTCAACAGAAGCCTTGATCATTTGCCACTTAGGCGTGCCACACAGGCAATTCACTCCATGCGACTGATGTCCATCGATATACAACCTCTGAGCTCATACGTCTCAGAGAAGGACATTAAGCAAGAGAATAAATTCTCCGCCGCCAAACAGCTGTATATTTAATAGAGATCAATCAACACAGAATAAAATCCATTGTCAGACACACAGTCCATTTACAAGTTCGTTCTGGGTCTGAACGAATCCGGAGGCACTTTCCTCGCATATCCATCGATCTCCAAGTACGTCTGGACGATCACCAACTGATTCCCTCCTCTTGGGTGTACAACCCAATCAGGATCATCAATAATCACCCAAACGATGTGAAGACTTCCGGACTTCAACCACCGTCTTCGTCTTCGACTTATCGTCGAATCGGTTATTCAGAATGGGTGTAAACCCGACCTTTTTGAATAACCCGCGTATAAAATAAACAAGTGTTACACAAACAAAACATACGCCTCATTCCAATTCAGAATATTCTTTTATTAAAATTTTCACATTCTTAGGGAAAGGTTCCCATTAATTTTATCAAAGATAAATTCTTTAAAATTTATTCTTTAATCTTCCTTTGGATGTCATTTCAAACCAAATTATGGTTTCCCAAACTAGTCGGGATTAGTGAACCACACCGAAGTAATTATTTATTTTATTTCCCAATCCCAACCGATTCATCCCATGGAGCAAAACTGTTATTACCCCATAACTAACACCACGGTGTTATCGTTAAATTTAATTACCATTTCATGTTCAAATCTAATTAAAGATTTAACTATCGCTAGGAGCAAAACTGGCGATACTCCATTCTCGATCATTTCCTATATTTGATAATTTATGTTATCAATTCACATCTAAATCTAATTAAAGATATATTAAAACTCCTCTTAGTTTTAATCTTCCCAAAAATCGATATTAATGATTATTTAACTTTGGAAAATCCCATTAAATCTTTATAAAAAGATTTATAAATTCCAAATCACATTTCACTGTAAATCGGGTTAAAGAACGAATGTCATTAAAAAACACAGTTCACAATAAACCCAATTCACATTTCCATTAATTATCGGATTAAAGAACAATTATTATTTAAAACACCGTTCACGATAAACCCAAAAATCAATTCTAATTCAATTCCAATTAAATATAATAATAAATTGGTATACTTCATTAAATCTATATAAAAAGATTTAATCTTTTCTCAACTGGATTTAAGAACAGTGTTAATGAAGGCACCATTCAAGACAAACCCAAATCCCATTTGATATTAAATACAAGGCTCTGAATAGAAAATATATCGGCTTATATTCAACATCAAAGTCTGAAATCAACAAATATCATATTAGAAATAACGATATAGAATATATCTTCCAAATTTCCATAACAATATTCGTATAATCCCGAATCCAATCATCGAAATATTCCGATTCAAATCCATTCCAATTCATATATTGGAAATTCTGGTTATTTTTAAAACTATTTCAAATCCAATTTATTTATTCGAAAATATTGGATTATAATTCTAGTTCAAAACTAGTTCATTTCAATAAAAATCTATTTTTATCCTTTCAAATGTGGAATTTTTCATCCCAGTTCTTTCCAATTCATATATTATGATTTTACACAAATTATTAATATTTTTAATAATTTTATCAAGGCTCGTACAGTCGGTTTTCAATAACGGCCATCGAACTGCACTTACTACGACGTTTTCCAAATTTGATTTGGACATAATTCCAAATCCATCCGTTGGATTTCAAATCTCGAATATTCGTTAGAAAGCTCTTTTCGATACGAACCCAACGGTTCTGGTTTCAGGAGAATCCGACGGTCGGATCTCCCGCAACGTCAATTCGAAGTCAATGGTTGAAATTCACGAACTGCCGCGGCGCGTTCTATTCAGGCCATTATATATAATATATATATTTCTTCGATTTCCTTTTAAAATGTATTTTATAAATTGTTTTAAATTCGTTTTCAAAACGATTTCAACTTCATATTCAATTTCGAATCAAAATTGAATATTCCACATCACCAATATGCAAATGATAATATTTTCAAAACGTTATATTTTGAAATCACTTTCTTTTCTTTAATCATTAATAAAATTAATATAATCGATATAAATATCGTTTGTGTTAAAATGGCGCATCTCTAATCAACACAGCTTCATATATTTTTATAACTTCGTTATTCTATTCAACAAATGAATATTTATTCTATTCAACACCTGAATCTATATTTCTTTCAACACATGAATATTCTCAACACATGAGCATCATCAACACTTGACTATTTTTATTATTTAATATATTTTATAAAATTATGATTTCTATCGTTTAATTTTTAACCAGACTCCAACCGTAAATTAGTAAGAGAACGATTCCCTAAGTATTAACCCCAAAGGCCAAAACCAACATCAGATCAATACCTTGGAGACCACTCATCTTTTCTATTTTCCAGTTAGTTTCTAATTTTATATATGATAAAGATGTAAATTTTATTGTTAAAATATTTTACTCAACACATGAATATATATTTTCTTCTATTCAACACATGAATATATTTTTCTTCTATTCAACACATGAATATATATTTTCTTCTATTCAACACATGAATATATATTTCTTTTAACACATGAATATATATTATTTTCCAAATTGGAATGAGACCCAATCAATTACCATATAATTTTAATTATATGGATTCAATACAACACATGTATATAATAACAACGATAAATAATTAACCATCATCCAAAGTGCACCACACAACTGCATAAGCATTAAATATAAATAATTAACGCTTACACAGTCTGTCGACCAAACGATCGACATACAACTAAATAATTGGGATTAGTGTACGCCAAATATCATCCCAACACCCGTTTGGGGTTTCAATCCACAAACACCGAATATTATTTGTGCAGTTGGGCGACGTGTAAAATTTATCGTCCCAATCAATATCCTTCAAATAGGTGTACATAAACAAACCGTCTGGTTTGTAAATGAATATTTATTTATTCACATTCACGTTAAAAATTATATTTTTAACAATAATTTATTTATTTCAACACATGAATGTTTTATTATTCATTTCACATCAACATCCCAAACAAATTTCACAACACATCAAACAAGCATACAAGTCATCCATGGTCTGTGGACGACGGTGTCGGGTTCTGCTAAGCACCGTCTGCATCCTAGTATATATTTTTAACTAGAAAACAAGATTTAAAGTGAGAAGCTCTCACCGACTAGCTAAACCCAACGCCACGACTCTTCTTATGTAGAAATCTTCGTCATGCTCGCCTTTTGTCAATTTCATTGTCCGTAGCCACTACATATATAAAAATCACATATTCTTATTTCACTTTCAAGATGATAAAAATAGCATCTTTAACACGATGTTTTCATTATAAAGATTATATTTTTATTACGCCACTTCATATATATAAAAATCGAATTTTTATCTATATAAAAATCTCAACTTATATTTTAACCAAAATCACTTCTTTATATTGTTAATTCGCTACAACACATATAAAGATTGTATTTTTATAATCTCTACTATATAAAAATCACATTTTTATTATCTCTACCCTATAAAAATTATATTTTTAACTTCGTACATACATAATAAAAATCCTATTTTTATTCTAAAATCATTACTATAAAAATTCTATCTTTACATCTCTAAAAATTCTATTTTTACATAAAAGAAAAATCTAATATTTTCGCTAACCAAAATCTATTCTTTCCGCTAACAAAAATCTCATCTTCAAACAAATGAAAATCTCGTCTTTATTTAAACAAAGATCATATTTTTCCCACGCTAACTTCATAATAAAAATTATATTTTTATATCGCCCTTCTTCTAATAAAGGTTATATTTTTATATCCTCTACATGATAAAGGTCGAATTTTTATTTAGCTTCATATATAAAAATCATAACTTTAATCAAATAAAAATCAAATCTTTTCGGTATATAAAAATCAAATCTTCGTTATTCTAAAATTTCAGATTTGTAAATCAATGCTAATTAAAATGAAAATCATTAAATAAAATAAAAGAAATAAATACAATAAATAAAAACTTACAGATTTTCGATATGAAGGAATGGAGGTGGGGGGAAGCGGCGGCGTGGGGTCTGGAGGTGGATGAGGGGTGGTCGGAGGCGGCTGTCGCGGTTGGAGGCGGCGGTTGGAAGCAAGAAATGGGGGAAAGAGGGAGAGGGGGTCAATGGGGAGAGAATCGCGCCCGGCGCGAGGAGGAAGGGGGGAAGAAGAGAGGGTCGGCGAGAGGGGGGGAGATGGCTGCGGCGGGGGCGCCCCACCTGGCGGCGACAGCGGTGGAGTGGCGCTCCGCCCCCTCCTCCTTTCTTTCTCTTTTTTTTTGATTCTGACCTAATTTGATCTGAAATGAATGGTTAGGAGGAAAACAGAAGGGGGGGCCTTTATGTAAAAATATATATTTAATTATATTATTAATTTAAATTCCCATAAAGCAACTTTTTATTTCGACCTCGAAATCGAACACACCAACTGTCGTCCATAGCTAATTACCCCCATTCCGAACACAATGGGATATGTTTCGTAAGCCAGTTCGACTGTTTTGATCAGTTTTCGTCAAAATCCAAATATAACTCTATATATTGAATTTGAACGCACATTTCAATTTACCGGGGCCACATACTAACTCTAAAAATTCCCGAATAATTATTTCTAGCTTCGTATTGACGATACGGTCCTAACAAAACTAATTTTGTCAAATTTTGAGACCGTTTGAAAAATGGCCATTTTCCAGTCTATTAAAATCAACTAAAACTGGTCAAACGCGTTTTCCTTCGCCACGCTCACATATTGATTCCGAAAATTACGAATTTTGGAATCTAGCAATAACTAGGCATCCTCGATCCTACAAAAGTGGTTTTGTCAAAAACCGAGGTCGTTTTCAAAATTCCCATTTTCAAGGGCCAGAATTCCATAGCGACCATTCTGAATTTTCAACTGGACGTATCTTTTGATTCCCGCTATGAAATTTTGATTTTTCGGATTCATTGGAAAGATATTCTCAATTAGATTCTAATATTTTTGGTTTCGCTAAAATTCGGTTTATTTTGAATCCTGTACATTCATTTGAACTTAGAAATCGAATTATCGAACTACCGCACCATTTTCAATTCCTTTTATAATTAAAATAAAATATTTATATTCTAACGTCGCTTCAAATAAATATATACTTCTAATTCTATTCAAAATAGATTTCCCGTCGTCATTATTTAAATTAGTCATTTTAAATATTCAAAATTTGTTAAAATTGCCAAAATAAAATTTTTAAATTGGTTCAGAATTTTTGGGTTATTACAATTTATTTCAATCAATACAATCCTTTTTAACAAAATTCGCCAACCACTCTTTTAATTAGTTCTTTTTCTTCATGCACTTTGATTTGAATACATCTTATTCAAATATATTTTAGTTCACTTATACACAAGTTACATGCCATCTCTAACTCGAGTTTTATATTTAAATTCTCAAAACTTATTCACTTACACAAAGTCGACTTCATTTCCAAATTTTTGTTAACTAATTATTCTTCTAATTAGTTAATTTTATTCAATGATTAAAGATTTGATTTTTATTCTAAAAAATCGATCCACTTGCCGCACTTGAGTTCAAATCTATTTTATAACTCAAATTTGGATTTTTCTAATTGAAATCCGGATTTTTATTCACTGAAAATCCCTTAAATTAATTAATTAAATCGTTATGGTTTTTAAATGATTTTACAGCGACTTTTCTCAAATTTGACTTTCACGTAACTCAAAATCTTTAAGATGAAATCCAGTTTTTTCTCTTCCATTAGAAAATTATTATTCAATAGGTCCAAACGCTTTTGGTTTCATTAAATTTCGACTAAAATCGAGTTCTATAGGCTCAATTGTAGTTCAAAATGCCAGTTTATGAACTATGCGTTGCGGCGAGTTCATTTCAATAATACTTAAATATAATGTTTAAAAACTTCGTTATAAAATAATTCCAACTCCATTTTCAATAAATTGGACCCATTATCCAAAACTAACTCAACAGTTCAGACTATTCAAACTCGTCGATTATTTTATTCCACATTCATAGCTCGATTATGAATTTATTTCAAACTCAATTTCTGTATTAAATTATTTGTTAACCCCGTTAAAACGCGATTCAAAGAGTAGTGCATCGAGACCATCCATAACACGACATGAAATTATGTTAAGCAGGTCAAGTCGTTTATACGACATGGAACTAAGTCGTTCGAACACATCAAGTCATTGGCACAGCCCAAGACAAGTCGTTTGAAGTCGTGCAGCAAAGCCTACCATGTCACCATGTCCATTCATGTCATTGGGCCTCCATGTTGTTGAGTCCTCATGACGCAAACTACTCATGGCGTATGTTGCCTTGGTCAAGTTGTTCAACCCATTTGTATGTTCAAACCGTAGAGCTCAAGTTGCGGGAAGTGCTTCATGACACTCATGCTATTCATATCGTAATATCTATCATGTCGTTCCCTATTTATCATCACCGCAGGTTATGGTCCGCAAGCCACGTGTTCACCGTTTAAATCACGTCGTAGGTCACTACCTGATATTGCCAGTATGCGCGTGGCATAAGCAGACCATTTCCATACAAATAACGTAATCGTTCCTGTACACAAAAGGTAGCAGCATATCGTGTGCGCGACATGATTAATGTCGAAAATATGACATGTCGCATGGCGCACATTACAAGTGTATATAAGAAAGAGCTACGTGAGCATGTAAATAAGGAAATATTGGACAAAAGAGAATAGTACACATGGCAGGCAAAGAACATTGTATTGCAAAGCTTAAAGTTTATCCATAGTGTTAAAAATGGCAGTTCATACTGTTAAGCCTTTAAGTCGGTCAGCCCAGGTAAAAGGCATGACGTTCATGTCTAGAAGAGACGCGTAACAATAGGGATGAGGTTGGGCCACACGACATAGGATAGGTCGTATCCATCCATCTTTGCTTTCACGTGTTAAGCTTAGTACGTTGGAATCACTACATATCCAAACCATTTGGACAAGATGAAGGACTCAAGATGCATACCGTGCCTTGGCCAGCTGTAAAATACTTGAAGCCAGCTGTCGAGTAGCCATGGCGCGTATACTCCAGTCCGCTAATTCTTAAGTTGCCCAGACAATTATCTTCATGTCACATAAGCACTCAAGTCACAATATTCATGCCACAAGTTGTAAGCCGCTTGGTCCCTTCATGTCGTAAGCCTCATGACGTAAGATATTCATGTCGTGGGACACTGATGTGGTTCCACGTGTGCAAGGGAGAAGAGGCTCCAATTTGTGTGTAAATGGTATCAGGACGTTCCAATGAAAAGGGTTCAAGTCGCAAGTCATTAAGGCTTTAGACAGTGAAGGCGTTAACATATTAGTCATGTTAGTCATGACGTCAAGAGATAGTGATCACGCGCCATAGTCATGGCGTGGGGATCGTGGCGCAAGTCTTCTACGTGGGAACCATGTCGCATCCCTTATTTACCAAAGTGCCATCGAAAGTCATGCCGCATCTCACCATAGCGAAATTGAGTCATGTCGAAGTGAGTCATTTCGAAATTGGGTCTTGGTGAGTTAAGTCATGTCGTTTTTCTGCATAATTACAGAATTGCCACTTGGGCTAAAATCACCTATAAATACCCCTCATAATTCATTGGGAGGGGGACGGAAAATTCATTCCAAGAGGGAGAATCCGTCAAATTCAAAGCTCATCTACAACTTCTCTAATGGCTTCTATGGATTCAACAACGCTTTTTAGCTTCGTGAAGATTAAATCCAAATCAATGATCATCAGAGCTCTCCACAATTGAATCTAAATTCCTTCTATCTCATTCAAGCTACACAATAAATCTCTCAAGCATCATTCAAACAATCTCATCTCATCTCATAAGCCAAAATCGAATGCTAATTCACTATGAAACCTATGAAAATAATGGAATGGGATAAAAGCACACAAGTGGTTGAAGATTCATCACAAAGCTAAAAGATCTCTTCATTTTCTTCACCAAATTCAAGTGTAATTAGATCACAAGGAAGGGAAAAAGAGAGAAATGATTGTAATGAGGGAAAATTCATATGTTGTAAGCTAGAATGTCATAATGAGAATATATTGAAAGTGGACGTAGATTCATATTGAATCGAACCACTATAAAAATTGTCTTGTGTTTTCACTTGCTTTCGTTCGTTCATTTTGCGACTACGCGGTTCCATATTCATACCGAATCGGTAAAGTGCATCATTTGCACCTTTGGTGTATGATCCCAAATTTGGAGCAAACATTTGGCGCCCACCGTGACGCCGCGTTCGCACTTCTCTCAATCTTAAGAGCCTACCATTGAAGTTCTAAGCCTACTACTACCGTAGATTCCATAAATCCTTTATCCGGACTAATCGACCAATTCTCTTTCAAATTCAAAAGGTTTCTACCAAAATTCGAAGAGTTGCACGAAGTTATATCGCTACCAACTATGTACGACAATAAGTCCGCCGGATGTTCGGGAAGTGTCGATCATGAAGCTATCACCAACCCACGAGCTAATCTTTCAAACATTGATCGATCCTTGGGATGTGGAGTTGGCATAACTCAAGATCAACTGGATACAGTTGTGGGCGACTTATATCAACAAATGGCAATTTCACACAAAGCCTTAATGGATAAGCTTGATGTACTTCTGGCCGCCAAACAGATCTCATATCTGTAAAAGTTGACTCACAAAGATGTGACAAAGCCATAAAAAATGTCTCCGCCATTCCACAAACCAATGAACCGACTATCGTTGAAACTGTGGGAGCTAGAATAACTCATGGCAGGTTTAAAGCTGTTGACACCGATTCCGATAAGAAAAATGAAACATTGGTGGGTAAGGAGGAAACTCTCCTTGTTGCTCAAACCAATCCGGTACCTCGTAAAATTGAAATCGACCTAAATCGAAATGAACCCTCGTTGGTGTCAGACCATAACCACGATCACGATATAAAGGAAGTTGATGTTCAGTCGAACATTGGAGATGAAACCGTCATTGAAGATTTCAGAACAGATCTCGAAGTGTTCAAACAAGTCCCGTCAAGGAAAAGACACGAAAGCAAGTACGTTTCCCAGAAGGTTGCAAATCCTAATAAAGGGGCATTTCTTCAGACTAGAAGTACAGACCCTCATCTTGCTAGCTGCCATTGCCTGCCCGAACAAATGTCCAAGAAAAAGGCCGATGTCAGCCTCATGGGACAACATGAAAACAAAGAGTCTATCCCAGGAAACAACATTAAGCTTGCAGGAACCTTTAACAATGTTGTTATGGACACTTCCGTTGCTTTCCAAGCCAACAATCTAACCGTAGACGAAATTCCAAGGGATTATGTAACTCCAAAAGAATTCGTTGCTGCTGTGACCAATTTGCACCGGAAAATAGATGCTTCAAATGAGATGTTGCCGAATCAAATGTAGGCTCTTGAAGCCACTCAAGCCAGCCTCGTAGACCATGTAAAACAACTTGGTGTGAAAAGGATCATGTACCTTACTGTTTCAGATTTTCACATAGAGAACTGTAGTCATCACGATGATAAGGAAAATGAGTCCAAGCGACATTTCTCCCCTACCTATCGAGTAAGCCACAAGAAGGATGTCGGAAGGCGAAAAAGAACATATGGAGACAAAGAGGAAAGAGCGAATAAGAGATTTCACTTCATCAAGTCTAAAGAATTAACTCCACTAAATGATACCATGGAGAACATCTTCTTTGCCACTAAAGGCACAGGGTTCTTTCCAGAGCCACCACCAATATTAAAAATCTCAAACAAAGCAGCGACATCTGGAAGTTTCTTCCATTATCACAACCATCCTGGTCATGATACTAATGATTGCAGACATCTAAAAAGCTCAGTTGAGATGTTGGTTAGGAAGAGCAAGATGCAAAAATATGTCAAGAAATCGCATGCGACAAATCCTCTTTCAACTCCTCAAAAGCGAAGTATATCCGTCAAACGATCAAGCCCAGGTGGGAAGGCTCCAACAAGAAACCGTGCGAAGCCAGTGTTTGATACTATGACGAATAGTTCTCGTTCAGACGATAAAAGTTGGGGGAAGATGCAAAGCTATGCAAGTTCTCAAGGGTATAGCCTGACGGAAGCAATGATCCCAATGGAATTACAAGCTCCTGTTCATCCAATGATCACCCGACACTTCCATAACGAAGCTCAGTAAAAGCCGGTGTTGAAATATTTGAGTCTAATCGGCAAAGATATGTTATCAGCCAAAAGCATCTAAATGGCATCAACAAACTGTCGACCATTGATGATGTTTCAATACTAGGAATCCGGGATAACGACCGCTTGTGTCAACATTCTACATAAAAACACTGCTTAGTTCTTATGAAAAATTATTGTGCTTTCCTTTACAAATATTAACCTCCTATGGTAAAGAGGGGAATTGTAGTTGAGCAATTACTATGTCGATTTTCATATAATGAGGAGTTTGCATCTGCTTTACTTCGATTATACCGAAAGTCACTAAAATCGATTTAATACTGCAGGACGCTTATTGGCTCGTGGTCTGATAATTTCTAGCGACCACTGTTAACGTACCCCATTTGGACAATCCAAGTGTTGGGTACCGAGAGCATCATATGAAGTAAACCCGGTGATGTTAAGTGCCACTTTACAAATCAAATGGAAAATTTATCCAGAATCAAACGATGGAAAGAATAGCAAATGAGCACTATGTCATAAAGCCACATATTTCATGAAAGGGGTACTACTTAAAGTAGGAAGTTGGAAACATCAAATCTCCAACTACAAGTCACTTGCCGAGTTAAGTACCATGCGGTTCAAGGAATGTTTACTTCCTTGTAATTCCACAAGTCTGAGTGATATTTATAACATGCCTCGACAATGATGTTCCAAGCGTCGGGTGCAACGAGCATCATTCCGCATGTAAAGTGAAAGTGTAATGCACCATCTAGAAGATCGAAAAGGGAAGTCAAGCAGTGTACTAAACAAGGTCGCCAAAGCCAAGTTTACTCAGCTCGATTGTGACAAATGACGCCTAACGAGCGCTTGTTCCGTTGAAAGTCGACGATACTTCATGACCCCCAACAACGCTGATCCAAATGCCGAATATACTTAAATATAGAAATAAGAAACACTGCCTTGAAAAAGGAAAGGAAGGGGTCGCAAAAGGTCAAACAATGAGAAAGTGTCGTGGTAATCAAACCAGAGGGTCGTACATTAAAAGGGCATCTCTACGAAAAATTGTTCCATGGCTAGCATATTACATTAGCAAAAAGCTTACCAAGGCAAAACTATCCTAAGTAGGAAGAAGTTAGTATATTGTCTGCTCATCGGCTCAGGGAAGCTAAGGCCATACTTCCAAGCCCACTTTACCGAAGTTCCTACCGATCAGCCGCTAAAGCAAGTTCTTTTCCGCCCATATGCTTCAGGAAGATTGTTAAAGTAGAGTATTGAGCTTAGCCAATATGACATTACTTACTATCCTCGATGACCTATAAATGGGCCGGCTTCAGCCGATTTCATGAAATGGATCTGTTCTATAGGCTCGTACTACCTCATCCTTATAACTTAAGAAGAAAGGAAGGAGGAACCAGATGAAGCAACCATCTTCTAAAAAGAGTGGAAGCACATACATAGCCAAATAAAACTTGGTGACCGCTACAGCACATCCTGACAAGGATAGCTCAAGAATCCGTTGCCTAATACTCGAACATCGTCCATAGTAAATATGAAGGTGTGAAGTACAAAGCCGTAGACGGGGGCACCAGGAATTGAGAAATCAAATGATGTGGCACTCTGACTACAAACAAAATTGTAAGTTTCACCGTAGGGGCATCTTCTTAATTGCAATGTTCAGGGCCCTAGGTCTAACAAATCGCGATGAAAAGTCCAATAAATGAACTAGCATTTGCCCCGTGAAACAACGCAACTCTTCAAACTAAAGATCTCCCCGAGGGGCACCCGGTTGATCGTCAACGCCATTAATACATGGTCAGATAGTGATATAAATGCATGGTTTTCAAAGACCTCTTCGAAGGCGTCCGACAAGTTTGACAAGCGTCTGAATTATTCAGACTCAATGAACAATGGATCAAAGGCCTCTTCAGAGGCGTCCGACAAGTTCGACAAGCATCTGAATTATTCAGACTCAACGAACAACTGATCAAAGACCACTTCAAGGGCATCCGACAAGTTCGACAAGCGTCTGAATTATTCAGACTCAACAAACAATGGATCAAAGACCTCTTCGGAGGCGTCCGACAAGTTCGACAAGCGTCTGAATTATTCAGACTCAACGAACAACGGATCAAAGACCTCTTCGGAGGCGTCCGACAAGTTCGACAAGCGTCTGAATTATTCAGACTCAACGAACAACGGATCAAAGACCTCTTCGGAGGCGTTCGACAAGCATCTGAATTATTCAGACTCAACGAACAACGGATCAAAGACCTCTTTGGAGGCGTCTGACAAGTTCGACAAGCGTCTGAATTATTCAGACTCACCAAACAACGGATCAAAGCCCATACATTCCACCTAAGGGGCACCTCCTGAACAAGAAGGTTCAAGGCCCTGATTCTATAACTAAGATCACTTGTTAAACCAGGCGTCCAGAAAAAAGAGTCAGCGTCTGCCCAGTGGTGTGATACGGCGCCTGACCATATGCTGGGTCTTCCAAATCCAGTTAGTGGCAGATTCAAAAACCTCTTCGGGGGTGTTCGATCATAATCCGGGTCCTCCAAATTCGGTTAGCGACGGACCCAAAGACCTTTTCAAAGGAATCCGACAAATTCTGCAAGTGACTGAATTATTCAGTCACAACGAATAACGGATTTACAGAGATCTCTTCGGAGGCACGAAAACCAAAACCTCCTTGGGGGCACATATTCAAATTTAGTCTCCGAAGTGTTTGGACTGCCAGATTAGCGAGAAATGTAATTGAATATATAAAAACAAAAATTCTTCTCTGTTGAAAGGCATGAGTCAGATTGACTAAATCAGGAGTCCTTGGATCATGAGCAAGCCAGGAAGTCCCAAATATGATGGCAAAAGCACATGACCAAGAAATTGCAATTATAGTTGGACATGCCTAACCTTTAAGCTTGTGATGAGCTTTGGCACGGGGGCAACACCGCCACATTGAAAAAAAAATCAATGCTTGGAAAACATACCACAAGCTTGTCACGACACTGTAGAAACCAAAAGACGTATACTCAACAAAGAATCGAACATATGGAAATGCACAAGCTAAATTACAGCAAAACAGAAGCATTTCTATATCATCGAATGAGTTGCGTATACAGTCCAGAAGCGAAGGTTGATAATCGCACAATATTCGATCAAAAGAAATCATAAGCAAAAAGCTGCATGAGGCATAAAAGAGCAATCGGTAAAGCTTCAGCTCCTCTTCCTGCATCTGAAAGAACCAATAGAATTATCAAAAGTTTTCAGGATTGACTAGGGAGCAACGGTTGGTTGACTCGCGTCCTTAACCTAACCTTCAAGACGTCAATAATTAACTTCCAAGCCTCAGCCAAAATAACGAAGAAGATACTTTGTAAAAATGGCAAACTGCTTTGTCCCATGATACTGAGTTTTTAAAAATCTAAATAAGGTTGCATCAGCATCGGGTTAAGCTTGAGCGTAGCTTGGTCAGTAATTGTTTTGTTTAAAAAGAACCTGCTCTCTCTCTTTCTCAAGTTCCATTTAATCTAGCTTTCAAGAAGAGAATTTCTAACTTATGAGAAATAGTATGTTCCCGCAAACTAGCATTGACTCGTTGCTCCGCAATTAATCTATTCTCAACAGCTCTTTGAGCTCATTGAGCACATTCAATTTGGTCAATCAACATAACCTTCTTCCGCTTACAAAAGGAAAACCACAACCAAGGGTATAGAAGGATCCAAACATTTTCTCAAACAGGAAAATCTGACAAAATCAATATAACTCGATACGCTGACAAAGTCCATTGTGTTGGTAAAACTCAACCTTGGAAATTCAGCTAGGTAACAACGACCAGTTGCAAGCCTAATTAAAAAGGGAAGGTTGAAATATCAGTCAAAATAGATCACAATAAATCTCTTGTGAAAAAGAATTTCTTCGCCATAGGAAAATTAAGAGTCTTTCAACACAAAAGCTTCCTCGCCTACAAACCTCCAATCGTATGTAACTCAAAGAGCATGATGATACTCTGCTTCAAACCCGATAATAAATAATGCTTGAAAGGCGGATACGCTGATATGGCATAGTCCCATAGAGCGATATTATTTCTCTAGGAATTGAAGCTAGTATCCATCAGTGGTGTCAACATGAGTTATAAAAAGGTTAAGCAATGATCATGCACTGGGGCAAACAGTTGTGAAGTGAAAATTCAAAGTTTTGTCTAGCCCGGGATGATCTATAATATCAAAAACGGTTGGAAGAGACAACGGTATCGCAAGGCTGCAGCATACAACAGAGCGCCCCAAAATACGAGAAAATCCAATATGAACGAATGTGGGAATAATGTAAGAAGCGGTTCATTAATGAACAACATTCAAATTCCGAAAACCTGATTCCAAGGCCCGAGGTCCTCGGGATGGATATTGCAAAAACATTGCATAAAATGTTGGCCTGGCACAACTTATTAAATAGTCCATATAAGCTACTCAATTTACCAAAAATCCTACGGTCATGACCACCCAAGAGGATTGCCTAAGAACATGAGTCAAGCTGACTGGGGCATTGCTAATAATTGAACAAGGCAAGCCAAATTCGAAATTCCATCAGACAAGTTGTCAGGTGCACGCACTTCGTAAGTATTGAATCTAATACGAGGATAATTTGAAAGATAATACTCAGAATTCGCAGTCCGAAACCAAGACTGACGGATCTCGAGTTTTGTCGATAAACAAATTGGGTGTATTATCAGTGTGAACAATATCTACTGAATCCTAAATTCCTAAATAGAAAGCAACTTCACATTGATAACACATCCAAATCTATGAATGTTTCTCATGATTTATCTCCTTTTGCTGGACTAACCTGTTGTTATCTTGAGCAATTGACAATGAATTTGCCGCCGAGTGGGCGCAAAAGCTCTTCATTACAGGTTCTCTAAAAGTCATTTATGCTAAGGAAGACCCTCCAACGAAGCTGAACCAACGTTACACCACCGACCATCGAAATAAGGCAGAGGACGCAAACAAAGATAACATGTATCATTGTCTTGTTTAGAAGATATGTGTAAATTCAAACTGAGATTTCTAAGTCCAACCAAGCTACTGCAATAAGGCCAAAGGGCGAACAATCAAACGACACCTCTCTGACAAATTGTCAGGGGGATACGGGATAAAAATTTAATTCGCTCGTAATCCAAAGTTGTAAATGTTCTAATTTCGGGAACTCATAAAAAAGATTTAGTCCAAGCAGAAGTGTCCTATCTTCTAGAATGGCAACTAGTCTTCTACCTGATGGTACAAAGCATATAAGCTCAACTGTCGAGTCAAAAGCAAGGATAGCCCGGAATTGACGAGTTGATTCTCTAGAACAACTTGGAATTTCAATACTTTCGCCAACCAAAAAACCTCGAAGTATCTACTAAGATAAGGCTCAGGTGGTGTGGTGACATGAGGGAGTTCAGAACATATTAAAAGCTACAACTGAATCTCAACGCAACAAACACATGATTGCCGGATTTAAAGCAACTCAATATCAAAGAACACTACAAATTCCAGATTGCATATCGTTGATTAATAGTTCGACAAGGCTTAAGGATGCACATCAAAATCATGATATGTACATCAAAATCATCTTATTTGACCTCTACAGTATTCATGCTACGAAAAGTCAAATTTGTTCTATTATTGCAAGCTAATACTTTCTGGCATTCCAAGCCTCAAGCAAAGTTCATGGAATCAAATCAAGCAAAGCTTAGCGATGTAGAAAATTCAATACCACTACAAAGGCGCTAACATAGGAAGATTTTCAAATATGTGCATGCTCAAATCAATATATGTTCGAACATGCTCAAGCCCAATATGGGTCAAGTATGCTAAACCAACATGTTGATCGAGCACAATTGAACGATATGGACAAGCATAAGTGATCTTAACAGTTTGAGAAAGCAAGTTAGAAGATTGCCGAGTAATGTTAGCAGGTTTCCAAATAGTCGAGTTTACATGATCATGTAAATTATGTTGAGTTCAACTCGAAGTTTGCGCATGATAAAAGGCAGATTGGGGCATCCAATGAAGTTTCCGATTCCAGAACTGGCATACAGAGCGCGCAAACACTGAACTATAAAAATCCATCCCGTAATAGAGGATAAATGCCTCCCAGATAAAGGCGTGAAGATCTGGAACTTCTTCAAGAAGAAGCGGATAATAAATCACAGTCAATGACAAAGTATAAGTCCAAATTGTGCGAACGCTTGTTTTAATTACAGAATAGGTGGAATAAAGCAATTTACGATACGATGCATCGTCAAAAGGCGACAAACTAAGACGAAATTCTGGCAAATCATCAACAGTGCAAAAATACACTGGAATTTATGATACCGGATCAAATAACGTGATGATGCAAGCAAATCCAGATTATAGTCCAAGACCAATCAAGGAAAAGCTCACCAGTTACAGTAGTCATTTCGAAGCCTGCATTTCCTATAAGAAAACACAAGCTTCGAGGGGCAAATGTTAACCCCGTTAAAAGGCGAATCAAAGAGTAGTGCGTCGAGACCATCCATAACACGACATGAAATTATGTTAATCAGGTCAAGTCGTTTATACGACATGGAACTAAGTCGTTCGAACACACCAAGTTGTTGGCACAGCCCAAGACAAGTCGTTTGAAGTCGTGCAGCAAAGCCTACCATGTCACCATGTCCATTCATGTCATTGGGCCTCCATGTCGTTGAGTCCTCACGCCGCATACTACTCATGGCGTATGTCGCATTGGTCAAGTTGTTCAAACCATTTGTATGTTCAAACCGTAGAGCTCAAGTTGCAAGAAGTGCTTCATGACACTCATGCAATTCATATCGTAATATCCATCATGTCGTTCCCTATTTATCATCACCGCAGGTTATAGTCCGCAAGCCATGTTTTCACCATTTAAATCACATCGTAGGTCACTACCTGATATTGCCAGCATGCATGTGGCATAAGCAGACCATTTCCATACAAATAACGTGATCGTTCCTGTACACATAAGGTAGCAGCATGTCGTGTGCGCGACATGAATAATGTCGAAAATATGACATGTCGCATGGCGCACATTACAAGTGGAAAAGCAATCAAGTAGTGTATATAAGAAAGAGCTACGTGACCATGTAAACAAGGAAATATTGGACAAAAGAGAATAGTACACGTGGCAGGCAAAGAACATTGTATTGCAAAGCTTAAAGTTTATCCATAGTGTTAAAAATGGCAATTCATACTGTTAAGCCTTTAAGTCAGTCATCCCAGGTAAAAAGCATGACGTTCATGTCTAGAAGAGACGCGTAACAATAGGGATGAGGTTGGGCCACACGACATAGGATAGGTCGTATCCATCCATCTTTGCTTTCACGTGTTAAACTTAGTACGTTGGAATCACTACATATCCAAACCATTTGGACAAGATGAAGAACTCAAGACACATACCGTGCCTTGGCCAGCTGTAAAATACTTGAAGCCAGCTGTCGAGTAGCCATGGAGCGTATACTCCAGTCCATTAATTCTTAAGTCGCCCAGACAATTATCTTCATGTCGCATAAGCACTCAAGTCACAATATTCATGCCACAAGTTGTAAGCTGCTTGGTCCCTTCATGTCGTAAGCCTCATGACGTAAGATATTCATGTCGTGGGACACTGATGTGGTTCCACGTGTGCAAGGTAGAAGAGGCTAGAATTTGTGTGTAAACGGTATTAGGACGTTCCAATGAAAAGGGTTCAAGTCGCAAGTCATTAAGGCTTTAGACAGTGAAGGCGTTAATATATTAGTCATGTTAGTCATGACATCAAGAGATAGTGATCACGCGCCATAGTCATGGCGTGGGGATCATGGCGCAAGTCTTCTACGTGAGAACCATACCGCATCCCTTATTTACCAAAGTGCCATCGAAAGTCATGCCGCATCTCACCATAGCGAAATCGAGCCATGTCGAAATTGGGTCATGGCGAGTTGAGTCATGTCGTTTTTCTGTATAATTACAGAATTGCCACTTGGGCTAAAATCACCTATAAATACCCCTCATAATTCATTGGGAGGGGGACGGAAAATTCATTCCAAGAGGGAGACTCCGTCAAATTCAAAGCTCATCTACAACTTCTCTAATGGCTTCGATGGATTCAACAACACTTTTTAGCTTCGTGAAGATCAAATCCAAATCAATGATCATTAAAGCTCTCCACAATTGAATCTAAATTCCTTCTATCTCATTCAAGCTACATAATAAATCTCTCATGCATCATTCAAACAATCTCTTCTCATCTCATAAGCCAAAATCGAATGCTAATTCACTATGAAACCTATGAAGATCATGGAAAAGGATAAAAGCACATAAGTGGTTGAAGATTCATCACAAAGCTAAAAGATCTCTTCATTTTCTTCACCAAATTCAAGTGTAATTAGATCACAAGGAAGGGAAAAAGAGAGAAATGATTGTAATAAGGGAAAATTCAAATGTTGTAAGCTAGAATGTTATAATGAGAATATATTGAAAGTGGACATAGATTCATATTGAATCGAACCACTACAAAAATTGTCTTGTATTTTCACTTGCTTTCGTTCGTTCATTTTGCGACTACGTTGTTCCATATTCATACCGAATCGGTAACCTTTGGTGTTTGATCCCAAATTTGGAGCAAATATTATTTATAAAATTAGATATAATCGAAATTCAATTATAAATTTCTTATATGGGAAATCAATTAATTCAACATCATTTATCATTACAAAATAATATCATCCCTTGATAATAGTGAAGTCGTTCAAGTTGGAGTATTTTATTTACCTCTCAGACCTTGACCGACAACGTTCTTATCTTGAGACGGATAAGAGTTTGTAATACAAAACCGCCATTACTTAGCAATAAAATCTCCTCTTCTATCTCATTTAAAAATATGATTTTTAAATGCTATTTCTTATATTTGGATAAATCTATTTTCAAATTATCCAATGAAAATTACTTCATTATCTTTATAAACATTGTTTATAAATCGACTTCCTTATTTTATATTGAACGAGCTTTCATTTAAAATTTCAATTAAAGTTCGATTCCCATTTCAAACATTTTATTATCATAGCCTATATATATATAATTTATTTCCATATTAAAGCTTAAGTTTCTATTTACTACAATTCTGACATCTTCTGAAAATAATTTTATTTCTATAAATTCAACATAGTCGAATTTATATCATAAATCCATCTGGATTTTATTTCAATTCATTTTACAATTCCGAACATTGAAATAAATTTCATTATTTCTTTTTGAAACGATTTCAAATTATAAATCCCTTTTTAAATTTATACTTGAATTTAAATTTATAAATTATATAATGAAAATTCCCCTCCTTTATTAATAAACATCGTTTATAAATTTCACTTTTGGTTTTTAATATTGAAACCAGATTCTATTTCAAATTCCATTTGGAATCCAATTTGTACTTTTGAAAGTAAATTTTCCTTTTTAAATTCATACTTGAAATAAAAATTTAATATTATCAAATGATAATGTTTCTTTCCATTCATAAACATCGCTTATAAATTCATGGCGGACGTCTCTTTCCAGATCTACATCGCTTGCGCCTCCGCTCCTTAATCCCCCTCTTCCTCACCGCTCCTCTTCCTTCCCCCTTATGGCCAAGAATAAAAAACCTAAACCACGTCTCCCCTCTTCTGTAGTTACCAGATCTGGAAGTCGCGCCAAGTCCTTACAGTCTTTCACTGATAGCGATGCCGAGCTTGATTCCGTAGCATCTCCTCCTACTAAATCGGTCTTCTCCTTGCCAGAAAGCCATCCATTGAATAAGTTAATATCGGAGATTAACGCTGCAGGTCCTTCAGCTAATGCTTCTGAAAAGGGTAAGTCGCCTATAACTCCTATGCTTAAAAGTGCTTCGTCAGTTTGGCCTCTCCCAGGTTCGAATGTGTCTGCGCAAGCGGATTTATCTCTTTTTGTGGATTTGGGTTCAGTTTTGGGTGAGAAAGCACCATGTGAGTCTCAACCTTCTCTGGGTTTGACCTCGGACAATAATAATTTTGTGAGTGGTACCGATGGTAACCGTACTGAACATGTGAAGTTAGTTAGTGGTGGTTTGAATGATCTTAGCTACTCCAGCTCTGAACCTCGTATAGACTCACAACGCCCAACTCATGTTCGACAAAACTCCTCTCACAAACAAATAAATAATCCAACTTCTCAAAATCCTTCTCATTGTAACCCTGAAAACACCCGGACAATAAACCATGCTAGCCTACAACCCTCTGTATTTGCACCCCCTAATTGCGGTGCAGCAACAATAAACCCAACTGCAAATGCTCTGAAGAAATGGACGACAGTATTTGATTCTCTTCCCCACGTTGCGGGCGAGTACATGCCTGTAGAATTTAATATTTTTCATGGTGAGGCAGGCTCTATCCCTCCGCAAGATATCCATGAGGAAGTTGGAAAATTCTGGAATGACCACCTTGTTGGCCTTTTCTTGGATTCCAAACATCCGGAAGTAAATATGCTTACGGCATGTCGTAATTCCTGGCATATACGTGCATCTTTAAAAATGACGTATGTTGACGGTCTTTATTATTTTAAGTTCTCCTCTGCTGATGAGAGAAGACATGTCCAGGAAGCAGCGCCATCCATCATTGATGGGAAACCTTTCATTGTGACCTCTTGGAGTGCTTCGATTGATAGAGTCCTTGAACAAGTCCTTTCGATACCTGTCTGGGCGCAGTTCACACATATTCCATCCGTGCTTCAACCTCTTCTTGGCCTTAATTGGCTTGCATGTCATATAGGTAAACTCAAATGCTTTGATGCTAATACTGTTGCTAGAAGAAACTTAGTATATGCTAGAGCCCTGATTGAGATAACTCCTGATAAACCTTTGCCAACTCAAATCAAAGTAAGTATAGAGAAACGAGTTCATTATGTGGATGTGACGTATAGATGGTAACCTGAAATCTGCACAACCTGCAAATCCTTTGGTCATTGTTCCGATACCTGTCAGAATAAAGCAAACTTGCCTCTCCCTGTCAAATCTCCCCTACCTAAGCCTCCTATACATGTATGGGTCCCTACGGGTAGGAAGATAACACATGCGGTAGTGGATGAAGTACTTGTGGTAGAGCCGTCAACTCCTATATTACCTAATATTCCTTCTGATCCAGATATCTCCTGGAGTGAGAAGGAAGCTGCTTGGGTGCATGCCTCTACTGGAATGCATAGTGACATTAATGAAGTCTTCTTCATATTTATTGATGATAAGGTGGAAGATCGTAGTCGTTTATTTTTTAGACCCGATGATGGCAAACTGATTATGAGAAATGACGGTGAAATTGGAGAAAACAATGAGATTATTATGAATGATCCTTCATGGGATCAAAATCTTCTTTTACCTCTTTCCAATGTTAATGATTTGGCTCTCCGTTTTTGGATCTTTAAGCGTAATACCTGGATTTTACTACGACGAAGGAGATGATCCATAGGAACTGTCTATTGGCTCCTTCAAAGTAGTTGACTTGGCTCTATGCTCATGGATCTTTTAGCGTTATATGACTCCCCACATTTTGTCCTCTCAGGTTCTTCTGAAGTTATGTTGCTTTCCTAGTGTTAATCGTTTGTAGGCTGTAATGTTGTTATTTTTGCTATTTGATGTTTTGAGAGTGACTGGACACTTCAAACCAGATATGTTACTCTGTGCATGTGCAGAGTACCAGTTCCATTTTCTTAATATAGGTGTTTGAGGTCACCTTAAAAACCGGTCGGCCTTGCCAAAAAAAAACATCGCTTATAAATTCAATCACTTGTTTTTATTATTAAAAACAAGTTAATATTTCTAAATTCATTTGAAATTCCATTTCATATCCTCAAAAAAAATTCCATTTAAAATCTAAAAAATCCTTATATTATATTTATTTTAAAATATCAATCTCTAGGGCCAGTGATATTTTAACATCCACAAACACCAAATTATCTATCACATGTTACAAACACGTCATATATGATAATATATGTGGAAACAAACAATTATAAATTTTGAGGAATCCCGTTGGATCCCTCCATCATGTTTTCCTACATCCGTAGATGTCAGACAACATAAATAATACCAATCCTGCTTCAAGGTAGGATATCGCGGTATAGAAGGTCATCTACTCATATATCGTGGGGCGATAGGGTAATCCGCTAATGATACTACGGGCATCCGCTAATGGTACTGCGGGAGATCCAATATATATATATATATATATATATATATATATATATATATATATATTAGCCACAATCACCAGGCCTAGGTATAACTAACATATATAATAACCAAGAATGATAAATAATTTGCAAATACATCCAAGCAGCCAACAATTTATTTTATTTTTATGATAAAAATAATTTCTTAAGTGAGATTTACTCACCTTGATTTTTATTGGCCGAATACCCTTTTAAATTCCATATTTTCTCGGCTGGTTTCAATTGAATTCATTTCGTACCTACGATGATTTATTTATTTTTAATGATTAGTCGATTATTTATTTAGATTAACTTACTATAAATAAATGAACAAATAATTCTAAGAATTTTCAAATTACTAAACAACGTATACCTTGTTATCTCCGCATATCACTCGACCAATCACCAACAATTCATCCATCGTTGACTGCAATCAACCCCAAAACTGACTTCGACATTTCGTCGAACAACTCACAGTCAAGCTGTTGTTCCCTTTTAACACTCACAGTATAGCCACTAACCATTGAACCATCTACATTACTCTTATTGCCATGCCTATCTGGTCATCAACACATTGAAATCCTACCAAACAGCTACTGTCGAACACTTCCAGTGAACAAGAGACATGGTCGTTCGTTTCATCAACTCACTCTCCCATTGTAATCCACAATTTTGAATGCCACTACCTCCATTTGCTTCCTCTTCATAAGCTCCACCCCTATACCAATAAGCTAAAACTCGACATCCATCTGCCAGTGCCGACTTCGACTTCCTGAACCTAACATCGCACCCCCAAATCACACCGCAATCCTCACGCAACTTCACAGTGACAATCTTGACCTATATCCACATTGAACTCCTGCCTTCCTGAATCGCAGCAATTTAAATCACTCTATCGCACCCCTAACCACTACGATTTCTTCCATCGCACCACACCGCAACAGTAACGACCCTCGAATCAATCAATGCACCCAATCCCCTAGTCATGAGCGCTCCCTTATTGATGTCGACCTTCAAATAATTATGCTATTCATGATTTTGAATTTGCTCTTTTTTTTAACAGATCGATTTAGAGAATGAAAGGGGCAAAGTGAGAATTTGGCCATTTTTGTTGAAGCTTGCAAATCGATTTTTACTGAATAATTGGTTTTGTGGAATTTATTGAAGATTTAGAGGGGAATGGCTTGATCTCCATTTTTCCTGAAGGAAAAATGTGATTGGGGGAAGGGGGCGAGATAAATAGATGGAGAGTTGGAAACACATCGTATATAGCCATTAAAAATTTGTCTTCCTAGATACTGAAGGTAGAAGATCGATTTTTTGCTCGAGGAAACAACCAGGCTGTGATAAATTAATGTATAGGTCGGCTGTTGAAAAAATAATTATTTAATTTAAATTTTGTTTTTAATCAAAACTAGAATATCTTGTGCCCCTTAATTCGTAATCCTGAATTGATATTTTAACATAATAATGGGCGTTTCCAACATTATACTATATACTGAACTCAATGGGACCGATTCGAAATTTTTTTTTGATCGTATACCTAGAATATCAATATTAAATTGACATTATAGATTAAATCTGATTAAATGATTAATAATTTAATTCATCGACAATAAATTATTATTTTTACCTTTTCGAATTCAGTATAGAATTTATTTTGATCTACAGAATTGTTTCGATTCAGTTACAACTACGACTTCTATTAAATTTTGTCTTTGTATTTTTATAATTCCATATGTTCGATACTAAATCGTATATTAATTTAACTTAATAAAAAATCATATATATTCCAATTTAATATTTAAAATAAATTTATCTATTCAAAATAATCGACTAAAAATCCAGGACGTTACATTCCTTCCCCCTTAAAAGAATTTCGGCAGAAGAAATGCGATAGACCCTTTAACTTTCCAAAAGCTGCTTTGTTATAACTCAGTGATATAATTCATATTCCATACACTTTAAGTTTCTATGCATATTTGGTATTATTGGGCTAATACAACAACCACTTATATTTTTGGCCAAATTTTAAATTGATTCCCAATTTATTTATCCATTTCAATTCACTTTCACCAGTTCAATTTATTTAACATGCATAAGTTAAATTTTAAATTTCAGAATTCAAATACCAGGTTTTTATTTGAACTTCTTTTGAAATCATATAAATATATACACATATACTTATAACCATATCAAATTCAAAACATTTGAATTTTCCAAAACAACTGGTTTTCTTAAATCAATTTTCATTAAAAATCACAATATGGTAGCAATCCGTCACTTAGAAACTTGAAAATGAACACTGATGATGTCCGGATCATCATCGGAATTATTTTTCAGTGACTGAAGTGAGTTCAGTGCTTTATCTCTTTCAAATTTAATTCAAAATGATTTTTAAATCAAAAATCCTTTCGAAACAAAGCTATATTGTTTAATATACTTTAGAAAAATATATTCCAATCTCCCGGGATTTAAATTCCAATTCTGGCTTGAATCCAATTTAATTCATCTCATTTGTATATAAAAGTTCTATTTGGTTATATATAACTTATAATCCCATTCAACCAACTCATCCATATATAAATAATTATAGAAAATTATTTCATAAATATAATTTTGGGTAAAATTATTTCTTTTACTCATTTTAAAACAATATTATGTCAAATTACTCTGTTCAAGCGTTTATAAATCCCTATCGGCCACGTCAGCTAAACGCGTCGATATGGAATTTATATACCACTCAACAGATCAATCAACACAATATAAAACAATTTTTATATAAATATACAAATACACTCTCTCATATATACACACTCAACTCATTCTAGGGTACTACTGATCCCATCTCTAATGAGTTAATCCCCACCAAAGCGTAGTTGTTTGCTCAACCTAAGCTCAGATACCAACTGTAATGGCCCGAAAACCCATACTATCTGAGCTGACCAATACAACACACGTCCAACTCAAATAATACAGAAATACGAGTCATTAGCGTTAAAGAAATAGAAATAGACAGAAGAAGAACAGAAATAACAAAATAGAATCTCACAGCAGAACGAATAAAATATATTATATAACATAATCTTTTGAATACAAATTTTGTATCATATATACATACCATTATCAGAGTAACAACATTTGGTATAGCGGAAATAACTCGAAATAACTAACAATGAAGCCTCCCGCTTCAAGCTTCTCCAAGTGTATCTGTAAGATCCTGAAACACTTGACTGCCCGTACAAATTTGGGTACCCAAGTGTTTAGGGAAAACCAACAAAATAAACTCTGGGTCAGTCATGGGACTGGTGTGAGTAAACTCCAACCATATTGTTTAACTTTGAAAAAATCTTTGAAAGAAAGGGTAATAGTAAGACCAGCCCACACATAAACATGGACAGTTTTTACCTTGCTATAACCAAAACATTTTGATATCAAAATCCAGTGATATTATAATAATGTCTAATCAAATAAATACCCAAATAGCAGAACGCTTGCATCTCACTTGTAACGATCTTAAAATTGTGTAATAATATTATAATAAATAAAAATTTTAAAATAATATAAAAGGAAATTTTTTTTTTTATAATAATTAATAAAGCAAAATACTAAATTTAAGGTTAATATTTGAAGTTAAAAACATTGCAGTGTTTTGTTTTCTGTGTTGATCAGCCAAAACGCATGTATGACAAAGAATATAAGAAGCGTATATCGTCCGTAGTGCATTTGTGCATCGCTCGCCGTATTTAGCGTCGGTAAGAAGAAAAATATATAATTAAATAAAATAAATTATTAAATAAAAAAAAATTTAATGCTCGAAAAAAAAAATTATATGACCGTGTTTGTGTAAGCGTTGATCAGGTAGCGCGCAGTCGACAAAATTTCTAAATAGCGCATGTGAACCGAATATCGTTCGGTAGCACGGTTGCTGCAGTGTCCGCTCACATTTAAAAATTGTACGGAGAGGTTACGATCGTTAAAACCGGTTAACGATTGAACCCGAAGTGATGAGCGTTGCACCCGAAAAATATATATATATATATAAAGCATGAAGTCAGAAAAGCAGTTAACGGTCGCTATGGGATTGGAGCGAAACCGGGTGTACGAATTTGGAGATAGTGGTTGCACGCGACTTGGCTCTTGAACGCGGCATGCAAATTTGCATGCAATGAAACAGCTGTCATCATGCTATATCTCGGCTGACTCATGTTTTGCAATTGAATCCTTTACCTCTCGCGTGTATTCTATTGTTGGATGCCACCTTTCTCATACAATGCACGTGCCCTCTTGAAAATGTGTTCGGCCATTCTCCTCCCATGAAAGCCTCCACGCGTCCAGATGCATGCAAGTCCATCTGCCCTTTGTGCACGTGTCCCCTCTTTTATAGTCCAACTCTCTTTCTATCTTCTCTCATTTCTTTTGTGCTGTGTACTTCTGTTCGGCCCCTCCATTCTTTTACATCCGAAAAACATCATTTCTTTTTCCCCCAAGCATCCAACGCCCCTTCCTTTTCCCCTTAAGCCGAAGCATCCATCTTTCCATCAGCACCCACGTCCTCAAGCCGAACACCCCGCGTCCAAGCAAGCACCAGCATCCGAAGCACCATCGTCCAAGTCCCTTTGCGCGAGAAGGAGTCTTCGAAAAAACTAGTGAGGTGAGTCTCTTTCCTTCGTTCCTTCTTTTGCATGCATGTATATTTAACTTAAATATATGTGTTTACTTTGCATGAGTTGTAACCATACGTAGATAGTTGAGTGCATGCGTTTAGCCTAAAGGTTATTAAAAAAAAAAAAAAAAAAAAAAAAAGAGAAGACACAAATATGTATTTGGAAAAGGGCAACCTGATAGTGCATTGTAGGGAGCATGCAAATGCGTTGGGACCATTTTTTGTGGGCATTGTTTGCTACTGTAGCATTATGGGTGTGGACACTTTTGGCAGTAAAAGAGCATGCGCATGCATGCTTTAGTATAAAAAAAAAAAAAAAAAAAGAAGAGAGGAAAAAATGAATGAAATTGAAAATGAACAATAGGAAGGAGCGAAGGTACTGCATGCAAAAGCTTGCATGCATGGTAACCAATTTTGGGTTACAAACCTCTTTTAACTTTTGTCTATAACATCTCGGGTTTGAACATTTTGCCTGTAGAAGGCTTGCGCAAGATACATTAAAAAAAAAAAAAAAAAAAAAATGGTAAGGGAACATGAGTAAAAACGAAATTGGACTGACATTAGCATGCATGCATTAGTTCTTTTGTTAGCATGCAAACAAAGACATGCATGCCTGGTTCCTAAAGGTCCCAAATGTTTTGTTCCATTAAAAAATATATATGCATATTTTGTGCCAGTAGCTTAGTTTGAGTTGGCACTTTTATTTGCCATACTTGCATGCTCAAGTTACATGTACATTAGAAAATATATATATATACCAAAATCTTTTGCATAAACGTCGCAGTCAGTGTAAATATATGCGCTAGTCGGTGCATGCACAGTTCAGAACTGAATTTAGCCGCGGTTTTGAATCAATAAAAATCTTTTGTTTTCAAAACCTTCGCTTGAATAAATTTGTTCGCTTTTCTGAGAGAAAAATCGCGTTTTGTTTTAGGTAGCGCAACCTTGTCCGAATAGCGGTTAGCGTCATTCTTCTCAGAGCGTATCTTCTCGTTCGATACGGAAGGTGAGTTTTCTCACACTTGACTAATTTATTATTAAGTGAATTAGAAATTTGAGATGTTGACATAAATGTTAGGGTGCTCTAGAATTGTTTGCTCATGGTTGTGCACATGTTACACACGCACCGCTCTTACATGACACTATGGATGGTTGTATGATATGTTATGTTATTATTCTCACCATGCAAGTTCCTTGTTTAGAGAAAAACAACGGGTTGAAATGATAAATACCCGAACCCCTGCATATTCGAATTAGTTGGGATACGGGTTGAAATGATACACACCCGTGATTCGAATATTTGTAAGAACGGATTGAAATGATAAAATATCCGTACCACTTGACTGTAAGTTAGAAAATAATATACAGGCACCGTGGTCAGAAAAGTTATTTTTATGGTGTTTTGTAAATGGATTTGAGGTTGTATTTGGACTAATACTATTGAATAAACTTGAATTTCATAATCTATTTCCGCCTTACTTTATTTTATTTTATTTTATTTTTATTTTTATTTTATTTGTATCTTCTTTATAAATAATTTGATTTCTTAACTATAGGATTTACAATATTTTATGCATATATATATATATATATATATATTATTTTCTATTTAAGATATATATATTAATTTCAAACTTAACTTTCTAAACATATATTACTATTTTTTTTTTTTTTTTGAAATTTTCATTTAACAAATGGGAATTTGATTTGAGAAACGGGTTTTGTGTGATACTCGAATAAAGTGTTGGCGATAATTGAATATGATTTTTACCGATGGCCACGGTGAGAAAATGGTAAACGTTAGTTGTTAAAGAGACCGGAGTCGGTAAATGGCATACTCTCTGTCAGTGCCGATACCACTTTAACAACTGTATACGTGGTGACGTATCCAGAACGAAGCACGATGACTTGGGATGGTCTTTGGATTGAAGATGGTGAACGATGACGATATGGCCTTGACCTTCGGGTCATAATTAAATGACTAAAACAGGAGCTATACCGTGACTAATTGAGGTAGCACCTTTGATCGGACACGTTTCTTCGATACCAATTCTATGACTATGTTATGATTTGGGGTACCTCTTTTGATTTGGGAATGTGTCCGAGGTGGGCGGTAGTGGCTGCTATGCGTTACCACCGGTCCGGGAGTGCAACTGGTAGAATCCTACCCTGGTATTGCCTCGAGTGCCATGTCATTTACCCTAGCGAGCCCCATACGATTTTTGATTTGTATCGTACCTATGTAGTGCCCTCTGATGCCATCCGTGTTAGGTTGGTTTTACGGTACTGTATAGAATACGGTATTATAAACGGTGTAAGGGTAAAAATGTAATCCCGCTTACGCTATTTTCATTACTTATACTTTACTGGATAGACACTATCATAATAGCGTACTATTATATGTATTAGTTTCACGGACCCTTAGAGGACAGAATCCCAGACATCCTTTAAGTTACTGTACATTTTATGAACATGTCATTTGTGCTGATTCACTTATATAAGACTATTAGTCCTGACTCGAGTGTATTGTTTTCTTTGACTTTATGCTTGGGTCAGCTTGAGCACTTCTGCTGTTCGTGGCGCTTTTGGAGACTTGCATCTTTTGGACTATCTTCTGTATCAGCTATCTTATTATCGAAATTATCCAGGTTACTACTAGTTACCTATATGTACTATATTTTGTATGAGCTTATGACTCATTATGTACTTATATGTATCATGTATTATGTATGAACCTATGTACTACTTTGTTCCGCTGCCAGTTACTCTGTTTCTGTATCTGTGGTTCTGTGTTCTGATTTGCATTTACCTCAATAGTTCAAAATAACAATTCACTGTTTTGAGCAATTCAGGTCTGACATGTGTGGTTTATTGTCGATTTGAATGGTTCAAAATAGTGGGTCGTTACAGCTGGTATCAGAGCTGAGGTTTAACCTTAGCTATTGAGGTAAATAACTCATTAGAGATGGGGTGGAAACATCCTAGAATGAGTAAGTCAGTATCAGAATCAAATCTGTGCGAGAGAACGTATTTTAAAGTATAAGTATTTTAAGAAAGAACAGCCTTCAAAGTATTTTTAATTATAGAGCTTCGGCTTAAGTCAAATTCTTTGCCTCGTTCTTGAATGTTCCAGAATGGCTACCAGACGTAATACTGCTAGAGGCCGAGGTAGGGGTCGTGGAGGTCACCTTGGAGGCCGTCCATTTGAGCCTGAACCACCAGTCGTGCCAGCCCAGCCAGCTCAACCTGTTAGGTTTACCAAGTTGTGTAAGGAGTATACTCATTTGGGAGGTGTTAAGTTTTCTGGAGCTGAATCGATCGTCGAAACCCAGAAATGGTTGGATGAACTGGAAAGGATATTTTCTGGCTTAGAGATCACCGATGCGCAGAAGCTTCAAATGGCCGCTTGGCAGCTTAAGGATTCCGCAAGGAGTTGGTGGGAAGCTTTCACTGCACATTCGACTGAGACCGACATTTCATGGCAACAGTTTAGGGATGCTTTCGTAACCAAATGGATGCCTGAGTCCGGAAAATCCAAATTGTATCGAGAATTTATGGATCTTAAGCAAGGCAACATGACTTTTGCGGAATATGAATGGAAATTTGATGAGCTTTCCAAGTTTGGTCCAAACTTGATTGGAACACCATTTCAGAAAAATGAGAAGTTTATACTTGGTGCACGCCCAGAATTCTACGAGCATTTGATGAACTATCTTAACCAGCCTTTCTCAGAACTCATGAACTATGCCACTAGACTTGAGAATTCTCCAAATCTCAAAGGAAAGCAAGTAGCTCATGTACCACCATCCCAAGGATCATCTAACAACTCAAAGAAGAAGAAGGCCAGGTATTGGGCGCAAAGGAAGCAGCAAAATGTTCAAGGTGTAGGATATCATGCTCAGAGACCTCCCCCTGATCTCTCGAATGTCCGTTGTTACAACTGCCAGCAAATGGGTCACTACTCCAACAATTGTCCTAACCCTCCTAAAGCTCGTGCCCCGCAAACTCATGCACCCCGCAATGATCTTTGCCATTCTTGTCTTCAGCCTGGACATATTAGCAGAGACTGTCCCACTCAGAACAAAGGAACCACATCCGGAGTTTTCGCTATGACATCTTCCACTCCTCCCACCGGTGATGACACTAAAGGTACGCTTTTAAGTGTATTCACTTTATTTTCTCGTCCTGTTCGTGTGCTATTCGACACTGGTGCTTCGCATAGTTTTATCTCCATGGATCTTTGTAATGAATTCGAAAAAGCTTTAGAACCCACATTAGCACCCGAATCGTTGTGTGTATCCAATCCAATTGGAGGCCCAGCCCATCTTAGTAGGATTTGTAAAGGGGTAAAACTTCTTTTTGACCTTCATCTTTTCACTGGCGATTTCTATGTTCTTGGTTTTGACGCCTTTGATATTTTACTTGGCGATGATTGGATGAAGAAGTATAAAGCAGAAATCTCATATAGATCCCGAACTGTTTCCTTAGTAGATGAACAAGGAAATGAACTGACGATCGAATGTCGTATGCCAACAGAGTACGCGGGAAGTTTTATCTTTTCACTTGATTCTTATCCCAACGATCCTAGTTTTACACCGATTGTCCAAGATTATCCTGATGTGTTTGGGGAAGTAGTGGGCCTTCCGCCTAAACGAGAAATTGAATTCCGTATAGACCTTATTCCCGGAGCACGACCCGTAGTTCTTCCTCCACGAAGAATGGCGCCAAAGGAAAAATTTGAATTAAGGGCGCAAGTTGAGGATTTACTTTCGAAAGGACTCATTCGACCAAGTTTTTCCGAATGGGGAGCCGCTGTGGTGTTTGTAACCAAATCTGATGGATCGCTTAGGATGTGTGTCGATTATCGAGAACTAAATAAACTTACCTTAAAGAATAGATACCCAATGCCTCGGATTAACGATATGTTCGACCAGCTCTATGGAGCTAAAGTTTTCTCTCAACTCGATCTTGCCTCTGGTTTCCATCAGCTTAGAGTAGCTGAGGAGAGCATTCCTAAGACCGCCTTTCGTACAGAGAATGGTTTCTACGAGTGGTTAGTTATGCCATTTGGTTTAACTAACGCTCCAGCTTATTTTGTTGATCTCATGAATCGGGTTTTCCGCGAAGTTCTTAACAGATTCGTCCTTGTTTTCGTTGATGATATTCTAGTCTTTTCTAAATCTGAAAAAGAGCGTGAGTCGCATTTGAGATATGTTCTTGGGACTCTCCGTAGCCACCAATTGAAAGCCAAATTTACGAAATGTCATTTCTGGCAAAATGAAGTTCGTTATCTCGGCCATATAGTTTCTGAAAGTGGAATATCGGTTGATCCAGCAAAAATCGCTGCGATCAATGATTGGAAAGAACCCAAGAATCCAACCGAAGTTCGTAGTTTCTTAGGACTTGCTGGTTACTACCGAAGATTCATAGAGAATTTCTCCCGTATTGCCGCGCCATTGACCGCTTTGACAAGGAAGAATGTTAAGTTTGTTTGGAGCGACAAGTGTAAAGCTGCATTTGCAGAGTTGAAGGAAAAACTGACTTCTGCACCTGTTCTTACCGTCCCAAATGGAAATGAAGGATTTGTAGTCTATACCGATGCTAGTAAAGAAGGTTTGGGAGCCGTTCTGATGCAGAATGGAAGGGTGATCGCATATGCTAGTCGACAACTTAAGAATCATGAAGTCAATTATGTGACACACGATCGGGAGTTGCTTGCGGTAATGTTTGCTTTGAAGTTATGGAGACATCATCTTTTAGGAACCAAGTTTGAAGTATTTACCGATCATCAGTCTCTTAAGTATATACTCTCCCAAAAAGACCTGAATCAAAGACAAGTTAGATGGCTTGAGTATCTCGCTTCCTATGATCTTGACATTAAACACACTCCGGGAAAGGCAAATGTAGTAGCTGATGCACTGAGTCGGAAGAAGGCT
Source organism: Allium sativum (assembly GCA_030737875.1). Lineage (NCBI taxonomy): Eukaryota > Viridiplantae > Streptophyta > Magnoliopsida > Asparagales > Amaryllidaceae > Allium > Allium sativum. The sequence continues at coordinate 695,474,310 of CM060920.1, forward strand.
ACGTTAGGCCAAATTTCAGTGTCATTACCCCTTATGGATCGCATTGCAGCCAAGCAGGATGAAGATCGGATAATTAGACTCATCAAGAAGAAAGTTCGGAACAGAGAAGTGGGTGATCATAGCAAGATGGATGCTCAGATTGATAAGAAAGGAGTCCTACGAATTAGAAACCGAATATGCGTTCCAAATGTTGACGGTCTAAGGCAAGAAGTATTAAGAGGATGTCATCAGTCCAAACTCTCTATACATCCAGGTATAAATAAGATGTTCCAAAATATGAAGAAATTATTTTGGTGGAGAGATATGAAGCGAGATGTTCGTCGTCACGTTAATAGATGCATGACCTGCCAGCAGATAAAAGCAGATCATCAAAAGATCGCTGGGTTATTACAACCTCTCGAGATCCCTAGTTGGAAATGGGATCAAATTTCCATGGATTTTATCGACGGTCTCCCTAAGACGAGAAAAGGAAATGAGGGCATTTGGGTAATTGTGGACAGATTGACCAAGTCATCCCATTTCCTTCCCGTTAAAGCTAGTCGTACTGCATCGAGCCTAGCGGAGTTATATATGAAAGAAATTGTTAGATTACATGGCGTTCCCTCTAGCATCGTCTGTGATCGAGACCCGATCTTCACGAGTAGATTTTGGAAAGCATTTCAGGAAGCCTTGGGCACGAAATTAAATCTTAGTACTGCCTACCATCCACAGACAGATGGTCAAACGGAAAGACTGAATCAAGTATTGGAAGATCTCCTTCGCGCCTGTATTCTTGACTATGGAGGATCTTGGGAAGATCACCTTCATCTCGTGGAATTCACGTACAATAATAGCTACCAGGCTAGCATTGGAAGTTCCCCCTTTGAAGCCTTATATGGAAAACCGTGTAGATCGCCTGCTAGTTGGATTGAACAAGGAGATCGTTTGCTTCTTGGACCGGATATGATACTGGAAGCAACACAGAAAGTTGTCGATATCAGGAATAAGATGAGAATTGCTCAAGACCGTCAAAAGAAGTACGCAGATAGAAGAAGAAAGAAGTTGGAGTTCGAGGTTGGAGATCAAGTCTTTTTGAAGATCTCACCATTAAAGAATGTCATTCGTTTTGGACGGAAAGGAAAACTAGCTCCTAGATTCATTGGCCCGTTTCGTATTTTAGAGAAGATTGGTCCTTTGGCTTATCGTATTGAATTACCTGGGAAGCTGGCAGGAGTACATAATGTGTTCCATATATCCCATCTACGGAAATGTTTGCATGATTCTTCTTCTTATGTTCAGCCGACTGCACTTGATAATTTGGATATCGAGCCTAACTTGACTGTTGAGAGGAGGCCACTTCGTATAGTCGACAGAGGTACGAAGCAACTTAGGAGGAAATCGGTCAGCCTAGTAAAAGTGCAGTGGAGTGACGATGATCGAGACTGTACGTGGGAGACGGAGGAGAGCATGCGCTCTTCAAATCCGGAATTATTTATTCCTGGTATTATTCATTGAATTATCTATCTTCTCTATATCTGTCTTTGTTATTCATGAGTCAACTAGTTCTTTTCGAGGACGAAAAGCTTTTAAGTAGGGGAGGATGTAACGATCTTAAAATTGTGTAATAATATTATAATAAATAAAAATTTTAAAATAATATAAAAGGAATTTTTTTTTTATAATAATTAATAAAGCAAAATACTAAATTTAAGGTTAATATTTGAAGTTAAAAACATTGCAGTGTTTTGTTTTCTGTGTTGATCAGCCAAAACGCATGTATGACAAAGAATATAAGAAGCGTATATCGTCCGTAGTGCATTTGTGCATCGCTCGCCGTATTTAGCGTCGGTAAGAAGAAAAATATATAATTAAATAAAATAAATTATTAAATAAAAAAAATTAATGCTCGAAAAAAAAAATTATATGACCGTGTTTGTGTAAGCGTTGATCAGGTAGCGCGCAGTCGACAAAATTTCTAAATAGCGCATGTGAACCGAATATCGTTCGGTAGCACGGTTGCTGCAGTGTCCGCTCACATTTAAAAATTGTACGGAGAGGTTACGATCGTTAAAACCGGTTAACGATTGAACCCGAAGTGATGAGCGTTGCACCCGAAAATATATATATATATATATATATATATATATAAAGCATGAAGTCAGAAAAGCAGTTAACGGTCGCTATGGGATTGGAGCGAAACCGGGTGTACGAATTTGGAGATAGTGGTTGCACGCGACTTGGCTCTTGAACGCGGCATGCAAATTTGCATGCAATGAAACAGCTGTCATCATGCTATATCTCGGCTGACTCATGTTTTGCAATTGAATCCTTTACCTCTCGCGTGTATTCTATTGTTGGATGCCACCTTTCTCATACAATGCACGTGCCCTCTTGAAAATGTGTTCGGCCATTCTCCTCCCATGAAAGCCTCCACGCGTCCAGATGCATGCAAGTCCATCTGCCCTTTGTGCACGTGTCCCCTCTTTTATAGTCCAACTCTCTGTCTATCTTCTCTCATTTCTTTTGTGCTGTGTACTTCTGTTCGGCCCCTCCATTCTTTTACATCCGAAAAACATCATTTCTTTTTCCCCCAAGCATCCAACGCCCCTTCCTTTTCCCCTTAAGCCGAAGCATCCATCTTTCCATCAGCACCCACGTCCTCAAGCCGAATACCCCGCGTCCAAGCAAGCACCAGCATCCGAAGCACCATCGTCCAAGTCCCTTTGCGCGAGAAGGAGTCTTCGAAAAAACTAGTGAGGTGAGTCTCTTTCCTTCGTTCCTTCTTTTGCATGCATGTATATTTAACTTAAATATATGTGTTTACTTTGCATGAGTTGTAACCATACGTAGATAGTTGAGTGCATGCGTTTAGCCTAAAGGTTATAAAAAAAAAAAAAAAAAAAAAAAAAAAAGAGAAGACACAAATATGTATTTGGAAAAGGGCAACCTGATAGTGCATTGTAGGGAGCATGCAAATGCATTGGGACCATTTTTTGTGGGCATTGTTTGCTACTGTAGCATTATGGGTGTGGACACTTTTGGCAGTAAAAGAGCATGCGCATGCATGCTTTAGTATAAAAAAAAAAAAAAAAAAAAGAAGAAGAGAGGAAAAAATGAATGAAATTGAAAATGAACAATAGGAAGGAGCGAAGGTACTGCATGCAAAAGCTTGCATGCATGGTAACCAATTTTGGGTTACAAACCTCTTTTAACTTTTGTCTATAACATCTCGGGTTTGAACATTTTGCCTGTAGAAGGCTTGCGCAAGATACATTATATATAAAAAAAAAAAAAAAAAAAAAAAAAATGGTAAGGGAACATGAGTAAAAACGAAATTGGACTGACATTAGCATGCATGCATTAGTTCTTTTGTTAGCATGCAAACAAAGACATGCATGTCTGGTTCCTAAAGGTCCCAAATGTTTTGTTCCATTAAAATATATATATGCATATTTTGTGCCAGTAGCTTAGTTTGAGTTGGCACTTTTATTTGCCATACTTGCATGCTCAAGTTACATGTACATTAGAAAATATATATATATACCAAAATCTTTTGCATAAACGTCGCAGTCAGTGTAAATATATGCGCTAGTCGGTGCATGCACAGTTCAGAACTGAATTTAGCCGCGGTTTTGAATCAATAAAAATCTTTTGTTTTCAAAACCTTCGCTTGAATAAATTTGTTCGCTTTTCTGAGAGAAAAATCGCGTTTTGTTTTAGGTAGCGCAACCTTGTCCGAATATCGGTTAGCGTCATTCTTCTCAGAGCGTATCTTCTCGTTCGATACGGAAGGTGAGTTTTCTCACACTTGACTAATTTATTATTAAGTGAATTAGAAATTTGAGATGTTGACATAAATGTTAGGGTGCTCTAGAATTGTTTGCTCATGGTTGTGCACATGTTACACACGCACCGCTCTTACATGACACTATGGATGGTTGTATGATATGTTATGTTATTATTCTCACCATGCAAGTTCCTTGTTTAGAGAAAAACAACGGGTTGAAATGATAAATACCCGAACCCCTGCATATTCGAATTAGTTGGGATACGGGTTGAAATGATACACACCCGTGATTCGAATATTTGTAAGAACGGATTGAAATGATAAAATATCCGTACCACTTGACTGTAAGTTAGAAAATAATATACAGGCACCGTGGTCAGAAAAGTTATTTTTATGGTGTTTTGTAAATGGATTTGAGGTTGTATTTGGACTAATACTATTGAATAAACTTGAATTTCATAATCTATTTCCGCCTTACTTTATTTTATTTTATTTTATTTTTATTTTTATTTTATTTGTATCTTCTTTATAAATAATTTGATTTCTTAACTATAGGATTTACAATATTTTATGCATATATATATATATTATTTTCTATTTAAGATATATATATTAATTTCAAACTTAACTTTCTAAACATATATTACTATTTTTTTTTATTTTTTTTTTTTGAAATTTTCATTTAACAAATGGGAATTTGATTTGAGAAACGGGTTTTGTGTGATACTCGAATAAAGTGTTGGCGATAATTGAATATGATTTTTACCGATGGCCACGGTGAGAAAATGGTAAACGTTAGTTGTTAAAGAGACCGGAGTCGGTAAATGGCATACTCTCTGTCAGTGCCGATACCACTTTAACAACTGTATACGTGGTGACGTATCCAGAACGAAGCACGATGACTTGGGATGGTCTCTGGATTGAAGATGGTGAACGATGACGATATGGCCTTGACCTTCGGGTCATAATTAAATGACTAAAACAGGAGCTATACCGTGACTAATTGAGGTAGCACCTTTGATCGGACACGTTTCTTCGATACCAATTCTATGACTATGTTATGATTTGGGGTACCTCTTTTGATTTGGGAATGTGTCCGAGGTGGGCGGTAGTGGCTGCTATGCGTTACCACCGGTCCGGGAGTGCAACTGGTAGAATCCTACCCTGGTATTGCCTCGAGTGCCATGTCATTTACCCTAGCGAGCCCCATACGATTTTTGATTTGTATCGTACCTATGTAGTGCCCTCTGATGCCATCCGTGTTAGGTTGGTTTTACGGTACTGTATAGAATACGGTATTATAAACGGTGTAAGGGTACAAATGTAATCCCGCTTACGCTATTTTCATTACTTATACTTTACTGGATAGACACTATCATAATAGCGTACTATTATATGTATTAGTTTCACGGACCCTTAGAGGACAGAATCCCAGACATCCTTTAAGTTACTGTACATTTTATGAACATGTCATTTGTGCTGATTCACTTATATAAGACTATTAGTCCTGACTCGAGTGTATTGTTTTCTTTGACTTTATGCTTGGGTCAGCTTGAGCACTTCTGCTGTTCGTGGCGCTTTTGGAGACTTGCATCTTTTGGACTATCTTCTGTATCAGCTATCTTATTATCGAAATTATCCAGGTTACTACTAGTTACCTATATGTACTATATTTTGTATAAGCTTATGACTCATTATGTACTTATATGTATCATGTATTATGTATGAACCTATGTACTACTTTGTTCCGCTGCCAGTTACTCTGTTTCTGTATTTGTGGTTCTGTGTTCTGATTTGCATTTACCTCAATAGTTCAAAATAACAATTCACTGTTTTGAGCAATTCAGGTCTGACATGTGCGGTTTATTGTCGATTTGAATGGTTCAAAATAGTGGGTCGTTACATCACTCCTTATATACATAGTATAAAATCAAAAACCGTAGGGCTCTTATTGGAGATTGGATTCCAACTATGACAAGGTATGGGACCACCTTCCCCTCAGTGAACTCTAGAAGGGATACACTAGGGTTCAACATGAACATCTTGCAACCCAGCCACATATGACCGTCCACTCATTTAGCTTGAATATAGCGAGTATATTGTCACCTACAGTTGTTGGCCATCCAACCGTAATCCATAAGATACAGAATCAGAAGATGAATAAATAATTGAATTTTCTCTTGATCGGTGACAAATATACCCTGCTTGGGTATGACCCCACTAGCTATGTTGCCTGCTCGATTTTTGTCATTTCCCGGTTGTGAGGCTTGAGGCTACGTTAATCTTTTAGAAAATCTGGCCACCATACACTCCGAATGCCATATCGTCAAACTCATCAAATCACTAGTTGATCTTCCAAAAATATCACGAGTATAAAAAATTAAGAGAACCTCCGCCACCAACGTAATAGCATGAAAAGATCGTCTTATGTGATCTTTAGGCAGACTATGTTAGACATTTGTCCATACAAGTTGTCCTAGGTCTGGACAAACAGAACATCCCTTGCAATTATCTCCATCTTCAATTTTATCTTCAAATAATCTAATTCACAACGCCTATGCTTATACGGAGTGGTTTTCGAATATTATATCCAACCGGTGTCTCCGTATTGACAACGATGGTCAAAAAAAAAATCTTTGATAGCCGGTGATTTAACTATCAAAGGAAAAACAAACATCCATCAATCAATCTCTGGCCCTTTCTAATTAATATTCTATTTTTAGTTTCCTTATCGAATTCTATATATATCGATATGTCGATTCCTAGTTATTGAAACTTCATAAAAATATTCTAACTCCTTAAATTTTTAGAAAATTTCACTAGCACCTCCTTTGTACCCGTCAATAGTTCAAACCCCAATTCGCCTCACTAGGCCTTTTCCATTTAAATAGAAAATCAAAAGGCCAAGCGGCTTGCCCAATAGGCTCATAAAATCTTATACGGAAATTTAAACATGTACCTTTTGTCGGACACTCAAATTATAATCTTCAAATCCTCTTCCTACTCTTCATCCCATACCTGTTTAACATATATACGCCTATTCCCCTTTTATTTCAATCAATCCAATCCTTTTTACCAAAATTTGCCAACCACTCTTTTAATTAGTTCTTTTGCTTCATGCACTTTGATTTGAATACATCATATCCAGATATATTTTTGTTCACTTATACACAAGTTGCATGCCATCTCTAACTCGAGTTTTATATTTAAATTCTCAAAACTTAATCACTTTCACAAAGTCGACTTCACTTCCAAAATTTTGTTAACTAATTATTCTTCAATTACTTAATTTTATTTAATGATAAAAGATTTGATTTTTATTCTAAAAAATCGATCCACTTGCCCCACTTGAGTTCAAATCTAGATTTTTCACATTGAAATTTGAATTTTTATTCATTAAAAATCCCTTAAATTAATTAATTAAATCGTTATGTTTTTAAACGATTTTACAATGACCTTTCTCAAATTTGACTTTAACGTAACTCAAAATCTTTAAGACAAAATCCATAATTTTTTCTTCCATTAGAAAATTATTATTCATTAGGTCCAAACCCTTCTGGTTTCATCAAATTCCGACTAATATCGAGTTCTATATGCTCAATTGAAGTTCAGAATGCTAATTTACGAACTACCACGCTACGGCGAGTTCGTTTTAATTAAATTTAAATATAACGTTTAAAGACTTTGTTATAAAATAATTCAAACTCCATTTTCAATAAATTGGACCCATTATCCAAAACTAACTTAACAATTCAGACTGTTCAAACTCGTCGATTATTTTATTCCACATTCATAACTCGATTATGAATTTATTTCAAACTCAATTTCTATATTAAATTATTTATAAAATTCGATATAATCGAAATTCAATCATAAATTTCTTTTATGGGAAATCAATTAATTCAACATCATTTATCATTACAAAATAATATCATCCCTTGATAACAGTGAAGTCGTTCAAGTTGGGGTACTTCATTTACCTCTCAGACCTTGACTGACAACGTTCTTATCTTGAGACAAATAAGAGTTTGTAATACAAAACCGCCATTACTTAGCAATAAAATCTCTTCTTCTATCTCATTTAAAAATATGATTTTTAAATTCTATTTCTTATGTTTAGATAAATTTATTTTCAAATTATCCAGTGATAATTACTTCATTATCTTTATAAACATTGTTTATAAATTGACTTCCTTATTTTATATTGAACGAGCTTTCATTTAAAATTTTAGTTTAAGCTCGATTCCCATTTCAAACATTTTATTATCATAGCCCATATATATATAATTTATTTCCATATTAAAGTTTAAATTTCTATTTAATAAAATTCTGATATCTTCTGAAAATAATTTTATTTCTATAAATTCGACATAGTCGAATTTATATTATAAATCTATCAGGATTTTATTTCAATTCATTTTACAATTCCGAACATTGAAATAAATTTCATTATTTCTTTTTGAAATGATTTCAAATTATAAATCCCTTTTTAAATTCATACTTGAATTTAAATTTATAAATTATCCAATGAAAATTCCTCTCCTTTATTTATAAACATCGTTTATAAATTTTACTTCTGGTTTTTAATATTGAAACCGGTTTCTATTTCAAATTCCATTTGGAATCCAATTTCTACTTTGTAAAGTAAATTTTCCTTTTTTAAATTCGTACTTGATATTAAAATTTAATATTATCAAATGATAATGTTTCTTTCCATTCATTAACATCGCTTATAAATTCAATCACTTATTTTTATTATTTAAAACAATTTAATATTTCTAAATTCATTAGAAATTCCATTTCAAATCCCAAAAAAATAACTTTTCCATTTAAAAACTAAAAAATCCTTATAACATTTATATTTTTAAATATGAATATCTAGGGCCAGTGGTATTTTAACCTCCACAAACACTAGATTATCAATCATGGGTTACAAACACATCATATATGATAATATATATGGAAACAAACAATTATAAATTTTGAGGGATCCAGTTGGATCCCTCCAAGCTGTTTTCCTGCACCCACAGATGTCAGACAACATAAATAATACCTATCCTCCTTAAAGGCTAGATATCGAAGTATAGAAGGTCATCTACTCATATATCGTGGGGCGATAGGGTGATCCGCTAATGATACTGCGGGCATTTGCTAATGGTACTGCGGGAAATCCAATATATATATAATAACCACAATCACCAAGCCTAGGTATAACTAACATATATAATAACCAAGAATGTTAAATAATTTGCAAATACATCCAAGCAGCCAACAATTTATTTTTTTAATGATAATAATAAAATTTTAAGCGAGATTTACTCACCTTGATTTTTATTGGCCGAATACCCTTTTAAATTCCATATTGTCTCGGCTAGTTTCAACTGAATTCATTTCGTACCTACGATGATTTATTTATTTTTAATGATTAGTCGATTATTTATTTAGATTAACTTACTATAAATAAATGAACAAATAATTCTAAGAATTTTCAAATTACTAAACAATGTATACCTTGTTATCTCCGCATATCACTCGACCAATCACCAACAATTCAGCCATTGTTGATTGCAGTCAGCCCCAAAACTGACTTCGACATTTTGTCGAACAACTCACAGTCAAGCTGTTATTCCCTTTTAGCACTCACAGTCGTAGCCTACTAACCGTTGCACCATCTACATTACTCTTATTGCCATGCCTGTCTTGTCATCAACACATTGGCATCCCACTAAACAGCCACTATCGAACGCTTCCAGTGAACAAGAGACATTGTCATTCCTTTCATCAACTCACTCTCCCATTATAATCCACGATTTTGAATGCCACTACCTCCATTTGCTTCCACTTCATAAGCTCCACCCCCCTATACCATCAAGGGCTAAAACTCGACATCCATCTGCCAATGTAGACTTCGTCTTCCTGAACCTAACATCGCACCCCCAAATCACGCCGCACTCCACATGCGACTTCACAGTAGCAATCTCAACCTAACTCCATCGTTGAACTCCTGCCTTTCTGAATCGCAGCACTTTAAATCACTCAATCGCACCCCTAACCACTACGATTTCAACACTCCCTTATTGATGTCGACCTTCAAATAATTATGATATTCGCGATTTTGAATTTACTCTTTTTTTTATACAGATCGATTTAGAGAATGAAAGGGGCAAAGTGAGAATTTGGCCATTTTTATTGAAGCTTGCATATTGATTTTTACTGAATAATTGGTTTTGTGGAATTTATTAAACATTTTGAGGGGAACGACATGATTTCCATTTTGCCTGAAGGAAAAATGTGAGGGGGGTCGCGATAAATAGATGGAGAGCTAGAAACACATCGTATAGCCATTGAAATCTTGTCTTCCTTGATACTAAATGTAGAAGACCGATTTTCTGCTCGAGGAAACAACCCGGCTGCGATAAATTTATATATAGGTTAGTTGTTGAAAATATACTTATTTAATTTAAATTTTGTTTTTAATTAAAACTAGAATATATCCTGCCCCTTAATTTGTAATCTCGAACCGATATTTTAACGTAATGATGGACGTTTCCAATATTATACTATATTCTGAACTCAAGGGGAAGGTCCCAAAAAATTTATTTGATTGTATGCCTGGAATACCAATATTAATTTGACATTATAAATTAAATCTGATTAAATGATTAATAATTTAATTCATCGATAATAAATTATTATTTTTACTGTTTCAAATTCAATATAGAATTTATTTTGATCCACTGAATTGTTTCGATTCAATTTCAACTACGACTTCTATTATATTTTGTCTTCGTATTTTTATAATTCCATATATTTGATATTAAATTGTATATTAATTTAACTCAATAAAAATTCATATGAATTCAAATTTAATATTTAAAATAAATTTATATATTCAAAATAATCGACCAAAAATCCGGGACGTTACATTCCTTCCCCCTTAAAAGAATTTCATCCCCGAAATTAATAAGGAAGAAGAAATGCTATAGACCCTTTAACTTTCCAAAAGCCCACATTGTTATAACTCAGTGATATAATTCATATTCCATACACTTTAATTTTCTATGCATATTTGGTATTATTAGGCTAATACAACAACCACTTATATTTCTGACCAAATTTTAAATTGATTCCCGATTTATTTATCCATTTCAATTCACTTTCACCAGTTCAATTTATTTAACTTGCATAAGTTAAATTTTAGAATTCAAAAACCAGGTTTTTATTTCAACTTCTTTTGAAATCATATAAATCTATACACATATATTTATAATCATCTCAAATTCAAAACATTTGAATTTTGCAAAACAGCTGGTTTTTTAAAATCAATTTTCATTGGAAATCACAATATGGTAGCAATCCATTACTTAGAAACTTGAAAATGAACACTGATGATGTACGGATCAGCAACAGAATTATTTTCCAGTGAGTTCAGTGCTTTATCTCTTTCAAAACTCATTCAAAATGATTTTTAAATCAAAAATCCCTCCAAAACAAAGCTATATTGTTTAATATACTTTAGAAAAATATTTTCCAATCTTCCAGGATTTAAATTCCAATTCTGGCTTGAATCCAATTTAATTCATCTCATTTGTATATAAAAGTTCTATTTGGTTATATATAACTTATAATCCCATTCAACCAACTCATCCATATATAAATAATCCAAGAAAATTATTTCATAAATATAATTTGGGTAAAATTATTTCTTTTACCCATTTTTAAAAAAATATTATGTCAAATTACTTTGTTCAAGCATTTATAAATCCTTGTCGTCCATGTCAGCTAAATGCGTCGATATGGAATTTATATACCACTCAACAGATCAATTAACACATTATAAAACAGCTTTTATACAAATCTACAAATACGCTCTCTCATATATATACACTCAACTCATTCTAGGGTACTACTGACCCTATATCTAATGAGTTAATCCCCACCAAAGCCTAGGTGTTCGCTCAACCTAAGCTCTGATGCCAACTGTGATGGCCCGAAAATCCATACTATCTGAGCTGACTAATAAAACACACATCCAACTCAAATAATACAGAAATACGAGTCAATAGGGTTAAAGAAATAGAAACAGATGGAAGAAGAACAGAAATAACAAAACAAAATCTCACAGTGGAACGAACAAAATATAATATATAATGTAATCTTTTGAATACAAATTTTGTATCATATATACATTCCATTATCAGAGTAACAACATTTGGTACAGCGTAAATAACTCTACATAACAAACGATGAAGCCTCCTGCTTCAAGCTCCTCCAAATGTATCTGTAAGATCCTGAAACACTTGACTTCCCGTACAAATTTGGGTACCCAAGTGTTTAGGGAAAAACCAACAAAATAAACTCTGGGTCAGTCATGGGACTGGTGTGAGTAAACTCCAACCATATTGTTTAACTTTAAAAAATTCTTTGAAAGAAAGGGTAATAGTAAGACTAGCCGACACATAAACATGGATGGTTTTTACCTTACTATAACCAAAACATTTTGATATCAAAATCCAGTGATATTATTATAATGTCGAATCAAACAACTACCCAAATAGTAGAACGCTTGCATCCCACGCTCTATACATAGTATAAAACCAAAAACCGTAGGGTGCTTATTGGAGATTGGATTCCAACTATGAAAAGGTATGGGACCACCTTCCGCTTAGTGTACTCTAGAGTGGATACACTGGAGTTCAGCAAGAACATCTTGCAACCCGGCCACACATGACCGCCCACTCATTTAGCTTGAGTGTGGCGAATATATTGTCACCCACGGTTGTTGGCCATCCAACCTTAATCTTTAAGATACAGAATCGAAAGAAGAATAAATAATTGAATTTTCTCTAGATCAATGACAAATATACCCTGCTTTGGTATGACCCAACTAGCCATGCTGCCTACCCGATTTTTGTCATTTCTTGGTTGTGAGGCTACGTTAATTTTTCAGAACATCTGGCCACCATACACTTTAAATGCCACATCGTCAAACCCCTAGTCGATCTTCCCAAAATATTATGGGTATAAAAAGCTAAGATAAAGAATTCCTCCGCCACCAACGTAATATCCTGAAATGATCATCTTATGTGAACTATTAGGAACATGATGTTAGGCATTCCTTCATACAAGTTGTCCTAGGTCTGGGCAAACAGAACAGCCCTTGCAATTTTCTCCATCTTCGATTTTATCTTCAAATAATCTAATTCTCAACCCCTACGCCTATAAGGAGTGGTTTTCGGATATTATATAAATCGGTCTCTCCGTATTGACAACGATGGTCGAAAAATCTTTGATAGCCGGTGATTTTACTATCAAAGGAAAAAACAAACATCCATCAATCAATCATTGGCCCTTTCTAATTAATATTCTATTTCATAAATACTTGTTCAACACAACAATTCAACAACTGTTTCAACCTTCCAAATTATTACAACTTTTCATCTGTCTTGAAAACATAAAGAAGCAATACTTAAAATAAAATGACATAAATCCCCAATAAGTGCTTGACCATAGCCATAGCTCAAAAAGGAAAGTCCAAGCCTTACATCTACGGTCTTCAAGCTTTGGCTAACCTGGACTAAGCAGAAGTGTTTCCTCCCTACGGACCTGGGGGCGGGGCGGGGGGGGGGGGGGGACGGAAGAAAAGAAGCGAAAGGAAAATGGGTCAGACATAAGTCTGGTAAGCCCAATTATTTAATAACATGTAAACAAGTAAAAGGCTATGATATGAATAAACTGAACTTAGAATGATACCACAAGGATAGGGTAGTCCTAAAACGAGGTAAAGTAAGATTTAACTAGATTTGGCTATCGCACCCACTTTTACTTCTCTGCACCCACAAAGAGCTGTTTAACTAGCCATGTATGTTCATGATAAAGTGATCCAATTCATGTATTGATCGGCTCCTACTCGCATTCATGTTTTCCCGGTGTCATGCGGCCCCACGTGATTTTTAAGTACTTGTGCTGGTTCCAGTATAGGGTGTATCAAGTCCTATAATGGCAACCCTGACATGATTCAAAGATTCACAAGTGTACGCCTGGTGCCCAGTGCCTGCTTTTTCCACTCCGGAACTCGTGCACGCCCATACTCCGCCGGAACCTACACTGACGCACCTAACCGCCGCCCTTTTGACCGCTTATATTCAGCCCAGTAATCATGCCCCACCCTACCTAGTTCAGGGTACCTTGATACATCCATGTGGGTTACTGCTGAATCGGGTCCCCGTTACTAGGGTTTTTCTAGTCAACATGTTAAATTGGTTAAGTGTCCTTGGTTTGACTTAAGCCCTATCAATCTTGTCTAGTTAACATGTTAAGTTGGTTAAGTGTTTCCTCAATTACTTAAGCCCACCAATCTTGTCTTGTTAACATGTTAAGTTAGTTAAGTGTTCCCTAAATTACTTAACCTCACCATTTCCAGATTGATTGTTCATGAGCTTTAATTAATTAATTAAAGCACCAACCACTCACATTAGATAGGTATTGTTGTGGTTACTGGATGTGCCAATCAGTTCTGGGTAGTTTTACCCCACAACTCAGTCTAACCTTGGGTCTTTCTGGGCTTGATGCACTAACCTCTCACATTAGACAGGTATTGTTGTGGTTACTGGATGTGCCGGTCGATTACGGGCAGGTTTACACCACAACTCAGTCTAACCTCGGGTTAGGCATATTCATCTTTTACATTTTATATATGTGAATTTTCTACAAGTGTTTCATGTCACATATTTTAATTATGTTCAAGACTAATGGTATAAATTATACCATTCATGGCCTTAACCATTTACATGGTTTTGGGCCCACCTACATTATTGTAACAACCCGAATTTTAATAACGTGTTAAAACCATAAATCAAGGCAGAATTAATTTTTAAAATAAGAATCAAGGGAAACGGGTTGTGCCATTGCGTTTGAATCAAAATTCTGCTTGAGATAGAGTCCGAGTTTGCGTAAAACGGATACCGTATGATGAAGATATGGACGAACGAAGTTAGGCAGAAAAACCGGAAATAGGCCAGAATACACTGGCACACTTGTGAAGTGCGCCAGTACAAAACTACACTGGCGCACCTGCCAAGTGCGCCCATACAGATCCAGCACAGAATTCTAGAGTGCTCTATGATGACGTGTCTTCTTCTGAGTGGCTGGATGACCTGTCTTCGAGCTGGGTGGTTCTGATGACTTCTGGACTGATCTGAAGGCTCTAAATTACCCGATTCTCCTATTTAAACACCCCTAAACCTAGCTTTCTCTCCACACCAAACCATTGCAATGTTATGCTGCCTCCACCTTAATTAAATTAAATTAAATTTAAAATAAAACGCGAAGATTATTTCTTGAAGACTACGGCTAGGAATTAGGGATTTGCTTCTACAATCAAAGCAAGATTCAACGATTCGACGACTAGTTTATAGATTCGACTTCTACATCTTTCTTAGACCACGATCTGTAAGTTCCAGTTACTTTTAGATAAAAACTATAAATCTAATATGAGCATGGTATAAATTGGAAGTGATTTATGTATGATTCATATCTATTCTTGGTATCTTCTTGGATCTTGACTATTGGGAACATTGCCTACGACGTTGAAACTATTGTTAATGACATAAGAATATGACTATGCCTATGACTATGACGGTGAACATAAGACTGCCTATGACTATGAACAATAAGACTATTGCCTATGACTATGACAAGGACAATTGTGGTTATCACCTATGATTCATTGCCTAGGATTATGACTATGAAATTGGATCTAAGCTTGATTTTCTATTCAGACATATTTTCTTTATTTGTCCTTGGATCTTGATTTTGGGGATTTTTCTAATTAAGTTAGATCTATCCGTGTTCTTGAATCTAGATTATTATAATTCAAACCTTTTCATGTTCATAATGTTATGCCTGCAATGTTTTAATCAATTTATTCAGTTAGGTCATGCCTTGGAAATAAATTGATAATAGAGCAATGTTTATTATGTTGATCTATGCATGTGGTTCTATTCTATCATCATGTTGAATTCGGAATTAATGAATAACTCTATTCATATGTATAGGAACTTGGAGTATAACCCGTTATGACAAGTTGTGCAGTTTATCATGTTATGTAAGTTTAAGGTTGTGAAATCATATCACATATGTGACCAAATGTTAGATCTACATGTTTATGTGTATATGCTAAACCTATGTCATATTTAAAGATCACACTTATTCATATGTTCGTGATTGATTTGCAAGTTCACATATATGTAAGTTGATTTAGTCTATGTTGCAAATTCACATATATGTATGTTGGTCCAGTCTACGCTACAAGATCACGCCTATGATATTCATGTTGATTATTTTGTAAGTTCACACCTATGATGTTCATATTGACTATGCCGAAGATGCCAAGTTTACGCCTATGTCATGCTTATGTTAATGAATTGCTTTATGCCAATTTTGTGTACGTTGAATTAGGCCAAGTTTTTAGCCTAATATTATATGTCAAAAATCATGTGGACGAGAAATTAGGCTAAGATTGTTAGCCTAATATTTAGATGGGGTAACGTTGGGAAAAATTGGTAATCATAGGAAGCTTGGCATGAAACTTGCCTTGAAACTTGACAAGAACTTGACATGAAACTTGCCTTGAAAACCTGACACGAACTTGACATGAATCTTGAACATGGACATGACACTAGAATGAACTTGAAAATGGCCAACTCGAGGTTGGGTTGAGTTTGCAGTGTAATTCTGCCCGGAACCGCCCGGCAAATCCAGTCACTGCAAACAATAGGATCCAATGTGGGTAGTTGGTCATATCGCACTTGAAAACCCGAGGTCAGACTGAGTTGTGGTGTAATTCTGCCCGGAACCGCCTGGCATATCCAGTGACCACAACAACAGGTCTGATGTGAGAGGTTGGGGTGCATTAATGAATTAATGCCACATGATAGGGTTAAGTCATGAACATGTAAGACAACACTTAACCAACTTGATACATGATTCGTAGGTGGGTTAAGTCATGAACTTGAATGACAACACTTAAACAACTTGACATGCTAGACTGATAGGGGTTAAGTCACAAATTTAAAGAACAACACTTAACCTATTGGATGGAAACCCTAGTTACGCGGTCCGTTTCAGCAGTAACCCACTAGATGTATCATGGTACCCTAGGACTAGGCAGAGTGGGGCACGATTACTGGGCTGATTATAAGCGACCAGAACGACGGCTGTGTTGTTGCGCCAGTGTAGGTTTAGGCGGGCTATGGTCGTGCACGTGGTCGGGAGTTGGAAAAGCAGGCATTGGGCACCAGTAGGTTTATCTGTGCATTCTTGATTCGTGTCGGTGGTTGGCACCCTAGGGCTTGATACACCCTATGGTGGACCTAGCACAGGTGACTACATTCATGATAGGGTCGTATGACACAGACACACATGACGAGCTAGAACTTGTAGGGAGCCGATCGACTAGTGGATCGTTTCGTTGGACCTAGAAATGGGTCATTTCATGATATTGGGCCAAGGGATCATTCCATGATTAATATAAGACATGGGTTAGGATTCTAGTACAGTTGATGCAGCGAACATTGAATACGTGATGCTATACTTGATTTATACCTGATTTATCATGTTATCCTATTCTATCTTGCCTATCTTATCATCATCCGTATGTTTACTTTCAGTTTATACATGTCATGTTACCTTTATCTGCTTTTATGCTGAAAGTCACTTGGACTTACCAGTCTTTATGATTGGCCCGTTTTCTTTCGCCTCTTTTTCTTCCATCCCCCCCTAGGTTCTCAGGGAGGAAACTCTAGCACTTAGCTTGGATTTCACTTGCTTTCGGTTCAGCTCATGTACGGTTTGATCTTGAGTTATGCTATGGCTGCATCTGCTACCTTTGGGGAATTAAGCTACTTATGATGTTTTAAGTCTATGCTTCTTTATTTATGCAAGACAGAATTTGTTGTAATGGAAAACAATGACCTTGGCTATTTGATGTAAAAGGTTTTAACTCTTTTTGAAAGTAATGAAATTTAACTTTTGATTCTTCTGCTATTTTAACTTTGTTCTGTCTTGTAATATTTCTGTGTTTGTTTACCTCGATAACGCTCCTCCAAAAATAGTGCATTCCCTTTGTGAGTGACCCTAGCGTAGGTGGGGTGTTACAATTATTTTTGATTTAATAACTATCCCAATGTTACCCCCGTTTGTTCGTTCGTATTAATCACATAAAGTCATTGGGCCCGCATATTAGCCCAATTTATAAACAAGAGGTAAAGAAGGGAACATGCATAATATAGATTCAACTAAACATGTAAATTTTGCATAAAACTTTATTCATATAAATTAACATGTCACATGAACTTGCATATAATTTGGACTTAGATAATCATAAGCCTAAAACATGTTAATATGTAGATCTAGGCATGTGTGAACATAACCTCAATCATAAACTAGCATATGACATAATCATGACATGTCCAATCCCAAGGCATGTATAATTTTAACATTAACATATAGGTGTGAACTAGATCTAACAAGGTGAACTTGCATAAGTCCATTTTACAAACATGCATATAAATATAGATCTAGTTTTGGATCTAACATGTAACTTGCATATGAACATATGTATAATTAGATCATGACTGGGAACTATCATAAAACATATAACTTGCATTAATCATATGAACCTAGATAGATCTTGACATGGATCCAACATAAAACTTGTAACTTGCATATGAACATATATATAGGCATATGGATCTAACATAAAGCATATAAATATATGAATATATATATATATATATATATATGTAGATCTTGACTTGGATCTAACATAATACATACAACTTGCATTAATCATATAAACATATATATGTAGATCTTAACATGAAACATATAACTTGCATATGATATTGATAGTTTCATTCTCAGTCTTTAATAGATCCAACACCAAGTCCAATAAGCCACAAACATTCGATGACAATTCATGATAAAATCATCACAAGAAACAAACATGAATTAGAATCATCAATATTATACAACATGGTATAATTCTATTTTTCACTTTATATCAAATCACGTCTTAAATTTATTTACATCTAAAAGATAACTACACTTACAAAAGACAATCGTGATTTCTGGAATCTGTATTCTGAAGTTGAAATGCTCGCCTTTGATGTAGACAATAGTTGTTTTAGTTCAATTTTGATTTGATTTGGTTTGTCTCTTTTAATTTGCTTCAAGTTGAACGGCGACTACTCGAGGTTGTCCAACGGCAGCATGACGACTCTTGGTTTGATTTTTAATATGATTTACGGTTGAGGTATTAGGTTGCTTATATAGAAGTTTGATTTAATAGGAACTGTCAGATTAACCTAGAGCAAATTAAAGGCATTCAGACAATATAGAATAGCCACATCAGCCCTAGTGACTCAGCAAGGAGTCCATCAGAACCGATCAGATGCCACATCTGCCTTAGAGCGAATCGGCCCATGGGTTGACAGCCAAACACCCTGAATCAACCCCTAGTCGACCCAGCGGAGCTCGGGTCGACCTCAAAAATGGGCCGGTTCGGTTATTCCCCCTCCCGATTCGCTATTTTGAACTTTTTTGCATATTTATTTATTTAATATATATATATATTCTCATATGCATACAAACTTCAAGGCTTAATAACTTCTTCATAAGGTATCCGTTTTATGCAAACCAAATGTCTATCTTGACCAAAATTTTGAGATGAACGTAATAGCGCAACCCATTTCACTTAATTCTTCTTCTACAAATTAAGTGTTCTTGAATTTGTTAATTTTAATATTCTCAGAAAATTCGGGGTGTTACATTCTCCCTTCCTTAAAGGATTTCGTCCCCGAAATCTTCAAGTTAAGAAGAATGCATCTTAACATCCAATCATCCATCTACTCATCCATCATCCACAAGCATCCATTGTCCTTAAAAGACTTCTAATGCCATATGAACATATGTAGAGTGTGTGTATATGTCTCTTATCTAGTGCAAAATCAGGCGGTCTACTGATCCAGTTGACATCCTTAATGCGAATCATGAGAGTGCTATGAGTCCATTATGTATGCAATTTTTCCTATTCATAATTCTACATGAGTGCACAATCATTCATACAAATGCAACGTCCATATGATAACACATCAAGTTTCAATCCACATACAATTTCATGCGTTCATATGCAAATGCAATATGAGATTGAGCCGATCTAGAACCTAATGTGTATGTGCATATGCATCCACGAGCAATCACTAGCAACCACTTGCAACCACTTTGCAACCATCAACCGTAACATGTTTCAAATACATGTTAACATCCATTGATTTCTACTAAGGATCAAGAAATAGGAACGAGAAGACAACTAAGCATGAATAAACTTATGATAAAGGAGAGATCAAAGATGTACCCTCAGAAAGATAAGGGTAGGCTGCGTGTATCTTGCTTTCGGTCTCCCAAGTCGCGTCTTCTTTGTTGTCACTCCATTGTACTTTAACAAGTTTGACTTCACGGTTGCGTAGCTTTTTGACTTCCGTTCCCAAGATACGAGTTGGGATTCTTCTCACTGTTGCTTCTCGTTCCACTTCTACCTCTTCTAGTATCTTTGGTTCCACCACTTCCGCAGACTCATGTAAGCACTTCTGTAGGTGAGAAACATGAAAGGCATTGTGAACTCCAGCCAACTTTTCAGGTAGCTCTAATCTGTAGGCCATCGTCCCAATTCTTTCAATGATAGGAAATGGTCCTATGAATCTAGGTGCCAATTTCACTTTGGATACAAAGCAAACAACATTCCTCAAAGGAGATACTTTAAGGAGCACTCTGTCTCCAACCTCAAACTCAAGGTCGGTCCTTCTTTTATCTGCACAGGACTTCTGTCTATCTTGAGCAGTCTTCATTCGTCTTCTTATTAGGTCCACCTTTTCTGAGGTTTCCCTAATCATGTCTGGCCCAAGTATAAGCTTATCTGTGGATTCCCACCAACAGGTTGGTGATCGACACAGTCTTCCGTATAAGGCTTCGAAGGGTACCATGCCTATTGTAGCTTGGTAGCTATAGTTGTTGGCGAACTCCACCAGAGGAAGATGATCTTCCCATGTCCCTCCAAAGTCAAGAACACACAGTCTCAAGAGGTCTTCTAAGACTCTGTTCACCCTTTCCGTCTATCCAACGGTTTGGGGGTGGTAGGCCATGCTTAAACATAGTTGTGTGCCTACAACCTTTTGCAAACTCTTCCAGAACTCGCTTGTAAAGATAGGGTCTCTATGGCTTACTATGCTGGAAGGTATACCATGCAGTCGAACTATCTCTTTAAGATATAGAGATGCTAGAGATGAGGCAGTCCTTCTACTTTTGACAGGTATAAAGTGAGCGCTTTTTGTGAGCCGGTCCACTATTACCCAAATACTGGTATTGCTCCTTCTTGACCTAGGCAACCCATCAATAAAGTCCATCGAAATGCTATCCCATTTCCACTGTGGGACCTCTAGAGGATGAAGCAAACCACCAGGCTTCATCTACTCCTCCTTGACCTGCTGGCATATCATGCACTTAGAAACGAATTCAGTTACGTCCCTCTTCATGCCATTCCAAAAGAAAACTCTTTTACTGTCTTTATACATTTTGTCTCCGCCTGGGTGTATGGTCATCTTTGAATGGTGTGCTTCTTCTAGAACCGTTTTCACTAAATCTCTTACTTGTGGGACGCATAGCCTTCCATCCCATTTCAACCATCCCTTATCATCGATGGAGTATCTATTGAGGTGACTCGAAGTCTCACCCCTAATCATCTTATCTATCACATCTACTAGCTGAGAGTCTCACGTTGTGCGGTTCCTATTGAGTCAAAAAGTGTAGGCTGCACTTCCAGTGTTGCTAACAAGCCAGGTACAAATTCAGAGAAGGGTCTAAAGTCAAAGTTGGCTATGTACTCCAATCTTTGCCTTTCTACAAAGAGAGGGCTTAAGGTCAGCTTCTTTCTACTCAGAGCGTCTGCAACCCCATTGCACTTCCCAGGAGTATAGGAAATCTCAAAATCATATGAGGCAAGAAACTCCATCCATCTTTGCTACCTCAAGTTGAGATCTTTCTGCGAGAAAAGGTACTTCAATGATTTATAGTTCATAAATAATTCAAACTTCTCACCTAGGGGATAATGGCGCCAAGACTTAAGAGTGAAAACGATGGCCGCCAATTCTAGGTCGTGTGTTGGGTAGTTTTTCTCCTCATGTACTTTCAACTGCCTTCCACCATAAGCTACTACCTTCCCTTCTTGCATCAAGACAGCGCCTAATCCTGTACCTCATGCATCTATGTATACGGTAAACATCTTGCTCCCATCAAGCAATGTCAGAACTGGGGTTGTTGTTAGAGCCCTTTTCAAGCGTTGGAAAGCAATATCGCAATCCAAATCTCAAGCGAAAACTAGGTTCTACTTCGTCAACCTTGTAAGTGGAGCTGAGATTTTCGCAAAGTCTTTTATGAACTTCCGGTAAAAGCCTGCTAGCCTGAGAAAGCTTCGGACTTCAGTTGCGTTTCGTGGAATCTTCCAATCTTGCACAGCAACCACTTTTGCGGGGTCCACGGCTAACCCCTCTTTGGACACCACATGTCCAAGGAATCTAACTTCTTCTCTCCAGAAATAGCATTTGGAGAATTTAGCTTTCAACTGATGTGCATGGAGAGTATCCATGACTTCCCTTAAGTGCTGAGCATGCTCTTCCTCACTCTTCGAGAAGATCAAAATATCGTCCACGAAGACGACCACAAACTTATTGAGGAATTCCCGGAACACCCTGCTCATCAAGTCCACGAAATAGGCAGGTGCGTTTGTCAAGCCGAAAGCCATGACAAGCCACTTGAAGAAACCATCCGGGGTCCTAAATGCGGTCTTGTCAATGCTATCCTCAGCCACTCTTAGCTGATGAAACCCGGTAGCTATATCTAGTTGGGAGAAAACGAATGCACCTACGAGCTGATCAAACAGATCGCCAATTCTTGGGAGTGGGTGCCTATTCTTCTTGGTCAGCTTGTTCAGCTCCCTATAATCCACGCATAGGCGGAGTGAACCATCGGCTTTTGTCGGGAACACTACTAGAGCACCCCATTCAGAAATACTCCGTCTTATGAACCCCTTTTCAAGCAGTCTTTAACTTGCTTGCTGAGTTCTTTTCTCTCCCTTGGAGCCATGTGTCTAACGGGTAAAGAAACGGGTTTTGCATTGTCAACGAGGTATATGCGGAAGTCTATCTCCCGCTTCGGAGGTAAGCCCTTTACCTCTTCAAACACATCCGAGTATTCATGGACCACTCTAACAGACTGCAAATTCTCAACAGACGCATCAAGAGATTCTAGATAACTTAGCATAACAGAATTCATGGGATTACAAGAGATTTCGAGAGTGTTACCGAGGCGAGTCATGAGTCTAACCACTCTCTTTTCACAATCGAGGATGACACCATTATTGGATAGTCAGTCCATGCCTAGAATCAGCCCATAGCCCGTGAAGCCCAAAACATAAGCATTACATTTAAACCCAACGCTTAAAATAGAGATTTCCAAATCCAAACAAATCATTGACAAATAAACCGAGCCCCCAATTGGATTTGAAACAACCAAGGGATCCTCTACTATATGGGTGTCTAGGTGCATAGATTCAACTAAAGCAGTAGATATAAAAGAATGCGATGTGCCAGAATCAAAGAAAGTACGAATAGGATTATCAAACAGATAAACTAAACTCTCAATAGAAATATGTCTACCTCGTTCCTGCAGAGGTGCAACGAGAGCATGAACCCGCCCTCCAGAAGATGATCCAGTCCTCTGTCCCTGCCCTTGCCTTTTTGGGCAGTCCTTAGACAAGTGTCCATTATCCCCGCACTGGAAACAAGCGCCCAATTTCCTCTTTTTCTTTCTACAGTCTCTAGCCAAGTGTCCAGGTATCCCACAGAAATTGCACTTCATCTTCTTACGGAACTTATTATCCTTCCCGCCTTTCTTGGGGTCCATCTTCTTGTTCTGAGATTTATCTCCTTTCTTGTTTTGAGTCTCTTCCTTCTTCACCTCCTTCTTGCCATTTTTGTTCTCCTCTTGCAACAGAGCCATGTCCACCAGTCTCTCGTAAGTTGCTCCCATAGGTATATGAGACATTGCCAAACCTTGCAGTGGCTCATTCAGTCCTTTGGAAAAGCGGAGAGCCTTCTTGTGTGGAGTGTTAACTAACTCCAGTCCAAATCGAGCAAGCTGGTTGAATTTATTGACGTATTCTTTGACCGACAAGTTGCCCTGTTTAAGTGATAGGAACTTCACCATTTGCAGACTCTGTTCAACTTTTGAGAGGAACTTCATTTCAAATCTCGCCCTGAAGTCCTCCCAAGTCTCTATCGGTCTTTTAGCATTAGTGACTTCCTACCAGAAGGAGGCCTCGTCTTTGAGAAACCACACCACCAACTGTAGTTTCTGCCTCTCATCTACTTCAAAGATAACGAATAAGTCCTCAGTCTCTTTGAGCCAGTTTCTAGCTTCCACGAATGATTCGCTCCCCTTAAAGTCTTTCCCACCCATGGATCTAAAGTCTCTACAGATCTTTGAGAAAGCATTTCCTCTCGGAGGAGGAGGAGGAAGTAACGACCCGCATTCTACACATCATAGGATCGTAGAATATTTATTTCTTTCACATACGAAGTCGTATGGTCATGTAACAGCGAGTCATTGAAATGTTTGGTCATGACTCTAAGTGTTTGGCTTGGTCACAGCAGGGTTTCTACAAGTCGGGATCCGTCGTTACCTCAATTTGTCTAGTGTTCCAAAGTGGTAGATATCGTATGCTTTACGCACTGAGTGAGAGATGTGAGGATGGTTGCCATGGATGATTTGTTTGCTATCATTATGACATGCACACCCCACCCCCGTATCCTTACACTATTTATTATGGCACCTTAGAGCATTGTACGGTATGTGGTACTAACTCTTTGGTTGCAGGTCCAGGTTCAGGTATGGTTTAGTATACCTGTTATTATTCTGTCTAGATGCTTATCGCTCATACCAGGCTTTATGTCTGACCCAGAGTTTTATTTCTCCTCTTATTACTCTGGGTGCTCACACGAGCAGACTAGAGACAGGTTAGCTGGTGATGCACGGGTAGATGATCCGGAGACGGGCAAGAGGCTTCCACGTAATACATATATATAGTATTCTCCATGTGTTGTTGAAGATCACTGCTTGGGCATTGGTGGTGTATCTTCTACTTTGACTTTCTTTTGTTTAGAGACAGTGGACTTTGAAAAGTTGTAATAAGCTGTATTTGGATTTCCGCTGCTCTGATGTTGATGTTGATTTTAGCTATCAGCTTATGCACTGTCTCACCTGTTTTATGTCAAGTATGTAATCATTATTATATTTTATCCCATGCGCTGTGAGACATTCTACAGGTTCCTTGATTAGTTCATTCTCTTCTTTTCTTTCTTCTGACGACCGTCCCGTGCTAGTCGGGCATGTGTACAACGCACTTTCGGAGGAAATGCAGGCTGGTGCGGGGCGGGCCGTCACACTTGGTATCAGAGCTCTAGGTTGCGTAGTTAACCTAGGGAAGTTATCAGGGAGAGATAATATACGTATACGAGAGAGCGTATTTGTGATTACTTTGGTTTTTAAAAGCTATATATATATACTATTACTAGTATAAGAATGAAGTCGTACTGCACTAGCACCAATATGGAGTCGTTAATCGTTTCCTTTTTCAGATTGACGATGAGCCGATATGTTAGAGGTACCGGTAGAGGGGCCAATAATGGGAATGCTGCTGACATGAGGACGATGTTTACTGACCTCATGAGAGAGATGCTTAGAGATGTACAGAGGGCAGCTCCCAATGGTGGGAATGGTGGTGGTCCAATAGTGTAGGCACCAAGAGTCGACTTCACCAAGCTGAATAAGGATTATACTAGCCTTGGTGGGAAGCCGTTCCACGGAACGGAGTCGGCCACGGATGTTCAGGATTGGGTGGATAGTTGCGAACGTATCTTCGAGGATTTGGGTATCGAGGATGCGATGAAGAGAAAGCTAGCGTCCCGTTAGCTGCAAGGGCGGGCGATGAATTGGTGGAATGCTATAAAGGCAGCTACTCCCGAAGATCAGATTACTTGGGAGCAGTTTAAGGCTCGCTTTAGCGAGAAGTTCATTCCAGCTGCTCAGAAGTCAGTGCTGTTTAAGAAATTCTTGGAGCTCAAGCAGAATGGCAGAGCTGTCTCGGAGTATATCGCTGAATTCGACACTTTGTCGAAATATGGGTTGTCTCTTATTGATACTGCCGAGAAAAAGAATGAGAAATTCATAACTGGTTTGGATCAGTACTTGGGGGAAAAACTTATCAACCACATCGATGAGACGTTTGAATCGATTGTGGGGAAAGCGTTAAGATCAGAAAGTCTCTACCCTAAGTCGAAGACTGAGGTTGCTTCTGCAGAAGAGCCAAAACCACAAGCATGTGGTGGAGGCAAGGGTGGTTCCCAGAATAAGAGAAAGCAGAATCAAGCTATGGATGGCCAGAAGAAAAAGAATAGGCAAGATGTGGAGTGCTTCAGCTGTGGTAAGAAGGGCCATTATGCTAGTAATTGTCGGGCCAAGCCAGCGGATAGGAAGTGCTTCAACTGTGGCCAAATGGGACATCACAAGGACAAGTGTCCACAGCCCCCTAAGGAAAAGCAAATGGTGAAAGCCTACGCTCTTAATGCTATTCCTTCTTCGTCGAATGCCCCAACAACGGCGGAGAAGGGAAAGAATGTCGTCATTCAAGGTATGCTTTATGTTTATGATGTTCCTGTTAGAGTTTTGTTTGATACCGGAGCTTCCAGTTCTTTCATATCTAGTGACCTGGTAGATAGGTTGGGATTGGAACCCGAGATTGTCGATAGACCTTTAGTAGTGACGAACCCGATTGGTGGTTCGACTAGCCTTAGCATGATTTGTCGTAATGTGGTCTTATCGAGTCATGGATGCATGTTTGTTTGTGATTGCTTTGTTTTGGGCTTTACTGGGTTTGGCATTATTTTGGGAGTAGATTGGCTCCGAAGGTATGGGGTGGTGGTAGACTGTGAAGGCTTTTTGGTGACAGCTAGAGCGGATGATGGGCGGAGGATAGTGTTTGGTGGTCTACCCAGTGAGGGGGTATTGGCTAGTTTTCTAAACTCCCTTGACATTCTGCATAGTGAGTTGTCAGGTTTGCCCGTGGTTGGCCAGTATCCGGATGTTTTCGAAGAAGTGACCGGATTTCCACCACACCGAGAGATTGAGTTTCGTATTGATTTGGTAAAAGATGCCAGACCTATAGTGATGCCACTTCGTCGTATGTCACCAAGGGAGCAGCGAGAGCTCGAGGTGCAAGTCAGCGATCTTTTGAAGAAGGGATTTATCAGAAGGAGTGTTTCTGAATGGGGAGCACCAGTTGTGTTTGCTACCAAGGCGGATGGTTCCCTTCGTTTTTGTGTAGACTACCACGAGTTGAATAAAGTGACGAGGAAGAATAAGTATCCTCTACCGCGGATAGATGATTTGTTCGATCAGTTGAGTGGCGCGAGAATATTTTCTCAGTTGGATCTCGCGACAGGTTTTCATCAGCTTAGAGTGGAAGCTGAGAGTATAGCTAAAACGGCATTTCGAACGCCGTCTGGATTTTATGAATGGTTGGTTATGCCATTTGGGCTGACCAATGCCCCAGCATATTTTGTGGATCTTATGAATAGGGTATTCAGAGATCAGTTGAATAAGTTTGTCCTTGTGTTCGTTGATGATATTTTGGTTTATTCGAGGACAGAGGAAGAACACAAGGAACATCTAAGAGTAGCGATGGAGGTGTTGAGAAAACACCAATTGAAAGCCAAGTTTTCTAAGTGTCACTTCTGGAAGAGGGAAGTGAGGTTCTTGGGCCATGTTGTATCAGAGAACGGTATTGCCGTGGACCCAACAAAGGTGGCTACGGTACAAGATTGGCCTACGCCCAAGAATGCAACAGATGTGAGAAGTTTCTTGGGATTAGCTGGATATTATCGTAAGTTTATCCAAGGTTTCTCCAAGATAGCAGCACCATTGACCCAGTTGACCAAGAAGAATCAAACTTTTGTCTGGGATGAAAGGTGCGAGAATGCATTCAAAAGTCTAAAGGACAAGTTGACAAGCGCACCAGTGTTAGTCATTCCTAAGGGGGATGAAGAGATGACGGTATACACGGATGCCTGTGGTACCGGACTGGGTGCTGTATTGATGCAAGGCGGTAGGGTTGTAGCTTACGCAAGTCGGCAATTGAAACCGCACGAGAGAAGATACCCTACCCATGATTTAGAATTGGCAGCGATCGTGTTCGAGTTAAAGATGTGGAGACACTATCTCTTGGGAGAAAGATTTGAGCTGTTTACAGATCATAAGTCGTTGAAGTATCTATTCTCCCAGAAGGATTTAAATCTCCGTCAACAGAGATGGTTAGAGTTCTTAGCTTCCTATGATTTTGACATCGCATACACACCGGGAAAGGGCAATGCGGTGGCTGATGCATTGAGTAGAAGACATGCCAGCTTAGGGGCTATGTTCCTTGAAAGGAAGCAACTGGAGTTTATCGCGGGGTTTGATTTCAGACCAAGGTGCGAATTGGATCCAGAAATGTTAGCAAGTTTGACGATCGGACTCACTTTGATTGAAAGGATCGGCTCTAGTCAGAGGGACGATCCTAACCTATTGGAAATCATCTCCAAGTTAGAGATGGGTATCGATGAGGAGATGAACAAGTATGGGCTTGATCGAGATAGATGGCTTAGAAGGAATGGAAAGCTTGTTGTACCCAATGTCAATGGATTGAGGGATGAAGTGCTTAGAGAATGTCATCACTCAAAGCTGACTATACACCCCGGTGGTAACAAGATGTATCGAGATATGAAGCAGACTTACTACTGGGAAGGGATGAAAAGAGACGTTGGGAAGTTTATATCCAAGTGCATGAATTGCCAGCTAGTTAAAGCCGAGCAAAAGAAGCCTAGTGGGTTGTTACAGCCCTTAGAAATTCCCGAATGGAAATGGGAGCAAGTCTCGATGGATTTCATTGATGGTTTACCAAGGACTAGATCGGGATATGACAGCATTTGGGTAATTGTAGATCGACTGACTAAAAGTGCAAGGTTTATACCAGTCAAATCGACCAGAACGGCAGCTAAGTTAGCAGAATTGTATATGAAGTGGGTAGTGAGATTTCATGGAGTACCTAAAAGCATTGTGAGCGACCGAGACCCGTTGTTCACTAGTGGGTTTTGGAAGAGCTTACAAGAGGCTCTAGGGTCAGAGTTACATCTCAGTACCGCATATCATCCTCAGACCGACGGTCAGACGGAAAGGGTGAATCGTATTTTGGAAGATCTCTTGAGAGCATATATATTGGATTTTGGTGGATCATGGGATGACCATTTGCATCTAGTAGAGTTTGCATATAATAATAGCTACCAATCCAGTATCGGTATGGCTCCGTTTGAAGCTTTGTACGGAAGACCGTGCAACTCACCATCATGTTGGATAGAGACTGGCGAGAAGTTTATGCTTGGACCAGAGGTGGTGAGGGAAACTTCAGATAAGATCAAAATCATTCAACAACGAATGAAGGCTGCCCAGGATAGGCAGAAGAGTTATGCTGATAAGAGGAGAAGAGACCTAAAATTCTCCGTTGGTGACTTGGTGTTTGTCAAGACTTCTCCGTTGAAGAGCGTAATACGATTCGGTAGGAGAGGCAAGTTGGCACCAAGATTCGTTGGCCCATTCCCTGTTCTTGAACTAGTCGGGAATTTGGCATATAGAATTGAATTACCAGAGAAGATGGCGGGAGTTCACAACGTATTTCATGTTTCCCAACTAAGGAAGTTCGTTCACGACTCAGATATGATTATTTCACCTGATCAGTTAGAAGACTTCGAAGTAGAACCCGAGGCGGTTGGGAACCGCAAGCCGGCCCGTATTGTCGCGCACGACATGAAGCAACTTCGAAGGAAGGCGGTGAAGCTAGTCAAGGTACAGTGGAGCGAGGACGAGAATGATTGTACTTGGGAGACAGAGGAGAACATTAGGAAGTCACACCCAGAACTCTTTGCCTGGTAAGATTTTGGCTTCGATTTAGTTTTTCCGCATGCTAGGATAGGCTTGTTTGCTTGTTTTGCATGATTGATTGTTGTATGTGGTTGTTAGGCATGCGGGATCCTTTGTATGTTTTGGGTTAAGGAATTTCGGGGACGAAATTTCTTAAGGGGGGGAGAGTGTAACGACCCGCATTCTACACATCATAGGATCGTAGAATATTTATTTCTTTCACATACGAAGTCGTATGGTCATGTAACTTTGGGGGACGACTATTGGGGTCATTTCCCATGTTCATGATTTTTCCCGATTTTTAAATGACCATTTTACCCCTAGTTGGCACTGTTTTGGCCATAACTTTTGGCTGGAAAGGAATTTTGACCTGAAACCACTTCCATTGGCTCCGGATGATGGTTTCTCTTTCCGTAGAGTGGTCATATTAGCCAAACGGACTCACCGTTTGGGAGATATGGCTAAAACAAGTTTCAGATGGTGAAAAACAGCTTAATTGGGCCTAACCGGGTGATTAGCAGCTAGGCCCAGAGGGGGATTTCGGGTTTAGGGGTATATAAGGGCTGATTAGGGTTAGAAAACATTTCTTTAGGCATTTTCCAGCCGCCACTTTCATCCTTAGACACTCTAACAATGGCTTCCTACATCTAAAACACCCCAAATCACTTTCTAATTGAAGATTAGGCTTAGCAGCATTAAATTAAGAAGAAAAAGCACCAAAGCAAGGTTAGAGCTGCTGTTGGACATCAGTATTCGCCCCAAATCAGAGGAGTTTCAGTTCTGAGAATTTTGTTTGTGGCCAAGGTGAGTGATTTGCATAGTTTTTGCACTAATTACGGTAATTAAGGGTAATTAGTGAAGATTAGTGAATTTATACACTAATAAATTCTGGAAAAATGTTTAGAAATTCGAAAATAATATTTTATGTCTCTTAAGAAATTTGGTTCGATTTGATTAAGTTTTATTAACCCTATGATTAAATTTACGTAAAAATTCTTAAGGGAAAATTTGGGGTTTTGACCATGTTTGATCCACTTTACATGCTATGATTTGTGTTTTGGGTGTTTGTAGTCGATACTATATGTTGCTATGACTGTATGATATGTTTTGTGATTGTCTAGAAGTGTTAGTTTGGTCAAAAACGCCGTCGAATGGCGAAAAACAGTTGCTGGAACGAAGTGCAGGAAATAACCGGATCGGATCGCCCCTTACGCTCTGCGAACCGAACCAATCGCAGCTCCGATCGCCACGTACTGATGGACCACAAACCGATCCACTTCAGAAGCTCACGATCTGAACCGATGTGCCTCCACGACCGAAGGGAAGTGCCACGAGCTATGGAGCACGACCCGAACCAGTGGGAGTGCCTCGACCCGATCCGACCTGGTGAAGGCGATGCGATCCGCGAACCGATCCGAGGTGGAGCACGATCCGACGATGGCGACCCGACCTGGAGAGTGTGCCACGATCCGAGCTGGGGGAGGAGTTTACTCACGATCCGACGGTGATGACTACGAACTGAATGAAGACCGATCCGGAAGTGAAGACTATAACCCGAGATGCAAAGGAAGTCCAAATGAGAAGTTAGAGCTCAAGATTCAGATGGGAATCAACGAGTTCGCTTCATGGTTGGGCTTTGCTGCGGGACGCGTGCCAAAGAGTTATCGACGTCTATAGCTTTGGACCACTATGGTAGGAGGTATGAAGGCGGATTCAGGGCCATTATGGCATCGGTAGGACCGAGGGCTACGACCAATGAAGCGAGTCATTGAAATGTTTGGTCATGACTCTAAGTGTTTGGCTTGGTCACAGCAGGGTTTCTACAAGTCGGGATCCGTCGTTACCTCAATTTGTCTAGTGTTCCAAAGTGGTAGATATTGTATGCTTTACGCACTGAGTGAGAGATGTGAGGATGGTTGCCATGGATGATTTGTTTGCTATCATTATGACATGCACACCCCACCCCCGTATCCTTACACTATTTATTATGGCACCTTAGAGCATTGTACGGTATGTGGTACTAACTCTTTGGTTGCAGGCCAGGTTCAGGTATGGTTTAGTATACCTGTTATTATTCTGTCTAGATGCTTATCGCTCATACCAGGCTTTATGTCTGACCCAGAGTTTTATTTCTCCTCTTATTACTCTGGGTGCTCACACGAGCAGACTAGAGACAGGTTAGCTGATGATGCACGGGTAGATGATCCAGAGACGGGCAGGAGGCTTCCACGTAATACATATATATAGTATTCTCCCTGTGTTGTTGAAGATCACTGCTTGGGCATTGGTGGTGTATCTTCTACTTTGACTTTCTTTTGTTTAGAGACAGTAGACTTTGAAAAGTTGTAATAAGCTGTATTTGGATTTCCGTTGCTCTGATGTTGATGTTGATTTTAGCTATCAGCTTATGCACTGTCTCACCTGTTTTATGTCAAGTATGTTATCATTATTATATTTTATCCCATGCGCTGTGAGACATTCTACAGGTTCCTTCATTAGTTCATTCTCTTCTTTTCTTTCTTCTGACGACCGTCCCGTGCTAGTCGGGCATGTGTACAACGCACTTTCGGAGGAAATGCAGGCTGGTGCGGGGCAGGCCATCACAGAGGAGGAGCAGTAGCTGGGGGAGGATGAATTTCTGTTGGGCCCGCGTCATTGGCCCTAGCTTCTAGGTATCTCCTGAACCAGCCAGCTATCGGTACACCCTCTGGAAGGTTAAGATCCCCAGACATGCTGAAACAAAAAGGAAAGATTCAAAACGAAGGATAGAAAGATAGTGCATATGGCTTTGGGAATTATGCCTTTTTAAATTAACATTTTTTCTTGAAAATGCTTCTTTACGACTTCTTTTTGAAAAATAGTTTCAAAATTTTTATCCGATCTGGTAACCTTTAGCTCTGATACCAAGTGTAACACCCCACCTCCGTTAAGGTCACTCTCAAAGGGAATGCCTTAACTTCGGTGAAGCTTTTTAAGGTACAAGATACTAATAAATTACAAGATAGAAAATTTATGCAGCGAAAAAAGATCAATATTATTTAATAAATACTTGTTTAACACAACAATTCAACAACTGTTTCAATCTTCCAAATTATTACAACTTTCATTTGTCTTGAAAACATAAAGAAGCAATACTGAAAATAAAAGACATAAATCCCCAATAAGTGCTTGACCATAGCCATAGCTCAAAAAGGAAAGTCTAAGCCTTACATCTACGGTCTTCAAGCTTTGGCTAACCTGGACTAAGTAGAAGTGTTTCTTCCCTGCGGACCTGGGGGGGGGACGGAAGAAAAGAAGCGAAAGGAAAATGGGTCAGACATAAGTCTGGTAAGCCCAGTTATTTAATAGCATGTAACAAGTAACAGACTATGATATGAATAAACTAAACTTAGAATGATACCACAAGTATAGGGCAGTCCTAAAACGAGGTAAAGTAAGATTTAACTAGATTTGGCTGTCGCACCCACTTTTACTTCTCTGCACCCACTAAGATCTGTTTAACTAGCAATGTATGTTCATGATAAAGTGATCCCATTCATGTATTGATCGGCTCCTACTTGCATTCATGTATTCTCGGTGTCATGCGGCCCCACGTGATTTTTAAGTACTTGTGCTGGTTCCAGTATAGGGTGTATCAAGTCCTATAATGGCAACCCTGACACGATTCAAAGATGCACAAGTGTACGTCTGGTGCCCAGTGCCTTCTTTTTCCACTTCGAAGCCTGTGCACGCCCGTACTCTGTCGGAACGTACACTGATGCACCTAACTGCCGCCCTTTTGACCGCTTTTATTCAGCCCAGTAATCGTGCCCACCCTGCCTAGTTCAGGGTACCTTGATACATCCATGTGGGTTACTGCTGAAACGGGTCCCCATTACTAGGGTTTTTCTAGTCAACATGCTAAATTGGTTAAGTGTCCTTGGTTTGACTTAACCCTTATCAATCTTGTTTAGTTAACATGTTAAGTTGGTTAAGTGTTTCCTCAATTACTTAACCCCACCAATCTTTTCTTGTTAACATGTTAAGTTGGTTAAGTGTTCCCTTAGTTACTTAACCTCACCATTTCTAGATTGATTGTTCATGAGCTTTAATTAACTAATTAATCAAAGCACCAACCACTCACATTAGACAGGTATTGTTGTGGTTACTGGATGTGTCGGTCGGTTCCGGGCAGTTTTACACCACAACTCAGTCTAACCTCGGGTCTTTCGGGGCTTGATGCACTAATCTCTCACATTAGACAGGTATTATTGTGGTTACTGGATGTGCCGGTCGGTTTCGGGCAGGTTTACACCACAACTCGGTATAACCTTGGGTTAGGCATATTCATCTTTTACATTTTATATATGTGAATTTTCTACAAGTGTTTCATGTCACATATTTTAATTATGTTCAAGACTAATGGTATAAATTATACCATTCATGGCCTTAACAATTTACGTGGTTTTGGCCCCCCTACATTATTTTTGATTTAATAACTATCCCAACGTTACCCCCGTTTGTTCGTTCGTATTAATCATATAAAGTCATTGGGCCCGCATATTAGCCCAATTTATAAACAAGAGGTAAAGAAGGGAACATGCATAATATAGATTCAACCAAACATGTAAATTTTGCATAAAACTTTATTCATATAATTTAACATGTCACATGAACTTGCATATAATTTAGACTTAGATAATCATAAGCCTAAAACATGTTAATATGTAGGTCTAGGAATGTGTGAACATAACCTCAATTATAAACTAGCATATGACATAATCATGACATGTCCAATCCCAAGGCATGTATAATTTTAATATTAACATATAGGTATGAACTAGATCTAACAAGGTGAACTTGCATAAGTCCACTTTACAAACATGCATATAAATATAGATCTAGTTTTGGATCTAACATGTAACTTGCATATAAACATATGTATAATTGGATCGTGACTTGGATCTATCATAAAACATATAACTTGCATTAATCATATGAACCTAGATAGATCTTGACATGGATCCAACATAAAACTTGTAACTTGCATATGAACATATGAATATATATATAGGCATAGGGATCTAACATAAAGCATATGAATATATATATATATATATATATATATATATATATATATATATATGTGTGTGTGTGTGTGTGTGTGTGTGTGTGTAAATCTCGATTTGGATCTAACATAATACATACAAAATTGCATTAATCATATAAACATATATATATATAGATCTTAACACGAAACATATAACTTGCATTTGATATTGATAGTTTCATTCTCAATCTTTAATAGATCCAACACCAAGTCCAATAAGCGTCAAACATTCCAAGACAATTCATGATAAAATCATTACAAGAAACAAACATGAATTAGCATCGTCAATATTATACAACATGGTATAATTCTATTTTTCACTTTATATCAAATCATGTCTTAAATTTATTTACATCTAAAAGATAACTACACTTACAAAAGACAATCTTGATTTCTGGAATCTGTATTCTGAAGTTGAAATGCTCGCCTTTGATGTAGACAATCGTTGTTTTAGTTCAATTTTGATTTGATTTGGTTTGTCTCTTTTAATTTGCTTCAAGTTGAACGGCGGCTACTCGAGGTTGTCCAATGGTAGCATGACTGCTCTTGGTTTGATTTTTGATATGATTTACGGTTGAGGTATTAGGTTGCTTATATAGAAGTTTGATTTAATAGGAACTATCAGATTAACCTATAGCAAATCAAAGACATTCAGACAAGATAGAATAGCCACATCAACCCTAATGACTCAGCAAGGAGCCCATCAGAACCAATCAGATGCCACATCTGCCTTAGAGCGAAACGGCCCACGGGTTGACAGCCAAACACCCAGAATCAACCCCTAGTCCACCCAGCGGAGCACGGGTCGACCTAAAAAATGGGCCGATTCTGTTATTCCCCCTCCCGATTCGCTGTTTTGAACTTTTTTGCATATTTATTTATTTAATTTTTATATATATCTATATATAAATATTTCTTTTATGCATACAAACTTCAAGGCTTAATAACTTCTTCATAAGGTATCCGTTTTATGCAAACCAAATGTCTATCTTGACCAAAATTTTGAGACGAACGTAATAGCGCAACCAATTTCACTTAATTCTTCTTCTAAAAATTAAGTGTTCTTAAATTTGTTAATTTTAGTATTCTCAGAAAATTCGGGGTGCTACACAAAATCTTTAAGACGAAATCCAGATTTTTCTCTTTCATTAGAAAATTATTATTCTGTAGGTCCTAACGCTTCTAGTTTCATCAAATTCCGACTAAGACCGAGTTCTATAGACTCAATTGAAGTTCAGAATGCCAATTTACGAACTACCGCGCTGCGGCGAGTTCGTTTTAATTAAAATTAAATATAACGTTTAAAAACTTCATTATAAAATAATTACAACTCCATTTTCAATAAATTGGACCTATTATCCAAAACTAACTTTACAATTTAGACTATTCAAACTCATCGATTATTTCATTCCACATTCTTAACTCGATTATGAATTTATTTAAAAATCAATTTCTATATTAAATTATTTATAAAATTCGATATAATCGAAATTCAATTATAAATTTCTTTTATGGGAAATCAATTAATTCAACATCATTTATCATTACAAACTAATATCATCCCTTGATAATGGTGAAGTTGTTCAAGTTGGGGTATTTTATTTACCTCTCGAACCCTGACCGACAACGTTTTATCTTGAGATGGATAAGAGTTTGTAATACAAAACCGCCATTACTTAGCAATAAATCTCCTCTTCTATCTCATTTAAAAATATGATTTTAAAATGCTATTTCTTATATTTGGATAAATCAATTTTCCAATTATATAATAAACATTACTTCATCATCTTTATAAACATTGTTTATAAATCGACTTCCTTATTTTATATTGAACAAGCTTTCATTTAAAATTTCAATTAAAGCTCGATTCCCATTTCAAACATTTTATTATCATAGCATATATATATAATTTATTTCCATATTAAAGCTCAAATTTCTATTTACTACAATTCTGATATCTTTTGAAAATAATTTTATTCCTATAAATTCGACATAGTCGAATTTATATCATAAATCCATTTGGATTTTATTTCAATTCATTTTACAATTCCGAACATTGAAATAAATTTCATTATTTCTTTTTGAAACGAAAAATTATAAATCCGTTTCTAAATTCATACTTGAATTTAAATTTATAAATTATCCAATGAAAATTCCTCTCCTTTATTAATAAACATCGTTTATAAATTTCATTTCTGGTATTTAATATTGAAACCGATTTCTATTTCAAATTCCATTTGGATTCACAATTTCTACTTCGAAAAGTAAATTTTCCTTTTTAAATTCAAACTTGAATTAAAATTTAATATTATCAAATGATAGTGTTTCTTTCCATTCATAAACATCTCTTATAAATTCAATCCTTGTTTTTATTATTAAAAACAAGTAAATATTTCTAAATTCATTTGAAATTCCATTTCGAATCCGAAAAAACAATAAATTTTCCATTTAAAATCTAAAAAATCCTTATATTATTTATATTTTTAAATATCAATCTTTAGGGCCAGTGATATTTTAACAACCATAAACAGCAAATTATCAATCACAGGTCAAAAACACATCATATATGATAATATATATGGAAACAAACAATTATAAATTTTGAGGGATCTAGTTGGATCCCTCCAACTTGTTTTCCTGCATCCATAGATGTCAGGCAACATAAATAATACCAATCCTGCTTCAAGGTCATCCACTCATATATCGTGCGGCGATGGGGTCATCCGCTAATGATACTCCGGGCATCTGCTAATGGTACTGCGGGAAATCCAATATATATATATATATATATATATATATACACATATATATAATAGCCACAATCACCAAGCCTAGGTTTAACTAACATATATAATAACCAAGAATGATAAATAATTTTCAAATACATCCAAGCAGCCAACAATTAATTTTTTAATGATAAAAATAAATTTTTAAATGAGATTTACTCACCTTGATTTTTATTGGCCGAATACCCTTTTAAATTCCATATTGTCTCGGCTGGTTTCAATTGAATTCATTTTGTACCTACGATGATTTATTTATTTTTAATGATTTGTCGATTATTTATTTAGATTAACTTACTATAAATAAATAAACAAATAATTCTAAGAATTTTCAAATTATTGAACAACGTATAGCTTGTTATCTCCGCATATCACTCGACCAATCACCAACAATTCGGCCATCGTTGATTGCAATGAGCCCCAAAACTGACTTTGACATTTCGTCTAACAACTCACAATCAAGTTGTTATTCCCCTTTAACACTCACAGTCATAGCCTACTAACCGTTGCACCATCTACATTACTCTTATTGCCATGCCTTTCTGGTCATCAACACATTGGAATCCTACCAAACAGCTACTGTCAAACACTTCCAGCGAACAAGAGACATGGTCGTTCCTTTCATCAACTCAACTCACTCTCCTATTACAATCCAAGATTTTGAATGCCACTACCTCCATTTTCTTCCTCTTCATAAGCTCCACCCACATACCAATAGGCTAAAACTCGACATCCATCTGCGAATGCCGACTTTGGCTTCCTGAACTAAATATCACACTCCCCAAATCACACCGCACTCCTCACGCAACTTCATAGTGACAATCTCGACCTAAATCCATCGTTGAACTCCTGCCTTTCTGAATCACAACACTTTAAATCACTTAATCACACCCCTAACCACTACGATTTCTCCCATCGCACAACACTGCAACAGTAACGACCCTTGAATCAATCAGCGCACCCATTCCCCTAGTTGTGAGCGCTCTCTTATTGATGCTGAACTTCAAATAATTATGCTATTCGCGATTTTGAATTTACTCTTGTTTTTTATACAGATCAATTTAGAGAATGAAAGGGGCAAAGTGAGAATTTGGCCATTTTTATTGAAGCTTGCAAATCGATTTTTACTGAGTAATTGGTTTTATGGAATTTATTGAAGATTTAGAGGGGAACGACATGATTTCCATTTTTCCCGAAGGAAAAAAATGAGGGGGGGGGGGGCGAGATAAATAGACGGAGAGCTAGAAACACATCGTACATAGCCATTAAAATCTTGTCTTCCTAGATATTGAAGGTAGGAGACCTATTTTTTGGTCGAGGAAACAACCAGTCTGCGATAAATTAATGTATAGGTCAGCTGTTGAAAATATACTTATTTAATTTAAATTTTGTTTTTAATTAAAACTAGAATATCTCGTGCCCGTTAATTCATAATCCCGAATTGATATTTTAACGTAATGATGGACGTTTCCAACATTATACTATATTTTGAACTCAAGGGAACCGATTCGAAAATTTTATTTGATCGTATACCTGGAATATCAATAATAAATTGTCATTATAACTTAAATCTAATTAAATGATTAATAATTTATTTCATCGACAATAAATTATTATTTTTACTGTTTCGAATTCAATATAGAATTTATTTTAATCCACTGAATTGTTTCGATTCTGTTTCAACTACGACTTCTATTATATTTTGTCTTCGTATTTTAATAATTCCATATATTCGAGATTAAATCGTATATTAATTTAACTCAATACAAATTCATATATATTCCAATTTAATATTTAAAATAAATTTATATATTCAAAATAATCAACCAAAAATCTGGGACGTTACATTCCTTCCCCCTTAAAAGAATTTCGTCCCCGAAATTAATAAGGCAGAAGAAATGCTATAGACCCTTTAACTTTCCAAAAGCCCACTTTGTTATTACTCAGTGATATAATTCATATTCCATACACTTTAATTTTCTATGCATATTTAGTATTATTGGGCTAATACAACAGCCACTTATATTTCTGACCAAATTTAAAATTGATTCCCAATTTATTTATCCATTTCAATTCACTTTCACCAGTTCAATTTATTTAACATGCATAAGTTAAATTTTAAATTTCAGAAATCAAACACCAGGTTTTTATTTGAACTTATTTTGAAATCATATAAATATATACAAATATATTTATAACCATCTCAAATTCAAAACATTTGAATTTTCCAAAACAACTGGTTTTCTTAAATCAATTTTCATTGGAAATCACAATATGGTAGCAATCCGTCACTTAGAAACTTGAAATGAACACTGATGATGTCCGGATCATCATTGGAATTATTTTCCAGTGACTGAAGTGAGTTCAGTGCTTTATCTCTTTCAAATTTCATTCAAAATGATTTTTAAATCAAAAATCCTTCCAAAACAAAGCTATATTGTTTATTATACTTTAGAACAATATTTTCCAATCTTCCAGGATTTAAATTCCAATTCTGGCTTGAATCCAATTTAATTCATCTCATTTGTATATAAAAGTTCTATTTGGTTATATATAACTTATAATCCCATTCAACCAACTCATCCATATATAAATAATTCTAGAAAATATTTCATAAATATAATTTTGGGTAAAATTATTTCTTTTACCCATTTTAAAACAATATTATGTCGAATTACTTTGTTCAAGCATTTATAAATCCATATCGGCCACGTCAGCTAAACGCGTCGATATGGAATTTATATACCACTCAATAGATCAATTAACACAATATAAAACAGTTTTTATACAAATATACAAATACGCTCTCTCATATATATACACTCAACTCATTATAGGGTACTACTGACCTTATCTCTGATGAGTTAATCCCCACCAAAGCCTAGTTGTTCGCTCAACCTAAGCTCTGATACCAACTGTGATGGCCCAAAAATCCATACTATCTGAGCTGACTAATACAACACAGGTCCAACTCAAATAATACAGAAATATGAGTCATTAGGGTTAAAGAAATAGACAGACAAAGAACAGAAATAACAAAACAGAATCTCACAGCGGAACGAATAAAATATAATACATAACATAATCTTTTGAATACAAATTTTGTATCATATATACATACCATTATCAGAGTAACAATATTTGGTACAGCGGAAATAACTCTAAATAACTAACGATGAAGCCTCCTGCTTCAAGCTCCTCAAAGTGTATTTGTAAGATCCTGAAACACTTGACTGTCCGTACAAATTTGGGCACCCAAAAGTTTAGGGAAAAACCAACAAAATAAAATCTTGGTCAGTCATGGGACTGGTGTGAGTAAACTCTAACCATATTGTTTAACTCTGAAAAAATCTTTGAAAGAAAGGGTAATAGTAAGACCAGCCCACACATAAACATGGACGGTTTTTACCTTACTATAACCAAAACATTTTGGTATCAAAATCCAGTGATATTATAATAATGTCTAACTAAGTAAATACCTAAATAGCAGAATGTTTGCATCTCACTCTCTACATACATAGTATAAAATCAAAAACCACATGGCACTTATTGGAGATTGGATTCCAACTATGACAAGGTATGGCACCACCTTCCGCTCAGTGTACACTAGAGGGGATACACTGGACGTTACGGTAAATTAATGCCGATATCCCTTTGGCCACTCCTTAGTTTGACTTGGTGCCTTCCGTCACGACTTTGGTTTCAGGTTGTAAGCTTTCGTCCTTTCTTTCCTATCTGCCTCCGGCTTTAAGTGATTTTCCTTACTTATACTTCCGCCTTTAGCCAAATGTCGGCTACCAGCTTTTAGATCATCATTTTAAGCTATTTGTGGTCCAATACCCCTTCACCGATAGCCGGTTTCGATGTTGAATTTGGTAGTAACAGACATGATATTGAGGAATAACAAACACATACTATTTTCTTGTTTGTTGTAGGTATAATAAGAATTAATCTACCTCGCATAGCATCCTATGGAGCTACCTCTAACTGCCACAACTTAATTTTTATCTTTTCTTTGTACAAAAAAGATGGGGCCTTACATATTTTAGAAGCAGTGACTTCACAAAGCCTTTATCTGTTATACATTAAAAATCAGGGCAATAACTGAAGAAAGAAAATGTTTATTTTCGAATAACATAAATTACAATTGAATATAAATTTCTTTCAAAATATCTCAATATATGAAGAAGCATATGTAAATAACAATATCTCTGAACTCTGTTAGGAGAAAAAATTTGTGGCACCTTGCCTTGATCCATCCATCCGACAATAAAGTTGAAGTTTTAGTATCATATATTCTCCATATGAGATCTTTCATACATACCAAGTTTCAATTGCATAATATAAAACCTAGACATGATTCATTTGAAAAGGAGACAATGCAGAACCTTGCTTGTGGTATACTACTACCTCGGCGGTCGTCTTTTTAAAAGTGTAATAAAAGGGAATTGGTTAATTGAAATGCTACCTACAGTAATTTCTAAACAAAAATAAATTGGAAGCCAGTTAATTAACTTTAGGAGTTTGAGAAATTGGTATGAAAAATATGTGGACACTATGGTAAAGTTGACAAATGTCTGGTAAGAAAAGCTCGGTTACTGATTTTGGCACCACTGAGAAGGCCATACTCTAATTTTAGGCATTATGATAATGGGGATATGTAATCAAACAACATAGTACAGGCCAAACTTACTTAGACATTGAAAAGGGGAAAGAACATATGTAACTGCTAACTAAATACCTGATAAGATGCTTAAAGAAAACACAGCCATTATATTGTTCTGTGTAAATTAAAGGATTACTTTAAATAAATAAATTATCGATATTGAGGAAGTTTACCATTGTGTACCTAATCAATAATCAAAATTAAGAAGACAAAGATAGATACCTAAATGACAGTGCATATATTATATTTGAATGTTGTACGTTATGGTTTATTAATTCATTTTCTATATCTTTGTAGTTACACCAATGTTGTTGCAATTATTAAGCAACCCCTTTTTCTTGGATCAAATAAAAGAATGATCATTCATTTGTTAAGCTTAACGAGGAATTCAACTATTCATTATCAATTTTTTAAACTAATGAATAAAAATATGTAAAAGTTTAGAAAATGAAGAATAAATGACTGCATTCAGTTTTCTACATTAATCAATAAAAATACAGAAGAGTTAAGAAAATGAAGAATAAATGACGGTCCTCCAAAGAATATGAATGTGACCAAACCATAAAACTAAAATGGCTCTAAGTTATGTATTAACACAAATCATTGGGTGGACATTTGAACCCCTAGTCCTTCATTTATATTTTAAAATGATAGTTTCATTTACAACATGTTCAAAGTGATTATGTTCATGTAATGAATGGAAATTGAGCTTGAAATTGTAGTATAAAAATTCTTAGTTTAAGGAGGAAAAGAACCCGATTCTTATCTGAATATAATGGCAAACCATAGATCTTGTATTTTATTTCATAATGTTAATATTTTATTTTAGAAAATGTGATAGTAGAAGGTATCATTTCATTTGTGTTAAAGTCAGCAACAAATAAGGCTAATTAAACCTTTGGGTGGGTAGTGAACAAAGTATGCACTATCAATAAGAGACTAGGCGAGGAATCTAGGCTAACAGAGAGAGAGAGAGAGAGAGAGAGAGAGAGAGAGAGAGAGAGAGAGAGAGAGAGAGAGAGAGAGAGAGAGAGAGAGAGAGAGAGAGAGAGAGAGAGAGAGAGAGAGTTTAATTAGGTAATATTATATTTAAAAGATCTAGTCCTTAACCAATTTTTCATGAATGGAACTTATATTTCTTCGGCTGAGTTTATGTTTTGGATTTATTTTTTGGCGCAAAAGTTAGTTAACAATAAGGATAAAGTTACCTTAAAGACGGAAGTGGTAGAATCAAAAATGTTGCTTACCTAAATGAGTGGAACGCAGTAACATTTGTCAGCAACATATAACCCTTGTAATGGTGAAAATACACAGAAACAGGTAAATTATATGCATGTGATAATTTATTTACTATATTATCATGCAAACAATAGTTAGATTTTTGGTGGACACAACTGTAGCTGCATCGGACACAATGCAAAAACATTTTGAAGAAATCACCATGGATCTCTCTTTACTTCGTGATACATCCATAGACAAAACTGCAATTATGAAACTACTCAACCAATGAAACACTGTCATCTATGTAAACATACATATGTTTTACACTGAAATTGTTAATATGTTCCCAGATATATCTTTGAATATTAACTCATCCGTTTCCTTGCAGTATACAAAATTAAAATTTAACTATCAATATTCCAATTTTCAAATAACTATAGTTTACAATTAATAGTTTTTTCAAGAACTCTAAACTATAATCACGTTTACTCTAAAATAATAGACTTCCTTATAAGACACTGAAAATAATAGACACTGTAACAAAAGTTTAGCATAATTTTGGCTTTGAAAACCTTTGGCTAGGT
This sequence comes from Allium sativum, assembly GCA_030737875.1. Lineage (NCBI taxonomy): Eukaryota > Viridiplantae > Streptophyta > Magnoliopsida > Asparagales > Amaryllidaceae > Allium > Allium sativum. Next base: position 695,518,540 of record CM060920.1, read on the forward strand.
AGTGAAAAAAATATACATTATCAATAAGGGACTGGGTGAGGAATCTAGGCTAATATAAAAAGAGCATGTGTGTGAGTTTGTATGTGTGTCTGTATAATAAGGTAATATTATATTTAAAAGATCTCGTTCTTAACCAATGTATCATGAACGGAACTTATATTTATAGGGTTGAGGTTATGTTTTGGATTTTGTCTTCTGCGTAAAATTTAGTTAATAATAAGGATAAAGTTTCACCTTTATCATAAGACTTACAAAGTCTTTTAACACCTAAATTAATGGACCATGATACTTGTTGGTAGGAAAATTAAGAAGCTACAGCAAAACATTTGTTGTTCATGCTACCCATAACACATCTGATTAAATTTTGATAAAAATAAATGAAATAATTTGTACACAATATGAAAATATGTAATAAAAAATCCTTATTTTGGATGAAGTGATCTCATATGATGATTTTACAGTAATAACTATATGAGGCAGATCACGTCAGATAATTTTATATGCAATCCTTATGTTATAGTCAACCTGATATAAAGTAAATCCTCGTATAATAGCTTCAGAAATATTAGAAGTAAAATTCACTGTTCTTTTGAATTTAATTATTCTGATTTTTTTATTTTGGAAGTGTTAAGAATTGTACATTGGATTAATTATTCATATAAGAGCTTTATATCTTACAAAGAAGGCATACCAAAGTTTCTTTAAAAGGTTGTGAAGGGATAACAAAACAGGTTGAAGCAAAAAAGTCAGACTGCAATTGTAGAGGATAGAGGAAAGGACGTGGTGAGGTGGATTGGCCTGAAGTGTCATACTGTAAAAGAATCATGGGAGGTAATTGAAGTTATGCAAATGAGTGGAATTTTATTGATAAACTGAAAATGAAAGGTCTCATGGATATAAATAAGCGATAATGGCGACCTCAGGAAATTCTAAATTCCCAGTTTTTAGATCTGACAACATCAATAGCTCGGATTCTGACCATCGATCGGCGTCGGCTCCAGAACTTCAATTTTCAGGGCGACGTGCAGTACAAGTGAGATCTCAATTCCTAGATTAATCTATATCTCCTGATCTTAAATCTAAAAATGACTTTCCAGATCTAGTATCTAAGGATCTAATTAATTGTAATCTGGTAAGTCTAAATCAGTTAAAAGCAAGGATTGACATCGATAAAGAAACTTCCATCAATCCTCTATTCAACTTCAATTTTATGAACCCGAAATCAAGGAGAATATTAGAATTGCTGTTATCCATGGGAATTGAGTAATGTAGCAAGAGAAAGGTGGATTAACTCTATTGTGTTTTATGTATTTGGTAGCAAGCCGTACTATCACTTTCTTAAAGATTATATAGATCAGTCTTAGGGATTGAATGGAAAATGCCAATTATTCTCTAGAGAAAATGGATTTTACATCATTAACTGTGAGAGTGGAGTGGATTGCGATAGGATTCTAGCTTCTGGACCATATTATTATAACAACATATTAATAATGATGAGAAAACGGGTTCCAGGATTTGAACTAAATAGAGAATTCTTGCGTGCACTTCCTATTTGGATACGCCTTCCCAATTTAGGCTTAGATTTCTGGACAGTTGAAGGAATTAGTAGAATTGCATCCTTAATGAGTCAACCACTGAAATTGGACAATTATACAGAAAATGTAGTTAGAATATCATATGCTTGAATATTGGTTAAAGTGAATAGTGATTTCCAATTCCCTGAATTTATTACTATTCAAATATATAATGGTGAAGTTATATAGAAAAAAGTTGATTATGAAGGGACTCCTATTGCTTGTTCAGAATGCAAAGTTTTTGGTCACTTAAAAGAGGTTTGTAAGTCACTTAAAGTCTGGACTCCCAAATCAAATACAAATGTACTGACTGAAATGGATGTTGATGATTCTGTGCATACTATAAATAAGTCTAGATTTGATAATCAAAATAAGGGGAATATGCTGGGTAAAGGAGAATACTTTTTCCTTTCAGCTAATCTAGCCTAGCAGCTACCGTCGTTATAGGAAAAGAGAACCTATTCCTGCAGCTACCCTCTATAATGTGCCTGTCTCGGTTGTTTTCTCCCTGATACTTGCATGCCAAGGACCTCTTACAGTATAAATATAGCCATTCTCCATGTTGTTTTCCAGCAACAATGAACGAGACTTTCCATCCAAAAGGAAATATAACCCTCTTTTTCAATGAACCACACCCACTAATCAAAACAAACCAAACGCCTTTCCTACATTAAAAATAAAATTGAACCTCCTACCATAAACAAGAATGCAAATGCCATTTCAAAACTTTCGGGAAACAGTAACTTGATGCGAGGTGGCCTAGAGTGGCGATCGCCGGGGAATATGGGGGGATGCAGTTCGAAGTACAGGGGGCGTGGCTTCTGGGAAAGCTGCCGTACGGTAGGGAGGTCGGGAAACAGACCGAACTGAAAGTGACAAGGTGGTGTGGAATCCGAGAAGAAGTGATTTGTGGACTTCTAAGCTTCATGTAAGCGGGTGTATATATATGTGGATCATATTTTCGGAGTCATGGTGCTGTACGTGTTGAATGGAGGAAGAACTACACTGGGCGTATAGGAGAGAGAGAAGCATGAAGCGTCTGTGCACCGGTGACTGGGCAGAGGGCTGTCGGTTGGATTAGTGGAGCTCTAAGAAGATGAAGGCGCATGTTTTTGTAGATGAGGGCGTATAGGTTTCGGTGGGGTGTTCGAATGGAGGATGGTACAGTTGCGGGTGAAGAGGAAACGAGTAGGAGATGGGTTCGGATATTTTTGTAGATGAGGAGAAACAAAAGTCATGATGGTATAGGAAGATAGTACTGTTGTGTGATGGAGAGGAGAGGGAATGGGTGAAGGCACGGTGGAGTAAGCTGGCTTCGAATGGGAAGAAGCAGGTCGGTTTCAAAGTAAACATTGGGGAAGATGAACATTGGTTTGCGCGCTGGTATGCTTATACTATTTATTTGCTGAACTGCGCCTAGCTACTTAATTAATATAATAAAATATAAAGTACTATATAACGTGTATCTATTAGAGAAAGTGTTGCCAATGCATTTGAATTCGTAGCCTGTAGAGTATATTTCGAATTGCCTGGTCTTGCTTTAATTGAGCCAAATCCAGTTTAACTTACCTTATCACACATGGCCTTCGATTTTGAACCGTGGGAGGCCTGGGTACGTGTTTATTTAAGGAAACTAATTAAAGGTTTAAACAATGCCTAATTTTGTTTTCATAACCTAATCAGGTTTTTATTAAGCAAAGGAGTGAGTTAATTATATATAATATATAAAGTTAGTATACATTATAACGGTTTGATTCAGATGTGCAGTAAATAATTTTGATATTGGGATAGTTGAACGGTAAGCAAATTTTGAGGTAAGCCTGGATTTAAGCGTGTCAAGTTCTATAACAAATGAATTCAGTAAGAATACTTGATTGTTATTGTAGGCATCCAAATTTACCTGGTAACAATATAGCGTGCTAACAGGAATATAAATATCGAAGTGCTAACCAGTATAGTATTGTAGTAAAACATTAACCAAGTAATCAACGCAGGATATGATCAACACTGAACCATACTGTTGTGCGTTCGGTATGGTTTTAGTCAGAAAACTAGGTCGACGACAAAACAATGTGTTCGTACTATACATTTGGTGTGCCCTATATTGTTGAGAAGCTACTGTTGTATATAACATGGCCATAATGCACTACGTTTTACCAAACCAGGTCTAAAGAAAATAATGATAAATTATTTAGATTTATATATAATTAAATTACTAGTAATATATTATATTAAATCCTGTACACCATATTAAATTCATGTCTTGGTCATACGCTGACAGATAAAATGGGGCAACGTTGGAACCGTACCAGCGTACACAAGAATATGGAGCTGGTATGAACAGAATGGGATACAGACAAAAATTTTAATTAAATTAAACGCTTGTTTAAATTATTTAAAAACAAATGGGTTCAGCGACGGACGAATCAAGGTGAGTTCAACTCACTCAGTTTTATCCCACTTATATTTTATATAGATTGGGTTTAAGTATTTGGGTGCTATGGTTGTTAATTGGTTGATGGATGTTTGGATTACTGTTTGATGGTTGAAACTTATATCTGTTTATTGAGATAAAATGATATTGTCGAGATAACATATTTGGATTCAGGGAAAACAGGTTGGAGGGATCCAACTGGATTCCTCAAATTTACTGTTTATTTTCATATTACAATTATATGAACTGTTTTACTGATATGATTGGATGATTGATTTGATAAATGGTTGTTGAATCTAAATTCAACATTTGTTCTTGTTTTAACCGATAGCCGTATTGGTTGAGTAATTGGTAGCAGTTGGCCCAAAAATATATCGGTTTATAAATATATTGTTTTACCATTATGAGGATTGACGGTAATGAAGTTATAAAATTTATTTTATAACTGAAGTTAGATTTTGAAACTATTATTTTGGATAAAAGTTATAAAAGGGAAAATAATATTATTTATTTATTTACTTAAGTCTATGAAATTATTAAACGGTTTGATAAACCAAATTATTATGTTAATGAGATTTATAAGCAGATCAAGCAGAAATTTGACCTAACGGTTAGAAGTTGGATTTATTGTTTATCAAAGACAATCAAATGGAATTATTTAAATTAATTATTAATTAATTGGAAAGAATGATTAAATGGAATTGGTTAACGAGACAACCATGTTTTGGAATCGATTAAATTAGTGTTGTTAATTAATCTAATGTAATAAATTAACGAATATTTGTTTTTACTTTAATAAGATTTTAAATAAAAGTTTACTGTTTGTTTTCATTAAATAAGAAGTAACTATTTCTAAAATAGTTAAAGATAATGTAAATTATTAATAATTTAAGTGATCAATTGGTAATGAGATTCATTAAGGGAAGTAATCCAAGTGGATATTGAAATATAAAGGGGATTTTTGAAAGAGTTGATTAAGGGTTTTATACTGAAACCAAGTTTTATAACTAAGTTGTAAAAGAGATTTTTAGCCGAGATGATAGTTTAAAATAAGCGTGTGAATTAAGAAAAAGGTAAGCAAATTGAAAGGGGAGCGTTAGACTAAAACGTTAAGTTTTAAATTAACGTTACTTAACAACGGGGTTTGAAATGGGATTTTCGAAGTGGAAATGGCTAAATTAATTTGAAGTGGAATAATATGGATTGTGAACGAACTGAAATAAGAATTAGAATCTAACTAGAGATTGGTTGAGTTGAGTGATTTGCTAAGTGTTAATCTGATGTTGATTTCGGTCTTCGGGGTTGATGATTGGGAGGTTATTCGCTTACCAATTGACGGTTAAGGACTAATGATTGTTAGAGTGAAGATATGCATGAAAAATGTTTTAACAAATGTTTTGAAATAATAGTAAGATGGAAAATTGTATATAGTTATAAGATGTTTTTCCCAAATATTACAATGAAATGGCTTTGAGAGTATAAATAAGAAGTAGATACCGTATTTTGAATTATTAAAAGTTTTCGAAGTTGGTGTAATCATTTGATAAATTATTTACAATTAAAAGGGCCAAATGTTGCTGAGTACTGAATCAATGAATTCATTTTATTTTCATGATTGAATGGTAGTTTATTGATAGTTAAATAACCGATTATCAAATCTGGCCAATGCGATTGTTGGTACGGAAAGACTGGGATCGAATTTATATTCGAAAACCATTCTGTACCAGCGAATGCGAAATCGTCGAAGATACCGTTTGAAGATGGAGCAAGTGAAGACCATGGATCTTCATGAACGAAAGGATTATTGTCAAATTTCTTTGGTTTAGCGGCCAGAGATATTTCGACAGTGATTTTGTCGTGATTGGAATCTTTCAGGTTGCAAGGACTACTCGCTATTGATCCTTTGGATGCAGTAGGACAGTGCCTTTGGTTTCTGCATTCCCAGGTAAACTTGTATGGACGGATGTCTGACAAAGTATTTCCAAAGGGATTACGTACGTTGATTTCCTCAAACGTATTTCTGTGGCGGCGGAGAAGACACCTTCTCTTAATTTAACAAGCCGATTATTTTTGTGGAAATCAATTAGTTATTTCTAGCGGATTTGATGATGTGGCATTCAAAGTGAATGGTGGATAGAAGTTCCAAAAGATACGTTATAACCTAAAGCCTCACAACCGGGAAATGACAAAAATCGGGCAGGCAGCATGGCTATGCGGGTCGCTCCCATTAGGGTGTATAATCACCTATCTAGATAAATCCCTTTTCCTTCTTTATCTATCGGTGTTGTCCCTTTTCTGGAAACGGTTGCTGATCCTAACCGTTGGTGATATAAATTCGATACACTCAAGCTAAATGAGTGGTCGGTCATGTGTGGGTCGGGTTGCAAGACGTTCTTGTTGAACCCAGTGTATTCGTCTCTAGAGATACACTATCGGCAGGTGGTTCAATACCTTCTCATAGTCAGAATCCAATCTCCAATAAGCGCTCGCGGTTTTGATTGTATACTATACATGTGGAGCGTGAGATGCAAGCGTTCTGCTAGATTGATATCTATTTGTTTTTAGACACTATTATAATATCAGACAAATATATGATTCCAAAATGATTTGGATTATTGTAAGGTAAAAACCATCCGTATTTATGTGTGGATTTGGTCTTATGATTATACTTTTATTTTGAAAAGATTTTTGCACTTTAAAATCTAGTTGGATGATCCCCTTAAAACTTTGCGAGTTGTTCTCACTCTGGTTCACCAGACTGACCCGGTATTTGTAATGCTCGGGTTAGATCGGGTTGTGCAGGTTCAGGTTGTCTGATACTGTGAAGAGACTAGCTGGAAGAATTCAGATGTATGATATTAATTATTCCGCTGTGTATGGAGCCAGATTATTATAACTGTCCAGATGAATTGATGTACTCTGACGATTGTAAGTATTTTCCAAAGTTCTCAATAAAGATTATTTATATATTATATTTTGTTTCGTTGCGATGTGAGACTCTGTGTGGTGTTTCTTCTTCTTCTTCTGTTCTAATATTTCTTTCTCTCTTATCCCACCCTCTACCTTCTTTCTATTAACTTTCTGGACGTTCGGTACTCGAGTTTGGACACAGGATGTAAGTGTGTCGAAAATTCAAGCATCGAGTTTTCTGGTTCGTTACAGATAATAAGGGTGATGCTCATAGTAATGAGGTGGAAAATCAATTGATTGTTGGAAAGTCTCCTTTTTAGGTGAATGATATTAGTAAATCTAATTCCATATTGATTCATTTAGATTCTATTAACAACATGCAGCACTTGAAAGAGAAAGGTAGTGATTATGTTAATCCTGATGGGTTGTTTAATATTTCTAAAAGAAATACAGCAGAGAAATCAAATAGTGGGAAAGTTGATGGTAGAGTAGTTGTAGAGGATGATATGGATCTACCAAAAGATGATTTGTTTCATAAGCAATGTCAAAAAGACTCTGATTGTAGTGAGATGCAAGATTCTTTGTTTAATGAGTCTGGCAGTTCTAATAGTAGTATGTGAAAGAGAAAGAGCAAATTTAAGACTAATAGATTTAAAGGAAATAAGAGAGTATTTGATGATAATCCTTTGGTTGAAATCAATCCAAAATGGGTTAAACTTGTTTCTCAGATACAAACTGGATCCAAATCCAGAAAAGAAACAGATGATAGTGTAAATCCAGGTGGAGTACTTAAGCGAGGTATATCTAGATGGTAATCTGTTTATTTGGGTTTTTCTATGTGTTCTTTTTCTGGATTTTGTTCTCTGTCTTGCTAGACTTCAGCTGGTTTCATCCTCTGTTTACTCAAACTGCCTTTAGTCTTTTGATCTGAGAATATTATCTATGTTGGTTTGGTTTGGAATGTGCGTGCTTTGGTTTGTTTTCTTTAGTTGTTTTCATTTGTCAGTATGCTTAGAGCTGTTGTCTTTGTCTCCAGCCGGATATTTCGTCTTGCAGCATCTTGGTGACTCTTTGAAAGATTATTATGGTTATCTTCACTTGTTCACTGTTTTATGAGCTTAGTGATCTTCGTTAGATCCTTTGCATCTGTATGTTGCATGCTTCTTTGGAGATTACTGTGGTATCGTGTGTTTTCTATTGTTTTTAGTTGTGGTTGGTTTTAACTGCAATGATGCGTCTTATGATCGAGCTTTTTTCTAGTTTATTGTAACGAACCAAAATCTCCAATGTTAATATATACTATAAATTTCAATTTTCTGAATATGAAGTGAAACTAATATTTTGTTTGATTTATTTGGGTATGAGTAACTTATTTTAAGTCCATGCTCAAGATTTTAAGCATATTTCAATTATTTATAAGTAATGGCATTTTCTGGTTTTAATATTAATATAAAATGTGGATTTGGTAAAACATATGTTTATATATTTGGTAAATAATATAGATAAGGAATTTTAAAATATTAATGTGTTAAAAATATTTTTGATAAATCTTAAGTAGCATATTGGTTAAGCAGACATGTGTTTGAAATTCGCTACATTTATATTCATTACAAGGGTGTAGCTAAATAAAAGAAAAAATAAATAAATAAAAAGGTTATTTTGTTAAGCATGCATTAGTTAAAATTTTTAATTAAATAAACATATGCATTTTTGGCTTCATGCATGTGTTTTGAATGCCAAGTGTATTTAATCAAAGGAGATAAGTTGGAATTAATAAATATAAAGAAAGAATAAGTCTCCTTCTCATTCACTGCATCATTTTCCGACAACAGTTCCTCTTTTCCCCTTTTCTGTAAATGAAAATAAATAATGTCTCCTCTTCAATTAAAAATCAAAATCTCTCAATCTATTCACTTTCAACCAAAATGATTAGCACGGAAGTTGTCCGGGACATCAATTTTGATTTTTAGAAATTGTCGGATCGAAAATTCCATTAATAAACGAGAAAGAGAGATCCTTGTTTTACAGAGAAATGGGTTTTTGTGTTGAAAGCTTTGAAAAATCTTTTCTTTCAATCCGCTCTGAATTGATCGACGCCGTCAACACCGTTGCAATCAGCGAAGAACATGGTATTTTTAGTGTGAAATTGGTTCGATTCCGCGTCGATGATTGGAATTGTTCAAAACTAGGTTTAGTGCTCGCCGGAGAATCAAGTGGAGATAGAAGAATCGGAGAGTGGCGCTGTGTTCAGGATGGAAAGGGCTTCGATTCGGTGTAATATGGTGGATATCAGAGAGAAAAGATGTCGATGCTTTTAAGGATTGCATGCGGGTTCCTATACGTTTCCAGGTCACGAGTTTCACGTCGGATTCTGGTGCGGTGACCTGGAGTCGGGGCGAAGTGGTGCATCAAGATGAGGATGCGAAGAGAGTTTGATTGGTGGCTTTGGATTGGAGTATGGTGGAGTATTCGAGGTGTGCATGTGCATGAGTTACGCGTGGAGATGGGTTCCTATGCGAGAGCGCGAGTGGGAGGAAGAAGAAGGGGAAGAGTGGATCGGGTGCGGACTTGTTGGAGCATAGGCCGAGTTGGTTTTTGGATGGGCTTTGGGCCGGGCTCTTTGATTTTTGGTGAGAGTTCATATTATCTAATTAATTTAAAATGTAACGACCGGGAATTTCGCTCGATCTGAATCAATCGCTAAACCGACAGAAGAACATTTCATTGCTTATTACAACAATTCATCAGAATACAAGAATATATAGAGTATTAACAGATAATATACATTATAAAATATCAGAGATTACAATACATTACATAGCAGCAGAAAATAATACAATACACAACTAGAAGAGATATACGGATACAGAGCTTTCTGGATATCATTCCAGCTGTAAACCAGGTTCCTGTGAATATAAATCTGCAAAACCAAAACTACTAGCTGCCCGTGTCAAAATAAGGACACCCAGAGTTTAGGTTAAAACAATAAACTCCAAGTTAGTCATGTGACTGGTGTGAGAACTAAAACAGTTATAAATCTTTATTTTAAAGTTAGATAAATCAAGGGACCACACCGTATAACACGGAACGGATTTCCTCCCAAGAATACCAGTGCATAAAACAAACAGCGCAATGCTAAATAAATAAAAATGAAGCTATTATAAGACCCAGGTCCTATCACACAATGCAACGCAAGCCGGGGGATAGGGTTTTCCCTTATAATAGCCAAACATGCTTGGTACATTTAAAACAAATCATTTTGATACTATTATAGTATAAAGTGTTAAAACAACTTCAATCATAAATATCAATCATAGGCGGCATAGTATCCCATGCTACTATGTCGCCATACTAGGCTCTACAATCAAAACCGCAAATATCCCGTATTGGAAGTTGGATTTCCATCTGTGAACCAAGGCAAGGGATCGTCCTTACCGAATTCGAGACGCTCTAGCCCGTGTCTCAGGAACAGAACGCATCGTCCCTTGGATCATCAGGGCCGGTCCACCGATGTGGATTATTATGCTTGAACACTACATTTCCCCGCCCTATGGGCATAAATAAGCCAACGAATGACTCCATCGGCTTCATATAGTCACCGATATATCCGAGGCGTCTCGCAATAGCAACAACCACATAAGTCAAACCCGTCAGGGCGTGTAAAACCACTGAAGCCACTTCTAACTAGAAGGAAACGCATACCCTCCTTGATGTCCTCTCCCGTTTCTGGTTCACAACCGGGGTGTGAGGCTCGCAAATTAACGCTACACAAAGCTGTGCCACACAGGCTATGCTTTGATCATCAACCACAAGACTCTGCTTTTCAACAGAAGCCATGATCATTTGCATCTTAGCATGCCACACAGGCAAACCACTCCATGCAACCGATATCCATCAATCACACAGAATGATATCCAATGTCAGACACACAGTCCATTTACAAGTCTGTTCTGGGTCTGAACGAAACCGGAGGCACCTTGTACCTCGCATATCCATCGATCTCCAAGTATGTCTGGACGACCACTAACTGATTCCCTCCTCTTGGGTGTACGACCCAATCAAGATCATCAGTAATTATCCAAACGACGTGAAGACCTCCGGTCTTCGACCACCGTCTTCACCTTCGACTTATCGTCGTATCAGTTATTCGGAATGAGATAAACCCGGTCTTTCCGAATAACTCGCGTATATGATAAACAAGTGTTACACAAACACAACATACACCTCATTCCAATTCATCAGTCACTAACCGTAAATTAATAAGAGAATAATTTCCCAAATATTAACCCCGAAGGCCGAAACCAACATCAGATCAATACCCAGGAAACCATTATGCTTAGCTAACCTACAGTTAGTTTCTAAATTTCACATTCTTAGGGAAAGGTTCCCATTAATTTTATCAAAGATAAATTCCTCAAATTTATTCTTTAATCTTCTTTTGAATATCAATTCACCTAGTCGGGATTAGCGAACCACACCGAAGTAATCATTTAATTTATTTCCCAATCCCAACCTATTCATCCCATGAAGTAAAACTGGTCATACTTCATATCTAACACCACGGTGTTATCGGTAAATTCAATTACCATTTCACGTTCAAATCTAATTAAAGATTTAACTATCGCCTGGAGTAAAACTGGCGATACTCCATTCTCGATCTTTTCAATCTAATTAAAGATTCATTAAAACTCCACTTAGTTTTTATCTTTAACTGGGTTAAAGAATCAGTGTCATTTAAAACACGGTTCACGATAAACCCAAAATCACATTCCATTCTATCAGCTTTTAACCGTAAAATAGCAAGTGAGCAGTTCCCTAAGTATTAACGCCGAAGGCCGAAACCAACATCAGATCAATACCCAAGAAACCATTCAACTTAACTAATCTCCAGTTAGTTTCTGATTTTCTTAACTCTGTTAGGTCTAAGAACAGTATTATTGAAGATACCGTTCACGACAACCCAAAATCACATTCCATTAATTATGGGTTAAAGAACAAGTGTTATTTAAAACACCGTTCACGATAAACCCCAAAATTAATTCAAATTCCATTCCAATTAAATACCATTTAATTGGTACACTTCATTAAATCTAAATAAAAGATTTAATCTTTTTCTCAACTGGGTTAAAGAACAGTGTTAATGAAGACACCATTCACGACAAACCCAAATCCCATTTGATATTAAATCCAAGGCTCTGAATAGAAGATATATCGGCTTATATTCAATATCAAATTCTACGACCAACAAATATCGTATTGGAAATAACGATATAAATATATCTTTCAAATTCCCATAACAATATCTGTTTTATCACGAAATCCAACATCGAAATATTCCAACGACAATTTCGATTCAAATCCATTCCAAATCAATTATTGGAAATTATGGTTACTTTTAAAACCATTTCAAATCCACTTTATTTATTTTAAAAATAAATAAAATTTTAATTCTAGTTCAAAACTAGTTCATTTCGATAAAAATCAATTTTTATCTTTTCAAATTTGGAGTTTTTCATCCCAATTCTTCATAAATCATTTCTTATGATTTACACAAATTATTACTATTTTTAATAATTTTATCAAGGCCCATACAGTCGATTTCCATCAACGGCCATCGAACTGCACTTACAGCGACCTTTTCCAAATTTGATTTGGACATAATTCCAAATCCAACCATTTCAAATCTCTAATATTCATTAGAAAGCTATCTTCGATACAAACCCGACCGTTCCGGTTTTAGGAGAATCCGACGGTTGGATCTCCCGCAATATTCATTCGAAGTCAATGGTCGAAATTCGCGAACTGCCGCGGCGCGGCGCGTTCTATCCAGGCCATTATATATATATATATATATATATATATATATATTATATTTCATCGATTATCTTTTAAAACGTATTTTATAAATATTTCGTCGATTATCTTTTAAAACGTATTTTATAAATCATTTTAAATTCGTTTTCAAAACGGTTTCAACTTCATATTCAATTTCAAATCAAAATTGAATATTCCATATAATTAACATAAAAATGATAATATTTTCAAAACGTTATATTTTGAAATCACTTCCTTTTCGATATTTGTTATAAAAACGAATAAAATCGATATAAATATCGCTCGCGTCAAAATGGCGCAAATCTAATCGACACGGCTTCATATATTTCTATTTTCAAATATTCTATTTCAAATATTTTTTCAAATATTTCTATTCAAATATTGCTTTTTCAACTATTTCTATTCAAATATTTCTATTTCAATATTTCTATTTCAAAATTGGAATGAGGCCCAATCAATTACCATATAATGTTAATTATATGGATTTTCTACAACACATGTATAAAATATCAACGATAAATAATCAACCATCATCCAGAGTGCACCACACAACTGCATAAGCATTAAATATAAATAATTAGCGCTTACACAGTCTGTCAATCCACCGATTGACATACAACTAAACAATCGGGATTAGTGTACGTCAAATCTCATCCCAATACCCATGTGGGGTTTCAAATCAACAATCACATATTTTATTTGTGCAGTTGGGCGATGAGTAAAATTTACCGTCCCAGACAATATTAGTCAAATCAGTGTATATAAACAAATCGTCCGATTTGTTTATAAATATTTATTTTATATCCATGTTAAAAATTATATTTTTAACTATAAAATATTTTCCACCATAAAATATTCTATTTCATTCCAAATCACACAATCAAATTTCACAACATAGCAATCAAACAAACACGCCGTCCATGGTCTGTGGACGACGGGTGTAGGGTGCTACAAAACACCGTCTGCATCCAAGTATAAATTTCAAACTAGAAATAAAAATAAAAGTGAGGAGTTCTCACCGATTAGCTAAACCAAATGCCACGACTCTTCATCTGTAGAATTCTTCGTCGTGCTCGCCTTTTGTCAATTTCATTGTCCGTAGCCACTACATATATAAAAAATCACATACTTTGTATTGTTGCTATGTATTTAAAAATAACATTTTTATACCGCTACTATATAGATAAAAATTCTATTTTTATTACTCTACATAAATAAAAATCATATTTTTATTCTTCCTATGATATAAAGATCGAATTTTTATTATCTATACAATATAAAAATCATATTTTTATTTTTTCTAAATATCATATCCCTTTATTTTTAAAAATCTTTTCTTATATAAAAATATAGACTTCATGTTATATATTAAAATCATAGTTTTAAAATCATAAAATATACATAAAAGAAATCAGCCCTTTTTACCTACATAAATAATTAAATAAATAAAAAGAACTTACAATCGGAGGGGGTTAGGCCCGCTGGGGAGATCGGAGGTCATCAGGGGCGGTGCGCGTCATCGCAGGTGGTGGGGGATCCTCGTTGTTGGCATCGTGTTTAATTGGTGGGCCTAGGGTTCGGAGAGGGCGGCAATTTTTGGGGAAGAAAGGAGAGAGGGGGCGACGCTGGAGCGATGGATGGAGGGGGGGTCGCCGAGGTCAGGCACGGTGGTCGATGTGGGTGGCGGCTAGGGCTCCGCCCTTTTTTTTTTCTTTTCAATTTTGAAAATAGACGGGGGGCTGAGGGGTATAAGGAGATGAAGGGTTATTATATTTTTTTATTTAATTAGTTAATTTCAAAAAGCAACTTTTAATTTCGACTTCGAAATTGAACCCACCGCCTGTCGTCCATAGCTAATTACCCTCATTCCGAATACAATGGGATATGTATCGTACGCTGATTCTATCGTTTCGATCAGTTTTCGTCAAAATCAAAATATAACTCTATATATTGAATTTGAACTCGCATTTCAATTTACCGGGGCCACATACGAACTCTAAAATTCCTGAAAAATATTTTCTAGCTTCGTATTGACGATACGGTCCTAATAAAACTAATTTCGTCGAATTCTGAGACCGTTTAAAAAATGGCCATTTTCCAGTCGATTAAAATCAACTAAAACTGGTCAAACGCGTTTTCCTTTACCACGCTCACATATTGATTCAAAAAATTACGAATTTTGAAACCTAGCAATAACTTGACATCACGGATCCAACAAAAGTGGTTTCGTCGAAAACCGATGTCGTTTGCAAAATTTCCATTTTAAAGGCCAAAATTCCATAGCGGCTATTCTGAATTTTCAACTGGACGTAACTTTTGATTCCCGCTATAAAATTTCATTTTTTCGGATTCGTTGGAAAGATATTCTCAATTAGATTCTAATATTTTTGGTTTCACTAAAATTGGGTTTATTTTGAATCCTGTACTTCATTTGAACTTTGAAATCGAATTATCGAACTACCGCGCCATTTTCAATTCCTTTTATATTTATAAATAATTATTTATATTCTAACGATGATCTATATAAATATATACGTTCTAATTCTTTTCAAAATAAATTTCTCGTCATCATTATTTAAAATAATTCATTTTAAATATTAAAAATTCACTAAAATTGCCAAAAAAAAAAAAAAAAAAATTGGCTCAGATTTCTGGGTTATTACATAAAAAATTTAAACACTTGTATCTCATTCGATTTCTGTGACGATCCCAAAATCCGAGGGGCGGTATTAAGGATAATCGTAGGGAAATAACACATTAATCATCATAGCAGAGTACAGATAATAGCAGAAACAGTAAATAAAATAATTTTACATGGATATGACAGCGGAATCACAACATGTAGGAATATCAGAATAGCATAACGTGGGATATACTTAGTAAATAAAAAGGAAAGTGATCAGTCATCCTCGCCAAAGGCGGAATACATACATGCAGTGAGACATAATAAGGGTATCAGTCTACATCGCCAAAGGCGGAATACATATACATATAGTGAGAAATACGGAAAGTAAATCAGTCTGCATTGCCAGTGGCGGAATCATAACATAAATACAGTAATGGCGGAAAATGTCAAAGTCATCTCTGTGAAGTCAGCCTCGCCATGAGCCCAAAATGCACTCTATGCAGCAGTGCAGAACCAAAAACCACCTGTCACCTGTGTACTAGGCTGCCCGTGTGAAAATAAGGGCACCCGCATTTGCAAAGTGAAACAAACAACGAGTCAGTCATGGGGACTGGTATGAGGAATCTATTTAACAATTAAACAACAGTAATAAGTGAATCATAGGACCACGCCACTTTCACGGAACGGGTTTACTCCAGTGATTGCTAGTGCATTTAAAACAAAGTAAATTCTTTTAAAACAACGCAATGTTTTTAGAAAGAATGAAGCCATTATAAGACTCAGGTCCCATCACACAATGCAACGCAAGTCGGAGGATAGAGTTTTACCTTATAATAGCCAAATATGCTTGATACGTATAAAGCGAAATCATTTGATATTATTACTAGTGCATATATGTTTCAAAAACGAATAGCATCATAAATATCAATCATAGACGGCATAAGTGCACCATACCACTATGTCGCCATACTAGTTCTACAATCAAGTCCGTTATTTCGTATTGGAAATTGGATTTCCGTCATGAGTCGAGGCAAGGGGCAAGCTCCTCTCCGCTTCGAGACACTCTAGCAAATGCCTTGGGACTACGCACTCCGGGTAACCCCTAGATGCGGCTGGGCCGGTCCTCACTTACGTTAGAGGATTAATTATGCCTGAACACACGTTTCCCGGTCCTTACAGACCTATAATCGAGGCGCCTCGCATTCCAACAACCACAAAGGTGAAAAGTAGATATATATGTCAGGGCTGGTAAGTCACTGACACCACCATAGCTAGAAATAAACGTCGTGCCCTCCCAGCGGTCCGTATCCCGTTTTTAACTCATACCGAGGTGTGAGGTTCGCGAATCTACGAAATACACAAAGCTAGGTCACGCAGACCTTGCTTTGATCATCATCCACAAGACTTTGCTTTGCAACAGAAGCCTTGGTCATAGCATCTTGGCATGCCACATAGGCAGTCCACTCCATACGATTGATTTCCATCGATATATAACCTCTGAGCTCATACGTCTCAGAGAAGGGCGTTAAGCAAAAGAATAAATTCTCCGCCGCCAAACAGATATATATTTAACAGAGATCAATCAGTATAGAACAAAATCCAATGTCAGACACACAGTCCATTTACAAGTCCGTCCTGGGTCTGAACGAAACCGGAGGCGTCAAATTCCTCGTATATCCGTCCAATCAACACATACGTTCAAACGGCTACAACTTCCGTCCCCTTCCGGTAGCTACTCCGGTTAGGAACCTCAGTAGCGCCCATCCAACCGATACGAAGATTGTCGGTCTTGAATTGTCTTTGCATTTTCCAATTCGAATCGCTCGATAAATTATTTGAAATGAGGGTTAGCTCGGCCTTTTCAAATAATTCACGTCATTAGAATTTAAATCGATTCATTTTATGGTTATATTATTCGACATCCATCTTTCGGTTCTTTAGTGTTATTTTCATGTCATACACATACAACCATCAAATATCAAACAATTCAAGCCCAATTGGTTTATTTGCAACCTATGTTGCCTATAATATTTTATAACGATTTTTCGCCATTTTTATTTATTTAAAAATGGCCATATTCAATTAAACGACGTTTCAGGTCGTGTCGTGGCACTGGCGCTATTTTTCCCTTAATTTGTTTTACACATATCGGAAAATCTAACCGTTGGATTTTTACAAAGTCTATATCAGTGGGAAGATATTCCCAAAGCGAACCCAACGGTTCCAGTTTCGTTAGAATCCGACGGTCGGATCTTCCACACTAGTCGTTTGAAGTTACGGTTTCAAAATTCGAACTGCAGCGTCGTTATTCTATTTAAATTAATCATATTTATATTTATATATAAATATAAACGATTCTGGCGCTGTTTTTCTTCAGATTTGAATTAAACACTCCGGACAATCCAACCGTTGGATTTTTACAAGGTTGGTGCCGATGGAAAGATATTTCCAAGGCGAACCCAGCGGTTGTGGTTTCGGGAAAATCCGATGGTCGGATTTCTCGTACTAATCGTTTCAAATTACGATTCCGAAACACAAACTGCACGGCCTTTATTCCCATTAATTATATTTATATTTATATTTATATATATATAAATATAGTTCAATCTATAATTTCAACTATAGCTCATTCTATATTTTCAACTTCGTTTTCACTTCAAATATTTCACTAACGCCTTAATATTTCGAAAAATTTCGCCATAACCTCCTTTGTACGGGGAGGGGTTTGGAAATTTATTGGGCCGTATTAGGTACCCAATAAATCCTAAAAAGCATTCACATATTTATAGTGATATATTCTGGTGTTTACGGGGGAGCATGTACTGATAATCACTCTAGAGAATAAATTCACGTCACCCCGTTTCCGTGTGGAAATAAATAGTCCATGTGTCGTATCTAATAACTAGAGCGACGTGATTATTGTCAACTCCAGACCCGTGTGGGGTTTTTATTAATCTGGCAATTTATCGTTATAATTTATATAGTCCATATCAGTCATCAGTTCAATCTGTATTATATAGTCATCGCCATACAAGCCTCTTGCTTATATGGTAAATCTTCCACCTCGTCACACAAGCTCCAATTGCTTATGTGGAATATGATGAAGTATGCCTATCATCAAGAAGTATGCCATGTAGTGTAGTTCAAAATTAATTGTTACTATCCTATGGCGTTATTTATTATTTCACATAGAAAAACTAGCACTCCGCATCCAATGGCATTCACAGGAGTTGATATATAAATAAAATTGTGCAACCAACTCATCAAGGTTTAACTATTTGTCGGGCACGCAAATAATTTCTTTACTCTACAGCTAATCCATTTTTCCTGTTCAACACATGTATATATATGCAGAACAAAGCTAATAATAATATTTCTAGCAAACTGTTATTTATTTCAACCCATGTGTATTTTTAACTAAGCGTATACATGATAAAAGAAATATTTTTATCATCAAAAATATTTATTCGACACGTGTGTATTTTTAACACTTCATATACATGATAAAAGAAATATTTTAATCATCAAAAATATTTATTCGACACGTGTGTATTTTTAACACTTCATATACATGATAAAAGAAATATTTTAATCATCAAAAATAATTATTCGACACGTGTGTATTTTTAACACTTCATATTCACTATGAAAATATAGTTTTCATTGTCGATTCATTTTATTTTTAAAAGATGATAACATTCAACACATGAACTTCGACTCAACGAATGAATTGGAATTCAACACATGAATATTCTATATTGTTTATATATATATAAAAATGTGATTTTTATTGCTAACGCCATTTGTTTAAATTCAAATAATATTCAACACATGAATTTCAACTCAACGAATGAATTGCAACTCAACACATGAATATTCTATATAGTTTGTATATTTATAGAAATGTGATTTTTATTGCTAACGCCATTTGTTTAAATTCAAATAATATTCAACACATGAATTTCAACTCAACGAATGAATTGCAATTCAACACATGAATATTCGATATAGTTTGCATATTTATAAAAATGTGATTTTTATTGCTAGCGCCATTTGTTTAAATTCAAATAATATTCAACACATGAATTTCAACTCAACGAATGAATTGCAATTCAACACATGAATATTCGATATAGTTTGCATATTTATAAAAATGTGATTTTTATTGCTAACGCCATTTGTTTAAATTCAAATAATATTCAACACATGAATTCCAACTCAACGAATGAATTGCAACTCAACACATGAATATTCTTTATAGTTTGTATATGTATAAAAATGTGATTTTTATTGCTAACGCCATTTGTTTGAATTCAAATAATATTCAACACATGAATTTAAACTCAACGAATGAATTGCAACTCAACACATGAATATTCGATATAGCATATGTAAATAATTTCAATAAATAAAAATTATTCTAACACATAAATATTTCAGAAAATTTCGGCAGCATAACGGCAGGGTAGTTAAAACAGGGACCCTCCCTAGTACGGCTCCTCGCTCTACCTTAAAACCTCGCGGTTTTTGACAATGGGGATCATGCATCTAGTTCGCACGCAGGCGGCATGTTTTATTTTCAATTCCACAATCCTATTCTATTTTGTTTCAACCACAAGAGGGTATTTTTCAACCACAAAGGTATTTTTCAACCATAATATCAACCACAAACAATTATTTCCAACCATTCGTCAAACCATATGATATCACGTCAATCACAAGCAATAAATATCGTCCATGGTCTGTGGACGAGGGGAGTATATATATGTATATATAATATAATAATTCACTTGCATTTCATCACAATTCAAAGCATATATGTTTCAAACAACGCTTGTATAATTTATACATCGCTAATATAACTTATACAACACATGTACATGAGGTATACAATGCGTATATAATTTACACTTCGCTTATATAATTTATACAACGCAATTTCATTCACACAAATAGTTTAGATTCCTCACACTGGTTATTGCGGTGCTAAAAATCGTAGGAAGGTCAGAAAAATCCGTGGCTTCTTCTAGAATGTAGAGAGCCTCCTTGCGGTCACGGTGTCTCCTGTTTCATCAAATTTCGTTAAAGAACGAAAAAGATATTATTTTTCAAAGTTTTGCAACACTTAAAAGAGTCATTTTCATTTCAGAATTTTTTATCAGAAAGGTTTTTAAAACCTTCAAAACTAGGTCTCAAAATTTCAGTCGATCCATACCTCTATGCTTCGATCAGGCTACGCTGCGTCGAAGAGCTACGAAGCACCTCCAGAACGGCGGTGGTGGCAAGTGGTTCGGTGGTCTGTGCTCGTCGCGGCGGCGCTGAGAAGGTCGCGCCTTCCTCCTCGATTTCCGGCGTCGATAGTCGATGGGAGGAGACGTGGGTTGGTCGGATGTGGAGAGGGGACTACGGCGAACAAAAACTTCAACTGGGGTCGGCGGCGAAATGGCCTGAGGCGGCAGCGATATCGACGAGAAGATTTGAGCGACGTGCGTCGTTCAATCGCGCTCTGGCGGCTAGGGTTTTAGAGTTTTTTTTTTAAAGAAAATTTCCTATTGGCCAGAATTTATAGAAAATTTTTAAATAGTGTTTTTGCAAACGGACTCCTTTTTAAACCCAACGACTGCCGCCCCTAGATAAATACCCTCATTTCGGACACAATGGGATATGTTTCGTTGGCCATTTCGACTGTTACAGTCAGTTATTTTTCAAATTAAAATATAAAACATTCGATATTTAATTTAATCGTACATTTCAATTTGCCAGGGCCACAAACTGAATCGAAAAATTCCAGAAAAATAAATCTAGCTTTGTTTTGACGATACGGTCCTAACAAAACCAGTTTCGTCGAATTCTGAGCTCGTTTGAAAAACGGCCATTTTTAGGTCGACCCATTTTAACAGAATTTGACCAAACACGTTATCTTTTGCCCCGCTCACATACTAGCTTCAAAAATTACGAAATTTGAAACCTAGCAATAATTTGACATCCCGGACCCAACAAAAGTGGTTTTGTCGAATTCCGAGGTCGTATGCAAAATCTCAATTTTCAAGGGCTATATATACTATATAGCGACCTTTTTGAAAATTCATTAGCCCATAACTTTTGATTTCCGCTATGAAATTTCGATTTTTCAGATTCGTTAGAAAGTTATTAACAAACAGATTAAAATATTTTCAGTTTCGTTAAAATCCGTTATATTTTCCACCCGGTACAGTCAGACAAAGTTTTTATTCAAAATTTCAAACTGCAATATTATACCCAATTCTATATTTTATTGAAATAGGCTATTTCAATCATTCAAATTTCTTGTTAATAACCTGATTTAAAATTTTTAAACTGGTTCACATTTTCCGGGTTATTACAATCTTCCCCACTTAAAACTTTTCGTCCTCGAAAAGGAAATAACAGTTAAGCAGGAAATAAAATGTAAATGCAAAGTATTGCAAAGGTACCTTGCACCGGAGTTAGTCAGAGATGTCCACTCTGCATTTGGGATAGGCTTGTTTAATGCTTTCCTTAGTCTCCCAAGTACAGTCTCTAGGATCACTACTCCACTGCACTTTGACTAAATGAATCTTTTTCCTCCTTAGCTCTCTAGTTTCTTTGCCAACTATCTTCAATGGCTCACTCTTGAGTGCTAATTCTGGAGTTATGTCAATATCCTGTTGCGCTGCTTCTTCTACAACAAGATCGGGATCATGAACATGTTTTCTGAGTTGAGACACGTGGAACACATCATGTACACCAGGCAACCAATTAGGTAATGAAACCCTATAAGCAAGAGTTACAATCCGTTCAAGTATAGGAAAGGGACCAATAAACCTCGGTGCCAACTTCCCAGTCTTGCCAAATCTGATTACTCCTCGCATTAGAGAAACTCTTAAATAAACATAATCGCCAACGACAAATGATATATCCCTTCTTCTCGCATCATCATAACTTTTCTGTCGGCCCTGCGCGGTTTTCAATCTCTTCTTAATGAAATCGACTTTATCCGATGCTTCTCGAATCATATCGGGCCCTAACACAAGTCTGTTGCCAGGTTCTACCCAACATGCGGGAGATCTGCACGGTCTACCGTATAATGCTTCAAATGGAGACATTCCCAAACTTGCTTGATAGCTATTGTTGTAAGAGAATTCTGCTAAATGTAAATGATCTTCCCATGAGCCTCCAAAATCGATAACACAAGCCCGCAATAGATCCTCTAAAATTCTATTCACCCGCTCAGTTTGGCCGTCTGTCTGAGGGTGATAAGCGGTGCTTAGATTCAATTTGGTTCCCAATTCTTCCTGGAATGCTTCCCAGAATTTGCTAGTAAACAGGGGATCTCTATCGCTGACTATATTGAGCGGCACTCCATGTAGTTTAACTATTTCTCTGAAGTAAATCTGTGCCAGACTTTGAGTCGTTCTGTTGAATCGGACAGGTATGAAATGGGCAGTCTTCGTGAAGCGATCTACGATTACCCATATACTGTCGTTTTCTTTTCTAGTTCGAGGCAGGCCATCGATGAAATCCATCGAGATTTGTTCCCACTTCCAACCCGGAATTTCTGTTGGTTGTAATAATCCAGCCAATTTCTGCTGATCACTCTTAACTAGCTGACAAGTGGGGCATCGGCTAACATATAATGAGATATCTCTTTTCATCGCCTTCCACCAGAATGTGCGCTTGATATCGTTATACATTTTGCTCACACCGGGATGGATACTTAATTTGGACTTGTGGCATTCATCAAGCACTTCTCTTTTTAGCTCAGAGATGTCGGGAACACAAATTCTCCCTTTTAATCTCAAAACCCCCTCATTATCCACTTGGAAGCTGGAGTCCATGCCTTCCTTGATCCTTTTGATCATTACTTTTACAAAATTATCTTCCTTTTGAAGGGTCGAGATTCTGTCTATTAATGAGGACGTAATGATGAAACTGGCAATGATTTCATTCTTTCGGCTGAGCGCATCTGCTACAACATTGGCTTTCCCTGGAGTGTATAGAATTTCAAAATCGTATGCCGCAAGGAACTCTAACCAACGCTGTTGTCTCAAATTTAGATCTTTCTGGGTGAACAGGTATTTCAAGGATTGATGATCGGTGTATAGTTCGAACTTCTCGCCCAGTAAATAATATCTCCAGATTCTTAAAGCGAACACGATAGCTAATAAATCAAGATCATGAGTAGCATAGTTTCTTTCAGGCGGCTTTAGTTGACGGCTGGCATAAGCGATCACTTGGCCTTTTTGCATTAACACTGTGCCTAGCCCTCTAATAGAAGCTTCCGTCCATACGGTCAAGTCTTGATTACCTTCTATTATTGTAAATTCTGGAGCAGTTGTCAACTTCAGTTTCAGCTCCTGGAAAGCTTCTTCACATTCGGGAGTCCATTTGAATTTCTCATGCTTCTTTGTAAGCTTTGTCAATACTCCTGATATCTTTGAAAAATCCTGAATGAATTTCCGATAGTAACTAGCTAATCCAAGGAAACTTCGAACTTCAGTGGGTGTAGTAGGTTGTTTCCAGTTCTGAATCGCTGTAATTTTGCTTGGATCTACAGCAATTCCTTCTATTGATACGACATGGCCTAGGAATTTGACTTCATTCTGCCAGAAGACACACTTAGAAAATTTAGCTTTCAAGACATTTCTCCTTAGAATTTTCAACACTTGCTCTAAATGTTTTGCATGCTCTTCTTCCGACTTAGAGTAGATTAGAATGTCATCGATGAAGACTAGAACGAATTTATTCAACACACCACGGAACATTCTGTTCATAAGATCAACGAAGTATGCCGGAGCGTTGCACAAACCGAACGGCATTACTAACCATTCGTAGAATAAATCGGGACCCCTGAAGGCTGTCAAAGGAACACAGTCTTCAGCTATACGCAATTGGTGGAAACCTGTAGCTAGGTCCATTCTGGAGAATACGGTTGCTCCATTTAATTGATCTAACAGATCGTCTATTCGGGGCAAAGGATATTTGTTCTTCAGTGTTTGTTTATTGAGATCTCGGTAATCAACGCAAAGTCTTAGAGTACCGTCTGATTTCGGGACAAATACTACTGCGGCTCCCCACGCTGAAAAGCTTGGTCTGATCAGACCTTTCCAAAGTAATTCTCGGGTTTGACTACTTAGCTCTTCCTTTTCCTTCGGGGCCATTCTTCTAATTGGATGTACCACTGGTCGAGCATTAGGAATTAGATCTGTCCTGAATTCAATTTCTCTTCGCGGCGGTAAGTTTTCTACTTCTTCAAACACATCCGCATAGTTTTTCACGACAGGTATCTTTTCTATTGAAGGGGGAGTAACTTCTAAAGAAGACCAAAATTCGGTTCTATTAATTTCTGAGCCATGGCATGGTATATATATAGGTCCAAGCTTCGTTTCGACTTTAACGATTCTTTCGGCACATCTAACTTCGGCCTTATATTTGGTTAACCATTCCAAACCGAGAATAACATCGAATTCTGATAAATCCATAACAATTAAGTGGATGGGAAACTTGTAACGTGAATAAGAGATAGGCACTCTGCAGTATAAACTGAGACTAACAGAACCTCCTATCGGGTTTTGAACTTTAACCGGTTCTTTTAGAATTCTTTGTTTCAATTTTAACTTGTGAACAAGGTTACCAGAAATAAAGCTACGTGATGCACCGGTATCAAAAAGTACAGAAACAGGAATATTTTTAATGGTAAGGGTACCTCCCAAGACATCGGGTTTACCTGATCCATCCGTGATAGCTGGCGGGGTCTTCCCGTCATAGTCGTGAGCCACCTGTGCATTCTGCTTCAGAGGGCAGTTCCTGCTGTAGTGCCCCTTCTTGTGGCAGTTGTAGCATTCGGCTGAGTCATTTGCCTTTGTCTTCTTTGGGGCTTTGCATAAATTGGAGAAATGACCGGGCTTCCCGCAATTGTAGCAGTTTCCTTTTGGGATCTTTGCGGGTTTTTGAGTAGCGGCCGCGGTAATGCTAGATTCGGGTTGATCTGTTGAAGCCTTGCGCTTATTTCCTGCTTGGCTTTTAGCGCGGTCTTGGCTAGCATGCCTCTCATCCATGTCTTCGTAGTTGCAAGCCATCTCTACTAGTTCTGTAAAGGAGAGTTTGATGTTGCTCATAGCTCTATCGTGGTACTTGCGCTTCAGCCCAAATATGAACCTCTTGTTCTTTGCTTTGTTGGTCAAAATCAGCTCTGGAGCATAGCGCGATAACTGAGTGAATTTATTTAGATAATCCTGAATAGAGAGGTCTCCTTGCTGGAGATTAGCAAACTGCTCTCGCATCCTCTCTAGAGCTTGTTCCGGTACAAACTTCTCATTGAACATAGCTTTGAACTGCTCCCAAGTCCGGATAGTACCAGCGGCATCTTCTGAGGTAATGGCATCCCACCACAGCTCTGCTTCCTCTTGAAGGAGCCAAATGCCAAGTCGGGCTTTGTTGTTAGTTCCCATACCCATGCCTTTGAAGATTTTCTTACAGGTTTTTAGCCAAGCTATTGCCTCGGTCACTGTACCAGTGCCCGTAAAAGGTTTTCCCCCAAGATTTCTGTACCTCTTTGCTACTTTATCTAGCTCAAAGTCTTCTGGTGCTGGTGGCTGAACAATAGGGCCTTCCACTACTACGGGGATATTCCCCCGTCCTCCTGCTGCATCTCCTCGGCCTCCACGGCCTCCTCTAGCTGCTGCTCCTCGCGTAGCCATCTAAGAGAACTGTATAAGCAAGAAAAGAGTCAAGCTCACAGATTTGATAATTTTCATAAATGATAAAGCAAGGGAATATAAGGAAAGATAATGATGATGTACTAATCAAATTGTTTTGCTAATCGGCTTAGCTCATTCTAGGACATTGCTAATCCTATCTCTAATGAGCTACTCGCATTAGAACACTACTGATTCTATTCTGACGAGGTGTTTAATGTGTTAGATCCCGGAACTAAGGTTAACCAAAGCTCTAATACCAACTGTGACGATCCCAAAATCCGAGGGGCGGTATTAAGGATAATCATAGGGAAATAACACATTAATCATCATAGCAGAGTGCAGATAATAGCAGAAACAATAAATAAAATAATTTTACATGGATATGACAGCGGAATCACAACATGTAGGAATATCAGAATAGCATAACGTGGGATATACTTAGTAAATAAAAAGGAAAGTGATCAGTCATCCTCGCCAAAGGCGGAATACATACATGCAGTGAGACATAATAAGGGTATCAGTCTACATCGCCGAAGGCGGAATACATATACATATAGTGAGAAATACGGAAAGTAAATCAGTCTGCATTGCCAGTGGCGGAATCATAACATAAATACAGTAATGGCGGAAAATGTCAAAGTCATCTCTGTGAAGTCAGCCTCGCCATGAGCCAAAAATGCACTCTATGCAGCAGTGTAGAACCAAAAACCACCTGTCACCTGTGCACTAGGCTGCCCGTGTGAAAATAAGGGCACTCGCGTTTGCAAAGTGAAACAAACAACGATTCAGTCATGGGGACTGGTATGAGGAATCTATTTAACAATTAAACAACAGTAATAAGTGAATCATAGGACCACGCCACTTTCGCGGAACGGGTTTACTCCAGTGATTGCTAGTGCATTTAAAACAAAGTAAATTCTTTTAAAACAACGCAATGTTTTTAGAAAGAATGAAGCCATTATAAGACTCAGGTCCCATCACACAATGCAACGCAAGCCGGAGGATAGAGTTTTACCTTATAATAGCCAAATATGCTTGATACGTATAAAGCGAAATCATTTGATATTATTACTAGTGCATATATGTTTCAAAAACGAATAACATCATAAATATCAATCATAGACGGCATAAGTGCCCCCATACCACTATGTCGCCATACTAGTTCTACAATCAAGTCGTTATTTCGTATTGGAAATTGGATTTCCGTCATGAGTCGAGGCAAGGGGCAAGCTCCTCTCCGCTTCGAAACACTCTAGCAAATGCCTCGGGACTACGCACTCTGGGTAACCCCTGGATGCGGCTGGGCTGGTCCTCACTTACGTTAGAGGATTAATTATGCCTGAACACACGTTTCTCGGTCCTTACAGACCTATAATCGAGGCGCCTCGCATTCCAACAACCACAAAGGTGAAAAGTAGATATATATGTCAGGGCTGGTAAGTCACTGACACCACCATAGCTAGAAAGAAACGTCGTGCCCTCCCAGCGGTCCGTATCCCGTTTTTAACTCATACCGAGGTGTGAGGTTCGCGAATCTACGAAATACACAAAGCTAGGTCACGCAGACCTTGCTTTGATCATCATCCACAAGACTTTGCTTTGCAACAGAAGCCTTGGTCATAGCATCTTGGCATGCCACATAGGCAGTCCACTCCATACGATTGATTTCCATCGATATATAACCTCTGAGCTCATACGTCTCAGAGAAGGGCGTTAAGCAAAAGAATAAATTCTCCGTCGCCAAACAGATATATATTTAACAGAGATCAATCAGTATAGAACAAAATCCAATGTCAGATACACAATCCATTTACAAGTCCGTCCTGGGTCTGAACGAAATCGGAGGCGTCAAATTCCTCGTATATCCGTCCAATCAACACATACGTTCAAACGGCTACTACTTCCGTCCCCTTCCGGTAGCTACTCCGGTTAGGAACCTCAGTAGCGCCCATCCAACCGATACGAAGATCGTCGGTCTTGAATTGTCTTTGCATTTTCCAATTCGAATCACTCGATAAATTATTTGAAATGAGGGTTAGCTCGGCCTTTTCAAATAATTCACGTCATTAGAATTTAAATCAATTCATTTTATGGTTATATTATTCGACATCCATCTTTCGGTTCTTTAGTGTTATTTTCATGTCATACACATACAACCATCAAATATCAAAAAATTCAAGCCCAATTGGTTTATTTGCAACCTATGTTGCTTATAATATTTTATAACGATTTTTCGCCATTTTTATTTATTTAAAAATGGACATATTCAATTAAACGACGTTTCAGGTCGTGTCGTGGCACTGGCGCTGTTTTTCCCTTAATTTGTTTTACACATATCGGAAAATCTAACCGTTGGATTTCTACAAAGTCTATATCAGTGGGAAGATATTCCCAAAGCGAACCCAACGGTTCCAGTTTCGTGAGAATCCGACGGTCGGATCTTCCACACTAGTCGTTTGAAGTTACGGTTTCAAAATTCGAACTGCAGCGTCGTTATTCGATTTAAATTAATTATATTTATATTTATATATAAATATAAATGATTCTGCGCTGTTTTTCTTCAGATTTGAATTAAACATTCCGGACAATCCAACCGTTGGATTTTTACAAGGTTGGTGCCGTTGGAAAGATATTTCCAAGGCGAACCCAGCGGTTGTGGTTTCGGGAAAATTAGATGGTCGGATTTCTCGTACTAATCGTTTCAAATTACGATTTCGAAACACGAATTGCACGGCCTTTATTCCCTTTAATTATATTTATATTTATATATATATAAATATAGTTCAATCTATAATTTCAACTATAGCTCATTCTACATTTTCAACTTCGTTTTCACTTCAAATGTTTCACTAACGCCTTAATATTTCGAAAAATTTCGCCATAACCTCCTTTGTACGGGGAGGGGTTTGAAAATTTATTGGGCCGTATTAGGTACCCAATAAATCCTAAAAAGCATTCACATATTTATAGTGATATATTCTGGTGTTTACGGGGGAGCATGTACTGATAATCACTCCGGAGAATAAATTCCCGTCACCCCGTTTCCGTGTGGAAATAAATAGTCCATGTGCCATATCTAATAACTAGAGCGACGTGATTATTGTCAACTCCAGACCCGTGTGGGGTTTTTATTAATCTGGAAATTTATCGTTATAATTTTTATAGTCCATATCAGTCATCAGTTCAACCTATAATATATCGTCATCGCCATACAAGCCTCTTGCTTATATGGTAAATCTTCCACCTCGTCACACAAGCTCCAATTGCTTATGTGGAATATGATGAAGTATGCCTATCATCAAGAAGTATGCCATGTAGCGTAGTTCAAAATTAATTGTTACTATCCTATGGCGTTATTTATTATTTCACACAGAAAAACTAGCACACCGCATCCAATGGCATTCACAGGAGTTGATATATAAATAAAATTGCGCAGCCAACTCATCAAGGTTTACCTATTTGTCGGGCACGCAAATAATTTCTTTACTCTACAACTAATCCATTTTTCCTGTTCAACACATGTATATATGTGCAGAACAAAGCTAATAATAATATTTCTAGCAAACTGTTATTTATTTCAACCCATGTGTATTTTTAACTAAGCGTATACATGATAAAAGAAATATTTTTATCATCAAAAATATTTATTCGACACGTGTGTATTTTTAACACTTCATATACATGATAAAAGAAATATTTTAATCATCAAAAATATTTATTTGATACGTGTGTATTTTTAACACTTCATATACATGATAAAAGAAATATTTTAATCATCAAAAATATTTATTCGACACGTGTGTATTTTTAACACTTCATATTCACTATGAAAATATAGTTTTCATTGTCGATTCATTTTATTTTTAAAAGATGATAACATTCAACACATGAACTTCGACTCAACGAATGAATTGGAATTCAACACATGAATATTCTATATTGTTTATATATATATAAAAATGTGATTTTTATTGCTAACGCCATTTGTTTAAATTCAAATAATATTCAACACATGAATTTCAACTCAACGAATGAATTGCAACTCAACACATGAATATTCTATATAGTTTGTATATTTATAGAAATGTGATTTTTATTGCTAATGCCATTTGTTTAAATTCAAATAATATTCAACACATGAATTTCAACTCAACGAATGAATTGCAATTCAACACATGAATATTCGATATAGTTTGCATATTTATAAAAATGTGATTTTTATTGCTAGCGCCATTTGTTTAAATTCAAATAATATTCAACACATGAATTTCAACTCAACGAATGAATTGCAATTCAACACATGAATATTCGATATAGTTTGCATATTTATAAAAATGTGATTTTTATTGCTAACGCCATTTGTTTAAATTCAAATAATATTCAACACATGAATTCCAACTCAACGAATGAATTGCAACTCAACACATGAATATTCTATATAGTTTGTATATGTATAAAAATGTGATTTTTATTGCTAACGCCATTTGTTTGAATTCAAATAATATTCAACACATGAATTTCAACTCAACGAATGAATTGCAACTCAACACATGAATATTCGATATAGCATATGTAAATAATTTCAATGAATGAAAATTATTCTAACACATAAATATTTCAGAAAATTTCGACAGCATAACGGCAGGGTAGTTAAAACCGGGACCGTCCCTAGTACGGCTCCTCGCTCTGCCTTAAAACCTCACGGTTTTTGACAATGGGGATCATGCATCTAGTTCGCATGCAGGCGGCATGTTTTATTTTCAATTCCACAATCCTATTCTATTTTGTTTCAACCACAAGAGGGTATTTTTCAACCACAAAGGTATTTTTCAACCATAATATCAACCACAAACAATTATTTCCAACCATTCGTCAAACCATATGATATCACGTCAATCACAAGCAATAAGTATCGTCCATGGTCTGTGGACGAGGGGAGTATATATATGTATATATAATATAATAATTCACTTGCATTTCATCACAATTCAAAGCATATATGTTTCAAACAACGCTTGTATAATTTATACATCGCTAATATAACTTATACAACACATGTACATGAGGTATACAATGCGTATATAATTTACACTTCGCTTATATAATTTATACAACGCGATTTCATTCACACAAATAGTTTAGATTCCTCACATTGGTTATTGCGGTGCTAAAAATCGTAGGAAGGTCAGAAAAATCCTCGGCTTCTTCTAGAATGTAGAGAGCCTCCTTGCGGTCACGGTGTCTCCTGTTTCATCAAATTTCGTTAAAGAACGAAAAAGATATTATTTTTCAAAGTTTTGCAACACTTAAAAGTGTCATTTTCATTTCAGATTTTTTTTATCAGAAAGGTTTTTAAAACCTTCGAAACTAGGTCTCAAAATTTCAGTCGATCCGTACCTCTATGCTTCGATCAGGCTACGCTGCGTCAAAGAGCTACGAAGCACCTCCAGAACGGCGGTGGTGGCAAGTGGTTCGGTGGTCTGTGCTCGTCGCGGCGGCGCTGAGAAGGTCGCGCCTTCCTCCTCGATTTCCGGCGTCGATAGTCGATGGGAGGAGACGTGGGTTGGTCGGATGTGGAGAGGGGACTACGGCGAACAAAAACTTCAACTGGGGTCGGCGGCGAAATGGCCTGAGGCGGCGGCGATATCGACGAGAAGATTTGAGCGACGTGCGTCGTTCAATCGCGCTCTGGCAGCTAGGGTTTTAGAGTTTTTTTTTTAAAAGAAAATTTCCTATTGGCCAGAATTTATAGAAAATTTTTAAATTGTGTTTTTGCAAACGGACTCCTTTTTAAACCCAACGACTGTCACCGCTAGCTAAATACCCCCATTCCGGACACAATGGGATATGTTTCGTTGGCCATTTCGACTGTTACAGTCAGTTATTTTTCAAATTAAAATATAAAATATTCGATATTTAATTCAATTGTACATTTCAATTTGCCAGGGCCACAAACTGAATCGGAAAATTCCAGAAAAATAAATCTAGCTTTGTTTTGACGATACGGTCCTAACAAAACCAGTTTTGTCGAATTCTGAGCTCGTTTGAAAAACGGCCATTTTTAGGTCGACCCATTTTAATAGAATTTGACCAAACACGTTATCTTTTGCCTCGCTCACATACTAGCTTCAAAAATTACGAAATTTGAAACCTAGCAATAATTTGACATCCCGGACCCAACCAAAGTGGTTTCGTCGAATTCCAAGGTCGTATGCAAAATCTCAATTTTCAAGGGCTATATATACTATATAGCGACCTTTTTGAAAATTCATTTGCCCATAACTTTTGATTTCCGCTATGAAATTTCGATTTTTCAGATTCGTTAGAAAGGTATTGATAAATAGATTTAAATATTTTCAGTTTCGTTAAAATCCGTTATATTTTCCACCCGGTACAGTCAGACAAAGTTTGTATTCAAAATTTCAAACTGCAATATTATACCCAATTCTATATTTTATTGAAATAGGCTATTTCAATCATTCAAATTTCTTGTTAATAACCTGATTTAAAAAATTTAAACTGGTTCACATTTTCCGGGTTATTACAATTTCAATCCAATTAATTTTCCAATTAGATCCATTAGAATCGTATCGTTGACATATAATATTGATAACTTTAATTAATTATAAAATCTAATAAAATAAAAGTCCATAGAGAAATATTTAATGTGTATCGTAATAAATTAAAGTTTAATATTTATATTAACAAGGAATCATCAACTGCTAATAGGAATAGCGGTAGCTTTGCTCATTGGCTGGTTCATAAGGAATTCAGACATTGAAGTTTTGGAGCTCTATCGGTGCGAACATTTAATCTAATTTAATTTTTTATTAAATTTGTAGTTACTGAATAATTCTAATTAGTTGAGATTAATTATAATTAGTTGTTGGTTGGATATGGATGTTCTTATGTGAATGGATGTGCATGTAAGTAGATGAGACACTGAACACTAAAGCGTTATTGACCGTAAGCTTGTGCACAACTGAATTGTTGTGTTGATGATGATTATCTAACTTATAAGGTTAATTTATTTTGTTGCATGATGCACACACGACACCATGGTTTTGGAATGATACAGATGATCAATTCAATGTTCCTTCCGTATGAAAATTTTGATTTTTCCAAATATTAAAATGTTATTTTAAACCGTTAATTCAAAAAGAGATTTGGAATTTTAAATATAATATTTTATAATATCATATACCATACCGTTCTAGGATGACAGAGAGGATGGTGTCTAGGCTTGGGTTTGGAAATCCAGTTTCCTGCTCTCCCTGGCTATCCCTAACTGGTCGGACGGACGGAATGGTTAATTCAAATATAATTTGAATTCGAAGTTGTTTTAAAACTTAGAAAACCGATTTGAATTAAAATAATAAATGTCGCATAAGGACTATTTTTGAAGTTTAAAAAAAAAATTGAAGTTTAAAATTTAAATTAAAAGGGTTTGAATTCCTATGATTTACAACTTATTTAAATTTAAATTTAGATTGGAAATGATTTTTGATTTAATTTTAAAAAATCGGTTTTGAAATTAAGTTGTTTTAAAATGTTAAATGTAAATTCAAAGGGATTTCGAAGGAATTATATTTAAATCGTTTATAACGCGCTGCGGCGCGACAAATTCGTAAATATCGATTTAAATTTTCAAATAGTTATAACTTGACCGTTTGAAATCGGTTTGACTTGAAACTGGAAACTGGAATGATTTTCAAATATTAACAAATTTTGAATAGAAAGAAATTTTCAATTTTCAACGTAAAATTTTCAAGTTATGTTCAAAACAAATTTGGAAAAGGTCGCTGTACGTGCAGTTTGGCAACCATATTAGAAATTCACAATAAAACCAGTTTTAAAGTTAGAGAGAATTCATGATAAGTTTTACTTTATTAATTTAAAGTAATTAGAAATGAATTATTGGAATTTTGAAGTGATTTGGAATATATTTGAATTAAATGGCTATTGCAGCGTTTGATAACGTTAAAACGTTATTATCTAAATTCCAAAGGTAAAGGGGTTTTGAATTTATATTGTAAACCATTATTTAAATGGTTAAAAGATTGAAAAATGGTTCAGAAGGATTTTAAATAATTGAACTTGGAATTATTTATTAATTCTAAATATTAGAATTTAAAAGGAAATGAGTTGGATGGAGTTTGTGACGGATATTTGATATGTAATTAAAAAGTTCAACAAATACTATTAGAAGCACTAGAAAATATTTACACCAAGGTTCTGATAGTGCTTGTTGAGTTGTGAATTTATATCGAATATAAGTCGACTAACTCTATCAAACTTATGTTGAATATAAATTGTTTGGATTATCATTAATGGAATTCTAATCCAAATAAAGATTCGATAAATTTAAAGACTTAAGGAATCGAAGGATTATGTTTGAGTATAAGGATCGAAGGGTTTTGTTGAAAATAAGGGTTGGTGAATCGAATATTTGATTTCAAAGAAGAGTTAAGTTGATAATGGAATTTATGATCGATCCAACCTTAATTTGTAAATGAATGAATGACAATTGAAAGGAAATTTGAATTGAAACCCTGTGTGGTCCATAACCATTGTTTCTTATTGCTTGGGAACTCCGGGATCAGATTTAAGTCCGAAAACCATTCCAAGAAAAAATACGATGCATGAAGAAAATTTAAGACTTGGAATCGATGAATGAAGACCGTGGCTCTTCACAAATCGAACGGACTATCTACTGATTGGTTTCTTTACTGAATAGCTACAGTAGAGAGATGCCCTACTACCGGAGTGGAAGGAAGTCTGAACGTATCGGGGGAACTTCGGATTTGTTCCGTTTAGACCCAGGACTGACTTATATGGATTGTGTGTCTGACATTGTAATTGACGG
This sequence comes from Allium sativum, assembly GCA_030737875.1. Lineage (NCBI taxonomy): Eukaryota > Viridiplantae > Streptophyta > Magnoliopsida > Asparagales > Amaryllidaceae > Allium > Allium sativum. The sequence goes on from CM060920.1 coordinate 695,553,482, forward strand.
CATAACACTGATTTCCGTTAATATGTATCTGGTTTGTGAAATATGAGCTCGAAGTGGTTATGTATGGATGGAAATCAGTGGTCATTTGGTGAATGGACAATGTGACAAACTTAAGAAATGAAATGAACTAGTACGATCAGGGCATTGCTTTTCTAGGCATGCTTTGTGTATGACGTGACATCGACAAACCTCATAACCTGAATGATGAGAAACTCGCGGTTAGGTTGTGTGTGTATATATATATATATATATGAATTGATGGTGACCGCTACAGCAGTGGGAAACCACTTATGACTTATGGAATAGGGTATGTTCGGGGGGGGGGGGTCGTATCTGGTCGAAAACCATTGATCTACCTCGCGATTTGTATTGGTGTCCGCGTCTGGATGAAAAACCTGTGATTACATTTCGTTTGTGCTTCGATTGATATTTCGTGCCAGGAATCATCAAGTTGGAAACCCAAATCTCCAATACAAGCCGTACGATTTTGATTGTGTGTGTGTGTATATATATATATATATATATATATATATATATATATATATACGGCGACTTAATATTATGGGATATTATGTTGTCTAGGATTAATACAATTATTTGCGAAATGTTTTCCACAATATATATGTATTATGGCATCGAAAGAGGATTTTTACTTATGAAAGCATATTTGGTTATCATAAGATAAACCTCGCCCATCTGGTGTGCGCTTGCATTGTGTGATGTGGGACGAGCTTATGATAGCTTCATTTTCAAAAGTCATTGCGTATTTATATTCACAGGCATTCACATGGAGTAAACTCGCTCCGCGTTAGCGGTATGGTCCGGTGAAATTCCCAATTATAAAATAAACCTTAAATTAACTGTTTTATGTTCTCACACCAGTCCCATGACTGATCTGGAATTTATTGTTCCTTTCTAAACTCTGGGTGCCCATTAATTTTTCACACGGGCAGCTAGTAGTTTAGTTTGCAGACAGGTTTCGTTTGAGCAAAGTTCGGTGCGCTTTCTGAGTTGAAGTTCATGCTAGAGTTGAAGCTTCCGCTGTAACATATGTTCTTCCGCTGAGAGTATATTTCTTTCTTCCGCTGTATACATGTGTGTCATAACTCCGATATTCATGTAACTCTAATGTAATATTGTTTTTGAGCAATGAAAAGTTTTGTAATTTTGTTCAGTATATGTGTGTACCCATAAAAATTCGTCTTTATGAGCGATTTAAGTCGGTTTAATTACCGACGAGAACCAGGCAAAAAAGTGGGTCATTACATTTATTTTGTATAGTATTCGTTTTAGCGTGTTATTGTATTTTGCAAACAGCTCGATCTTTTCTATATATTTTTTATTTGTAATATAAGTATCCTTTTATGTTAAAAAAAATTGGGCTTCCGTATGACATAATAGATAAGCGAACAGATTCAAAGAAAGTAAGGAAAAGTACACTCTGAAATCGTTCATTAAACTGAAATATGTTAGTTAGTGACATTGGCCTCGTATGAAAGAAGTATAAATTTCATGTGATTTGTTGCAAAAAATGTATAAGGTGATAAACTGCTCACTTTACCATTTTATGCATATGATTAATCATGTCACTAGGTCAACCAATTTCGAATTTTGCTTTGGATATGGAAACAAACAAATATTAAAATCCACACCTGATTTAACAGAAAAATCTTTTATATTAAAAATATTTCTATGTTTTAATAATAAAAGCAAAATAAAGAAGAGCAACCATATTGTATTTCACATAATAGACATGCCAAATGGTATAAAAATTCACATGCTGCTACCAAATCCAAATGAGGACATATACATACATAAACCAGTTCATTATGATAGCTGTCAGCAAATTAAAATTTGGATGTTGAAACATTGCAATGATAGTTTCTCTAGTGATCTCAATAGTGATGTTAAAATATTTTTGAAAATTTTGTAACATAATGAATGCAACTTTTAAGACTCAGTCCACTTGATCTTTAGATTGAAGTGACTAATATATTTTAGCTTTAATTATGCGAGAAAGCTTCAAATTGAAGCAATCGCGGTGGAAATTTAAATCTAATTGTAGTAAATAAGGATTTAATAGAAGCTGGTAGTAACGGCCTGCAAATCCATACTATCTGAGTTGAATATAACAACACATGTCCAACCCAAATTGCACAGAAATACGAGTCATTAGGGTTAAAGAAATAGAAATAGATAGAAGACAAAATAAAAAAGAACATCAGAATCTCCCATCGGAATGGACAAAATAGTATATAATATATCGTAACTTTGAAATACAAATATGTATTGTTTATACATACCATGTCAGAGTACAACACATATACATCTCAGTGGAAATAACTAGCGGTAAAGCCTCCTGCTTCAAGCTCCTCCGAGTATATCGGTAAAAGCCTGAAACACTTGACTGCCCATACAAATTTGGGCACCCAAGAGTTTAGAGTAAAATAAACAAAATAAACTCTGGGTCTATCATGGGACTGGTGTGAGTTAACTCCAACCATATTGTTTATCTTAGAAAAACCTTTTGAAAGAAAGGATAATTGTAAGACCGATCCACACATGAATACATTTGGTTTACGATAACCCAAAACATTTTGATATTAAAATCCAGTGATATTATAATAATGACTAATCCAATAAATAACCATTTAGCAGAACGCTTGAATCTCACGGTCCACCTACATAGTATAAAATTAAAAACCGCAGGGCACTTATTGGGGATTGGATTCCAACTATGACAAGGTATGGAACCACCTTCTAACCAGTGTACTCTAAAGGGTATACACTAGGGTTCAACAACTACGTCTTGCAACCCGACCACACATGACTAGCCACTTATTTAGCTTGAGTGTACTAAATGTATTATCACCCACGAATGTCGGTCGTCCAACCATAATCCATGAGATACAGAATCAAAAGAATAACAAACGAATTTTCTCAAGATGGTGATAATACATTTTGCTTGGGTGCGACTAACTAGATATGTTGTCTAACCGATTTTTGTCATTTCCCGGTTGATGAGGCTTGAGGCTATGTTTACCTTTTTAGAACATCTGGCCACCATTCACTTTGAATGCCACATCATCAAACCCGTCAAATCACTAATTTATGTTCCCATAAATATTACGGGTATAAAAATATAATAGAAACGAATTCCTCCACCACCAAACGTAATACCTTGGGAAGATTGTCATATGTGATCTGTTAGGCATACTCTGTCAGACATTCGTTCATACAAGTTGTTCTGGGACTAGACAAACTGAAGGTACTGTCCTATAAACAGAACAACCTTGCATTTTACTTCATCTTCAATTATCTTCATCATAATATAATTCGAAAATCATATGCCTATACAGAGTGGTTTTTAGATAATAAATCCAACTGGTCTCTTCGTATTGACAATGATGGTAAAAAACTTCGGTAGTCGGTTATTTAACTATCGAAGAAAAACACACATCCATCCAAATTTGCAAATGGAAATATTATTGGCTAAACATCAAACAATCACTGGCCCTTTCTAATATGACATTGATTAAATCATTTTCCATATTCCTTCCAATATCTTTACTCCAATATTTCAAAATGCTTTAGCCTTTACAATATTTGGAAGACGTTCCATATCCCATCTTCTTTTATTTTCCATGCTTAGAAAATATCTTCTATTTATGATTGGGATTCATTTCCAATTACTTCTCCCTTTCGCGACCATTCATTTATATACTTATGGAATATTTATTATTATATTTCCAAATTTTCACTTTCTTGGGTTAAAAAGAACATTGTGTAAAACATCGTTATAGCAACCCAAAATATTGCTGTGACACCCCACGTTCGTTAATGTCACTCTTTACCAGAATGCATTAAGTTTCTTGAAGCGTTATAGGTAAACAAAAACATAAACATCACAAGACAGATAAAAAATCGCAGTGGAAATTTAAGACTTTGTTTTCTAATAGAAAACATCATGGTCCAAATTCCAGTTACAACATCAGTCTGAAATACAAAAAACCAACTACATCAAATAAAAGTATCTGCCTTATACTAAAACCATCATAGTACATTAATATAAAATCATAGTCCATAAAAAGAGCTATAACAAAGTAGAAAAATAGTTAAAGTTGTACATCGAAGCGAATCACAAATCCAAGCAGAAACAGAAGAGAGAATCCTAATCAAGCCTGAGCACTCCCACCCTGAGAACTTGGGGCGAATGGAAGAGAGAGAAAAGGAAACAAAATGGGTTAGACATAAAGTCTGGCGAGTCCAGTTACTTTTAGTATATAAACAGGATAAGCAGAATGAACAGAATAGGTTGCGCTTCCTAAATACTTCTCTCTGCACCAATACTAGTATAATAGATATGAATGATTCCAATAAAAACATAATGGTAGACATAGGTGCACTTTTAGTAATGGGTTTTACCCCCAAACAGTAATAACAGGTACCCCAACATAAATAACGGGTGTTAACCCAACCATAAATAATGGGCGTTACCCCAAACATAAATAACGGGCACCTAAATAGGCAAGACTAGATGTACCCTAATTACTACTTCAATCGATCGGCTCCCTATCCCGTAAATACCCTGTGTCGTCCCCATGGTAGGATGTATCACTTCCTAAAGTGGCAACCCCAGATAGACACAGCCATATCTACTGGTGTTATAGCTTCTTATTATCCCTGATCAATCAGGAACCACGCACGCACATGACTCCGTCGGAACGTGCTATCAGAACATGTAACACCCCGTATGTTGAATAACTTGCTATAATATAAAACAGGGCAGAATTAAATTTAAAAATCTGAATCAGGGGAAACGGGCTATGCCATTGCGTTCGTCTCGGAAAAATACGCGAAATAGAGTCCGAGTTTTCGAAAATCGGAGTCCGTATGACCTCGATAAGGCCCAAGGAAGTTTGCAGAAATTTAAAAACAGATTTTAAAACAAAAATTTCAATTTTCAGAAGTGGCGGGAAAAATCCCGCCAGACCCAGGGGGTCGACCTGGGGGTCGACTGGGGAGTCGACCCTAGGGTCGACCTGGGGGTCGACCTCCCTGGTCGAGCCCAGGTGACCTGGGTGCATCAGCTTGGCTTTTGGGCTGTGTTTTAGTGGCTAGGACGAGATCTGACGGCTCTAATCTGATTTAGGGTTAATCTAATGGCCTAAAACACCTAACTACTCTATAAATACACCCTAAGACTACCCTAATTCATACTAAAAATAGAAACAATGCCGTCATGCCGTCAAAATGCAACTTGAAGGAGCCTCCATCAAATTGTAGAAGAAGATAGTCTCTCAAATCAACTACTAATCAACTCTAGCAACTTAATCTTCTTCTTAGGAGTGCTAATCAACAAGTTGTGAGTTTTCTATAGCCTTAATGACCAATTATTGAAATGATTATGATAGGATATAATGAGGTTATGGCTATGAATGTGGATCAATGCATGTTATGCAAGTTATATGCTATGTGTTAATGATGTTATGCATGTTATGCAAATTTTATGCTATGTGTTAATGATGTTATGCAAGTTATATGCTATGTGTTAATGATGCTATGCAAGTTATGCAAGTTATATGTTACATGTTCATGTTGTTATGCAAGTTAAGCAAGTCATATGCAACATGTTCATGTTGTTATGCAAGTTATGCATGTCATATGCTACATGTTCATGTTGTTATGCAAGTTATGCAAGTCATATGCTACATGTTCATGATGTTATGCAAGTCATATGCTATGTGTTTGTGATATTATGCAAGTTATGCAAGTCATATGAGAAACATTGATCCATTATGACACCATGATATGCAAGTTTGGTGTATGATTATATGCAAGTTTATATATGATATGTTATGCAAGTTTGGTGTATGATTATATGCAAGTCCATATATGACATGTTATGCAAGTTTGGTGTTTGATGATATGCAAGTAACATGTGCAAGTTTACACCTTAGAATGATATGCATACATATGCAAGTTAACACCTTTGTATGTCATACATACATATGCAAGTTTACCCCTTTGTATGACATAAATAACTTATGCAAGTTAACCTCCTTATGACATATGTGATTCATGCAAGTTTGGGTTGATTATTTATGCTAGTTGGGTTGATGCTATATGCATGTTGACACCTTTAAACCCATGTTGATGCTAATGCTATGCAAGTTGAACCCATTATATTTATGATGAATATTCCCTTTTATGTCATGTTAGCGAATTACGTGGGGAACGATGGGGTTAATATACATGTTAATGAAATGGTGTGAAGTTGGTATGATTATGCATACCATAAAGTGATGGACATAATTGAGTCAATTATGTACATCGTTAAAATTGGAATTAATTAGGGAAAATTAATTCGGGGGTGATTAATTAGGTGTAATTAATCGACTAAGACACGAGGTTGGACCCTTTTGTAGCATAAGACTGCCCGGAACCGACCGGCAAATCCAGCGGCTACAAATGATTGGCCCAATGTGAGAGGTCTTAGGCACAAACCAAATACGTGACAAGTTTATAGACACGAGGTTAGACTCGGTTATGGCGTAAGGCTGCCCGGACCCAACCGGCAAATCCAGCTGCCATAAAAGATAGTCTAATGTGAGAGGTCTTTACAACGGTTACGTTTTTAATTAATTAAGAAACACTCAACCAGATAAGCATGTAGTGGGCATGAGGGGTTAAGTGGGTGCCTTGGGTGGCATGTGGAAATCAAGTAAGTGCCTTGGGTGGCATGAGGAAACCTAGTGGGTTGCCTTGGGTGGCAATAGAAAATACGATTAGATGACTTAACCAAGTGGAAACATGTAATTAAACATGATTAAAGGGTTAAGTGGGACGCACTAGATAAATTGACAAGCTTAGGTGGTATCTTGTGGGGGCCCATTTCAACCAGTAACCCATATGTATCTTATTGGGCTCGACCCATGTCGAGGACGGGACACGCGTACTAGGCTTGATTATAAGAGGCCAAAACGGGGTAGCGGTGGCAACACGAGTCCAACGGGTTTCATATGCGTGTGTGGACCCGGGCTGGTAGGTAAGACGTTGTTGCATCGTGTAGGTATAAGCCGTGCGCCAATTGTTGTATCGGGTTGCCACTTTGGGGAGTGATACACCCCATTGTGGGGCCAGCACGGGTACCTACGGTAGGGAGTCGATCGCTTGGGAGTAATGGGTACACCTAGTGGAGATAGGGGCAGACGGCACCTATGTAGTCAGCTAGGGGTACACGAAACTACTGGGTAAATTCTCTAAGTCCTTGGGAGGGATCAACCTTTAAGTAGGAATGACAGGTGTGGTGCAGTTAGTAATTATCCTTGGGTGGGTAGATGCGTCTTTACCGTTATCTTAGTTCATCCTATGTCTAGTTGGCTACTTAGTGTAGTCATTTATCCCCAGTCATCCCGTACCAAGTTTATATCATACCCTAATTACTTTAATGATTGTGTGGTTAAAGCTATAGGGCTCACTCAGACTTATGTCTGACCCCGTTGTTTTTATCTTTTCCCCCTCAGGTCCTCAGGTTGGGCCTAGCACTAGTGGGCTTTGATCAGATTTCTTTATCTATCTTCTGGAGCTTGGACCGCGATGTAAAGCCCAGCTTATCTTTTCTATTATGGCTATTGTTTATGTAGTGGGATTATGTACTTATGTTTTTATCAGGATGGATATTTAGTACTTGACTCTTTATGGTGTTGTAACTAAACATGTTTACCTTCTGCTGCTATGAAATGATATTTTAGATTTTCAAGTATTTATATCTGTCTTGTTGTAATTTTTCTGTTCTATACTCACTGAAAAAGCTCCACCGAAGTTAAGGCATTCCCTTTGTGAGTGACCTTAGCGGGTGTGGGGTGTTACACGTGGTATCAGAGCAAAGGTTACCAGAACAGATAAAACTTTTAGAAAAACTATTTTTCTAAAAACCTTTTCGGAAGAAGTATTTTCAAAAACATGTCTTTAAAGAGAAAAGTTTTTGAAAGAAAAGCATAATCCCCAATAACCATATCTTTATCTTTCGAATTCTCCATTTTGAATCTTTCCCTTTTTCGTTTCAGCATGGCTGAAGATCTTAACTTTCCGGAGGGTGTGACGATACCAGTATGGTATAGGAGATTGATGGAGGCTAGGGCCGCCACTGCGGGTCCAGCAAATGTTCCTCCACCAACCGTAGCACCCGATCTTCCTCCTCCCCCTCCTCCTCCTCGCACGGATACTTTTGCTAAGACTTGCAAGGAATTTAAAGCTATGGGAGGGAAACCTTTTCAAGGATCAGAAACTTTTGTGGAGGCTAGAGATTGGCTTAAGGAGGTGGAAGAGTTGATAGACATCTTTGAGATGGAAGAAGGGAAGAAAGTCAAATTAGCTGTTTGGTTAATGAAGGGAGAGGCCTTATTCTGGTGGGAGGTCACTAATGGAGAACGCCCCGTTGACTCTTGGGCGGATTTTAGGAAAAGATTTGTGGCAAAGTTTCTCTCAAGGGCGGAGGAAAACTTGTATATGGAAAGGTTCTTGACTCTAAAGCAAGGAAATCTCTCGGTGAAGGAATATGTCAACAAGTTTAATCAATTGGCAATGTTTGGCATAGATATGGTGAATACTCCGGAGAAGAAGGCTTTGAGGTTCGTCAAAGGCTTGAATGAACCGATGCATGGATTGGCTATGACTCACATCCCTATGGGGGCCACCTTTGAGAAGCTAGTTGACATGGCACTCATGCATGAGGAAGAGAAGGGTCCCAAAGCAAATAAGGCACCCGAGAAGAAGGGAGATCAAAAGAGACCTCAACAGCAACAAAAAAAAGGCGGGAAAGGCAACGGTGGCAAGGGGAAGAAGAAGTGCTTCACTTGCGGGATACCAGGTCACCTAAGCAAAGATTGTCGGAAGAAGAAGAAGACTGGCTGCTATCACTGTGGTGAAGCAGGGCATCTAGTGAAAGATTGCCCTAAGAAGGGGCAAAGGACGTGATCTACCTCAGGAGGACAGGTGCAAGCTTTTATGGCACCGGGTCAGGCAAGGGGGCAAGTTCAGGCTCTCGCGGTTCCACCAGCTCAGGAAAGAGGTAGAACTATTTCCGTTGAAAGTCTGGTTTTTCTATTTGATCATCCTGTCCGTACATTGTTTGACTCTGGCGCATCGCATTCGTTTATCTCATCATCATTAGTTGAGTCACTGCACTTAGACACCAGTCTAGTAGATGATCCCTTGGTTGTTTCAAACCCAATTGGGGGCTCCACTTATTTGTCCATGATATGTTTGGGTTTGAAGATTTCTATACTTAGCATTGAGTTTAGATGTGATGCTTTTGTTTTGGGCTTCACGGGCTATGGGTTGATTTTGGGCATGGACTGGTTATCTAGTAATGGTGCCGTTCTTGATTGTGAAAGGAGAGTTGTTAGGCTTATGACCCGCTTGGGGAACACTCTCGAGATCTCTTGTAATCCCATGGATTCTGTTATGCTAAGTTATCTTGAATCGCTTGACGCTTCGGTCGAGAGTTTGCGATTTGTTAGAGTGGTCCGAGAATACTCGGATGTGTTTGAGGAGGTGAAGGGCTTACCTCCGAGGCGGGAGATAGACTTCCGAATATATCTGGTGGACAATGCTAAACCTGTATCTTTACCAGTGCGCCACATGGCTCCTCGTGAGAGGAGGGAACTCCATAAGCAAGTAGGGGAGTTTCTTGAGAAGGGGTTCATAAGACGAAGTATATCGGAGTGGGGTGCTCCAGTAGTTTTTTCTACGAAGGCGGATGGGTCCCTCAGACTTTGTGTAGACTATAGAGAACTTAACAAGCTCACAAAGAAGAATAGACACCCATTGCCGAGGATTGATGATCTTTTTGATCAATTGGTTGGCGCTTCAATATTTTCACAGTTGGACTTGGCCACGGGGTTTCATCAGTTGAGGGTGGCTGAGGATAGCATAGACAAGACTGCCTTTAGGAATCCAGATGGTTTCTATGAGTGGCTGGTGATGCCATTTGGGTTGACGAACGCCTCTGCATACTTTGTTGATTTGATGAGTAGGGAGTTCAGGGAGTTCCTTAATAAGTTCGTGGTGGTCTTTGTTGATGACATCTTAGTCTTTTCTAAGAGTGAGGAAGAGCATGCCCTATATCTTAGGGAAGTGTTGGAGACTCTTCGAGCGCATAGCCTTAAGGCTAAATTTTCTAAATGTCACTTCTGGAGGAAGGAAGTGCGGTTCTTGGGGCACGTGGTCTCCAAGGAAGGGATAGCTGTGGATCCCGCGAAGGTAGTATCTATTCAAGATTGGAAGGTTCCGAAGAATGCTACCGAGGTGAGGAGTTTCTTGGGGTTGGCTGGCTACTATAGGAAGTTTATCAAGGACTTCGCAAAGATATCAGCCCCATTAACTCGCTTGACGAAGAAGAATCTAGTCTTCGCATGGGACGTAGATTGTGATGATGCGTTCCGACGGTTAAAGAGAGCTTTAACCACAGCTCCAGTCTTAGTGTTGCCAGATGGGAGTAAGCCATTTGTTGTATATACCGATGCTTGTGGGACTGGACTGGGCGCAGTCTTAATGCAAGAGGGAAGGGTAATAGCCTATGGTGGAAGGCAGTTGAGAAAGCATGAGAAAAATTACCCTACCCATGATCTAGAGTTGGCCGCTATTGTTTTTGCGCTTAAGATTTGGTGCCATTATCTTCTGGGAGAGAGATTCGAATTGTTCACTGACCACAACTCATTGAAGTACTTGTTTTCTCAGAAGGATTTGAACTTGAGACAACAAAGGTGGATGGAGTTCTTAGCATCCTATGATTTCGAGATAGCGTATACCCCTGGCAAGGGTAACGTGGTGGCAGACGCCTTGAGTAGAAAAAGGTTGTCCTTGAGTCCATTGTTTGTGGAACGACGAAGCTTGGAATTTATCTCGATGTTTGATTTCATACCTTCCGTTGACTATATACCCGGTTTGCTAGCATCCTTGGAGGTTAGACCTACTCTTTTGGGGCAAATTGGAGAAGCACAGAGGGACGACCCACAGTTGGTTGAGTTGATTGAGAGGCTCATAAGGGGGAGTAGTCCAGCCATTTGAGTAGGTACACCCTAGACGATAGGGGTGCTTGCGTAGAGACGGTAGACTTTGTGTACCACAAGACGAGGGTTTGAGGAAGGCTATTCTTGATGATGCACACCATTCTAGGATGACCATTCATCCCGGTAGAGACAAGATGTACCAAGACATGAAGCGAGTTTTCTTTTGGGCCGGTATGAAGAAAGATGTGGCCGAGTATGTCGCTAGATGCTTGGTGTTCCAGCAAGTGAAGGCGGAGCAAAAGAAACCAGGTGGGTTGCTTCACCCATTGGAAGTTCCGCAATGGAAGTGGGATAGTGTCTCGATGGATTTTATTGATGGGTTACCGAGATCAAGGAAGGGTAATACAGGAATTTGGGTTATGGTAGATAGACTTACTAAGAGTGCCCATTTTATACTCGTAAAGAGCAAGAGGACTGCTCCATGGATAGCTTCAGTTTATCTTCGAGAGATAGTTCGATTGCATGGGGTACCCTCTAGCATAGTGAGTGATCGAGATCCTATCTTCACTAGCGAGTTTTGGAAGAGTTTGCAAGAAGTAGTGGGGACTCAATTGTGTCTGAGCACCGCATATCATCCTCAGACGGACGGCTAGACCGAGAGGGTGAATCGTGTTCTGGAAGACCTTTTGAGGCTTTGTATCTTGGATTTTGGAGGTACATGGGAAGAGCATCTTCCATTGGTGGAGTTCGCGTATAATAACAGCTTTCAGTCCATTATTGGTATGGCTCCTTTCGAAGCTCTTTATGGAAGGCCTTGTCGATCACCTACATGTTGGTGGGAGTCTACGGATAAGATCTTGCTTGGGCCTGATATGGTTAGAGAGACTTCGGAGAAGATTGATTTGATTCGAAGAAGGATGAAAGCAGCGCAAGATAGGCAGAAATCTTACGCGGATAAGAGGAGGACGGATCTGGAGTTTGATGTTGGGGACATGGTCTTTGTCAAAGTATCTCCATTACGGAATGTAGTTTGCTTTGGGTCCGTTGGGAAGTTAGCTCCAAGATTTGTTGGGCCGTTTCCTATTAAGGAAAGGATTGGACGGATGGCATATAGAGTGGATCTACCCGAGAGACTTAGTGGGGTACATGACGTATTCCATGTGTCACATTTGAGGAAATGCCTACATGAGACCGCAGAGGTGGTAGAGCCGAGCTTGCTTAAAGAAGTGGAGATAGAGCGTGATGCGACTATTCGACGAGCTCCTACTCGCATCCTTGGGTCTGAGATTAGGAAGTTGAGGAACAGAGAGGTGCAACTAGTCAAAGTGCAATGGGGAGAAGATGAGAGCAATGCTACCTGGGAGACAGAAGCGAAGATGCGTTCACTATACCCATTCCTTTTTGAGGGTATGTCTTTTAACTTCTTCTTTATCGTTTGTCTAGTACTTATCTTATCTAAGTATGTCCTCTCATTAGTACCTTTGACCTTTAGATAGGGTAAAACCTATGGTTGAAACATGTGTTTGAGACATGTTATGTTTGATGGATGCGTGTGGATGCAAGTGGTTGCTAGTGGTTGCTCGTGGATGCATATACACACACTCTAGGCACTAGATCGGCTCAATCACTTCATATTGCATATTGCATATAATCTGTGTAGGTAGCTATATTAATGGATGTATAATGGTTGCGTTATCATATGGATGATGCATTTTGGTGTATGGTTGTGCACTCATGTAGAAATAGTATGTGTCGATAAGGCTCTTTTGCATACATATTGGATGCATGGCACTATCATGGTTTGCATTAAGGAGGTCAACTGAATCAGTAGACCGCCTGATTTTGCATTAGACAGGGAACATATACACACACTTTTTGCATATGTTTATACAGCATTAGAAACTCTAAGGACAATGGATGCCAGTGTTTGATGGTTTAGTAGATGGTTGTTTGTATGGTAGGATACGTTCTTCTTGACTTAGAGATTTCGGGGACGAAATCCTTTAAGTAGGGGAGAATGTAACACCCCGTATGTTGAATAACTTGCTATAATATTGAACAGGGCAGAATTAAATTTAAAAATCTGAATCAGGGGAAACGGGCTATGCCATTGCGTTCGTCTCGGAAAAATACGTGAAATAGAGTCCGAGTTTTTGAAAATCGGAGTCCGTATGACCCCGATAAGGCCCAAGGAAGTTTGCAGAAATTTAAAAACAGATTTTAAAACAAAAATTTCAATTTTCAGAAGTGGCGGGAAAAATCCCGCCAGACCCAGGGGGTCGACCTGAGGGTCGACTGGGGAGTCGACCCTAGGGTCGACCTGGGGGTTGACCTCCCTGGTCGAGCCCAGGTGACCTGGGTGCATCAGCTTGGCTTTTGGGCTGTGTTTTAGTGGCTAGGACGAGATCTGACGGCTCTAATCTGATTTAGGGTTAATCTAATGGCCTAAAACACCTAACTACTCTATAAATACACCCTAAGACTACCCTAATTCATACTAAAAATAGAAACAATGCCGTCATGCCGTCAAAATGCAACTTGAAGGAGCCTCCATCAAATTGTAGAAGAAGATAGTCTCTCAAATCAACTACTAATCAACTCTAGCAACTTAATCTTCTTCTTAGGAGTGCTAATCAACAAGTTGTGAGTTTTCTATAGCCTTAATGACCAATTATTGAAATGATTATGATAGGATATAATGAGGTTATGGCTATGAATGTGGATCAATGCATGTTATGTAAGTTATATGCTATGTGTTAATGATGTTATGCATGTTATGCAAGTTTTATGCTATGTGTTAATGATGTTATGCAAGTTATGCAAGTTATATGCTATGTGTTAATGATGCTATGCAAGTTATGCAAGTCATATGCTACATGTTCATGTTGTTATGCAAGTTATGCAAGTCATATGCTACATGTTCATGTTGTTATGCAAGTTATGCAAGTCATATGCTACATGTTCATGTTGTTATGCAAGTTATGCAAGTCATACGCTACATGTTAATGATGTTGTGCAAGTTATGCAAGTCATATGCTATGTGTTTGTGATATTATGCAAGTTATGCAAGTCATATGAGAAACATTGATCCATTATGACACCATGATATGCAAGCTTGGTGTATGATTATATGCAAGTTTATTTATGATATGTTATGCAAGTTTGGTGTATGATTATATGCAAGTCCATATATGACATGTTATGCAAGTTTGGTGTTTGATGATATGCAAGTAACATGTGCAAGTTTACACCTTAGAATGATATGCATACATATGCAAGTTAACCCCTTTGTATGTCATACATACATATGCAAGTTTACCCCTTTGTATGACATAAATAACTTATGCAAGTTAACCTCCTTATGACATATGTGATTCATGCAAGTTTGGGTTGATTATTTATGCTAGTTGGGTTGATGCTATATGCATGTTGACACCTTTAAACCCATGATGATGCTAATGCTATGCAAGTTGAACCCATTATATTTATGATGAATCTTCCCTTTTATGTCATGTTAGCGAATTACGTGGGGAACGATGGGGTTAATATACATGTTAATGAAATGGTGTGAAGTTGGTATGATTATGCATACCATAAAGTGATGGACATAATTGAGTCAATTATGTACATCGTTAAAATTGGAATTAATTAGGGAAAATTAATTCGGGGGTGATTAATTAGGTGTAATTAATCGACTAAGACACGAGGTTGGACCCTTTTGTAGCATAAGACTGCCCGGAACCGACCGGCAAATCCAACGGCTACAAATGATTGGCCCAATGTGAGAGGTCTTAGGCACAAACCACATATGTGACAAGTTTATAGACACGAGGTTAGACTCGGTTATGGCGTAAGGCTGCTCGGACCCAACCGGCAAATCCAGCTGCCATAAAAGATAGTCTAATGTGAGAGGTCTTTACAACGGTTACGTTTTTAATTAATTAAGAAACACTTATCCAGATAAGCATGTAGTGGGAATGAGGGGTTAAGTGGGTGCCTTGGGTGGCATGTGGAAATCAAGTAAGTTCCTTGGGTGGCATGAGGAAATCTAGTGGGTTGCCTTGGGTGGCAATAGAAAATACGATTAGATGACTTAACCAAGTGGAAACATGTAATTAAACATGATTAAAGGGTTAAGTGGGATGCACTAGATAAATTGACAAGCTTAGGTGGTAGCTTGTGGGGGCCCATTTCAACCAGTAACCCATATGTATCTTATTGGGCTCGACCCATGTCGAGGACGGGACACGTGTACTGGGCTTGATTATAAGAGGCCAAAACGGGGTAGCGGTGGAAACGCGAGTCCAACGGGTTTCATATGCGTGTGTGGACCCGGGCTGGTAGGTAAGACGTTGTTGCATCGTGTGGGTATAAGCCGTGCACCAATTGTTGTATCGGGTTGCCACTTTGGGGAGTGATACACCCCATTGTGGGGCCAGCACAGGTACCTACGGTAGGGAGCCGATCGCTTGGGAGTAGTGGGTACACCTAGTGGAGATAGGGGCAGACGGCACCTATGTAGTCAGCTAGGGGTACACGAAACTACTGGGTAAATTCTCTAAGTCCTTGGGAGGGATCAACCTTTAAGTAGGAATGACTGGTGTGGTGCAGTTAGTAATTATCCTTGGGTGGGTAGATGCGTCTTTACCGTTATCTTAGTTCATCCTATGTCTAGTTGGCTACTTAGTGTAGTCATTTATCCCCAGTCATCCCGTACCAAGTTTATATCATACCCTAATTACTTTAATGATTGTGTGGTTAAAGCTATAGGGCTCACTCAGACTTATGTCTGATCCCGTTGTTTTTATCTTTTCCCCCTCAGGTCCTCAGGTTGGGCCTAGCACTAGTGGGCTTTGATCAGATTTCTTTATCTATCTTCTGGAGCTTGGACCGCGATGTAAAGCCCAGCTTATCTTTTCTATTATGGCTATTGTTTATGTAGTGGGATTATGTACTTATGTTTTTATCAGGATGGATATTTAGTACTTGACTCTTTATGGTGTTGTAACTAAACATGTTTACCTTCTGCTGCTATGAAATGATGTTTTAGATTTTCAAGTATTTATATCTGTCTTGTTGTAATTTTTTTGTTCTATACTCACTTAAAATGCTCCACCGAAGTTAAGGGATTCCCTTTGTGAGTGACCTTAGCGGGTGTGGGGTGTTACAGAACACCTCTTCCCATATGAACCTCTTATAATTAGCTCAGTAAGCGTGCCCCAACCCCTACTTAGCGAGGGGTCTCCCTTTGATACAAGTATGGGTTACTGACTGATACGGGTCCCGCACAACAGATGACACAAGCCACCGCCTAAGCTTGTATCCCCATCTACTATGATTTTGATAGGTTATGCCTAATAGTTTAACAAGCCCGCATAACCCTCAACATATAAAACAGGTTAAGTTTATCGAGTTCGTATAACCCCCCACTGATTTAACATATTTACTTAACCCCCACAGATTCAAATAGGTTTACTTAACCCCTACACAAATTAACAGGTTCATATAACCCCCACTGATTCGAACAGGTTAAGTATTACAGTTTCATTACATGTTCCACTTAATTTATTAATTTAGCCTACAGATTTACATGCCCAACCCTCATGTCATAATTCACCGTATAAGATATGCCCCAAATTATATTCATGCATCACTGTATAGGTTATTCCCCCAAATCCCAGTCATGATTTATAATACAAGATATGCCCAAATTTAGCTTTCCCAACCATTCCCAATTTCGTTCGTTTGCATATTTCAGAGATAGGCCTAGGCTCGAAGGTAGCCTGGCTATAAAAAATAAAAATAAAAGGGAAAGAGAGAGGGAAGAGAACAAAATAGGCATAATAACATAATAGGCATATGATAATAGAAATAAGCATATCAGAAACAGGCGTATAAGAATTGAATAGTGGATCAGGTGTACTTGTAATTACAGATTTGTTTAAGTACGAACCAGAATCTTATCAGGCGTAGATTTAAATCCAGATTTATAAACATGTCAGGATTACTTGTTAAATGTTTATATCTAAAAATAATATGAACTTGTTGTATACACAATTATATGATTAGTGTTTAATGATAACAACCAAATATATATTATTATAAATGTGTTTGTTATTGTACTGTTTCATATATACATCACAGACAGTAGTATAATATTTATATTTAAATAAAATACGACTGTACAGAAATTCAAATATTCACACAGTATTTTATTTAAATATAATATTTTATTTCAACATTTAAACAGTACAAATTTACAATGCCACTATATGAACACATCACTAATATATAATACATTTTCATATTCAATTTCATTTTCATATACAAAACTCCTCATTACAGCTCTCTGTCACTCAGTCACTCATTGTACAATTTCATTTATACAAACACTCACTGGTACATACACTCACTGACACCACTGCTTCATCTTCTGTCTACTGTCTTCACAGCTTTCAGTTAGTCCAGTCATCCACACCTGTCACATGCAGAAACACATACACAGTATCTGGAACAAAAATATTTTTAATTCTAGCAGATAAAATTTTTATTTAAAAAAAAATATTTTCCTCAGAATTTTGGTGCGTTTCTCATCATTTTTCATGACCTGATATGATATGTATATATTTCCTGTACCCACTGATCAGCCTCAACACACTACACCGGTTTGCTGATCAGAACCGGTTGATTCTGAATAGCCACAACACAGTGTAGTGGTTTGCCGATATATGTTCAAATATACACACATATATATATACACATACGTATATATATATATACATATATGTATACATACAGGTCAACAACATGTTCAGCATAGCAGTGAAATGAAGCAAATGAATACGAGCGAGCCCAAGCGTCGAGCAAAGCAATAATGGATACTCATGCAAAGCCAAAACAACAAAAACAAGGGTGATGAAGGTTAAATGGTCGATCCATGTATATGAACAAGTTCAGCACACATATGTTATGACAAGGGCAAATACAAATTTGGAGTATACAATTAGATTGCAAGTGATTACAACAATATAAGATGATATACAGTAGTGCACAAACAAGGTTAATGACATGTAAATGGCAGCAGCAGTGGTAAACGGACAATGCCAACTCAGGTGCACACAAATAGCATGGTGAATGTGCTGAGCTTAAGTGAATTACAATGATCATGTATATGCAGCTACAACACAGCAAAAAGACTTGCATGGTGTGTATGTGTGTGATATAAAGCAGTAGTTAAGATGGCACTAAGCAGTTTTTAAACAGTGTGATATGAATATACGCAAGCATAATTTTGGGTATATATACATATAGATTTGTGAAAGTTTCCTTCATCAGTGAATCAACATACAAGATGAAGCACAAACTGCATATGGTAAGTCAGAGCAGTTCATAGTGCTCGAGTGCAAACAGTTTCAAGTGTGCATGGACATGGTGTGTGCACACAATATAATGCAGCAGTAAGATTTTGAACATGTAGCAAGCAAAACATGTACATGCAGACAAGTGATATATACAGCAAATTTCTACATGGCATTTTGGATGTATACAAGGGAGCACAAGTTTTTTTGTTGCATATTCAAGGCAGTTTTTTTGTTGCATATTCAAGGCAGAAACATGTCAAAATGGATGGAGCATACACTGTGTAGGCATAATGCATATACACAATGGACAAACAGAAATTTCATTCCAAGATTACAACAATCAATGTTTGGCAACAATTATATGGGACAAATCAAAGAATTCAAACTAGGCAACACATGTTTATCTCCAGAAATATCTCAAGAGCTTTTGTGCACGGAGTCATAAAAGAAATTTCCAGAAATCAATTCACTAATGTTTTATTTGGGAAAGGTTTTAAAATGTTTCTAAAAATCATCAGTGATCATTTTTGGGAAAATATTTTTCAATTATGATTCTTGTTTTTTTAACAAATCAGGAAGCATGTTTATAGCAAGTAATCTATTGGCAGATCTAATTTGATGAAATGTTTTGGCAATAATTCAACCCGGCAACAATGAATCACATATTTCCATAAATGCGTTCAAGGCAACATACTATTTCAAGGGGCCAACCAAATATATTTCCAGTTTTTCAAATGTACATATCAAGCATATGTACATCAGTGGTTCGAATGCTATGTTAAGAAGAAATTAGAAAATCTACTTTTTGCAACAGATTTAAAGGGAGAAAGCAATTTTGGGAAAGCTTTTATCATAGAAATAGTTTGCTTATCAATTTTCATATGTAGCAAGTTTGTTTTCCCAAAAATAATCTTTTTGTATTCAAGGCAACAAATTTCATTCCAATCAACGAATGCAATAATAACAAAAGAGGAAACCGCGCAAATAAGTGAATAGTCAGATCAAATCACATATTTCAAATCAGAGTGATAGGGTTTTCGAATTACCCTATAAATAGCACCATTTCATCACTAGCGTTTTGGATCGAAAACATCAAAAAAACTCGAAAGAAATTTTGAGAAATATATTCCAAATTACTCACTGTTTCGATCGCTGGAGAAAGCTCAAATCGTTGATCAAGAAGCATCATAAGAACGAAAGTATCAGAAAATTCTTTTCAGCAATTCACGATTCGATTTGAAGCCAACAAGATAAAACCCTAATTTATCTTCCACCAGTCGCCATTATTATTTCAGAAATGAAGTGGGACTCGAATTTAACCAAGACAAGGGTGGCCGGCCTATTTTTTTAGACAAAGGGTGTTTTTAATTTATTTTTTTATTGTTTTTTTCAATTTCATTTGTAAACAATTGAACAATTTTCTAGAGTCTGTAAAATTCTAGATGATCCAATTAGGGGTTTAACTGGCAGTTTCTAGCGTCTGTAAAATCTAGGTGTTTTTCTAATTTCGTCTGTAAAACTAGACAGTTTACTAGAGTCTGTAAAATTAGGGGAAAATCTGGTCTAGGGGATATAGGCCAGTCTAGGGTTTTGAGCGTAGGGTTAGAATAGGAGCGAGGGGTTCACGAGTTTACATGGTCGTGTAAGCAGGATTTGTTCTTTCACCTAGTAGAAACCTTAGAAATGTAGCAGAAGGCAGGATTTTTCCGAAGCTTGGTATATCTTGTGTCATTTACTTTTCTGCTGCATTCTGCGATTTGTGATTTATTTTAATATCCCGTAAAATTTGAATAAGCCCTATTCACCCCCTTTAGGGTTAATCTAGATCCAACAAGTGGTATCAGAGCGTGGTAATTTCATTAAACCTAGAATCATGGATCATAGTTGTCAGTATAGAGAGTGTCAGTCCAGTGATATTCCAATTATTTTCAATGGAACAGATTTTTAAATATTCGGATTATATTTAAAATCTATTAATTTTGAATGTTGGAATATCATTGAAAATTTGTGAGATATGTTAGATAAGAGGAATTAAGTTTTAAATGCTCGTGTTATGCATATTATTTATTCCTATCTTGATAATGATCAATTAAAATTTATCTCTTATTTTTTAACTGCGCAGGATATCTGGAAAACTCTCAACATGATGTATGGAAAATCTGACAGCTGCTCAAAACCCTCAACAGCCTACTCAGATTCAGATGTGTGCTTAACTAGAGCCATTAATGATGATTCAGACAGTAGAGATTTTTCATATGAAAAATTGGTTTCTCGTTGTAATGATTTAACTAAATCTGTAAATCGTCTCCAACAGAAAAATAAACTTCTGAAATCTGAAAATTCTGAGTTATGATGCAAAATTGATTGTTTGGAATCGAAACCTGAAAATGTCTTGAAATTAGAAAATTCTGACTTTGAAAATTGTTTGAATTTAGAAAATAATCTTGTTCATTTCAATAAAAATATTCAAAAGCTTGAAAATAAAATTCATATCTTAAAAGAGAACAAGATTAAGTTGGAAAGTACAAACAATTTTGTAGAAAAAGAAATGAATAATTTTAAGACGATCCAAAGTTCCAAACATAAATTTTCTGAGAAACTACAGTTGAAAACAAAATCGTTTTTGAGCAAAAATATTAACTTTGAAAAAGAAATTGAAAATTTTGAAAAACTTGAGCTCGAAAAACAAAATCGATTTGAATCTGAGACTTTGGAATCCCAAGCCACAATTAAATTACTTGAATCTGAAAATTTGGTTTTGAAAACTGATTTTGAAAAGAATAAGATTACTTAAAACCGTTGTTCGGATCTACTGAAATAAAAATGGTGATCTTAAATTTAAATTTCAACAACTTGAAACAACACTGACTAAATTTTATAATAGTGAAAAATCTTTGAATATGTTGTTGAAAAATCAATTTTCTTTGGAAAATAAAAATGGTCTTGGTTTTGGGAAAAGAAATGATTTTGAAAATTTGAACTCATGTGATTTTAAAAATCCTGCAAACTGCTTCAAGAAGGTTCATTTTGAAAATTTAAATTTTGAAAATTCCAAAAGGTTTTTGAATCACAAATGAGATAAGATTTGGTTTGATAGCAATTCATTTAATTCATTTTGGACCCCAAAAAGAAATAAAATGATTTTTGGAAAAACCAAATGAATTTGGGTTCCAAAGGGTACTTTAGTTGATTCTAACAGATTGTTATACAAACAGATTTGGGTACTAAAAGATGTGAACAAAACTATGAGTGGTTTTACAACCTTTGTTAGACCACTCGATTCTACAAACTGTTAGGTAACAGTGGAGGCTGAGGAACTGCTATGCAAAAAAAAATTGAAATCAAGTTGGTTTATACTTCTGTATCATTCACGGTTCCTCTAGCCAGGATTTGCTGAGTCAGAGATTCTGGTTTACATGGATTTCAGGTATAATCTTTAAACTCATCTTTGTAAATATTCTCTGTTTTTGTTTTCTTTGTTTATTCCTCCTTCTACCCCCTTCTATTTTTATTTTATTTTGAGTTGTCGCTGCTATATTTTTTCTTCTCTGAGGCTTCCTTAACTTCCAATTGTAGAATTCATATTTTTCTGGAAATTTGCTTCATTTGAATAGAACATTGATTTTTTTTTTAAAGTCATTTCCAGATCTTGAATCTAAACTTGTAAATTCCTGCAATTGTTTTGAAGTTTGCGTTCTGATTTTCTGAATTCGTAACAGTGTTGGTGTATTCTTGTCATATCGTGAACACTGTTAATTTTAATTCTAAATTTTGAAGATCTGAAAGTTTAATGGAATTTCACACACATCTGCTGTTTTGAGTTTCTTCTAATTCATTTTAGGAAATCTTGAAATATTTTACTCATTGCGGCACACTGCTACTTCTCAGTTGTGATAATTTCATTGGTTTTAAGATTGGCATGGATATTTTGAATTATCTTGAATCAGTGATACTTCTTGAAATTAATCTTTATTCATGATCATTATGGTTGAAATTTGTTTGTTTGAAATCATACGAAATTCTTGATATTTTGAATATCAAACACCCCTTAAATTTGAAGTTATCAATCTTGTGTGAGTAATTCATTATATCTCAAAACTTGACATTAATTCAAGTGATTTCAAATAAATTACTGTTTAATTTTCTAGATCATGAATATCTCTCAAGTCTGATGTAAATGATCTGAAATTACTCTTGTGCTTGTCAAAAATTTGTGATTTTTTTTTTTGAAAATCTGGTCCTAAATCTCATTGATATTTCATGATGTTTTTGATTTGAATATTTGTTTGTTTAAAATCATTTGAAATTATTGATTTATTTAATCTCACACATATCTTAGATCTGAAATTTATAATCTGGTGTGAATGATTCATTAAATCCTAAGCTTTTCATATTCCCTCAAATGATTTCAAATAAACTGTAATTTAATCTTGGATCATGAATCATCTTCGGTGACCATCTTCTTGATAAGTCTGCTTTGAAATCAATTGTTGTACTGCTCTGATAAATTGAATTTTTTTTTTGGGACTGCTGGTTTTGGTAACATCTGCTACTCTAATAAAATGATTTGAATTGAATCATGATTTGACCTCTTGGATTTGTTGTAAGTTGTCTAAGAACTTTCTTGTGAAACTTGTTTTGAACATGTCTTGCGGCTCTGATTAATGGAAGTGATTTGCTAGTTTTGTTTGCTAGGACTTTGTGTTTAAAATTCTATTGTTTGAGATATCCTTGTTTGTCTCCAGTGTCATTTTAAAATCCTCATTAATTGAGACATCAAGTGGTATCAGTTTAGAAGTGATGAATTTGTTTTTGCTATTTTTTTAATCCCTCTTGGCTTGTATAGTTTTTCATATCCCTCATGTAATTGATTTTCAATTTTAAAGTTATTTATGGATTATTCATTCAGAAATTGAAATCTATATCCAAATTGACCTGTACTTATAATTCATCAAAATTGTTACCAGATTTTGAAATTGTGATGAATTGTGACTGTAGTATATTTCACAACAAGAGGAGATTTTATTTATATTTTCATGATGGTTGAACAGTTATTATAATATCTTTGAATTGGCAATTATTTCACGAACATCTTCCTTATATACCATTATTCTGCCATCCATCATGATTTTATATTAATGTGTAGAGTTAATATTTTTTTAAATCATCTGAAATAAAAAGTGAATTTTTTTGTGTGATAGAAATGGGATTGTATTATTATTCAAAATTAGTGATAATTGAAAATTTTCAATGATCTCGGTACAGTTGATCATATTTCATAATATGATTAATTTATAAATTTATTTCACAAACCATTTTTGTACCTATCAGATTTCTATCATCCATACTAGTTTTATATACTGAGGATGTTTTCTATTTTGAAACTAAAAATAATAAAAATATAATATTCATAAGTGTTTCTCTAACCTCGTTTAAAAATCCAAGCTTTAGTTGTGCATGGTTACGAGATTACTTATTTTTAAGCTGCAACTGATCTCATTAAAAATCCAAGATTTGGTTATGCATGGTCGGTGTGAACTTAAATCAAAAGAAAATAATTTGAATAACTAATTTTTTTTGAAATTCTCCTTAGTATGTGAAAACCAACCTATCAATCCATGTTCTAAGTTGTGAAATGTGTTAATATTTTATGAAATATTATGATTTGTTGATTAATAGCTATTCGGATTTGAGATTACTTGATTTTGTCACTTAAGTCGAATTTATAATTATAGTCCAAATCCATCACTGTTTTTTATGCTCATTTTATAAAATTCTTTTGAAAATAATTGAAAATCATTTGTTTTAAAACTCTCTCCATTTTTATAAATTTCATCTTAAATCCGTCATTCTTTACAATGTGAAATATGCCACCTGTTCTCAGAATATTATGATTTATGTTTGACTGATTGAGATTTATGATGATTGTTCTTCCTTTTAAGCTGAAATCATATTTTTAGTCCAATTTTACATCTGTATTTTAATTTCTAAATCCTTTTGATGATAACAAAAGAGGGGGAATGGGTTGAGATTTTGATTTATGAGTGAATATTCATTAAATATTTGTAATTTTGAAAATTCATTCTATTTTCATTTTTCTTCACTCATGCACAGTTTCAGGGGGAGTTTCTGTTGTAGGGGGAGCATTCAAATAGGGGGAGTTTAGTTCTTCACTATTAAACAAATTTATTATATTGAAAATCTTACTATTTGTTTGTCATCATCAAAAGGGGGGAAGTTGTATACAACATTGTTGTAAACACAATTATATGATTTGTTTTTGATGATAACAACCAAATATATATTATTATAAATGTGTTTGTTATTGTACTATTTCATATATACATCACAAACAGGAGTATAATATTTATATTTAAATAAAATACGACTGTACAGAAATTCAAATATTCACACAGTACTTTATTTGAATATAATATTTTATTTCAACATTTAAACAGTACAAATTTACAACTCCACTATTTGAACACATCACTGATATATAATTCATTTTCATATTCAAATTCATTTTCATATACAAAACTCCTCACTACAACTCTCTGTCACTCAGTCAATCTTTGTACAATTTCATTTATACAGACACTACTGCTTCATCTTCTGTCTTCACAGCTTTCAGTCAGTCCAGTCATCCGCCCCTGTCACATACAGAAACACATACACAGTATCTGGAACAGAAATATTTTTAACTCTAGCAGAAATAATTTTTATTTAAAAAAAAAAATATTTGCCTCAGAATTTTGGTGTGTTTCTAATCATTTTTCATGAGCTGATTTGATATGTATATATTTCCTGTACCCACTGATAAGCCTCAACACACTACACTGGTTTGTTGATCAGAACAAGTTGATTCTGAATAGCCACAACACAGTGTAGCGGTCTACCGATATATATTCGAATAGACAAACGCATATATATATATATACACACACACACATATATATATATATAGACACACACACGTATATATATACATGTATGTATACATACAGGTCAACAGCATGTTCAGCATAGCAGTGAAATGAAGCAAATGAATACGAGCATGCCCAAGCGTCGAGCAAAGCAATAATGGATACTCATGCAAAGCCAAAACAGCAAAAACAAGGGTGATGAAGGCTAAATGGTCGATCCATGTATATGAACAAGTTCAGCACACATATGTCATGACAAGGGCAAATACAAATCTGGAGTATACAATTAGATTGCAAGTGATTACAACAATACAAGATGATATACAGTAGTGCACAAACAAGGTTAATGACATGTAAATGGCAGCAGCAGTGGTAAACGAACAATGCCAACTCAGGTGCACACAAATAGCATGGTGAATGTGCTGAGCTCAAGTGAATTACAATGATCATGTATATGCAGCTACAACACAGCAAGGAGAGTTGCATGGTGTGTATGCGTGTGATACAAAGCAGCAGTTAAGATGGCACTAAGCAGTTTTTAAACTGTGTGAAATGAATATACACAAGATTTTTTTTTTGGGTATATATACATATAGATTTGTGAAAGTTTCCTTCACCAGTGAATCAACGTACAAGATGAAGCACAAAATGCATATGGTAAGTCAGAGTAGTTCATAGTGCTCGAGTGCAATCAGTTTCAAGTGTGCATGGACATGGTGTGTGTGCACAATATAATGCAGCAGTAAGATGTTTGAACACGTCGCAAGCAAAACATGTACATGCATCACAAGTGATATATATAGCGAATTTCTACATGGCATTTTGGATGTATACAAGGGAGCACAAGTTAAGTCAGTTTTTTGTTGCATATTCAAGGCAGAAACATGTCAAAACGGATGGAGCATACACTGTGCAGGCATAATGTATAAACACAATGGACAAATAGAAATTTCATTCCAAAGATTACAGCAATCAATTTTAGCAATAATAATATGGGATCAATCAAAGAATTCAAACTAGGAAACACATGTTTATCTCCAGAAATCTCTCAAGACATTTTGTGCAAGGAGCCATAAAAGAAATTTCCAGAAATCAGTTCACTAATGTTTAATTTGGGAAAGGTTTTAAAATGTTTCTGGAAATCATCAGTGATCATTTTTGGGAAAAAAAATTCAATTATGATTCTAGTTTTTTTAACAAATCAGGAAGCATCTTTACGGCAAGTAATATATTGGCAGATTTAATTCGATGAAATATTTTGGCAATAATTCAACTCGGCAACAATGAATCACATATTTCCAGAAATGCGTTCAAGGCAACAAACTATTTCAAGGGGGCAACCAAATATATTTCCAGTTTTTCAAACGTACATATCAAGCATATGTACATTAGTGGTTCGAATGCTATGTTAGGAAGAAATCAGAAAATTTATTTTTGGAAATATATTTAAAGGGAGAAAGCAATTTTGGGAAAGTTTTTATCACAGAAATAGTTTGCTCGTCAATTTTCATATGTAGAAAGTTTGTTTTCCCAGAAATAATCTTTTTGAATTCAAGGTAACAAATTTCATTTCAATCAACGAATGCAATAATAACAAAAGAGGAAACCGCGCAAATAAGTGAATAATCAGATCAAATCACGTATTTGAAATCAGAGTGATAGGGTTTTCGAATTACCCTCTAAATAGCACCATTTCATCACTGGTGTTTTGGATCGAAAACATCAAAAAACTCGAAAGAAATTCTAAGAAATATATTCCAAATTACTCACTATTTCGATCGTTGGAGAAAGCTCAAATCGTTGATCAAGAAGCATCGCAAGAACCAAAGTATCAGAAAATTCTTTTCAGCAATTCACGATTCGATTTGAAGCCAACAAGATAAAACCCTAATTTATCTTCCACCAGTCGCCATTATTATTTCAGAAATGAAAAGGGACTCGAGTTTAACCAAGACAAGGGTGGCCGGCCAATTTCTTTAGACAAAGGGGGTTTTTAATTTATTTATTTATTGTTTTATTTTCAATTTCATTTGTAAACAATCGAACAGTTTTCTAGAGTCTGTAAAATTCTAGGTGATCCAGTTAGTGGTTTAACTGGTCGTTTCTAGAGTTTGTGAAATCTAGGTGGTTTTCTAGTTTCATCTGTAAAACTAGGGGAAAATCTGGTCTAGGGTATATAGACCAGTCTAGGGTTTTGAGCGTAGGGTTAGAATAGGAGCGAGGGGTTCGCAAGTTTACATGGTCTTGTAAGCGGGATCTATTCTTTCACCTAGTAGAAACCTTAGGAATGCAGCAGTAGGAAGGATTTTGCCGAAGCTGGGTATATCTTGTGTCATTTACTTTTCTGCATTTATTTTCTACTGCATTCTGTGATCTGTGATTTATTCTAATATCCCATAAAATTTGAATAAACCCTATTCACCCCCCTTTAGGGTTAATCTAGATCCAACAGAACTCACGGAGACTGGATCTAAGGAACAGAGAATAATAAGCAGATCTTGCAGAAGAACTTCTTGTATGTGTATAAGCTATTGTTGAAGCAAATAGGCTAATTCAATCCAAGCAGCCGGAACATCTCGTTGTCATCATTGTTTTTGGTGTGTAAAAACAATAGAAATGAGGTACTATTTATAGCCTACTGCCAACGAATCTCGTTCAGAAACAAGTCCAGGTTCAGAAATGAACATGGAGGGATCTCTGGTGGGTCGACCCTAGGGTCGACACCCCCTTGAGTAAGTCGACCCCCTTGGGGCATGGGTCGACACCCAACGGGTCCAATTGCTGCATCCCTTTCCTACTTGATTTTCGAACTGTTTTGAATTTTCTGGACTTAAATTTGTTTGTATATATTTCTCTTATGTGTACACAAACTTCCCAGCTTAATAACTTCTTCATACAATGTTCTTTTTATGCAAACTCAGAGCCTACTTAAGTAGAATTCCGAGACGTACACAATGGTGCAGTCCGTTTTACTTAATTCCCCATATTCTATTAAGTATTCTTTGGTTTATCATTATAGTGTTCGTATTAAAATTATGGGGTGTTACATTCTCCCCTACTTAAAGGATTTCGTCCTCGAAATCTCCAAGTTAAGAAGAATGTATATCCTTACATCCATCAACCATCTACTCATCCTCCAATCATAGGAATCCATTGTCCATAAAAGATTTCTAATGCTTATATGAACATAGGCAAAGGTGTGTGTATATGTCCCAATACAAATGCGAAAGATCAGGCGGTCTACTGATTTAGTCGACCTCCTTAATGCAATGTATGTCAGTGCTTTGTATCCAACATGTATCCAATTAGTCTTAGCATATTATGTAAATGCTATATGTGTGCACAATCGTCTATCCGAATGCAACATCCATATGATGATACATCCATTTTCATCAATAAAAAGAAAAAAATTGCATATGCATCTACATGCAGTATGAGAGTGATTGGGCTGATCTAGTTACTAGTGTGTGTATATGCATCCACGAGCAACCACTACTAAACACTTGCATCCACCTGCATCCATCAAACATAACATGTCTCAAACAGATGTTTACATCCATTGGTTCCCTACCTAAAGGTCGACGATTCAATCAATAGGATATACTTAAATGACAGAAGCAAGTACGAATAAAAGCTTTTGAAAAGAAAAGAAGTTAATAACATACCCTTGAAAAGAAAAGGGTACGAACACGAATCTTGTCTTCAGTCTCCCAACTTGCATCCTCGCGGTCTTCTTCCCATTGAACTTTCATTAACTTGACCTCTCGGTTGCGAAGCTTCTTAACCTCTGACCCAAGAATACAGATAGGAACTTGTCTAACTGTCGCCTCCCGTTCTAACTCGCCTTCCTCAAGCATGCTCGGCTCAACTACCTCTACTTTATCATCAGACACTTCCGCAAATGAGAAACGGGGAAAACATCATGAACACCCACCAATCTTTCTACTTTACTCTATAAGCCATTTGATCTATCATTTCCACTGTGGGAAATGACCCTACAAACTTTGGCGCCAACTTCCCTATAGATCCAAAGTGAACCACATTCCTCGGGGTGATACTTTGATGAAAACCCTGTTTCCCACCTCAAACTCAATATCGTCCTTCTCTTATCTGCGTACAACTTCTGCCTGTCCTGAGCTGTCTTCATGCGTAAGTCGGTGATCTACAAGGTCGTCCGTACAATGCTTCAAAGGATGCCATGCTAATACTAGCCTAATAGCTGTTGTTATATGTGAACTCAACCAACAGAAGATGCTCCTCCCAAGTCCCTCCGAAGTACAGGATACACAGTCTCAAAAGATCCTCCAGAACTCTATTCACCCTCTTACTCTGCCCATCGGTCTAAGGGTGATACACGGTGCTCAAACATAACCATGTACCTAACACCTCTTGCAGGCTCTTCCAGAACTCACTAGTGAAGATGGGATCACGATCACTCACTATACTAAAATGTACTCCATGTAGACGGACTATTTCTCGAGATAAACTGATGCCAACCATGTTGTCGTTCTCTTACTCTTAACAGGAATGAAATGAGCGCTCTTGGTAAGCCTGTCAACTATAACCTAGATACTGGTGTTGTCATTCTTCAATCTAGGAAAACCATCAATGAAATCCATAGAGATGCTCTCCCACTTCCAATGTGGGACCTTCAAAGGATGAAGTTGTAACAACCCGAAAATCTGGGCCAGTTTAAAAATTTTATTTTGGCAATTTTAATGAATTTTGAATATTTAAAATAGATTATTTTAAATAATATCGACAAAATTTTATTTTGAATATAATTAGAACGTATATAGTTATATAGATCGTCGTTAGAATATAAATAATTATATATAATTATAAATAGAATTGAAAATGGCGCGGTAGTTCGATAATTCGATTTCAAACTTCAATTGAATGTACCGGGTGCAAAATAAACTGGATTTTAGTGAAACCAAAAACATTAGGATCTAATTGTGACTATCTTTCCAACGAATCCGAAAAATCAAAATTTCATAGCGGGGATCAAAAGATATGTCCAGTTGAAAATTCTGAATAGTCGCTATGGAATTCAGGCCCTTAAAATGGAATTTTTGCAAACGACCTCGGATTTCGACGAAACCACTTTTTTTGGATCCGGGATGTCAAGTTATTGCTAGGTTTCAAATTTCATAATTTTTTGATTCAATATGTGAGTGTGGCAAAGGAAAACGTGTTTGACCAGTTTCAGTTGATTTTAATCGACTGGAAAATGGCCATTTTCAAACGGTCTCGGAATTCGATGAAACTAGTTTTGTTAGGACCGTATCGTCAATACGAAGCCATAAAATATTTTTCTGGGATTTATAGAGTTAGTATGTGACCCCGGTAAAATGAAATGCGCGTTCAAATCCAATATATAGAGTTATATGTTGATTTTGACGAAAACTAATTGTAACAGCCGAATCAGCTCTGATACCAAATGTGACAACAAGGAATTTCGCTTGATCCGAATCAGTCGCTAAACTGGTCCAGACCGTTCGAAACGCCTGATTGTTTTGAGAACAAGCCACAACAAAACGCAGACGGAAGAACATTTCATTGTATATTACAACAATGCATCAGATTACAAGAATATACAGAGTATAAATGAATATTACACAGAAATATCAGAGATTACAATAAATTACATAGTAGCGGAAAATAATACAAACACAACTGAAGGACATATACGGATACAAAGCTTTCCGGATATCGTTCCAGCTGTAAACCAGGATCCTGTGAATATAAATCTGCAAAACCAAAACTACTAGCTGCCCGTGTCAAAATAAGGGCACCCTGGAGTTTATTGTTTTAACCTAAACTCTGGGTGCCCTTATTTTGACAGGGGCAGCTAGTAGTTTTGGTTTTGCAGATTTATATTCACAGGATCCTGGTTTACAGCTGAAACGATATCCGGAAAGCTTTGTATCCGTATATCTCCTTCAGTTGTGTTTGTATTATTTTCCGCTGCTATGTAATTTATTGTAATCTCTGATATTTCTGTGTAATATTCATTTATACTCTGTATATTCTTGTAATCTGATGCATTGTTGTAATATACAATGAAATGTTCTTCCGTCTGCGTTCTGTTGTGGCTTGTTCTCAAAACAATCAGGCGTTTCGAACGGTCTGGACCGGTTTAGCGACTGATTCGGATCGAGCAAAATTCCTTGTTGTCACAGAAGTAAACCGACGGGCTTTCTTTGCTCAACTTTAACTTGCTGGCAAACTAAACATCGAGAGTCAAACTCTGCTACATCTTTCTGCATCCCAGCCCAAAAGAAAACTCTCTTCATATCTCTATACATCATACCACTGCCTGGATGGATAGTCATTCTAAAGTGATGGGCTTCCTCGAGGACTATATTCAACAGACTCCTAACTCGAGAAATACAAAGTCTTCCATTATGCCGCAACCATCCTCTATCATCTGTGGAATACCTATGGAGGTGACTAGAATTCTCCCCTCTACTGAACCTATCCAAGATGTCTGCTATATGTGGGTCCTCTCGCCACGAAGTTCCAATCTGATCCATAAGAGTAGGTCTCTGTGACGACCCGAACTTCCCCGGTCTCCGAAGAGAAGAGAAAGAACGGATTGTCTGAGAATACGACAAATCAGAACATAAACAGAAGAACATTTCATTGCTTATTGCAACAATTTACATTAGAGTACAAGAATATACAGAGTGTGAACAAATAATACACATTTGATCAGTATTAGAGATTTACAAATCACAATGCAGCAGAAAATAATACAAAACACAACTGAAAGAGATACACGGATACAGAGCTTTCTGAATATCATTCCAGCTGTAAACCAGAATCCTATGAATATAAATTTGCAAAACAAAAACTACAAGTTGCCCGTGTGGAAAATAGGGGCACTTAGAGTTTAGGTTAAAACAATAAACTCCATGTCAGTTATGTGACCGGTGTGAGAACTAAAACAGTGATTTAAAACTTTACTTTAAAATCAGATATATCAAGGGACACGCCGTATAACACGGAACGGGTTTCCTCCCAAGAATACCAGTGCATATAATAAAACAGCGCAATGCTTTTTGGAAAAGTGAAGCTATTATAAGACTCAAGTCCCATCACACAATGCAACGCAAGCCGGATGATAGAGTTTTACCTTACAATAGCCAAACATGCTTGGTACATTTAAAACAAATCATTTTGATACTATTATAGTGTAAAGTGTATGAAAACAACTTCAAATATAAATGTATCAATCATAGATGGCATTAGCATCCCATGCCACTATGTCGCCAATAGTATACAACTAAAACCGCAAAGTCATGTATTGGAAGTTGGATTTCCATCTGTGAACCAAGGCAAGGGATCATCCTTACCGCTTTGAGAATCTCTAACCCGAGCCTTAGGCAAGTACTCAGTTAAGCTATTAGATCGTCAGGGTCGGACCACATGAGGTGGATTAAAATGCTTAAACAATATGTTTCCCCGCCCTATGGGGCATAAACTAGTCATATATCGACCAAACCATCCATCGGCACTGCAGTGACCGATATAACCGAGGTGCCTCGCTATCCATCATCCACATAAGTAAAATGTCTGGGCCTGCAAAATCCTAACACCACTCCTAGCTAGAAGGAAACGCATGCCCTCCCTGAAGTCCTCTCCCTTTTCTGGTTTACACCGGGGTGTGAGGCACACGAAGTAACGCTATACACAAAGCTATGCTATATTAAAACCGTGCTTTGATCATCAAACACAAGACTCTACTTTTCAACAAAAGCCTTGATCATTTGCATCTCAGCATGCCACACAGGCAATTCACGCCATGCGACTGATGTCTATCGATATATAACCTCTGAGCTCGTACGTCTCAGAGAAGGGTGTTAAGAAAGAGAATAAATTCTCGACCACCAAACAGATATATATTTAATTGAGATCAATGAACACAGAATAAAATCCAATGTCAGACACACATCCAATCACAAGTTCGTTCTAGGTCTAAACAAAACTGGAGGCACCTTATTCCTCGTCCCATAATTCCAATACGTGAGAGAGGTCCTCACATATCTGGTCGATCTCCAAGTACATCTGGACGATCACCGCTTATTACCTCATCTTGGGTGTACAGCCCAATCAAGACATCAGTTTTCATCAAACGATGTGAAGACCTCCGGTTTTCAACCACTGTCTTCATCGTCGACTTATCGTCGAATCAGTTATTCAGAATGGGTATAAGGCCAGCCTTTCCGAATAACTCGCGTATATAATAAACAAGTGCTATAAAAACAAAACTTACACCTCATTCCAATTCTGAATATTCTTTTATTTAAATATTCATATCCCTTGGGAAAGGTTTCAATTAATTTTATCAAAGATAAATTCCTTAGATTTATTCTTTAATCTTCCTGTGGATATCAATTCAAACCAAATTAAGGTTTATCCAAACTAGTCGGGATTAGTGCACCATACCGAAGTAATCATTTGATTAATTTCCCAATCCCAACCTTTTCATCCCATGAAGCAAAACTTGTAATACTTCATATCTAACACCATGGTGTTATCGGTAAAATTAATTACATTTCACGTTCAAATCTAATTAAAGATTTAACTATCACCAGGAGTAAAACTGGTGTTATTCCATTCTCGATCTTTTCCCGAATTTTATAATTTAAATTATCACATTCACATTTCAATCTAATTCAAGATTCATTAAAACTCTAATTTAGTTTTAATCTCCAAAAATCATTACTTAATGATTATTCAAAGTTAAGAAATTAATCTTACCTTTAACTGGGCTAAAGAACTAATGTCATTTAAAACATAGTTCACGATAAACCCAAATCAC
The DNA here is from genome assembly GCA_030737875.1 of Allium sativum. NCBI lineage: Eukaryota > Viridiplantae > Streptophyta > Magnoliopsida > Asparagales > Amaryllidaceae > Allium > Allium sativum. Next base: position 695,587,614 of record CM060920.1, read on the forward strand.
ATTCCATTATTTTTGGAATCTTCACGGAAAACGGATCAATATAAATAATCGATATTGTAACACCCCGAAAATTCTATAACTGTGAAATTAACAAATTAAAGTATAATTAATTTGAAATCAAAGAACCAAGGGAAACGGGATATGCCATTGCGTTCGTCTCGGAAAAATACGCGAAATAGAGTCCGAGTTTTCGAAAAACGGAGTCCGTAGGAAGAAGATATGGCCTTCGGAAGTTTTGAATTAAATTTAAAATTCAAACAGAATAAAATAATTAAAAATCGGGCCCAGTGGGCCAGGGCGGATAAACACCCGCCTAGGCCACCCAGGTCGACTGGGCTGTCGACCTGGGCTACCCATGTCGACAGGGCTGTCGACAGCCCTGTCGACAGGGGTGTCGACCTGGTCGAGCCCAGTCAACCTGGCTGGCCAGGTCTGTGTTTGGTCGAATCTCTGTGGTCTGCTTTGTCATTAGGGCTAGGTGGCGGGTTTTTATTGGTCTCTCTTCCTAATGAATGGCTATGATCAATCCAAGCAACATCAAGGGTCCTAATCAATTCCTAACCTCTATATAAACAACCCTAGACTAAACCCTAATCTATTCATTCAAATTAAGAACATAGCCGCCATGTTGCTGAGGAACGACTAAGAGTAGCCGCCGACTAGAGAGAGAATTAGAAAGAAAGTTCTAAAGCCTAAAGCAATTCAAGCAACCTAAAGCCAATCAATTCAACAAAGGAATCATATCTCTTAATTAGAGAATTCGCCGCAACCATTGTAAGTAGAGTATTACTTTGGTATGAATAAACAACTGTATTGATTTGTATGCTTGAATTGGGATAATAAAGTAGTTCATATTTGTGCAAAATTATGTTATTCATTATAAAGAACTACATGCGGTAGTTCTATGCAAATATACGTTTGGAATATTGCGCAAATTATGTAATCTATGTTGAAGCTACATGTATGTAGTTGAGTGAAATTCATGCAAGTTTGGGGCTTTGTTATTATGTCATCATGATGTATATTTTTTGTGCATAAATCATTGTACAAGTAATTGAAACAAGTTTGGTTATTATAGTTCATATGAAACTATGTTGGAATTTTGAACACCATAATCCATGTATTAAGTCATGCTTTTGCAAACTTATGAATATGGCTAGGCTATGAATGATATAATTGAAATCCATGATTAAGTCTATCTTGTTAACAAGAATTATATGATGACATATGTGAGACATGGCTAGGTTAGACTCAAAAATCCCTTTTTGCAAGTTTTAAAGCAAACACCATGTTTAGGAATATTTATGCATAAGTATGTTTATACCATCGTTATGTGATTAGACTTAAACCATGATTAAGTTGAACTATGCTTGTGTGTTGGTAACAAAGTATCCCCTTTGTAAACATGTAGAAACCTTATGAACATGACTTGTTTATGTTTATGCCATGAACAAATTTAACTTTACTTATGCCATGCTTATGTTTGACATTATGCTATGCTTATGCTAGGAATATTTATGACATGCTTATGTTTGACATTATGCCTAAATAAGAATATAGGTTCGTGTTGTAGTTAAACCTATGCAAGTTCACATGCTTTGATTCATGTCACCTATGTTGCCACTATGCAAGTACACCAATTTCTATTTTGTATTTCCAACGTCGTATTGCAAGTTCATGCGCTCACCTTCCCCTCTTTGTGTATACGCCATAAGCCTCCCCTTTTCGCATGGCTAAATTGGGCTTTAAAAGGCTAAGCCCAATATATATAAACGGACGTGTAAAACGGGGGAAAATAACGTTGGGTTAAAATTTATTAATGAATGAAAATATAAAATAGAAGGGCCCAAGTTCAAGTATGGGTTGGGCCCGTGATTGGTGTAATCTTTACACCATTAACTTAATAATGGGCCGCAAATATTTACATATAAGAAATAAAGAAGAATGACAAGATATGTAAATGTAGAACATACGATGTGTTTAACCCGAGGTTGGAATGAGTTGTGATGTAAACCTGCCCGGAACCGCCTGGCTGTCCAGTAGTCACAACAATACCTATCCAATGTGGGAGGTTAAACATGGTGCCCAATAAGGACCCGAGGTTAGACTGAGTTGTGGCGTAAGACTGCCCGGAACCAACCGGCAACAGGCAGCCACAACAATACCTGTCTAATGTGAGAGGTCAGGGCCTTAATAAGACAATTAAGGCTGAGTCAGGATTGTTAGGATTAAGTGAACTAAAGACTTAATCAAAATGGAACATGCTAAACTAAACGGACTGGTGGGGGTTAGGTAGGAAACACTTAACCAACTTATCATGTTGGCTAGAGATAGAAAACCTAGTAACGGGGGACCCTTTTCAGCAGTAACCCTAAAAGGTGTATCAGGATACCCTGAAACTAGGCAGGGTGGGGCACGATTACTGGGTTGATTGTAAGAGGTCAAAGCGACGGCGGTGGTGTAGCAGTGTAGGTTCTAACGGAGTGCGGGCGTGCACACACTCCGGCGCAGAAAAATAAGGCACTGGACACCAGTAGCATACCTGTGCACTCTAAGGTTGTGTCGGGTTGCCACTATGGGACTTGATACACCCCATGGTGGGACCAGCATAGGTAACTACAGACATCGGGGGCCGTAAGACACATGTAACTTTGCGAGTAGGAGCCGATCATCATAGAATGGATCACATCACCCTAACTATGGGGTGTAAATTGGAAACTAATTTATATGGGTTCAGAGATTAACATGGGGTACGATAGTATATTCGACCCTAGACAACTTAACCAAGTTTATGGTGCATGCCCACTTCTTGTTTATACTTATCATACCCAGTTCTTTATTCATAGACAAAATAGTACTAGACTTACTCAGGCTTTATGTCTGACTCTATTTTCTTTCGTCTTCTTTCTTCCGTTCCCCCCCCCCCCCAGGTCCTCAGGGAGGGAACACAGCAGCTTGACCTACCTCAACATCCAGCTTGAAGAAGAGAAATGTATTGCTTGGACTTTCCTGTTTTGAACTATGGCTTTGGACAATCCACTATGGGGCTTTTGCAGTTTATCTATGTTTTATTTATGCTTCTTTAAATAATGTACTCAAGACAGATTATGAAAGTGTTATGTTATGTTTTTTTGGAAAGGATGTTGTTGTAACACGTATTTGACTTTATGAAATAAAATTTGTTGTTCTTCCGCTGTTTACAAATATGTGTTCTTATATCTGTCTTGTATATCTGTGACTTGTACTTATAAACCTCCACCAAAATTAGGGCATTCCCTTTGAGAGTGACCCTAACGGAGGTGGGGTGTTTCAGATATAAACTTCTGTATCCAACCGATAATATAAATGGAATAACGACCAAACATTTTAAATTCCATAAATAGTAACAGTCTTCCTCCACAGAAGTTCACTTCGATTATTACCAAATCGAATTCCATTCCATTCCAATTTATTTTATTAAATTGGAAACTTTTCTTTGGAAAATTTACCTTAAATCTTAGTTAAAAGATTTATAAATTCCAAATCACATTTCACTGTCAATCGAGTTAAAAGAACGAATGTCATTAAAAACACAGTTCACGATGAGCCCGATTCACATTCCATTTTATTCCAATTACCAAATGTAACTAGAAACTCTAATAATCTTAAATAAAAGATTTATTCTTTTCAAACGGTGTTTAAGAATAGTGTTACTGAAGACACCATTCACGACAACCCAAAATCCAATTCTTTTATTCAATTCCAATTAAATATTAATTAACTGGAAATTTCACTAAATCTTAATAAAAAAATTATTCTTTCCTCTGCTGGGTTTAAAAACAGTGTTATTTAAGACACCGTTCTCGACAACCCAACATCCCATTAGATATTAAATACAAGACTCTGAATAGAAAATATATCGGCTTATATTCAATATCAAAATCTGCAACCAACAAATATCGTATTGGAAATAACAATATAAATATATCTTTCAAATTTCCATAACATTACCTGTATAATCACGAAATCCAACATCGAAATACTCCGAAGATAATTTCGATTCAAATCCATTCCAATTCATATTTTGGAGATTCTGGATATTTTTTTTAAAACCATTTCAAATCCAATTTAATTATATAAATATTTTGGATTATAATTCTAGTTCATAACTAGTTCATTTTGATAAAAAATTATTTTTATCTTTTCAAATATGGAATTTTTCATCCCAATTCTTTACAAATTATTTATTATGATTTTACATGAATTATTAATATTTTTATTAATTTTATCAAGCCCCGTACAGTTGGTTTTCAATAACGGCCACCGAACTGCACTTACAACGACCTTTTCCAAATTTGATTTGGACATAAATCCAAATCCAACCATTAGATTTCAAATTCCTTATATTCATCGGAAAACTCTTTTCGATACGAACCCAACGGTTCCGGTTTTAGGAGAATCCCACGGTCGGATCTCCCGAATATCAATTCGAAGTCAATGGTCGAAATTCTCAAACTACCACGGCGTGGCGCGTTTTATTCAGGCCATTAAATATATATTATACATATTTCGTCGATTTCCATTTAAAACGTATTTTATAAATTGTTTTAAATTCGTTTTCAAAATAATTTCAACTTCATATTCGATTTTAAACCAAAATTGAATATTCCATATCATTAATATACACATGATAATATTTTCAAAACATTAGATTTTGAAATCACTTCCTTTTCGATATTCATTATAAAAATGAATAAAATCGATATAAATATCGTTCACGTCAAAATGGCGTTAATTTAATCAACGCGGCTTTATATACTTAACTATTTCGTGTCCATCCCAAATCGGACATCAAAATCATATTTTGATCCATTATTGAATATTATTTTAAAATATTAGTTATTTTAAAATATTCATTATTCGTCAATTTTAAAATATTCATTATTTTACAATATTCGTTCTTTTCGAATTGGAATCAGACACAATCAATTACCATATAATGTTATTTATATGGATTTCATACACACGTGTACACAACAATAATCATACATAGTCAACCATCATCCAGAGTGCAATTTACAACTGTATAAGCGTTAAAAATAAATAATTAACGCTCATCACAGATTGTCAACCAATCGATTGACATACAACTAAACAATTGGGATTAGTGTGTGTCAAATATCATCCCAATACCCGTGTGGGGTTTTCAAACCACGAACACGGATTATTATTTGTGCAGTTGGGCGATGTGTAAAATATATCGTCCCAATCAATATCAGTCAAATGTGTGTACATAAACAAATCGTCCGATTTGTAAATGAATATTTATTTTCATTCATGACTATGTTATACAGTTCATATGTACAATAAAAATGATATTTTTATTGTTCAAATATTTTATTCCATACACATGAATATTTTATACATTTTATATATACAATAAAAATGATATTTTTATTTTTCAAATATTTTATTCCATACGCATGAATATTTTATATATTTTATATATACAATAAAAATGATATTTTTATTTTTCAAATATTTTATTCCATATACATGAATATTTTATGCAGTTCACATCACAATCACAGTCAATTTCCACAACACAATACAATCAAACAAGTCGTCTATGGTCTGTGGACAACAGGGAGCAGTTCATATATGCAGTTATAAAATAAATAACTGTACAAGAAATTATAGTGAGAAGTTCTCACCTTGGGATCCACTCTGTCGGTTTTAATTCTGAATTTCAACACCGTTCGGGTCTGAATTTGTCTAAAATTCTAACATGCTCCAAATTGGACCCGGTTAGCCTTGTTGTGAAGCTCGTATGTAAAAGCAACGCTAAATTTGGGTCTGAATTTCGCTAAATTTGGACCTCGTATGTAAAAGTTACGCTATTTTAAACATTGAAATAATTAAATACGCGGTTAATTAAATTAGCGACGATTAAAAAACGTTACCATCCACTAATTTCCCTTCTTCCTCAATTACGTCCTCAAGCTGTTGTTTCTCCTTTGAAGCTCGATCCCTAGGGCTCCTCCTTGCACGACGATCAAGACGGCGGACGGCGATCTGAGGCCGCCACGCCATTGGGCTTCCTGCGTGCCTCCATCGCCATGAGGGGGGGCCCACTCGAAGTCCCCTATGCCTGGAAATCGGAGCACGAACAACGGCAGTTACCCTTCCAATTCTGAACTCCTCACTCAACGATAAATGCTCTAGCGGGTATGGATCTGAAGATGGAAGAGAGCTCTTTGATTTTGTCTGAAGAACTATAGGATTTCATTGTATGGATTGAAAGAAAAGTGGATTTAAAATCTTGAACCAATTCCGCCGTTCGCTGAGAGGAAGAACGCGGTGGATTTTTTCTCCATTGACCAATCAATGAATTTCTTAGGGTTTTGTAAAAACCCGAAAATCTGGGCCAGTTTAATATTTTTATTTTAGCAATTTTAGCGAATTTTGATTATTTAAAATGAATTATTTAAATAATCACGACGAGAAATTTATTTTGAATAGAATTCTAATGAATATATTTATATAGATCGTCGTTAGAATATAAATAATTATTTATATTTATAAAAGGAATTGAAAATGGCGCGGTAGTTCGATAATTCGATTTCAAACTTCAATTGAATGTACCGGGTGCAAAACAATCCGGATTTTAGTGAAACCAAAAACATTAGAATCTAATTGATAATATCTTTCCAACGAATCCGAAAAATCAAAATTTCATAGCGGGAATCGAAAGATATGTCCAGTTGAAAATTCTGAATAGTCGTTATGGAATTCAGGCCCTTAAAAATGGAAATTTTGCAAGCGACCTCGGATTTCGACGAAACCACTTTTGTTGGATCCGCAGTGTCAAGTTATTGCTAGGTTTCAAATTTCATAATTTTTTGAATCAATATGTGAGCGTGACAAAGGAAAACGCGTTTGACCAGTTTCAGTTGATTTTAATCGACTGGAAAATGGCCATTTTTCTAACGGTCTCAGAATTCGATGAAACTAGTTTTGTTAGGACTGTATCGTCAACACGAAGCTAGAAAATATTTTTCTGGAATTTTTAGAGACTGTATGTGGCCCGGGTAAATTGAAATGTGCGTTTAAACTGAATATATAAAGATTTATATTTTAAATTCAGCGGAAACTGATCGTAACGGTCGAATTGGCTTACGAAACATATCCCACTGTGTTCGGAATGGGGGTAATTAGCTTGAGGCGACAGTCGTTGGGTCTCGTTTAGAGTTCGAATATAAAGTCAACCGTAGTGGAAATAAATTAAAAATAAATTAATATAATATATATATATTTTCCCTTAACACCCCCCAGATTCATTTTCCTCGATCAAAACTTTTCACTCTTTTTAGAAAAACCCGCATGCCTCGTTGATCAACCCTAGCCGTTGCCCCTCGATTCCAGCCTCCACCGCCGGCGACGATCGCCCATCGCCCTCTCCTCCTCGTTCTCTCTCCTCTCCCCTCTCTCTAAGCTATCCTCCAGCTTACTCGACGATGCCAGAAACCCGAACCCCCTCTCAGATCCAAACCGCCTCAAGCCCGCCCCAATGCCGCGTCGATCACCGAGTCCGCCCCTGCTGGCGGCGACGAGGGAGGAAGCTCCAACGATTCGAACAGTGGTGGCATTGACTTTGAGGTCCTCGGTGAGTTCGATTTGGAGCGTGTGTTCAGCATAGTGAAGGAGAATGGGCTCGATTCCAGTAACCTGGTTGGAGCATGAAAACCAGAAAATACAGTGAGTTTTCCCCTTTCCTTTCCCTTCTTTATATTTTATTTTATTTTATTTTATTTATTATTTAAAACTGAAGTTAACAAGTAAATTAAACTGAAATTAGCATTAGTTTTAAATATATGAAACATAGTTAAAAACAAGATTTTTTCTTAGTTAAAAATACGGTTTTGCTTAGATGAAAATATAAACTAGACTTTGGTTTTGAAAATATAAAATTAGAAAAGAAAAGATTTTTTTTACATAAGGAAGTCGAGATATTTTAAACAAAGATTTGATTTTTATTTTAAACAAAGGTATGATTTTTATCATGGAGTTGGAGAAATAAAAATATAGTTTTTATTTATGAAGAAGAATAAAAATTCGATTTTTATATATTGAATAGAAGAATAAAAATTCGATTTTTAAATATTGAATAGCGAAGTAAAAATTCAATTTTTATATATTGAATAGCGAAGTAAAAATTCGATTTTTAAATATTGAATAGCGAAGTAAAAATTCGATTTTTAAATATTGAATAGCGAAGTAAAAATTCGATTTTTATATATTGAATAGCGAAGTAAAAATTCGATTTTTATATATTGAATAGCGAAGTAAAAATTCGATTTTTAAATATTGAATGGCGAAGTAAAAATTCGATTTTTATATATTGAATAGCGAAGTAAAAATTCGATTTTTATATATTGAATAGCGAAGTAAAAATTCGATTTTTATATATTGAATAGCGAAGTAAAAATTCGATTTTTAAATATTGAATAGCGAAGTAAAAATTCGATTTTTATATATTGAATAGCGAAGTAAAAATTCGATTTTTAAATATTGAATAGTGAAGTAAAAATTCGATTTTTATATATTGAATAGCGAAGTAAAAATTCGATTTTTAAATATTGAATAGCGAAGTAAAAATTCGATTTTTAAATATTGAATAGCGAAGTAAAAATTCGATTTTTAAATATTGAATAGTGAAGTAAAAATTCGATTTTTAAATATTGAATAGCGAAGTAAAAATTCGATTTTTATATATTGAATAGCGAAGTAAAAATTCGATTTTTAAATATTGAATAGCGAAGTAAAAATTCGATTTTTAAATATTGAGTAGCGAAGTAAAAATTCGATTTTTATATATTGAATAGCGAAGTAAAAATTCGATTTTTATATATTGAAAAGCGAAGTAAAAATTCGATTTTTATATATTGAATAGCAAAGTAAAAATTCGATTTTTACATATGTAGTGGCTACGGGCAACGAAAGTGAAGAAGGGCGGGAACGACGAAGATTTCTACTTTTGAAGTGTCGTGAAGATGGAATAGCTATCGGTGAGAACTTCTCACTCAAAATTTCTTTTTCTAGTTAATATATATACTAGGATGCAGACGGTGTTTAGTAGCACCCGACACCCGTCATCCACAGACCATGGATGGCTTGTTTGTTTAATTGTTTGGATGTGTAGTTGGTTAGATTATTTGGTTTGAATTGAATTGTTTGGTGAAATGAAATTGATTTGATTGATGTGTGAATGGCGTGGGCCTTCACTAGACCGGGGATAAGGCTAGGCCTCGTCCCGTTTCTAGTATTGTGCCGTTATGCCGCCGAAATTTTCTAAAAATAAGTTAGGAAAATAAAAATATCATTTTATTTAAAGAATGAACTGAATAGAAATTCATATGTTAAAATAAAATATTCATTTACAAACCGGACGGTTTGTTTATATACACCTATTTGAAGGACATTGATTGGGACGATAAATTTTACACATCGCCCAACTGCACAAATAAAATCTGTGTTTGGTTGTTTGAAACCCCACACGGGTGTTGGGATGAAATAGGAAGTTCACTCATCCTGATTGATTAAATATGTCGATCGATTGATTGACAGGCTGTTATGAGCGTTAGATATCTATATTTGATGCTTATACAGTGTAGTGCACTTTGGGTGATGGTTGATTATTTTTCAATGCTATTATATACATGTGTTGTATGAAAATCCATATAATTAACTTTATATGGTGATTGATTGGGCCTCATTCCAATTTAGAGAATAAAGAATATTATAAAGTAAAGGTTCATGTGTTGATTGTACTCATTCGTGAGATTAGTCATGTGTTGAACGTAATATTTTAACAATAAATTTTATATCTTTATCACTATTAAATAAAGGTTCATGTGTTGACTGTACTCATCCGTTGAGATTAGTCATGTGGTGAACGGAATAATTTAACAAAAATAGTCACACGTGGACAGTACTCATCCGTTGAGATTAGTCGTGTGTCGATAAAAATAAATATTCATTTGTTGAATAGAATAAAGGAATATATGAAGCCATGTTGATTAGATTGACGCCATTTTGACGTGAATGATATTTATATCGATTTTACTCATTTTAAAATGAATATTGAAAAGTAATTTTGAAATCGAAGATTTTGAAATGAATTCGAATTGAATATAAAACGATTTCGAAATGAATTGAATATAAAACGATTTCGAAATGAAATGAATTGAAAACGATTTCGAAATGAAATGAATTGAAAACGATTTCGAAATGAAATGAATTGAAAACAATTTCGAAATGAAATGAATTGAAAACGATTTCGAAATGAATTGAATATAAAACGATTTCGAAATGAATTGAATAGAAAACGATTTCGAAATGAATTGAATATAAAACGATTTCGAAATGAATTGAATATAAAACGATTTCGAAATGAATTGAATATAGAACGAACTCGAATTGAATTGAAAACGAATTGAAAATGAATTCAAAATGAATTGAAATTTGAATTGAATAGCAATGAATTTTAAAACGAATTTATAAGGAAAAAAATTCGATTTTGATTTGAATTGAGATGGAAGTTAAAATTGTTTTTGAAACGAATTCAAAACTATTTATAAAATTCGTTTTAAATAGTAATCGACGAAATATATATTATATATATAAAATAATGGCCTGAATAGAACGCGCCGCGCCGCGGCAGTTCGTGAATTTCGACCATTTTTTTCAAACAGACATTACGGGAGATCCGACCGTCGGATTCTCCTAAAACCGGAACCGTTGGGTTCGTATCGAAAAGAGATCTCTAACGAATATTAGAAATTTAAAATCTAACGGTTGGATTTGGAATTATGTCCAAATCAAATTTGAAAAAGGTCGCTGTAAGTGCAGTTCGATGACCGTTGATTGAAATCGACTGTACGGGCCTTGACAAAATTATTAAAAATAGGAATAATTTGTGTAAAATCATAAGAAATGATTTAGAAAGAATTGGGATGAAAAACTCCATATTTGAAAAGATAAAAATAGATTTTTATCGAAATGAACTAGTTTTGAACTAGAATTATAATTCTATTTATTTCTAAATAAATAAATTGAATTTGAAAAGGGTTTTAAAAATAACCAGAATTTCCAATGATTGCATTGGAATGGATTTGAATCGAAATTGTCTTCGGAATATTTCGATGTTGGAATTCGTGATTATACAGATGTTGTTCTGGAAATTTGAAAGATATATATTTATATCGTTATTTCCAATATGACATTTGTTAATCGTGGAATTTGATATTGAATATAAGCCGATATATTTTCTATTCAGAGCTTTGTATAGAATATCAAATGTGATTTGGGTTTGTCGTGAATGGTGTCTTTATTAACATTGTTCTTGAACCCAATTGAGTAAAGATTAAATCTTTTTATTTAGATTTAATGAAGTGTACCAATTAAATAATATTTAATTGGAATTGAATTGATATTGATTTTTGGGTTTATCGTGGACAGTGTTTTAAATAACACTCGTTCTTTAACCCGATAATTAATGGAATGTGATTTTGGATTTATCGTGAACCGTGTTTTAAATGACACTGATTCTTTAACCCAGTTAATGATTAAAACTAAGTGGAGTTTTAATGAATCTTTAATTAGATTGAAATGATCGAGAATGGAGTATCACCAGTTTTACTCCAGGCGATAGTTAAATCTTTAATTAGAATTGAACGTGAAATGGTAATTGAATTTACCGATAACACCGTGGTGTTAGATATGAAGTATTACCAGTTTTACTTCATGGGATGAATAGATTGGGATTGGGAAATTAAAACAACTGATTACTTCGGTAAGGTTCATTAATCCCGACTAGTTGAATCAAAATTCAAAAGAAGATTAAAGAATAAATTCAAGGAATTTATCTTTGATAAAATTAATGAGAACCTCTCTCTATGAATGTGAAATTTAGAAACTAACTGTCGGTTAGCGAAGCAGAATGGTTTTCTGGATATTGATCTGATGTTGGTTTCGGCCTTCGGGGTTAATATTTGGGGAATTATTCTCTTGATTAATTTATGGTTAGTGACTGATAAATTCGAATGAGGCGTATGTTGTGTTTGTGTAACACTTATTTAAAATATACGTGAGTTATTCAGAAAGACCGGGTTTATCCCATTCTGAATAACTGATACGACGATAAGTCGAAGATGAAGACGATGGTCGAAGACCGGAGGTCTTCACGTCGTTTGGGTGATTACTGATGATCTTGATTGGGCTGTACACCCAAGAAGATGGAAACAGTTGGTGATCGTCCAGACGTACATGGAGATCGATGGATATGCGGGGTACTAGGTGCCTCCGGTTTCGTTCAGACCCAGAACGGACTTGTAAATGGACTGTGTGTCTGACATTGGATTTTAGTCCGTGTGATTGATCTCTATTAAATATATATCTGTTTGGCGGCGGAGAATTTATTCTCTTGCTTAACGCCCTTCTCTAAGTCGTACGAGCTCAGGGGTTATATATTGATGGATATCAAGCACTTGGAGTGAATTGCCTGTGTGGCATGCCTAAGTGGCAATTGATCGAGGCTTCTGTTGAAAAGCAAAGTCTTGTGGTGATGACCAAAGCACGGCCTTGTGGCGTAGCTTTGTGTAACGTTTACTTCGCGAGTTTTGCACCCCGGTTGTGAACCAAAAACGGGAGAGGATCTCAGGGAGGACATGCGTCTCTTTCTAGCTAGGGTGGTGTCAGTGACCTACCAGCCCTGACATTTATATACTTTTCACCTGTGTGGTTGTTGCTATTGCGAGGCGCCTCGGTTAGATCGAACGATCCGGGTCTGATGGAGCCATTCGTTGGCTCATTTACGCCCCAAAGGGCGGAGAGACGTATTGTTCAGGCATAATAATCCACATCGGTGGACCGGCCCTGACGATCCAAGGCCCACCTAAGTCTGGGTCCTGAGACATGGGCTAGATTGTCTCGAATCGGTTGAGGACTATCTTTTGCCTCGGTTCACAGACGGAAACCCAACTTCCAAATACGTGACATTTGCGGTTTTGATTGCAGAGCCTAGTATGGCGACATGATATATGGTACCCGTGCCGCCTATGATTGATACTTATGATTTGAAGTTGTTTATACACTATGCACTTATTATAGTATCAAATGATTTGTTTTAAACGTATCAAGCATTCTTTGGCTGTTATAAGGGAAAACCCTATCTCCCGGCTTGCGTTGCATTGTGTGATAGGACCTGGGTCTTATAACAGCTTCATTTTTCTTTATTTAGCATTGCGCTGTTTGTTTTATGCACTGGTATTCTTGGGAGGAAACCCGTTCCGTGTTATACGGCGTGGTCCCTTGATTTACCGAACTTTAAAAATAAAGATTAATAACTGTTTTAGTTCTCACACCAGTCCCATGACTGACCTGGAGTTTATTGTTTTAACCTAAACTCTGGGTGCCCCTATTTTGACACGGGCAGCTAGTAGTTTTGGTTTTGCAGATTTATATTCACAGGATCCTGGTTTACAGCTGGAACGATATCCGAAAAGCTTTGTATCCGTATATCTACTTCTAGTTGTGTATTGTATTATTTTCCGCTGCGATGTATTTGAATGTAATTTAAATCTCTGATATTTCTGTGTAATATTTATTCATTTATACTCTGTATATTCTTGTATTCTGATGCATTGTTGTAATATACAATGAAATGTTCTTCCGTCTGCGTTCTATTTTGTCGTGTTCTCAAACGATAGGGCGTTTCGAACGGTCTGTGTCAGTTTAGCGACTGGTTCGGACCGAGCGAAATTCCTTTTCGTCACAGATTTAGAATATATATATATATATATCGAAAATTGGTATGCTTTTATTATCTTACGAAATAATAGTATAAAGACATGCGAAACACTAGATAAAAAGTAAAATACAAGTAAAACAGAAAAATTATTCTAACTATGACCCGTGATGAGGTCATCTTCATCCCACTTGCTGCGCGACTTGTGCACTTCACTCCACACATACACCATAATCTCTATTTTATAGGTCCATAAACCCGCAACCATGATTTATCAATTGCAACACTATGCTGATTCTCGGGATCAGCACTTCAACATGTTGATGAATTGAAGTCAAGTTTCTGATGAAAAACATATGAAATTCCCAAGTAAAACTTTACCAAAATCATACTGTTGAACTAATAACTCAGTAGAAGTAGGATGTCCAACAAGAAAAATCATATTTGAAAGCTTGAGGCAACATCAATGTATCAAATTTCTTAAGTTGGATTGGTCCATTTGACACCCCCACGTATTGTAGCAAACATGCAAAACAAACGAGGGATTTGATGCTAATGTAAAGTCTTCAAAAGGGACTCAAGAACCAGCAATATAGCACTGAGGTTGAACTGCTTCTTCTAGCCTTCCACATTCTCCAGTTAATGAACAACCATTTACATGTGACATTCTCTTCCCAAATATAACACCTTGGATCCCTACAACTGTTGTGATTGAGTAGCCTATCTGCTGTAAATTACTAAGGATAAACGACCATCTCTTGAGAGAATATCATCAGCAACAAAGCACTGAACCAAGAATTGGAAAATCATGGATTTGAAACAGTAATCAAACTGAAACTTCCTTAGTTAGCAGTGGTTTTGGTTCGTAAGGAAAAAAAATCTGATTCCAGTTCATATATAAATCCAGCATTAAGCCAAGCTTTCTGCCCGGTGTACTAATTCTGGATCGTTACAACTGTTACTAAAGACTCTAACATACAAACTGTTTCATCAAGTAATATCCAATCTCATAAAAATCATATGAGATCCGAAACCAGTTGATTGAGAAGGCTGGATAGTATGTTGGAAGTCTTAATCGATTGTGATTCTCACAGAAATGATCCAAATTTAGTAGTAAGACCAATTACCACAGGATAGAAACCATGCGCTAATCATTCAGATATGATAACCCATTAAAGCACAAATCACCAATTTTCGCCATTTACCCAAAAAGAAATAGTCGTTCTTACCTGGTTACCCCATAAGATAAATTCAAGAACAAATTCGCAGTGGGCAATAAAAAGATCAATAACTGGAAGAACGAAATATGTGTTGCGAACCAAAATATATTGCACTATGATGCCAGACTGAGAAGAACCAAATACCCCAAAATGCTGCCGAATTTACAAAGAGGATAACACAAAGTAAAACGTATGTCATGAATAATATTGTTGATTCCATATCACTTCTACCCTTCAAAACGCCAATTAAACACTATCATCAACAGAAAACTCCCAACCGCTTTCATCAAACCCTTACTCAAATCTAACTGACATCTCAGTTTAAACCCAAATCACACACATGTTTCTAATAAAATAAACCGCAGAGCCAACCCAAAAGTCTTACCAAAACACAAAAATTATGAAGATCGGCATATCGGTTATGAGGAGTCGGAAGTGAATCGACACTTGTGCAGGCGATGCCAGATCCCAACTCCCCTAGTGGCTCTGCGGTTAGGCAGATGAGCGATGCATAGATCTAGGGCGTAAATCTAGTAAGGCAACGAAGATCTGGAACTCTATTGAAAATTAGAACAGCCGCTTTTGTGATGAAGAAGCAGATCTGATTTTGCTTGTGGAAATAAATGAAATAACAAGTGGTTTATCAACAAAAATGATTTCGTTGAAGGTTGCGATGTAGTAAATAATTATAAGAAGACGATGAAATTAAGGTAGGGAATGCTCACGCACAGCAAAAATAGGCGACGAGAAAATCGCCTGTCGCCATTAACAAGCGCCCCTTAGATTTTTTTTTTTTTTTTTTGAAACTGGGTATATACACACCCCCGCCCCCCCAGTTTAACACCACGAACTCCAATTCAAACTATCACCCCTAGCTAAATACCCCCATTTTGGACAAAATGGGATATGTTTCATAAGTCAATTTCATCACTTCGATCAGTTTTCATTTAAATTGAAATATAAATCAATGTATATTGAATTTAAACGTACATTTTAATTTACCGGGCCCAGATACTGGCTCCAAAAATTCCAGAAAAATAAATCTGGCCATGTTTTGACGATACGGTCCTAACGAAACTAATTTCATCAAATTTGGAGACCGTTTGAAAAACGGTCATTTTTCAGTCGATTAAATTCAAACTGAATTGACCAAACACGATTAAATTTACCACGCTCACATATTAATTCCAAAAATTATGAAAATTGGAATCTAGCAATAATTTGACATTCCGGATCCAACAAAAGTGGTCTTGTCGAAAATGGAGGTCGTTTGCATAATCGCTATTTTTAAGGGCTATATATTATATAAATTCCATAGCGACTATTCTGAATTTTCAACTGGACATAACTTTTTATTCCCGTTATGAAATCTAGATTTTTCACATTCGTTGGTAAGATATTTTCAAACAAATTCAAATATTTCTGGTTTTACCAAAATCCCGTTTATTTTGAATCCTGTACATTCAATTGAAATTTGAAATCGAATCTTCAAACTACCGCGCCATTTCCAGTTCCTTTTATAATTAAAATAAATATTTATATTCTAACTTCGATTTAAATGAATATATACGTTCTAATTCTATTCAAAATAAATTCCTAGTCGTTATTATTTAAAATAAATCATTTTAAATAATCAAAATTCATTAAAATTGCCAAAATAAAAAAAAAATTAAATTGGTTTTGATTTTCCGGGTTGTTACAGTCTCATATCTACGGATGCCAACAAACCAGGCATAAGATCCGTAGATTGCCTAAAATAGAAGGTCGATATGTACTCCTAGTTCCGCCTCTCTACGAATAGTGGACTCAAAGTCATCCTCCGCTTAATCAACGCGTCTGCCACCACATTACCCTTGCCAGGGGTATAAGCAATCTCAAAATCATAGGACGCTAGGAACTCCATCCATCTTTGTTGTCTCAAATTGAGATCCCTCTGCGAGAACAAATACTTGAGAGATTTGTGATCGGTATACAACTCGAACTTCTCTCTATGTAGATAATGTCGCCAAGTCTTAAGCACGAATACTATAGAACTCAACTCCAAATCATGGGTAGGGTAGTTCTTCTCGTGAACTCACAACTGTCTACCACCATAACATACTACCCTTCCTTCTTGCATCAAGACAGCAGCGATCCCTGTACCACGTGCATCAGTGTATACTGTGAGCACTTTGTTCCCATTAGGTAAGGTCAAGACTGGGGTTGCTGTCAGAGCCCTCTTCAATCATTGAAAAGCATCCTCACAATCGATATCCCAAGAAAAGGTCAGATTCTTCTTCGTCAGTCTGGTGAGTGGGGCTGATATCTTCGTGAAGTCCTTAATAAACTTCCAATAATAGCTGGATAAACCAAGAAAACTTCTCACCTCCGTTGCTTTTCTTGGAATCTTCCAATCTTGAACTGCAACTACTTTCGCGGGATCCACTGTTATCCCTTCCTTGGAAACCACATGCCTAAAAATCTCACTTCCTTTCTCCAAAAATGACATTAGGAGAATTTCGTCTTAAGCCGGTGCGCTCGGAGAGTCTTCAGAAACTCCCGTAAATGGAGGGCATGCTCTTCCTCGTTTTTCGAGAAGATCGGAATGTCATCCACAAAGACCACAACGAACTTATTCAGAAACTCCCGGAACACCCTACTCATCTGATTCACAAAATATGTGGTTGCGTTCGTCAACCCAAAAGACATGATCAGCCACTCGAAGAAACCATATGGGGTTCTGAAAGCAGTCTTGTCTATACTATCCTTAGCCACCCTCAACTGATGAAAACCCGTGGCCAAGTCTAACTGAGAGAAAACATATCCACCAATAAGTTGGTCAAAAAGATCATCTATCCTCGGAAGTGGGTGCCGATTTTTTTTAGTGAGTTTATTCAACTCCCTGTAATCCACACATAAGCGAAGCAAGCCGTCTACCTTAGTTGCAAAGACGACTGGAGCACCCAATTCAGATATGCTTCGCCTAATAAACCTCTTCTCAAGTAGCTCCCCCACTTGCTTACTGAGCTCCCTCCTTTCCCAAGGAGCCATGTGGCACACATGCAATGCGACTGGATTCGCATTATCCACTAAGTATATCCGAAAATAAATCTCGCACCTCGGAGGTAAGCCCCTAACCTCCTCAAAAACATCTGAATACTCACATACTGCCCATACAGATCGCAAATCATCGATGTATGCATCAAGTGATTCTAGGAAACTAAGCATGACAGACCCCTTTGGGTTATAAGAAATCTCGAGAGTCCTTTCCTGGCAAGTCAAAAGTCTAACGACCCTCTTCTCACAGTCTAGAATGGCACCATACATGGCTAACCAATCCATCCCTAGAATCAAACCATAGCCCATAAAACCAAGCGAATACACGTCACAATAAAACTCGACACCCAACACAGATATCCTCAAAACCCAATAAATCATAGACTGATGAGTCGTGCCTCCAATGGGGTTTGAGACAACAACGGGATCTGAAACCATACTAGAACTAAGGTGCAGGGACTCAACCAAAGAATCAGATATAAAAGAATGCGAAGCGCCAGAATCAAAAAGAGTCCTAACAGGATGATCAAAAAGAGAAATCAAACCTTCAACATAAAATTTCCTACCTTTGTCCGGTACACTGGACACGAGAGCATTCACCTTCCCTACAGAAGATCCTGCCCTTTGGCCTTGTCCTTACTTCTTTGGGCAATCCCTAGAATAGTGTCCGACCTCACCACAGTAAAAACAAGCATTCTTCCCTTTTTTCCGATCTTTGACCAAATGACCCATGCGTCCACAACTATGACATTTCCTCTAGTCTTGAGTTTTGTCATTCTTTCCACCCTTATTTTGTTGTTGATGTTCTTTCTTGGGCCATACTTTCTTGTTTTGTGCCTCATCAGTCTTAGCTTCTTTCTTTTCGCCTTTATTTTCTTCGTGCATCAATGCGATATCAACGAACTTCTCGAAAGTTGCCCCCATCGGAATATGAGACATAGCCAATCCATGGAGGGGTTCATTCAATCCTCTTGCAAACCTCAAAGCTTTCTTGTGCGGGGTATTCACAAGCTCCAAACCAAACTTCGTCAACTGATTTAACTTATTGACATACTCTTTGACAAACATGCCTCCTTACTTAGGTGCCAAAAACCTTTCCATTTGCATCTCTCTTCTTCCTGAGAAAGAAACTTCATCTCAAATCTCAGTCGAAAATCATCCCAAGTCTCAACTGGACGCCCTACTTGTGTCACTTCCCACCAAAATGAAGCCTCATCCTTCAGCTGCCAAACGGCCAACTGAATCTTCCCACGGTCGTCAACATCAAATATCCCAAACAAATCCTCCGTCTCTTTAAGCCAATTCCTTGCTTCTACAAGTTCTCAGTTCCTCGGAAAGGCTTTCCTCCCATAGCACAGAAATCCTTACATATCTTAGAGAAATTATCCGCTCGCGGTGGAGGAGGGACTGCTGCAGCAGCTGGGGGATGGGTGTTTGCTTGGCCTCTAGCAGGTGTCGTAACCTCGAGATATCTACGGAATCAAGCCAATATCTGAATATCCTCGGGAATATTCGATTCCCCAGACAAGTTGAAAAGAAAAGGAAAAGGGATTCAAACAGAGAATTGAAAGATATCATATGGCTTTGGGGAATATATTTTTCAAAAACATACTTTCCCTTGAAAATACTTTCTTTTTGAAACCTTTTGAAAACAATTTTCAAAACCCTTTTATCTGATCTAGTAACCTTTAGCACTGATACCAAATGTGACACCCCACGTCCGTTAATTCACTCTTTAACAGAATGCATTAAGTTCCATGAAGCATTTATAGGTAAACAGAAACATAAACATCACAAGACAGATATAAAATCGCAGAAAAAATTTAAAACTTTATTTTCTAACAGAAAACATCATGGTCCAACTTCTAGTTACAACATCAGTTTGCAAATACTGAAAACCAACTACATCAAATAAAGGTATATGCCTTGTACAAAAACCATCAGAGTACAGTAATATAAAATCATAGTCCCCAAAAAGAGCCATAACAGAGTAGACAAATAGTCAAAGCGGCACATCGAAGCGAATCCATAATCCAAGCAGAAACAGAAGAGAGAATCATAATTAAGCCTGAGCACTCCCACCCTGAGAACCTTGGGGAAGGAAGAGAGAGAAAAGGAAACAAAACGGGTCAGACATAAAGTATGGCGAGTCCAGTTACTTTTAGCATATAAATAAGTAAAAGCATCATGACAGGCATATAAACTGGATGAGAGAGAACAATATCATATAACAGATATAACAGGCAGAACAGGATAAGTAGAATGAACAAAATAGGTTGCGCTTCCTAAATACTTCTCTCTGCACTAATACTAGTATAACAGATATGAATGATCACAACGGAAACATAACGGTAGGCTTAGGTGTACTTCTAGTAATGGGTTTCACCCCCAAACAGTAATAACAGGTACCCCAACATAAATAACGGGTGTTAACCTAGTCATAAATAATGGGTGTTACCCCAACCATAAATAACGGGCAACTAAATAGGCAAGACTGGATGTACCCTAATTACTACCCAATCGATTGGCTCCCTATCCCGTAAATTCCCTGTGTCGTCCCCATGGTAGGATGTATCACTTCCTAAAGTGGCAACCCCCAAATAGACACAGCCGTATCTAATGGTTTTGTAGCGTTTTATTATTCATGATCAATCCGGAAACATGCACGCAAATGACTCCGTCAAAACGCGCTATCAGAACACCTCTTCCCATATAATCCTTTTATAATTAGCTCAGTAAGCGTGCCCCAACCCCTACCTAGTGTGCGGTCTCCCTTTGATACCAGTATGAGTTACTGACTAATACGGGTCCCACACAACAGATGACATAAGCCACCCCCTAGGCTTGTATCCCCATCTACTAGGATTTTGACAGGTTATGCCTAACAGTTTAACAACCCCGCATAACACCCAACATACAAATAGGTTAAGTTTATCGGGTTCGTATAACCCCCAACTGATTTAAAATATTTACTTAACACCCACAAATTCAAACAGAATTACTAAATCCAACACGATTTAACATGTTCATATAACCCCTACAGATTCAAACAAGTTTAGTATAACAGTTTCATTGCATGTTCCACTTAATTTATTAATTTACCCTACGGATTTACATGCCCCATCCCTCATGTCATAATTCACAGTATAAGATATGCCCCAAATTATAGTCATAATCATAGTATAGGTTATTCCCCCAAATCCCAGTCATGATTTATAATACAAGATATGCCCCAATTTAGCTTTCCCAACCATTCCCAATTTAGTTTGTTCGCATATTTCAGAGATAGGCCCAGGCTCGAAGGTAGCCTGGCTATAAAAAATAAAAAATAAAAGGGAAAGAGTGAGGGAAGAGAACAGAATAGGCATAATAACAAAATAGGCATATGATAAAAGAAATAGGCATATCAGAAATAGGCATGTAAGAACTGAATAGTGGATCAGGTGTACTTATAATGGCAGAACTATTTAGGTATGAATTAGATTCTTCACAGGCATAGGTTTAGATCCAGATTTGTAAATATGTCAGGATTACTTGTTAAATGTTTATATCTAAAAAAATCATGAACTCATAGAGACTGGATCTAAAGAACAGAGAATAATAAGTAGATCTTGTAGAAGAACTTCTTGTATGCGTATAAGCTGTTATTGAAGTAAATAGGCTAATTCAATCCAAGCAGGGGGAACATCTCGTTGTCTCCATTATTTTTGGTGTGTAAAAACAATAGAAATAAGGTACTATTTATAGCCTACTGCCAACGATTCTCGTTCAGAAACAAGTACAGGTTCAGAAATGAACCTGGATGGATCTCTGGTGGGTCGATACCCCCTTGAGTTGATCGACCCCCTTGGGGCTTGGGTCGACCCCCAATTGGACTAATTCCCGCGTCCCTTTCCTGCTTGATTTTCAAACTATTTTGAATTTTCTGGACTTAATTTGTTTATATATATATTTCTCTTATACGTATACAAACTTCCAAGATTATTAACTTCTTCATACAATGTACGTTTACGCAAACTCGGAGTCTATATTAAGCAGAATTCCGAGACGAACACAAAGGTGCAGTCAATTTTACTTAATTCCCCATATTCGATTAAGTATTCTTGGTTTATCATAATAGTGTTCTTCTTAAAATTACGGGGTATTACAATTGCATTCAACTAAATCTCATTTAAACATTGATTTTTGAAACTGAATCTTTATATTTATCAGTTAATAATGAAATCAGTCAAGTTGGGGTATAATTACCTTTAGACCTTGACTAAATAATATTCTTAACTTCAAAACTGACATGACAATTTATCTCGAATAATCAACAAAGTATATAGTAAATTATCAATTTTTGAACGTGTAGACGTTTTTCTTTCTATTCTTACCAGATTTAAATTTATAGATTTCCTTTTTGTTTATAATATTCTATTTTAAGTTCGTTTCTTTATCGAATTCTATACATATTGACACATTGATTTCTAGTTATCAAAGTTTCTTAAAAATATTCTAACTCCTTAAATTTAAGGAAAATTTCGTCAGCGTCTCTTTTGTGCGGCTCAATCTTTACAACTACAAATCACCTCCCTAGGCCCTTTCAATTCAAAAAGAAAATAAAAAGTCCAAGCAGTTTGCCCAATAGGCTCATAAATCTCGTATAGAATTTAAACATGTACCTTTTTGTCGAGCATTCATGTTATAATCTTTATTCTCTTCATTCCATACCTGTTCAACATATATACGTCTATTCCCATTTGTTTCAAATCAATTCAATATATTTTGCTTTAACCGCTTTCCATTTGTTAATTAATTTTCTAATTAGCTTCTTTGCTTAATCTACTTATAATTTGAACATATCACGTTTGAATATATTTGTATTCACTTAAACACAAACCAAACTCAAACTCCTTGCTCACTTCCAAATTCTAATCCAAGTTTCATATTTGAATTCCAAATTTCAATTTACAAAATCAATTCACTTAAACAAAGTTAAGTTCGATCCAAAACACTATTAACTAATTTCTTTGAAATTAGTTAACTTCATTCGATAGTTAAAAATCTGATTTTTGTTCCAAAAATCTATCCATTTACTCCACTTGAGTTCATATTTATTTTATAACTCTGATCTGGATTTTTATAACGAAAATTTCAAATTTCATTTACTTAAAATCTTTTGATTTTATTAAATAAATCGTTTTAATTTTTATAAATGATTATAGCGTTGTTTTTCCAGAAATTTGATTTTGACGTTACTCAAAACTTATAAGACGAAATCCAGATTTTTTTTGTTACATTGGAAAACTATCATTTAATAGGTCCGAACATTTCTTATTTCACCGAATGTCAACTTATATTGTGTTCTACAAACTCAATTGAAGTTCTAATCGTTAAATTACAGACAACCGCATTGTGGAGAGTTCGTTTTTAATTTGTTTAAATTAAATTATAAACATTTAAACGTCGTTATTAATAAATTCCAACTCTACTTCTTCACTATTTTAATATAAACTAACCCGATTTTCCAAATCTAGCTTAAAAACTCTTGTTTTATACAATTGTCTATTTTCAATCAAAATTCATAACTCGATTATGAATTTATTTTTAGAACTCACTTTACTACATTCAACTCCCATTTTTCTTTGGAATAAATTATTTGATGAAATTCGACAAAATCAAATTTCAATTATAAATCCATACGGGTTTATCCCAATTTAATTTATATTCTAACATCGGAATAAATTCCATCGTTCCCCTATTTAAATGATTCCCAGTCCCCTTTTTAAAATAATCAAATTATTCCATGATAATTATTCACTTCCATTTATAAACGTCATTTTCAAATTACATTTCTTGTTTTAAATATTAAAACAAGTTTCTATTTCAAATTCCATTTGAAATTCAATTTCTACTTTAGAAAATAAATTTTCCTTTTTAAAATCATATTTGAATTTACATTTCTAAATTATCTGATGATAATTTTTCTATTTATTTATAAACATCGTACATAAATTCAGCTACTTGTTTTTATTATTAAAAACAAGTTAACATTTTTCCTATCATATTTGAAATTCAAATTTTATTTTAGAAAATAAAATTTTCTTTTTAAATCTAAAATTACTTTTTTATGATATTTTTATATATCAATACCTAGGGCCAGTGTTATTTAAACATCCAACACACAACCATATTATATCACACATCATATACATAATATATGAAACAACTATAAATTAAATTGTAAGAAATCCAGTTGGATCCCTCCAAACTGTTTTCCCTGCATTCACAGATATTAGACAATAATAATAATAATACCAATCCTGCTTCAAGGCAGGATATCCCAGTGTAGAGGTCATCCACTATATATATTGTAGGGCGCATAGGTAAATCATCCGCTAATGTTACTGCAGAAAATATCAATATCCAATATTCAACCACCAAGCCTAAATATAACTAGTATATATATATATATAATAACTACAATTTATCAATAAACAACAATGCAACCAACCAACCAACAAACAACATATAAATATTTGTATTAAATAAAAATTCGATTATAATAAATTATAATCGAGCTAGAGAGTGAGTTTACCCACTTTGATTTTGATTTGCCAAATATCCCATTAAATAAAATATCATTCGATTTAAATTAAATTCTACCCAACTTTGATTGACTCCAAAAAAGTTCCAAATTGTAAGATCTGCATTTACGAATTCAACATAATTGGTTTTCGTTTGATTCTAATAATGTATACAAAAGTTATACATTCTATAAGTTAATTGTTATATATAACAAAATTAATTTATTTACTTTCAAAATTCTTACCCTTCCTTTGTCACGTGCACAACCACCCTCACCTTTCTTCTTTAAGTTGAAACCACAACTTCTTGTATCAACTACGTGCCCACTTCACAACGACATGGAGCTTCGAGCCTTCGTTCGACAAACAGACTTCGCAGTTGAGTCGCTTGCCTAAATCTCCACCTGCCTAATACGAAAACCTCATGCTCGATTCCCCTATATGAATCGTGACTCCCAATTCGGCTACAGGAATTATATGCGAGATTTTTTATCATAGATTCCACAAAATTCTCATCGCACATGTTAATCTTCACTATAAGATGGAATCTAAAATCAACATTTATTTCACAACTCATTGCCCGAAAATCTCAAACCCTAAATTGCGTTGTTCGAAAGCTATACTAGAAGAAGTTGTGATCGAGTTATATGAGGATGGCACATCGTTAAGAACTCAAGCAGGAACTATTTGAATCAAACGAATTTCAATTTGTTTCAGGACTCATTTTAATTATCAAAGAAATCGATATGGGGAAAACCTTGGTTTTTCTCTATTGAAAGAAATTAAAAGAGGGAAAGTAAACAGGAAAAGGAAGGGGGTATGCGCAGTTTTATAGGGAAAACAGCTTGATCACCATGGCATTTTTCTTAAGGTTGTACAAGGGTAGGTCTGCAATGTTTAGTTTTAGGGTAGTTGACGTGTAATGTTTTTAATTCGATTTGATTTTGTTCTTATCCATTCAATTTTAATAATAATATATTTTGCTGTTTTTAGCTCCAATCGAGACGCAACAACCAATGTTTCTAAGGTTGTACTACTATTCTGAACATACTGGAACAAGTTCCGGAGCCTAATTCGGTCGTTTAGAAAAGCTAACAATTTAAATTGAATTCAATTATTTTTATGTGTTTTCTAACCGTACGATCAAACGATAAATCCAAGCTTTACCAAAACTGTAGTCTAATAATAATATACTATACAGATCCGATGGAGCTGATTTCGTTGAATTCTGAGATTGTTTGAAATTTGACTATTTCACATATCAACTAAAATTGATTAAAATATATTTTAGATTCAAACCAATCAAATTCATCGATAATAAATTATTATCCTCTATATTCAAATAGAATTTATATTGATCAACTGAATCATTTAGATTTAGTTTTAACTTAGAATCCAATTATTTATCGTTTTCGTATTTTGATAATTCCATATATTCGAAACTAAATCATATATTGATTATTAAATCGATAAATTCTATATTAAAATTCATTTATATTTCTAACTCAACATTTAAAACTAATTTAAATGTTCAAAATCAAATGACTAAAAATCTGGGATGTTACATTCCTTCCCCATTAAAAGAATTTCGTCCCTGAATACTAAGGCAGGAGAAATGCTACAATCTCGTTAACTTTTCAAAAGTCCACTTTGTTATAACTCAGCATTTCATATTCTATAACTCAAGTCCCATACAATTTTAAGTTTTCATGGAAATATTTAATTTCCTATTTCCCATTTAAAAACCTTCAAACTGAATTCAATTTGAAAATCATCTCTTTTACCTTTAACAAAATTTCAATACTTCTGAATTTTTTTCTAACTTCCTAAATTTTGGCAGAGTCTCCCCTGTACGGAGGAGCTTTTGCAATATACCAAAAGAGATGAAAAAGTATACATCGATCCATCCGGTTGGAAAACATTTCATATATCCTAATTTGATATTTTTGTGTAGGCTTACCTTATATAAGTGTTTATTAAGCGCGCATGTTTAGCATATAAGCAATTAACATATCCAAAATCAATCCAGGTAGCTCCACGTACCTATACGTACTCAATTTAAACCCATAAGTTCAAGTATATGCAATTCAATATATTTTATTTACTAACAAGTGCAAGACATATAAACTTCAACCAAAACGTGTTGTTGCATGCATTCATCCATAACCACAAGTTTCCAATACTCGATTACTTATTACAATTTATATACCATTTAATTCAACTCCAAGTGTTTTGCATACCTATTTACACGCGTTCTAATTCACTTATATTGAATTCATACCCCATAATATATATCTTCCCACTCCAAATTAATTCCAAATCAATTTATTTATTTCGATCCATTCAACTTGCTTAAGTTAAATTCTAGAATTCGAATTCCCAGGTTTTTTTCAAACTCCTTTTGGAATCATATAAATATATATACATATATTTATTCCCATCTCAAATTCAAAACTTTTGAACTTTCCAAAACAACTTGTTTTCTCAAATAATTTTTTTAGAAATTTTATCATGGAAGCAATCAACCAATTAGAAACTCTAAAATGAACACTGATGATGGTCGACTCACCATCAAAATTATTTTCCAGCGACTGAAGTGAGTTTAGTGCTTTCTCACTTTCAAAGTCCATTCAAAATGATTTTATTCAAAAATCCATCCAAAACAAAGCTATACAATTTTAATATACTTTGGAAAAATATTTTCCAATTTTCCGGGATTTAAATTCCAATTCCAATTCCTGGTTGAATCCAATTCAATTTCATCTCATTTGTACATATTATTCTTATATAAATCTAATTTGGTTTTTTTATAACCATTTCATTTCTTATAATCTCATTTGATAATACTAATAACCAACACATCCATATATTATAATTATTTTAGAAAATTATTCCTTCTATACGAAATAGAATTTTGGGTAAAATTATTTCATTTACACACTTTAAACAATATTATGTCGAACTATTCTGGTCAAGTATCTAGAAACTCCTATCAACGTCGTGGCATCCAGCGATTCGACCAAAATTCATAAACCACTGAACCGACAAGCCAACACAATATAAAACAATTTCTATATCAACTTGCAAATACACTCTCTCGTATATAAACACTCAACTCATTCTAGGGTACTACTGACCCTATCTCTAATGAGTAAATCCCTAACAAATTAACTTAGGTGTTCACTCAAATTAAGCTCTGATACCAACTGTAATGTCCCTTAAATCCATACTATTATAGTTGGTCATAACAACACACGTCTAACCCAAATTGTTCAGAAATATGAGTCATTAGGGTTAAAGAAATAAAAATAGATAGAAGATAGAACAAAAGAGAACATCAGAATCTCATGGAGTAACGAACAAAATATAATATCATATATCATAACTTTGAAATACAGATACGTATTGTGTATACATACCATATTAGAGTACAACACATATTCATCTCAGCGGAAATAACTTTAAATCTCTAATGGTGAAGCCCCCTTCTTCAAGCTCCTCTAAGTGTATCTGTAAAAGACTGAAACACTTAACTGCACGTACAAATTTGGGCACCCAAGAGGTTAGGGTAAAACAAACAAAATAAATTCTGGGTCAGTAATGGGACCGCTGTGAGTAAACTCTAACCATATTGTTTAATTTTGAACCTATTGAATGAAAGGTCAATCATAAGACCGATCCACAAATAAATATGGATGGTTTTTACCTCACGATAATCCAAAACATTTTGATATCAAAACCCGGTGACATTATAAAAATGTCTTATCAAATAAATAACCATCAAGCAGAACGTGTGCATCTTACTCTCCACATACATAGTATAAAATTAAAAACCACAGGGCGCTTATTGTAGATTGGATTCCATTTATGACAAGGTATTGGACTACCTTTCGATTAGTGTACTCTAGAGGGGATACACTAGGGTTCAACAAAAACATCTTGCAACCTGACCACATATGACCGGTCACTCATTTAGCTTGAGTGTACCGAATGTATTATCACCCACGGTTGTCAGCCGTCCAACCGTAATCCGTAAGATACAGAATCAAAAGAAGAACAAATGATTTTTCTCTAGATGGTGATAATACACCTTGCCTGGGTGCGTCCCAACTAGCCATGCTGCCTACCCTATTTTTGTCATTTCCTGGTTGATGAGGCTTGAGGCTACGTTTACCTTTTTAGAACATGTGGCCACCATTCACTTTGAATACCACATCCTCAAACCCGTCAAATCACTAGTTGATCTTTCCAAAAATATTACGAGTATGAAAAGCTAAGAGAAGCGAATTCCTCTGTCACCAAATGTAATACCTTGAAAAGATCGTCTTATGTGATCTGGTAGGCATACTCTATCAGACATTCATCCATACAAGTTGTCCTGGGACTAGACAAACTGAAGGCACTATCCTGTAAACAAAACAACCCTTGCATTTTACTCCATCTTCAGTTATCTTCAGCATAATCTAATTCGCAATGCCTATGCCTATACGGAGTGGTTTTCGGATAATGGATACAACCGGTCTCTCCATATTGACCACGATGGTCAAAAACTTCGATAGTCGATCGGATATTTAACTATCGAAGAAAAACAAACATCCAACCAAATTTACAATTGGAAATATTATTGCTAAACATCAAACAATCACTGGCCCTTTCTAATATTTCATTAATTAAATCATTTCCCAGATTCCTTCCAATATCTTTTCTCCAATATCTCAAAATGCTTTAGCCTTTTATGATATTTGGAAAATGTTCCATATCCCATCTTCGTTTATTTTCTATACTTAGAAAATATCTTCTATTTATGATTGGGATTCATTTCCAGTTACTTCTCCCTCTCATTACCATTTATTTTTATACTTAGGGAATATTTATTATTATATTTCTAAGTGAATGTTGTGTAAAACATCGTTACAACAACCCAAAATATTGCATTCAACTAAATCTCATTTAAACATTGATCTTCGAAACTGAATTTTTCTATTTATCAGTTAACAATGAAATCAATCAAGTTGGGGGTATAATTACCTCTTAGACCTTGACTGAATAACATTCTTAACTTCAAAACCGACAAGACTACTTATCTCGAATAATCAACATCGTATATAGTCAATTATCAATTTTTGAATGTGTATACATTTTCTTTATACTCATATGAGATTTAAATTTATAGATTTCCTTTTTGTTTATACTATTCTGTTTTTAGTTCGTTTCTTTATCGAATTATATATATATATATATTGACATATTGGTATCAAACTTTCTTAAAAATATTCTAACTCCTTAAATTTTCAGAAAATTTCGCCAGCGTCTCATTTGTACGACTCAATCGATACAACTTCAAATCGCCTCTCTGGGCCCTTTCCATTCAAAAAGAAAATCAAAAAGCCAAGCAGCTTGCCTAATAGACTCCTAAATCTCATACATAATTTAAACATGTAACTTTTTGTTGGGCATTCAAATTATAATCTTCATTCTCTTCATTTCATGCCTATTTAACATATATACGTCCATTCCCAATTTGTTTCAAATCAAACTAATTTTCTAATTAGCATCTTTGCTTTATCTACTTTTAATTTGATCATATTACATTCAAATATATTTGTATTCACTTAATAACAAATCAAACTCAAAATCCTTGCCCGCTTCCAAATTATAATCCAAGTTTCATATTTGAATTCCCAATTTCAATTCAGTTAAACAAAGTTAAGTTCGATCCAAAACACTACTAAACCAATTTCTTCGAAATTAGTTAACATCTTTCGATAGTTAAAAATATGATTTTTGTTCCAAAAATCAGTCAGTTTACTCCACTTGAGTTCATATTTATTTTACAACTCAAATATGGATTTTTATAATGGAAAATTCAAATTTCATTTACTTACAGTCCTTCGATTTTATTAGATAAACCGTTATAGTTTTTATAAATGATTATAGGATTGCTTTTCTGGAAATTTGATTTTGACATAACTCAAATTCTATAAGACGAAATCTAGATTTTTTTCTTACATTAGAAAACTATCATTTAATAGGTCCAATTATTTCTTATTTCATTGAATTACGACTTATATTGTGTTCTATAAACACAATTGAAGTTCGAATCGTCAAATTATGAACAGCCGCACTGTGGCGAGTTCGTTTTTAATTAAATTAAACTATAAATGTTTAAACTTCGTTATTAATAAATTCTAACTCTACTTCTTCACTATTTTAATATAAACTAAACCAATTTTCCAAAGCAAACTTAAAAACTCTAATTTTCTACAATTGTCTATTTTTCAATCAAAATTCATAACTCGATTATGAATTTATTTATAGAACTCACTTCACTATGTTGCATTCGCATTTTTCTTTGGAATAAGTTATTTGATGAAATTCGACAAAATCGAATTCCAACTATAAATCCATACGGATTTATTCCAATTTCAATTTATATTCCGAACAATGGAATAAATTTCATCGTTCCCTTTTTTAAATGATTCCCAGTCCCCTTTTTAAAATAATTAAATTATCCCATGATAATTATTTGCTTCCATTTATAAGCGTCATTTATAAATTACATTTCTTGTTTTAAGTATTAAAACAAGTTTCTATTTCAAATTCCATTTGAAATTCAATTTCTACTTTGGAAAATAAATTTTCCTTTTTAAAAACATTTTTGAATTTACATTTCTAAATTATCCAATGATAATTTTTCTATTCATTTATAAATATCATTTCTAAATTCAGATACTTGTTTTTATAACTGAAAAAAAGTTAATATTTTTCCTAACCTATTCGAAATTCAAACTCTATTTTGGAAAATAATCTATCCTTTTTAAATCTAAAAATCCTTTTTTATGGTATTTTTACATATCAATATCTAGGGCCAGTGTTATTTATGTTAGAGTTTTCGCAAGATCACTACACAATTAGATTTTGAACGAGGGAAGAAGATAACAATAACAAGCAAATTCCACCAAAAAACCTTTATTAATCCACCAAATTATTACGATGAAAACCTACAAAATAATTGAGAATTTATCTCAATACCGAAAAAACAAGTTTTTCTTTCCTTCAAGTACAAGTAATTCTCTCGCTAGTGAGATGCTTAAATAGGCAAATAGAAAGACTAGGTCTAAAACCTAATTGGGCCCTAAAATATCTCAGAAATAAACACTTGTAACGTCTCGCCTTTTTGACCGCTTCAAATTGGTGATTAAACCAACTTAAAACGTTTAAATCGACGGATCGTTATTTAGCTTACAGAGTTTAAATCTGAATCAACACAGAAATACAGAATGAATAATGTAACAGTATTGAACAACGGAACAAACTTTTATTTATAATCAGAATTTATGAATACAAACTTTTATATATTCAGCGGGATTTGAAAATACATTATGAATACAAAGAAATATTTACTGTTTTAAAATCTCAGAGTGCGTGTCTTCTAGAATCCCCAGCTTTACCAACCTTCGGATCCTAAGCAACAATCTTTAAACCTAGAATGCTCGGGTCTGACCCGAGCGTTCCATGCAAAAACATAAAACACTCGAGTCAGGATTAATCATTTGTTCAAGTAATTTAACTTCAATAGAAACTGAGATAAATAGTTAATGCTACATTATTCATTTCAAGTACATCGAACCCATGAAGTTAAACTGCCTAAAATATAGCATAGCAACTTAGGATAGAACACATCAAGATAGCATATGAATTTACGTGTATACATATGTCGATGACATGTATATACACACAATAGTATGCATACACATATGTGTGCACCGGCCTCCACATATACACAAAAATCATGCTTCGAATAAACATGAAATGCACAACGGGGTACGGGACAGTTTGTGCGACTTGGCAAAAGGGATGAATAAGACATTCAGTCTAAACGATAGGCGCTCAAGTGATCAATTTCAGTTTAGTGAACAAAAAGAAAAGGTTCAGCAAATTTCATTACAGCGGACATATTGGTCTCAGCAACTTTAACACACATATGCAACACTATATCCATATATGAACACACCACCTATCTAGTAATGTTAAGCATGAACTGCCTGACCGAATGGTGCCTACAGTGAACCATATGCAAACAAAATGAGAGTACCGAGCAACCTAAATGCACCAACAAAATATGAAGGCTTGGTTACAAGGATATGTTTAAGGAAAAATTATGATCCAAAATATAATTTACTTCAAGCAGCAGGTCAGCAAGGATAATGTCGTAACAGAGGAAATCAAAGCAACAGCTCAATAGTTATACAAGTGGATCAGGTCCAGACAATTCCAATGGTTCAAGTACAAGGCAAGATTTCACGCATTTCAGGAGTGAACTGCATTTGGCTAAGCAACTATGATGAAAGCTTACTCAAATAAACTACCAATTTGACACTGAAGAATCAGTGTAGAAATCCATAGTGGGAAAAAATGATTTTAAATTAACATGCAGAGAAAAAAAATGGAGAAAGGTTCTCATTTCTTCATGAGCTAAACTAGTAACAAATTATACTTGGCAAATATATGTATATGAGATCAACAGCATCCGCATGGAATTGCTCATGTATAATACTATACTATTGAAATAAGCCTACTGCATGAAACATCCCAACATGCTGAAATTAGATAAAAACTCATGTTTAACATCAATATACAACTCCCACTGCTTTGCGATGTTCATTGGTAACTAATATAGAAGACTAAAGCATACATGAACTCGTGTATTTTTGGTGTGAGAATTTTTAGTTAAGAATAGCTGAGTTTCTAAACTGTGGCTCATACTCCCAACATAAGTTTTATATAATAATATATAAGCAGAAGTTCTTGTTTCAAATAGTTCAGACTTGCTCTAACCAAGACCGTAAAGCAGTGTTTGCATAAGTAATGAGGCAAGAAATATAAGTATGTACATATACACACCTTTGTATATATATACATTATATATATACTGTATTGACCAACTCAAACTACAGAAATGTGTTTTCACTTAACAAAGATCCAGAAAATAAAAAGAAATTTCCTTTTTGGTTTGAAAAAGAAGTGGAAACTAATTATTTTTTCTTTAATGGCAACTGTTATAACGGGTAAGTGAATATTGCAAATCATCCTAAACATCCAAAAATGTTTCTAGAACTTATGAGAAATTTTAGTGCTAAGGAAATCATTTTTATTTTTCTAGGAATCAACAATTCATCTTGGCATGGTTCATTTAATCAAGGTATGATTTGCAGTAGGATTAAATTTGGCAAGAAATAGGTTGTGTGGTTTCCAGAAAATCAACATTGTTGTTTAAGTAAGAAAGTTATTTGATTTGATCGTAGATTTTCCACAAACAATTCAAAGCCGTGTAAATCAGTTTTAACCAGGGCACCACATCACGTAGAAATAACATAGGCAACACAATCTAACCAAAAGGTAACCAACTAATTTATACCAA
The DNA here is from genome assembly GCA_030737875.1 of Allium sativum. Taxonomy (NCBI): domain Eukaryota; kingdom Viridiplantae; phylum Streptophyta; class Magnoliopsida; order Asparagales; family Amaryllidaceae; genus Allium; species Allium sativum. Next base: position 695,621,646 of record CM060920.1, read on the forward strand.
TTTATTATTGAAGTTGATGAACTTGAATTAATAACTAATCGTGAGTGAATTCTCACCTTAGACTGGCACTGCGAAGTGTGAGCGATGGAATTTTGGTACTGGAATGACCGGCTGCGAGGGGAAGATTATGCGGTGCTCAATTTGTTGTGGCGAAGGACTGACGATTTCGGTTTTTGTGTGGAGGCGGTGGAGTGCTCTAGCAATGGAACCGGTTGCTGGTGATTTCGATCAGCGATGGAGGCCATTAAAAATTTGAAGGAAGAACGAATGATTTTGTTGTCTGAAGAAAATGAGGGATTTGCATATTTTATAAAAGCAGAGATGGGGAAGATAAGAATGACATCCATCAATAGGTAATTATGGTAGTAACGATTTCAGAAGTAGGGTATTGATGATTTCATAAGTATGTCGGCTGAAGATTTAACGGAGGTGGGTTAAATTTAAGGTAGGTAATATTTGTTTATAATTAAGTCTTATTGCGAACTATCGTGTAACCATCTGAATTTGTACTGCAACCACAGTCTTCGTATTCAACAAAAATTATACATATCCTTTCGTTTCATTGTTTTGAGTCTGATAAAATTAATTTAATCGTAATCCGACTCTATTTGTGTACAACGTATTTTATTTTATTTTCCGTTGAATTCCAAATCCAATTCAAATACCCAATCAAATTCAATTCAAATATTCAACACTAATATTCGATTTCCAACCAACCGTCCTGAATTAAATATTAAATTCAATTTAACTCAAACGAAATATTTGATAAATAATTCAAACATGAATTGATTATTGATAGTTAATTATTTAATTAATTCCATTTCAAACTGTCAAAATTTCTAGGACATTACATTCTTCCCCCTTTAAAACTTTTCGTCCTCGAAAAGGAGAGATCATCAGAGTTATACCACAACATATTTCAATTTCATAGTTGTGCGGACATTTTCCACCACTAAATTAAATATTGACATTCAAGTCATCGTTCCTCTTTATATTCATCATATTCAAATACTCGGAAAATTAGATTTCCTTTCTTAGATCAATTTTTGATCAATACGATTTCCTTTATCTTCCGCATCGTTTTTATTTATTTTCCCTTTTTCTCCTTTTTTTCTATATATATTCAATTTCCTCAAACCAATTATTTTGAGATATCTTCCAATTTCTCATCATCTCTAATCTTCTACGAGATTCAAAATCATATAATTTCTTTCCAAAACCAATATCGTTTTAAATTCCAAATTTTGTATAAGTTGGATTTATACATCTCAACTATTCCAAATTTCATTATAATTATCTGTCAACATTACTTATCCATCGTTGCAACTGTAATGGGTCTAGGCTCATCAACCCTCAACCCAATCTCCTTATATTTAATCCATTTAATCTTTCCAACCTTCATTGAAGAGTGTAAGTAACATCTCCTCTTTAAATCATAAATTTGTCAATTTGCAAATTTCCAAAATCCAAAATCTTATATAAGTTTTATGCAGAATATATTTGTACTGATCCAAAGTCATGGTCTTGAAAACATTAAAATTCATCTTTCTCCATTTATTTGGTTAAGTAAATTTTCAATTTTAGATTATTGATTTGTTTCTTAAAGTTGAAAATACTTTATAACTCGAAGTTTGACAAGTCTATTGTCGTTCTTACAAATGTTAGGCATACGCTGGCCAAACGCACTACTAAATTCTCCAAGCACTAAATATCCTTGTTTCAACTCCCAGTGAAAAATATTTCAAAAATCTCTTTAAAAACAGATACAAAAAGTGTGATATGTTGATTGTTCATGAATCGCAGATACACAATGGTTTCGTCTGGATCCCCCAGAAAACATCTGTATCCGTAGGAAATCACTTCCCTGCGAATTTCGTCATGGACAGATCAACGAAAGATACTTTAGAATCAAAAGAAAATCTAAGGTCACTGAGCGTTGACGGCTTTACCTCAGGATCACAAACAAATCATTAAATTATGAAGATAAACCAAGTCATGAGGACAGATCAAATCATGAGGACAAATCATGTTGCGAAGACACATCAAGTCACAAAGACAAATCCAGTCACAAAGACACAGTGCTGCATCAAACAGGTGGCTCTACATCACTAAGATATCTCAACATCACACGGCTCCATTCTACCTTTAGTAACTCTAATGGTTACATCTCTTTCACTTGTACATATGTCATGTGGACCGCAGGTATACAATGGTTACGCCTGATTCCCTCAGGAAACATCCATACCCGTAAGCTTTCACAACTCTGCAGATTATGTCATCATCACGACTGTAGATCGCAGCAGACACAATGGTTACGCTTGGTTCCCCCAAGAAACATCCATTCGCCGTAGGCTATCTACAGCCCTGCGAATTACGCTACACGGTCGTGTTCTTTCAGACAACTCGAGTTTTTTGTTCGGACACCCTACCACCATCAGTAGCACAACTCACTAAGCCCAAAATTCAAAGGAGAAGGATGTTACTTCCCTTATTTTCTTTAAAAACATATAATACTATATACATATAGTACTTCATTTCATACTCCTCATGGATTATACTTATGTCACTTACATAAGATTTTCTTTCTAAATCGTATTTCCAAATATTCCAATATAACTTCCATTGTATAAAACTTCATTTCAAATTGATTACCTTCCAATCAATAGTTTCTGAATTGACTATATTCTTGTATATTTTTCATATGAGTTTCAGAAACTTCTATCCAATATCTAAAATCGCATATCCTCAAATTCTGTTCTAATTCCAACATTTTAGTTTTGATCCCATAATCAATTCAGATATCTAGTATCCTTTCAAACTCACATTTATGAATCTATTGGTTCCAATCCAATTTTCCTTCAATTTTCCAATTATTCAATTCATCACCTAATTCAAATTTTTACGCCCTCAAAATTTCAGAATTTTCCCTTTCTATACAAAATTCTCATTCCCGCATTACTTCATAATCACACCTTCGACCGTAAATTATCAAGTGAGCAACTTCCTAAATATCAACCCCGATGGCCGAAACCAACATCAGATCAATACTCCGGAAATTATCCAACTTAACTAATCTCTAGTCAATTTCTAAATTCCTTAATTTCAATTCTTAATTTCTTATCAAATCATTGCTTATGCAATTCTCGAATTTAAATTTACGAATCCACTTCTCTTATATTCTGTCGCTTTTCGTTCTCGTCGTGCAGTTCTTTGTTCTTCGGTTCTCACCATTCTGATTTTTCAAAACCCGTTAACTTCTCACAATCCTTGAAAAACAATTCATATTCATTTTCTATGTAAAACATACTTTATTCTCAAGGGGAAACATTTCTAAATTCGTTATCTGGATCAAAACAGATGTTAAATAAAACACCGCTATTTCCGCTTAACTGTTGGCACTAATTAACTTATTCCACTTAACCAACTCTAGTTATCGAACCTTAACCATTTCTTAGTCAATAATGAAGTCAATCAAGTTGAGGTATAATTACCTCTCAGACCTTAACTGAACAACATTATTAACTTCGAAACAGATCATTTGACGGAGTGTTTGAAATATGATTTTTTTAATTGAATATAGTTATTTATTAATTTGTTTATATTGTTTAACATGCGTTTAATGATAGCTAATAACACAAAATAAATTGCAGAATTTTATTAAAATAAACGAATACATTTTTCAATTCAAGTAAATAAATTATAAAATTTTAAACTGTTTGGATACAATTTAGACCAACTCCATAATGTATAACATCTTCGGATGCATATGGTTTCAGAATTTTCGATTGCAATGTACAAATCCACGTCTTAAACAGATCCATTTACACAAGTTCCTAATTTTAGAAAATTATATAAAATGTACATTCGATTAATTTTAATGTTATTAAATAATTTATAAACGAGGATAGTTGACGTCAGTACACTGAAGTCCGACGTGCATCGGATGCCAATGCATCTTCTCTAAACATACACCATTTGGACTTGGAAACGAGGATACGTCCACTGCCACGTTCAACGTCGTCACCAACGGAGATGGGTCACTTAATTACTGCGAACAGTTTCTAACATTTCTCACATGCCTAGAAGAGGCCAGTACAGTACTTTGAACAAAATTCATATTGAGATAACTATATTACAAGAGCATATGCCTAAGATATTAACATGTGATTGGTTAATGTGATGCCAAACCTGCACCTATAGCTTTAAAGGGGTAGTGAAAAGATCAGTTACCAGTATAATGCACTACTACTACCATAATGCAATTGATTGTGTTCACAAACTGAAGACCTGATGAATTGATTTTTGTTTGAATTGATTTCTATTAAGAAAGTTCAAACATTGTCCAACTCTAAATGACCTTCGGATGGCTTTACTAAATTATTAAGTATATCTCAAACGTTTTATATAATTAGAGTGCTGTTATGGGAACTCCAAAAACATCTTCCTGCAAATGTTAATTATGGCTGCAGGATGGTTTTAGAGATCAATGTGTGCATATTTTAATTATCTGATGATTATAAATGGTGAGTTTGAGTTTAGACTAGAGGCTTGATTGTTAACATCATTTGACACAGAGGCAACACATATATGATATTCAAGATTTTTAGCGAATTTCACACGATATGAATCATATGACACAAATATGGCATGATTAGAACATATATCTCTGCTACTTTGGATAACATCATGATCTAATGTGCATTTATGGTGGCCTACCTACCCAGATGTAGCCTCTTCAATTTTTCGTCATTCCTTTCATAATATACAAAATGCTATATAGACTAGTCAATATGGTTAGCTTTGCCAGTACATTGTCATGAAAAATATGGATGGTATTAAAGATATGGGGTCTGCATAGTACATCACTATTTTTCTTTGTTAGCATATCAATACCTTTCAAAGTTTCATATCTTAATCATGAGTTTTCCTGTCAATAAGACAACATAATATAATTAGCAGAGCCATTATATGTGTGTCGGATATTTAGTCGTTAAGAATGTTTCATTTGTTGTTTTTCTTCCGTTTTTATTTGCTTATTTGTCTATTCACATCAATATAAATTTTTGTTGCATATCTCAGTTTAGCTGATATTAACTTATATTTGTTATTTTCCTTGAGATGGACATATTGCTTCACTTATCATCATCATTATCCTATCCAAGTGTTTTTCTATCAACAAACAAGATTCGGAAACAAACAACGACAAAACTTTTGTAACAACCCGGAATTTTGGGGGTAAATTTAAAATTTATTTTAAGTAATTTTAATGAGTTTTTGATATTTAAAATAATTTATTTAAAATAGTAATTATTAAAAATTGATTTAAATTGAAGTTAGAATGAATAATTTAATTTTAATTATAAAAGAAGTTGGAAATAACGCGGTAGTTTGAAAAGTCAAGCTTAAACTTTGACTGAACGTACAGGATGCAAAATTTAACGGATTTTAGTGAAACCAAAAATATTAGAATCTATTTAAAAATATCTTTCTAACGAATCCGAAAAATTAAAATTTCATAGCGGGAATCAAAAGTTATGCCCAAATAAAAATTTAGAAAGATCGCTATGAAATATATAAAGGTCAAAATGCCACTTTTTGCATACGAAGGAATTTGGACTCGAAACAACTTCCATTGAGTTCAGAATGACGTTTCTGCATTGAAAAACAATAAACACTTATATATTTTGAGTTTCAGAAATTATTTGTTTAAAAATGTATTTTTAATATTAAATATATACGCCTTGAAAAAGGTCATTTTTCAAATAGGCTCAGAATTGAACGAAATTAATTTTTCTAGGTTCGCAGCATCAAAACATAGCTAAATATATTTTTCGGGAATTTTTGAAGTTACTTTGTGGCCCCGGTGAATTTATTTGTACGGTTGAATTAAAAATAAAGGACTTAAAATTTAAATCTTAAAAACGGAGGCCAAGATGACCATTTGGGCTAACGGGATAGATCCAGATGAGTCCGGAATGGGGGCTATTAGGTATAAACGGAAGTCGTTGGGCTGGAATTGAACAAAGTTGCAAAACGGGCCTTTTAGTGAATAAAATAATATAAAATATACCCCCTTTCACAGAAATCGAGACGCTCCTTCTTCTCAAAACTCACGCACGCTGAAACCCATCAGCCTCCTCCCCCTTTCCACCTTCTCTCCTCCCTATCTCCTAATCCACTCACTTTTAGACTCAGCCGTAGTTAAACTTTTTGTTGCTCTCCTCAATCTCTTCGATTCTAAACAAGTTTCACATCAAACCGTTGCCCGTAGCTCTCGAATCACCTCTCCAAACCCGCTGACTTCATGGACCCGTCGCCACCAGCATGTGCCACCACACCTCCTCCTATTCCCGGCGTGGATGCACCCCTCCAAGCTCTCCAATCTCCAACAAACGGCACCCAAAACCGTTGATCCAATCTCAAGTTATCGCGATTCGAAGTTTTGAACAATTCAAAGGTTATATAAATTTTAATTTTATTGATTTGCAACGCTTGATTTCGTTGCTAACTTTAATTTCAATTATTAAAAAACATGTTTTGATCCAATTCGATGCAGAACCCGACAAATTTGACAATCTTGGAACAACGTGACATAACACAACATCATAGAGATGTGTGAACAAGTTACTGACTTTCAATTCGTTCTAGATCTGACAAATACAAAGGTGAGAATTCTATTTCCTCTTTAATAATTAAAAATTAATTAATTATTACCATGTTATATTTTAATTGTATGCTGCTTGAATGTTCGTGATTTGAATTTAACTATATGATGTTGTTCATTGACCTGTTTATTCGATAGAATATTTTTGTTGTATATGAAATGAAAATCAGAAATAACCAGATCTAGTGAGAATTCTTTTTTTTTTAAATAATTCAAATTAATCATTTATGTTATTGTATTCATTCAGTATGAATTTCATGTTGTTGCTGCATATATAGTTATTTCCATGTTGATTGCTTTGTGATGAATTATGTGTATTCATGTTGACATGATTTTGTGTGTACGACGAAGACAAACATTTTATTTAATACATAAGATGTACAATATTCATGTTTGTCAAAATTTGTGCAAGCAATAAAAATCATATATTTTTATTGTTTATATATATAACTGAGATGTTACATGTTAGAAAGGGAATTTATATATTTTTATTGTTAGGTACCAAAAGGGATGCTCATGTTACGAATGAATAAAAAAAATTACGTTTTATTGTTTAAAGTATAAATTGAGTAACATGCTTAGAAATTAAAAAGTATTCTTTGTTTAACATGTTGGAATTATCATTTCATGAATTACCAACATAAAACATTCATTTTTATGTTATGTTGAATTAGAACCGTCAACATAAAAATGTTCATTTTGTCAATAATGTTATGTTAATATAAGAACACCGTTTGGTTTTTAAATGTAAAGTAGTAGCGACAAAAACCATATTTTTGTTAATGTAAAATAGATGCAACAAAATTTACATTTTTCTATGTAACTATGATATGAATTTGCTATGCGAACAAAATTTACATTTTTCTATGTAACTATGATATGAAATTTGCTATGCGAACAAAATTTACATTTTTCTATGTAACTATGATATGAAATTTGCTATGCGAACAAAATTTACATTTTTCTATGTAACTATGATATGAATTTGCTATGCGAACAAAAATTACATTTTTCTATGTAACTATGATATGAATTTGCTATACGAACAAAATTTACATTTTTGTATGTAACTATGATATGAATTTGCTATGCGAACAAAATTTACATTTTTCTATGTAACTATGATATGAAATTTGCTACGTGAGCAAAATTTACATTTTTCTATGTAACTATGATATGAAATTTGCTATGCGAACAAAATTTACATTTTTCTATGTAACTATGATATGAATTTGCTATGCGAACAAAATTTACATTTTTCTATGTAACTATGATATGAAATTTGCTATGCGAACAAAAATTACATTTTTCTATGTAACTATGATATAAATTTGCTATGCGAACAAAATTTACATTTTTCTATGTAACTATGATATGAATTTGCTATGCGAACAAAATTTACATTTTTCTATGTAACTATGATTTGAAATTTGCTATGCGAACAAAATTTACATTTTTTTTCTATGCAACTAAGATATGAAATTTACATTGTAAATTAAAATTACATTTTTACGATGTCACCTAAGAATAGAATTTACATTGCCATTATAAAAAGTAAGATTATTTTGGTTTTGCATTGGAAGAGATAAGAATTATTATTTTTGTTTGGCATTAAAAGAATAGCAAAATTATTATTTTTGTTACATGGAAATTAAACAAACAAAAATATATTCATTTGTATAGAAATGAAGTTGACACCAAAATATATTGCATTTTTGGTTAGGAGTTGAATGACACAAAAATACTCATTTTTGTTAAATTATAAGTGACGTACAAAAATATTCATTTTTGTTGTAATTGGATTAACACACAAAATATACATTTTGTGTATATGATATGTATGGAAAATCTTTTTGTCAAATGTGAAAGAATGATAAAAATATACATTGTTATCAATTGTAAATGGAGGACAATTTTTTTTTTTTTTTTGTCAAATGCAAAGAATGAAATAAAACACATTTATTTTTGTTCGTAATAAAATGAAAACATTCATTTTGTTTGTGTTTTGAAAGTTAACAAACAATTTTCTTTTTTGGTGAAAGTTAAAAAGAATATTTTTAATATTCTTTTGTTATAAATGAAAGGTCATATTGTTTATCGCCGTTTTTGTCAAATTAAAAAATTTAACTTTTGTTTATACTTAAAAAGACGAGAGTTACATTTTTAATGTAAAAGTATACATTTTAATGTGAATAAAAGAAGGAAAATTACATTTTCATGTAAATAGAACTTAAAGTAAAAGATTTACATTTTAATTAATTGAATTTTTATTAAAAAGGATAACGGTATGAAATTTACATACCCATGTAAAAGAATTTCAGTAAAGATTATAACGATGAAACTTATATTTTAATGAATTAGATTTTTCATTAAAAAGATTAAAGATATGGAAATTATATTTTCATGTAAATAGATTAGCACACAAAATTATCGTTTTGTTTGTAATGTAAAATTATTAGTTGTGTGTTTTGCATTGAAAAGATAACAAAATTATCAATTTTGTTACATTGAAATAAACAAACAAAAATACTCATTTTTGTAGAAGTAAAAGTGGATGAACAAAAATATTCGTTTGTTGAAATTGAAATGAAACACAAAAATGCTCATTTTTGTTGGAATTGGTATGATAAACAAAATATACATTTTGTGTACTTCGAAAGATGGAACAAGAAAATGTACATTGTTATGTATAAGATGTGTATGTGTATGAAAATAAAAATAAACATTATGGTGTGTACATTGTACGTTAATATTGTATATACGAATAGGAATGTTTTTCGTTAGCAAAATGTAATGAAATAAAATAAATTTCATTACACATTATAAACATTTCGATAGGTTGTGAAGCAAAACATTCACTACTTGTTATGTAATTACGTTAATGAAATGGAATTTAATTATTTTTTATATATATAAAAATAAAGATAAATCGTTACAAATTACTAATAACGATATGAAATGATTTCCAACTTATGTATATACGAGAATTATTTGGAAAGTCCGAGTCTATCTCATTCCAAATAATTTGAACGACGTTTAAAATTCAAGAGTTGAAGACGGCGATTGAAGACCGACGATCTTCATATCGAATGGACGACGACTGCTAATGCTCGTGATTCGAGTAGCTACCTTGAAGGGGCTACAGTGCTGGCCGTCCGGACGTAGTGTTGATTTGCATGGATTTGGCTTTCGCTCAGACCCAGAGCATAAGCTTATAAATGGATTGTTTGTCTGACATCGTACTCCATTAAATATCATGTTATTAATCTTCTGTCAAATGTATGGATGTTTGGTGGTGGAGAATTTATTCTCTTACTTAACACCCGTTCATATATTTCGGCAGAGGATTGGTTGTGTGATATGGAGTGACGATGTGGCATGCTAAGATGCATATGATCAAGGCTTTGTTGAAAAGCAGGCCTTGTGGGATGATAAAAGCATAGCCTGTTTAGGCATAACTTTGTGTATAGCGTGACTTTGCGAGCCTCACACACCGGCGGAGTCTAAAACGGGAGAAGGGAACGCAAGGAGAACAGCACGTTTCTTTCTAGCTAGAAGTGGTGTTTGGGTTTTAACACGGCCCGACATTTTATTTATGTGGATGATGGAATGAGGCGCCTCATATGATAGGTCCTATAGGACTGGGAAACGTGTGTTCAGGAATTGCCAATCCACGAAGCTGTATGTGTGGACCGGCCCTGCAGGATCCGAGGGTTAACTGCGGGGAATCCTGAGACATTAGCTAGAGTGTCTCGAATCGGTAAGGAGCTCCTCCCTAGCCTTGACTCATGATGGAAACCCAATTTCCAATACGACCTCATGCGGTTTTGATTGTATTACTAGTATGGAAGCATAGTATTATGGTATCTATGTGTCCTAGGATTGATACATTATGATTGAACTATTTTTGAAACTTATATACACTAATAATAATATCAAATTCGTTTTTATCGTATCAAGCATTTTTGACCTTTATAAGGTAAAACCCTATCTTCCGGTTTGCGTTGCATTGTGTGATGGGACTTGGGTCCTATGATGGTTTCATTTTTCCAAAAAGCATTGCGTTGTTTCACGATTTACTTTAAGTTATGCACGACAATCCATTGGAATAAACCCGTTCCGCATTAGCGGCGTGGTCCTTGGATTTGTCTTATTGTTATTAGTTAAATTAGTTTAGAATTCTCACACCAGTCCCATGACTGACCCGTTGTTTGTTTCCACCTTTACAAACTCGGGTGCCCTCTTTCCACACGGGCAGTCGAGTAGTTTGTCTACAGGTTCTTATCTCGAGCAGGATGTTGGATTGAAGCTTAAAGCTGTGTCCAGAGCATAGTTATCTTCTGCTGTATCTATTTCGTTGATTCCACTGTATTGTATTAAAATATTGTAATTTATCTTCCGCTGTAATTTATTCGATGTACTCTGATATTCTGTACTCTGATGTTATATTATCATGATATAATAAAAGTCTGTTGTTGTTGTTCTGATGTGTCGTATTCCCAGATTTAACGTGTGCGGATTCTGAATGGTTTTAGTCGATTTATCGATCGATTAAGGTCGGCCGAAATGCGTGTTGTTACAACTTTTATTCTCGAAATTTTAGATTCCAAGTTATGAATTTATTTCCTTTACAATAATCGTTGACAATAATTCACACCTTCGAAATATTTAACTTTAAAAATATACTTTATTCTTTGATCTGAATATATAAATAGTTAATCAATAATGTATTAAATTTAAATTAAAAACAGAAAGTAAATGATAATTTTCTTGAATTCAACATAATTGTCTCCCATAAATGATTCCTTTCCGAATAATCTCTTATCCGAAAATTCATTTCCAAACTTCCAAAAAATCTCATTTGATTATATTCTGAACTTCAGAATAATCTTGCCATACTAGTTCACTCCATCTCAGTTCCTATTTTCAACATTTCTGCTTCTAACCGTTATTTACTTCTAAAAAGTAAATATTATTTCTTCTATCGAAATCTGAACTCGTCACGTCAAATTAATTACGATTTCATTTAAATATCGATTCAAATTTCTTCACAAGCTCCATTCATGTATTGCTTTATTTATAACTCTCGTTCACCATTTCTTGTTAATCAATTAACAAGTTCGTACTTCACTATTGAATTCTTGTATTCGATTATACATTATTAGTATAAATCATCTTGCCAAATTCTGAATAAATTAACCAAATTTAGCACAGTCATATTCTACTCATATCTTTTTCTGATTTTATTTCTATTTGAATATCAAATTAAAATTCAGCGTTTCATTTCTGAAACGATTCCAAATCGGAATTCTTCTAACCAATCAATTTCATTTATCTTTAGTTTGCTAAATTACACGACTAGAGAGATTGATTCATCGATTTTCTTATACTTATCCTCTTTTGATATCATTCGATGATGGATTCGATATTCAATCCTAAGAGAACTTATCGAAGAACAGCTTTGGCAAATCCGGATTCGAAGCCTGGGGATTCCGAGCAACCTTTAAATCTCAATTTTTTTTCCGTCGTATTCATTCAAAATACTAATTTTCAAAATATATAATATTTTCAAAATAATTCACCTTTCAAAAAAAATATTTCAAAATCTTTTCATTTTCACATTTTATATTTCGAAACCATTTTATTTTCAAAATCCGTTTTTCTAGTGTCGATCCTTCTCATTTTAGACCCGATAAGCTATGCTTTGAATAAACCAAAGCTCTTATACCACTTGTAACGTCTCGCCTTTTTGACCGCTTCAAATTGGTGATTAAATCAACTTAAAACGTTCAAATCGATGGATCGTTATTTAGCTTATAGTGTTTAAATCCGAATCAACACAGAAATACATAATGAATAAGGACACTGTATTGAACAACGGAACGAACTTTTATTTATAATCAGAATTTTTGAACACAAACTTTTCTATATTCAGCGGGATTTGAAAATACATTTTGAATACAAAGAAATATTTACTGTTTTAAAATCTCAGAGTGCGCGTCTTTTGGAATCCCCAGCTTTGCCAACCTTCGGATCCTAAGCTGCAATCTTTAACTCGTTCCATGCAAAATCATAAAACACTCGAGTCAGGATTAATCATTTGTTCAAGTAAATTAACTTCAATAGAAACTGAGATAAATAGTTAATCCTACATTATTCATTTTGAGTACATCGAACCCATGAAGTTAAACTGCCTAAAATATAGCATAGCAACTTAGGATGGAACACATCAAGATAGCATATGAATTTACGTGTATACATATGTCGATGACATGTATATACACACAATAGTATGCATACACATATGTGTGCACCGGCCTCCACATATACACAAAAATCATGCTTCGAATAAACAGGAAATGCACAACGGGGTACGGGACAGTTTGTGCGACTTGGCAAAAGGGATGAATAAGACACTCAGTCTAAACGACAGGCGCTCAAGTGATCAATTTCAGTTTAGTGAACAAAAAGAAAAGGTTCAGCAAATTTCATTACAGCGGACATATTGGTCTCAGCAACTTTAACACACATATGCAACACTATATCCATATATGAACACACCACCTATCTAGTAATGTTAAGCATGAACTGCCTGACTGAATGGTGCCTACAGTGAACCATATGCAAACAAAATGAGAGTACCGAGCAACCTAAATGCACCAACAAAATATGAAGTCTTGGTTACAAGGATATGTTTAAGGCAAAATTATGACCCAAAATATAATTTACTTCAAGCAGCAGGCCAGCAAGGATAATGTCGTAACAGAGGAAATCAAAGCAACAGCTCAATAGTTATACAAGTGGATCAGGTCCAAACAATTCCAATGGTTCAAGTACAAGGCCAATATTTCACGCATTTCAGCAGTGAACTGCATTTGGCTAAGCAACTATGATGAAAGCCTACTCACATAAACTACCAACATGACACTGAAGAATCAGTGTAGAAATCCATAGTGGGGAAAAAATGATTTTAAATTAACATGCAGAGAAAAAAAATGGAGAAAGGTTCTCATTTCTGCATGAGCTAAACTAGTAACAGACTATACTTGGCAAATATATGTATATGAGATCAACAGCATCCGCATGGAACTGCTCATGTATAATACTATACTGTTGAATTAAGCCTACTGCATGAAACATCCCAACATGTTGAAATTAGATAAAAACTCACGTTTAACATCAATATACAACTCCCACTGCTTTGCTATGTTCATTGGTAACTAATACAGAAGACTAAAGCATACATGAACTCGTGAATTTTCGGTGTGAGTATTTTTAGTTAAGAATAGCTGAGTTTCTAAACTGTGGCTCATACTCCTAACATAAGTTTTATATAATGATATATAAGCCGAAGTTCTTGTTTTAAATAGTTCAGACTTGCTCTAACCAAGACCGTAAAGCAGTGTATAAATATCATTTGCATAAGTAATGAGGCAAGAAATATAAGTACATACATATACACACCTTTGTGTATATATACATTATATATATACTGTATTGACCAACTCAAACTACCGAATGTGTTTTCACTTAATAGAGATCCAGAAAATAAAAATAAATTTCCTTTTTGGTTTGAAAAAAGAAGTGGAAACAAATTGTTTTTGCATTAATGGAAACTGTTATAACTGGTAAGTGAATATTGCAAATCAGCCCAAACATCCAAAATTGTTTCTAGAACTTATGAGAAATTTTAAAGCTAAGGAAATCATTTTTATTTTTCCAGGAATCAACAATTCATCTCGGCATGGTTCATTCAATCAAGGTAAGATTTGCAGTAGGATTAATATCGGCAAGAAACAAGTTGTGTGGTTTCCAGAAAATCAACAGTGTTGTTTAAGTAAGAAAGTTATTTGATTTGATCGCAGATTTTCCGCAAACAATTCAAAGCCGTGTAAATCAGTTTTAACTAGGGCACCACATCACGCAGAAATAACAAAGGCAACACAATCAAACAAAAAGGGAACCAACTATTTTATACCAATTTATTATTGAAGTTGATGAACTTGAATTAATAATTAATCGTGAGTGAATTCTCACCTTAGACTGACGCAACAAAGTGTGAGCGATGGAATTTTGTTACTGGAATGACCGGCTACGAGGGGAAAATTATGCAGTGCTTGATTTGTTGTGGCGAAGGGCTGACGATTTTGGTTTTTCTGTGGAGGCGGTGGAGTGCTCTAGCAATGGAACTAGTTACTGGTGATTTCGATCAGCGATGGAGGCCATTAAAAATTTGAAGGAAGAACGAATGATTTTGTTGTCTGAAGAAAATGAGGGATTTGCGTATTTTATAAAAGCAGAGATAGGGAAGATAAGAACGACGTCCATCAATAGGTAATTAGGGTAGTGACGATTTCAGAAGTAGGGTAGTGACGATTTCAGAAGTATGTCGGCTGAAGATTTAACTGAGGTGGGTTAAATTTAAGGTAGGTAATATTTGTTTATAATTAAGTCTTATCGCGAACTATCGTGTAACCATCTGAATTCGTACTGCAACCACAGTCTTCAAATACAAAATTTTTTTTTATACATATCCTTTCATTTCAGTGTTCTGAGTCTGATAAAATTAATTTAATCGTAATCGGACTATGTTTGTGTACAACGTAATTTATTTTATTTTCCGTTGAATTCCAAATCCAATTCAAATGCCCAATCAAATTCAATTCAAATATTCAACACTAATATTCGATTTCCGACCAACTATCCTGAATTAAATATTAAATTCGATTTAACTCAAACAAAATATTTGATAAATAATTCAAATATCAACATAAATTGATTATTAATAGTTAATTGTTTAATTAATTCCATTTCAAATTGTCCAAATTTCTGGGACATTACAATACTCCTCAAAACTTGCTCAAAACAAATCTTTATCAATTATGCCACCTAACAAAGGAAAACAATATCTATCAAAATCTCGTTAATTAGGGAAAACAATATCTATCCAAATCCCATTAATTAGGGAAAGCAATATCTACACTTTCTCCCTCTTAGAAAAATTTCCTTCCATTTAATCTGATTTAACATGCCATTTTCTCCACTTATGATTTAATATCACAAATCACAACACTCCACCTTGATATGAAATCTCTTCAATAAATTCCAATCTCAAAACAAATCTGCCACTTACAACTAATGCATATCCCACATGAAATGCACCTCTCAACAATAAATTCAAAATTGCTTGTAATACCACAATGGCCTCCATGTAGAGTTTGTGGCTTTACGTTGATGGTTCCACCTTGATTTAGATGAACTCGCCTCTCATGTTGTTAAGGAGGAATGATGGTTTGGAATTAATAGCCCCACATCATGGAATAAATTGAAAGAGTTAAGTACAAATATGAGTTGGTAGGCACGTAACATCAGGGATTCCTTTTGTTATATGGGAGTTGTGTGCCAGCTCATATGCGTGCAAGGAAGGGGGGTTTTGTTCCGACCGTCATTACATAACAGTGGTATCAGAGCCGAAGGTTGCGGACTGGGCCATGCGGTCAAGGCAATGCTCTCAAAAGATACTCGTAGGATGCGAGTCAAAGGGGAGATTGTTAGGATTGCCTCGCATGTTGTTAAGGAGGAATGATAGTTTGGAATTAATAGTCCCACATCATGGAAGAAATTGAAGGAGTTGAGTACAAATATGAGTTGGTAGGCACGTAACATCGGGGATTCCTTTTGTTATATGGGAGTTGTGTGTCAGCTCATATGTGTGCAAGGAAGTGGGGGCTTTGTTCCAACTGTCGTTACATAACAATTTAAACATCCAACACACAACCATAATTTATCACACATCATATACATAACATATGAAACAACCATAAATTGAATTGTGAGGAATCCAGTTGGATCTATCCAACCTGTTTTTTTGTATCCACAGAAGTTAGACAATAATAATACCAATCTGCTTCAAGGCAGGATACATGGTATAGAAAGTCATCCACTATATATATTGTGGAGAGCATAGGGAAATCATCCGCTAATGGTACTGCGGGAAATATTAATATCAAATATTCAACCACAACCCTAAATATGACTAATATATATACATATAACAAACACAATTTATTAATAAACAACAATGAAACCAACTAACCAACAAACAACATATAAATATTTGTATTAAATAAAAGTTCGATTATAATAAATTATAGTCGAACTAGAGAGTGAGTTTACTCGCCTTGATTTTAATTTGACCAATATCCCAATTTAAATTAAATCGAATATCATTCGATCTAATTAAATTCTAGCAACGCTGATTGACACCAAAAAAAATTATAGATTGTAAGATTTTCATTTACGAATTCAATGTAATCGGTTTTCGTTTGATTCTGATAACGTATAAAAAAGTTATACATTTTAAAGTTAACTATCATATATATAATAGAATTAATTTATATCCTTCCAAAATCCTTACCCTTCCTTTGTCACATGCACAACTACCCGCACCTTTTCTTCTCCAAGTTGAAACCGCAACTTCCTATATCATCCGCGTGCCCATTTCATAGCGACACGGAGCTTTAAGCCTTCGTTCGAGAAACATACTTCGTAGTTGAGTTTTTTACCTAAATCTACACCTGCCTCATACCAAAACCTCATGCTCGATCTCTATTTATGAATCCTGTTCGGCTACAGGAATTATGTGCGAGATTTTTTATCATAGATTCCACAAAATTCTCACTACACATGTTAATCTTAACTACAAGATGGAATCCAAAATCAACATTCATTTCGCACCACGTTACCCCAAAATCTCGAACCCTAAATTGCGCTGTTCGAAAGCTATACTCGAAGAATTGCGATCGAATTGTATGAGAATGGCACATCGTTAAGAACTTGAGTAGGAACTATTTGAATCAAACGAATTTCGATTTGATTCAGGACTCGTTTTAATTTAATTATCAAAGAAATCGATATGGGGAAAGCCTCGGTTTTTCTCCACTGAAAGAAATTAAAAAAGGGAAAGGAAATAGGAAAAGGAAGGGGGTGTGCGCAATTTTATAGGGGAAACAGCTTGATCACCACATAACTTTTCTTAAGGTCATGCAAGGTTAGGTCTGCCATGTTTAGTTTTAGGGTGGTTGATGTGTAATGTTTTTAATTCGATTTGATTTTTTTTATCCGCTTAAATTTTATAATAATATATTTCACAAATCTAAACTCCAATCGAGACGCAACAACCGATGTTCCTACGGTTGTACTACTATTCTGAACATAATGGAACAGGTTCCAGAGCCTAATTAGATAGTATGGAGAAGATAACAATTTAAATCGATGATTTTAAATTAAATTCAATTATTTCTAAGCATTTTCTAACCGTACGATGAAACGATAAATCCAAACATTGCCAAATTTGAATACTGATAATAATACACTATTACAGATTCGATGGAATTTGTTTCGTTGAATTCTGAGATCGTTTGAAATTTGACTATTTCGCATATCAACTAAAATTAATTGAAATATATTATAGATTCAAAACAATCAAATTCATCGATAATAAATTATTACTATCCTTTATATTCCAATAGAATTTATATTGATCGACCAAATCGTTCAGATATAGTTTTAACTTAGAATCCAATTATTTATCATTTTCTTATTACGATTATTATTCGATATATTTGAAATTAAATCATATATTGATTATTAAATCAATAATTTATATATTAAAATTCATTTATATTTCTAACTCTAGATTTAAAACTTATTTAAATGTTCAAAATCAAACGACTAAAATCGGGGACGTAACACTAGTGTAGGAATACCAAGATCTTAACTGAATGGAGGATTAAAGAAAAAGACATATCTGGATTCCGTAAAAATAAATAACAGCAAAATCAGCAGAAGAACAAGTACCTTTCAAGACATCCATTCCAATCACCTTTCCTGTAACTCGTCGGATAGTATGATGAGTCTGTTGTTCATCGCAGATAAGGTAAGGATCAGAAGAGACGCCGCGATGAGTGAGTTGTCAACTGAATTGTCGATGTTATGCAAGCGTTGACATCAGATCAATGACAATTAAACCACAATAATAATATGGTTAGGGTCCATACTGATTGTGCTAATATGAGGTTATTGGGGAAAGATGGTGTAACGATATGGATTTCGCCCGGACCTAATCAATCGCTAAATCGACCAAGACCGTTCGAATCCCGCATACGCTAACTCTGGGTATACAACACGTCAGAATAAATAACAGAAGACTTTTATAAATATCATAGTAATGTTATATCAGAATACAGAATATTATGGTATATTGAAATATAATCAATACAGCGGAAGATGATTTTACAAAAAATGTAATACAATGCACAGCGGAAATATAAAATAACACAGCGGAAGACAATAAATGCACTGGACACAGCTTTAAGCTTCAATCCAGAATCCTGCTTATATATCTGCAAAATGAACTACTCGACTGCCCGTGTAGAAAATAAGGGCACCCGAGTTTGCAAGGGAAAAGCAAACTACAGGTCAGTCATGGGACTGGTGTGAGAAACTCTAAACAGTTATAAACTTATATAAATGATAAGGCAAATCACAGGACCACGCCGCTAACGCGGAACGGGTTCACCCCCATGAATGCCAGTGTATAAACAACTATCAGTACTAGAGATATTGATCTATTATGCATCAATTAACATGCAATATCCCAATCTACCCGTTTAGATTAATCACCACACTTAGATTTTCCAAATCCAATTCAATTTACAGAAATTATTCCTTTGGACTTCATTTCCCGATTTCCATTTCAAATCATTTGAAATACATATCTAACTTTCTATAACAACGTAGATTTCACTTCGGGATCTCAAATCAAATCGTTTGGAAATGTGAATTCCAAAACATAACAATGCATACAAACAAGTATGCAACCAAATATCGGGCTCCTCCTAGACAAGGCAAAGGGCATGCACCTAAGAAACTCGATATATATATGTGCACCTCCCACTATGGAGCAGGCTACACCGACGATGCACCTCCCACGCATGGAAGCATACACTGCCCATCTCACCCATACTTTTAGTCGCCCGGGTTACTCGAATCTCTAGCCACATACCAAATCATTTCATATCCCGAAGTAGGGAAATTCATTTCACAACATAATAATCACAAGTACTTTCAAAATATAGTACTTCACATCAGCAATTAACACATATGATTAGTCACTATTAATCACATAACCTTTGAGCTCGTACGTCTCAAAGAAGGGTGTTAAGCAAGAGAATAAATTCTCCGCCACCAAACAGATACATCATTAATAACAACTAATCGAATATGTGATGAACTACAATGTAAAACCATAATACATTTCCAAATCATTTCGAAATCATCGGGTTTTATCCCTTGAAATCCTTTCTGTTTTATAAAACATTTTTATAAAACATTCCCTGTCCAAAATCGGAATACATTCTTTAAACTTAAGAAAAATATCATTTCACAATCATTCATTAAATTTGAAATGAACATAACAACATCGCTACACATCTCATAGTCAAATCGTGAAGTGTTTCACAAGATGTTAGCCTACCAGTATTTCTACCCAACCCAATGCTAAATGTAAAAGCATATCTTGCTCATAAACTGGTCGAGCACAATCCAAACAATCAATCAATCCAATTTGACATTAAATATAAGGTTTTGAATAGAGATAGTATCGACTTATATTCAACATCAAATCCTGAAACCAACAGATATCATATCGGGAATAACGATATCAATATCTTCCAAATTCCCATCACAATATCCGTATAATCACAGAATCCAATATCGAAATATTCCGAAGATTATTTCCATTCCAAACCATTCCAATTTATTTGTTGGAAAATTCTGGTTATTTAAAACCATTTCTCAGTCCAATTTATTTATTTAAAAATAATCGGATTATAATTCGAGTTAATAACTAGTTCATTTCGATAAAAATATATTTTTATCTTTTCAAATATGGAATTTTTCATCCCAATTCTTTTCAAATCATTTCTTTTGATTTTACACTAATTATCGATATTTTTAATAATTTTATCAAGGCCCGTACAGTCGATTTCCATAAACGGCCATCGAACTGCACTTACAACGACCTTTTCCAAATTTGATTTGGACAAAATTCCAAATCCAACCGTTAGATTTCTAATTTCTCATATTCGTTAGAAATCTCTTTTCGGTACGAACCCAATGATTCCAGTTTTAGGAGAATCCGACAGTCGGATCTCCCGTAACGTCCATTCGAAATCTATGGTCGAAATTCGCGAACGATCGCTGCGCGGCGCGTTCTATTCAGGCCATATAATATATATTATATATATATATATATATATATATATATTTCGTCGATTTCCATTTAAAACATATTTTATAAATCGTTTGAAAACGATTTCAATTTCTTTTCTGGCTCAAGTTCTTCAACTTTTCAGTTTCTAAGAACTTTCTAATTTTTCAAAAATTTGGCTAACACCCTAAATTTTTGAAAAATTTCGCCATAACCTCCCCTGTATGGGAGCACCGGGAAAATCCCAAAATCGCCTTACAGACCTCTCCAATCCAAAAAGAAAAAGAAACAGCCAGTCGGCTCATAAAATCATCATACCCCAAACAAAACTATAAATATGTACCTACTTGTCGGGCATACAATTTTATTCCTCTTCTCTAGCCTCCTTGCTATGACTTGTTCAATATATCGTATATGTATATTTTCATACAACGCCCACATATATATATATATATATATATATATATTCATACGATGCTTTTTTATATATTCATTCAACGCATATATAATTTCACACAACGCATATATAAGCCAAAAATAATATTATTAGCGAACTAATAATATTTCCATCGCATGACAATTTTATATATTCCATATATACGCTAAAAATGATTATTTTAGCGAACTAATATTTATTTCAAGGTGTGACTATTTTATATACTCATATATGTGTTAAAAATGTTATTTTTAACAAACTAGAATCCATTTCAACGTATGACTATTTTTATTACTTCACATACATGATAAAAATGTTATTTTTATCGTTCAAATAATTTATTTCAAACATGAATATTTCATATACTTCATATGTACAATAAAAATGTGAATTTTATCGTTCAAACAATTTATTTAACATATGAATGTTTCATTTACTTCATATATAAAATGTGAATTTTATCGTTCAAACAATTTATTCAACATATGAATATTTCATTTACTTCATATATACGATAAAATGTGAATTTTATCGTTCAAAAAATTTATTCAACATATGAATATTTCATTTACTTCATATATACGATAAAATGTGAATTTTATCGTTCAAACAATTTATCCAACATATGAATATTTCATTTACTTCATATATACGATAAAATGTGAATTTTATCGTTTAAACAATTTATCCAACATATGAATATTTCAATTACTTCATAGATACGATAAAATGTGAATTTTATCGTTCAAACAATTTATTCAACATATGAATGTTTTATTTACTTCATATACACAATCACAATCAATTTGCATAACACAATCAAACAAATAAGTCGTCCATGGTCTGTGGACGACGGGGAACAGTTCATATATGAAGTTATAAAATAAATAACTGTATAAGAAATTATAGTGAGGAGTTCTCACCTTGGGGTTCCACTCGTCCAATCTTTATTTCTGAACGGTTCAGATTTGCCCGAATTTCCAACACAATCTTTATCACGCTGTTCACAGTAAAAAAAGCACATTTTTATTTCATTACATATATAGAAAAGATTATATTTTTAAAACGATGTTTATATAAAAAAGATTATGTATTATTTTATCCATAACTCAAACCATATTTTTATATTTTTCTATTTTAAAACAATGAAGGTATATATTTTTAAAACAATGTTTGAGTATACTTTTTTCTTTCTTTTTCTGAAAATAAACAATGTGATTTATTGGAAAAACCAAAAAAATAATATTATTTACATTAAAAATAGTTAGCTTAAGTAAAACAAATAAATACTAACACAAAACCTTTCTCTGCTGCGCCACAAAGCTTCAGGAGAAAAATCCCAAATTAGCCGCCACCTAGGGTTCAACTTTGCGTGCAACCGGAGCAGCCGGACCATGATCGGCTATGGCCACGATAACCCCCTTCGAACCCTCTACCTCCACCTACAACGCCAAGGAGCTCGCCGCCTTCCTCTGGCTTTGAAATGCTTGCAACGGTGGTGTGTTTGAGCTCGAGTTTCGAGCGACTCACGCCTCCAGAGACGATCAAATTTGTACGGAATTGTAGCCCTCAACATTATCTTCATTGTTTGGTTTTGAATCGCATACTAATTCGTTCGAGGTTGAGAGAAATCGGGGAAAGAAAAATCGACATATTTCCTTCTTTGAAAAAGAGCGGCGGCGGCTTCCTGTTTGACTGCGATGAAGAAAGAATAAGGGTTTGACCCCTTTTGACCACTTATATTTATTTATTTAAATTAATATTTAATTCCACATTTATTTGTTAATCGCTCCGAACTCCAAATCAAACCCAACGAGTGTCTCCTTCAGCTAATTACCCCCATTCCGAACACAATGAGATACGTATCGTAAGCCAGTTTGACTGTTTCGATCAGTTTCCACTAAATTTAACATATAAATCATTATATTGAATTTTAAACGTACATTTCAATTTATTGGGGTCACATACGGACCCCAAAAATTCCAGAAAAATTATTTCTAGCTTCGTATTGACGATATTGTTCTAACAAAACTAATTTCGTCAAATTCCGAGACCATTTGAAAAATGGCCATTTTCTGGTCAATCGAAATTGACTGAAACTGTTAAAACACGTTTTCTTTTGCCACGCTTACATATTGATTCAGAAAATTATGAATTTTGGAATCTAGAAATAACTTGAAATCCCGGATCCAACAAAAGTGGTTTCATCGAAAACAGAGGTCGTTTGGAAAATTTCCATTTTTAAGGGCCAGAATTCCATAGCGACTATTCTGAATTTTCAACTGGACGTAACTTTTGATTCCCGCTATGAAATTTTGATTTTTCGGATTCGTTGGAAAGATATTCTCAAATAGATTCAAATATTTTTAGTTTAGCCAAAATCTGGTTTATTTTGAATCCTGTACATTCATTTGAAATTTGAAATCGAATTTTCTAACTACCGCGCCATTTTCAATTCCTTTTATAATTAAAAATAATTAATTATATTCTAACGTCGATTCAAATAAATATATACATTCTAATTCTATTCAACATAAATTTCTCGTCGTCATTATTGAAAATAATTCATTTTAAATATTCAAAACTCATCAAAATTGCCAAAATAAAAATTTTAAATTGGCTCGGATTTTCCGGGTTGTTACAGATGGGAACGATAGTATGGTGAATTTTTGATTTTGTGGCTAAGGAAAGGAATGATTCATTTTACATATTGCATGAGGCAGCGCCATTAGAGGAAGATGATAGAAAGTGGTCAACGACTTAGGATTGAATCGGAGACGAAGGAAAGAGATTCCATTAGCAGGAAAAAATTTAGCTCTTTCAGTGGTTGAGTGAAACAACCCAAACTTGCCCTTACGGGAAAGCCTGGATTGAGTTGAGAACATGACAAATCAGAATATAAACAAAAGAACATTTTATTGCTTATTACAACAAATTACATCAGAGTACAAGAATATACAGAGTATGAATAAATAATATACATTGGAAAATATCAGAGATTAGAATTACAATGCAGCGGAAAAATAATACATAACACAGCTTAAAGAAATACACGGATACAGAGCGTTCCGAATATAGATCCAGCTGTAAACCAGGATCCTGTAAAAATAAATCTGCAAAACCAAAACTATTAGCTACCCGTGTGGAAAATAGGGGCACCCAGAGTTTAGGTTAAAACAATAAACTCCAGGTCAGTCATGTGACGGGCGTGAGAACTAAAACAGTTATATCAAATTTTACTTTAGAAATAAAGTAAATCCGGGGACCATGCCGTATAACACATAAGGGGTTTTCACCCAAGAATACCAGTGCATAAAACAGTTTATAAACAACGCAATGCTTTTCGAAAAATGAAGCTATTATATGACTCAGGTCCCATCAAACAATGCAACGCAAGCCAGAGGATAGAGTTTTCCCTTATAATAGCCAAATATGCTTGGTACGTTTAAAACAAATCATTTGATACTATTGTAAGTGCATAGTGTATAAAACAACTTCAAATATAAATGTATCAATCATAAACGGCATGGGTACCATATATCGTATCGCCATACTAGGCTCTACAATAAAAACTGAAATGTCATGTATCAGAAATTGGATTTCTGTCATGAGTCGAGGCAAGGGATGTACAACTAACCGCTTCGAGACACTCTAGCAAATGTCTTAGGACTACACACTTTGGGTAACCCTTGGATCCTGCAGTGTCGGTCCTCTCTTACGTTTGAGGATTGGTTATTCCTGAACACACGTTCCCCGGTCCTATCCATCGACTCCGTAGTAACCGATATATCTGAGGCGCCTCGCTATCCATCATCCACATAGGTAAAAAATATAAATGTCTGGGCTCCATACCATGACACCACCAATATCTAGGAAGAAACATCATGTTCTCCATCCCTTATCCCGTTTTTGACTCATACTGAGGTGTGAGGCTCGCAAATTAATGCTATACACAAAGCTATGCCCTTTAAGGTCGTGCTTTGATCATCAACCACAAGACTCTGCTTTTCAACAGAAGCCTTGATCACTTGCATCTCAGTACGCCACACAGGCAAACCACGCCATGCAACAGATATTTATCGATATATAACCTCTGAGCTCGTATGTCTCAGAGAAGGGCGTTAAGCAAGAGAATAAATTCTCTACCGCCAAACAGATATATATTTAATAGAAATCAATCAACACAGAATGAAATCCAATGTCAGACATACATTCATTTATAAGTTCGTTCTGGATCTGAACGAAATCGGAGGCACCTTTTTTCTCGTCCTATATATTCAATACAGGAGAGAAGTCCCCGCATATCCGGTCGATCTCCAAGTACGTCTGGACGATAACCAGTTATTACCTTATCTTGGGTGTACAACCCAATCAAGACATCAATAATCATCCAAATGATGTGAAGACCTTCGGTCTTCAACCACCTTCTTCATCGTCGACTTATCGTCGAATCAGTTATTCACAATGGGTATAAACCCGGCCTTACCAAATAACTCGCGTATATAATAAACAAGTGCTATAAAAACACAACATACGCCTCATTCCAATCCAGAGTATTCTTTTATTCAAATATTCTTATACTTTGGGAAAGGTTCCCATTAATTTTATCAAAGATAAATTCTTTTAAATTTATTCTTTAATCTTCTTCTTTTGGAAATCAAGTCTAAACCAAATTAATGTTTATCAACTAGTCGGGATTAGCGAACCTTACCGAAGTAATCATTTTTTTAATTTCCCAATCCCAACCTATTCATCCCATAGAGAAAAACTGGTAATACTCCATATCTAACACCACAGTGTTATCGGTAAAATTAATTACCATTTCACGTTCAAATCTAATTAAAGATTTAACTATCGCCTGGATAAAACTGGTGGTACTCCATTCTCGATCATTTCCCGAATTTGATAATTTAAATTATCACATTCTTATTTCAATCTAATTAAAGATTCACTAAAACTCCATTTAGTTTTAATCTTCCCAAAAACCAATATTAATGAATATTTAACTTTGGGAAATCAAACATGTCGCATCGACGATCTACACTGTACCATTGATTTCTTCTGATATATAACCTCTAAGCTCGTACGTCTTAGAGAAGGTTGTCAAGCAAGAGAATAAATTCTCCGCCACCAAATAGATATATATATATATATATATATTTAGCAGAGATCAACCATACAGATCGAAATACAATGTTAGATATGTAATCCTGTCTTTAACTGGGTTAAAGAACTAATGTCATTTAAAACACAGTTCACGCTAAACCCCAAAATCACATTCCATTAATTATGGAATCTTCACGGAAAACAGATCAATATATAATTGATATCATTTTCCGTATCCAACTAATAATATAAATGGAATGATGACAAAGCCTTTTAAATTCCATATATTAACAGTCTTCCTCCACAGAAGCTCACTTCGCTTATTATCAAATCGAATTCCATTCCATTCCAATTTATTGTATTAAATTGGAAAACTTTACTTTGGGAAATTTCCTTTAAATCTTAATAAAAGATTTATAAATTCCAAATCATATTTCACTGTTAATTGGGTTAAAGAATGAACGTTATTGAAAACACAGTTCACAATAAACCCAATAATCCAATTCTTTGATTCAATTCCAATTAGATATAAATTAAATGGAAAACCTCACTAAATCTTAATTTAAAGATTTACTCTTTTCTCAACTGGGTTTAAGAACAGTGTTAATAAAGACACCATTCACGATAATCCCAAAATCCCATTTGATATTAAATACAAGGCTCTGAATAGAAATTATATCGGCTTATATTCAATATCAAATTCTGAAACCAACAAATATCGTATTGGAAATAACGATATAAATATATCTTCCAAATTTCCATAACAATATCTGTATAATCACGAAATCCAATATCGAAATATTCCGAAGATGATTTCCATTCAAATACACTCCAATTCATATATTGGAAGTTCTGGTTATATTAAAACCCATTCTCAATCCAATTTATTTATTTAAAAATAATTGGATTATAATTCTAGTTGATAACTAGTTCATTTCGATAAAAATATATTTTTACCCTTTCAAATATGGAATTTTTTATCCTAATTCTTTCCAAATCATTTAATATGATTTTACACAAATTATCAATATTTTAGTAATTTTATTAAGGCCTTTTCAGTCGATTTCCATAAACGGTCATCGAATTGCATTTTCAACGACCTTTTCCAAATTTGATTTGGGCATAATTCCAAATCCAACCGTTAGATTTCAAATCTTTTATATTCGTTAGAACGCTCTTTTCGATACAAACCCAACGATTCTGGTTTTAGGAGAATCCGACGGCCGGATCTTTCATAATATCAGTTCGAAGTCAATGGTCGAAATTCGCAAACGGCCGAGCGTGTTCGATTCAAGCCATTAAATATAAATATTTCGTCGATTTCCATTTAAAACGTATTTTGTAAATTCGTTTTAAAATGATTTCCACTTTCATTTCAATTTTAAATCAAAATTGAATATTCCTTATCATTATAATATTTAAATGATAATATTTTCAAAATATCTGATTTTGAAATAATTTTCTTTTTGATATTCATTATAAAAATGAATAAAATCGATATAAATACCATTCGCGTCTAAATGATGCATTTCTAATCAACACGGCTTCATATATTTCAATATTTTCGTGTTCATCCAAAATCGGACATCAAAATCATATTTTGATCCATTACTGAATATTATTTTAAAATATTAGTTATTTTAAAATATTCATTATTCATCATTTTAAAATATTCGTCAATTTAAAATATTCGTTCTTTCCGAATTGGAATCAGACACAGTCAATTACCATATAATTTTATTTACATGGATTTCATACACACATGTACACATCAATAATCAAACACAGTCAACCATCATCCAGAGTGCATTACACAACTTCATAAGCATTAAATATAAATAATTAACGCTTACAACAGTCTATCAACCCATCGATTGACATACAACTAAACAACTGGGATTAGTGTATGTCAAATATCATCCCAATACCTGTGTGGGGTTTCAATCAACACACACAGATTTTATTTGTGCCGTTGGGCGATGTGTAAAATATATCGTCCCAATCAATATCAGTCAAATGAGTGTATATAAAAAAATCAACCGATTTGTAAATGAATATTTATTTTCATTCATATACTCGTTAAAAATTATATTTTTAACGATAAAATATTTATTTCAATATATGAATATTTTTAATAGTTCATACATTCAATAAAAATGATATTTTTATTGTTTAAATATTTTATTCAACACATGAATATTTTATACAGTTCATATACACATTAAAAATGTTATTTGTACTAACACATTTTATTTTAGAAAATTTCGGCAGCATAACGGCGCGATACTAGAACCGGAATAAGGTCTAGCCTTATCCCTCACATAATACTGGCTCGCGCCATACACAAACCAAATTCGATCAATTCCATTCACATTCCAAAACAAATTCAAACAAATAAATCCATCAAAACACATAACCAAACATCCATGGTTTCAATCAAAGGTGTCGGGTGCTACTAAGCACCATCTTCATCCTAGTATATATTTAACTGTAAACAAAATTAGAGTGAGAAGTTCTGACCTTTGGTTTCCACTCCGCTGCGCTTTAGTGCCGCTCAGATTCGCTATTCAGATTCCAACGCAATCTGTTTCATGAAATTTATATTAAAAAACATATTTTTAAACATCGCCATATATAATTAAAAATCACTTTGTTATATCGTTATTATATTATATAAAAATCATATTTTTATGCCACTACTCCATATATAAAAATCCAATTTTTACATATCGCTACTTCATATATAAAAATCTGATTTTTTTATCACTACTTCGTATATAAAAATCTAATTTTTATATCGCTACTTCCTGTATAAAAATCTAATTTTTATATCGCTACTTCTTATATTAAAATCAAATTTTTATATCCTTACTTCTTATATAAAAATCTAATTTTTATACCGCTAATTCTTATATAAAAATCTAATTTTTATATCGCTACTTCTATAACAAAAATCCTATTTTTACTCATGGTTATGTAAATAGAAATCATATTTTTATTCATGCTATTATATACATAAAAATCCAATTTTTATATGCGATTCGTATAAATAAAAATCCAATTTTTATATAACTAAAAATCTCAACTTTATATATAAAAATCTCAACATTATATAATTAAAATTTTCAACTTTATATAATTAAAATCGTAACTTTATATATAAATAAAATTATAGCTTTATATATAAATAAATTTTTTAAAGAATGGTTAATAATAAAAAAATCAGATTAAAAAAACAATGCTTTAGTATAAAAAATAAAAAAATAAAAAAAGGCTCACTGTTTTGGTCGGAGGAGGAGGTGCTGAGGGGTCGGGGTGTTGCAGCGTCGGAGCTGGCAGCGCTGGGGGGCCCACGGTGGCGGCTGCCTCGATTTGGGGGTTAGGGTTCGCGGAGGCGCAGTTTTCAACAGGAGAGAGAATGGAGCGAGAGGGGGTAGCCGAGGGTGGAGGCGCCGCCGGCCTAGGGAGGCACGACGATGGTGTTCCGATGGGGGCAACGGGGTTCCGATGGGGCGACGAGGTCTAAGGCATCACGATTTTTTTTTTTTACTTCGTTGACTTGACGAGAGAGAAGGGGAGGAATATATATAATTTATATAATTATTTTATTTTAATTTCCAAAAAGTTATTTTTTCGTTCGGACTCCAAATCGAGCGCAATGACTACCGCCCCTAACTTATTACCCCCATTCCGAACGCAATGCGATATGTTCGGTAAGCCAATTCGACTGTTTTGCTCAATTTTCATCAAAATTAAAATATAAATTAATATAACTTTCAAAATTGATTTCAATGTACATTTTAATTTACAGGGGTCACATACTGACTCCAAAAATTCCCAAAAATAAATCTAGCTATATTTTGACGATACGGTCCTAACAAAACAAATTTCGTTGAATTTGGAGACAGTTTGAAAAACGGTTATTTTCCAGTAGATAAAATTCAAACTAAAATGACCAAACATGTTTAAATTCACCATGCTCACATATTAATTCCAAAAATTATGAAAATTGGAATCTAGCAATAATTTGATATTTCAGATCCAACGAAAGTGGTCTCGTCGAAAACGGAGGTCGTTTGCAAAATGCCTATTTTTAAGGGCTATATATACATAAATTCCGTAGCGACTATTCTGAATTTTCAACTGGACATAAATTTTTATTTCCGTTATGAAATCTGGATTTTTCACGTTCGTTGGAAAGATATTTTCAAACAGATTCAAGTATTTCTGGCTTTACTGAAATCCAATTTATTTTGAATCCTGTACATTTATTTGAAATTTAAAATCGAATTTTCAAACTACTACACCATTTCAGGCTCGTTTTATAATTAAAATAAAATTATTCATTCTAACTTCGATTTAAATAAAAATTTAATCGTTATTATTCAAATAAATCATTTTAAATTTCAAAATTCATTAAAATAGCCAAAAGAAAAAAATTTAAATTGGTTCTGAAATTCCGGGTTGTTACATTGAGGTTGATGAGATTAGGGAAAGAAGATTGATGGGAAGAATCATAATAGAATGATGACGCTTCATTTTAAAATTCACCAGAATGCTTATGAGGCCTTGAAATCTAACTCACTCATTATATTATTGCATAGATAGGTTCTCTTCCCTCTTTTTCACCTAACCTTCCTATTATTTACTTCTTCAAATTTCTTTCTTTTTATTATGAAATTATTATGCAATAATTTCTAGTTTCATCTAAATTCATGTATTTTAGTTACTATAATTACTAGAATATGCTTCAATATTTAACTTGCTAAAACAATGTTTCTTAAGAATATTTTCCGTTTTATTTTTATAAATTTATTAAAAATAAAAGATATTAACTATGCTAAAAATCCAAAGGAACGTATTTTTTTATATGGAATAGATAGTGAAATATGGAGAACACGTATTTTACACATCTCTTCCTTTTTCTTTATGTGTATTCCTTGCCAAATCAAACATCATATTTCAAAAGAAGAATACAACCATATTTATAACAAACAACGGACATTCTTCCCACGGATTGCCAAGGAAATTTATCTAAGAAAATTTGGATAAAAATCTTAAATTAATAATTATTATTATTCTACCTAAGTCACTAATCTATATTAAAACAATAAACTTTACAAACTAATAAAGTTTCGAGACTGGTATTTAGATCTATGTGGAAAACAAATTCTTAACGAGTTTTACGATGAATATGCAAGCATAAGATTTCATATTAATTCAAAGATAAGCTTATAATTCAGATAAATAAAAGATTTTGCTTAAAATCAAATACAGCTAAAGAAATACATTTATATTATAAGACAATAAATATAATTTCTCACTCGTAGAAAAGAGCTCCCAAATTCTAGATCTGAATTGCAAAACCTGATTTAACTCCTATCTCTTTCAAATTCAAGAAATATGAATAAAAAGGAAATATATGTATATTATGATATAGATCAGAAATGAGACTTGAGATCGAAAGAGGAAATGGTATAAATTAGATTTAACAATTATTACTTTATAGCGTAAAAGTTGATTCACTTTTGTTCTTTTTCCGGCCAAAGTAAGCCGGCTTATAGTGGTCGTACTATTGTATATAAAAGAGAAAGGAACAAGTGATCTACACATGTATAGAGCAACTTCTCTGGTTTGAAGTGTTCAGACACTATGTAGAGGTCATAATAGCAAAGAGAACAAAATTCAAGGTACGTACATAATACAATCATAAGGGTAACTATAGCACAACACTGTCTGAGCCATTCTCAATGTAAAAAGTCCACGTGAAGGGTGTCATAATTCGCTCATAGGTCCAAAAGCTAGTGGCCTAATCATCCACATAATATGAAGCCAACAGGGAGAAAATAAGGTTCCTAACCCAAGAAGTATCCTACATGAGAACCAAGTTATCTACACCAATTTCACATTCATCCCGTAACCTCAAATCCTCCCCAATAGGTCGATAGAATAGTCATCGACAATCATCCGCATTTCCAACAAATTTGTGTAAATATTGCTCAATATCATAACGCATCTCAGAGGGTGCATGCACACAGGCTCTCTCCCCCTCAACCCACGAGATATCAGGATCAGGAGCAACATCAGGTAAAATAGTAATAGGAGGATCAACCTCCATATGAACTTTCTTCCTAACAACCAGAACCCAAGTTCTGACAAGAGGACGAGGGAGTGGAATTTTATGTGGAGGAGGTATATTATCTTCAAGTTGACAAGCATCAAAGCAATGACCAAAGGATTTACATGAAATGCATATATTAGGTTTCCATCTATACTTCACATTCATATAACATTCACGGTTATCAATGCAAACCTTAATTTGAACAAGCAATGGCTTATCATGCATAATCTCAATCAAGACTCGTGCACAAACTAAGTTTCTCATAACAATATTATTGGCATCGAAACACTTGAGCTTTCCTATGTGACATGTAAGCCAATTCAAACCGAGAAGAGGCTGAAGAACAGAGGGAGTATGGGTAAATTGCATCCAAACTGGTATAAAAGCACCTGTTCACGAACCCGATCAATCGAAGCACTTCAAGTAGTCATAATAAAAGGCCTACCACCAATAATGCACGGTGCAACTTGCAGGACATGTAATCTCTCTTCAGCAGAGGAAAACTTAAGATAGTAAAGTCCATCAACTATGGTTATACTAAGGTAGCACAAATATGCCATGAGTTACGACAAGTAGTGTGCATGTTAACAGATGGTGGTTTAGAATCCAGAAAAAATCCTACAAGTTGATCATACCAAAATTTTGCTGCTTCATCGTGGATTTCCGGGGGAGGGATGAATCCAAGCTCAGCATCGAGGATGACAAACTCAACAGGCGTGTAATCCCCAACAACACTGGGAAAGGAGGCAAACAATGATGTCCATTTCTTAGAAGTCAAAGTTGCTAGACTTTTAGCAACATTTCCACAATTTAAATGAGTTTGGGTAGACATATTTGATTTGACAAGTTTTAAGAAAAAAGTGTAGAATAAAAAGTGGCATAGCTTCATTTTAACCTCTAGAAAATAAAAAGAGAATGAAGGATTAGCCTTGATTTATAGGCATAAGAATCAACCACATCCATTCAACCTTTTATATTAAATTTGTGCCATTAGGACATATCACAAATGGGTTTAACCTACTCAAGTGGGTGAACCGCTTATAATAAGAGGTCGACTTCTTTATATGAGTGGATCGACCTATGGAACTTTCCATACGTGTATGTATTCATTTCTTTTATTTTCATTTCAAATTCGTGTTTTCGTTTGTAATTTTTCATACGGACTCTATTTGAGAAACTTCCAATGTGAAAGTTGCTCATAGTTCCATCACGAAGACAATGGTGTAGGTTTCTTGATCAATTTTTTTTTTGTTGCACAAATTTCATATTTGACCTAATAATTTAATTAAAATAATTAACTTAAAAGACTATGGGATACTGCATAAAGTGTGCTTTTGGATGAGAGGTTATATTGATGAAAATTTTACCACTAATTCCCGATAATACTGGTGGAAATTTGCCATCGTCTAACTTGACTCATTCATCCCTCTTTGTTATTTATATGTTGCAATACATTTTAATTCCAAAAATCAGCAGTTTTGATGAAATATATTCATTAGTTCATAAAGCGACATATGTAATATTAGGAAATATTCAGGTTAATTAGGCAAATGTTTTGATTAAGAGTTGTTGGGAAAAAGGAGAAGATATAACCTATATGGAAATATTATCACTATGATACTCCAATGTTTTGGAGTTCTTTTTTATGACGATACTCCAATTAGACACCCTACTTGAGTGTGATTTGCTGTCAAGTTTAAAAGCAAAAAAAAAAAAATCCATCTATGTCGGATGAAATCATAATAAATACCCTAGTTCACGAATCATTTCTAGAAACATTCATAATCTCTTTTCATCATCAAGGACTCCCCTATGCAGGCATCTCCTTTAGAATCATATTCTCAAAATTGTAGATAACGACAGGAACAAATGTTTCAGCATGTCTGAATGAGAAGTTGGAGCAAAAAAAGGAAATTGAGATCATTTGATCACTACTGACATGTATTATTGGAGAATGGAGTTTTGATGACAACAACCTTATTTCATTATTAATTGATTATAAAATATATACTAACACCTTTATCTAGAATATATATATATATATATATATATATACGCACACACACACATATGCAAGATTTATATACAGAAATTAATACTGAAGGCTATACAGTTTAAGAGCTTATAGAGATTCAGAATTCAGAGATGATTCAAGACTCATGAGGAGTAATCAAGATTTCAAGAGTTCAAGATAAATATAGTAATAGAGTCTAGTTTATCTAAGACTGTGAATAACGCTCCATGTTCAAGTTCAAATTCAAATTCAAATTCTGATTTTCAATTTCTGGTTTCATATTCTATTTTCAAATTCTATCTTAAATCTTTATTATGTTTCTCTATTTTACTTTTCCTATTTTACTTTTAAATTTAAACTCAAGTTTTATAGTTTATAAGTTTTATATATTTATACTTTTATATCTTTATATTTATATAGTTTTTAACTTGATAATTTTATAAATATGTTCATATATTTTATATTTATGTTTTCATATGATTTTCTGCTTTATAATATTCATTTATAACACTATGTTTTAATTCAAGAATTTCCAGAATTATATATATATATATATATATATATATTAAAACACTTCAAAAAATTCTCAAAACTCAATTTTGTGAAGGGATATGTCGACATACATATGTTGATATGTCGACATATAACTGTCAATTTTTTTATTTCGAAAGGAAGTGTCTTTTCACTATTTGTAACATTTCAGAAGCATTGCAACCTTTCAAATCTGATAAATAAGGGATGATTTTGATTTTTTTTTTATTATTCTTTCTTGACCATCTTCATCATCTTTTAACCATTAATGTTTCACATATTTGTGATTTCAACACTTATACTCTACCGAATTCAATTCTATTTATATAAACCTTCTTCTCTTCTCACTCTCTACTCATTACTCTCTGAATCGAAGTGCTATTGAAGAGTTTATAGGGCTATTTTAATTGTTTGGGAAGTGTTTGGGAAAAAGGTGTGTCCTTGTAGCCTTGAAATCATGGAAACAAAGCGTTGTTAACCTTGTTGCTGGGAAATCAAGGGGAATATACTTGATCAAGGGAATCGGTGCAAATCTTGTAGCCGTGAAATCAAAAGCGTTGGAATCGGTGTTAACCTTGTGGCCATGAAATCAAGGGGATTGTAATTGGATATTGATATATAATAAAACTCCACGCAATCCAATGTTGCGTGGCT
The DNA here is from genome assembly GCA_030737875.1 of Allium sativum. Lineage (NCBI taxonomy): Eukaryota > Viridiplantae > Streptophyta > Magnoliopsida > Asparagales > Amaryllidaceae > Allium > Allium sativum. The sequence continues at coordinate 695,657,444 of CM060920.1, forward strand.
CTGGATATAGGAGTAATCCAAACCAGTATAAAATCTGGTATGTTCTTTCCTTTTCTTCGTTTTATTTCTGTTTATTTTTGTGTTTATGTTTGATTTTGTGCCTGTGATTGTCTCTGTGGTGTGTGAATCATAAAGTAGATCATATAAGTTTTAGATTTTCTTAAATTCCTTCAAAACACTATTCACCCCCTCTCTAGTGTTAGTTTTACCTTAACGATCCATTCCGCAATCCCTAACTATTGGTATCGCATCAAGGTCTTTCAAAAAGTTCATAATCTGATTTTTGAAAAAAAAATAAATGGCAAATGTTGAATTAATTGTTAACACTAGTGTTAATTCAAGCATTGTACCAATATTGAAAGAGTCTGCATATAATCGTGTTGAAAAGTCAAGTGATCTACTGAAATGTTGTCCAATACAGGAAAAGATGTATTATATGGCGTTTGAAAATTTAAAAGTTGAAAAAATGGGTGAAGTGCCTGTTGGAAATTCAACATCCGAAATGGTGGCTATTGAAAATTCAAATTCCAAAATAGTGTGTTACATGGCTGTTGAGAATTCAAATTCTAGCAAACAAATAGTGGAAATCAAATGGAACAAATGGATACTGGATAGTGGCTGTTCGAGACATATGACGGGAAATCCATAAATACTAAATAATCTAGTCTATGAAGATGGTGGAATGGTGAACTTCGGAGATAACTCCACAGGATACATTATTGGGATCGGAAATGTCGGTAATTATGAAACTCCTATTATTTTTGATGATTTATTAGTTGGGAATCTAAAACACAACTTGCTAAGTATAAGTCAACTTTGCGATAAGGGTTATAAAATAAACTTTGAAAAGGATAAATGTTTTATAGAAGATAGGAGTTCAAAAGTAATATTCGAAGGAGATAGAAAGAAAAATATTTATGTATTGAGTATGAAAATATCCAACGATAATCTATGTCTTTTGACCAATACTAGTGGCCCTTGGATCTGGCATAAGAGATTTCGTCATATAACTTTCAAACACATATCTAGGATTTCTAAATTAGATTCAATTAGAGGATTACCCAAAATGAAATTTAAGGTTAATAATTGATGTGATGCTTGTCAATTCGGAAAATTAAAAAGAAGTTCATTTAAATCAAAAGAGGGAATTACAACCTTGAAACCATTAGAATTAATTCACATGGATTTATTTGGTCCATCTCAACCCCAGTCAATAAATCATAATAGATATGTTTACGCAATAGTCGACGATTTTTCTAGATTTACTTGGACTTTTGTTTCTTAAAAATAAAAGTGACGCTTTTGATCAATTTAATTTTTTTTCTAAAAGAATTCAAAACTTATTATCACTAAAAATCAAAACAATACGTAGTGACCATGGCGGAGAATTCGAAAAATGAAAATTTTGAACAATTTTGTAATAAAAAAGGAATAACCCATAATTTTTCTATTCCTAGAACCCCTCAACAAAACGGAGTAGTTGAACATAAAAATAGGACGATACAAGAGTGTGCGAGAACTATGTTATCTGATAGTAATTTTCCAAGAAATTTTTGGGCTAAGGCAGTTGCAACAACTTGTTATATTTTAAATAGAATTTCAATTAGACCCTTAACTCATAAAACTCCATATGAACTTTTGTATAATAAGAAACCAAAAGTATCATATTTTAAAATATTTGGAAGTAAATGTTTTATACTTAATACTAAAGAAAATTTAGACAAATTTGACTCGAAATCCGATAAAGGAATATTTATTGCATACTCAAAAAGAAGTAAGACATATAGAGTTTTCAATGCTATAACTAATACTATTGAAGAAACGTTAAATGTATTGTTTAAAGAAAATTATAAAAGTATAACACAAAACAACGAAGATGAAGGTGAAAATGAAATTAATGAAACAAATCATGAAGATAGTCAATTAAATAAACGAATTAGATTACTTAGAGACCATCCTGTAGAAAATATCTTAGGAGATATTGAATCTATCATTAAAACCCGTAATCAATTAAATAATATAAGTAATACTGCATTTATTTCAACTATTGAACTAAGAATCCAAAGGAAGAATCTTCCGATGATTCATGGATACTTGACATGCAAGAAGAACTGAATCAGATTACTAGGAATGATGTATGGAAACTTGTTCATAGAACAGAGGATAAGACTATAATAGGAACTAAAAGAGTTTAAAAAAAATAAAATGAATGAACACGATGAGGTCGTAAGAACTAAGGCACGACTAGTAGCACAAGGTTATACTCAAGAAGAAGGAATAAGTTATGATGAAACTTTTGCCCCCGTACCAAGATTAGAAGCCATTAGGATTTTATTAGCCTTTGTAAACCATAATAATTTCAAATTATATCAAATGGATGTCAAAAGTGCTTTTCTAAATGGATTTGTTAAAGAAGAAGTATATGAAGAGCAACCACCCCTATTTGAAGACAAAAAATTACCAAATCACGTATATAAGTTAAAGAAAGCGTTATATGGATTGAAACAGGCTCCTAGGGTTTGGTACGATAGATTAATAAATTATTTGCTACAATCCAACTTTAAAATAAGAAAATTAGATAATACCTTGTTTATTAAAAAGAATAATAAGGATATACAATTAGTACAAATATATGTTGATGATATAATTTTCGGATTAACAAACGATAAGATGAATAAAGAATTTTCGGATATTATGACCCAAGAATTTGAGATGAGTCATATGGGATAACTAACATTCTTTTAGGCTTACAAATTCGTCAATTAAAGAATGTAATATTTATTAATAAAAAAAACGCAAGAGATCTAATTAATAAATATAATCTAACAACAACTAATGGGAGACCAACAACGATGACGACTAATATAACATTAAGTAAAGACGATACATCTAAAGATGTTGATTAAAAATTATATAAAGGAATGATCGGATCCCTATTATATATAACCGCTACTAGACAAGATATAATGCATAGCGTATGTCTATGTGCAAGATATCAATCGCAGCCTAAGGAAACACATTTAAAAGCTGTAAAACGTATTCTAAGGTACGTAAAGCATACATCATACTTTGGATTATTTTATCCTAAGGATGATTCATTCGACTTAGTTTCTTATTGTGATGCTGATTATGCAGGATGTAAATTCGATCGTAAAAGTATAAGTGGAACATGCCACTTCTTAAGACATTCATTAGTCTCGTGGTTTAGTAAAAAGAAAAATACCGTATCTTTGTCAACAACTGAAGCAGATATATCTCTCCTGCTTTGGCTTGTTCACAAGTAATATATGCAACAAACTCTAAATGATTTTGGATTAAAAATAAATAAATCATCAATATACTGTGATAATACAAGTGTTATAAATATTTCTAAAAATCCAACTCATCATTCAAGAACTAAACATATCGATATATGACATCATTTTCTAAGAGATAACGTAAGTAAAGAGAATTTTCACTCGAATTTATAGAAACAAATAAACAAATAGCAGATATATTAACAAAACCATTAAACGAAGCAACATTTACTAAATTTAGATGAAAATTAGGCATATGTTGGCTAAGTGAATTAGAATGATTAAATATATAATTATATATGTATAAGAATAACATTAAAAATTAGAAAAATAAAATGAAAAATACAAATATGTCGACATATATATGTCACTATGTCGACATATAACTGCCAGATTTTTAAAAATTAATTCCTACCAAAAGTTAGTTACAATAATCATTTAAACTATCCACTTCAAATTTTCTTCTTCATTCTCATTTCTCATTTCTATAAAAGTTCTAAACTAAAATAAACAATGGCCTCCACCAATTTTAACACCCAAATGTAACGGCTGGAATTTTCGACCCAGAAAATCAACATAAAAACACACTGTTGACTATTCAAGCATCGAAAACACTAGGACATTAATAGGAGAATTTAGAGGGTGAGAAAGAAAAGATAGAACTAATAGAATAGAAGAAGAAGAAGATCACAACTGAACAGAATCAGAGTAACACGAAACTCGCAGCGGAACAAAATAAGATGTATTATATAACATAACTTTGAATACAAAACTGTATTGTATATACATACCATTATCAGAGTACAATACATCATATCACAGCGGAAATAACTCTACATAACTAATGGTGAAGCTTCCTGCTTTTGAGCTCCTCCAAGTGAATCTGCAAAGCCTGAAACACTTGACTGCCCGTACAAATTTGGGCACCCAAGAGTTTAGGGAAAACAAACAAAATAAACTCTAGGTCAGTCATGGGACTGGTGTGAGTAAATTCTAACCATACGGTTTTACTTTGAAGAAAATCCTTTTGAAACAAAAGGAAAATAGTAAGACCAGCCCACACATAAACATGGACGGCTTTTACCTTACTATAACCCAAATTACTTTGATATCAAAACAGTGATATTATGATAATGTCTAAACAAATAATTATCCAAGTAGCAGAACGCTTGCATCTCACATTCCACATATATATAGTATAAAACCATAAACCGCAGGGCGCTTATCGGAGAATGGATTCCAACAGACAAGGTATGGGAGCACCTTCTTAATAGTGTACTCTAGAGGGGATACACTCAGGGTTCAACAAGAACGTCTTGCAACCCGGCCACACATGACCGCTCACTCATTTAGCTTGAGTGTCGCGAATATATTGCCACCACGGTTGTAGGCCATCCAACCGTCATCCGAAGATACAGAATCGAAAAGAAGTATAAATATGAATTTTCTCTAGATCCGTGACAATACACCCTGCTTGGGGATGACCCAACTAGCCATGCTGCCTAGCCCAACTTCTGTCATTCCTGGTGGTGAGGCTAGAAGCTATGTTTATCTTCGGAACATCTGATCACCATTCACTTTGAATGTCACATCGTCAAATCCGTAATCACACATTGATTACACAAATGCACACTGGGTGTAGAATAAAGAGAAGTCACCTTCTCCCCACCAACTTGGTATATTCATAAAATCAACGGCGTGACCGTTGGAAATACTCTGTCAGACACTCGTCCATACAAGTTGTCCTGGGACTGGACAAACAAAAACATTATTCTAGAACTGGACGACCCTTGCATTTAACTCCGTCTTCAATCATCTTCAGCATATCTAATTCGCAGCGCTTATGCCTATACGGAGTGGTTTCGGATAACGTATCCAATCGGTCTCTCCATATCGAAAACGATGGTCAAACACTTCGATAGTCGGTTATTTAACTATCGAAGTAAAAACAACATTCATTCAAATGTATAATTAACATCGCACAACCACGGGTATTTTTAATTTTAACATTCGACTTTATTATTCGAATTCTCATATCTTACCAGATATTTCTCAAATCCCGTTTTAGCCTTTCCAAACTTCTTGGAAAACATTTCCAGTTATTATATACTCTTATTCTTTCATGTTCCAGAAAACATACGTTATTAACGTTCGAACTATTTTCATTAATTTTACATTCTTTATTTTCTACCCTTGGACAATCTACCCTATTTGCATTGGAAAATACTTCCAATTTCATTTTAACCTTTTACTCGGCCCAACGTTCACTTTTAAAACATTATTCACTTTGAAATGTGAATATCATTTCTATTATAGAAATCTGAACATCTTTATCAAATAAATCAATACCATGATCCCATTTATCGAAATCTCTTTCATACTTTATATATTCCTATTCCACTTTGTAAACTCTGTTTCTAAGTCGACTTCTTATCAAATCGATATCAGGTTTAAACTAAGTACTGACTCCTATCCTCTTTAACATTTATTTGTTTACAACTAAATGTTAATTATTATATCAGATTATAATCCCTAAAAATAGTTTACTTTTAATACATTCGACACCGTCGAATTCTAATTACAAATCCTAACAGTTTAATTCTAATCACATTTCGAACATCGAAATGTTGTCCTCAGTTTCTAATACGATTCCCCAATTCTTTTTCTAAACTCTTTCTTATATTTCTTTAAACAAACGTCGTTACTTATTACTCTAGAATAAGTGGATTTCAAACCAAACTGTTACATTTCCTAGGAAGTGCTGCTATATATAAAAGTCACACTTAAGTCTAATCAACAGCAGTTAATTTGTCGCTATAGTTCTAAACTTGTCATATGCTGTAATATTCTCCTTATAACTAATTACAGTCACACTTACCTTATCAACAGCGTTATTTTATTGCTATAGTTCAACTTGTCATACGTTGTAATATTCTTTGTTATAACTAATCTTGACATAACAGTCACACTTATCTTATCAACAGCGTCATTTTATTGCTATAGTTCTAAGACTGCATACGCTGCCATATTCCTTTTATACTAATCTTGACATCTATTTCCATCACAAAAATCTTGACATCTCTTTCTGTTACAAAAATCTTGACATCTCTTTCTGTTACAAATATCTTGACATCTCTTTCCGTTACAAACTGATATCGTTCCTCGGTAATAGCGAAGCCGTTCAAGTTGGGGTATTTTATTTACCTCTCAGACCTTGATCGACAACGTTCTTTCCTTAGAACCCATACAAGTCTGTATTCAAATTCCTTATTACTTAATATATTTATTAAATCGTATTTCCTTGTTGTATTTTGGAATATGGTTTTACAACACCATATTCTTACTTTGGAATCTCTGTGGTTTATGAATATTTAATTTAAACATTAACTCTTTGCTTCCTCCATTCCCCAGTTCTTATCTATAACTTCTTAAATGGTAATTAACTCTCATTAATTTCGATAAACTTATTTCTAACCTGTTTTCATTAGATTAATTAAAGACCAATTAATCTAATAATCATGTTCCCAAATAACAGTTGACTAAATACTCTTATTTCCATCAGTAAATTCATTAACTGATTTTAATTACTTCTTAACATTAGATTAATCTAATTAATCTAATGATTTCTCTAAATTATTTATCTTAAATATAATTATCCAAATATTTAATCGTCGGATAGTTTTTACTTTATAAACTTGTTTAAATGTCAACAATCGCTTTTATTTGCTTTATAAAAACGAACTCTAAAATACTGGTTTATAATAGAACTTCTATTATAATTTAAAACTTCACTTTAATTATAAAAATATAATTTTTATAATTAACTTCGTTTATCTGCCTGACGGCAAATCAACTTCTTAACAAAACGATGGTTTTACGGTCGACTGTTATCACTTTCTAAATTGATATTGTTTATTTATCTAATCAAAACAGATGTTGAATTTCCGTTCAACATCAATATCCACATGGGGTCTTAAATATAATTCGGGTTCAGACAGTGCATACAAATCAATAGTACATATAAATATCGAGAAATCCAGTCGGATTCCTCCAATCGGTTTCCGCATCCACAGATGTCAGTCAACACAATTTACACCAACTCTATACTAGGGGATATTCTAATCGATGGAATCAGTGTCCAACTGATGATGTGTACATATATATAACGGTATATAATATTCAACCAAATTAATTGTAATCAACCTAATCAACCATCATACAGCATTCAAACAACATTTAAATATAATTGCTATATTTTAAAATAGATCAGAGTTAGTGATTTTACTCACCTTGGCACGTTAACCGTTAAAAACGATTTGCGTCGATTGACTTTTTATCATCAAATCCCAGCGGCTCTGTTTTCCGCGAAATACATTCCACACTGACTTCATAGTGTTGCTAGGTTCCGAATGATACCAAAGTGACGGATCGCTCGTCCAACACGTTAACCCTTGGCTTTAATATTCTGAAATCCCGCGGCTTCCTCTTTCTATTTTCTTGAATACAAAACGTTGTGGTTATCCCATACTTTTTATTTTTATTTTTAAATGGGCTTTCTTTATTTGAAACAAGCCCGCACCCATCTTCTGCACCGAGACCAAATCTTCTTTTTAATCCCTTTACCCACAATTAAATTTGATCGGCTACTGGGTATTCTTTTCCCCTAATAAAGACGCCTCTAACCTCTTTTGCAACCAAACTTTCCATTCCATAAACTTTAAAACTAACAGCCTCCCCTACATCATATTTAATTATGTTAATCCTCATGATAAACCAAGATTTATCCGCCCAACAGTCTGGTCCTTCCTCTAGACCGACCATCCCACTTACATGCTATTGTTGCCGATGTCGGGGCTTACCAGAACTGAGCCCGTTCACTAGTCCCTTCGCCACATTGGACCCCGTCACCGCCTCAATCACGGACCTCTAGTAACTGAATTCGAACCCACGCCATGTTTCGCCAAGATATCCAACGCATGCACGCTTCTTCGTGAAAGAAGAATGAGGCACCCAACTTTAGATTATGTTTTAAACGAATACCGCTCTTCATGTAATCCCTCATGTACGTATTGTTTGCAGCATGCAAACTGTCCCCCTTTTTATGAAGCTTGCTTCACAGTTCCATACTTCAACCACTTTAAATAATAACGTCACCCCTCCATTAAAGAGTACACACGCTCCCGTTCCTCCTGTGCACCCATATCATGTACGCTTCATGGTCCCTGTAAGCCCTTTTGTCTAAACACAGTGATCTCCTTGTATATAAACCAGAACCAAACTAAACACTACACAGTAAACAGAAAATGTCCACATTACTTCACGCCATTTCATGTCCCTCATCAACGAGCTGTTCACATACTCCATGCACCCCTTTCTTCTTTCATACCAACATGCCCACTCATCACCAATTCTTGCCCGGTTTCCCTCACACCCCATTCAACTCAGATCCAACCACTCCTGCATTCCATCTATTCTATGCTGATCAACCCCAGAACCACTCAGCACATTAAAACTTCCCTCGACAAACACTCACGTCCACCTCACAACTCCCACCTCGTTCCATACCGCACCGTACTTCAGCTCCACAGCGCCCAGTTCATCCGCCGTCATTTTGAGCGTCACCATCCTCCTAAGATTCGAACCTCACTGCTTCCTTCAGTTCCCCCGGTGGCCAGAGCCTTGCAGCTACCCGATAAGGGAGGAAACTACGTTTATTTATGATTGTGAGAATGGCAGAAAGCTCGCGTTCTTCTTTTGTGAAGAGAAGTTTTGTTTGATTTTGATCTTTACGAGGTTGCGATTGCCACGAACTTCTGTTTGCAGTTGAACCCATATGAAACCACCTGTCCTTGCGGTTTATATAGGATGTATTTAAAATGTTGAAACTTAACTTTTAAGTATTGTACATTACCCTATGTGTTGTAGGGTAGGTTAATGTACATCATGGAGCTGTAACATCTTTCATAGGTTTTTTCCCACATTTAGGTCTTTGAATGTGACCATTCATGATAGGTGAAAACGTAAGCATTAAGGATTGGATTTTATTATATTTTATATAAGGTTAGTTTCTTTGCTGTGAAGAAAGTGGAATGAACGAAGTGTATATTTATTTAAATTTTGTTTTCTTGTTGCTTTGTTTTCTGGGAAGACGGCTTAAATTGCACGCATATAGGATATATATTTATGTATCTACACTAGAATAGGTGTATTGTTTACTCCTTACGTTGTCTGTACGTTTTCATTTTTGATTGATTACCATCTTAGCGTTATGGTGTAGACGGGTAGGCTGGTATAATGGCATATGTTTTAGTTATAGGTAGCTTATATTTCCAACCATGTAGCTTGTATTCCTTGGACGTGAAGTAAGTAGGGAAGTAGTCTGTATCCCTGCTTTATAGTTCGTGCAATAAGGTATAAGACGTAGACGTCGCTTGATGGTGTACGAGCCTTAGCTACTAAGTACTTATATATTTTCCTTTTAGTGTACCATGTTGCGTGATTTTCGTTCATGTCGGAGCCGCTAGGGACAGAAATAAGAACACAGTTATGTCCAGCGAGGTGCCATGATCCCAAAAATATAATAATACCGGTAGATTGACTCATATTTTGGAATCCCGAAATAGGGTGCACAATACTCCAAATAAAAAGTTGCGTATTTAATTAATTAAAAATTACAGTAAAATTCTAAAAATTAAATTATCGCTGCGCCTCAAAAGAACCTTGTTCAAATTCGAATTCGATATCTAGTTATATCGAATAAACTGTTACGGTCGATATACGATTTCATAGCGACTTTTCGAATATTTGATTTGGACATATCTTGCGATATATACGACGAAATCTCCATTTTCCACTTCCGTTGGAAAGATACAGTTCAACAGATTCCAACGTTTCTCGTTTCGAAGAAATCCAATTCAAAACGAGTCTAGTACACTCAGTTGAAGTTCAGAACGTTACTTTACCAACTGCCGCGATATTACGGGCTCAATTATAATTAATATATATTTTTATACGTTCAACTTCGTTTTAATTAATATATAAATCCATTTATATTACAAATTCAATATTTAAACTGATTTAAATATTCAAATACCAACCGACAAAAATGCGAGACGTTACAGACCTTCCCCCTTAAAATAATTTCGTCCTCGAAATTGCTAAGATAGGGAAAATGCTACAATCTCTGTTATAACATGGTTAAAAATCTTTTTGGTTTACTTCATAATTCCAGTTTCCACTGAACTGTTTATTTCCAATTAAAATATCAATTCCTTATTATTTCGAATATTTTCAAAATTTCTGAAAATTTCCTAACAGCTTAAATTTTCAGAGAATCTCGCCAGCATCTCCTCTGCACGGCTCACTCGGTATTACAACAACTTGCCACTCTGGGCCTTCACCAATCCAAAAGAAAATCAAACAGTCAAACGACTTTCCAAACACACTCAAAAATTGCATACTCCATATTATTTAAACATGTACCTTTTTGGTTGTCATCCAATTCTGATTCTGCACTTTGCTATCAAACCAGCATATCCAAGCATCCTTGGTTGATCTCCCATCAATCCATTCTCAAACCATTCTTTCGCTTTTACTAAGCCAAATTTCTATTTCAACTTCGATTCCACTCTCAGTTCTTAACCTTGTTAAGTTTTATTACGACATTCCATTTACTGATTTATTTCTCAAATCAGTTATCTCCATCTCTAATTCAAAATTCGATTCTTATTCTCCAAGAATCAATTCGTTTTTAATAACTCGAATCTCCAATATTTTTCTTTTATAATTTTCATTCTGGTTCTTTCCAAATTCAGTCCAGTTTTGTTATCTTTGTTTAAATTCCATTTTTACCATTTTAACTCCATAAGTTAAATTTTTATTTCAGAATTCAAATTCCTGGGATTTATTTCAAATCAGTTTGAAATCATATATAATTCAAAACATTTGAATTTCTGACAACTTGTTTCTCAAAAATACAAAAAAAATCTTTGGTAGTAATCCGTCACTTACCAGCTTGAAAATGAACACCGATAATGTCGCGATCGTCATCGGAATTTATTTTCCAACCATCGAAGTGAGTTCAATACTATATTGCTTTAAAAACTCATTTATAATCACTCTATTTTTGAAATTACTTCAAAATATCTTTCACAGTACTTGGAAAACAATTTCAAATCTCCCAGGATTTTGAAAATTCCCTTATATTTAATTCAAATTCAATTTCAACTCTTTTCCAAGTTTCTAGAGTTTTATTTCAATTCTGGTTTTAAATTCAGATTCAGCTCATCTGATTTTGCATATCATACTTATATAATATTTCGATTGGTAATTTATATAACCAACTCAATTATGATCATGTTCGATCATAATAATGATCATACATCTAATATACTATAATATTCTCAAGATATATACTTCTTTAATAGCAAAATATATTTTGGGTAAAAATTATTTTATTTACCCTCTTTTCAAAACATACTGTGTCGAATTACTCTGTTCAAGAGTTTAGAAACACCTATCGACGCAGTTTGCATTATTGTTTCGACCAGAATTCATAAATCACTCGACTGAACAATCAACACAATATAAAACAGTTTTTATATTAATTTACAAATACGCGCTCATATATATATACACTCAACTCAATCTAGAGTATTTCTAACTCCATCTCTATTGAGTTACGCCACAGAGCCAAGGTAATCACTTAACCTTATGCTCTGATACCATCTGTAACGGCTGGAATTTTCGACCCAGAAAATCAACATAAAAACACACTGTTGACTATTCAAGCATCGAAAACACCAGGACATTAATAGGAGAATTTAGAGGGTGAGAAAGAAAAGATAGAACTAATAGAATAGAAGAAGAAGATCACAACTGAACAGAATCAGAGTAACACGAAACTCGCAGCGGAACAAAATAAGATGTATTATATAACATAACTTTGAATACAAAACTGTATTGTATATACATACCATTATCAGAGTACAATACATCATATCACAGCGGAAATAACTCTACATAACTAATGGTGAAGCTTCCTGCTTTTGAGCTCCTCCAAGTGAATCTGCAAATCCTGAAACACTTGACTGCCCGTACAAATTTGGGCACCCAAGAGTTTAGGGAAAACAAACAAAATAAACTCTGGGTCAGTCATGGGACTGGTGTGAGTAAATTCTAACCATACGGTTTTACTTTGAAGAAAATCCTTTTGAAACAAAAGGAAAATAGTAAGACCAGCCCACACATAAACATGGACGGCTTTTACCTTACTATAACCCAAATTACTTTGATATCAAAACAGTGATATTATGATAATGTCTAAACAAATAATTATCCAAGTAGCAGAACGCTTGCATCTCACGTTCCACATATATATAGTATAAAACCATAAACCGCAGGGCGCTTATCGGAGAATGGATTCCAACAGACAAGGTATGGGAGCACCTTCTTAATAGTGTACTCTAGAGGGGATACACTCAGGGTTCAACAAGAACGTCTTGCAACCCGGCCACACATGACCGCTCACTCATTTAGCTTGAGTGTCGCGAATATATTGCCACCACGGTTGTAGGCCATCCAACCGTCATCCGAAGATACAGAATCGAAAAGAAGTATAAATATGAATTTTCTCTAGATCGGTGACAATACACCCTGCTTGGGGATGACCCAACTAGCCATGCTGCCTAGCCCAACTTCTGTCATTCCTGGTGGTGAGGCTAGAAGCTATGTCTATCTTCGGAACATCTGATCACCATTCACTTTGAATGTCACATCGTCAAATCCGTAATCACACATTGATTACACAAATGCACACTGGGTGTAGAATAAAGAGAAGTCACCTTCTCCCCACCAACTTGGTATATTCATAAAATCAACGGCGTGACCATTGGAAATACTCTGTCAGACACTCGTCCATACAAGTTGTCATGGGACTGGACAAACAAAAACATTATTCTAGAACTGGACGACCCTTGCATTTAACTCCGTCTTCAATCATCTTCAGCATATCTAATTCGCAGCGCTTATGCCTATACGGAGTGGTTTCGGATAACGTATCCAATCGGTCTCTCCATATTGAAAACGATGGTCAAACACTTCGATAGTCGGTTATTTAACTATCGAAGTAAAAACAACATTCATTCAAATGTATAATTAACATCGCACAACCACGGGTATTTTTAATTTTAACATTCGACTTTATTATTCGAATTCTCATATCTTACCAGATATTTCTCAAATCCCGTTTTAGCCTTTCCATACTTCTTGGAAAACATTTCCAATAATTATATACTCTTATTCTTTCATGTTCCAAAAAACATACGTTATTAACGTTCGAACTATTTTCATTAATTTCACATTCTTTATTTTCTACCCTTGGACAATCTACCCTATTTGCATTGGAAAATACTTCCAATTTCATTTTAACCTTTTACTCGGCCCAACGTTCACTTTTAAAACATTATTCACTTTGAAACGTGAATATCATTTCTATTATAGAAATCTGAACATCTTTATCAAATAAATCAATACCATGATCCCATTTATCGAAATCTCTTTCATACTTTATATATTCCTATTCCACTTTGTAAACTCTGTTTCTAAGTCAACTTCTTATCAAATCAATATCAAGTTTAAACTAAGTATTGACTCCTATCCTCTTTAACATTTATTTGTTTACAACTAAATGTTAATTATTATATCAGATTATAATCCCTAAAAATAGTTTACTTTTAATACATTCGACACCGTCGAATTCTAATTACAAATCCTAATAGTTTAATTCTAATCACATTTCGAACATCGAAATGTTGTCCTCAGTTTCTAATACGATTCCCCAATTCTTTTTCTAAACTCTTTCTTATATTTCTTTGAACAAACGTCGTTACTTGTTACTCTAGAATAAGTGGATTTCAAACCAAACTGTTACATTTCCTAGGAAGTGCTGCTATATATAAAAGTCACACTTAAGTCTAATCAACAGCAGTTAATTTGTCGCTATAGTTCTAAACTTGTCATATGCTGTAATATTCTCCTTATAACTAATTACAGTCACACTTACCTTATCAACAGCGTTATTTTATTGCTATAGTTCAACTTGTCATACGCTGTAATATTCTTTGTTATAACTAATCTTGACATAACAGTCACACTTATCTTATCAACAGCGTCATTTTATTGCTATAGTTCTAAGACTGCATACGCTGCCATATTCCTTTTATACTAATCTTGACATCTATTTCCATCACAAAAATCTTGACATCTCTTTCTGTTACAAAAATCTTGACATCTCTTTCTGTTACAAATATCTTGACATCTCTTTCCGTTACAAACTGATATCGTTCCTCGGTAATAGCGAAGCCGTTCAAGTTGGGGTATTTTATTTACCTCTCAGACCTTGATCGACAACGTTCTTACCTTAGAACCGATACAAGTTTGTATTCAAATTCCTTATTACTTAATATATTTATTAAATCGTATTTCCTTGTTGTATTTTGGAATATGGTTTTACAACACCATATTCTTACTTTGGAATCTCTGTGGTTTATGAATATTTAATTTAAACATTAACTCTTTGCTTCCTCCATTCCCCAGTTCTTATCTATAACTTCTTAAATGGTAATTAACTCTCATTAATTTCGATAAACTTATTTCTAACCTGTTTTCATTAGATTAATTAAAGACCAATTAATCTAATAATCATGTTCCCAAATAACAGTTGACTAAATACTCTTATTTCCATCAGTAAATTCATTAACTGATTTTAATTACTTCTTAACATTAGATTAATCTAATTAATCTAATGATTTCTCTAAATTATTTATCTTAAATATAATTATCCAAATATTTAATCGTCGGATAGTTTTTACTTTATAAACTTGTTTAAATGTCAACAATCGCTTTTATTTGCTTTATAAAAACGAACTCTAAAATACTGGTTTATAATAGAACTTCTATTATAATTTAAAACTTCACTTTAATTATAAAAATATAATTTTTATAATTAACTTCGTTTATCTGCCTGACGGCAAATCAACTTCTTAACAAAACGATGGTTTTACGGTCGACTGTTATCACTTTCTAAATTGATATTGTTTATTTATCTAATCAAAACAGATGTTGAATTTCCGTTCAACATCAATATCCACATGGGGTCTTAAATATAATTCGGGTTCAGACAGTGCATACAAATCAATAGTACATATAAATATCGAGAAATCCAGTCGGATTCCTCCAATCGGTTTCCGCATCCACAGATGTCAGTCAACACAATTTACACCAACTCTATACTAGGGGATATTCTAATCGATGGAATCAGTGTCCAACTGATGATGTGTACATATATATAACGGTATATAATATTCAACCAAATTAATTGTAATCAACCTAATCAACCATCATACAGCATTCAAACAACATTTAAATATAATTGCTATATTTTAAAATAGATCAGAGTTAGTGATTTTACTCACCTTGGCACGTTAACCGTTAAAAACGATTTGCATCGATTGACTTTTTATCATCAAATCCCAGCGGCTCTGTTTTCCGCGAAATACATTCCACACTGACTTCATAGTGTTGCTAGGTTCCGAATGATACCAAAGTGACGGATCGCTCGTCCAACACGTTAACCCTTGGCTTTAATATTCTGAAATCCCGCGGCTTCCTCTTTCTATTTTCTTGAATACAAAACGTTGTGGTTATCCCATACTTTTTATTTTTATTTTTAAATGGGCTTTCTTTATTTGAAACAAGCCCGCACCCATCTTCTGCACCGAGACCAAATCTTCTTTTTAATCCCTTTACCCGCAATTAAATTTGATCGGCTACTGGGTATTCTTTTCCCCTAATAAAGACGCCTCTAACCTCTTTTGCAACCAAACTTTCCATTCCATAAACTTTAAAACTAACAGCCTCCCCTACATCATATTTAATTATGTTAATCCTCATGATAAACCAAGATTTATCCGCCCAACAGTCTGGTCCTTCCTCTAGACCGACCATCCCACTTACATGCTATTGTTGCCGATGTCGGGGCTTACCAGAACTGAGCCCGTTCACTAGTCCCTTCGCCACACTGGACCCCGTCACCGCCTCAATCACGGACCTCTAGTAACTGAATTCGAACCCACGCCATGTTTCGCCAAGATATCCAACGCATGCACGCTTCTTCGTGAAAGAAGAATGAGGCACCCAACTTTAGATTATGTTTTAAACGAATACTGCTCTTCATGTAATCCCTCATGTACGTATTGTTTGCAGCATGCAAACTGTCCCCCTTTTTATGAAGCTTGCTTCACAGTTCCATACTTCAACCACTTTAAATAATAACGTCACCCCTCCATTAAAGAGTACACACGCTCCCGTTCCTCCTGTGCACCCATATCATGTACGCTTCATGGTCGCTGTAAGCCCTTTTGTCTAAACACAGTGATCTCCTTGTATATAAACCAGAACCAAACTAAACACTACACAGTAAACAGAAAATGTCCACATTACTTCACGCCATTTCATGTCCCTCATCAACGAGCTGTTCACATACTCCATGCACCCCTTTCTTCTTTAATACCAACATGCCCACTCATCACCAATTCTTGCCCGGTTTCCCTCACACCCCATTCAACTCAGATCCAACCACTCCTGCATTCCATCTATTCTATGTTGATCAACCCCAGAACCACTCAGCACATTAAAACTTCCCTCGACAAACACTCACGTCCACCTCACAACTCCCACCTCGTTCCATACCGCACCGTACTTCAGCTCCACAGCGCCCAGTTCATCCACCGTCATTTTGAGCGTCACCATCCTCCTAAGATTCGAACCTCACTGCTTCCTTCAGTTCCCCCGGTGGCCAGAGCCTTGCAGCTACCCGATAAGGGAGGAAACTACGTTTATTTATGATTGTGAGAATGGCAGAAAGCTCGCGTTCTTCTTTTGTGAAGAGAAGTTTTGTTTGATTTTGATCTTTACGAGGTTGCGATTGCCACGAACTTCTGTTTGCAGTTGAACCCATATGAAACCACCTGTCCTTGCGGTTTATATAGGATGTATTTAAAATGTTGAAACTTAACTTTTAAGTATTGTACATTACCCTATGTGTTGTAGGGTAGGTTAATGTACATCATGGAGCTGTAACATCTTTCATAGGTTTTTTCCCACATTTAGGTCTTTGAATGTGACCATTCATGATAGGTGAAAACGTAAGCATTAAGGATTGGATTTTATTATATTTTATATAAGGTTAGTTTCTTTGCTGTGAAGAAAGTGGAATGAACGAAGTGTATATTTATTTAAATTTTGTTTTCTTGTTGCTTTTTTTCTGGGAAGACGGCTTAAATTGCACGCATATAGGATATATATTTATGTATCTACACTAGAATAGGTGTATTGTTTACTCCTTACGTTGTCTGTACGTTTTCATTTTTGATTGATTACCATCTTAGCGTTATGGTGTAGACGGGTAGGCTGGTATAATGGCATATGTTTTAGTTATAGGTAGCTTATATTTCCAACCATGTAGCTTGTATTCCTTGGACGTGAAGTAAGTAGGGAAGCAGTCTGTATCCCTGCTTTATAGTTCGTGCAATAAGGTATAAGACGTAGACGTCGCTTGATGGTGTACGAGCCTTAGCTACTAAGTACTTATATATTTTCCTTTTAGTTTACCATGTTGCGTGATTTTCGTTCATGTCGGAGCCGCTAGGGACAGAAATAAGAACACAGTTATGTCCAGCGAGGTGCCATGATCCCAAAAATATAATAATACCGGTAGATTGACTCATATTTTGGAATCCCGAAATAGGGTGCACAATACTCCAAATAAAAAGTTGCGTATTTAATTAATTAAAAATTACAGTAAAATTCTAAAAATTAAATTATCGCTGCGCCTCAAAAGAACCTTGTTCAAATTCGAATTCGATATCTAGTTATATCGAATAAACTGTTACGGTCGATATACGATTTCATAGCGACTTTTCGAATATTTGATTTGGACATATCTTGCGATATATACGACGAAATCTCCATTTTCCACTTTTGTTGGAAAGATACAGTTCAACAGATTCCAACGTTTCTCGTTTCGAAGAAATCCAATTCAAAACGAGTCCGGTACACTCAGTTGAAGTTCAGAACGTTACTTTACGAACTGCCGCGATATTACGGGCTCAATTATAATTAATATATATTTTTATACATTCAACTTCATTTTAATTAATATATAAATCCATTTATATTACAAATTCAATATTTAAACTGATTTAAATATTCAAATACCAACCGACAAAAATGCGAGACGTTACACCAAATTAATCCCGAATCATCCGCTGGACCATTTGAAGGTCCTTTTCAACGTTCTACCCTATCACGTGTCATCAAACTTGAAGAGAAGATGGAATATACTCTTCAAATGCTCACTGAAATACAAGTGCTCTAAATTAGGATGAGCCAAGAGCAAAATAGACAAGGAAAAGTAATGAGGAGTCTTCTTAAGTTTGTAATGGATAATTAGGCAAATCCGATTATCACCGAAGATGATAATCAAGCCATGGACGAAGAGGAGGAACCAGAAGAGGAAGAGGAAGAAATAATGGAGGAAGAGGAACCTGAGGAGACTTAACAAGCACTACGGAAGAAGGAGATCAAGTCGTATGTCTGGGAGAGATCTTGTTCGATCAAAATGGAAATGTGATTGAACAAAATGAGGATTTTTGTCTCCATTACCCAAATTGTCCAATCCATAATTCTCCCATCGTCAAAAATAATTAGAATTTAGGCCTTTTCTTTCTTTTCGTTTCTTTATGTTCGTTCGATGTATTGCATTTATAGTATTTCGAGAAATATCGCTTGTAAATACTAAGTTTAATATAATGATTGTTTTGTTTATCATAAGTATTCTATTACTTTGTTATATAAGCAAGAATTTAAAGGAAGACATATACATTAAACATTATAACAAGTTATACATATCTTAGTATAGAACAATATAGTTTAGAACGATATTAAATCTAGGAGGAGTACTTTACTTTATATAGAAATTATTTAGATAATTATAGGATTTAGGGGGAGTATTTTTATAGTTCTTTTTTATAATGCCAATGGGGAGAAATTATAAAATATAGAATTAGTTTATATGATTCATATAGACAGGGGGAGTATTAAAAGGATCATCATCAACAAGTATGTATAGGTATGATATTTTATAAACTAAGGTTGTCATCATCAAAAAAGGGGAGATTGTTAGAGAATGGAGTTTTGATGACAATAACCTTATTTCAATATTAATTGATTATAAAATATATACTAACACCTTTATCTAGAATATATATATACACACACACACACATATGCATGATTTGTATACAGGAATTAATACTGAAGAATGTACAGTTTAAGAGATTCAGAATTCAGAGATGATTCAGGACTGATGAGTAATCAAAATTTCAAGAGTTCAAGATAAATATAGTAATAGAGTCTAGTTTATGTAAGATTCTGAATAACACTCCAGGTTCAAATTCAAATTGAAATTGAAATTCTGATTTCAAATTCTATTTTCAAATTTCGTCTTTAATCTTTATTAAGTTTCTCTATTTTACTTTTCTATTTTACTTTTAATTTTAAACTCAAATTTTATAGTTTATAAGTTTATATATTTATACTTTTATGTATTTATATTCATATAGTTTTAAACTTGATAATTTTATAAATATGTTCATATATTTTATATTTATGTTTTCATATGATTTTCTACTTTATAATATTCATTTATAACACTATGTTTTAATTCAATAATTTCCAGAATTGTAAATATATTAAAACACTTCAAAAATTGCTGAAAACTCAATTTTGTGAAGGGATATGTTGACATACATAAGTTGATATGTCGACATATAATTGTCATATTTTTGATTTTGAAGGGAAGCGTCTTTTCACTATTTGTAATGTTCCAGAAGCGTTGCAACCTTTCAAATCCTATAAATATGGGCTGATTTCGAATTTTTTTATTAGTCTTCTTCTCCATCTTCATCCTCTTTCATTACACCATTAATATTTCATATTTTTATGATTTCTACACTTACACTCTGCCGAATTCAAATCTATTTATATAAAACTTCTTCTCTTCTCACTCTTTACTCATTATTCTCTGAATCTAAGTGCTATTGAAGAGTTATAAGGCTATTGTGATTGTTTGGGAAGTGTTTGGGAAAAAGGTGTGTCCTTGTAGCATTGAAATCAAGGAAACAGAGCAGTGTTAACCTTGTAGCTAGAAAATTAAGGGGAATATACTTGATCATAGTACATCATATAATTTTATGATTTTCTTAAATTCCTTCAAAACACTATTCACCTCCCCTGTAGTGTTAGTTTTGCCTTAACGATCCATTCTGCAATCCCTAACGTGTATGTATGGCTTAGTACCCAGTGCGTCCTCCAGAGAGTGGTATAGCCATCAATAGTGAGGACAGTGCAACTCTCTAACCCCCACTGATTCCTCAACTTTCAGACCACGACTGCGCAACTTTGGAGCAACAAGTCCAACTTTTCAGGCTCTTGGGTCGACCATGGTGATATATACAGGAAGAGGACGGAGGTCCTTCCCCTTCTTCAAACTCTGATTCATATTTTTCATAGAAAAATCTCTGATCAACGATAGAAAAAGATCCATTTTGCATCATATCTAACGGATTCCTTGGTTCGGACCGAAGAAGTAATGTCACTCGATAGCTATCAATCTGACTGCAATCCTTTTCTGCCCGTGAGGATCCCGCCTCATGCTACCATTATAGACGCTTCAGGTTCTCCAGTTGATCCTCCATCAGTTGATAGATCACATACAAAATTTATTAAGTCTGACCACACCACTTCTTCTAGTTACTATGAATCACTTTGTTGATCAGTCCTTTTATGTCGGTGTTGCTTTATGACCTTCTGTTCACTTTTAGTTTATGACTCTTGATCATGTTTAGTGATTGTTTACCTTTAATTTGTGTTGTTGGCTAGTATAACATTTGGTTGATGGACATTGTAGTTGTTTATATTGCGCATGTTTCTTTGAACATTGTAACAGTTTGTGTTGTAATGTTGTTTACATTATAATGATCTACATTTAGTTGTTGGTGTTTATGTTATGTTCTATGTTTTCGCTTTGGTGAAAATATTGTCTATGTTTTGTCAATATTTTGTGTCTATATTGGCGTATGTTATTATATTTCTATGTTTATAAAGTGCATATGTTGTCATATGACAATATCTCCTTTTTGATGTGACAAACGAGGAGAAAACGGTCGAGCAACATACAGTCAAGGGAAGTACGTATGTAAGTGAACATAACATACATTATTTAATTTCAAATATTTTTGCATATATAAGTTGTCATCATCAAAAAGTGGGGAAGCTTTGTCAGATTTTAAGCATTAATAAAATTACTTATCTTGATGTTGAGTGAAGTAAACTGACAATAGCCGCATCGTGGTGAACCACTGACCTAAAAGACAAGTCCGCGCTACCTTCAGTGCAGTAGATAAGAAGCGACTGCCCTCCAGGATAAGCACGACACCGGAATTTGTGTGCACTCATAAACAGAAGATTGATGTTTTTTTTTGCTTGTGTTTAGAGAAGAAAAGAAAGACCTATTTATAAGCTTTAAAAACAAAGCGAGGAGTAACTGATGGTATTAATCAGCCATTAAGAGGTGTAAATTCTCAATTAATAGTGAAGCTAAACGATCATAAAATGGCTAATTAATATAATATTGTAATGGTTCTCAATTAATAGAGAAGCCAACGATTAGAAAATTGAATATTGCAATTAATACAATATTGTAACTGATACAATATTTCAATGTGGGACATTTCATTTTAGCTTTTACTCACTTTTTTCTTTTCACTCTAGGATTTCCAACAGCTAGAACTATGATTCTCGGTTTGACGACAATAACTTTACAATGGTAGATTCCAACAATACGGGTTAAAGAAGTATTGCTACTACCTTAAAATAAGGAGAAGTGGTATTACTTTCAAACGTCGAAGATGGTCAAATAACTACTATGAAGAGAAGACTATAAGAATATTTGAATAAGTCATGTTGTCTTAGATTATGATGTTAAAACTCACAGCAAAGTTGTTTACATTTTCACGTTTTATACCGAGCAGAAATACAAAATTTTATGTATTATTTTACATATGTGAAATGCTATCTGGAAACTGTACTTTTCATGTATGCTGGTGGACTAGTTGAAGCCCATTTATGGATCAGTGCCTATGAAAAATAGAGATTTCAGAGACGAACCTGAAGCATATCTTCGCCTCCAACGTTATGTTCCTTCCTCTTCAGTCACAACTCTCTGCAATGGAGGGGAATCATATCCCTTAATCGGAATTAGTTGGATCAATATATAACTAAGGTTTTGAACACTTAGCTCATCTAACTTCTTTCTTATTCTAAACTTTACTCTCAGATTTTTTGAAAACCCAAGGTCATTCTAAACTACTCCCCTTGACATTCAATTCTGAACTTATTCTACATCTTAAACTCTTGTTCATTCAAGCAAAATCATCCTTATAGCTACAAGAGCTTGAATTGTAAATGCGTAAAGCAGTGTAGAAAGACCCTACTTCCATAAAGTGAAAGTTCTGTTTGGGCATATGCAATAGTAGAGGTCCATTACTCTGGATAAATCTAGTGTTCTAGCGAGTTAATGCTATGTTATGAGATTTTGAGACTAAATGTGGAAGGGAGATCCGAACCAGTATAAAAACCATGATGTGCTTATTTCTTATCTTACTTTGTTCTATCTATTCATAATTCTACATATATAGTTAGTTTAGCAATATATGATTCTATGTGCCTATAATATAAAAAATATACGATAAAATACCATAATTTAGTAATTTACATGGAGATTTTCAATTAATTATCATCAAACTTTATATTCTTCAAGATTTCTATTAGTCATTAGATCGTTGACTCATCGTAAGTCAAAAACATTTACCCTAAACAACCAATCTATTTGTATTCATTAATACAAGGATTATTCATTTAATTTTACCTACCTTCACCTATTAGGGAAAAAAAAAAAAAAAGATTTTTCAACTAAATTTCGTTTTATGTTGATGTTTTCAAACAATAGATAGGATTTTTTTTTAAGGAAAATGAAGATGCATAGTTGTATAAGATTGATTGGGAAAATATATTTTAAGTCCGCAAGCATATGAAAAAAAGTTGATATGTAATAAAAATTTAGTGATAGACAAGCAGTTTTTTGGATGTCAACTGCACCACACACGCATATGTTACGTATACAGCTAAAATCATTCGAGCTTCCGCCTTCATGTAAAGTGGACCAAAATTTATTTTAAATTGTTAATGCTAGTTACAAGATTCTAATCCATGACAATGAACTCTTTAATCATTCTTTAAACCAAAAGAAGTCTTGTTGTTCCACATCTTCACATGTAACAAATCAAATTGAACCAAACGGATATATGTCTCTAACTTATAAGAGATTTGAATGAACATTGATTGATCGGACAAAGTTCATAGTTCAAAGTTTTGACATTATCTGTGTGAGTCAGATAACAAAAATATGCGTTAAATATTTTCAAATAGACATATTTTCACTTATTTCTGAATTTTAAACTCATGTTCAAAATTAGGATTCTTATGCTTCGGACTGGACAATCACCCCAAAATTTAAGACCCCATTCTGTCCTTTGTTCACGGAAAGAAAAACAAACTCGTCTGGTTCGCATGACGGTCTACAAAGCCCAGTATTTGGAGAAGCCAAGGGTTGATTTCTGAAACTAGAGTTGTTATAGCAGCCTGTCGACTGTTGTACATCGCGCAATCGATATTTCCGCTTCGCCGCTGCTCCTTAGATCATCTTCCAACCCTCGTCTGGTCAGCTGCTGCTGTTCTCTAGTTTAATATAGCTGAAGGTAAAAAAAATCCAGTTATTTGTTATTTAAATCAATTTTATGATTCTGTTGCGTGTTAAATTGCTTTCTATCACTGTTTTGAACGAATTACGCCCAAAATAAAATCTTGTGCAATAATTCTTTTTGGACATTTAAGGTATTATTCGTTGAAGTTGTTATCAATTGTATAATATATTTGTGTGTTAAACTGAGTAGGGTTTGATCTACTATTTTGCTCCATGAATAGCAAATTTGACATGTTAAGTTTTGAAGGAACTTTTTGAACTATTAAAGCAGTCAAACTATTTTTTTTGTTAAAAAAGGCTTGGAAAATGGGAAATTAAAAAGAAAAGGCCAGGGAAGGTGTTTGTTCAATGGAAGGTGTTAGTTACAAAAAAGAAGAATGATTTATTCGTATTCATATGTATATTTGTTGGTTTGATTTTTTTTTTTTTTTTTGTTTTTTTTTTTTTTTGTTTTTTTCAAATGGGAACTGCTAGAAGTCCAGGGAAAATAGGTACGGTTTAGGCCAGAATAATATAGAGCATCGGATGAGAATTGTTGAATTCGGGGGTGCCATTGATTCAATTTTCACACAACTTTTTGTCAAACTTTTCGGTCCTCACAACAATTTTGTTTTTAAATAAACTTGTGTGTAATCCGTGTGTTGCACACGTTCATATTAAAACATATTATTTTATATTTTATTTATTGTAAAAAATATATTTTAAGCAATATATATAAATATATTGTGATATTTTAATCATAAATTAAAATAACATGCGATGCTCGGACATAAAGGCTAGGGGTACAATTAGACTTATATTTCACATTCAATTCTTTACATATCTCTGTAAAAATTAATGTTTCAATGCAGAAAAATCATAAACTAAAATTGTTAATATTGTATATATAAATATTTTATGGTTTTTATTTTTTTGTGACATAAGTAATTTGTGCTATGTGATATGTTTTTATACGTGTAAGTAAATAAGTAACTTACTAACTTTACGGTTTTGTTATTATGATTGTTGTATGTATCAAATTATCATCTTTTTAAAGGTTTTTCATAAATTGATAAGTGAACATTAAATAATTGCATTTATTTAAGTAGTTTGAATTAATAATCAACATAACCAATTAAATGAAATGAGATGAAGGTTAAAAAAAAGTTTGTGAAAATTAAAAATAGCTTCTATTCCCTACTTAGTTGCCATTTTTTATTAATTTTTTTAATTAACCATGCTTTTTATATTGTTGTAAGAGGATCATGCTTATAATTTAGGTAATTGCGAAGTAATATTATGTAGCATTTAGTTGAGGTATGAGTTGTTATGGTTGATAACATGTTGAAAGCGAGAATGTTTGTAATAAAATATCTGTATAAACGTGTGTGTTCACATCGTAATACTGTAAAATATAAATTTATTTTTGAAATGTTGCTAAAAAAATGGAATTATGTTATCTAATGCACATTTTTTTTAAAATATAAATGAATTAGAAATTAGAAGCATTGTTATTATTTATGTATACATTTTATGTTATGTGATTTAAATATCTTTATATATCTAATATATATAAGAAATAATTTTAGCATTTTTTCGCATATATACGAATATTGTATATATTAAAATTCTTGTATTTTTAGGACTTATTAGATGAATATTAGTTAATCATTTTTATTTAAATAGTTTAGATTTTAGATTAGACAGTTTGCTAAATATAAGGACTTGAATTTAAAACAAATATATAAGTATTCCTAATTGTAAATAAAATAAAATAAGGTATTTGAAATTAATATAATTTTACAGTGCAATGCATGCTAAATTCATTTTTGATGAATAAAAAGATAAATGAATTATTGTTATTAATGTATATGATTTACGTTATGTGATTTGTATATATTTGCATCTAAATGATTTTTTTACCAATATGTTAACGTCTCCGTCGTATACATTAAACATTCACTTTTTAAGTTTATTAATAAATAATAGATGACTATGCTTACCAATTAATTTAAATTTTAGATTATGTAATTACATTGAACGTATGGACTTTAATGTGAAATGTTGTGAGAAACCCGTGAAGATATGTATATGTATATGTGTGTGTACACAGAAAGAGAGAGGAGCGTTCTGGGGCACCCCTCGTTTGTAGCACCCTACCGGTTCGTGAGCTGCGGTAATCCAAATCCAACAAGAATTTGTAAATGTTCAATCCACATATATATTATCATCGATAAAAAATTTGAGTTCATTCCGACATTTTTTAGAATAATATTTGATGTTTAAATTTAACTGTTCGAATATATGTCTGAACGTTGAATAATTGAGTTAAGATTTCGAAAATGTTACGAATGTCGGAACGAGCTCAAATTTTGTATAGATGATACTATATATGTGGATTGAATATCTACAAAATCTTGTTGGATTTGGATTACCGTAGCTCACTGTAAGGTAGGGATGCTGCAAAATAGGGCCTCCCCGGAACGCTCATCATATATATATATATATATATATATATATATATATATATATATATATATATATTGAAGGTAAAATAGCGTGAGATGTTTTGTTGAATAATTGTAAAGTGGTAGATTATATGATTTTGAAAATAAAATATCCAAGCTAGAGAGAATTAAGAAGAACAGAGATTACTCCTAAAATCAAGGTGAGAGCTTCAAAATTTTCTACTTTACTATTATTTAATAGATGTTAATAATGTTATCGATTGATAGAAATTGCAAATTTGAAACTTGCAAAATAGAATGAAGTACAATGCCACTTTACATTAAAAAACACAAAGATATACGCAAACAAAATAAAACATCATTCACAGCCCATTTGTTAGGGATCCGATCTGTGGTCATAGAATGAGCAAGGCAGAAATGTTTTAGTATGCTTAAAAAAATTAAACAAGGTTGTCACTATTCATAATCATCATTTGGTGTGTGAATCGTTTGAAAAACATGCAACGGTTTGTTTGAACACTTCGAAGTTTTGATCATCCACTTGCTGTCCAGCACTCAATTGCCTAGCCCTGGACAACGAATTTCATTAGCGGAGGTGGGGTTGGATATTCCTTGGTTGATCCTTCTTGATCACGTTAAGTGGCATATAGTCGTGAATCATAATGTTGGAGGTGATTCAGGAATAATGAAAATATAAGTACCTCTAAATATTTAGCTGCTTAAATTTTAGTGGAGCTTGGTATGCAATAGTATTACAATCACGCTCAACGTTCCAAATACCTCCCTTGGTTTGTAGGTATTTACTCCACAAACTCCAAATGCGCTGTATATTATTTTGGTTGTTTTTCGTGTGAATTTTATGTACTCAAGTCCAGGTTGTTCGTTTGAGCGCAGCCACAGCTTTATCATATGGAATTCCAACCCACACTTCACTAGTATCAGTCATTTTATGACAAAAATCGATGAAAGTAAAGGTTCTTTGAGCATTCAGTCAGCGATAGTTTGCGATGACGAATTGATTGAAGAGATAACATTCTGTAAACTGTGTTAAAAAAGAGAGAAGGCTGTATATTATTATTATTTTGTGTGGGTGGGGGGGAATCGGAAAGAAAAAGTATTCAATATAAAGAATAGGGGAATACACAGTATTTAAAATAGTACCCCTGGGGAATAAACGGTATTTAAAATAGTACCCAAAAGGCCAATCGGAAATTGCTGTAACTGGAGCTTGATTCCAAAACTTTGGATGTCGTGGAGAATATGAGGAGATGAATCTACATAGGGTGTGTTGAGATGGGAAAGCAATGACTGCATTAGAATTGACCTTTGCCGTCAGACAAAATCGATTCATTTGCAATGCATCCTTGTAATCTGTACAGTTAAAACGTTCAGCAGATTCGATGTGGCAGATGTGCAAAAAATCATAGTAGGAATAAGACGAGAAAGCATGGAGATATAACGAATGACTCTAAAATAGTATATGATACTCATACTTAATGTTATTTCAAATATATAAATGATAATTAAATATAAAAAATTAATATTCATTTCAATTATAATTAGTACATTTTTTATTTTAAATAAAAACATGTGCAGATATATGTAAATAAACGTATATTTTTATTTAACTTGAACAAAGAATTCAATTATATATATATATATATATATATATATATATATATATATATGTATGTATGTATGTATGTATGTGTGTGTGTGTGTTATCTTCGACTTGCTTGTGTTAAGCATAGTTGCTATCAATTTCCATGTTCGAAATTCGAAGAGACCGGGTTCGACCAGTTGCATGGGAAGCATTTGGGATTGAGAAGAAAGAAGGTATAGAGGAGGAAGTCTTCACTTGATGGAAGAAAGATCTACTGCAAAGAAATGGTTGGATTCCCGGTATCAACATGACAACTACGTCAAACATTCCACTCGAAGTTCAGTAAGAACTAGGGAACTCTCCAGTATTAGACCAATGGCAAGTCAACCTTTGTTCACTCAGAGAGAAGTAATAATAGTTCACTATATATATATATATATATATATGGAAAGACTTAATTTCATAACTTTTATATTGTATAAATATCAAATTTCAATTTATTTCTTATAAAGAAGATTGAGAATAACGAAATATAGTGGAAATAATGGGATTGAGAATAGTGGAATGTAGCGAGGTTTAAAGCAGAAAGACTATTTTTGAGGCTATTTGGGAAAATCAGAATGGTAGAAATCCGCTACGCGATATAACGGTGTAACAGCGGGGAATTAATTGCACAGGTTGGACTGTGGCATGTTGAATATCTGCTCAATCCAGACATGGCATATGATGCATCGGACAGGACAAAAACATTGTGAATGCACCCATAACCAGGGCCCACTTGGATTGCTATGCATAAGATTATGATTTCCCTTGGATATTACTCGAAAAATTATTTATTTCTTTGTTACATTGGGCGTTTGTAAATTTTCTAAAAAGCTACTTGTAAAAGGATCACACTAAATTAGGAAGTGCATTCGTACTTGCAGATTAGTTTTTCCTCAAGAAAGAAAACACATGAACTCATTAATATTTTGATATAATTGATCACTTCTAACAAAATACTTAATGTTGTTAAGCTTACATTCTGTTGTCTAGCAAGTCCATATTTTGTATGCTTGCAGCTCATAAACATTTTTGGGGCATACACTTGCACAACGTAGACTTTCCAATGGAAGATAAGTGAGCGGTTCCGAGTTTTCTAAATCATAAACATGCTTTTTGGCAAAATCTGAAAATAGAAACAAACATAGATTTGGTCTTCAAATTAAAACTAGCCACTGTGTTCAACTTTCATTTGTCTGATATATTTGTTGCTTGTGCTGAGTAGGACGACTGACGTGTATGAACAGAATGCAAGAAAACGGTGTACATGATAATTTGTTATCAGTTAAGCCAAAGATACTTCTAGCAGCTTCTGGAAGTGTTGCTGCCATCAAGTTTGAGAATCTTTGTAGGAGCTTTGCTGAGTGGGGTGAAGTGAAAGCTGTAGCTACTAAACCGGCTATGCATTTCATCGATAAAACTGCAATTCCAAAAGATGTAACTCTCTATACGGATGAGGGGGAGTGGTCTAGCTGGCAAAAGATTGGAGACAAGGTACTGCATATCGAGTTGAGAAAATGGGCAGATATCATGGTTATTGCTCCATTATCAGCCAATACACTTGCTAAGGTACATTATTCAACTTATCATCTGGGCAAGCTGATCTTGTATAATTTAACCATTCCACTGATTTAACTATTCATCATATGTAAATGAACAGTTCCAAGGTGATCAAAACTAGATTGTTAAAAAAGAGTAGATCAGATAACTAGCACAACTGCGACAAAGCATATGTAATAGACATCGATAGCACTTGTTAATCTCTGAGTATTTTTAAGCTTATGCGGTGATTTAGATGTGCCTGTTGATTGTTGACTTATTAATACTCATGTCATTACGTAGGTTTTTGCTATACAACTGCAAATGTGTCATTAACAAATCAAGGAAGCATGGGAACTTGAGATAAATATATCTAACATGGGAAAACCTTCAAGGGAAAAAGCACAAACTCCACTACGTACATGATAGTTATAGTGGAAAAATGTCTCGCTCAATGGTTAGATCACTCTTAACAAGGGAGAGGAACTCTCTTTTTTCCCAATATATAATAAATGATTTATTTTTAATAGTCTCTTTCTCTAAGAAAAACTTTATATATTCCTACATTGGAGACGAAATTTCTTACTCATCTTTAATAATGGAACTACACTATTCCCATCAAAATTATGGCACTTGAAGTGGTGTTGTTCACTCTACACCCATTTGTTCAGTCATTACATAACAAGTTAATGGAAGCTTGCAATAGTTATAAATCAACTGTTTAATGCATTTCAATAATTGAAGAGTCGCATGTCCCATTTACATGTTCAAGTAAGGTTAGTTAATGCATCCCCACTTATTGGAGGGATATCACGACGGTTCCACCTTCCAGTTTTAAATTGAGACACTTAAATGTTACTTGGTGTTTCAGTCATCAAATCCTAATAAGTGTCACTAGTATATATCTTTGTTGATCAAGTTATAAGTATGATCATCATGCATCGTCTGTATTTCGCCATTCATCTTGTCAACCAGTCATCATCGATGACTACTAACACAACCCCCTTGACTTGCAACTTACCAAGTTCTATAGGAGACTAGTTATGAATGTACATAATCCAACTGTAACCCTTAGCTTTGATACAATTCGTTAAAGAATTTTTTTTTTAAAATGTTAATGTAATACAATTAAAGTTAACGTGGAAAAATCTTTTCAAACAATAAAATAAAAAGATATAAAAAAAGGAGGAAGAAGAAAGCTCATCAACAAGTTTCACAATAGGTGTGTGTGATCTCTCTAGAAGTAACTTCATCTATCTATATCTACTTTGGAGAGGAAATCCAAGTCTTTTTTTTTTAATAAGAAAACTCATCAAGTTTCACAATAGGTGTGTGATCTCTCTAGAAGGAACTTCATCCATCTATATCTACTATGGAGAGGAAATCCAAGTCTTTCTTTTTAATAGGGAAACTACATCATTCCTATATCTGTACTTTGTTATTAAAGCGGCGACGTTGATCACTCTAAAGCATAAATATCATGATCGAACGGTGAGTCAAACCATAATTACTCAAGGTTCAAGCCTTTAATTTTTCAACTGGTTGAACCGTCCGAACCATGCATTTTTTTTTTTAGTATTTACATATTTAATTTCAAGCTATACGCAAAAATATTAAAAGAAAATGCTAGGTAGACAAATCGTTGATGGTCTTTAATGTCTATAACAGAAGTTGCATAATCGAAATTATGTACTGCTATAGTACATAACTACACCACTTATGCACAACTATGGTTGCACGGCTGCAATTGAACAACTGCACACCAACACAATTGTAGTTAAGCACACAGTAATAGCGCACTAATGCAGAACCTTAGCAGCGACGAACTATACAAATTTTATAGTGAATATGGAGTTGCTTGCAGCACCAAAGAATGAAGTGCTGAATTTTGCTTTGTAGATTTTGGGGCAGTGATTATTTAAATGTAGATTTAATTATTTTCCTCCGAAACGATAAAGAGGACAGGAATGATATACGGTGAAAAAATAAGGAGGAAAAAAAAAAAAAAAAAACCGGTGGTACAACTAGGATAAATTGATGGTTGAATTATTGAATTGAAGGTCTAACATTTGATTCATGCACAGCCTAGGGCTAATTGAGTTTCTGATAGCAATGGTCCATGGTTTGTGTTTTTCCGAGGGACTGCTGTTGGTATGGTCATGATAAGAGTGCTCTATGGTGCTCACTTCTCCCCTCAAATATCTTTGCTGACATTTAATCTGAAATATTCTGCAGATAGCTGGAGGACTCTGTGACAATCTTCTAACCTGCATTGTCCGAGCATGGGACTACAGCAAACCTTTATACGTTGCTCCTGCCATGAATACATTTATGTGGAACAACCCTTTTACAAATATTCATCTGAACAGCCTTAAAGAACTCGGTGTAACCCTCATTCCTCCGGTGTCAAAAAGACTGGCATGCGGGGATCATGGAAATGGAGCCATGGCTGAGCCTGGTGAAATTTTTAATGCAGTAGTGCTTCCATTTTGTGACAAACAGTCAATTGGCTGATTTATTCTACAATATTTTTTTAATTTGATGTGGGGTTGTGTGCTTTATGTATGATTTCTTTTTGTATTATCTATGGTTGTAAGATGTTTAAAGGCCAAACAGACTTTATAAACAGGCTATCATCTGTGAGGTAAAAGAACTCATTATCATGTTAAAACAGCAAATTTCAATTATATGGGAGGACCATGCACATTTATTGTATATACCGGTATTAAACGGATGTACATGCATTTAATATCTAAAGGTATTTACTTTTATTTTATAAAAAGAATGGGTGCAAGACGTGTTGTAAAAGCAAATGTTTTGATTATTTTGTTTCTAATATCTATGATAAAGTAATAGTAAAATTTAGGAAGTCTTGGAAGGATGTATCGGTGGTGATTGCAAATTGGTAGTGCGATTCAACCGATAGATGGTGGTATTTAAAACTTTTAAAAAGTTGAAACCGTTATGTTTAGAAATCAAGTAAATTATGCATTATTTTCAAAATCTTAACTCAATTATTCAAACGTTTACTTGAACTGTTAAATTTAAACATCAAAAAAATTATACTATAAATGTCGAGATGAGCCAAATTTTACATAAATATTCCTCTGTACTTGAATTGAATATCTACAAAATTTTGTTTGATTTGAAATGACGAAACTCATAATACGATAAAGCTGTTGAGATGACACTGCAAAATGTAAGTGTTAAAAAAAGTGCTTTCATGCGCGCGCACACACACATGCACATATTTAGAAGAAATTGGTATTAAAAACACAGTCTGTAAGGTGTTTTAGATCTTATAATGTGACTTTGACATTATGACATGGCTTATCGTAGTGTTAAACAACGTTTTTTTTAATACCCATTCCTTCTACATACATCCATCGCATGTGTTAAGGTATCGCTTTATCATAATCACACGGTCCTCTGATCTTCACACAATTAGTAGTTTTGTCATTTTCATGTTAGGAACAGTTTTGCTAAAATTTCTATTAAGTTTCAAAATACACCAGATGTCATTGCTAAAAAATGATATGTAAATTAGGTCTTTTAAATCAAGTTACCGAATAATTACGTAAATTATTCATTGAATAATTGGAGACATTTATGCAATTATGTATGGAGATTGTAGACACTTTCGTAATTATTAAGTTAAAATTTGGGAATATTTTCGCAATTAGTCACAATTTTTGTTTATAGAAATTTTTGCATTTTATAAAAAAAAGGCAAAAATTTCCGAATTATTAACCAAAAATTACAGAAGAACTCGCAATTATTTATCGAGTAATAACAGAAATTTGAGCAATTTTTGGATATGTCAGCAAAAATTTAGTGCTCTTAAGGACATCTTAATATCCTCTTCTTACTACCGCAATTAAAAATAAATAAAACTCATTAAATTTTGTATGCTTTCTAATACTACATTACCTCTCAATTCTAATCTCACTCAACCCGTATTTGCCGAACTAATCATGTAGTCAGTCTAGTCTGAAAACCATAATCAACAACAATCGTTGTCTACTTCATTTTTCTCGCGAAAAAATTCAAATTTTTTACCGTCTGAAGCCTTAAACTTATTTGATTGAGCTGAAACAACGATATATCTGTTACTTTCTTCTTTCTCGACATTGTTGTGGTGTCGAACAATTTATCGTTGATCGATCGATTGAAGAACTAGGATTTCGGATTGGAATGAAAGAGAAACGAACAAGAGACGAGAGGAAAATAAGGTAACGGTGGTGTGGTAGCCCCTATTTTTTATGTGAGATATTAAGAAGAGTGACGATAATTTCTTATAGTTTTTTTTTT
Source organism: Allium sativum (assembly GCA_030737875.1). Taxonomy (NCBI): domain Eukaryota; kingdom Viridiplantae; phylum Streptophyta; class Magnoliopsida; order Asparagales; family Amaryllidaceae; genus Allium; species Allium sativum. The sequence goes on from CM060920.1 coordinate 695,691,623, forward strand.
TTTTTTTTTTTTTTTTTTACTGGTAGTAGTAAAAGTAAATTGACGTGAATTTATGTAATTATTCACCGAATACTTGCATAATTGTATATAACTATTCCATAGTTAAATTATATGAACCTAATTTACAATCTTGTTTCGGAAAGAAGTTATCTTGTATTATTAAATTTAATTTTAAAGATTTAAGCATGCTATTTACTTTATTTTATACCCACACCCATTTTTCGTGATGTTACATTGAACTCTTATTTTGTACAATGCAAAGACACTTGTGTTGTTCCTCGTAGCCAAAATTTGTTAAAGTTTGCGTTAGATATTAAACATCGCCAATAACATTCATGATCCGGCGCTTCAAATAAACTTTTATGCTGTTCAAAAAAGCACAATCATGAGTTGCAAATAAACCACGTAATAATCACATAGGAGAAATGGAATCACAACGATATTAGTTGGTAATAATAGCACACAACTTATGAAGATTTATTCACCCTGCATACTACAAGAAAATATGAATAACAATCATTTTTCCTTTGTAGAAGCCTATTAAAAATGATCCTGCATTGTGCACAATCCTATTTTACAAACTAAGCTGAACTCCAAAACACAATGCAGTTATCTTCAATCATATATCAGTCATAACAATCATTTTATAATTAGAACAACTTCCATCTTCCTAGTCAAATAAAATCTTCTTTTCTTTCTTTTCTTCAATGTTCATTAGCGTTGCATGACCATAGAGAAATGCCAAAGCCATCAATTACTCTTCCATATATGGATACACCAACTATACGTTCAAAAAGTATCTACTCTCCCTTCTTCCTGAAACTACAGGGATTCAAAGTACATTATGAATAGCAGTATAGGCATACCTAGATACATGATAGAGTACATAAGCATACCTTGTGATATGCATAATTGCATAGTACCAAAGCATACAAATATATTCCCATATACAACGCACATAATATTAAGTAGTCACATAACAACATATGTTTATGTAAATACAATCATGGGTCATTACTTTATATATAAGCTCTTCTCAATTGATCTATTTTTTCTTCCTTTTGATGTCATTTTAACATTTGAAAAGTAATTTCTTTGGACTATCTATATTCCATAACATGTAAAGAGACCTTGTTTGAAACAATAAAACAATATTAAAGACTATGCTGAATCTTATAACCTGATGCAACTGTAAGGTGAAGGTACACGCATATGCAAGAATATTTAGGACCCAATCATAATTTGTATACCCGTATGAAATAAGCTGTCAATCCTTTTTACAACCAAGATGTAGAACAAAATTAGATCCAGGCATGATAATATAAAAGCAAAACCGTATAAATTAAACTGATCACCTTTTAGGTAACTGATACCTTCGATCTTTTTGTATTCAGCCCCATCATTGTATTTTCTACATAAAACGAATTTCCGATCCAAAAACTAAACATTTTAGTGACAAACATATCAACATAACTCTGATGGATTTCATTTATCAAATCAAAAGCCGAATAACAGAGTGTGATCTTTAATCTGGATATTTCATCCAAAAAAGAAATATTTAGTTGTGGAACATAATTTTTTGGTATGGTCCTTTTGTCAGATCAGAGCTTGAATAATAAAACATACCTCCATGGACATTTTTTTAGTAATTCCTGTTGCAGGTTGTAGCATGCATAGTCCATGACATAGCATACGATATAGTCTCTTCCAATTCATATACGTGAGAGGTTTCTTTTTTAAGCCAAATATTACTTTGTCGTTCTCCATTTGATCATAACTTCAAATATATTATATATTTAGATATAATATATATTTATTCATAACAATCGGATAATTGTAAAAACAGCAACCTATTTACCTTATAGAAAGTTTTGTATATAGTTTACCTATAAGCAAATTATCCTTTGATCTTAGAGTTCAATAGTTTCCATCATGTTGGAGCCCACGATCTGATCTAAATGGAAACCTTGATTTGTTTATTGAAGTTGCCAATTTGAAAGATAAACAGCGGAAACACCAAAAAGTGCATATTTCAATATTTAACCAAAGGATGCACTGTCTGAGATGCAACATTATTCGGTTACCATCAAAACATCAATGAATGAATAATACAACAATAAATAGAGCCATGTTTTTTTTTTCCCTATGGGTACGAACTGCAAAAGCTACATAAATAAGCTGTATAATCAACTGGCATATAACAGTTAATTTATGTGACCTTATGAAGTATAATGTAGAAACAAAGTAGAACGTGTTTACCACTTAATTTGATGATCATAGTTAGATACAAGTTTACTCACCTGAAATTGACCAGTCGGTGTAGTAAGAAATATTGATAGCTTCTGAAACGAATTAGCATTGTTAGCTAAAAGTGTTAGCCTCAGTAAACAAACTAAAGCAAAGCTGATAAAAATGAAAAAGATTAAAATAATGGACATGAGTATACAGGCCCGGCCCTTGCCCAAGACTGGCAAGACAAATGCCTAAGACATCAATCGCGTAAGGGGGCATCAGAAAGCGAAAAAATTTCTTACTGCTATTCACAGCTTCTCCACTCCGTTCGCAGCCTCCACTCTATTCGAGTTTCGACTTCGACACTTCTTAGGTTAGGACTTCACCTTCCACCGCTTTGCCGGATTTCGACGCTTCAGCTCGTCGCTCGAGCAAAGGACAGCAACAGGCTTCGGCTTTCAATTTGGGATTTCACTTTGATTTCGAACTCAATAACTCCCTCAACTCAAACTTGCCGTGCAAGAATGAATTGATCTTTTCTAGGTAATTTCAATTCAAAGCGTGTAGGCATTTTTTTTTAACATTTTTAAATTCATTTAACAAATTATAAAATAATAACAAAACATAGTAATCAACGTCAACAAATATCAAAAATTTAAAATGAACATTAAACTTACATGTTTAGGAAGGTTGAAATAGGTGAACAAGAAGTCCTTTTTCTGCAAATTGGAATTGAACAAATGAAGATTGAAGACCTGTTATTAGCTCCCTGACCCCTGCTGCAAATTGAAGGTTCCTCCTGCGAACTGAATTTGAAATATGTCAGCCAATTTCCGACCAAAAGAGCGGAATTGCAATTTAAAAAAAAAAAAAAAAAAAAAAAAAATTGCCTACGCTTTGAATTGAAATTACCTAGAAGAAATCAGTTCATCCCTGCGCAGCAAGTTTAAGTTGAGGAAGTTATTGAATTCGAAATCGAAGTGAACTCCCAAATTGAAAGCCGAAGCCTGTCGCTGCCCTTTGCTCGAGCGACGAGCTGAAGTGTCGAAGTCCGGCGAAGCGGTGAAAGGTGAAGCCGTAACCCTGAGAAGCGTCGAAGTAGAAGTCGAAACTCGAACGGAGTGGAGAGTCTGCGAATGAAGTGGAGAAGTTGTGAATAGCAGTAGAAAAAATTTCGTTTTCTGATGCCCCTTGCGCGATTGATGCCCCAGGCATTAGAAGCATTTCATCAAGCATGATGTCTACAACAGTTTCTTTCTTGAAAACCGGGAAAGATTATGGCATGGAAAGTCAGTTTCACTATTAAATTGGAGGAGAGGAAGAACTAAGGTGTGTTTGTTTTGAGGAAAAAATGCTTCTTAGGTGCTGAATCAAAATGCTGAATACATTCAGCCATATTAAGCACGTTTGGTTCCAACCCTTAATCAGCAAAACTCGGTCAAACAAGCAAAATATCATTAAGCTCAAATCTGAGCTTTTTTAGCTGTTGAATCGATGATAGTTTTACAACGGATCTCTCCCTGTTCTTTTATACGCTTAACATCTCTTTTCTTCTTTGAATTCGGTATATTTTTTGTTTGAATTGGCCAAATCAATAATCATAGAGCTGTATCAGTATTCCCAAAAGTTATTCATATTATTATGTATCAGTACACATGTTGCTTCTTAGTTAAAAGTCACAACTGTTGGAGCATACAATAGTTGTCGATTTTGTCTTCTAGGATGAGTGTGAATAATTGTCCACAGTTACTGTGATCATTCATGTTATTCATTGACTTGTTCCCTATGTACATATTAGATTAGGAGCAAACATTTCATTCTTGTATTTTGATATTGGCACCGAATTCTATACCTATCTAATGTCAGCACAAACTATTTACACTGTAATTCCCTGTCCATAATGCCACCTCTTCCGACAGCTCTTTGGATTTACATGATCGAAAACAGTAATTGAATTAATTTTGTTTGTGTACATGGATTCCATAATATATACTATCGTATTATGATTGAATGAGTTTTGCTAGTGTGCATGGGTTCTATAATACGTACTATGTCTTGTGATTAATATAACATGTGCTACTATTGTGATACATTAGTAGACGTCTCGTTATTGTAGATCTTATGATTCCTCACTAAGAACAAACTTTCTATAAGATTGATTTTTCATTAACAATGTATGTTGTACGAAGAACATATTTTCAGATTAATATGCATTAGCTATTATTTTTATTACGTATTTGTTGAGAACAATGTGTTTAAACATATACTTCAAATGTCTATGTGAAACTTCTGCATAAATGACCTGTTTTAATTTTTAAATGTTCATGTGTAATTCGTAGGATGACATCACGTAGGAACTCTAAAAGTAAATATACGGGCAACGAAGCAAACAAAGCTTCCAAGAGCAGGGCCACATTTGCGTTAAATCCTGAAATGGAAAAAAGATTTTCTTCAGTTATGTGTATGAGAACTCACTAAGCAAGGATATAAAGGTGCTTTGACTTTAGACTCATGGAAAAAACTGGAGAAAGAGTTCAATACAAAGTGGAATGTCAACTATGAACATAAGCAATTCAAAAATCATTATGGCTATTTAAAAGAAGATTATTCATTGTTGTAACAACCCGTATTTTGAATAATATGTTATAACATAAATCAAGGCAGAATTAAATGATAAAATCTGAATCAAGGGAAACGGGTTGTGCCATTGCGTTCATCTCGGAAAAATACGCGAAATAGAGTCCGAGTTTTCGGAAATCGGAGTCCGTATGACCAAGTTATGGCCCGTCAAAGTTATCAGAAAATTTCAAGTTCAAAAACAGTTCAAATTTGAATTCAGAATTCAAATTCAGCCAAGAAGGACAGGCGGGAAAATTCCCGCCACCCCCAAGTCGACTAGGGAGTCGACTTGGGAGTCGACACACCCCAGGTGGTGTCGACTGCCCAGTCGACACCCCTGTCGACTTGGGTGGTCGGTCAGTTTGGCCTGGGTGTACCTGACTTGTTCCTCAAGACATGCTTTACGGCTGGTGACAGATTTTAATGGCTCAGATCTGAATTAGGCTTAATCCTATGGCCTAAACTAACCTAAACTTCTATAAAAGGACCCTAATACCTAGCCTAAACCATCATAAATCAATCCTACAACTAGGTTATGCCAAAATGTTTAATCATGGCCTCCACCCTCTTGTCATAGTCTCCATCTTCATTCATATGAGAGTTTCTAAGCTTGTTTGAGAGTTTCTAAGTTTGGTTCAAGGCCAAAGTTCAATCTTTCTTCATCAAAGCAAGGATCTTCTTCTTATTTCTCAAGGGTTTTCATTGGAGCTTATTATTTGGGGGTTTTTAGAGTTGCTAGTGGCTTCGTCTCAGTCTTATTTTATTTTATAAGTCTTCATAGCATTGTAAGCCCTATTCTACTCTTAGATTCTAACTATGAAGTTAAATATGACATGTTGCAAGTTTGAGTTTGGGCCTAAGTATGATTTGTGCTTTGATTCTATCATGTTATGAATAGATTTATTCTATGCATGTTTGTAAAGCTATCACCTGGACTTTGTGCATAGAAAGCTATGAGCTTTGATTTGAAATGTTGCATAAAGCAACATAGAAACTCTCATAACCCTTACGTTATCTTGCATATGATGTTATATGCGAATCACTAGCTATCATCCTATGTTATTTATGACCATGTTTCACCTATTTTGCTAAAGTTTGATATCATGCATGTTTTGAGGCTTATAATGTAATATGCAAGTTTATGAACACATTTGCCTCATATGCCACCATGTTTAACTTGTGGCCAAACCTTATTAATTATGTCATGCTTCTAAGTTCCCTCTTTGAGATCTATTTGCGTTTATGCGAACTTACATGCGATGGGGTTACGTTATGGGTAAACTAAAATGACATAAAAACATGACTTGAAAAGATGACACGAAATATGACATGTGATTATGCTTGAAACATGAACATGAACTTGGACATGACTTCTAGAAAACATGAGAATGGCCAACTCGAGGTTGGGTTGAGTTTGTAGCATAAATCTACTCGGAACTGACCGACTTAAATAGTGGCTACAAGCAATAGGACCCAATGTGAGTAGTTGGTCATGTCGCACTTGAAACCCGAGGTTAGACTAAGTTGTGGTGTAAAGCTATCCGGACCCGCCCGGCTTAATTAGTAACCACAACAAGGTCTAATGTGAGAGGTTGGGTGCATTAAATTAATTAATGCAACATGATAGGGTTAAGTCATGGACCACTTGAATACTTAACCAATTAAACATGATGGGTTGATAGGGTTAAGTCATGAACCTTGGGTACACTTAACCAACTTGACACTTGATTGGATAGGGTTAACCACGCTTAACCCGTTAGAAACCCTAGTTACGTGGTCCTTTTCACCAGTAACCCTCTTGGTTGTATCATGATACCCTAGGGACTAGGCTAGGGTGGGGCACGATTATTGGGCCGACATGTAAGCAACCAAAACGACGGCTGAGTAGGTGCGCCGGTGTAGGTTCAGGCGGACTATGGTCGTGCACATAGTCCGGAGTTGAAAAAGCAGGCACGGGCACTAGTAGGTTTAGACTGTGCGTGCTTGATGTGTGTTCGTGGTTGGCACCTCTAGGGCTTGATACACCCTAGGGTGGACCTAGCACAGTTTGACTGCACTTCGTGATTGGGCCGTATGACACCGACACTTGACGAGTTAGGCTTTTAGGGAACCGATCGACTAGACCATGTTGTTGGACATTGATTTAGTTCATCTCGTGATATTGGGCCAAGATTGGGCCAAGGGATCACTTCTTGTTTATACTTGACATGGGTTGGAATACTAGTACACTTGGTGCAAAAACTTAACCTTGTACATGCGATGCCACACTTGATCTATCTTGTTAACATTTCACCATGCCAGTTATCATCCTATGTTTCATCTCTGTTTTACATGTCCAGTTAACTTTATTAGTTTTTATACTAATAGTAGGTAGGACTTACCAGTCTTTTGACTGACCCATTTTCTTTCGCCTCTTTTCTTTCGTTTCCCCCCCAGGTTTTCAGGATGGGAACACTAGCAACTAGCTTGGATCTTTAGCTGCTTTTATGGATAGCTCATGTACGGTTTGGACTTGAGCTGGCTATGGCTTTATTCTACTTTGGGGATAGTTACTTTATGTTTTTTTTTTCAGTTTTCAGTTTATGTTTCTAGACTTTGTTTTGTGGGAAAATAATGACCAAGTACTTTGATGTAACTTGACTATGGTTTTGAAACGCTAGTTTTCACCCGCTGCTTTATTTACTCTGTTCTTACTTATATATTCTGTCTTGTGATATCTGCATGCATGTTTACCTTGTTTAACGCCCCTCCAAAGCTAGTGTGCTTGCAAGAGTGACATTGGCGGAGGTGGGGTGTTACATTTGGTATCAGAGCATAAGGTTTTACTAGACCGGACAAAAGTTTTAAAACCCTTTTGAAAAACTATTTTCAAAACCAATTAAGTATTTTCCAAGAAAAGTCTAGTTTATTTTAAAAGGCTATTCCCCAAAAGCCATTAGCACTATCCTTTGTTTCCTCGTTCTAAATCCATCTTTTCCTTTTTTTCAGCATGGCCGTTCTTAACCTTCCCGAGGGAGTAACCATTCCCGGATGGTTCCGGAGGTACTTGGTAGCTAGGGCCAACGATGTGGGCCCAACAAACACCCCCACCGTAACTGAGGTTCCTCCTCCTCCTCAGTATCCACAAGCAAATTTCGCAAAGGTTTGCAAAGACTTTAAGGCGATGGGTGGCAAGAATTTTATTGGGACGGAGACTTTTGTTGAGGCGAGAAATTGGTTAAAAGAAACTGAAGATCTCTTCGCCATCTTTGATGTGGAAGACCGTAGAAAAGTTCTGTTGGCAGTATGGCTATTGAAAGAGGAAGCTGCTTATTGGTGGGAGGTCACCAACGCTACTAGGCCTATAGAGACTTGGGCCGACTTTAGGATGAGGTTTGGGCTTAAGTTCCTATCATCTGCTGAGGAGAATCTCCAAATGGAGAAGTTTATATCTTTGAAGCAAGGGGACATGACAGTGAGGGAGTATGTGAATAAGTTTAACCAGCTTGCTCGATTCGGTTTGGACATGGTTAATACTCCCCAGAAGAAGGCTTTACGCTTTGCACGAGGGTTGAATGAGCCATTACAAGGTTTAGCCATGTCTCATATACCCATTGGGGCCACTTTTGAAAGCCTAGTGGTCATGGCATTGCTTCAGGGAGACGATAAGAATGGCAAGAAAGAAGTCAAGCCTAATGAGACTCAAACCAAGAAGGCGGACTCCAAGTGGGGAGGAAATCAGAGCAATCAGAACAACAAGAACAACAAGTGTAATAAGGCCAACAACTACAAGGCAAAGGACACAAGAAAGTGCAACTTCTGTGGGATTATTGGGCACATAGCCAAGGATTGCAGGAAGAAGAAGAGGAAGTTGGGCGAATGCTTTCATTGTGGAGAGACTGAACACTTTAGCAAGGATTGCCCTAAGAAGCAAGGACAAGGGCAAGGGCAGACTCAGCGTGCAGGACCTTCTGGAGGGCAAGTGCATGCTCTCAACACTGCTCCAGTTCAGGACCGAGGTAGTATTTCTGTAGAAAGCCTTGTTTACATTTCTGATTTTCCTGTTCGCACTTTATTTGATTCTGGCGCACCGCATACCTTTATTTCTTCTGACATTGTTGAAAGTTTGTACCTAAGTACTAGTCTAGTTGAGGATCCCGTTAGTGTTTCAAATCCAATTGGGGGTTCCGCCCATCTATCTATGATTTGTATGGATTTGAGGATTTCTATCTTGACCGTAGAATTCACGTGTAATGCTTATGTTCTCGGGTTCATGGGATACGGGTTGATTTTGGGCATAGATTGGTTGTCCAGTTATGGAGCCATTCTCGATTGTGAGCATAGGGTGGTGAGGCTCATGACTCGCCTCGGTAATACCCTAGAGATTTCTTGCAACCCGCTGGATCCCGTCATGTTATGTTATCTTGAATCTCTTGACTCGTCCATCGATGATCTGCAATCTGTAAGGGTGGTCCGAGAATATCCTGATGTCTTTGAAGAGGTTAAGGGGTTACCCCCTAAACGAGAGATAGATTTCTGCATTTATCTTGTTGATAATGCCAAGCCAGTTTCATTGCCCGTTAGGCACATGACCCCGCGAGAAAGAAGAGAGCTCAGTAAGCAAATCAAGGAGTTGCTTGAGAAGAATTTTATTAGGCGAATCATTTCTGAATGAGGTGCTCCTGTGGTGTTCGCTACTAAGGCGGATGGTTCGCTTCGTCTATGTGTTGATTATCGAGAGTTGAACAAGCTGACAAAGAAGAATAGGCACCCGTTACCGAGGATTGATGACCTCTTTGACCAGCTTGTTGGTGCTTCTGTTTTCTCTCAGCTCGATCTAGCCACCGGATTCCATCATCTTAGAGTGGCTGAGGATAGTATTGATAAAACTGCGTTTAGGACTCCAGATGGATTCTTTGAATGGCTTGTTATGCCATTCGGTTTGACTAATGCACCCGCCTACTTCGTAGATTTGATGAGTAGGGTGTTCAGTGAGTTCCTTAACAAGTTTGTGGTTGTCTTCGTGGATGATATTCTGATCTTCTCAAAGGATGAGGAAGAACATGCTAGACATCTCAAGGAAGTGATGGATACGCTTAGAGCTCATCAGTTGAAAGCCAAGTTCTCCAAATGCCATTTTTGGAGAAGGGAAGTTCGGTTTTTTGGACATATAGTTTCTAAGCAAGGCATAGCTGTGGATCCCGCGAAAGTGGTTGCGGTTCAAGACTGGAAGACTCCTAGGAATGCAACAACCGAAGTAAGAAGCTTTCTCGGTCTGGCGGGCTACTATAGGAAGTTCATTAAGAACTTCGCTAAGATTTCAGCCCCTCTTACAAAGTTGACGAAGAAGAACTTAGTCTTTGCATGGGACTTAGAGTGTGAGCTTGCTTTTCAAAGGCTCAAGAGGACCCTTACCACAGCTCCAGTTTTGGCATTACCCGATGGCGGTAAGATGTTTACCGTGTACACTGATGCATGTGGCATGTGGTTAGGTGTTGTTCTGATGCAAGAAGGAAGAGTGATATGTTATGGGGGTAGGCAACTTAAAGTTCATGAAAAGAACTATCCCACTCATGATTTGGAGTTGGCGGCGATCGTCTTTGCACTCAAATCCTGACGCCACTATCTTCTAGGCGAAAGGTTTGAGTTATATACTGATCACAAGTCGCTCAAGTACCTCTTCTCGCAGAAAGATCTGAATCTAAGGCAGCAAAGGTGGATGGAATTCTTGGCATCGTATGACTTCGAGATAGCTTATACCCCTGGCAAGGGTAATGTTGTGGCAGATGCACTAAGCAGAAGAAGGTTGACTTTGAGTCCCTTGTTTATTGAGATGGAGAGCCTAGAGTTCTTGGCAACCTTTGATTTCACAACGGCTATTGAGTCGATGACGGGTTCGTTAGCATCTCTTGAGCTTAGACCTACACTTCTTGATCAAGTAGGGACTTCGCAGAAGGAAGACCCGCAGATAGTCGAGATCATGGACAAGTTGATTGGTGGTGAGACGTCTAGTCACCTTGCTAGATATACTATTGATGACAAGGGTTGGCTAAGGCGTGATGGAAGGCTATGTGTTCCACAAGTGGGAGACCTGGTGCATAAAGTTCTCGAAGAAGCGCATCACTCGAAGATGACTATACATCCTAGAGGAGATAAGATGTATAGGGATACGAAGCGCATTTTCTTTTGGGCTGGAATGAAGAAGGATGTGGCAGCGTATGTTTCAAAATGCATGGTGTGCCAACAAGTGAAAGCCGAGTCGAAGAAACCCGGTGGGCTATTACATCCATTGGAGGTCCCGCAATGGAAGTGGGAAAGTATCTCTATAGATTTTGTGGATGGATTGCCTAGGTCAAGGAAAGGGAATACGAGCATATGGGTCATAGTTGATAGACTTACGAAGAGTGCTCATTTCATTCCAGTGAAGAGCAAGAGGACCGCATCATGGCTAGCATCTGTTTATCTTCGAGAGATAGTGCGATTGCATGGAGTTCCTTCTTGCATAGTTAGCGATCGTGACCCAATCTTCACTAGCCAGTTCGGGAATAGTTTGCAAGAAGCGATGGGTACGCGATTGAATCTAAGTACAACCTATCACCCCCAGACGGATGGCCAAACCGAAAGGGTTTATAGAGTGCTAGAAGATCTTTTGAGGCTTTGTGTTCTTGACTTTGGTGGTACTTGGGAAGACCACCTTCCTCTTGTAGAGTTTGCTTATAATAATAGCTATCAAGCTAGCATAGGGATGGCACCATTTGAAGCTTTGTATGGGAGGCCGTGTAGGTCACCATCTTGTTGGTAGGAGACAACGGATAGGCTTATACTTGGGCCCGATATGATACGGGACACATCCGAGAAAGTTGAATTGGTGAGAAAACGAATGAAAACGGCCCAAGACAGACAGAAATCCTATGCTGACAAGCGAAGGACAGATTTGGAATTCGAAGTTGGAGATATGGTTTTCGTGAAGGTTTCTCCTTTGCGTAATGTGGTTCGTTTTGGAGCAGTTGGGAAGCTAGCACCAAGGTTCGTAGGACCCTTCCCTATCATAGAGAGAATTGGGAAGATGGCTTATAAGGTGGAATTGCCCGAGAAGCTGGCCGGAGTGCATAATGTCTTTCATGTCTCGCATCTCCGAAAATGCCTACATGAGTCCGCTGAGGTGGTTGAACCTAGCATCCTTGAAGACGTGGAGGTAGAGAAAGAGGCAACCTTGAGGAGAGCTCTGATTCGTATCTTGGGAACGGAGATCAAGAAGCTAAGGAATCGAGAAGTCAAATTGGTGAAGGTTCAGTGGAGTGAGGCCGAAGAGGATGCAACTTGGGAAACCGAGGAGAAGATACATGGGCTTTATCCATTTCTTTTTGAGGGTACATTCTCGATCCCTTTTCCTTTTTAGCATTGCTATCCATGTTTATCCTGTTTATCTTGTAACTTCGTCAATCTTGTCATGAGAACCTTAGGTAGAAACCCTTTGGATGAAACATGTATTTGAAACATGTTATGTTTGATGTTTGCAAGTGGTTGCAAGTGTTTGCAAGTGGATACTCGTGGATGCATGATACACGTTAGGCACTAAGATCGGCTCACACACTTTCATGTTGCATAGGCATGAGTGCTCATACTTATTCATGGATGAAACTTTTTATTCTATCACGTGGATGTTGCATATGGATGAATGTTATGTGCACACATGTAGATATTATGAATCATGCTAGGAATTTGCATACATATGGACTCATTACACTAACATACATATGCATTAAGGATGTTTACTGAATCAGTAACAACCTGATTTTCGCATTAGATATGTACATATACACACACCTTTGAATATGATCATACAACATTTAGAATTTGTTAAGGACAATGGTTACTTGTGGATGATGTTGTGAGTAGATGGATGAAGGATGGTAGGATACGTTCTTCCTAACTTAGAGATTTCGGGGATGAAATCCTTTAAGGAGGGGAGAATGAAACAACCCGTATTTTGAATAACATGATATAACATAAATCAAGGCAGAATTAAATGATAAAATCTGAATCAAGGGAAATGGGCTGTGCCATTGCGTTCATCTCGGAAAAATACGCGAAATAGAGTTCGAGTTTTTGGAAATCGGAGTCCGTATGACCAAGTTATGGCCCGTCAAAGTTATCAGAAAATTTCAAGTTCAAAAACAGTTCAAATTTGAATTCAGAATTCAAATTCAGCCAAGCAGGACAGGCGGGAAAATTCCCGCCACCCCCAAGTCGACTAGGGAGTCGACACACCCCAGGTGGTGTCGACTGCCCAGTCGACACCCCTATCGACTTGGGTGGTCGGCCAGTTTGGCCTGGGTGTACGTGACTTGTTCCTGAAGACATGCTTTAGGGCTGGTGACGGATTTTAATGGCTCAGATCTGAATTAGGGTTAATCCTATGGCCTAAACTAACCTAAACTTCTATAAAAGGACCCTAATACCTAGCCTAAACCATCATAAATCAATCCTACACCTAGGTTATGCCAAAATGTTTAATCATGGCCTCCACCCTCTTGTCATGGTCTCCATCTTCATTCATATGAGAGTTTCTAAGCTTGTTTGAGAGTTTCTAAGTTTGGTTCAAGGCCAAAGTTCAATCTTTCTTCATCAAAGCAAGGATCTTCTTCTTATTTCTCAAGGGTTTTCATTGGAGCTTATTATTTGGGGGTTTTTAGAGTTGCTAGTGGCTTCGTCTCAGTCTTATTTTATTTTATAAGTCTTCATAGCATTGTAAGCCCTATTCTACTCTTAGATTCTAACTATGAAGTTAAATATGACATGTTGCAAGTTTGAGTTTGGGCCTAAGTATGATTTTTGCTTTGATTCTATCATGTTATGAATAGATTTATTCTATGCAAGTTTGTAAAGCTATCACCTGGACTTTGTGCATAGAAAGCTATGAGCTTTGATTTGAAATGTTGCATAAAGCAACATAGAAACTCTCATAACCCTTATGTTATCTTGCATATGATGTTATATGCGAATCACTAGCTATCATCCTATGTTATTTATGACCATGTTTCACCTATTTTGCTAAAGTTTGATATCATGCATGTTTTGAGGCTTATAATGTAATATGCAAGTTTATGAACACATTTGCCTCATATGCCACCATGTTTAACTTGTGGCCAAACCTTATTAATTATGTCATGCTTCTAAGTTCCCTCCTTGAGATCTATTTGCGTTTATGCGAACTTACATGCGATGGGGTTACGTTATGGGTAAACTAAAATGACATAAAAACATGACTTGAAAAGATGACACAAAATATGACATGTGATTATGCTTGAAACATGAACATGAACTTGGACATGACTTATAGAAAACATGAGAATGGCCAACTCGAGGTTGGGTTTAGTTTGTAGCATAAATCTACCCGGAACCGACCGGCTTAACTAGTGGCTACAAGCAATAGGACCCAATGTGAGTAGTTGGTCATGTCGCACTTGAAACCCGAGGTTAGACTAAGTTGTGGTGTAAAGCTACCCGGACCCGCCCGACTTAACTAGTAACCACAACAAAGTCTAATGTGAGAGGTTGGGTGCATTAAATTAATTAATGCCACATGATAGGGTTAAGTCATGGACCACTTGAATACTTAACCAATTAAACACGATGGGTTGATAGGGTTAAGTCATGAACCTTGGGTACACTTAACCAACTTGATACTTGATTGGATAGGGTTAACCACGCTTAACCCGTTAGAAACCCTAGTTACGTGGTCCTTTTCACCAGTAACCCTCTTGGTTGTATCATGATACCCTAGGGACTAGGCTAGGGTGGGGCACGATTACTGGGCTGACATGTAAGCGACCAAAACGACGGCTGAGTAGGTGCACCGGTGTAGGTTCGGGCGGACTATGGTCGTGCACATATTCCGGAGTTGAAAAAGCAGGCACGGGCACCAGTAGGTTTAGACTGTGCGTGCTTGATGTTTGTCCGTGGTTGGCACCCTAGGGCTTGATACACCCTAGGGTGGACCTAGCACAGTTTGACTACACTTCGTGATTGGGCCGTATGAAACCGACACTTGACGAGTTAGGCTTTTAGGGAGCCGATCGACTAGACCGTGTTGTTGGACCTTGATTTAGGTCATCTCGTGATATTGGGCCAAGATTGGGCCAAGGGATCACTTCTTGTTTATACTTGACATGGGTTGGAATACTAGTACACTTGGTGCAAAAACTTAACCTTGTACATGCGATGCCACACTTGATCTATCTTGTTAACATTTCACCATGCCAGTTATCATCCTATGTTTCATCTCTGTTTTACATGTCCAGTTAACTTTATTAGTTTTTATACTAATAGTAGGTAGGACTTACCAGTCTTTTGACTGACCCATTTTCTTTCGCCTCTTTTCTTTCGTTTCCCCCCCAGGTTTTCAGGGTGGGAACACTAGCACCTAGCTTGGATCTTTAGCTGCTTTTCTAGATAGCTCATGTACGGTTTGGACTTGAGCTGACTATGACTTTATTCTACTTTGGGAATAGTTACTTTATGTTTTTTTTCCAGTTTTCAGTTTATGTTTCTAGACTTTGTTTTGTGGGAAAATAATGACCAAGTACTTTGATGTAACTTGACTATGGTTTTGAAATGCTAGTTTTCACCCGCTGCTTTATTTACTCTGTTTTTACTTATATGTTCTGTCTTGTGATATCTGCATGCATGTTTACCTTGTTTAACGCCCCTCTAAAGCTAGTGTGCTTGCAAGAATGACATTGGCGGAGGTGGGGTGTTACATTTGGTATCAGAGCATAAGGTTTTACTAGACCGGACAAAAGTTTTAAAACCCTTTTGAAAAACTATTTTCAAAACCAATTAAGTATTTTGTAAGAAAAGTCTAGTTTATTTTAAAAGGCTATTCCCCAAAAGCCATTAGCACTATCCTTTGTTTCCTCGTTCTGAATCTATCTTTTCCTTTTTTTCAGCATGGCCGATCTTAACCTTCCCGAGGGAGTAACCATTCCCGGATGGTTCCGGAGGTACTTGGTAGCTAGGGCCAACGATGTGGGCCCAGCAAACACCCCCACTGTAACTGAGGTTCCTCCTCCTCCTCAGCATCCACAAGCAGATTTCGCAAAGGTTTGCAAAGACTTTAAGGCGATGGGTGGCAAGAATTTTATTGGGACGGAGACTTTTGTTGAGGCGAGAAATTGGTTAAAAGAAACTGAAGATCTCTTCGCCATCTTTGATGTGGAAGATCGTAGAAAAGTTCTGTTGGCAGTATGTCTATTGAAAGAGGAAGCTGCTTATTGGTGGGAGGTCACCAACGCTACTAGGCCTATAGAGACTTGGGCCGACTTTAGGATGAGGTTTGGGCTTAAGTTCCTATCATCTGCTGAGGAGAATCTCTAAATGGAGAAGTTAATATCTTTGAAGCAAGGGGACATGACAGTGAGGGAGTATGTGAATAAGTTTAACCAGCTTGCTCAATTCGGTTTGGACATGGTTAATACTCCCCAGAAGAAGGCTTTACGCTTTGCACGAGGGTTGAATGAGCCATTACAAGGTTTAGCCATGTCTCATATACCCATGGGGGCCACTTTTGAAAGCCTAGTGGACATGGCATTGCTTCAGGGAGATGATAAGAATGGCAAGAAAGAAGTCAATCCTAATGAGACTCAAACCAAGAAGGCAGACTCCAAGTGGGGACGAAATCAGAGCAATCAGAACAACAAGAACAACAAGGGTAATAAGGCCAACAACAACAAGGCAAAGGACACAAGAAAGTGCAACTTCTGTGGGATTGTTGGGCACATAGCCAAGGATTGCAGGAAGAAGAAGAGGAAGTTGGGCGAATGCTTTCATTATGGAGAGACTGGACACTTTAGCAAGGATTGCCCTAAGAAGCAAGGACAAGGGCAAGGGCAGACTCAGCGTGCAGGACCTTCTGGAGGGCAAGTGCATGCTCTCAACACTGCTCCAGTTCAGGACCGAGGTAGTATTTCTGTAGAAATTCTAGTTTACATTTCTGATTTTCTTGTTCGCACTTTATTTGATTCTGGCGCATCGCATACCTTTATTTCTTCTGACATTGTTGAAAGTTTGTACCTAAGTACTAGTATAGTTGAGGATCCCGTTAGTGTTTCAAATCCAATTGGGGGTTCCGCCCATCTATCTATGATTTGTATGGATTTGAGGATTTCTATCTTGACCGTAGAATTCACGTGTAATGCTTATGTTCTCGGGTTCATGGGATACGGGTTGATTTTGGGCATGGATTGGTTGTCCAGTTATGGAGTCATTCTCGATTGTGAGCATAGGGTGGTGAGGCTCATGACTCGCCTCGGTAATACCCTAGAGATTTCTTGCAACCCGCTGGATCCCGTCATGTTATGTTATCTTGAATCTCTTGACTCGTCCATCGATGATCTGCAATCTGTAAGGGTGGTCCGAGAATATCCTGATGTCTTTGAAGAGGTTAAGGGGTTACCCCCTAAACGAGAGATAGATTTCTGCATTTATCTTGTTGATAATGCCAAGCCAGTTTCATTGCCCGTTAGGCACATGGCCCCGCGAGAAAGAAGAGAGCTCAGTTAGCAAATCAAGGAGTTGCTTGAGAAGAATTTTATTAGGCGAAGCATTTCTGAATGGGGTGCTCCTGTGGTGTTCGCTACTAAGGCGGATGGTTCGCTTCATCTATGTGTTGATTATCGAGAGTTGAACAAGCTGACAAAGAAGAATAGGCACCCGTTACCGAGGATTGATGACCTCTTTGACCAGCTTGTTGGTGCTTTTGTTTTCTCTCAGCTCGATCTAGCCACCGGATTCCATCAGCTTAGAGTGGCTGAGGATAGTATTGGTAAGACTGCGTTTAGGACTCCAGATGGATTCTTTGAATGGCTTGTTATGCCATTCGGTTTGACTAATGCACCCGCCTACTTCGTAGATTTGATGAGTAGGGTGTTCAGGGAGTTCCTTAACAAGTTTGTGGTTGTCTTCGTGGATGATATTCTGATCTTCTCAAAGGATGAGGTAGAACATGCTAGACATCTCAAGGAAGTGATGGATACGCTTAGAGCTCATCAGTTGAAAGCCAAGTTCTCCAAATGCCATTTTTGGAGAAGGGAAGTTCGGTTTCTTGGACATATAGTTTCTAAGCAAGGCATAGCTGTGGATCCCGCGAAAGTGGTTGCGGTTCAAGACTGGAAGACTCCTAGGAATGCAACCGAAGTAAGAAGCTTTCTTGGTCTGGCGGGCTACTATAGGAAGTTCATTAAGGACTACGCTAAGATTTCAGCCCCTCTTACTAAGTTGACGAAGAAGAACTTAGTCTTTGCATGGGACTTAGAGTATGAGCTTGCTTTTCAAAGGCTCAAGAGGACCCTTACCACAGCTCTAGTTTTGGCATTACCCGATGGCGGTAAGATGTTTACCGTGTACACCGATGCATGTGGCACGGGGTTAGGTGCTGTTCTGATGCAAGAAGGAAGAGTGATATGTTATGGGTGTAGGAAACTTAAAGTTCATGAGAAGAACTATTCCACTCATGATTTGGAGTTGGCGGCGATCGTCTTTGCACTCAAATCCTGGCGCCACTATCTTCTAGGCGAAAGGTTTGAGTTATATACTGATCACAAGTCGCTCAAGTACCTCTTCTCGCAGAAAGATCTGAATCTAAGGCAGCAAAGGTGGATGGAATTCTTTGCATCGTATGACTTCGAGATAGCTTATACCCCTGGCAAGGGTAATGTTGTGGCAGATGCACTAAGCAGAAGAAGGTTGACTTTGAGTCCCTTGTTTGTTGAGATGGAGAGCCTAGAGTTCTTGGCAACCTTTGATTTCACAACGGCTGTTGAGTCGATGACGGGTTCGTTAGCATCTCTTGAGCTTAGACCTACACTTCTTGATCAAGTAGAGACTTCGCAGAAGGAAGACCCGCAGATAGTCGAGATCATGGACAAGTTGATTCGTGGTGAGACGTCTAGTCACCTTGCTAGATATATTATTGATGACAAGGGTTGGCTAAGGCGTGATGGAAGGCTATGCGTTCCACAAGTGGGAGACTTGGTGCATAAAGTTCTCGAAGAAGCGCATCACTCGAAGATGACTATACATCCTGGAGGAGATAAGATGTATAGGGATATGAAGCGCATTTTCCTTTGGGCTGGAATGAAGAAGGATGTGGCAGAGTATGTTTCAAAGTGCATGGTGTGCCAACAAGTGAAAGCCAAGTCGAAGAAACCCGGTGGGCTATTACATCCATTGGAGGTCCCGCAATGGAAGTGGGAAAGTATCTCTATGGATTTTGTGGATGGATTGCCTAGGTGAAGGAAAGGGAATACGAGCATATGGGTCATAGTTGATAGACTTACGAAGAGTGCTCATTTCATTCCAGTGAAGAGCAAGAGGACCACATCATGGCTAGCATCTGTTTATCTTCGAGAGATTGGAGTTCCTTCTAGCATAGTTAGCGATCGTGACCCAATCTTCACTAGCCAGTTCTGGAATAGTTTGCAAGAAGCGATGGGTACGCGATTGAATCTAAGTATAGCCTATCACCCCCAGACGGATGGCCAAACCGAAAGGGTAAATAGAGTGCTAGAAGATCTTTTGAGGCTTTGTGTTCTTGACTTTGGTGGTAATTGGGAAGACCACCTTCCTCTTGTAGAGTTTGCTTATAATAATAGCTATCAAGCTAGCATAGGGATGGCACCATTTGAAGCTTTGTATGGGAAGCCGTGTAGGTCACCATCTTGTTGGTGGGAGACAATGAATAGGCTTATACTTGGGCCCGATATGATACGGGACACATCCGAGAAAGTTGAATTGGTGAGAAAACGGATGAAAACGGCCCAAGACAGACAGAAATCCTATGCTGACAAGCGAAGGACGGATTTGGAATTCGAAGTTGGAGATATGGTTTTCGTGAAGGTTTCTCCTTTGCGTAATGTGGTTCGTTTTGGAGCAGCTGGGAAGCTGGCACCAAAGTTCGTAGGACCCTTCCCTATCATAGAGAGAATTGGGAAGATGGCTTATAAGGTGGAATTGCCCGAGAAGCTGGCCGGAGTGCATAATGTCTTTCATGTCTCGCATCTCCGAAAGTGCCTACATGAGTCCGCTGAGGTGGTTGAACCTAGCATCCTTGAAGACGTGGAGGTAGAGAAAGATGCAACCTTGAGGAGAGCTCTGATTCGTATCTTGGGAACGGAGATCAAGAAGCTAAGGAATCGAGAAGTCAAATTGGTGAAGGTTCAGTGGAGTGAGGCCGAAGAGGATGAACTTGGGAAACCGAGGAGAAGATACATGGGCTTTATCCATTTCTTTTTGAGGGTACATTCTCGATCTCTTTTCCTTTTTAGCATTGCTATCATGTTTATCCTGTTTATCTTGTAACTTCGTCAATCTTGTCATGAGAACCTTAGGTAGAAACCCTTTGGATGAAACATGTATTTGAAACATGTTATGTTTGATGTTTGCAAGTGGTTGCAAGTGTTTGCAAGTGGATACTCGTGGATGCATGATAAACGTTAGGCACTAAGATCGGCTCACACACTTTCATGTTGCATAGGCATGAGTGCTCATACTTATTCATGGATGAAACTTGTTATTCTATCACGTGGATGTTGCATATGGATGAATGTTATATGCACACATGTAGATATTATGAATCATGCTAGGAATTTGCATACATATGGACTCATTACACTAACATACATATGCATTAAGGAGGTTTACTAAATCAGTAACCACCTGATTTTTGCATTAGATAAGTGCATATACACACACCTTTGCATATGATCATACAGCATTTAGAATTTGTTAAGGACAATGGTTACTTGTGGATGATGTTGTGAGTAGATGGATGAAGGATGGTAGGATACGTTCTTCCTAATTTAGAGATTTCGGGGACGAAATCCTTTAAGGAGGGGAGAATGTAACAACCCGTATTTTGAATAACATGTTATAACATAAATCAAGGTAGAATTAAATGATAAAATCTGAATCAAGGGAAACGGGCTGTGCCATTGCGTTCGTCTCGGAAAAATACGCGAAATAGAGTCTGAGTTTTCGGAAATCGGAGTCCGTATGACCAAGTTATGGCCCGTCAAAGTTATCAGAAAATTTCAAGTTCAAAAACAGTTCAAATTTGAATTCAGAATTCAAATTCAGCCAAGCAGGACAGGCGGGAAAATTCCCGCCACCCCCAAGTTGACTAGGGAGTCGACACACCCCAGGTGGTGTCGACTGCCCAGTCGACACCCCTGTCGACTTGGGTGGTCGGCCAGTTTGGCCTGGGTGTACCTGACTTGTTCCTCAAGACATGCTTTAGGGCTGGTGACGGATTTTAATGGCTCAGATCTGAATTAGGGTTAATCCTATGGCCTAAACTAACATAAACTTCTATAAAAGGACCCTAATACCTAGCCTAAACCATCATAAATCAATCCTACAACCAGGTTATAACAAAATGTTTAATCATGGCCTCCACCCTCTTGTCATAGTCTCCATCTTCATTCATATGAGAGTTTCTAAGCTTGTTTGAGAGTTTCTAAGTTTGATTCAAGGCCAAAGTTCAATTTTTCTTCATCAAAGCAAGGATCTTCTTCTTATTTCTCAAGGGTTTTCATTGGAGCTTATTATTTGGGGGTTTTTAGAGTTGCTAGTGGCTTCGTCTCAATCTTATTTTATTTTATAAGTCTTCATAGCATTATAAGCCTTATTCTACTCTTAGATTCTAACTATGAAGTTAAATATGACAAGTTGCAAGTTTGAGTTTGGGCCTAAGTAAGATTTGTGCTTTGATTCTATCATGTTATGAATAGATTTATTCTATGCATGTTTGTAAAGCTATCACCTTGACTTTGTGCATAGAAAGCTATGAGCTTTGATTTGAAATGTTGCATAAAGCAACATAGAAACTCTCATAACCCTTATGTTATCTTGCATATGATGTTATATGCGAATCACTAGCTATCATCCTATGTCATTTATGACCATGTTTCACCTATTTTGCTAAAGTTTGATATCATGCATGTTTTGAGGCTTATAATATAATATGCAAGTTTATGAACACATTTGCCTCATATGCCACCATGTTTAACTTGCGGCCAAACCTTATTAATTATGTCATGCTTCTAAGTTTCCTCTTTGAGATCTATTTGCGTTTATGCGAACTTACATGCGATGGGGTTACGTTATGGGTAAACTAAAATGACATAAAAACATGACTTGAAAAGATGACACGAAATATGACATGTGATTATGCTTGAAATATGAACATGAACTTGGACATGACTTCTAGAAAACATGAGAATGGCCAACTCGAGGTTGGGTTGAGTTTGTAGCATAAATCTACCCGGAACCGACCGGCTTAACTAGTGGCTACAAGCAATAGGACCCAATGTGAGTAGTTGGTCATGTCGCACTTGAAACCCGAGGTTAGACTAAGTTGTGGTGTAAAGCTACCCGGACCCGCCCGGCTTAACTAGTAACCACAACAAGGTCTAATGTGAGAGGTTGGGTGCATTAAATTAATTAATGCCACATGATAGGGTTAAGTCATGGACCACTTGAATACTTAACCAATTAAACACGATGGGTTGATAGGGTTAAGTCATGAACCTTGGGTACACTTATCCAACTTGATACTTGATTGGATAGGGTTAACCACGCTTAACCCGTTAGAAACCCTAGTTACGTGGTCCTTTTCACCAGTAACCCTCTTGGTTGTATCATGATACCCTAGGGACTAGGCTAGGGTGGGGCACGATTACTGGGCTGACATGTAAGCGACCAAAACGACGGCTGAGTAGGTGCGCCGGTGTAGGTTCAGGCGGACTATGGTCGTGCACCTAGTCCGGAGTTGAAAAAGCAGGCACGGGCACCAGTAGGTTTAGACCGTGTGTGCTTGATGTGTGTCCGTGGTTGGCACCCTAGGGCTTGATACACCCTAGGGTGGACCTAGCACAGTTTGACTACACTTCGTGATTGGGCCGTATGACACTGACACTTGACGAGTTAGGCTTTTAGTGAGCCGATCGACTAGACCGTGTTGTTGGACCTTGATTTAGGTCATCTCGTGATATTGGGCCAAGGGATCACTTCTTGTTTATACTTGACATGGGTTGGAATACTAGTACACTTGGTGCAAAAACTTAACCTTGTACATGCGATGCCACACTTGATCTATCTTGTTAACATTTCACCATGCCAGTTATCATCCTATGTTTCATCTCTGTTTTACATGTCCAGTTAACTTTATTAGTTTTTATACTAATAGTAGGTAGGACTTACCAGTCTTTTGACTGACCCATTTTCTTTCGCCTCTTTTCTTTCGTTCCCCCCCCACCCCCCCCCCCCCAGGTTTTCAGTGTGGGAACACTAGCACCTAGCTTGGATCTTTAGCTGCTTTTCTGGATAGCTCATGTACGGTTTGGACTTGAGCTGGCTATGGCTTTATTCTACTTTGGGGATAGTTACTTTATGTTTTTTTTTTTCAGTTTTCAGTTTATGTTTCTAGACTTTGTTTTGTGAGAAAATAATGATCAAGTACTTTGATGTAACTTGACTATGGTTTTGAAATGCTAGTTTTCACCCGCTGCTTTATTTACTCTGTTTTTACTTATATGTTCTGTTTTGTGATATCTGCATGCATGTTTACCTTGTTTAACGCCCCTCCAAAGCTAGTGTGCTTGCAAGAGTGACATTGGCGGAGGTGGGGTGTTACAATTGTGGACTAAAATAATTGGGCTGTCTGGACATGGATTCAACGCTGAGACGAATACCATACATTGGCCTTCTGAAAAATGGGATGATGTCATTCAGGCAAGTTCATCATTTTGTAATACTAACTTTATTATTTTTTTCACACTTTGAAAATAATTTATCGTTTTTACTGCACTTAACAACAACATCCTAAAGCACGAAAATTTAGACATAATCATTTATAAAATGTTGACATGTTGAAGGAGATATTTGATAGTACTATTGCAAAAGGAGGATACGCATGGTCATCTGCATCATCTAATCCACCTTCTGATACAGACAATGCTCAACCAGAAGATGAAAATAGAAATGAAGTTAATGCAGAGGTAGAAGAAGAACGTTTGCCTACTTATGTGGAAGATGAGTTTTTTGAAGGTGTCACAGTAACTGGAGCGCAAAATAGTCCACCTAATAGATAGGCAGATGATAATGACTCACCTAACTTCAAACCTAGTTCGTCTACGAGAAGAAAACGCAACAGTTCAAGTGGTGAACCAGTGGATAAACAAATTGAAGATTTAATTGGAGTTATTAAAAGCCAATTTGAAAAGGAGGAGGCTGCAAATGGACGTTCAATCGATGTTGTAATTGTTGCATTAAAGGAATTAAGGGACATGAGTGTTATATTTCAGCAGGAGTATATGAAAGCTAAGATATTATTTTGTGACAAACAAGAGTTGAGGGTAGCTTTTTTGGATGAGGAGAGCATAGTTAACAGACTTGAATTTTTAAATTATGTATTAGATGTTTAAAAATGATTTTCTTGTTATGGTGGAGATGTTGGACTTTTTAGGTTTTATTTTGAAATGAATAATTGTTTAGAGTTGAACTAGTTATGTTTGCTTAGCATGTTGTATTTAGGTATGTCTTTGACATTTTCATGAATAAAATTGAAGTTATGTTTGGCTTTTATTTCATACATATTTCATTTTGGATATGATGCTTATATGGTAATACGTAGTGATGATATTTAGTTATATTATGATTGTCTTTCATCATTTTAATATATGATCTTTAAGTAATAAAGAAATGTTATATTTTGTTATTTCAGGATGATGTCTAAAGAAAGGCTGTTAATGATGTTGTTAGCACTTTCAGCATTACTTAAGAACAAGAAAAATAAAAATGCTAGACAAAAGGTTCTAATTTCATCCCTTTCTGGAAAAGAGTACATGAAAGAGCTCTTGAATGGTCCTTCGGTTGTGATGTATGATAGATTTAGAATGGATAAATCATCATTTTTAAAGCTGTGTTGTTACTTTCGAGAAAAGAATTGGCTTCACACTACACCAAAACAACAAATTTGGCGCACCGCGATGTAGAGATTTGATACGGCTTTAAGCCATATCAAATTTGATAAGGCTCTTAACCGTGTTAAATTTCTTTGCTAGCCCTCTACCTATCCACAACTTCCTCAACCCCTTTAATCTAACCGTTGATCTTGAAGACTTTGGATCGTTCCATTTAATACTGATTTACCCCGTATCAAATCAGATCATATTTTTTTCCCCGTTGATTTTCGTTTCTCACAAACCCAAAAATAGATTGGCCGCTACTTTTCTAATTATCTTTTCCCCATCTTCCCCCTCTGGATGAAAAAAAACCCTACGTACGAAAATAAAATCCTCTCTTCCTCAGTAAGATTCGCTGCGGCTAATGAAGAAGCATTTGTTACTACTTTCATTTTGAAAAATCCCTAACCCTTCGCCTTTGTGTGGTTTCGTTACCTAGGGTTTTCCTACCATGCTGGAATCAAGCGGAATGTTTTAATTTTTCCAGCTCTAACCCTAGAAGGCTTGAATCGATGTGAGTTTTAATTTATTTTCTGTATAGTTTTATTAGACAGTGATCATTGGTGATTATGTGTTATAGTTGAATTATTGGTAAACCCTTGGTGTATTTTTAGATCGATTAACTAGTCTTTGAACAAAACTTGTAAATACTTGTTATATTACACCATCAAATGTTTAGATTTAATGCGGTGTAGTTGGTTAAGAGGCTGGCAAGAATATGTTGGATATATCTGTGACAATTCCTACTTGAATGGTACAAGCTCCTCTAAGACCAGGAAAGATAGATAATTCTAAGCTTGTCTTATATGAAACCGAGCAAAGTACTGGAAGTACTCTTAGAAAAAACCTATAGGAAGGAGAAGTTTACATATGAGTGCCTCTTGAAGTATGGAAGAAACTTCATGAATGGTAATATGTAATTTGAATCAAAGTCTTGTCGATTATTATTTGTTTCCACGTTTACCAGCAGATTCGGTACACATAAAACCCTTCCAGCCGTGGAAGTATTAAGGTCTTGGATAGGGTATCAATACTTTACAGTCTTTTACTTCACAGCAACTTGCTTATATGTCTGTTGTAAATATTGATTCTGTTGGAAATCCATCTTTCATTTTAGCCATGCCAATCCTATTTGGGATGGATGAGTCTAAGACATTATTACACACACTAGCATATCACGTTATCACGTTTTTATTGTATGCCAGTCCTACCAAGAATGGAAAGATGACACAGTATAATGATAAAAGATTTAACTTAATTGACCTTTCTTGTACTATAATCGAAGTGTCCAACATTGATGTAATGCATTATCTAATGTATAAGAGGCCACTGGTGGCTTTTTTGTAGCAAGTGATGATATATCAACTGAGAAAATATGTTATAATATTAAAACTAATGGAGGAACACTGAACCATGTCTAGAGTTTGTGATATCAAAAGTACATCTGTTACATAAGAATGTTTGATTTCAAAGATTCAACCCACAACCAACGATCTTGGTATAGGAAGAGACTTTACTGCTGACCATTCACCAATATATACTATATCTTACTTGATATCTTTGGCATTGAACATTATATTATTGAAGCATAAGGGAAACAAAAAGAAGGATGATATCAAACTGAAGCTCCTTACATGCTCTTTTTGGAAGGGCGGCTGCATCCAACACATCGGACACGTCCAAACAACAAAACTGGGTATTTACCTCGTTCCGTTGACGTTCGACGCATCGGATGCATCCGACTCCAATAGGTTTTTTTTAATTCTCCTCCTTGACTAGTCCGTTTAACCTATAAATAATCTGTTTAACCCATAAATACCATGTTTGACTTATAAACTAAAATAATCCGTTTGACATATAAACTAAAATATCACATTTAAATGCCCTATTTAAATCCTTTGTTTGACGCCGCGAACACATTCCATGTTTACCATTCAACTCCATTTAAACACTCCGCTAAAATGGTTCGTTACCGTTTACCATAAATGCACACTAAGTAAACATGCTTCATATAAGTGTAAAGACTAATTATTACTGTCTGAACTTTGGCTGAAAATTAAAATTGCAAAGGACAGTATCATTCAAACAAGAAATTTATGCATAATGGATTGAACCCTTATATTTGAATATGTACGTACCTACAACCGCCTTGCTACAAATCAATCAGTTAGCAGCAGAATTAGTTGTTGTCAGTAATGAGAAATGGGTAAGAAGCACAAATCAATTACAAATCCAACTGTAATTGGGTAAATTCGGTAATAAAGAAACCAACAGGTGGAGTGAAAGAACTGAATTAGGTTAATAGAAAAAGGAAAGGAAAATTAACGCATACCAGTTTATTTCGCACTGTGGCCTTGATATTCATAGCTTTATATTTGAATTCAAGATTCCAAGAGCTAATATTAATGAAGATATTGGTTTCATGTTCCATTATACATAATTATCAACATAATATATTAGCATTTTGCAATTATTGCAGGATCTTTGAGTAATGATTCTGATTAAACAAAGAAAGAAAGAAGAATGCTGGATGGCTCATTATGTTGTTACAATTTACAAGCATGGTATTGAAATATGTTAATAGAGTTATGATGTTATTATTTAGAACTACTGAACTTTTCAGCATTCTTATCAGGTATTTTATGAATAATCTGTTCTCCTTTCCTTATTATTATTATTATTATCTACTTTATACTTAATTGTGGTATACATTTATTTATAATGCTTTAAGTGTGAAAATTGTATTCCATGCAATAGATTTTTAGCTGATGTTCGACCAAAAACTGGAAAATACTTCAAAAAAATAAAAATAAAAAGATCAGAAGAAAGACAATGGTTTTGAAATTTGGATGCAAAAAGTAACAGAAGTTTCTGCTCCTTTAATTGTAACTATTTGTTAACTTGATCAAAGACGCCAATTAAAGTGACAGATAAAATTGATTGGTTTTGCACTGTATATCTCAAAAATGGAGGTTCTGTGCAGTAAAAAAGTAAGTATGAGACATCATATATCATATATGAGTTGTATATGTATATCCCAGGTCTTCCACAGTTTCTGCTCTATGAGAAGTCAAAGTGAACACTAAGATACATTAATATATATGGAAAATACTTTTTAGAGCGACCTGATTCTATCTATAACATTGTAAAACAACTCATATGTAGACAGACAGAAAGTTACTTTCCAAGCTAATATGGACGATTCCTGGGATGGTTACTCTGGAGTGAATATCGAAACATGTATTTATTTTTGTTTTTGTCACAGACTTGTTTATGTTGCAGTAGAAAACCGAAAAGGACCATTAATGCTCTAACAATTTCTCAAGTTTTAATAATAGAAAAGTGAATGGTTTATCAGTTATCAGTATAATTTATATAATTCTGGTTTCGCTTTTATTATATAATTCTGGTTTCGTTGGCCTTCCTCATGGACTATCAGTTATCAGTATAATTTATACATGATGTGCAGGCGCTGCGAATTGGGGAGAACAAAGAAGTTCGTGTTAATGGAAAGACTCTGGGTTCCCGTATCAGACCTCCTCCCTTTCCCTGAGCCGTAGCAGTATGAGAATGGACATATGGTGAATACCAATCATTCTAGCTCTAGTCTTCCAGTTTCTTCACTAACTGATCATCGTAAGTTGTGTGAATTTTATTCGCGTTGAAGTTCCAAAAATTTCATGTTCATATAATAGTAACTCAAAACCCAGTTTCTGCTTTATGGTTCTTCTTCAGATCTCAAAAGCTGTTGAATTAAGAATGACACTACATGTATTTTTCTTTGTAATGGTTATTCAAACAACATGTAAAATTCTGCTCAAAATTGTAGTATTTATTTAACCAAACTTTTCTAATCTGAAACCTTTTGTAAGACCTGGATTGGCCCACCACAAGTCATGAGGTCTATGGGGGTTGAAAATAATTTGTTTTCCGAGGTCTTAAACCGATGCATTTTCAGCTTATGTTTCACCTCTCGAAAAAAATCTCCTCCCTGATCACCTCTCGAAAATTTAGGCTCCTTCAACAGAGTACTTTCTTGCTTCATAGCTATTTTTGGTGGTTCTCTTGAAGGTGGAGGTAGCTTGGATGGTCGGGTACGGAGATTGATGCCAGATATATTTACAAACCCAGCATCGTAATAAGGTACATTCACACTAGATTCTGAATTGTTGCTGGATGAGCGCGAGTGACTCTTCATATGCACAGATGTAACTTCATTGTGTATCGATACTGACATATAAATTGTTGAACAAGAGAACAACTGCTTTATGAAAATTTTGAACAGTTTGGAGAAGCTTCATCGTGATGTGGTACTCTTTCATTTACTCTTAATGTTTTTTAGAGTCATTTCAACTTCTTTCAGTAAGATCTAACATAAATTCCACGCCTAGATAACTAAATGATTAAAATCTGTATGTTTTAAGATCTTACTAAGAACTAACCTTGTTACTTCGGTGGAAGTAAACCCAGATAGGTACATTAGTTACTTAGAAGTGGAGTAGCTTGGACATAGTATACACACAAGAGTGATATGCTTTTTTTTATTTTGTCTATGTGTTGGTTGTTTGGCAAAATGATCTAAACACATATCGACCATTAACTGTTTGAGTTGGCATAGCAACCTTTTTTATGTTGATTCTAAGTAATTCTCATGTCCGTATATCCTGCAGCTTCACAAAATGATCTGAAGGGCACTGTTTGGGAGGATGGAAAAAAGGTATAACTGCTGATACACACCTTTTGCTGTAAGTAAGCCGATTTAATTTCAGTTTTGGGCCATTGATGGTTAACTAGAATCAATATAATTTTTTTGGTATTTATCTATGTGTGTTACATTTAGTGCAAAATTTATATGTTAATATGACATGCACATTTGCCGGTTTGTTGTATTCAAAAGTACTTGCTATGTAAGCATGATGCGTTTAACATTGAAGTAATTTTAGTGCAGTCATTTTTGAGTACACCGATATATTTTTTGATGGGATCCAAATGATCTATTAATTAATAGAGGGCAACATTTAGGAGTACACTGCAATTGCTTGCTGTTCCGAACAGCAAGCTCTTAGGCTTGCTGTTCCGGAACAGCAAGCCATTGCTGTTCTGAACAGCAGGTTTGCTGTTCGGAACAACAATGGCTTGTTGTTCTGGAACAGCAAGCCTTGCTGTTCGGAACAGCAAGCAATTGCGGTTCCGAGCAGCAATTGATTAAGGTACCTACGGTTCAAATTAGAGTTTTTTTTTTAAATATATATAAAAAACTAGAACACCGATTAGTTATGTATGGGAGAAGGTGCAACGAAATTTTAAAATTAGATGAGTTCCCCGAACAAAAATGTAAAGAAGTACAAAGCTCGATGCATTTACGAGTGACGACAACATATACAATGCAATAGATGTGTTTAAGTAATTCTTGAAAATACAAGAAATCAAGAAAGTAATTCTGAAAAATATTCCAAAAAAAAGCAGTAATAAAAATTAAAAAATAATGCAAAAAATGTATAACCTGCTATGCTTTTTTAAGGAAGAGAATACTGTGGAAAAAATGGAACAACACTTGTGTTTTGCTTTCAAATGATGTGCATGTTGACTAGGAGAAATTAGTGTAGACCACCTGGTTTGATGTTGTGATTCGGGGAACTCTCTTTATATCATAAAATTTGATACATCTGTTCAAGTAGTTTTAAAGCTGTTTTGGCTTGGTCAGAATGTGGGTTTGAGTTTGTATATGTCAACATAATCATCCAAAAACAGCTTCACATTTTTAGTGGCATTTTAAAAGAATTGAAACGTAATGAACATTGATTTTGGAATTTCGCTTAAACTACACAACTATAGATATTTGATATAAGTTTTTTATTTCGTGATTTTATTTATATTGTGCAGATACAAATTTAATTGATAAAAATTTGTTTAATCTGCATTTTAGTTAAAGTTTAATTTCAAATCATTGATACCATGACTAAGAAACAATAAAATGTCAGTTTATGAAATGAAATATTATAAGTTCTTAATGTCCTTGAATAGCAATTTTCTATATCATGATTGCATGCCTTCGGCATGGCAGGTATTATAGTTCTTAATGTTCTTGAATTTCTGCTTATCAAAATTTGATGATCCCATATTTACATCTTCATCAAGTTTACTTGCATTTAGCATTGACTGTCATTTACTTGAAAATAGCATTTTTCAAGTAACAAGTTTTTTTTTTTTTTTTGGCAGTCACTTGTGACAGACACGATACATCTGGGATCCTCAGATGACATTGAATGAAGTTATATAGCGAAATGGATTTAGCCTGCACTCAATATCATGGACAAGTTTGGTTATAATGTAAGGTTGCTTAGTGTATTATTTTCCAAATAACATGATAGTTTTTCTTTTTCTGATTTATTGAATTATCATCTTAGAGTGGCATTTGTATGATATCGTAGAACTGTCCAAAGCATTTGCAACAGAGTATTATGTCCTGCGACTTTTATCTAAATGATGGTCGGACTTAGTGTGGAAAAAAAAGATGAATCTCTATCAAATGGATTTCAAGCAAAGTTTTGAAGCTGTCATGTATTTTGTTGGACCGGAAGCTACAGGGTAAAGTCTTTGTTGATGAATTATGTAAGCTATAGGGCTTTAGGGTAATGTTTTGAAGCTGTCATGAATTATGTAAGCTGAGTTTATGAATGACTAGTCTTGTTACAATATTGTATGATGATGAAAGCAGAATTGATGCATGCCAACAAATTATAATTTTTTTAATATTTTTTTTAAATTTGATACGGTCTAAAGCCTTATCAAATTGATACGGTCTAAAGCCGTATCAAATTATCAATTTGATACGGCTTCAGGCCGTATCAATTCGATAATTTGATAAGGCTTTAGACCGTATCAATTTTTTAATTTGATACGGTTTTAAACCGTATCAAAGCAACAGAGACGCCATTTTTTGATACGGCTTAAAACCGTATCAAATTCATTTTGATACGGCCATAAACACTGCCAAATTGGCATTTTTGGTGTAGTGTCAGGATAGTAAATATGTTGAAGTTGAAGAGAAAATGACAATGTTTTTATCCACTATATGCCATAACGTTAGAAATCGGATTATTAGATATCGTTTTCAACATTCAGGTCAAACGGTTAGTAAGTATTTTCATGAGGTATTGACGGCTATGAGAGACTTTGCTCGAGAAATGATACTTCCGCCAGATTTTGACAAACCAATTGAAAATATACAGTCTCATGAACAACTAAGAGAAGGTCCTTTCAAAGGTGCAATCGGGGCATTGGATGGTACACTAATAGATGCAAATATTCCATTACGTGAACAAATTCCATTCAGAGGCAGAGGCCGGGGTAACTGCTATCAAAATGTAATGGCCGTATGCGATTTCGATATGAAATTTGTCTATGTGATGGCAGGATGAGAAGGAGTAGCTCATGATTCAAGGGTGCTCAATGAAACAATTCGTAATCCTGCTAATAACTTTCCTATACCTCCATTATGTAAGTAAATTACACAAGTTTACGTTTAAAACGAACTGATGTTGTATTATGCTTATTTTTTCCTCTTCTGTTACAGATAAGTATTACCTTTGTGACGCGGCTTACGCAAATACCAGAGGATTTCTATCGCCATATCGGAACACACATTATTGGTTGAACAGTTACAGAAACAACTCTGCGACAAATATAAAAGAAAAATTTAATCATGCACACGCGCGATTAAGAAAGGTCATCGAACGAAGTTTTGGTGTTTTAAAGAAAAGATTCCCCATTTTAAGTAAAATGCCTCCATATAAATTTTCTGATCAAAGAGATATTGTTATCGCATGCATGGCAATACACAACTTTCTACGTCGAGTCTCGCTTGATGATGAATTATTTTTGGAAGCTGAGCAAGAAGAAGATGCCACAACTGAGGAAACAAGCAATGGAATTGATAATCAAGAACCACCACAGGCTCCACCAACTTACAATGAAGTGTTTTCATCCGAGTCACAATCTTTTATGTCAAATTTGCGTGATGAAATTGCAAATCTTCTCTAGTTTTTTTTAATTTAGTCGTACTATTAATAAGTTGCTTTGATTTTTATTTCGTGGAGGCATTCAACGAAAAATATTTCCATTTGTAGTATGTAATAACTCAAGACTAGTAATTTCATTGGTCATGTCGAATAATACACGAATTAACCATACATGGCAAATTTGTCAGCTAACAAGTTATTACAAAAAACCAAATTTACAATTAGCACGTAATCAAACAACATTTTCACAATCAGCAATCAATATTCAGCAATCAACATTCAGCATTCAGCAATTATCATTCAGCATTCAGCATTCAACAATCAGCAATCAGCAATTTTAACAAACAATACCTAAGGCAGATTCTCTTTTGTAGCGGAGCACATCAACACCAATAAAAATCTCCCATATTATAAAGGAAAAAAAATCAAATGAGTAACAAAAGTCAAATTAGAAGAGAATAGTACTTGCAAAACACAATGTTTGCTAACTGAAATTTAATGAAAAGCATAAACTTGCACCTGCAAATTAACGCACACGGTTTTGCTGATGCCCACTGCAAATAAGGAGGGAAAAAAACGGTGGTACAACTAGGTAAAATTGACGGTTGAATTATTGAATTGAAGGTCTAACATTTGATTCATGCACAACCTAGGTCTAATTGAGTTTCCGATAGCAATGGTCCATGGTTTGGGTTTTTCCGAGGGACTGCTGTTGGTATGGTCATGATAAGAGTGCTCTATGGTGCTCACTTCTTCCCTCAAATATCTTTGCTGACATTTAATCTGAAATGTTCTGCAGATAGCTGGAGGACTCTGTGACAATCTTCTAACCTGCATTGTCCGAGCATGGGACTACAGCAAACCTTTATACGTTGCTCCTGCCATGAATACATTTATGTGGAACAACCCTTTTACAAATATTCATCTGAACAGCCTTAAAGAACTCGGTGTAACCCTCATTCCTCCGGTGTCAAAAAGACTGGCATGCGGGGATCATGGAAATGGAGCCATGGCTGAGCCTGGTGAAATTTTTAATGCAGTAATGCTTCCATTTTGTGACAAACAGTCAAGTGGCTGATTTATTCTACAATATTTTTTTAATTTGATGTGGGGTTGTGTGCTTTATGTATGATTTCTTTCTGTATTGTCTATGGTTGTAAGATGTTTAAAGGCCAAACAGACTTTATAAACAGGCTATCATCTGTGAGGTAAAAGAACTCATTATCATGTTAAAACAGTGTTAGACCCAAATGTGGTTCTAACACCCAATTTGCTTAGAAACAAGATAAAGTAAAGCAGAAATAAAAAAGAACACACAAGATTTATAGTGGTTCGGCGAAGAAATGCCTACGTCCACTTAGTTTTCACTATATTCAGTAATTCAATTACAAATACAATGTAAGATTCGCTCACGACTCACTTTTGTTCACTCAGAAAGATTAAAACAGGAAATGAAAGATGGTTTGGATTTTCCGGGAGTGAAGGAATTCGAATGATGGAGGTATTTGGATTCTCAAAGGTGCTGAAAAAGATCCTTCTCTTTATCTCTAGTTGGGGTATTTATAGGTGTGAATTTGCCTGAGATGCAATCCGGGTCGGAACACGTGTCATCCATCGCCCTCTCTTCGGGTTCGGATAGGCCATCAAGCAGACAACGCATCAATGAGATGGACGTTAGGGGTAGGAATTGGTCACATCCGGTCCGGTTCTCCAGGCGACTTTATAGGAGATTTTTCTGGATCATGGGTGCGGGTCGGAGACATGCAGGTTGGGGGTTCGGATCGGAATACCCGACCCGACCCGGAGTAGCTTGGTCGGCTCTTCTTCTCTAACCATACTCCGCTCCGCTCCGAAGTCATGGCAAGCAGACGGCTTTCCGATCCACCTGAGATTCATTGGCCTTCCGATCCGATCAGGTATGCTTTGCCAATTTATCCAGTAAGAGATATCCGATCCGAACAGAGAATTTTACCCGATCCGAACCGATACGCTGCTATCATTCTGAATTGTGGAGCTTCCTTCCGATCCGAACCGGAGTCGCATAACTTGAAATATTCTTCAACAGTTGGTTTCTTGACTTTGTGTTGCCTAGTTCACAAAGTAGGCTAACATTTTGCCCCCTCAAAGGATGCTTTCGTTGTACAAAGCGTCCTTTGATGTCGTTCAACCAGAATTGTCAAGGGTAATGCATCGATTTCCATTCGGTTCGGCGTCCGATCCGAGTGGCTTTTCTTTGTTTCTAATCAAATTTGGGAACTCTACTAGCCGTGCAACGCTTCTTGTAGGTATGCTCCTTTTACTTCCCTTCTCTTCAATTCGAGTCGGATGCTAAATCAACGTGTGAAATTTCCATTCGGCTCGGATTCCGATCCGAAGCGTGTTCGTGGATTTAGTTCTTAAACACTGGGCCTTCAGAGAGAGTTGTGCTATTGGGCTTCCACCCCGGTCCGATCGGGCGAGACAAAAAAGGGAGACGAAGAGTCAACACTATTCTCTATATAAACCCGTCGCCGCTTTCATTCCTTCCTTCTTAGTTTCTATCGCGGCTCGGACCCCAGCATCGAAAATCTTAAAAACTCTAAAACTCCGAACTCCTTTCTTGTTGATTCCTCAAATCAATCACATAGGTAGCTTTTTAAACTCAAATAACATCGTAATAAACGTTCTTGATTTCAATTAGCGTTGGATTAGGATGGTTTAATCGTAGGCTTTGCTTGAACCCCCCGCCGCCGCTGGTGGATGCGCTATCGCTTCAAGACATTGCGAGGCTGGAGAGGGCAAACTTTATCCTCAACGATGGCCTTGATGATAAAATGGACCTGTCTGTGAATAACTGGGAAAAGAGGAAAGAGATGAAGAGTGGGATGACAAGCTGGAGTCGGTTCGGGTAGAAGACGAAGGAGCAAAAAGGAAAAGGAGGGAAAGGGAATCGGCTCGGATTGTACAACTTAGAAAGACGGGAGGAAAGAAAATGTCGGCTCGGTTCTCGTTCTTAGAAAAGATGGAAAGGAAAGGAAAAGGCGGTTCGGGTCGGAAAAGTGAATGGGATAAGAGGCTGAAGTAAACGGGTCGGTTAGGTGATGCTGGTTCGGTTCGGATCGGGCTACCCGACCCGAACGGATCAGTTCCGCTTCTGCATCCGTTGCTTCCCTTGTCTTGAACTGACCTCGCTTTAATGAGGCATCCGAACCGACTGTTATCTTTGCCTGCGTCGAGCTAGTCATCATATGTATATCCGAACCGACCCGAACATATTGAACTTGACACATAAAGACCACTCAACTAATTCAACTAACACTCATTCTAGACGAATATGCCTCGCGGACAGTTAGGATAGTGCCTTGTAAACATGAACGAGAATTAAGAACAATTCTGACTATCACCTTCTCTTTAAAGCTTCGTCTTACACTGCTGTACTCTTATTTTGTACTTCCCGCATTTGTTGCACACACTTTAGTTCATACACATACACAAAAAGGGGACACGGGATAATTCACTCTAATTCGTGCTATTGCTTCTTCAATAGTTCCATGACAATGAGGCCCAGACGCTCTTCTCGTCTAGCTGAGAGGAAAGAAGCTCCAGAAACTTCCCACAAAACCACTCTCGAGGATATATCTTCTTCATCTGACCCAGAATGGGACAGCGAGGGTCCGGATTACGGAGCTGGTCATCGGGAAAGCGGTGAAGTGTCTTCAGAAAATGAAGTTTCCCTAGGCTTTGAGGAGGAAGGAGGGATCGGTGACACCCGAGCACCCGATGAATTCGACTCAGCCATTATATTGGAATCACCTCCAGATTCCGTAGAGTCAACAATTGACAATGACCGACTCGTGAGAATTTGCTTGAAGTATGGAATAATGAAGAAAGACACTCTAGTGCCCTCACGTTCTGATCGTCCACATAACCCTCCAGAAGGATATATGACGGTCACTCGTCTGATGTGCATGGTTGGCGCTATTCCTCCTTTCTCGCCTTTCATCGTCGATTTCTTAAGACAAATGCGGATTGCCCCCATGCAACTGCATCCCAATTCATATGCCTATTTGCATACCTTATTCATAGCATATCGTGAAATTCTAGGCGTGGAGCTTACGTTTGACGACGTTCATTTCTTCTATAATTTCAAACACCGGACTAGAGAAACCCCTTCTTTCTGTTACTTTGAGTCGGTCCCAAAGAGGAAGATAATCTCTACGCCGTTTAGCAGCAAGGCTGGAGATTCCAGACTGGAGTGGTTCTATATAAAGCAACAGCCTGGATGCGCCAGAAGATGGATAAAATCAAGTAAAGCACTGATTTTCTGACCCTGGATTCTAGACACTTGAATCATCACCCTGACCGGTTTTTCCTTTTTATTTGCAGTCGATAATCCCAAACAGGTATCAGACCAAGTGTTCTTTGATCGAATGCACCGTCTCCTCAATGGCGACCAAAAATTCCTTACTATTGACGAGGTTCTTAAAGATGAGTACCTTCATTTTCACGGGCTGCTATCCGTCCACCGTAGCATCGGTCATGGGACAGTCCCTTATGCATATATCCCTCCAGTGGAAACAGTTCCAGAAATAGGAGAAGGCTCGGGGATTCCTGCAGCTTCTCTTCAAACTTCACCCTCTCCCTCTTCCACTCAAGACGATGAGCTGGCTAATCTGGCCAAAAAACATCGTGAAGGGTACGTTGCCCCCGAGGAAACTACCTCGGCAGACAAATCAAAATCTCCCCAAGGGTCGCCACTTCACGCTTCCGAAGGGGATGTTCCTAGCGCCGACGAGCACATATTTCAGGGTTTGGGGGATCTCCCTTTACCCGAGACTATATACACCTCGGAAGATTTCAGAAAGGACCCTCTAGTTTTCACTTCTTCTGAAGAGACTACTCCTGCTAAGGCCAAAGAGCCTGCCCGCACCACTTTAGCTTCAGACTCGGGTTGGTTGGGGGAACACATACACTACATAG
The DNA here is from genome assembly GCA_030737875.1 of Allium sativum. Classification (NCBI taxonomy): domain Eukaryota; kingdom Viridiplantae; phylum Streptophyta; class Magnoliopsida; order Asparagales; family Amaryllidaceae; genus Allium; species Allium sativum. The sequence continues at coordinate 695,729,457 of CM060920.1, forward strand.
GATGCACTTTGCACCGTAGCACCAGCATTCATTGCACTTCTCTTTCCATGGATCCGCTGATTCTAAACTTCGTTTAACTTATCGTGCAGGTACAATGTCTCGATCCTCTTATGACATAAGGAAGCTTCGCCGCAGCATGTCTAATCCTCCCCAGGATGCCGAATATAACCGCCGGGATGACCGCGGCAGGGAGGAAAGGAGACCCTATGATCCTTATCGATCTCGATCCTCACGCTCCCGCTCACCAGTTCGACCGGAACAGGAAAAATACAAAAGCTATCAAGGTCGTAGGGAGGAGGATAGACCACAATCTAGGGATTCCACTTCCTCCCATGAAAAGCGAAGCAGAGAGAAAACACCTCCAAAGGAAACTGGGTCTAGAAGTAAGCAAAAAGTCCCTGCTACTAAGCGACCTCGGACAGACAAGGGTTCTACAGAATCTTCTTCGAGAAGGGACGCTGAACTAACAATCCTAGCCCCTCCTCCACCAGATGCGGGAACCGCCGTAAGGCTGGCATACTTAAAGGAGCAATTTCCCGAGCACTACTTCGAGACTCTGACCTTTCTACCTTCCCTTGAACCTATTTCTTCTAATTGGGCAGAGGAAGCCAGAGCAAAAATTGATTTGGTGGAAAAACAATATACCGAAATGTTCAAGTATTCCCGCACTCTCTCTAGAATCATTCGCACGCTAATGACAAATGCTGACTCAATGCACAAAACTGCAGAGGAAGATGCTAAGGCCCTAAAAACCTTAGGAAAAAATTTAGAAGATACTCAAGCTCAACTAGCTATTGCTCAGAAGAACGCTTCTAACTTCAAACAACAGTTTGAGGACATGCAAAAGCGCTATCATGATTTGCTAGAATCCCACACTCAGGAACGCTCCGAGTTGAAGAAGCAAGCCGACGAAGCCAAGTCAGAGGCTGCTAAGACACGTCTCGCTTATGTTGAGCTTGAGCAAAAGAATGCCGAGTTAGCGAAAAGGAGTGCTGAGTTAGAAAAGAAAAACGCTGATTTGGCTTCAAAATTGTTAGAGGCGGAAAACAGGGCTGCTCTGGCTGAGGGCAACGTTGAATGCGCTATTAAATCTGCGGAGGAAACCCGCAAACAGCTATCAGAGGCGGAGGCCGATATTCAGGGCTTCGGGGAGCTAATGATCGAATTTTTTGCGCACATTATTCGTCGTCGAAACATTTCCTGGATCGAGGACTATCCATCCACCTTGGTTCATGTGTGGAATCAAATCGTTGAGTGGGAAAAAGAAGAGCTTAAGGTCGATTCCCTCGACGAAGATAAGTTGATGGAGAAGTACTTGAGAGACGACGAACCAGAGCGCCTAGCTGAAGGTCGCCGCCTAATTGCTGAGGCCATGGAAGAAGAGAGGCGGAAGTCTAAACAGAAAACCATTCCTGAAGCTGGCTCCTCTTCTTCTGCTCCTGTAACTCCTGAAGTGGAAGGGTATGATCCCGAAAACCCGGGAATTCCCCGATCAACTTTACTATCTCCCATTCCTGAAATAACTCCAGAGGTAGTAGTCACCCCCGCTGAGAAGTCTTCAGAAGGTATCCCTGTCTTTTCTCCTCAACTTGTCAAGGCTACTACTACCTTTGGCTACACGATTGAACGTTCAATGAGAAATCCTTTGCTCTCGCCTGAGTTGATAACCGATGTTTCTCATTTTGTAGGCGTTGAATCCTCCGCGAAGACAGATGTGGTTCAAGGAGCTACCACTGGGACAGAGCCCGCTGATAGGGTCAAAGAAGGAGAAGACAAGGCTGCTTCCACAGACTTGGGGGAAAGGAGTGAATCAACTAAGGTGACTACTCCCCATGACGAAGAAATGATTGCAGCGTTAAAAGACGACGGAGGAGACGAGGGGCATGATGAGGAACCAGAAGTTACCATAACCGGGGAGTCGAAAAGTACCGAGGACATTACCTTGGCTGCCATGAAGGCTGATCAAGACAAGCGCTTGCAATTAAAGGCTGAGGAATTAGACCCTGAGGTCCTCAAGCCCCTCGCTGTTGTGGATGCAGGTTCAAGGTTAGTTGTTAAGCTTTCCACTAGATCTATTACCGAAGAACTTGCTAAAAAATCTTCTCTCGATTCCAGTGCCCCGCCCTCCGGGAAAAAGTCTGCTGGCCCCAGTACTACATCTTCAGGGAAAAAGAAACCAAAGCGGATCTTGACTGAAGCCGAGAAGGAAGCAAAAGATGCAGAAAAAGCTGTCAAGAAATCAAAGGCTCATTCCAAGCCCAAATAGTGGGTCCTTCTGTGCCCTTTTAGCATCTTTGTAAATCAATAAGTGCTGCTACATCAGCAGCTTTCGCACTTTCTTTTTCAGTTATTTCCCTGTACAAATTCATTCATTCGTAAATAAAAATAATTCACTTTCTGCAATGTTTATTTGTTAGCAGTTCTGCACTTATGTAAAAATGCATATCTACAGTTATGAAACAAAGTTGTGAAGAGGGGAGATATGTGTATGGGCATGTGTCCCCAGTCAATCTCCGTAAGTTATTCAGTGCCTAACTATGCAATCTGGATGCTCCCGATTCTCTAACGGGATAGCGTTTCCTGTATCATCAATACCTGTTGTTTTTCCTGGCATTTCTTTTATACTCTTTCTCACTCTCTTGAGAGTTAGAGTTCGAGTTCAATTATTTGTTTATCCCCCGGTCGGTCAACGGGAAAAGATTTCTTTCTCGGCGCTCGGTCGGAGACGCCTTTATACTCTCTTTCTCTCTGGAAAGTTAGAGTTCGGAGTTGAACCTCTTTCTCAGCGCTCAGTCGGAGACGCTTTTATACTCTCTCTCTTTCTCTGGAGAGTTAGAGTTCAGAGTAGAATTTCTTTTTCAGCGCTCAGTCTGAGACGCTTTTATACTCTCTCTCTTTCTCTGGAGAGTTAGAGTTAAGAATGTCGTTTTCTCATTCTTTTATGTCTTATTGCACAAATAATCATTGTGCTTCTTTTTATGCCCAAACTGTTTCAACCCTTTTAGGTTCTAAGTTGTCCTGTATTTTATAATCACAACAGAACAACTAATGAATGTAAATGCATAAAAGTAAATAACACACAATATTTTTATAGTGGTTCGGCTAAGTCATAGCCTACATCCACTTTATAGTTCTTTATTCATATCACCGGATTCTCCCAAGGCAAGTCGTGCCTTATTACAGAGTTTACAGGAAAAACAGCAAAAAGTATAGCATTTCTAATCCAAATATCGCATTAAGTGTTGGGCATTCCATGCTCGAGGGACTTCTTCGCCATCTACGGTCGTTAACTTGAATGTTCCTTTATCAAGTTTCCGTAGGATGACAAAGGGTCCCTCCCATTTTGGGCCGAGGTGAGGAAGGGATGGAAAAACTCTCTTGAGCACCAAATCTCCGGGTTCAAAAGTTCTGAGGCGAACTTTTTTGTCATAATAGCGCGCTATCTGACGCCGATGTCTTGCTGCACGCAAGTCTGCTTCGTCTCTTTTCTCTTCGACTTCATCAAGAGACTCAAGTAAAAGTGCCCGATTCGTCATCGGGTCATAATATGTCACCCTGTGGGAAGGAACTTCCAGTTCAACTGGAATTACTGCTTCTGAACCAAAGGAGAGGGAGAAAGGGGTATGACCAGTAGCCGTTTTAAACGTTGTTCGATATGCCCACAAAGCTAGGGGCAGTTCATCCACCCATTTTGCCTTTGCATGCTCTAATCGCTTTTTGAGGATGGATTTTATTACCTTGTTTATTGCCTCTACTTGCCCATTAGATTGTGGATAGGCAACTGCAGTATATCGTTTGTCTATCTTATATTTCTGGCAAAAGTTTCTGAATTCAGTGCTATCAAATTGAGTCCCGTTATCGGTAATAATCGTCCTTGGGATTCCGAATCGGCATATAATATTTCGGACCACAAAACTTATCACCTTTCTTGTGGTGATCTTAGTCAAGGGTTCAGCTTCCACCCATTTCGTGAAATAATCCACGGCTACTATGGCATACTTAGCTCCCCCTTTAGCAATCGGTAAAACTCCAATGATATCTATTTCCCATGTGGCAAATGGCCAAGGACTCACCATCGATTTAAGCTGGGTTGATGGTGCCCTGGGGATTTTGGCGAATCTCTGGCACTTATCGCAGCGTCGTGAATAATCAGCTGCATCCTTGTTGATCGTAGGCCAGAAGTATCCGTACCGCAGTATTTTCTTTGCTAAAGTTTGACCTCCTGTATGATCTCCACACTCACCTTCGTGTACTTCTCTCAGTACACGCTTGATGTCGTCGTGTGCGATACATCGTAACAGGGGCATAGAAAATCCTTGCCTATAGAGGGTATCGTCTTGCATAACATATCTGGCAGCTTTGCGAACTACAGCTCTCTTCTCACTCTTCTTCGATGGGAGAGTCCCGTTCTTAAGAAAACTCTTGATTGGAGTCATCCATGACTCCTTCTCTGGTTTCGCTTCAAAAACGAATTCAGTTTCCATTGATTCGAAGCTTGGCGATTCCAATGTTTCAATTGGAATTACCTCAGTCCCTTCTCGATTGTCGGAACTAGCCAACTTTGCTAATCTATCCGCTTTCTGGTTTTCTGCTCTGGGAATATGTGTTATGTTGTATCGTTCTAAGCTATTCAATAGCTCTTTCACTTTCTTGAGGTATGTAATAAGTCGAGGTCCTCGAGCTGCGAACTCCTCTCGCACTTGACAAACAACAATCTTAGAGTCACAAAATATATCCATCACTTTTACTCCGAGGTCTTTAGCGAGTTTCAGCCCGGCAATCAGGGCTTCATACTCAGAGTCGTTGTTAGTGGCCGAAAATTCTAACCGTAGGGCATAATATAACGATCGTCCCTCCGGAGTGACTAAGACAATTCCTGCTCCGGATCTTCGGTCATTTTTGGCTCCATCTGTATATAGTTTCCACGGGTTCATCTCTAGCTTATCCTCAGATTTGACCGCTTGGTCATTGATTATTTCTTCTTCTGGAATGGTGAACTCCGCAATAAAGTCTGCTAGAGCTTGCCCCCTGATTGACTTTCGTGGTTGAAAATTCAAATCAAACTGGCTTAGTTCTATGTTCCATTTAATCAACCTTCCCGACGCTTCGGTTCTCTGCAGCACTTGTCTTAACGGCTGATCGGTGTATATGGTTATTGGATGGGCTTGGAAGTAGTGACGAAGCTTTCGGGATGCAATCAGGAGGCTATAAGCAAGCTTCTCGATCTTTGGGTAGTTGCGCTCTGCCGCTGCTAATTTCTTACTCACATAGTATACTGGCCTTTGTACTTTATCTTCCTCTCGAACCAGAACTGTGCTGACAGCGTGAGCCGAGACTGCTAGATAAACAAATAGTTCTTCATGGTCTACGGGCTTTGATAAGATTGGCGGTTTTTCTAACAGTTCTAACAGATTTTGAAAAGCCTCGACACAATCGGGAGTCCACTGGAAGTTCTTCTTTCCCCTTTTTATCAAATCAAAAAATGGAACACATTTATCGGTGGCTTTGGAGATGAATCTACTTAGCGCCGCTACCTTCCCTGCCAGACTTTGGACGTCTTTAATTTTCCTTGGTTCTTTGATATTTCTAATCGCCGCTATCTGGCTAGGGTTGATCTCAATTCCTCGGGAACTCACAATGAAGCCAAGGAACTTTCCCGACGCCACTCCAAATGAACATTTTAAAGGATTCAATTTCATACGGTATTTTCGCAAGATACCAAACATTTCTGCTAAGTCTCGCGTATGACTGGAGGACTGCTTTGATTTAACCAGCATATCATCCACATAAACTTCCATGGTTTTTCCTATCTGATCGTAAAACATTCTATTTACCAACCGCTGATAAGTAGCTCCAGCGTTTTTTAATCCGAATGGCATTACAACATAACAATATAATCCCAGATTCGTAATGAAACTTGTATGCTCTTGGTCTGGTACATGCATAGGAATTTGATTGTATCCAGAATATGCATCCATGAAAGAGAGAAGTTCATGACCTGCTGTCGAGTCTACAAGCTGGTCAATCCTGGGAAGTGGGAAACTATCTTTTGGGCAAGCCTTATTTAAATCTGAGAAGTCAATACAAGTTCGCCACTTTCCGTTTGGCTTCTTTACCAGAACGGGATTCGATATCCAGTCGGGATAGGTCGAATCTCGAATAAATCCATTTTGCTTCAATTTCTCTACTTCCTCTTTGAGGGCAGCCGACCTCTCTGGGCCCAGCATGCGTCTCTTTTGCTTTACAGGTGGATGCTTCGGATTTACATTCAATTTGTGACTGATAACGGAAGGCGATATCCCACACATGTCAGCATGGGTCCAGGCGAACACATCTAAGTTCGCTTTTAAGAAGTTCGTCAGCTCTTCAGCACGACGTGGATCCAATTGGGAACCAATCTTCAAAACTTTCGTCGGATCTGCTTTATCAACAGGAATTTCCACTGTTGCTTCATTAGGAGTTGCATTCCTAGCCTCCGGTTCCTCGTCTTTTCTAGGATCCAGGTCTTCAGGCGTTCCCTTTCGCAACTCCCTTGGGTTCAACCTCTCTAATTGCTATGCCGAGTCCCCCTTTGAGGGAGATGAGGCATCCTTATTCTCAGCATTAACTCCTTTCATCAACATCTTCAGTTCAGCCACATAGCAGGCCCGTCCAGAAACCTGATCCCCTCTTATTACTCCAGTCCCGGCTTCGGTTGGGAACTTTAGTAACAAGCACCAAGGGGCGATACAAATTCTAAACTCAGCGAGGGCAGGCCTCCCTAAAAATGCGTTATATGGCGAATCTACGTCCAGTACTACAAACTGAAGCATTTGCACTCTTCTACGTTCTCCTTGCCCTAGGGCCACAGGCAACTCTATATACCCCATAGGAGCTGTCGTCGCTCCGTTGAAACCTCTAATCCATCCTTCACAAGGTTTCAGATCTTCAGGCTCAAGCTTCATCTGATCAAATGACTTCTTGAACAAAATATTAACGGAACTTCCGTTGTCTACTAATACCTTATGGACCAACGCTGGCCCAATAGCGGTAGTAATAACCAACGGATCATTGGTGGGAGATTGTATTCCCGTGTTGTCTCGGCTGCGAAACACCACGTCATCGAACATGGTTTTTTGTTGTTTGATGGGGGTAACATCTTCCAAATCGTCACCTTCATTCACATCTAGATGCTTGGCCGCATTCACATATTGGTCCATTGACCTAAAGCTTCGGATTGCCGGGTGAGGTCCGCCTACTATGGAGTTGATGACAATCCCTTTACCTTTCTGCTGCGCAGTAGGCTTAGGAGCAGGTAGGATTTGCTTTGGAGCCTGCTCTCCTTGCCCCCTGTCCCTCGGGGCAACCTTGTACTCATCCAACTTTCCTTCACGCAGCAGCTTTTCAATTACATCCCTCAAATGTCGACACTCATTGGTCGAATGTCCATGCGTTCCGTGAAACAAGCAAAATTTCCCTGTCGCCATTTCTTTCTCGGTCGAATCACGAGGTGGCGGTCTTTTGTATTGCAACACATTATACGTGTCCAGGTAAATATTTTCCAACGTGTCATTCAGTGGTGTGTAGTTCTCGTAGTTCTGGAATCGGGGCCTTTTGTTTGGGTCGCTTCCCCTATTTCTGTTTCTCCTGTTACCGTTCGAATTACGGTTGTTGTTGTTTCCCCCGCTTCCAGTATTGCTGTTTCCACCCTTGTTTCCCACATTTACTTCCACCTTGCCAGAACTTTCCCCAGACTGCTTCACTGCAATATTACTCTGCACATTCTCCTTTGAAGCTGTCTCAGACTTTCTCTTCCGGTTTGCCCGGGCCTCCTCTCGTCTTAGATAAATATCGGCTTTTTCGTAGAATATCGCCCTTGTCGGGGGTGTCTTCCCAGAAAGGTAGTCTCCAAACTCAGATTCGGGATCGACTCCTTCCTTCAATGCCATCAGAATAGTGGGCTCATGCGGGTCACTGACCTCAGTTACAGCTTGGTTAAATCGATCTAAATATGCCCTTAAAGATTCTCCTGGTGCCTGTTTGATCCTTGACAATTCAATAACGCTCTTGGACTTTCGAGCATGTAATCGGAACTGGTTCATGAAACGCTCGCTTAGTTCTTTGTAATTAGAAATTGAACGAGGAGGAAGTTGGGTAAACCAAAATAAAGCCACATCTTCTAGGTAGATTGGGAACGCTTTGCATTTTACTTCATCGGGGGCAGCAGCTGCATTCATAAGCCACGAATACCGCATCAAGTGCTGTCCTGGATCAGTCCTTCCATTATATTTATCCATCTGTGGCAAATTAAAGCGTCGGGGGAACTGGAAGTCTAGGATGTCGTCAGTGAACGGAGTATGGCTTCGCTCTATACCGTAGTCTTCATTTGTATAATTCCGGCTTTCGGACATAATTCGACGAACCATCGCCTGCACATCGGCACTAGTTAGGGGCTGCTCAGGTTCCCTGGCCCTAGTGCCCGAGTTCCTCCGGGGCTCTTGCTCAGGAGACGCCCTTCTTCTTCGAGCTGCCTCTGCTCGATTCCTTTCCCTGCGTTCCCGGTCGATCTCGGGAAGAGGGGACTGGAGTCTTTGCCCCCGAGATGGGCTATCGTTTCCTAATGCTCGCGCGATATCCTCGCGAGATCCCAAAGATCCAAACGTTAGCTGCTCCACGTTCTGAGGTCGTTCGAGTGGCCTTCGCTCACGGGGCCTCTCTTCCTCAGAAGATGAAGATTGATCTACTGGTGTATGACGAACTGGCGACGGAGTTCTTTGCCGGCGGAGCTCGCTGATTTCCCGACTCATGAGCCTCATATTTTCCTGCATCATGAGATTGGTGCGCTCATGAACTCTCATAGCTTCCCTCGTGCTCTCAAGCATATCAAGCAAGCGCGAGAAATCTCCTTGAGTGATGGGAGCAGATGGATTGGCCTGGTCTCCAACCCTGGCAGCTGGAATTGGAGCATTTGCGGGGGCCCGAGTAGATGTTCCTGCTTCACCAAGCATCGGGTCGGATCGGAGGTAGGAAGTCGGGTCGGATCGGAGCTGGGGTGTCTGTTCGGATCGGTGTGCAGCGAGCAAGTCGGGTCGGTTCAGACTGGGGGAGTGCACTGCTTCAGAGTCTCCAACCCGGATCGGATCGGAACTTTCCACTTGCTGTCGGTTCGGATTTCCTGCGTTGATTCTCCCTGCTGCTGAACTCTGCCCCCTAGACCTTGTTACAACAACATGTTGCTGATCTTCGCCAGCTCCATTTCCTTGAACAGACTGGACTTCCTTGCCTTTTCCTCTGGCCATTAGTCTTTGACAATTACTTCAACGAATGTAAAAAAGTGGAGAAGCTTAAGGATTCACTTCTTTGAACTCAACGGTCCAAAAAGTAGAAAGAGATCCCGGAAAATAAAGAATTTAGATGAGGGTTCTCAGTGAAAGCACCAAAATGTTAGACCCAAATGTGGTTCTAACACCCAATTTGCTTAGAAACAAGATAAAGTAAAGCAGAAATAAAAAAGAACACACAAGATTTATAGTGGTTCGGCGAAGAAATGCCTACGTCCACTTAGTTTTCACTATATTCAGTAATTCAATTACAAATACAATGTAAGATTCGCTCACGACTCACTTTTGTTCACTCAGAAAGATTAAAACAGGAAATGAAAGATGGTTTGGATTTTCCGGGAGTGAAGGAATTCGAATGATGGAGGTACTTGGATTCTCAAAGGTGCTGAAAAAGATCCTTCTCTTTATCTCTAGTTGGGGTATTTATAGGTGTGAATTTGCCTGAGATGCAATCCGGGTCGGAACACGTGTCATCCATCGCCCTCTCTTCGGGTTCGGATAGGCCATCAAGCAGACAACGCATCAATGAGATGGACGTTAGGGGTAGGAATTGGTCACATCCGGTCCGGTTCTCCAGGCGACTTTATAGGAGATTTTTCTGGATCATGGGTGCGGGTCGGAGACATGCAGGTTGGGGGTTCGGATCGGAATACCCGACCCGACCCGGAGTAGCTTGGTCGGCTCTTCTTCTCTAACCATACTCCGCTCCGCTCCGAAGTCATGGCAAGCAGACGGCTTTCCGATCCACCTGAGATTCATTGGCCTTCCGATCCGATCAGGTATGCTTTGCCAATTTATCCAGTAAGAGATATCCGATCCGAACAGAGAATTTTACCCGATCCGAACCGATACGCTGCTATCATTCTGAATTGTGGAGCTTCCTTCCGATCCGAACCGGAGTCGCATAACTTGAAATATTCTTCAACAGTTGGTTTCTTGACTTTGTGTTGCCTAGTTCACAAAGTAGGCTAACAAACAGCAAATTTCAATTATATGGGAGGACCATGCACATTTATTGTATATACCGGTATTAAACGGATGTACATGCATTTAATATCTAAAGGTATTTACTTTTTATTTTATAAAAAGAATGGGTGGAAGATGTGTTGTAAATGTAAATGTTTTGATTATTTTGTTTCTAATATCGATGATAAACTAATAGTAAAATTTCGGTGATAGTTAGTCTTGGAAGGATGTAGCGGTGGTGATTGCAAATTGGTAGTGAGATTCAATCGATAGATGGTGGTATTTAATAATTTTAAAAAGTTGAAACCGTTATGTTTAGAAATCAAGTAAATTATGCATTATTCTTAAAATCTTAACTCAATTATTTAAACAGTTACTTGAACTGTGAAATTTAAACATGAAAAAAATTATGCTACAAATGTCGAGATGAACCAAATTTTACATAAATATTCCTTTATACATGAATTGAATATCTATAAAATTTTGTTTGATTTAAAATGAGGTAACTCATGATACGATAAAGCTGTTAAGACGGCGCTGCAAAATATAAGTGTTATAAAGTGCTTTCATACGCGTGTGCACACACACATGCACATATTTAGGAGAAATTGGTATTAAAAACACAGTTTGTAAGGTGTTTTAGATCTTATAAAGTGACTTTGACATTATGACATGGCTTATTGTAGTGTTAAACAACGTTTTTTTTAATACCCATTCCTTCTACATACATCCATCACATGTGTTAAGGTATCGCTTTATCATAATCACATGATCCTGTGATCTTCACACAATTAGTAGTTTTGTCATTTTTATGTATGTTAGGAACAATTTTGCTAAAATTCCTTTTAAGTTTCAAAATACACCAAATGTCATTGCTAAAAAATGGTATGTAAATTAGGTCTTTTGAATCAAGTTACCGAATAATTACGTAAATTATTCATTGAATAATTGCAGATATTTATGCAATTATGTATGGAGATTGCAGACACTTCCGTAATTACTAAGTTAAAATTTGGGAATATTTTCGCAACTAGTCACAACTTTTTCTTATAAAAATTTTTGCATTTTTTTCCCCGAATTATTCACCAAAAATTAAAGAAGTATCCGCAATTATTAATCGAATAATTACAGACAGTTAGGCAATTTTTGGATATGTCAGCATAAATTTAGTGTGTTGTTAAGAGTATCCAAATATCCTCTTTCTATTACTACAATTAAAAAAATGAAACTCATTAAATTTTGTATGCTTCCTAATATCACATTATCTCTTAATTCTAATCCCACTCAACCAGTGTTTGCCAAACTAATCACGTAGTCTGCCCAAGTCTGAAAACCCTAATCAACAACAATCGTTGTCTACTTCATTTTTCTCGCGGGAAAATTCAAATTTTTACCGTTTGAAGTCCTAAACTTATTTGATTGAGTTGAAACAACGATATATCTGCAGTTTTCTTCTTTCTCGACATTGCTGCGGCGTCGAAAAATTTATCGTTGATCGATCGATTGAAGGAATAGGATTTCGGAATGGAATAAAACAGAAATGAACAAGAGACGAGAGGAAAACAAGGTAACGGTGTAGTGGTAACCCCTATTTTTTGCGTGAGATATTAAGAAGAGTGTGATAATAATTCTTATATTCATTTTTAGTAGTGGTAATAGAAAAAATAAACTGAGATGCTCTTAACACCAGACTAAATTTATGTAATTGTTCGCTTAATACTTGCATAATTGTATATAACTATTCGATGGTTAAATTATATGAACCTAATTTACAATCTTATTCTGAAAAGAAGTTACTTGTATTAAATTTAATTTAAGGATTTAAGCCTAATATTTAATTTATTTTATAAGCACATCCATTTTTCGTGATGTTATACCGAACTCTTATTTTGTACAATGCAAAGACACTTACGTCTTTCCTCCTTCCTCATAGCCAAAAGAACTATGCTACAATACCCGAAAAAGTTTTTGTCAAAAAGTAAGAAATAAGGATAAATCCAGAATTCAGGGGTGGTATGCATTAAATTCAGAGGGGTATTTGTGTAATTCAGGGGGTGGGCCTCCTATTTTCTTGTCTTTGGTGTATTTTTGACAAAAACTGTTTTTGTCATAGTAGCATTTTTATAGCCAAAATTTGTTAAAGTTTGCGTTAGATATTAAACATCGCCAATAACATTCATGATCCGGCGCTTCAAATAAACTTTAATTATGCTGTTCAAAAAGGTAAAATGAGTTGCAAATTAATTATGTTATATGAATAACAATCATTTTTCGTGTGTAGAAGCCTATTAAAATTGATCCTGGAGTGTGGTGCACAATCCTATTTTACAAGTTGAGCTGAACTCCAAAAAACAATGCAGCTATCTTTCAATCATATGCCATAATGCCAGTCATAATGATCATTTTATAATTAAAACAACTTCCATCTTCCTTGTCAAATAAAGTCTTCTTTTCTTTCATTTTTTTTTTTCACTTTACATGACATCAACATACCTTACCATCTCCTTCACTCCCTGATCTGATCATGCCTCCAATAATAATATTACTTTTCTTCTTCTTCATTCCAATTACTGCTTGTGATGCACAAACGCTTCCAGGCACATGGGAGCTGCTCCACCTGAACGAGGGCATAGCCTCGGTGCACACACATGACCCACCATGGCTCAATCATCCTACCAACATCTCCCGTCTACCCTCACCCACTCACCAACAACCTGCTCCCACTGTCGTGTAGACCCATACTGGACAGCACAACCCATCCTACAGCGTTTGAGCTCAAAATGTCTACCGCTATATATAAAAGGAAGAAAAAAAAATTAAGTGTCAAAATTCAAGCCAAATATCATTAAAAATCAATCAAGAGTGCTCTGTGCAAATCTCGGTTGCGAGAATACAGTATTGTATTGGGTATTTAAAGAACATGAATGCATTTTCATGCATCTAAGGCAGAATCTTAACATATATACAGTTGCGCTAGCTAGACAGTTATGTGCATTAGCGTTGCATGACCATAAAGTAAGTGCCAAAACCATCAATTACTCCTCATATATGGATACACCAACTATAGGTTCAGAAAAGATATACTCTCCCTTCTTCCAGAAACTACAGGGATTCAATGTACATTAGATATAGGCATACTTAGATACACGATAGAGTACATAAGCATACCTTGAGATATGCATAATTGCATAGCACCAAAGCATACAAATATATTCCCATATACATCGCCACATAATATTAAGTAGTCTCATAACAACATATGCCTATATAAAGACAATCATGGGTCATGTTTTATTATTCAAACTCTTTGATGGATTTCATTTATCAAATTAAAAGCTGAATAACAGAGCGTGATCTTAATCTGGATATTTCAGCCGAAAAAGAAATATTTTAGTTGTGGAACATAATTTTTTGGTATGGTCCTTTTGTCAGATCAGAGCTTGAATAATAAAACATACCTCTATGGACATTTTTCATGGTATATATTTACCACTTCAATCATATTATATGTGATAAGAAATTTGATGATCATAGTTAGATATAAGTTTACCCACCTGAAATTGACCAGTCGGTGCAGTAAGAAATATTGATGGGTCTGTCTATTGGCACCCCAATATTTGCTCTTAACACCCCAGTAATTTTATAAAAAAAAGCTCACCCCATTTTTTACTCTTCTCACCCCATTTATATCCAAATTACCCGTTCCTTTTTTTTCATCAATACATCGTATGCTCTCTATCTTCAGTTTCCAAATCACTAGATTTCAAAAAAAAAAAAAAAAATACGATTTAAATTTTGGTAATTATACATGCACATAAACATAAACATAAACATAAAGTATATATAAATCATCTTAGTTTCATACAAAACAATCTTATTTATTCTTGAACCTAAGATGAGTTTGATGTACTAAAAACAATTTAAATTTTGGTAATTTGGATGAAATTTTGGGTATATATTGCAAATGATTATACTGCAAATAAGTATATTACCAAAATAAGTTTGATTATACTGCATATATTGTAAATAAGTATATAAGTTTCTAAAATATTATTAAAGGGCATAATGGGTATTGAAATTTTAAATTATTAACCGGGGTGTGAAGAGCAATTAGTGGGGTGGAAATAGATGGATCCAATATTGATAGCTTCTAAAATGAATTAGCATTGTTAGTTAAAAGTGCTAGCCTCAGTAAACAAACTAAAGTGCAGCTGATAAAAATTAAAAAGATTAAAATAATGGACATGACTCATGAGTATACTGGCCCGGTCCTTAAAAATTTCCATCGCTATTCACAGCTTCTCCACTCCGTTTGCAGCCACCACTCCGTTCGCGTTTCGACTTCGACTTTAACTTCGACGCTTCTTAGGGTTAGGGCTTCGCCGGATTTCGACGCTTCAGCTTGTGGCTCAAGCAAAGGACAGCGACAGGCTTCTGCTTTCAATTTGTGATTTCACTTCGATTTCGAATTCAATAACTCCCTCAACTCAAACTTGCTGCTACTTGCAGCGCAGGAATGAATTAAACTCTTCTAGTAATTTCTAAAATCAGAATCACCAAAAAAGCAACAATCAACTAAAAAAAGGATGTCTGTTTTTGATCATTTTATTTTCAAACTCTGTATCTTCTTCCCAATTTTTAGGGTGCTTTATGTATTTGAATGGCTTGTAAAACTGAGTACCTTTTCTTATTTATTTTTGGAGTGACATTAAAAATACTCTAATAAAACTCAAATTAGAAGAAAATAGTACTTGTAAAACACAATGTTTGCTAACTGCCATTTAATGAAAAGCATAAACTTGCACCTGCAAATTAACGCACACGGTTTTGCTGATGCCCATTGCTAGTCATCGGATTTTCAACGGTTTACTCTTCGATCAATACCCACAAACGATGATCAGGGCCGGCTCCACGGTTCGGGATGCCCTAGGCGAGACCAAAAAAAAAATTTGATTACTAAATCCTTCTTCGTTGCCCAACCAATGAATAAGAACATGCTGAGAAAGAGTAAATTGACCAACCAAACAAGGTATGAACAATTATGATGAGCTGTAAAATCTTTGAAACAAATGCAAAAGGGTGGGATCAAAATATGAACAGGCAGGGAAAAAGAAGACACGGAAAGACTGCCGAAAGCTGGGAAAAGATGACGAAGAAAGAAGGCAGGAATCGAACTTGCAATCCCTCCATTGACATTCCAAAGGTTAACCACTGAACCAACAGTTACTTGCAATATAAAAGTTATCAGCCATATATTTATAAACTAATTTCCACAACCACCACTGCCAGCCACCACCGTTGCCCCTGCCAGGGTGGGTTGCCCTGGGCGGCCGCCTGCTCCGCCTAGCCCTGGAGCCGACCCTGACGATGATCAATCTAAGAGCTATAGAATAATCAGTAACCTCAACAGAGAGATTCGAAAAGAGTACGGATAGTTGCTTACCATTTGTAGGAAGTGGGTAAATCTACAGCAGTCGTTACTTACCCCTCTTGTAACAAGCATGGTTTCCATTTAAACAAAGTTTATCATGGAATTAGATTAAAAAACATTATTAGTTATGCATATGAGTTGAAATAGAAGATAAAACTCTAATTATATGTCCATTTTCATGATTTTTGAGTATCGTGTGTGACCGTGTGAATTTTTAGAAGACATATACGAGCAACAACTAAATAAAAATGAATATAAAAATATTAATAATTTTCTATAAATAACCCTAAATATCTCCTAAACCCTAAAATCACTTTCTTGGTCAAAAGCAACAAAAAAATGTACCGCCACTTCTGTTAAAAACCGCAAGGAAGAAAAATCAAAGAAAAATTCAATCAATTCAAATCAGATCTCTAAAAATCACGAGATATATATATGTGGATTCAACGTTGAAAGAACTTCGAGATGATATATGTTATGTTAAGTCCGGTGAGGATTTTTCCGGCTGCGTTCCTTCCAGCGCTGCCTAGGGCATGCCTTTGTAGAAGCCTCGGTGGTCGGGGAGTGAAACGGAAGGGGGCGTTGAGCTTGGAAGGTTGAGGCGCAGTTGTTGGTCACTGATTGGCGGAGTACGGTGCTACTTTGGGAGGTGCGATGGAATGGGTTCGCTGACCAAGCAGCAGATCGATTTTAGGAGGAGGAAGTCGAGCGGTGTGTTTTTGGTATAGACGGAAAGAGGAGTTGAAAAGTGAAGTGTTGGAGTAATTTGTTTGAATTTGTGTGAAATGGAGAGGGAGATAAGTGGAGCAAAAGGGAATTGACAATGGTGGTCTCCAGGAAATCGCGAGTGTATGATTCGGGGAAGAAGGATTTCGTGGGGACGGGCCAAAATAGAATTTAAGTTTTGTTTTATTTAAATATATATTAACTTGTAAAAGCAATAATTGTTGCATATGATGTCAGAATCAGACGAAACAAGATCCATTGAGATCGTATGGATGGTGGCTACACAATGGAACTGACTGAGAGTGAATTGGAGCTTGTTACAATTTATAGCGAAATAAATTGTCCGATCTGAATCAACAGATGGTTATCGTTATTTAACGATGACCGTCCAATGTGAGTAGAACTCACCAACTCAACCAGTTCATATTTTTATAACGTATTTTTAGAACTGATAGATGATGGTTGATTCTGTGTGTTGAACTTTGGGAGGTGCGATGGAATGGGTTCGCTGACCAAGCAGCAGATCGATTTTAGGAGGAGGAAGTCGAGCGGTGTGTTTTTGGTATAGACGGAAAGAGGAGTTGAAAAGTGAAGTGTTGGAGTAATTTGTTTGAATTTGTGTGAAATGGAGAGGGAGATAAGTGGAGCAAAAGGGAATCGGCAATGGTGGTCTCCAGGAAATCGCGAGTGTATGATTCGGGGAAGAAGGATTTCGTGGGGACGGGCCAAAATAGAATTTAAGTTTTGTTTTATTTAAATATATATTAACTTGTAAAAGCAATAATTGTTGCATATGATGTCAGAATCAGACGAAACAAGATCCATTGAGATCGTATGGACGGTGGCTACACAATGGAACTGACTGAGAGTGAATTGGAGCTTGCTACAATTTATAGCGAAATAAATTGTCCGATCTGAATCAACAGATGGTTATCGTTATTTAACGATGACCGTCCAATGTGAGTAGAACTCACCAACTCAACCAGTTCATATTTTTATAACGTATTTTTAGAACTGATAGATGATGGTTGATTCTGTGTGTTGACTGTTTGGTTGAACTGCTAAGTGATTGGTTGAAATTATAGATAACGATATATATATCGTTAATCAAATACTGATTCTGTTTATCAGAATATTTCATATTGAAATGAAGTTGATCTTAATTATATTGTTTAACATCTGTGATGCAGGGAAACAGGTTGGAGGGATCCAACTGGAATTCTCAATATTTATAATACTGTTCTTTTCATATATTATAATATATGGTGTGATATATAATCTGTTGTTGATTATGTGTGTTGAATGATATCGATCATTGTTATTTGGTATTTTAAATACCGTAAGAAATACTAGGATGTAGAAAAGGGGATTTTCAAAGTGTATTTTAAAATAAATTATTTATACAAAATCAATGGATTTTATATATAAAAGGAAAGTAAAAGAAAATAGTTATAAAATCCAAAAGGGTTTTCGAAAAGGAAATATTATTGGAAAATAAATATGATACTATAAAAGGAAATATTTATAGGAAATAAATATGATAAAATTGAAAGACGAAATATTTGTAAGACAAATAGAAAGTGGAAATATTTGTAAGACAAATAGAAAGAGGAAATATTTGTAAAACAAATAGAAAAAGGAAATAATTAGTTTATAAAAGGAATTACTTATAAAATCAATGGATTTTATATAAAAAGGAAATATTGTATAAAATAAATAGGATTATCAAAAGGGATTTATTTGGTAAATAAATAGATTATAAAAGGACATACTTGAAAAATGAATAGAATTGTATAAAAAGAGAATTAGACATTTGAAAGGTTAAGACCCGTGCTTCGCACACAGGTATAACATGATTTGGATTTAAAGCGAAGATTTTAAATAGAATCTGTTTTAACTGACAGATTGAGAAGATTAATTTATAAATAATATTTTATAAATTAAATAAAATATTTATCATTGGATAAATGGAATTTACAAGTCAGGACTTATATAGAGAAGTAAGGATCGATTTCAACATCGATATTTGAAACTGAATATGGAAGTAGAGTTAATCAAAGGAGTTAATAAAATGGGTTAATCAAAATGAGTTAGAGGAGTTAATCGAATTATAATTAATCGAATAGAATTATAGTTAATTGACTAGAGTTAGAGTTAATCGAGTTATAGTTAATCGATTAGAGCTAGAGTTAATCGATTAGAGTACTTAATCAATTAGAGTAGGAGTTAATCGATAAGAGTTAGAGTTAATCAATTAGAACTAGAGTAAATCAATTAGAGTCAATCGAATAGTGTTAATTGATTAGAGTTAATCGATTAGAGTTAATCAATTTGAGTTAATCGACTACGGTTAAATCAGTTAGAGTTAATCAACTGGAGTTAATCGATTTGAGTTAAATCGAATTAGAGTTATTCAAAGAGAGTTAATCGAATATAGTTATTCGAAGAAGAGAGTTAATCGAATATAGTTATTCGAAGAAAGGAGTTAATCGAATATAGTTTATTCGAAAGGAGTTATCGAATATAATTATTCGAAAGGATTTATCGAATATAGTTATTCGAAAGAAGTTAATCGAATATAGTTTGTTCGAAGAAAGGAGTTAATCGAATATAGTTTATTCGAAGAAAGGTGTTAGTCGAATATAGTTTATTCAAAAGAACATTACCAAATATAGTTTATTCGAAAGAAGATTACCGAATATAGTTTATTTGAAAGAGAGATTATCGAATATTAGTTATTCGAAGAGAGTAATCGAATATAGTTTATTTGAAAAGGAGTTATCGAATAGAGATTATTCGAAAGAGAATTATACGTTGAATTCAATTATATCGAATTCAGGAAAGTACTATTCCCTTTCCGTTTTTAATTAAGATTTATTTATTTATAAATAAATTAGTTGTTTGTTTATTTATCCAAATTAATAAATAAAAGTTATACTTAAGTTATTATATTTTGGAAGCATGAGATTATAACACTATTGTTATAATCAAATGATTCTTGTAAAAGAAGTGGATTCGTAAATAGAATCCAAGAGTTTCGTAAGGAAGTTGTTAAAAATTTAAAAGGTGAACTTTGTCTATTTCGAGGTTAGAAATGTTGTTCAGTTAAGGTCTGAGAGGTAGTTATACCCCAACTTGATTGAATCCATTCTTAACTAAGGAATGGTTAAGGTTCGAGAGTGAAGGCTGGTTAAGTGAATTTAGAATGAATGTAATGTTTTGAGTTGGCATAGCGATGTTTTATTTAAACATTTGTTTAAATCCAACGAGGGAGTTTTGGAAATGTTTTCCAAATAAGAATCGGAAATGTTTTCTAATATAAAACAAAATTGAAATGAGAGTAAATATGGAATTGTTGTCCAATGATTTAAATACTTTCTAATCTAGAAAATAAGAATTTCTGAATATATATGGAAACGGGAAGGGGTATATGAATAAATTAATGATGAATTAATTTAAAAGGAGAAAATGTTGATTAATGATTGATCGGTAGGATTTCAATTTGGAAATACGATCATTGTTTGCACACGTGTTTTTCTCTGATAGTTAAATCACCGACTATCAAAGTTTGTGACCATTTTTCCGTTGTTAATACGGAGAGATTGGGATCAGATTCATTATCTGAAACCACTCTGTATGGGTATTAGCATTGCGAATCAAATACGATGAAGATAATGGAAGACGAAGTTATGCAAGGGCTGTTCTGGCGATCCTATGTAGAAATTTCCTAAGATGGATTTAAAGAATAGTACCTTTGGTTTGTCCAGTCCCAGGATAACTTGTATGGAAGAATGTCTGACAGAGTATATTTAATGGATCACATAAGTTGATCTCTTCAAATGTATTTACGTTTGGTGGCGGAGGAATTCGTTTCTCTTAGTTGTATACCCGTTGTTTTTTTTGTGGAAATCAACTTGTGATTTGGTGGGTAGACATTCAAAGTGAATAAATGTGTGATCTGTCAGAGATAAGTCTGGCCTCTAGCCTCACAACCGGGAAACGACAAAAATCGGGCATGTAGCATGGCTATGTGGGTTGCTTCCATTAGGATGTATTATCACCTATCTAGAGATATTCATTTCATTCTTTAATCTATTCGATGCTGTCCCATTCGGGAAACGGTTGCTGATCCCAACCGTTGGTGATATACATTCGATACACTCAAGCGGAATAAGTGGTCGGTCATGTGTGGCCGGGTTGCAAGATGTTCTTGTTGAACCCAGTGTATTCCTCTCTAGTGGTACACTATCAGAAGGTGGTTCCATACTTTGTCATAGTTGGAAATCCATTATCCAATAAGTGCTCGCGGTTATGATTGTATACTATATATGTGGAACGTGAGATGAAAGAGTTTCTGCTAGATGATTATTTAGTTGTGGTTGACAGAGACTATTATAATATCAAAAGAGTTTTGATATAAAGTTTATCGTTTCTTTCAAAAGGATTTTGAAAGTTAAATCAAATATTTTGGATTCTCATAAGGGAAAAACCCGTTCTGTTATATGGCATGGTCTTATGAGATATCATTTTATTGCTGAAACTGTTTTTAAATTGTTTTACTTACACTAGTTCCATGACTGACCTGGAGTTTATTTTGTTTTGTTTTCCCTAAACTCTTGGGTGTCCAATTTTGTACGGGCAGTCAAGTAGTCAGGATTTTACAGATATACTGAGAGCTTGGAGCAGGAGGCTTCAGGATTATATAGCTGTTGTTATTTCCGCTGTGTTGTAAGTGTTATACTCTAATAATGGTATTGTATACAACTATTGTTTTATTTCAAAGTTATGTTATGAAATATATTTATTTGTTCCGGTGTGAGATTCGTGTTTACTCTGATGTTGTATGTTCTTCTTCTTCTATTCTAAGTTTCTATCTTATCTATTCTCACCCTCTAATTTCTTTCATGGACTATCCAGTATTTCTGATGCTTGAATAGTCAATATAATGTTGTATGCCGATATCCAGGATCGCGAAAACCCGGGTCGTTACAGTGGTATCAGAGCTTAAGGTTAAGTAATTACCTTGGCTCTGTGGCGTGACTCAGTAGAGATGGGGTTAGTAATAGCTTTGATTGAGTTTGAGTGTATATATACGAGTGAACGTATTTGTTATTCAATATAAAATGGTTTTATATTGTGGAGATTTATTGGTTGAGTTGTTTATAAGTTTTAGTCGATCAGTTTGATCCAGTGTATCGTTAGGAGTTTCTGAACCCTCGAATACGATGAACCGACATGGTATGTTTTGAAAGGAGGGTAATTGAAATAATTTTACCCATATATATTTTGATATGAAAGAATGTGAATTTTTATAATATACTGGATGTGTTCGTTGTTATTATAATCGAATGAGATTGTAATTGGAATGGTTATATAAACAACCAATCAGAATTCATATAAGTGTAATATATGAAATCAGATGAATTAAATCTGGATTAAAATCAGAATTTGGAATTAAAATTCCGAAAACATGAAAAGTGTTTGTAAATGAAATTGAATTAAGTATAAGAGAATTTTAAAATCCTGGGAGATTTTAGAAATATTTTCTAAGTATTGGGAATAGCATTTTGAAATAGATTTCAAAATGGAAGTATTTAGAAATGGTTTTAAAAAGTGATATAGTATTGAACTCACTTCGATGGCTGGGAAACAACCCTGATGATGAATCGCAACATCATTAGTGTTCATTTTCGAGTTTCTAAGTGATGGATTCCTACCAAAGATTTTGGTTTTGAATTGTTTTGAGAAAACAAGTGGTTTGGATTTCCGAGAAGGAATATTGGGTGTTTGAAATGGGTAAGTTGTTTAAAACTCCCAGAAAGATAGTTTTGAATTAAAAACAAATTTAAATAAATTTGTGGAAGCAAATATGAATTGAATTGAAACCAATTAACTGAAAATTGGATTGGAATATAATATATCAAGAGAATTAGATTTTGAATTGTGAGATAGGAATCTGAAATGGTATTGGATTGGTGAGTTAATGTTTGAAATCGAGAATGGAACTCGAATTTGAAATATGTCAGACACACAGTCCATTTACCAGTCCATTCTGGGTCTGAACGAAACCGGAGGCACTATATACCTCGCAAACCCATCGACCTCCACGTACGTCTAGATGATCACCACTCATTATCCATATTTCGGGATGCCTCCCAATCAGGACATCAGTTACCATCCAAACGAGGTGAAGATCTCCGGTCTTCGACCACCGTCTTTATCTTCGATTTCTTATCGTCGATTCAGTTATTCAGAATGGGATAAACCCGGTCTTTCTGAGCAACTCGCGTATATAATAAACATGTGCTACACAAACACTACATACATATCATTTCAATTCATTAGTCACTAACCGTCAATTAGTAAGAGAACGATTTCCCAAATACTAACCCCGAAGGCCGAAACCAACATCAGATCAAAATCCAGGAAACCATTCGACTTAGCTAACCTTCAGTTAATTTATAAATTTCACATCCATATCGTTCACAATATTTTATAATGATTTATCACTATTTTTATTTATTTTAAAATAGCCAATTTATTCAAACGACGCTTCGGCCATAACGCGGCCGTGGCACTGTTTTTCTTCAGATTTGATTTACACATATCTGAAAATATAACCGTTGGATCTTCGCAAAATTTATATCATTAGAAAGATCTTTTCAAAATGAATCCAACGGTTCCAGTTTCGGGAAAATCCGACGGTCGGGTCTCCCGGTATAATCGTTTGAAGTTTCGATTTCAAAATACGAACTGCAGCGTCGTTATTCGATTTAATATAATTATATATATATATATATATATATATATATATATATATATATATAATCGATTCTGGCGCTATTTTTCTTTAGATTTGAATTAAACATTCCATACAATCCAACCATTGGATTTTTACAAAGTTGGTGCCGTTGGAAAGATATTTCCAAAGCGAACCCAACGGTTACGGTTTCGGGAAAATCCGATGGTCGGATCTCCCGCTCTAATCGTTTGAAATCACGATTTCAAAATACGAACTACAGCTTCGTTATTCGATATATTTCAATTATATATATATATATATCGATTCTTCGATTTCAAAACTATATGATTTTCATACATTTGATAAAAATGATATTTTTATCTAACTGTCTTCTATCTCAACACTTCACTATTTTTAACAATTCATGTATATAATAAAAATGTGATTTTTAATGTAAAACAATTTATTTCAAAACACGACTATTTTATATAGTTCATATAGATGATAAAAATATGATTTTTATTATAAAACAATTTCTTTCAACACATGACTATTTTATATAGTTCATATAGATGATAAAAATATGATTTTTATTATAAAACAATTTCTTTCAACACACGACTATTTTATATAATTCATATAATATGATTTTTATTATAAACAATTTCTTTCAACACACGACTATTTTATATAGTTCATATAGGTGATAAAAATAGGATTTTTATTATAAAACAATTTATTTCAACACACGACTATTTTATATAGTTCATATAGGTGATAAAAATAGGATTTTTATTATAAAACAATTTATTTCAAAACAAGATTATTTTATGTAGTTCATGAAAAGGTCGGGTGTGCACGACTTATGCAGGATCTATGGCTATGCGGAATATGATAACAAACTTTAAATGCAGTAAAGTAAAGTAAAGTAAAGTAAAGTAGAGTAACGACACCAGGATTTTTATACTGGTTCGGACCTCCAGTCCTACGTCCAGTCCCGAAGCTCCTCTTCGGCTTTTCACTAAACAACACCCTCGCTTCACCCGGAGGAACAGGTTCACAACTACTTGATTTACGGGCTACAAGTTTACCCACTTGATTTCACGGGCCACAAGCTTACCCACTTGATTTCACGGGCTACAAGCTTACCCACACAGGACAATTACAAGAGTTTGACTTCTGATTGTGTTCTTCTTTCAACACTGATTTGTCAACGATTGAGTACACCCTTCCTATAATCTTATCCTCAAGTATATGATTTGAATGCAAAGATTTAAGGAAGAAAGATTGCTTGTTGAATCAAATGATATAAAACTGATTCAAGGATTCAACAAGTATTGAATATTTGAGAGAGCTTTTAGAATGCAAGAGAGTATAGAGTTAAGATCAGAAAATAGAAGAAGATTCGGTGATTTGAAAGTATGATTTCAAGTCTATTTATAGTGTAGAATAGTTGCATTCCTTCATGAAGAGTTTCTATAAAGAGTTGTGTCCATTTCTCTTGAAATTGAATAGAAATCTCTTCACAAAAAGAAGCATCCTTTCAGAAAAATTACAGCAAGATAAAAGGTCGACAGGTCGAAATTAACAGGTCGACAGGAATTTGAAAAAATAGCCGTTATGCACGAAAGACAATAGGACCAGTCGACAGGTCCTTATTGGGCGGTCGACCGTTTTCTTGCTGTGGACCTGAGGACCTCGGTCCACAGTCTATATCACTCTGCACTCTTTCCCGGTCGAAGCCTGGACCGTTTGGGCTTTTTCTGTGACTTTTCAATTCTTCAAATATACAGATTTCAGCCCCAGCTAATTTCAATTTCTAAATTGTTTTGTGCATTCGTGTTATACTTTGAGGATAGATTTTAACATAAATCTAACACAACTCCATACCTTCATATATATAATCTTAGCTCCATGTCATGATTTCCATTGATCTTCACTATGATCTTCATTGATTTCCACTTTGATAAATATGAATTCAGCTCGTCAATGATCTCTATTTCTATGTTGTCATTAATCAAAATCTTGTGTATCAACATTCTCCCCCTTTTTGATTGATGACAATATCTTGCATATATTTTTGAGATACTGAGTAGCTCCCCCTGAATATATGCTTATATATATTTATCTCCCCCTGTCCAAAAGCTTTCTGCACATTTTGTTAGTATAATAAAAACTTATTGTTTCCTATAACAAAATGTTAGTGCATATAAAATGAATATTTATATATATATATATGCATATTTCTCCCCCTTTGTCATCGATTAAAAAGAATAAACATCATGATAGAACAGTAATCGAACATAAGACATAAATTAAAGTACCTTCGGGAGATATTGGATCATGTGCAATTTGATAAACTGAATTTTCTTTTCAGAGACATTTGGAGAAATCAAAATCGCCTTCCTTTTATTGTGGTGTACCTGCAAAAAAGTAGAATATATATACTTTGGTACCCACTTGCTTTGTTTGGGTCCATGGGTTAGATGGAAGGTAACCATACCCAAGAGGGTTTAACAGAACCTTTAAAGATAAAATTTTGGTTATTAACCACCGAATCAAAATAATCATCGATATATTTTTCTCTGTTTTTCCAACTTACAGGAACCCAAATACTTAAGTAATCTCTATTGATATTCCTTTTCGTACTTCTAGATCTATTATACAGATCTCTAGTCATAGAAGTATTCGAATTTCTATAATAATTGGATTTAGGATGAGCATTAGTACTAGCAGTAATATTTTTATTGTACATGAAAGCATATCTAGTACTATTTCTAAGATTAGTTTTATTATATCCTAAACCACTTTTGTCATGTAAAGGTCGAGATCTAGATAAAATCATATTTAAATCATTTTGACCTTTATTAAATTTTGCGAACTTATTTGCACTTTTATCAAATTTATTTCCAAAGTCGCTATTGACATTTTCAAAAGAAATTTTGTTATTCTTTAAATCATCAATTTCCTTATTTAAATCAGAAATTTTCCTTTTTAAAGTACCATTCTCTGTTTTGAGACCTAAAATTTGAGATTCTGAATTTTCTAAAGAAGATTGTAACTTTTCAAAATTTTCTTTTGAGTCAGAAATTTCATTTTGCAAAATATTATTATTCACCTTTAAAAACTCACATTCTTTAGATAGTTCTAAATTCTTTTCAGTTAAAGCTCCATTCTCTTTTTCAAGAGACGAAATTAAAGAACTAGAATTATTTAAAGAATCTTCTAATGATATATTTCTATTTTGCAAAAGATCGATTTCCTTTAAAAGAACATTGTTTTTATCTTCTAGTTGCTCATTTTCTTTTTGAAGGAAATCTTTTTGAGAAACAAGCTCTTCTAAGGTATCTTCAAAACATTTGGCTTGTTTTACCAAACGATTGTTTTCTTCTTTTAATTTGGAATTTTCTTCCTTGTACTTTTTTGACATAGCTAAAACGACTGTATTGAGTTTCAATAATTTTTCATGGTCTAACAAAAGATCTTTAAATAATGAATCTACACATACCGATTGTGATCTTACTTTTGCCATGAGACATTTGTTTCCTTGCTCTCCTGATTCTGCTTTGTTGCTCTTCCATTTTCTAAATCTTTGACTAGATTTCTTTATTGCCATTTGTTCTAGGATGTTGTTACGATCTCTAGAACACCAGGCTCTGATACCAATTGAAAAGGTCGGGTGTGCACGACTTATGCAGGATCTATAATATGGCTATGCGGAATATGATAACAAACTTTAAATGCAGTAAAGTAAAGTAAAGTAAAGTAAAGTAGAGTAACGACACCAGGATTTTTATACTGGTTCGGACCTCCAGTCCTACGTCCAGTCCCGAAGCTCCTCTTCGGCTTTTCACTAAACAACACCCTCGCTTCACCCGGAGGAACAGGTTCACAACTACTTGATTTACGGGCTACAAGTTTACCCACTTGATTTCACGGGCCACAAGCTTACCCACTTGATTTCACGGGCTACAAGCTTACCCACACAGGACAATTACAAGAGTTTGACTTCTGATTGTGTTCTTCTTTCAACACTGATTTGTCAACGATTGAGTACACCCTTCCTATAATCTTATCCTCAAGTATATGATTTGAATGCAAAGATTTAAGGAAGAAAGATTGCTTGTTGAATCAAATGATATAAAACTGATTCAAGGATTCAACAAGTATTGAATATTTGAGAGAGCTTTTAGAATGCAAGAGAGTATAGAGTTAAGATCAGAAAATAGAAGAAGATTCGGTGATTTGAAAGTATGATTTCAAGTCTATTTATAGTGTAGAATAGTTGCATTCCTTCATGAAGAGTTTCTATAAAGAGTTGTGTCCATTTCTCTTGAAATTGAATAGAAATCTCTTCACAAAAAGAAGCATCCTTTCAGAAAAATTACAGCAAGATAAAAGGTCGACAGGTCGAAATTAACAGGTCGACAGGAATTTGAAAAAATAGCCGTTATGCACAAAAGACAATAGGACTGGTCGACAGGTCCTTATTGGGCGGTCGACCGTTTTCTTGCTGTGGACCAGAGGACCTCGGTCCACAGTCTATATCACTCTGCACTCTTTCCCGGTCGAAGCCTGGACCGTTTGGGCTTTTTCTGTGACTTTTCAATTCTTCAAATATACAGATTTCAGCCCCAGCTAATTTCAATTTCTAAATTGTTTTGTGCATTCGTGTTATACTTTGAGGATAGATTTTAACATAAATCTAACACGACTCCATACCTACATATATATAATCTTAGCTCCATGTCATGATTTCCATTGATCTTCACTATGATCTTCATTGATTTCCACTTTGATAAATATGAATTCAGCTCGTCAATGATCTCTATTTCTATGTTGTCATTAATCAAAATCTTGTGTATCAACAGTTCATATTGATGATAAAAATAGTATTTTTATTATAAAACAATTTCTTTCAAAATCTGAATACCATTCAACACATGAATTTCAATTCAATACATGAAGGTTTTCTATAGTTTATGTATATATATATAAAAAGGTGATTTTTATATTTAAAACACGGATACCATTCAACACATGAATTTCAATTCAACACATGAAGGTTTTCTATAGTTTATATATATAGGTAAAAAGGTGATTTTTATATTTAAAACACGAATACCATTCAACACATGAATTTCTATTCAACGAATGAATTTCAGTTCAACACATGAAGGTTTTCTATAGTTTTTATATATAGATAAAAAGGTGATTTTATTGTTAAAACAATTTGTTCAAAACACGAATACCATTTAACACATGAATTTCAATTCAACGAATGAATATCGATTCAACACATGAAGGCTTTCTATAGTTTATATATATAGATAAATAGGTGATTTTATTGTTAAAACAATTTATTCAAAACACGAATAGCATCCAACACATGAATTTTAATTCAACGAATGAATATCGATTCAATACATGAAGGTTTTCTATAATTTATATATATAGATAAAAATGTAATTTTATTGTTAAAACAATTTATTCAAAACACGAATACCATTCAACACATGAATTTCAATTCGATGAATGAATATCGATTCAACACATGAAGGTTTTCTAATCAACTGACGAATATAGTTTCAACACAAGAAAATAATTCTAACACATGAATGTTATTCAATATTTCGGCAGCATAACGGCAGGGTAGTTAAAACCAGGACCGTCCCTAGTACGGCTCCTCGCTCTACCTTAAAGCCTCGCAGCTTTTGACAATGGGGAATCATGCATCTAGTTCGCACGCAGGCGGCATGTATATATTTTTCAATTCCACAAACTAATCCTATATTGTTTCAACCAAATATTTCTCAACCACAAACGGGTATTTTTCAACCACAATCAATCAATTTCAACCACAAACAATTCTAATCAACCATTCGTAATCAACCAATTTTCACACCAATCACAACCAATAAATATCGTCCATGGTTTGTGGACGAGGGGCGTGTATATATATATGTATATATATATATATTTATATATAAACATTTCACTTCTATTTCAACACATATATAATTTTTACAACGCATATACAACTTATACATCGAACGTACAACTTATACAACGCTTATACAAGAGGTGTACAACGCTTATATAACTCATACATCGATTATATAATTTATACATCGTCGTTTTCCATATCGTTTATAATTTAGAAATCTCACATTGGGTTCCATTCCACCAAAAATAGCAGAAGGCTCAGAAAAATATGCGGTCCCTTCTAGAAGGTAGAAGACGTCCACACGAGTCCACTGTCTCTTGTTTCACTGAATTTCGTCAACAAACGAAAATGATATGATTTTTACAGTGAAATCATAAATGGTAGCACTTTTAAAATGCTATAATATAGTTTAATATATATAAACCGTTACCTCTCTGTTTGGTTCGAAACTAGGGTTGGGAATTTCGCGAAATCCGTGAAGCTAGAGGACGATCGGCCTTCGCAGCATCGAAGGGCTAGGAGAGAGCTTCGCGCGCGTGGGGAAGTGGGCCAGCTCGGTGGACCCTTGCGTCGCCGGCGGCGGTCTGAAGCGATGAACTTTGGGGCGGTGGTTCTCATCGATGGCGCCACGATAGGAGGAGCAACTGGTATGGATTTGAAGAGGGGAGCGAGGGCTTCAAAAAGTTGTGAAGGGTCGGGGTCAACCGATGAACGGAGTCGCCGGAATCGGAGCTGGAAGCTTTGAAGGGCCTTCCGCTTCAATCGATCAGGGAGAGATAATTTGGGGGGGGGGGGGGGGGAGGGGGTTTCTGACGTGGCCCAATACCTTTTATTTATTTATATATATATATATTTTTTTCCAAAAATACCCCCTTTCACACGTGAACCCCAATTCAAACCCAACGACTGTCGTCCCCAGCGTTTTACCCCCATTCCGAACACAATGGGATATGTTTCGTAGGCCCATTCGACTGTTTCAGTCAGTTTTCCTTCAATTTAAAATTTATAACATTCAACATTCGATTTGAACGTACATTTCAATTTTCCAGGGCCACAAACTGGTTCGGAAAATTCCATAAAAATAAATCTAGCTATGTTTTGACGATATAGTTCCAACAAAACTAGTTTTGTCGAATTCTGAGACCGTTTGCAAAATGGCCCTTTTCTGCTCGATCCAATTTAACTATAATTGACCAAAACACATTTCTCTTTGCCACGCTCACATACTAGCTTCAAAAATTATGAAATTTGAAACATAGAAATAACTTCACATCGCGGATCCAACAAAAGTGGTTTCGTCGAATTCCGAGGTTGTT
Source organism: Allium sativum (assembly GCA_030737875.1). Classification (NCBI taxonomy): domain Eukaryota; kingdom Viridiplantae; phylum Streptophyta; class Magnoliopsida; order Asparagales; family Amaryllidaceae; genus Allium; species Allium sativum. The sequence goes on from CM060920.1 coordinate 695,759,905, forward strand.
TGCAAAATGGCCATTTTCACGGGCTATATAATTTCTATAGCGACCTTTCTGAAAATTCATTTGGCCATAACTTTTGCTTCCCGCTATGAAACATCGATTTTTCAGATTTGTTAGAAAGGTATTCACTAACAGATTTAAATATTTTTGGTTTCACTCAAATCCGTTTTGTTTTGCACCCGGTACAGTCAGTCAAAGTTTGAATTCAAAATTTGTAACTACCGCGCCATTTCAGGCCTTGTTTATAATTCAAAGTAATTATATTTATTTTCAACTTCGATTCAAACTTACTTTTCATCATTATTATTTAAAATATTTATTTAAAATATTTAAAATCCACAATTATAGCCAATTTAAAAATTTTAAATTGGTTCAAATTTTCCGGGTCGTTACAATCTGGCAATGGAACCAAAAAGTTCATGAATTGCATTATAATTCCATATCAGCAAAGTTATTATTGCATTTTAATTTCATATCAGCAAAGTTATTTCATCCAATAGTCCTCTACTAGTGTCAGGTACAGTACTAGGAGTGTTTTTCTTGCACAAAATTTCCTCCTCAGTTTGAAGCTAGATACATCACTGCTTGTATGTGTGAATATTGCCTGTATACATGCATGTTATATATGTGTGTGTGCCATGTATGTGCGGGTGTGTTTTGTGGAATGTGCTGTGTAACTTGTGTGTGCATGAGGGTGGTATGTAGAGGTATGCAGTGTATGCGCAGTGTGTGTTTCATGATTTGTAAGAGGAGGTGATGTGTGCATGAGTAAACATATATTTGTGCATGTGTGGCATGTGTTTGTTGCGTGGGTCGTTTGAGAAAGAGGGCAAAAAATATATATGTGCATTCATTTTTATTAGATGTAAACAAGGCTTGCACCCTTTGGTTTGTCAATATAACCTGACATATGGTATTTCATGTTTCTTGCCTTTTAAGTGTCACACGCTGGCCTCTTATGCTTTGCTGATGTACTTTTCACCTACCCTTATGGTGCAAGTGACATTGATCACAGTGCAATACATTTGTGGCCTTCGAACCTTATACCATGATATGGACTTGCATTAAGTTTTTGCTCGTTGTTACCAGCATTGATCATTTCGTGTTGTCCATGTTGTATATCCAGTTTTGCACCCCCCTTGTGTATTTCTTGTTTATTCGAAGCATGACTTTGATACATAAATATACATGTCTGAACTTGTTTATTTCAAGTAACTATGCTATATTGTGTCAGATTATCATAGGTTCGATGTACTCGAATATTTAAGGGTTGTTAAGATTAACTATTTTATTCAGCTTATATTGAAATTGATTTACTTGAATTAAGATACAACCTTACCCGAGTTTTTGTTTTGCTCGGGTTGGGCAAGCCCGAGCATTACATATTTAAAGATTACAGCTTAGGATTCAAGAATTGGCGAAGCTGGGGGTTTCAAAGACGGCGCACTCTGAGATTTAAAATAGTAAATATTTTTCTTGTATTCAGGATATTTTTAAATTCCGTTGTTTAGAAAAACTTCTATTAGAAATTTTGATCAATATGTAAAAGTTTATTTTACTGTTCAATATTGTGTTATTGTTCTTTGTTGATTCTATTTTAAAATCTGTAAGCTAGTAACAATCTGTCAATTTGAACGTTTTTAAGTTGGTTTAATTACTGATTTGAAGCGGTCAAAAAGGCAAGACATTATAGTAACCAATCTCTTGTACTCTTATATTCATATATATAATAAAGGGACTCTCTCAGAGTGGACGTACACTAATAAGACGTTAGTGGAATCACTATAAATCGACATGTGATTTATTTTCATATTTGCTTTGTTTGGTGGTTGTGATTGATTATTGGATTGTATTGAGATTGTTTTGAGAAATTGATGAGTTGTTTCTGCACTTTTATTACGGTCTCATCCTCCGTTGTGCTCGAGGATTTGATTTGAGAGGTCTCGAGTCAAAATTATCCATAACAGTATGCTCTATTTCTCTTCAAAAAACGTGCTATTTTAGTTAAAAGCAAACATATTACAGAGTTTAACAACATGATCATATGAGTATTTACTTCTTATTGTCTTGGTACAAATTTGAAATATATAAAATAGTTTTTAACCACTATGCCATGTGAAAAAGCTGATTTAATTACATTGGGAAAATCTAGTGCATAAGAAAATATTATAAACATATGGAGCTGGAACTTTTAGCTATAAATAATCATTAGGGATCCCTCGAAACTTGTGATTCAATTATGGAAAAGAATTTTTAGTATTTTTTGATGAACTTATATTAGTTTTACTGATGTAAAAAGTATATTTGCCTATGTTGATTTGAAATCAAATAAGAAATGTGATCAATCAATTCACCTGAGGGACATTTTCTAGGGTATTTTTGTTGACACTCCAACTATTATTAATGGGAGACCATCTTTTAAAAACACTCCACTATTTGAAAAATTATTAAGGGGCTACACAAACATATTATTTCACACTACTCAATATTCCCGGATTAGCCCTTCAAAATAGATTAAAATAAACTTATTCGATAAGTGAAATCGAATTAAAATAAGCAGTTTGTCACCACTGCACCGAATGCAGCGCACAATCAATTATATATGCATTCATAAATGACATTTCGAAAATTAATATTCATTTCGGTGCATTGCCTCCGTAATTAAATAATTCAGCATATTTATGTCTACCAAAAAAATGTTCGATCTTATTCCTCCGAAAACGCTTATCCTTTGGGGTTTTAAAAAATCGATATATGTGAATCGAAAAAAATTACTAAGGCCCTTGCAATATTTGTTAAGATAAAATTTCCTTTCTTTGTTAAGGGGCTAAATGGATAATAAGGTAAAATTACTTATATTTGTTAAGGGGTTATTTTGCTCATTGGTACTCCCTTTAACAATTTTGAAGAAAAAAAAAAATAATCTCCACTAAATAATATTTAGAGTGTCAATAACAATTATTAGTAATATAGATCTATATGTTTTGGTTTAAATGACAGTATATGCATTGTAACTTATAAGAAAGTACCGTATAATAACAATTCAAAATTGCATCCCACACTAAAATCAAGAAATGCACAAATATAAATATGGGATTGAAGTCAACAATCAAAATTTGGTTAAGAAAACATTTGTATTATAGACAATCATTAAATCGTATATAAACACAAAAAGTAACAATCAACTAGGTGCTTGATTTACTTTTGAAACAAACAACATGCTTATGTGGCAAGGAATAAAGAATATTATATTATAAACAAAGATCGAAAAGCATCTCAATTTCAGGTATTCCATCATTTGGAAACTAATATCTCGCAATCTAGGGAAGCAAATTATATATGTATGTTTACTTTCCTATCACCTAAAGTTACAGAATTAACATAATAACATAATCATCCATGTATGTATTAATGTATGGCTTAACATAATAACATAATCATGCATGTATGTATTAATGTATGGCTTGTTACTCCTTCAGCTTATATCTCAGTTCTATTTTAAAATCTATGCATTCCATACCTTTGTATTTGAAGTATTTATCACAATATCTCCATCTATTGGCCTTGCACTAAATTATTCAAATACCATTAAATTACATTAAGGTGGTGTCTGGCACAACGGTAAGGTTACCCGGCTGATAATCTAGAGCGCACAAGTTCAACCTCCGGCCTCTGCACATAATGTGAGGGAAAGACTATGCACGCTAATCGACCACCCCCAGAGTCCGAGAAGCCGTGAGTAGTACCAGGACGACAGACTGACCTGGGAAGTCCTCACGCTTGAGTACGGGAGCTTTTGGCATTGGGTATCCACCATTTAATTACCTTGATAATATCATTCTAGATTATATACTCTTATATCCATCATAGTTTGCCTTTTCTTTCTCTCACCCTGATGAGGTTAAAATTTTGCATATTTGGGTAGTATTCATAGTTTCATACTAGAAAATATGATGTTTAAATATATTTTTTTAATGACTAAAAATGTAGAAGTTGGAAGCGCGCGGATGTATTGGCGATCTGGATATACAATGACATTTCTTAAGATATCATATAATCATGGTTTTTGTGTCTATTTTATATATCATTTTTTTAAAAAAGTCAAGTTTTATGTCTGGTCTTCCTATGATTATAAACATTACTAAAAGTGGTATGCTTTAATAGCAGATCTTGTTTTCATGGCTTTATTTTATGCTTTTATTAATTTTTTTCCTTTTAATTAACTATTTAATTATTCATTTTTCTAAAAAAAAGTATATGCCATGAACTATAGTTGCTAATGAACTTTGTTTTTTGAAGTGAATTTGAACTTATATAAAACAATACCATTGTTGACAAACTGCTATATAAGCCTTAGTGCCCATAATTTGATATATAATTTAAAATTTTACAATGGCATGTTTTCATTTTGAGTTGGATAATCAACTATTGAATATTGTAGCCTTTTTACCTTTTATAAAGTTAAGTAATATTTTAGGGCCTATCATTTTTTAGTGATACCCTTTAAAATAATGATCCAGGAATCAAAACAGAGAAAACATAGAAAAGAAGTAGGTCAATTGGTTGGCAAACGTTGAGACTTTTTTGCTGCTGATTTTTATGATGATTTGTTTATAATACAATCACTATATTTTTATATCATGATATGTAAAAAAGAAACATAACATGATATTAATCCTAAGCCATAGACATGTTTGTAAAATTTTGTTAATAAAAAACTTATAATACGCTGAATATTTTTCCTTGGTGCAGGTGTTATTGATGCTTATTCTCGTTTGGAAACATTGACGGGCCTTTAACAACTTTTAATACATACAAATCATTTTGATTTTTTTTTTATCATTTTAGCCTTATGGTGCTATGCATCATTTGGGGTTGTAAACTTTTATCCGGATTAATGTATGATAGTGAATTGGATAGCATAATCACAGGTTTAGACAAAGAATTGAAGCTGGGATTTTATAGAGAAGATATCAAAAAATGTGTATTATATGAACATAGAAACAATATTGTCTAAATTAATTGTTAAACCAATCAAAATCTCTATGCTTAGAGATGATCAAAAAGTTCCATTTTTGATGTTTGCAATAAGTTCGTTGGATAAGCTATTTGAATATTGAAACATTCCCATGTATTTAACTAGTCAAAGTGGGTATCCAAATCTTTAAGTAAAGATTATTAACGTTAGGGATGGTATATGGTTTAAATAGGATATAGAAAATTCTCCCGCAATCACGAGGGAAGAATTTCCTTTTGTTATATTTATGATGATAAATTAGATATATGTGCTGAGAATTTCTTGTTAACTTCATGTTTGATTAGTATTTATTTTTCGTTAAGACCAACGAGTATACCACAAATAACCTATAATAATCTATTTTAAAAATGCAAAATATCCTATTGCTCCATTAGCCCAACAGTTAAGGACTTGCGTCATGGTAACAACGACGTGGGTTTAAAATCCAGAATGTTATGCAAGAGTTTACTATATGCATACGCTAAAATGAACCACTAATATGTTACTTGCGGATCGGGCTAGGTGCATTATGGGGTTTTACGACTTCTGTCGGTTTCTCCTTGAACAAATTCAATATATATATATATATAGTTTTCATCTTAAATATACAGTTGGCTTCTTCAGTGATTACGTGCATATTCTGTTCCATTTAAAATTCAAAATCATGTCCTACTTCTACTAATACAGCATCTAACGTTAATAGCTAAACAAATTTTGTGTGTGATGAAGTTGCTCACCACCCTCTCGACTGCAGCCAAACACTTCAGGACATGTATGGGTAAGAGTCAGTTGCTCGCCACCAAACACGAAGGGAGAACCCCCTATCACATTAAAGCCTACTCGGTAAGCGGTTATCATCCCGGTCTCTTCAAACTAACACGTCATGTAACACCCCGAATTTTAGCTAATACTAAAATTCTCTAATCATAGGATAAATAATCTCAGATGTGGGAATCGGGGGTAACAGGCTGCGTCATTGCGTTCGTCTCGGAAAAATACGCGAAATAGAGTCCGAGTTTTCGAGAATCGGAGTCCGTATGGCCCGGTTATGGCCCAATGAAGTTTGCAGAAAAATTAAAGCTTAAAACAGATTTAGAAATTTAAATTCGGATTTCAAATCAGAACCAGCGGGGCCAGGCGGGAAAATTCCCGCCCTGACCATGTCGGCAGGGCTGTCGACAGGCCTGTCGACAGGCCTGTCGACAGGGGGAGTCGACTTGCCTGTCGACACGGCGTCTCGAGCCAGAAGGTTGGGTGCACCAGATTTGGTTTTCTGGCTAGGGCTGGGCTGGGTTCTAGAGATTTCCTAAATCTAACGGACCTAATCTAATTTAGGGTTAATCTAAGGGCCTAAAACACTCTCCTAATCTATAAATACACCCTAAACCTACCCTAATCCATACTAAAAATAGAAATGATGGCCTCATGCCGCCAAATTAAATCTTAGAAGGAGCCTCCACTTGTTTATGAAGGAAGTTGCAAGCTAATCACTCTCTAATCAATCTCTAATCATCACCATCTTCATATTTAGCAACTATTTCCACTTCATAAGTTTGCTAATCTTGGTTTTGGTGAGTTTCTATCACTTTAACATCAATTGTTAAAGTAAGTAGATTGGGTGTAATGAGACTTATGGTCTTAGATGCGGATTAGTGAGTTTGAATCATTTGTAATGATATGCTACTCTATGTTTTCCTATGTTTATGCATAATTACTAAGTGAGTTTATGCATGTTTGATAAGTTGGTTTATGCATGCTTAACAAGTTGGTTTATGCATGTTTGACAAGTGGGTTTATGCATGTTTAATATGTGGGTTTATGCATATTTAACAAGTCGATTTATGCATGTTTAACAAAGTGAGTTATGCAAGTTCACATGCAAATTATGTGTATGATGTTATGTAAGGCATGTGTAGGTGGTTATGCAAGTTCATATGCAAGTTATGTATATGCTTAAATGCAAGTTTAACATGATATGCAAGTTATGCATGCTTATGCAAGTATGTGAATGCTTATGCAAGTATGTGAATGCTTATGCAAGTATGTGAATGCTTATGCAAGTTATGTGTATGCTTAAATGCATGTTTAATATGTTATGCAAGTTATGAGAATGCTTATATGCAAGTTCAACATGTTATGCAAGATATGTGTATGATAATATGCAAGCTCATATGCAACATGTTATGCAAATCATGTGTATGATAATATGCAAGTTTGGGTTAAATGTAGTTGGGTTAATATGTGCTCATATATGCAAGTTGACATCCTCTTAACCCATGCAAAAGTTATATGCTAAACCCATGATATTTGTAATGGATCTTTCCCTTTACTATGTCATGAGAACGATTTACGTGGGGAACGATGGGGTGGGTAAATATGTTAATAAAAATGTGATTGGGTATGATTAAGCATACCATAAAAATAAATTAACATAAGTGGGAATTTACCTATTGAGTTAGGTCTACCCCATGGGAATTTACCTATTGAGTTAGGTCTACCCATGTTATGAAAAACTTGATATTAATTAGGGATAATTAAGATGGGGGTGATTAATTAGGTGTAATTAATCGACTAAGACACGAGGTTGGACTCATTTGTAGTGTAAAACTGCCCGGACCCGACCGGCCTAACCAGTTGCTACAAATGTCAGCCCAATGTGAGAGGTCTTAGCCATAAGCTAAATGCGTGATTAAAGTAAAGACACGAGGTTAGACTCTGTTATGACGTAAGACTGCCCGGACCCTACCGGCTTAACCAGGCGGTCATAACAGCCAGTCTAATGTGGGAGGTCTTTATGGGAGATCACGGTCTTAATTAATTAAGAAACACTTAACCATATTAGCATGTAGTGGGACATGAGGGGTTAAGTGGGTGCCTTGGGTGGCATGTGGAAATTTAATGGTTGCCTTGGGTGGCATGTGTAATCTAGTGGGTTGCCTTGGGTGGCAATAGAAAATACGATTAGAATACTTAACCAAGTGGAAACATGTAATTAAACATGATTAAAGGGTTAAGTGGGATACACTAGATAAGTGACAAGCTTAGGTGGGTAGCTTGTGGGGGCCCATTTCAACCAATATCCCAAACGTATCTTTGTGGGCTCGACCCATGTCGAGTGACGGGACACGCATATTGGGCTTGATTATAAGAGGCCAAAACAGGTTAGCGGTGGCAACGCAAGTCCAACGGGTTTCATATGCGTGTGTGGGCCCGGGCTGGTAGATAAGCCGTTGTTGCATCGTGTAGATATAAAGCCGTGCACCGTTGATATTATCAGGTGGCCACTTTAGGGGAGTGATACACCCCACTGTGGGACCAGCACGGGTATCTACGGTAGGGAGCCGATCGCTGGGGAGTAGTGGGTACACCTAATAAAGATAGGGGCAGACGACACCTATGTAGGGGTACACGGAACTACTGGGCAAAATTACTAAGTACACCTAGTGGAGGTAGGGGCAGACGGCACCTATGTAGTCAGCTAGGGGTATACGAGATTACTGGGGAAAATTTTCTAAGTCCTTGGGAGGGATCAACCTTTAAGTAGAAAAGACTGGTGTGGTGCAGTGTAGTAATTATCCTTGGGTGGGTAGATGCGTCTTTACAGTTATCTTAGTTTATCCTAAGTATACCAAGCTGCTTAGTGTAGCCATTCATCCCCAGACATTACCGTAGGTCAAGTTTATGTCTTCTCTGGTTACTTTAATGATTGTATTGTTAAAGTTATAGGACTCGCTCAGACTTATGTCTGACCCCGTTGTTTTTATCTTTTTCCCAACCCTCAGGTCCTACGGTGGATCCTAGCAGTAGTGGAGCTTGATCGGATTGCTGTTCCAGTCTTTAGGAGCTTGGATAGATGTAAAGCTCCAGTTACCCAGTTATCTTTTCTTTTGTCTTGGCTATTGTATGAGAGAGTGGGATTATGTACTTCTTATTTTGATGGATATTGTACTTGATTTCTATTGTGGTTTTATGATGTAACCAGACATGTTTATTTCCGCTGTTATGAGATGATGTTTTTAAATTTCAAGTACTATTTATATCTGTCTTGTTGTAATTTTTCTGTTCTATATTCACTAAAATATTCCACCGATGTTATGGCATTCCCTTAGAGAGTGACCATAGCGGGCGTGGGGTGTTACACGTGGTATCAGAGCAAAGGTTACCGGAACAGATAAATTTTTTAGAAAAACTATTTTTCTAAAAACATTTTTGGAAGAGATATTTTCAAAAACATGTCCTTAAAAAGAAAAGTTTTTGAAAGAAAAGCATAATCCCCAATAGCCATATCTATATCCTTCGAATTCTCCGTTTTGAATCTTTCCTTTTTCGTTTCAGCATGGCCGAGAATCTTAACTTTCCGGAGGGTGTGACGGTACCAGTATGGTATAGGAGATTGATGGAGGCTAGGGCCACCACTGCGGGTCCAACAAATGTTCCTCCACCAACCGTAGCACCCGATCTTCCTCCTCCCCCTCCTCCTCGCACGGATACTTTTGCTAAGACTTGCAAGGAATTTAAAGCTATGGAAGGGAAACCTTTTCAAGGATCTGAAACTTTTGTGGAGGCTAGAGATTGGCTTAAGGAGGTGGAAGAATTGATAGATATCTTTGAGATGGAAGAAGGAAAGAAAGTCAAGTTGGCTGCTTGGTTAATGAAGGGAGAGGCCTCATTCTGGTGGGAGGTCACTAATGGAGAACGCCCCGTTGACTCTTGGGCGGATTTTAGGCAAAGATTTGTGGCAAAGTTTCTCTCAAGGGCGGAGGAAAACTTGTATATGGAAAGATTCTTGACTCTAAAGCAAGGAAATCTCTCGGTGAAGGAATATGTCAACAAGTTTAATCAATTGGCAAGGTTTGGCCTAGACATGGTGAATACACCGGAGAAGAAGGCTTTGAGGTTCGTGAAAGGCTTGAATGAACCGATGCATGGGTTGGCTATGACTCATATCCCTATGGGGGCCACCTTTGAGAAGCTAGTTGACATGGCACTCATGTATGAAGAAGAGAAGGGTCCTAATGCTAATAGGGCACCCGAGAAGAAGGGAGATCAAAAGAGACCTCAGCAACAACAGCAAAACAAAGGTGAGAAAGGCAACGGTGGCAAAGGAAAGAAGAAGAAGTGTTTCAATTGTGGGACACCTGGGCACCTAAGCAAGGATTGTCGTAAGAAGAAGAAGACTGGCTGCTTCCACTGTGGCGAAGCAGGGCATCTAGTGAAAGATTGTCCTAAGAAGAGGCAAAGGACGGGGTCTACCTCAGGAGGACAGGTGCAAGCTCTTATGGCACCGAGTCAGGCTAGGGGGAAAGTACAGGCTCTCGCAGTCCCACCGATTCAGGAAAGAGGTAGAACTATCTCCGTTGAAAGTCTGGTTTTTCTATTTGATCATCCTGTCCGTACATTGTTTGATTCAGGCGCATCGCATTCGTTTATCTCATCATCATTAGTTGAGTCACTGCACTTAGACACCAGTCTGGTAGATGATCCCTTGGTTGTTTCAAACCCAATTGGGGGCTCCACTTATTTGTCCATGATATGTTTGGGTTTGAAGATTTCTATACTTAGCATTGAGTTTAGATGTGATGCTTTTGTGTTGGGCTTCACGGGCTATGGGTTGATTTTGGGCATGGACTGGTTATCCAGTAATGGTGCCGTTCTTGATTGCGAAAGGAGAGTTGTTAGGCTCATGACCCGCTTGGGTAACACTCTCGAGATTTCTTGTAATCCCATGGATTCTGTTATGCTAAGTTATCTTGAGTCGCTTGACGCTTCGGTCGAGAGCATGCAATCTGTTAGAGTGGTCCGGGAATATCCGGATGTGTTTGAGGAGGTGAAGGGCTTACCTCCGAAGCGGGAGATTGACTTCCGAATATATCTGGTGGATAATGCTAAACCTGTATCTTTACCAGTGCGCCACATGGCTCCTCGTGAGAGGAGGGAACTCCATAAGCAAGTAGGGGAGTTGCTTGAGAAGGGGTTCATAAGACGAAGTATATCGGAGTGGGGTGCTCCAGTAGTATTTGCTACGAAGGCGGATGGGTCCCTCAGACTTTGTGTAGATTATAGAGAACTCAACAAGCTCACAAAGAAGAATAGACACCCATTGCCGAGGATTGATGATCTTTTCGATCAGTTGGTTGGCGCTTCAGTATTTTCTCAGTTGGACTTAGCCACGGGGTTTCATCAGTTGAGGGTGGCTGAGGAGAGCATAGACAAGACTGCCTTTAGAACTCCGGATGGTTTCTATGAGTGGCTTGTGATGCCATTTGGGTTGACGAACGCCCCTGCATACTTTGTTGATTTGACGAGTAGGGTGTTCAGGGAGTTCCTTAATAAATTCGTGGTGGTCTTTGTGGATGATATCTTAGTCTTTTCTAAGAGTGAAGAAGAGCATGCCCTACATCTTGGGGAGGTATTGAAGATTCTTCGAGCACATAGCCTTAAGGCTAAATTCTCTAAATGTCACTTCTGGAGGAAGGAGGTGCGGTTCTTGGGGCACGTGGTCTCCAAGGAAGGGATAGCTGTGGATCCCGCGAAGGTAGTATCAATTCAGGATTGGAAGGTTCCGAAGAATGCTACCGAAGTAAGAAGTTTCTTGGGGTTGGCGGGTTACTATAGGAAGTTTATCAAAGACTTCGCGAAGATATCAGCCCCATTAACCCGCTTAACAAAGAAAAATCTTGTTTTCACATGGGACGTAGATTGTGATGATGCGTTCCGACGGTTAAAGAGAGCTTTAACCACTGCTCCAGTTTTAGTGTTGCCAGATGGGAGTAAGCCATTTGTTGTCTATACTGATGCTTATGGGACAGGGCTGGGCGCAGTCTTAATGCAAGAGGGAAGGGTGATAGCCTATGGTGGAAGGCAGTTGAGGGCACATGAGAAAAATTACCCTACCCATGATTTAGAGTTGGCCGCTATTGTTTTTGCGCTTAAGATTTGGCGCCATTATCTTCTTGGTGAGAGATTCGAATTGTTCACTGACCACAAATCATTGAAGTACTTGTTTTCTCAGAAGGATTTGAATCTGAGACAACAAAGGTGGATGGAGTTTTTAGCATCCTATGATTTTGAGATAGCGTATACCCCTGGCAAGGGTAACGTGGTGGCGGACGCCTTAAGCAGAAAAAGGTTGTCCTTGAGTCCATTGTTCGTGGAACGACGAAGCTTGGAATTTATCTCGATGTTTGATTTCAGACCTTCCGTTGATTATGTACCCGGTTTGCTAGCATCCTTGGAGGTTAGACCTACTCTTTTGGGGCGGATTGGAGAAGCACAGAAGGACGACCCACAGTTGGTTGAGTTGGGAGAGAAGCTCATAAGGGGGGAGTCGTCCAGCCATTTGAGTAGGTACACCCTAGACGATAGGGGGTGCTTGCGTAGAGACGGTAGACTTTGTGTACCGCAAGACGAGGGTTTGAGGAAGGCTATTCTTGATGATGCACACCGTTCTAGGATGACCATTCATCCCGGTGGGGACAAGATGTACCGAGACATGAAGAGGGTTTTCTTCTGGGCCGGTATGAAGAAAGATGTGGCCGAGTATGTCGCTCGATGCTTGGTGTGCCAGCAAGTGAAGGCGGAGCAAAAGAAACCTGGTGGGTTGCTTCACCCATTGGAAGTTCCGCAATGGAAGTGGGATAGTGTCTCGATGGATTTTATTGACGGGTTACCCAGATCGAGGAAGGGTAATACAGGAATTTGGGTGGTGGTAGACAGATGTAACACCCCGCGAATTCTATAACTGTGAAATCCATAAATTAAAGTATAATTAATTTGAATCAAAGAACTAAGGGAAACGGGATACGCCATTGCGTTCGTCTCGGAAAAATACGCGAAATAGAGTCCGAGTTTTCGAAAAACGGAGTCCGTATGAAGAAGATATGGCCTTCAGAAGTTTCTAAATTAAATTTAAAAATTCAAACAGAATAAAATAAGCTCAGAAAACAAAAATGGGGCCCAATGGGCCAGGGCGGAAAAAGTCCCGCCAGACGCACCCAGGTCGACTGGGCTATCGACCTGGTCATGTAACACCCCGCGAATTCTATAACTGTGAAATCCATAAATTAAAGTATAATTAATTTGAATCAAAGAACTAAGGGAAACGGGATACGCCATTGCGTTCGTCTCGGAAAAATACGCGAAATAGAGTCCGAGTTTTCGAAAAACGGAGTCCGTATGAAGAAGATATGGCCTTCGGAAGTTTCTAAATTAAATTTAAAAATTCAAACAGAATAAAATAAGCTCAGAAAACAAAAATGGGGCCCAATGGGCCAGGGCGGAAAAAGTCCCGCTTGACGCACCCAGGTCGACTGGGCTGTCGACCTGGTCTAACCAGGTCGACAGGCCTGTCGACAGGGGTGTCGACCTGGTCCAGACCAGGTCGAGCCCAGTCTAACCTGGCTGGCCTATTCTATGTTGGTCGATTTTCTGTGGTCTGCTTTGTCATTAGGGCTAGGTGGCAAGCTCTAATTGGTCTCTCCTTAGGATGAATGGCTACGATCAATCCAAGCAACATCAATGGCTCTAATCAATTCATAAACCCTATAAAAAGGACCCTAGACTAAACCCTAATCTATTCATTCATAAATAAAAACAAAGCCGCCATGTTGCTGAGGAGCGTCTAGGAGTAGACACCAAATTGGAGAGAAGATTAGGAGGAAAATTCTAAAGCCTAAAGCAATTCAAGCAAATCAAATCAAACAGCATCTTCTTATTCCTAAATTAGAGAATTCGCCGCAACCATTGTAAGTAGAGTATTACTTTGGTATGAACAAATGATTGTGTAGATATGTATACTTGATTTGTGGCGATAAAGTAATTCATATTTGTGCGTTGGAATATTGTATACGTTTGGATATTCTTGAATTATGTTGTTCATTATGAAAAACTACATGCGGTAGTTTTATGCAAGTATGACGTTTGGATATTCGCAAAATATGTAATTTATGTTGAAGCTACATGTATGTAGTTGTTAAATTGAAAATCATGCAAGTTTGGGGTTTTGCTACTATGCCATCATAATGTGTATTTTTACACAAACATCATTTTTGTGAGGAAATTGGAATAAGTTTAGGTTGTTATAATCCATATGAAATTATGTTGATAATTGGGCATCATGGTCTATGTATTAAGCCATGCTTTGTATTAGAAAACCTATGTGCAAACTTATGAATATGACTAGGCTATGATTGGTATTTGACCATGTTAGTTATTTATTGTTAGCAAGAATTTTATGATGACATATGTGAGACATGGCTAGGTGAGACTCAAAAATCCCTTTTTGCAAGTTTAAAGCAAACACCATGTTTAGGAATATTTATGCATAAGTATATTTATACCATCGTTATGTGATTAGACTTAAATCATGATTAAGTTGAACTATGCTTTTGTGTTAGTAACAAAGTATCCCCTTTGTAAACATGTAGAAACCTTATGGACATGATTTGTTTATGTTTGACATTATGCCTAAATAAGAACATAGGTCTATGTTGTAGTTAAGACTATGTGACACCTAATTTAGATTCTTATCTTAAGTTTACATGGTTTGATTCATGTCACCTATGCTTTATGACCAAAGTATATATGCAAGTACACCAGTTTCTATTTTGTATTTCCAACGTCATATTGCAAGTTCATGCGCTCACCTTCCCCTCTTTGTGTATGTAATCACGCTTTAAGCCTCCCCTTTTCGCATGGCTAAGTTGGGCTTTAAAAGGCTAAGCCCAATATATATATATATAATAAACGGACGTGTTAAACGGGGGAAAATAACGTTGGGTTAAAATTACTAATGAATGAAAATATAAAATAGAAGGGCCCAAATTCAAGTATGGGTTGGGCCCATGATTGGTGTAGCCTTTACACCATTAACTTAATAATGGGCCGCAAATATTTACATATAAGAAAAGAAAGAAGAATGACAAAATATGTAAATGTAGAACATACGATGTGTTTAACCCGAGGTTGGATTGAGTTGTGATGTAAACCTGCCCGGAACCGCACGGCTGTCCAGTAGTCACAACAATACCTATCCAATGTGGGAGGTTAAACATGGAGCCCAATAAGGACCCGAGGTTAGACTGAGTTGTGGCGTAAGACTGCCCGGAACCAACCGGCAACAGGCAGCCACAACAATACCTGTCTAATGTGAGAGGTCAGGGCCTTAATAAGACAATTAAGGCTGAGTCAGGATTGTTAGGATTAAGTGAACTAAAGACTTAATCAAAAATGAAACATGCTAAACTAAACGGACTGGTGGGGGTTAGGTTAGGAAACACTTAACCAACTTAGCATGTTGGCTAGAGATAGAAAACCTAGTAACGGGGGACCCTTTTCAGCAGTAACACTAGAAGGTGTATCAGGATACCCTGAAACTAGGCAGGGTGGGGCACGATTACTGGGCTGATTGTAAGAGGTCAAATCGACGGCGGTGGTGTAGCAGTGTAGGTTCTAACGGGGTGCGGGCGTGCACACACTCCGGCGTAGAAAAATAAGGCACTGGACACCAGTAGCATACCTGTGCACTCTAAGGTTGTGTCGGGCCGCCACCATGGGATTTGATACACCCCATGGTGGGACCAGCATAGGTAACTACAACATCGGGGGCCGTAAGACACATGTAACTATGCGAGTAGGAGCCGATCATCATAGAATGGATCACATCACCCTGATTATGGGGTGCCAGTTGGAAACTAGTTTATATGGGTTCAGAGATTAACATGGGGTACGATAGTATATTCGACCCTAGACAACTTAACCAAGTTTATAGTGCTTGCCCACTTCTTGTTTATACTTATCATACCCAGTTCTTTATTCATAGACAATATAGTACTAGACTTACTCAAGCTTTATGTCTGACTCTGCTTTTCTTTCGTCTTCTTTTCTTCCGTTCCCCCCCCCCCAGGTCCACAGGGAGGGAACACAGCAGCTTGACCAGCCTTAACATCCAGCTTGAAGAAGAGAAATGTATTGCTTGGACTTTCCTGTTTTGAACTATGGCTTTGGACAATCCACTTTGGGGACTTTTGCAGTTTATCTATGTTTATTTATGCTTCTTTAAATAATGTACTCAAGACAGATTATGAAAATGTTATGTTATGTTTTTGGAAAGGATGTAAGACAATCATGGTGATGTTTGTAACACGTATTTGCTTTTATGAAATAAAAGTTGTTGTTCTTCCGCTGTTTACAAATATGTGTTCCTATATCTGTCTTGTATATCTGTGACTTATACTTATAAACCTCCACCAAAATTAGGGCATTCCCTTTGAGAGTGACCCTAACGGAGGTGGGGTGTTTCACTTGTTATCAGAGCATAGGTTTACCAGATAAGAAAAAAGTTTTGAAAAATTATTTTCAAAAAGGAAATTTAAAGAAGCATTTTTAAAAGAAAAATATTATTTTATTTTAAAAAAGGCAAAGTCCACTCCCCAAAGCCATAGGTACTATCTCTTATCCTTCGTTTTGAATCTATCCTTTTTGTTTCAGCATGTCCCAAGATATTAACTTGCCGGAAGGGGTGCCAATACCTGGTTGGTTTAGACGGTTCTTAGAAGCAAGGGCCACTCAGCCAGGTCCTACCGTTCCTCCTCCTCCAGCGGAAGGAAATCATCCAGCTGCAGTAGCACCTTTTCCTCCACCTCCTCCACGGGGAAACACGTTTGCTAAGATATGTAAAGATTTTAAAGCTATGGGAGGAAGGGATTTCCATGGAACTGAGTCCTTCGTGGCAGCTAGAAATTGGCTGAAAGAAACGGAGGACCTATTCATCATCTTTGAGGTAGAAGATAGACAAAAGGTACAATTGGCAGTATGGCTATTGAAGGGCGAGGCTTCCTACTGGTGGGAAGTCACTAATGCTGAAAGACCAGTGGAGACATGGGAGGACTTTAGGGCAAGGTTTGAGACTAAATTTCTCTCAGATGCGGAAAGAAGTTTGCAGTTGGAAAAATTCTTATTTCTTAAGCAAGGGGACAAGACAGTCAGAGAGTATGTGAATCAGTTTGATGAGCTGGCTAGGTTTGGGCTTGACCTAGTCAATACCCCGCACAAGAAGGCTCTCCGTTTCGTCAAAGGGTTGAATGAGCCATTACACAGTTTGGCCATGACCCATATACCCATGGGAGCCACGTATGAAAGATTGGTGCAAATGGCATTGCTGAATGAAGAGGATAAGGGCAAGAAGGAGACAAAGGCAGAAAGCTCTCAAGGGAAGAAAGAGGGTTTGCAGCCTAAGAAGACAGACTTTAAGAAAGGCGGGAAAGGCAACAAAGAGAAGAGGAAGTGCAATTTCTGTGGCAAAGTGGGGCACTTAGTAAAGGACTGCCGGAAGAAGAAGGCCAAGGAAAATGGTGGGTGCTTTTCTTGCGGTGAGACAGGCCATAGGGCAAAGGACTGCCCAAAGAAACGAGGACAGGGGCAGAGGGCTGGATCCACCCCAGGGGCACAGGTTCATGTGCTGGAGGCGCCACCTCTGCAACAGAGAGGTATAAATACTTCTGTAGAAAGTGTAGTTTATCTTTATGATCACCCCGTTCGCACCTTATTTGATTCTGGCGCATCACACTCCTTTATCTCGTCCGCTTTAGTAGAATCTCTGCACCTAAAAACTAGTATGGTAGAGGACCCCTTAATTGTTTCAAACCCAATTGGGGGCCCAGCTCATTTGTCTATGATCTGTTTGGGATTAAAAATTTCTATTCTAAGTGTAGAATTTCAATGTAGTGCCTTTGTTTTGGGCTTTTCGGGTTATGGTTTGATTTTGGGTATGGATTGGCTATCCAGTAATGGGGCCATCCTTGATTGTGAGAAAAGGGTTGTTAGGCTCCTAACCCAGCTCGGTAATACTTTGGAAATTTCTTGTAATCCCTCGTATGCGGTTATGCTTAGTTATCTTGAATCGCTAGATGCCTCTGTTGAAAATTTGCAATCAGTTAAAGTGGTCCGGGAATATCCGGATGTCTTTGAAGAGGTGAAGGGCTTGCCTCCGAAGCGGGAAATAGACTTCCACATATATCTTGTAGATAATGCAAAGCCCGTTGCGTTGCCCGTTAGACACATGGCTCCACGGGAAAGGAAAGAGCTCAGTAAACAGATTAAAGAGCTTCTGGAAAAGGGGTTCATTAGGAGGAGCATTTCAGAATGGGGCGCTCCAGTAGTGTTCGCTACAAAGGCGGATGGTTCACTCCGTCTATGTGTTGACTATAGGGAGCTCAACAAGCTAACGAAAAAGAATAGGCACCCTCTCCCTAGAATTGACGATTTGTTTGACCAGCTTGTAGGAGCGTCTATTTTCTCCCAACTCGATTTAGCAACCGGTTTTCATCAGCTAAGGGTGGCTGAAGATAGCATCGATAAAACGGCGTTCAGAACCCCAGACGGCTTCTTTGAATGGCTTGTCATGCCTTTCGGCTTGACAAATGCACCTGCGTACTTCGTGGACCTAATGAGTAGGGTATTTAGAGATTTCCTCAACAAATTCATAGTGGTCTTCGTAGATGATATCCTTATCTTCTCAAAAAGTGAAGAGGAACATGCTCAACACTTAAGGGCAATCATGGAAACTTTGCGAGTCCATCAACTAAAAGCCAAGTTCTCCAAATGCCACTTTTGGAGAGAAGAGGTGAGGTTCCTTGGGCACATAGTATCCAAACAAGGGTTAGCAGTGGACCCTGCTAAGGTAGTGGCGGTACAGGATTGGAAGACGCCAAGGAATGCAACTGAGGTCCGAAGCTTTCTAGGACTAGCAGGTTTCTATCGAAAATTTATAAGGGATTTTGCGAAAATCTCAGCTCCGCTCACGAAATTGACCAAGAAGAATCTAGTGTTTAATTGGGATTTGGATTGCGAGTTTGCTTTCCAACGACTAAAAAGGGCTCTCACAACAGCCCCAGTTTTGACGCTGCCAGATGGGAGCAAGATGTTCACTGTTTATACGGATGCATGTGGGACAGGGATAGGCGCCGTCTTAATGCAAGAAGGAAGGGTAGTAGCTTATGGCGGGAGGCAGTTGAAGGTGCACGAAAAGAACTACCCAACCCACGATCTTGAGTTAGCCGCCATCGTCTTTGCACTCAAGTCTTGGCGACACTATCTCCTAGGTGAGAAGTTCGAACTTTACACTGACCATAAATCGTTGAAATATCTTTTCTCGCAGAAGGATCTTAACTTGAGGCAACAAAGATGGATGGAGTTTCTTGCCTCGTACGATTTCGAAATCTCCTACACTCCGGGCAAAGGTAACGTAGTGGCAGACGCGTTGAGCCGAAAGAAATTGACCCTAAGCCCGTTGTTTGTTGAAAGACAAAGTCTAGAGTTTATAGCCAGCTTCGACTTTAGGCCTTCCTCTGATTTCGTACCAGGCTTGCTAGCATCTCTCGAAGTGCGCCCAACTTTAGTGGATTCGGTAGGGACAGCACAACGCGAAGACCCTCGGCTTGTGGAAATAATTGATAGGCTAATTAGGGGTGAGACTTCAAGTCACCTCAATAGATACTCCATCGACGATAGGGGTTTGCTAAGGCCAGACGGAAGACTATGCGTCCCACAGACGAAAGATTTAGTAAAGAAGGTTCTCGAGGAAGCACATCACTCCAAGATGACGATACACCCAGGCGGAGATAAAATGTACAAAGACATAAAAAGGACTTTCTTCTGGAACGGCATGAAAAAGTACGTGGCAGAGTTCGTTTCTAAGTGTATGGTGTGCCAACAGGTTAAGGCGGAACAGAAAAAGCCTGGCGGACTGCTACATCCTCTAGAGGTCCCGCAGTGGAAGTGGGATAGCATCTCAATGGACTTCATCGATGGGCTGCCTAGGTCTAGGAGAGGCAACACTAGCATTTGGGTAATAGTGGATAGGCTTACTAAAAGCGCCCACTTTTTACCTGTCAAAAGTAAAAGAACTGCCTCATCCCTAGCATCACTTTACCTTAAGGAAATCGTTCGACTCCATGGAATACCATCTAGCATTGTTAGTGACCGAGACCCCATCTTCACTAGTGAATTTTGGCGGAGTCTGCAAGAAGCAGTAGGAACGCAGTTATGCTTGAGTACAGCCTATCATCCCCAAACCGACGGCCAAACAGAAAGAGTGAACAGAGTTTTGGAAGACCTTTTAAGGCTATGCGTCCTTGACTTCGGAGGGACATGGGAAGACCACCTTCCTTTGGTGGAATTTGCCTACAACAACAGCTATCAAGTAACCATCGGAATGGCGCCCTTCGAAGCTTTATATGGAAGACCGTGCCGATCGCCCACTTGTTGGTGGGAGTCTACTGATAAGCTCATACTTGGACCAGATATGATCCGAGAGACTTCAGAGAAAGTAGACTTAATACGAAGAAGGATGAAGACGGCCCAAGACAGACAAAAGTCCTATGCCGACAAGAGGAGGACCGACCTTGAATTTGAGGTTGGAGACAAAGTTTTTCTCAAGGTATCACCGCTAAGGAACGTTGTTCGTTTTGGAACCACAGGAAAGCTAGCACCAAGGTTCGTAGGGCCATTCCCTATCATCGAGAAAATCGGGAAAATGGCCTATAGATTAGAGCTACCCGAGAAATTGGCTGGAGTCCACAACGTTTTTCACGTTTCACATCTCCGAAAATGTCTACATGAGTCTGCTGAAGTGGTAGAGCCAAATATCCTCGAAGAGGCCGAAGTGGAACGCGAAGCAACCATAAGGAAGGTTCCAACCCACATATTAGGAACGGAAATGAAGAAACTACGCAACCGCGAAGTCAAGCTCGTCAAAGTTCAGTGGAGCGACGCCGAGGGAGACGCGACTTGGGAAACTGAAGCTAGAATCCGCACAGCCTACCCTTTTCTGTTCGAGGGTACATCCTTGATCTTTCCTTTTCCTTAAGTTGCGCTTTTATCTATCTTTTTAGGTATATTTCCTCGACCTTATCTTTTAGGTAGAATCTTTTTGGATGGAAACATGTAGTTGAAACATGTTATGTATGATGGTTGCAAGTGGTTGCAAGTGATTGCTAGTGGTTGCTCGTGGTTGCATATACACACACAATCTAGGTTTTAGATCGGCTCAGTCACTTCATATTGCATATGCATATATGTTTGTATTCGTATGTGGTTGAACTTTAATGTGTTGTCATGTGGATGCTGCATTTGTATTGAATGATTGTGCACTCATGTAGAATCAAGAATAGGAAAATTTGCATACATAATGGATTCATGGCACTTACATAATTCGCATTAAGGAGGTCAACTGAATCAGTAGACCGCCTGATTTTGCATTAGATAAGTACATTACACACACACTTCGCATATGATCATGAAGCATTAGAAGGCTTTTAAGGACAATGGATGCTCGTGTTTGATGGATGAGTAGATGGATGATTGGATGTTAGGATATACATTCCTCCTAACTTGAAGATTTCGGGGACGAAATCCTTTTTAAGTGGGGGAGAATGTAACACCCCTCGAATTCTATAACTGTGAAATCCATAAATTAAAGTATAATTAATTTGAATCAAAGAACTAAGGGAAACGGGATACTCCATTGCGTTCGTCTCGGAAAAATACGCGAAATAGAGTCCGAGTTTTCGAAAAACGGAGTCCGTATGAAGAAGATATGGCCTTCGGAAGTTTCTAAATTAAATTTAAAAATTCAAACAGAATAAAATAAGTTCAGAAAACAAAAATGGGGCCCAATGGGCCAGGGCGGAAAAAGTCCCGCCTGACGCACCCAGGTCGACTGGGCTGTCGACCTGGTCTAACCAGGTCGACAGGCCTGTCGACAGGGCTGTCGACAGGGGTGTCGACCTGGTCCAGACCAGGTCGAGCCCAGTCTAACCTGGCTGGCCTATTCTATGTTGGTCGATTTTCTGTGGTCTGCTTTGTCATTAGGGCTAGGTGGCAAGCTCTAATTGGTCTCTCCTTAGGATGAATGGCTACGATCAATCCAAGCAACATCAATGGCTCTAATCAATTCATAAACCCTATAAAAAGGACCCTAGACTAAACCCTAATCTATTCATTCATAAATAAAAACAAAGCCGCCATGTTGCTGAGGAGCGTCTAGGAGTAGACACCAAATTGGAGAGAAGATTAGGAGGAAAATTCTAAAGCCTAAAGCAATTCAAGCAAATCAAATCAAACCGCATCTTCTTATTCCTAAATTAGAGAATTCGCCGCAACCATTGTAAGTAGAGTATTACTTTGGTATGAACAAATGATTGTGTAGATATGTATACTTGATTTGTGGCGATAAAGTAATTCATATTTGTGCGTTGGAATATTGTATACGTTTGGATATTCTTGAATTATGTTGTTCATTATGAAAAACTACATGCGGTAGTTTTATGCAAGTATGACGTTTGGATATTCGCAAAATATGTAATTTATGTTGAAGCTACATGTATGTAGTTGTTAAATTGAAAATCATGCAAGTTTGGGGTTTTGCTACTATGCCATCATAATGTGTATTTTTACACAAACATCATTTTTGTGAGGAAATTGGAATAAGTTTAGGTTGTTATAATCCATATGAAATTATGTTGATAATTGGGCATCATGGTCTATGTATTAAGCCATGCTTTGTATTAGAAAACCTATGTGCAAACTTATGAATATGACTAGGCTATGATTGGTATTTGACCATGTTAGTTATTTATTGTTAGCAAGAATTTTATGATGACATATGTGAGACGTGGCTAGGTGAGACTCAAAAATCCCTTTTTGCAAGTTTAAAGCAAACACCATGTTTAGGAATATTTATGCATAAGTATATTTATACCATCGTTATGTGATTAGACTTAAATCATGATTAAGTTGAACTATGCTTTTGTGTTAGTAACAAAGTATCCCCTTTGTAAACATGTAGAAACCTTATGGACATGATTTGTTTATGTTTGACATTATGCCTAAATAAGAACATAGGTCTATGTTGTAGTTAAGACTATGTGACACCTAATTTAGATTCTTATCTTAAGTTTACATGGTTTGATTCATGTCACCTATGCTTTATGACCAAAGTATATATGCAAGTACACCAGTTTCTATTTTGTATTTCCAACGTCATATTGCAAGTTCATGCGCTCACCTTCCCCTCTTTGTGTATGTAATCACGCTTTAAGCCTCCCCTTTTCGCATGGCTAAGTTGGGCTTTAAAAGGCTAAGCCCAATATATATATATAATAAACGGACGTGTTAAACGGGGGAAAATAACGTTGGGTTAAAATTACTAATGAATGAAAATATAAAATAGAAGGGCCCAAATTCAAGTATGGGTTGGGCCCATGATTGGTGTAGCCTTTACACCATTAACTTAATAATGGGCCGCAAATATTTACATATAAGAAAAGAAAGAAGAATGACAAAATATGTAAATGTAGAACATACGATGTGTTTAACCCGAGGTTGGATTGAGTTGTGATGTAAACCTGCCCGGAACCGCCCGGCTGTCCAGTAGTCACAACAATACCTATCCAATGTGGGAGGTTAAACATGGAGCCCAATAAGGACCCGAGGTTAGACTGAGTTGTGGCGTAAGACTGCCCGGAACCAACCGGCAACAGGCAGCCACAACAATACCTGTCTAATGTGAGAGGTCAGGGCCTTAATAAGACAATTAAGGCTGAGTCAGGATTGTTAGGATTAAGTGAACTAAAGACTTAATCAAAAATGAAACATGCTAAACTAAACGGACTGGTGGGGGTTAGGTTAGGAAACACTTAACCAACTTAGCATGTTGGCTAGAGATAGAAAACCTTGTAACGGGGGACCCTTTTCAGCAGTAACCCTAGAAGGTGTATCAGGATACCCTGAAACTAGGCAGGGTGGGGCACGATTACTGGGCTGATTGTAAGAGGTCAAATCGACGGCGGTGGTGTAGCAGTGTAGGTTCTAACGGGGTGCGGGCGTGCACACACTCCGGCGCAGAAAAATAAGGCACTGGACACCAGTAGCATACCTGTGCACTCTAAGGTTGTGTCGGGCCGCCACCATGGGATTTGATACACCCCATGGTGGGACCAGCATAGGTAACTACAACATCGGGGGCCGTAAGACACATGTAACTATGCGAGTAGGAGCCGATCATCATAGAATGGATCACATCACCCTGATTATGGGGTGCCAGTTGGAAACTAGTTTATATGGGTTCAGAGATTAACATGGGGTACGATAGTATATTCGACCCTAGACAACTTAACCAAGTTTATAGTGCTTGCCCACTTCTTGTTTATACTTATCATACCTAGTTCTTTATTCATAGACAAAATAGTACTAGACTTACTCAAGCTTTATGTCTGACTCTGCTTTTCTTTCGTCTTCTTTTCTTCCGTTTCCCCCCCCTAGGTCCACAGGGAGGGAACACAGCAGCTTGACCAGCCTTAACATCCAGCTTGAAGAAGAGAAATGTATTGCTTGGACTTTCCTGTTTTGAACTATGGCTTTGGACAATCCACTATGGGGACTTTTGCAGTTTATCTATGTTTATTTATG
Organism: Allium sativum; assembly: GCA_030737875.1. Lineage (NCBI taxonomy): Eukaryota > Viridiplantae > Streptophyta > Magnoliopsida > Asparagales > Amaryllidaceae > Allium > Allium sativum. The sequence continues at coordinate 695,784,386 of CM060920.1, forward strand.
CTTCTTTAAATAATGTACTCAAGACAGATTATGAAAATGTTATGTTATGTTTTTGGAAAGGATGTAAGACAATCATGGTGATGTTTGTAACACGTATTTGCTTTTATGAAATAAAAGTTGTTGTTCTTCCGCTGTTTACAAATATGTGTTCCTATATCTGTCTTGTATATCTGTGACTTATACTTATAAACCTCCACCAAAATTAGGGCATTCCCTTTGAGAGTGACCCTAACGGAGGTGGGGTGTTTCAACAGACTTACTAAGAGCGCCCATTTCATACCTGTGAAGAGCAAGAGGACCGCTCCATGGCTAGCTTCTGTATATCTTCGAGAGATAGTTCGATTGCATGGGGTACCCTCTAGCATAGTGAGTGATCGAGATCCTATCTTCACTAGCGAGTTCTGGAGAAGTTTGCAAGAAGCAGTGGGGACTCAATTGTGTCTGAGCACCGCATATCATCCTCAGACGGACGGCCAGACTGAGAGGGTGAATCGTGTTCTAGAAGACCTATTGAGGCTTTGTATCTTAGATTTTGGAGGTACATGGGAAGAGCATCTTCCATTGGTGGAGTTCGCATATAATAACAGCTTTCAGTCCAGTATTGGTATGGCTCCTTTCGAAGCTCTCTATGGAAGGCCTTGTCGATCACCTACATGTTGGTGGGAATCTACGGATAAGATCTTGCTTGGGCCTGATATGATTAGGGAGACTTCTGAGAAGATTGACTTGATTCGAAGAAGGATGAAAGCAGCGCAGGATAGGCAAAAATCTTATGCGGACAAGAGAAGGACGGATCTTGAGTTTGAGGTTGGGGACATGGTTTTTGTCAAAGTATCTCCGTTGAGAAATGTTGTTCGCTTTGGATCCGTTGGGAAGTTAGCACCGAGGTTTGTTGGGCCGTTTCCTATTAAGGAAAGGATTGGACGGATGGCATATAGGGTGGAGTTGCCCGACAGACTTAGTGGTGTTCATGATGTATTCCATGTATCACATCTGAGGAAGTGCTTACATGAGACGGCAGAGGTGGTAGAGCCGAGCTTGCTTAGAGATGTAGAGGTAGAGCGTGATGCGACGATTCGACGAGCTCCTACTCGCATCCTTGGGTCAGAGACTAGGAAATTGAGGAATCGAGAGGTTCAGCTAGTCAAAGTGCAATGGGGAGAAGATGAGAGCAACGCAACTTGGGAGACGGAAGCAAAGATGCGTTCATTGTACCCATTTCTTTTTGAGGGTATGTCTTTACTTTCTCCTCTATCGTTGTCTAGTACTTATCTTATTTTTAGTATATCCTCTCGTTAGTACTGATTGACCTTTAGATAGGGTAAACCTATGGTTGAAACATGTGTTTGAGAAATGTTATGGTTGATGGATGCAAGTGGATGCAGGTGGTTGCTAGTGGTTGCTCGTGGATGCATGTACACACACTCTAGGGACTAGATCGGCTCAATCACTTCATATTGCATACTGCATAAAATTTTGTGTAGGAAGCTATATTTATGGATGTATAATGATTGTGTTATCATATGGATGATGCATTTTGGTGAATGATTGTGCACTCATGTAGATATTGTATGTGTCGATAGGGTTCTCTCGCATACATAATGGATGCATGGTACTATCATGGTTTGCATATGTTCATACATTAGATAGGGAACATATACACACACTTTGTAAAGACCCGGAAATTCCCGCTCTTTGAATCAACCATAAACCACACAGGTCTGACCCAAAGGTTGGAAATCTTCGAATACTTTAACTTTGGGAATACAAAACATTAGAACAATAACAGCAGACTTTTATTTCATTACAATAATGTTACATTAGAGTACAGAATATATCAGAGTACAAAGAAATTAAATTACAGCGGAAGATACATAAAAGATAATACAAACAAACAGCGGAAGACTAATAAGCTCTGGACACAGCTTTAGGCTTCGATCCAGGATCCTGCTAAAGAGAAAGATATCTGCAAAAAGCTACTCGACTGCCCGTGTGGAAAAGAGGGCACCCGAGTTTGCAAAGTGAAACAAACTACGAGTCAGTCATGGGACTGGTGTGAGAATTCTAAACTAATATAACTAATAAGACAAATCCAAGGACCACGCCACTTTCGCGGAACGGGTTTACTCCTATGGATTGCCAGTGCATAAACCAAAGTAAATCGAGAAATAACGCAATGTCTTTTTGGAAAAATGAAACCATTATAAGACCCAGGTCCCATCACACAATGCAACGCACACCAGAGGATAGGGTTTTTCCTTATAATGGTCAAAAGATGCTTAATACGTATAAAACGGATTTGATATTATTATTAGTGTGTATATGTTTTAATAAAAAGATTTGAATCATAAGTATCAATCCTAGACGGCATGGTTACCATATAGCATGTCGCCAATACTAGTTATACAATCAAAACCGCAAGGGCATATTGGAAATTTGGATTCCATCATGAGTCGAGGCTAGGGGCAAGCTCCTCTCCGATTCGAGACACTCTAGCAAATGCCTCAGGATCCCCCGCAGTGAACCCTTGGATCTTCAGGGCCGGTCCCCGCCTATGGGCAGTGGATTAGTTATGCCTGAACACACGCTTCCCGGTCCCTTTGGACCTATAGTATGACAACCAACGGCCTATAAAAATAACGAGGCGCCTCAAAATCCATCATCCACATAAGTAAAATGTCAGGGCTGGTAGGTCACTGACACCACTCTAGCTAGAAAGAAACGTGTGCACTCCCTGCAGTCCGTATCCCGTTTTTGACTCATACCGGGGTGTGAGGCTCGCGAAGTCACGCTATACACAAAGCTACGCCTAAACAGGCCGTGCTTTGATCATCAACCACAAGGCCTGCTTTTCAACAAAAGCCTTGATCAATGCATCTTAGCATGCCACATTGTCAGTCCATACTATACCATTAATTTCTACCAATATATAACCTCTAAGCTCGTATGTCTCAGAGAAGGGTGTTAACCACCAAACAGATATATATTAAGAGAGATCAACGAATGTAGTATAAAGGACTACAACGTCAGACATACATTCCATTTATAAACTTATGCCCTGGGTCTGGACGAAAGTCAAATCCGTACAAATCAACACTACGTCCGGATAACTACCATCTTAGCCCCGTCTTGGGAGCAAATCAATCAAGGACCTCAACACTAGTTACCCATTCGATGTGAAGATCGTCGGTCTTCAATCGCCGTCTTCAACTCTCAGATTTAGAACGTCGTGTAATCATTTGAAATGAGATTGAACTCGGTCTTTTCAAATGATTCTCGCATATATATATATATATATATATATATATATATATATATAATTTGAAAACATTTCATATCGTTATTAATATTTGATAACGACCTATTTCTATTTTTATTTATAAAAAAAAATAGCTCGAATAAATTTAACGACGCTTCGGGTCAATGGGCGACCCTGGCGCTGTTTTCAACCAAATTTGATTTACACATATTTTGAAATCTAACCGTTGGATTTTGGCGAAATTTATGTCATTGGAAAGATCTTCCCAAAGCGGTCCAAACGGCTCCAGTTTTGGGAAATTCCGACGGTTGGATCTTTCGGTATAACCGTTTAAAGTTACGATTGCCGACACGCGAACTGTCGCGCGCGTTCCGTTTAATTTATAATTTATATTTATATATATAAATATAAATCGTTTGACTATTCCAATTTCAAAAGCCTATTCTTTTTATCGCATCTAAAATGACGATAAAAATATCACTTGTTTTATTTACCCTAAATGTAAATTATGCTTTATCTATCATTTGTCTTATTTACTGAATGTAAATAAATTATATTCCTTTCTTATTCTATTTAGTTACCTAAATGTAAATAAATATATTCTTATCCTTTTCTTATTTATTTACCTAAATGTAAATAAATGTTTTATTTTTACTTTTGCTATATTTATTTACATTAATTGTAAACAAATGTATCTAATTTCTTATTCATATTTATTTACCCTATTTGTAAATAAATAGTTTCATTTTCCTTTGCAAATCTCATTTACATAGTAAATGTAAGTAATTGTATTTCTTTTCTAATATTCCTTTTTCACCTAAAAAGAATATCTTACGTTAATTCTTTTCTAACCTTTCTTATTTAACCAAATGTATATTTTATCTTTTATCTTAACAAAATATATTTTATCTTTACTACTTTTTCTTTTAAATAAAATATTTATTTTGCTTTCATTCTTTATATTAAACAAAATGTAAATTTTGTCTAACATGGCCTAATTGACAATTATGTTAATTTTATTCATAAATCAAGTTTACCACAAAATGTTATTCTTATCGTATTTAACATTTCTAAACAAGATGTCCTTTTTAATCATATTAACATTAAATAGACAAAATGTCCTTTTTAATCATATTAACATTAAATAGACAAAATGTCCTTTTTATTCATATTAACATTAAATAGACAAAATGTCCTTTTTATTCATATTAACATTAAATAGACAAAATGTCCCTTTTTGTTCATATTAACATTTTATTTTCTTTTACATAAGAAAATTGGTTTCTTTTACTTTTACATAAAAAGTGTTTTCTTTTTTTTTTCATAAGAAAATTGTTTTCTTTTACTTTTACATAAAAAGTAATGTTCATTTTTCTTATTTCCTTCACATTAGAAAATAATGTTCATTTTCTTATTTTCTTTACATTAGAAAATGATGTTCATTTTCTTATTTCATTTTTCCTTTCTTTTTAACTTTTATTTCCTTTTACAAAGAAAATGTACTTTTTATCCCTTTATTTTCTTTTATAAAGAAAATGTACTTTTTATCCTTTTATTTTCTTTTACAAAGAAAATGTACTTTTTATCCTTTTATTTTCTTTTACAAAGAAAATGTACTTTTCTTTAAATTAGAAATATGTTTTCTTTTTCTTTAACATAGAAAAATGTTTGCCTTTTTCTTTAACATAGAAAATGTTTGCTTTTCTATTCAATAACAAAACATGAGCTTTTGTTACATTTTTATTCAATAACAAAATATGCAATTTTGTTTCATATATGTTCAATAACAAAAATATGAGATAATGTTTCATTCATATTCGATAACAAAATATGAGCTTTATTAACCATTCTTAAGTAACAAAATATGAGTTTTGTCAACCATTCTCAAGTAACAAAATATGATAAGTTTTGTCAACCATTCTCAAGTAACAAAATATGATAAGTTTTGTCAACCATTCTCAAGTAACAAAATATGATAAGTTTTGACACAAAAAGGGGTATTTTTATTCTACATCTCTAACACAACAAGTTTGGCATTTTATACTAGTACCACAAGTATAGCATAAATGATAAATTTATGTTTCTATCATAAATGACGTAATCTGGCCTCTAACATGATTGACAAATTTTGTCCTAACACAAATGACAGATAAAGATAAATTTTTACATATTCACATTTTTCTATGAATACTAATGACATATAAAAATGACTATTCTTACTCGCACACAAATTCAATGTTTAACTCGATAAATAAAAATGACTACTTTAATTTGTCTACAAATCTAATTCAGCATGACTAAATAAAATGATGCTTCAGTTTGTCGACAATTCTAATTCAACATGACTACATAAATGATATCTTTGCTTGTCGACAATTCTAATTACACATAAAAATGATAATTTTTATGCTGACTATTCTAATTCACTCATAACAAACGAAAAACGATAACTTTATGTTAACTACTTATATTACCACTTAACATATAAAATGATGATTTTACTTTAGCACATAAGAATGATGAATATATTTGTTGACCGTTTCAATTTAACAAAAATGATATTTTTTTTTTTTTTTATCATTCCATTTCAACAAAGCATGATAGTTTGGTTTCAACTAATTACCCTTTTAACAAAAGGTTTATTTTGTCTTCTGAATATGCAACTAAAAATTTAGTCTTTTAACTACAATGTTTATTTGCATCTAAACATGCAAATAAGATAAATATAATCTTTAATAAATGTTTTGTTGCAACTAAATTTGCAAACAAGAATGTATATTTCCATTTCTAACTAAAATACAAAATATAAATATCATATTTGTTTGTATCTAAGATTGCAAACAAAATATAGCTCTTTAAATCATAATTTGTCTACAAAAGTGTTTGTTTTGTTTTCAACTCGTGTAAACTGACAAAGGTGATTATTTACAATAGTGAATGAAAATAAAAGAACAGTTTCTATTTCAACTATACTAATTGACAAGAATAAATGTTTTTATTTAACTACACTATAAAAAAAACAAAATTGGCTATTTTGTTTTTAACCATTCTATATTGACAAAAGGAGTATTTTTATTTTCAACCTTTTTAATCTACAAGAATGTTTATTTTTGTACCAACTAACCAATTTGACAAAAATGTTTATTTTTGTTTCAACTAACTAATTTGACAAAAATGATTTATTTTAACCACAAATACAGGTATAACTTTATCATGTCAGATCCATACAATACAGTACAACACAAACAGATCAAGCACCCAAAATTTCATCACATCACAGCACCGATTAAATAACATACAGACAGATATTTAATTGAATAAATAATTTGACAAATTATTTAAATTGAAAAAAAAATCAGGGATTCTCACCTTAAAGCTTTCCATTCAGAAGTCGTTCGTGTTTAAAATAGCTGAAATTTCAAAGTACTCGGTTTCAGCTGTAGCTAGTGTCATTGCGTAGAGTTTTTCCTCACGATCCTAACGCATTTGAAATCGTCCAATTCTGACAAAATTTCAACGAGTTACAATGGTTTGAAATTTTAATTACATTAATTAAATAAATAAATTATAATTAATTTCTTAATTACTTTGGTTAAGAGGTAAAATAGCCGCTCCTTTCTTCTTCGTTTGTTCTTACTGTAACAAAGCAACCCATCATCGTGGCCTTCCTCCTCCCATCGCACGCACACCAAGGCGTCGCACCCCGATCCAGCACCGCCGTCGCCAAGCACCGTCCATGCGCCACCATCGCCGACCATAGGGGCCCGCTCGCCGCCTCCTGTGGGCCCCAGAACGGGTCCGAAGTCGGCCACTTTGGCCTCCAATTCCGGCGTCTCCGCCCCCCTACAACCGATCACACCGTATCATTTTGAGCGCCTTACTTTGCTCTTCGATTTTAGTTTAGATTTCGCGATTTAATTCATTGTATTTTGTATGAGATTGAGGATTGAAATGGGGACAATTTCGGCCATTGAATATGAAAGAGGCGGCTGTGTATTTGGGGTATTAGGGTTTGGGTTTAATTTCCATGTATTTTTATAATATTTAAATGTTGTTTTTTACAATTAAATCTAAAACTCTTAAACTAATCATATTTCAGTCCAACAAAAAGTGTCCCTAGGCAAATACCCACGTTCCGGACCCAATGGAACAGGTCTCGAGGCCCAATTCCAAAGTCTACTACCTGTTTTATTTAATTTTATATTTAAATCATTTATTTATTAAATTTAGCTGTACATTTTAATTTACCAGGGCCACATATGACCTCAGAAAAATCCAGAAAAATTATTTTTAGCTTTGTTTTGACGATACGGTTCTAATGAGACTAATTTCGTCGAATTCTGAGACCGTTTGAAAAATGGATATTTTTAAGCTGATTAAATTTGACCGAAATTGACAAAACACAGTTTCTTTTGCCACGCTCACATATTAGCTCGGAAAATTCTAAAAATTGAAACCTAGCAATAATTTGACATTCCGGTTCCAACAAAAGTGGTTTCGTCGAAAACAGAGGTCGTTTGAAAATTGACTATTTTCAGTGGCTTTAATATTATTTAAAATTGAAAATTTTAAATTCTGGAACATTTTCCAACAAAATTCTTAAAAATAAAATTTTTAAATTGGCCCTGATTTTCCGGGTTGTTACAGTCTCCCCCACTTAAAGTCTTTTCGTCCTCGAAAAGGAACTAGGCAAAGAGTTGTTTAATTAACTAACTAGATTTTAATTTCTCTTATTAATTTCATTTGTTGACTAACTTATCAAATACATATATACTTTTATATATTTAAAACATATTTTCTAAAATAGGATTATATATAATCAAAATACTTTAATTATAAGCTTATCACTCTGAACTCATTCTAGGGCATTACTAACCCCATCTCTAATGAGTTTTCTCATTCTAGGATACTGCTGATCCTATCTCTAATGAGTATTCTTATTGGACATTACTAATCCAATCTCTGATGAGTCTTTTGTTCAGTTCTAACGAGTTGTACCCCAAAGATTTTGAGCTAACCAGAGCTCTGATACCACCTGTAAATACCCGGAAATTCCCGCTCTTTGAATCGACCATAAACCACACAGGTCTGACCCAAAGGTTGGAAATCTTCGAATACTTTAACTTTGGGAATACAAAACATTAGAACAATAACAGCAGACTTTTATTTCATTACAATAATGTTACATCAGAGTACAGAATATATCAGAGTACAAAGAAATTAAATTACAGCGGAAGATACATAAAAGATAATACACACAAACAGCGGAAGACTAATAAGCTCTGGACACAGCTTTAGGCTTCGATCCAGGATCCTGCTAAAGAGAAAGATATCTGCAAAAAGCTACTCGACTGCCCGTGTGGAAAAGAGGGCACCCGAGTTTGCAAAGTGAAACAAACTACGAGTCAGTCATGGGACTGGTGTGAGAATTCTAAACTAATATAACTAATAAGACAAATCCAAGGACCACGCCACTTTCGCGGAACGGGTTTACTCCTATGGATTGCCAGTGCATAAACCAAAGTAAATCGAGAAATAACGCAATGTCTTTTTGGAAAAATGAAACCATTATAAGACCCAGGTCCCATCACACAATGCAACGCACACCAGAGGATAGGGTTTTTCCTTATAATGGTCAAAAGATGCTTAATACGTATAAAACGGATTTGATATTATTATTAGTGTGTATATGTTTTAATAAAAAGATTTGAATCATAAGTATCAATCCTAGACGGCATGGTTACCATATAGCATGTCGCCAATACTAGTTATACAATCAAAACCGCAAGGGCGTATTGGAAATTTGGATTCCATCATGAGTCGAGGCTAGGGGCAAGCTCCTCTCCGATTCGAGACACTCTAGCAAATGCCTCAGGATCCCCCGCAGTGAACCCTTGGATCTTCAGGGCCGGTCCCCGCCTATGGGCAGTGGATTAGTTATGCCTGAACACACGCTTCCCGGTCCCTTTGGACCTATAGTATGACCACCAACGGCCTATAAAAATAACGAGGCGCCTCAAAATCCATCATCCACATAAGTAAAATGTCAGGGCTGGTAGGTCACTGACACCACTCTAGCTAGAAAGAAACGTGTGCACTCCCTGCAGTCCGTATCCCGTTTTTGACTCATACCGGGGTGTGAGGCTAGCGAAGTCACGCTATACACAAAGCTACGCCTAAACAGGCCGTGCTTTGATCATCAACCACAAGGCCTGCTTTTCAACAAAAGCCTTGATCAATGCATCTTAGCATGCCACATTGTCAGTCCATACTATACCATTAATTTCTACCAATATATAACCTCTAAGCTCGTATGTCTCAGAGAAGGGTGTTAACCACCAAACAGATATATATTAAGAGAGATCAACGAATGTAGTATAAAGGACTACAACGTCAGACATACATTCCATTTATAAACTTATGCCCTGGGTCTGGACGAAAGTCAAATCCGTACAAATCAACACTACGTCCGGATAACTACCATCTTAGCCCCGTCTTGGGAGCAAATCAATCAAGGACCTCAACACTAGTTACCCATTCGATGTGAAGATCGTCGGTCTTCAATCGCCGTCTTCAACTCTCAGATTTAGAACGTCGTGTAATCATTTGAAATGAGATTGAACTCGGTCTTTTCAAATGATTCTCGCATATATATATATATATATATATAATTTGAAAACATTTCATATCGTTATTAATATTTGATAACGACCTATTTCTATTTTTATTTATAAAAAAAAATAGCTCGAATAAATTTAACGACACTTCGGGTCAATGGGCGACCCTGGCACTGTTTTCAACCAAATTTGATTTACACATATTTTGAAATCTAACCGTTGGATTTTGGCGAAATTTATGTCATTGGAAAGATCTTCCCAAAGCGGTCCAAACGGCTCCAGTTTTGGGAAATTCCGACGGTCGGATCTTTCGGTATAACCGTTTAAAGTTACGATTGCCGACATGCGAACTGTCGCGCGCGTTCCGTTTAATTTATAATTTATATTTATATATATAAATATAAATCGTTTGACTATTCCAATTTCAAAAGCCTATTCTTTTTATCGCATCTAAAATGACGATAAAAATATCACTTGTTTTATTTACCCTAAATGTAAATTATGCTTTATCTATCATTTGTCTTATTTACTGAATGTAAATAAATTATATTCCTTTCTTATTCTATTTAGTTACCTAAATGTAAATAAATATATTCTTATCCTTTTCTTATTTATTTACCTAAATGTAAATAAATGTTTTATTTTTACTTTTGCTATATTTATTTACATTAATTGTAAACAAATGTATCTAATTTCTTATTCATATTTATTTACCCTATTTGTAAATAAATAGTTTCATTTTCCTTTGCAAATCTCATTTACATAGTAAATGTAAGTAATTGTATTTCTTTTCTAATATTCCTTTTTCACCTAAAAAGAATATCTTACGTTAATTCTTTTCTAACCTTTCTTATTTAACCAAATGTATATTTTATCTTTTATCTTAACAAAATATATTTTATCTTTACTACTTTTTCTTTTAAATAAAATATTTATTTTGCTTTCATTCTTTATATTAAACAAAATGTAAATTTTGTCTAACATGGCCTAATTGACAATTATGTTAATTTTATTCATAAATCAAGTTTACCACAAAATGTTATTCTTATCGTATTTAACATTTCTAAACAAGATGTCCTTTTTAATCATATTAACATTAAATAGACAAAATGTCCTTTTTAATCATATTAACATTAAATAGACAAAATGTCCTTTTTATTCATATTAACATTAAATAGACAAAATGTCCTTTTTATTCATATTAACATTAAATAGACAAAATGTCCCTTTTTGTTCATATTAACATTTTATTTTCTTTTACATAAGAAAATTGGTTTCTTTTACTTTTACATAAAAAGTGTTTTCTTTTTTTTTTTCATAAGAAAATTGTTTTCTTTTACTTTTACATAAAAAGTAATGTTCATTTTTCTTATTTCCTTCACATTAGAAAATAATGTTCATTTTCTTATTTTCTTTACATTAGAAAATGATGTTCATTTTCTTATTTCATTTTTCCTTTCTTTTTAACTTTTATTTCCTTTTACAAAGAAAATGTACTTTTTATCCCTTTATTTTCTTTTATAAAGAAAATGTACTTTTTATCCTTTTATTTTCTTTTACAAAGAAAACGTACTTTTTATCCTTTTATTTTCTTTTACAAAGAAAATGTACTTTTCTTTAAATTAGAAATATGTTTTCTTTTTCTTTAACATAGAAAAATGTTTGCCTTTTTCTTTAACATAGAAAATGTTTGCTTTTCTATTCAATAACAAAACATGAGCTTTTGTTACATTTTTATTCAATAACAAAATATGCAATTTTGTTTCATATATGTTCAATAACAAAAATATGAGATTTTGTTTCATTCATATTCGATAACAAAATATGAGCTTTATTAACCATTCTTAAGTAACAAAATATGAGTTTTGTCAACCATTCTCAAGTAACAAAATATGATAAGTTTTGTCAACCATTCTCAAGTAACAAAATATGATAAGTTTTGTCAACCATTCTCAAGTAACAAAATATGATAAGTTTTGACACAAAAAGGGGTATTTTTATTCTACATCTCTAACACAACAAGTTTGGCATTTTATACTAGTACCACAAGTATAGCATAAATGATAAATTTATGTTTCTATCATAAATGACATAATCTGGCCTCTAACATGATTGACAAATTTTGTCCTAACACAAATGACAGATAAAGATAAATTTTTACATATTCACATTTTTCTATGAATACTAATGACATATAAAAATGACTATTCTTACTCGCACACAAATTCAATGTTTAACTCGATAAATAAAAATGACTACTTTAATTTGTCTACAAATATAATTCAGCATGACTAAATAAAATGATGCTTCAGTTTGTCGACAATTCTAATTCAACATGACTACATAAATGATATCTTTGCTTGTCGACAATTCTAATTACACATAAAAATGATAATTTTTATGCTGACTATTCTAATTCACTCATAACAAACGAAAAACGATAACTTTATGTTAACTACTTATATTACCACTTAACATATAAAATGATGATTTTACTTTAGCACATAAGAATGATGAATATATTTGTTGACCGTTTCAATTTAACAAAAATGATATATTTTTTTTTTTATCATTCCATTTCAACAAAGCATGATAGTTTGGTTTCAACTAATTACCCTTTTAACAAAAGGTTTATTTTGTCTTCTGAATATGCAACTAAAAATTTAGTCTTTTAACTACAATGTTTATTTGCATCTAAACATGCAAATAAGATAAATATAATCTTTAATAAATGTTTTGTTGCAACTAAATTTGCAAACAAGAATGTATATTTCCATTTCTAACTAAAATACAAAATATAAATATCATATTTGTTTGTATCTAAGATTGCAAACAAAATATAGCTCTTTAAATCATAATTTGTCTACAAAAGTGTTTGTTTTGTTTTGTTTTCAACTCGTGTAAACTGACAAAGGTGATTATTTACAATAGTGAATGAAAATAAAAGAACAGTTTCTATTTCAACTATACTAATTGACAAGAATAAATGTTTTTATTTAACTACACTATAAAAAAAAACAAAATTGGCTATTTTGTTTTTAACCATTCTATATTGACAAAAGGAGTATTTTTATTTTCAACCTTTTTAATCTACAAGAATGTTTATTTTTGTACCAACTAACCAATTTGACAAAAATGTTTATTTTTGTTTCAACTAACTAATTTGACAAAAATGATTTATTTTAACCACAAATACAGGTATAACTTTATCATGTCAGATCCATACAATACAGTACAACACAAACAGATCAAGCACCCAAAATTTCATCACATCACAGCACCGATTAAATAACATACAGACAGATATTTAATTGAATAAATAATTTGATAAATTATTTAAATTGAAAAAAAAATCAGGGATTCTCACCTTAAAGCTTTCCATTCAGAAGTCGTTCGTGTTTAAAATAGCTGAAATTTCAAAGTACTCGGTTTCAGCTGTAGCTAGTGTCATTGCGTAGAGTTTTTCCTCACGATCCTAACGCATTTGAAATCGTCCAATTCTGACAAAATTTGAACGAGTTACAATGGTTTGAAATTTTAATTACATTAATTAACTAAATAAATTATAATTAATTTCTTAATTACTTTGGTTAAGAGGTAAAACAGCCGCTCCTTTCTTCTTCGTTTGTTCTTACTGTAACAAAGCAACCCATCATCGTGGCCTTCCTCCTCCCATCGCACGCACACCAAGGCGTCGCACCCCGATCCAGCACCGCCGTCGCCAAGCACCGTCCATGCGCCACCATCGCCGACCATAGGGGCCCGCTCGCCGCCTCCTGTGGGCCCCAGAACGGGTCCGAAGTCGGCCACTTTGGCCTCCAATTCCGGTGTCTCCGCCCCCCTACAACCGATCACACCGTATCATTTTGAGCGCCTTACTTTGCTCTTCGATTTTAGTTTAGATTTCGCGATTTAATTCATTGTATTTTGTATGAGATTGAGGATTGAAATGGGGACAATTTCGGCCATTGAATATGAAAGAGGCGGCTGTGTATTTGGGGTATTAGGGTTTAGGTTTAATTTCCATGTATTTTTATAATATTTAAATGTTGTTTTTTACAATTAAATCTAAAACTCTTAAACTAATCATATTTCAGTCCAACAAAAAGTGTCCCTAGGCAAATACCCACGTTCCGGACCCAATGGAACAGGTCTCGAGGCCCAATTCCAAAGTCTACTACCTGTTTTATTTAATTTTATATTTAAATCATTTATTTATTAAATTTAGCTGTACATTTTAATTTACCGGGGCCACATATGACCTCAGAAAAATCCAGAAAAATTATTTTTAGCTTTGTTTTGACGATACGGTTCTAATGAGACTAATTTCGTCGAATTCTGAGACCGTTTGAAAAATGGCTATTTTTAAGCTGATTAAATTTGACCGAAATTGACAAAACACAGTTTCTTTTGCCACGCTCACATATTAGCTCGGAAAATTCTAAAAATTGAAACCTAGCAATAATTTGACATTCCGGTTCCAACAAAAGTGGTTTCGTCGAAAACAGAGGTCGTTTGAAAATTGACTATTTTCAGTGGCTTTAATATTATTTAAAATTGAAAATTTTAAATTCTGGCACATTTTCCAACAAAATTCTTAAAAATAAAATTTTTAAATTGGCCCTGATTTTCCGGGTTGTTACAGTCTCCCCCACTTAAAGTCTTTTCGTCCTCGAAAAGGAACTAGGCAAAGAGTTGTTTAATTAACTAACTAGATTTTAATTTCTCTTATTAATTTCATTTGTTGACTAACTTATCAAATACATATATACTTTTATATATTTAAAACATATTTTCTAAAATAGGATTATATATAATCAAAATACTTTAATTATAAGCTTATCACTCTGAACTCATTCTAGGGCATTACTAACCCCATCTCTAATGAGTTTTCTCATTCTAGGATACTGCTGATCCTATCTCTAATGAGTATTCTTATTGGACATTACTAATCCAATCTCTGATGAGTCTTTTGTTCAGTTCTAACGAGTTGTACCCCAAAGATTTTGAGCTAACCAGAGCTCTGATACCACCTGTAAAGACCCGGAAATTCCCGCTCTTTGAATCGACCATAAACCACACAGGTCTGACCCAAAGGTTGGAAATCTTCGAATACTTTAACTTTGGGAATACAAAACATTAGAACAATAACAGCAGACTTTTATTTCATTACAATAATGTTACATCAGAGTACAGAATATATCAGAGTACAAAGAAATTAAATTACAGCGGAAGATACATAAAAGATAATACAAACAAACAGCGGAAGACTAATAAGCTCTGGACACAGCTTTAGGCTTCGATCCAGGATCCTGCTAAAGAGAAAGATATCTGCAAAAAGCTACTCGACTGCCCATGTGGAAAAGAGGGCACCCGAGTTTGCAAAGTGAAACAAACTACGAGTCAGTCATGGGACTGGTGTGAGAATTCTAAACTAATATAACTAATAAGACAAATCCAAGGACCACGCCACTTTCGCGGAACGGGTTTACTCCTATGGATTGCCAGTGCATAAACCAAAGTAAATCGAGAAATAACGCATTGTCTTTTTGGAAAAATGAAACCATTATAAGACCCAGGTCCCATCACACAATGCAACGCACACCAGAGGATAGGGTTTTTCCTTATAATGGTCAAAAGATGCTTAATACGTATAAAACGGATTTGATATTATTATTAGTGTGTATATGTTTTAATAAAAAGATTTGAATCATAAGTATCAATCCTAGACGGCATGGTTACCATATAGCATGTCGCCAATACTAGTTATACAATCAAAACCGCAAGGGCGTATTGGAAATTTGGATTCCATCATGAGTCGAGGCTAGGGGCAAGCTCCTCTCCGATTCGAGACACTCTAGCAAATGCCTCAGGATCCCCCGCAGTGAACCCTTGGATCTTCAGGGCCGGTCCCCGCCTATGGGCAGTGGATTAGTTATGCCTGAACACACGCTTCCCGGTCCCTTTGGACCTATAGTATGACCACCAACGGCCTATAAAAATAACGAGGCGCCTCAAAATCCATCATCCACATAAGTAAAATGTCAGGGCTGGTAGGTCACTGACACCACTCTAGCTAGAAAGAAACGTGTGCACTCCCTGCAGTCCGTATCCCGTTTTAGACTCATACCGGGGTGTGAGGCTCGCGAAGTCACGCTATACACAAAGCTACGCCTAAACAGGCCGTGCTTTGATCATCAACCACAAGGCCTGCTTTTCAACAAAAGCCTTGATCAATGCATCTTAGCATGCCACATTGTCAGTCCATACTATACCATTAATTTCTACCAATATATAACCTCTAAGCTCGTATGTCTCAGAGAAGGGTGTTAACCACCAAACAGATATATATTAAGAGAGATCAACGAATGTAGTATAAAGGACTACAACGTCAGACATACATTCCATTTATAAACTTATGCCCTGGGTCTGGACGAAAGTCAAATCCGTACAAATCAACACTACGTCCGGATAACTACCATCTTAGCCCCGTCTTGGGAGCAAATCAATCAAGGACCTCAACACTAGTTACTCATTCGATGTGAAGATCGTCGGTCTTCAATCGCCGTCTTCAACTCTCAGATTTAGAACGTCGTGTAATCATTTGAAATGAGATTGAACTCGGTCTTTTCAAATGATTCTCGCATATATATATATATATATATAATTTGAAAACATTTCATATCGTTATTAATATTTGATAACGACCTATTTCTATTTTTATTTATAAAAAAAAATAGCTCGAATAAATTTAACGACGCTTCGGGTCAATGGGCGACCCTGGCACTGTTTTCAACCAAATTTGATTTACACATATTTTGAAATCTAACCGTTGGATTTTGGCGAAATTTATGTCATTGGAAAGATCTTCCCAAAGCGGTCCAAACGGCTCCAGTTTTGGGAAATTCCGACGGTCGGATCTTTCGGTATAACCGTTTAAAGTTACGATTGCCGACACGCGAACTGTCGCGCGCGTTCCGTTTAATTTATAATTTATATTTATATATATAAATATAAATCGTTTGACTAT
This sequence comes from Allium sativum, assembly GCA_030737875.1. Lineage (NCBI taxonomy): Eukaryota > Viridiplantae > Streptophyta > Magnoliopsida > Asparagales > Amaryllidaceae > Allium > Allium sativum. Next base: position 695,801,292 of record CM060920.1, read on the forward strand.
TCCAATTTCAAAAGCCTATTCTTTTTATCGCATCTAAAATGACGATAAAAATATCACTTGTTTTATTTACCCTAAATGTAAATTATGCTTTATCTATCATTTGTCTTATTTACTGAATGTAAATAAATTATATTCCTTTCTTATTCTATTTAGTTACCTAAATGTAAATAAATATATTCTTATCCTTTTCTTATTTATTTACCTAAATGTAAATAAATGTTTTATTTTTACTTTTGCTATATTTATTTACATTAATTGTAAACAAATGTATCTAATTTCTTATTCATATTTATTTACCCTATTTGTAAATAAATAGTTTCATTTTCCTTTGCAAATCTCATTTACATAGTAAATGTAAGTAATTGTATTTCTTTTCTAATATTCCTTTTTCACCTAAAAAGAATATCTTACGTTAATTCTTTTCTAACCTTTCTTATTTAACCAAATGTATATTTTATCTTTTATCTTAACAAAATATATTTTATCTTTACTACTTTTTCTTTTAAATAAAATATTTATTTTGCTTTCATTCTTTATATTAAACAAAATGTAAATTTTGTCTAACATGGCCTAATTGACAATTATGTTAATTTTATTCATAAATCAAGTTTACCACAAAATGTTATTCTTATCGTATTTAACATTTCTAAACAAGGTGTCCTTTTTAATCATATTAACATTAAATAGACAAAATGTCCTTTTTAATCATATTAACATTAAATAGACAAAATGTCCTTTTTATTCATATTAACATTAAATAGACAAAATGTCCTTTTTATTCATATTAACATTAAATAGACAAAATGTCCCTTTTTGTTCATATTAACATTTTATTTTCTTTTACATAAGAAAATTGGTTTCTTTTACTTTTACATAAAAAGTGTTTTCTTTTTTTTTTTCATAAGAAAATTGTTTTCTTTTACTTTTACATAAAAAGTAATGTTCATTTTTCTTATTTTCTTCACATTAGAAAATAATGTTCATTTTCTTATTTTCTTTACATTAGAAAATGATGTTCATTTTCTTATTTCATTTTTCCTTTCTTTTTAACTTTTATTTCCTTTTACAAAGAAAATGTACTTTTTATCCCTTTATTTTCTTTTATAAAGAAAATGTACTTTTTATCCTTTTATTTTCTTTTACAAAGAAAATGTACTTTTTATCCTTTTATTTTCTTTTACAAAGAAAATGTACTTTTCTTTAAATTAGAAATATGTTTTCTTTTTCTTTAACATAGAAAAATGTTTGCCTTTTTCTTTAACATAGAAAATGTTTTCTTTTCTATTCAATAACAAAACATGAGCTTTTGTTACATTTTTATTCAATAACAAAATATGCAATTTTGTTTCATATATGTTCAATAACAAAAATATGAGATTTTGTTTCATTCATATTCGATAACAAAATATGAGCTTTATTAACCATTCTTAAGTAACAAAATATGAGTTTTGTCAACCATTCTCAAGTAACAAAATATGATAAGTTTTGTCAACCATTCTCAAGTAACAAAATATGATAAGTTTTGTCAACCATTCTCAAGTAACAAAATATGATAAGTTTTGACACAAAAAGGGGTATTTTTATTCTACATCTCTAACACAACAAGTTTGGCATTTTATACTAGTACCACAAGTATAGCATAAATGATAAATTTATGTTTCTATCATAAATGACGTAATCTGGCCTCTAACATGATTGACAAATTTTGTCCTAACACAAATGACAGATAAAGATAAATTTTTACATATTCACATTTTTCTATGAATACTAATGACATATAAAAATGACTATTCTTACTCGCACACAAATTCAATGTTTAACTCGATAAATAAAAATGACTACTTTAATTTGTCTACAAATCTAATTCAGCATGACTAAATAAAATGATGCTTCAGTTTGTCGACAATTCTAATTCAACATGACTACATAAATGATATCTTTGCTTGTCGACAATTCTAATTACACATAAAAATGATAATTTTTATGCTGACTATTCTAATTCACTCATAACAAACGAAAAACGATAACTTTATGTTAACTACTTATATTACCACTTAACATATAAAATGATGATTTTACTTTAGCACATAAGAATGATGAATATATTTGTTGACCGTTTCAATTTAACAAAAATGATTTTTTTTTTTTTTATCATTCCATTTCAACAAAGCATGATAGTTTGGTTTCAACTAATTACCCTTTTAACAAAAGGTTTATTTTGTCTTCTGAATATGCAACTAAAAATTTAGTCTTTTAAGTACAATGTTTATTTGCATCTAAACATGCAAATAAGATAAATATAATCTTTAATAAAGGTTTTGTTGCAACTAAATTTGCAAAAAAGAATGTATATTTCCATTTCTAACTAAAATACAAAATATAAATATCATATTTGTTTGTATCTAAGATTGCAAACAAAATATAGCTCTTTAAATCATAATTTGTCTACAAAAGTGTTTGTTTTGTTTTGTTTTCAACTCGTATAAACTGACAAAGGTGATTATTTACAATAGTGAATGAAAATAAAAGAACAGTTTCTATTTCAACTATACTAATTGACAAGAATAAATGTTTTTATTTAACTACACTATAAAAAAAACAAAATTGGCTATTTTGTTTTTAATCATTCTATATTGACAAAAGGAGTATTTTTATTTTCAACCTTTTTAATCTACAAGAATGTTTATTTTTGTACCAACTAACCAATTTGACAAAAATGTTTATTTTTGTTTCAACTAACTAATTTGACAAAAATGATTTATTTTAACCACAAATACAGGTATAACTTTATCATGTCAGATCCATACAATACAGTACAACACAAACAGATCAAGCACCCAAAATTTCATCACATCACAGCACCGATTAAATAACATACAGACAGATATTTAATTGAATAAATAATTTGATAAATTATTTAAATTGAAAAAAAAATCAGGGATTCTCACCTTAAAGCTTTCCATTCAGAAGTCGTTCGTGTTTAAAATAGCTGAAATTTCAAAGTACTCGGTTTCAGCTGTAGCTAGTGTCATTGCGTAGAGTTTTTCCTCACGATCCTAACGCATTTGAAATCGTCCAATTCTGACAAAATTTGAACGAGTTATAATGGTTTGAAATTTTAATTACATTAATTAAATAAATAAATTATAATTAATTTCTTAATTACTTTGGTTAAGAGGTAAAACAGCCGCTCCTTTCTTCTTCGTTTGTTCTTACTGTAACAAAGCAACCCATCATCGTGGCCTTCCTCCTCCCATCGCACGCACACCAAGGCGTCGCACCCCGATCCAGCACCGCCGTCGCCAAGCACCGTCCATGCGCCACCATCGCCGACCATAGGGGCCCGCTCGCCGCCTCCTGTGGGCCCCAGAACGGGTCCGAAGTCGGCCACTTTGGCCTCCAATTCCGGCGTCTCCGCCCCCCCACAACCGATCACACCGTATCATTTTGAGCGCCTTACTTTGCTCTTCGATTTTAGTTTAGATTTCGCGATTTAATTCATTGTATTTTGTATGAGATTGAGGATTGAAATGGGGACAATTTCGGCCATTGAATATGAAAGAGGCGGCTGTGTATTTGGGGTATTAGGGTTTGGGTTTAATTTCCATGTATTTTTATAATATTTAAATGTTGTTTTTTACAATTAAATCTAAAACTCTTAAACTAATCATATTTCAGTCCAACAAAAAGTGTCCCTAGGCAAATACCCACGTTCCGGACCCAATGGAACAGGTCTCGAGGCCCAATTCCAAAGTCTACTACCTGTTTTATTTAATTTTATATTTAAATCATTTATTTATTAAATTTAGCTGTACATTTTAATTTACCGGGGCCACATATGACCTCAGAAAAATCCAGAAAAATTATTTTTAGCTTTGTTTTGACGATACGGTTCTAATGAGACTAATTTCGTCGAATTCTGAGACCGTTTGAAAAATGGCTATTTTTAAGCTAATTAAATTTGATCGAAATTGACAAAACACAGTTTCTTTTGCCACGCTCACATATTAGCTCGGAAAATTCTAAAAATTGAAACCTAGCAATAATTTGACATTCCGGTTCCAACAAAAGTGGTTTCGTCGAAAACAGAGGTCGTTTGAAAATTGACTATTTTCAGTGGCTTTAATATTATTTAAAATTGAAAATTTTAAATTCTGGCACATTTTCCAACAAAATTCTTAAAAATAAAAATTTTAAATTGGCCCTGATTTTCCGGGTTGTTACACACTTTTTGCATATGCTCATACATCATTAGAAATTGTTTTAAGGACAATGGATGCCCGTGTTTTGATGGATTGAGTAGATGGTTGTTTGGATGGTAGGATACACATTCTCCTTAGCTTAGAGATTTCGGGGACGAAATCCTTTAAGGAGGGGAGAATGTAACACCCCGAATTTTAGCTAATACTAAAATTCTCTAATCATAGGATAAATAATCACAGATGTGGGAATCGGGGGTAACGGGCTGCGTCATTGCGTTCGTCTCGGAAAAATACGCGAAATAGAGTCCGAGTTTTCGAGAATCAGAGTCCGTATGGCCCGGTTATGGCCCAATGAAGTTTGCAGAAAAATTAAAGCTTAAAACAGATTTAGAAATTTAAATTCGGATTTCAAATCAGAACCAGCGGGGCCAGGCGGGAAAATTCCCGCCCTGACCATGTCGACAGGGCTGTCGACAGGCCTGTCGACAGGGGGAGTCGACTTGCCTGTCGACTTGCCTGTCGACACGGCGTCTCGAGCCAGAAGGTTGGGTGCACCAGATTTGGTTTTCTGGCTAGGGCTGGGCTGGGTTCTAGAGATTTCCTAAATCTAACGGACCTAATCTAATTTAGGGTTAATCTAAGGGCCTAAAACACTCTCCTAATCTATAAATACACCCTAAACCTACCCTAATCCATACTAAAAATAGAAATGATGGCCTCATGCCGCCAAATTAAATCTTAGAAGGAGCCTCCACTTGTTTATGAAGGAAGTTGCAAGCTAATCACTCTCTAATCAATCTCTAATCATCACCATCTTCATATTTAGCAAGTAATTCCACTTCATAAGTTTGCTAATCTTGGTTTTGGTGAGTTTCTATCACTTTAACATCAATTGTTAAAGTAAGTAGATTGGGTGTAATGAGACTTATGGTCTTAGATGCGGATTAGTGAGTTTGAATCATTTGTAATGATATGCTACTCTATGTTTTCCTATGTTTATGCATAATTACTAAGTGAGTTTATGCATGTTTGATAAGTTGGTTTATGCATGCTTAACAAGTTGGTTTATGCATGTTTGACAAGTGGGTTTATGCATGTTTAATATGTGGGTTTATGCATATTTAACAAGTGGATTTATGCATGTTTAACAAAGTGAGTTATGCAAGTTCACATGCAAATTATGTGTATGATGTTATGTAAGGCATGTGTAGGTGGTTATGCAAGTTCATATGCAAGTTATGTATATGCTTAAATGCAAGTTTAACATGATATGCAAGTTATGCATGCTTATGCAAGTATGTGAATGCTTATGCAAGTATGTGAATGCTTATGCAAGTTATGTGTATGCTTAAATGCATGTTTAACATGTTATGCAAGTTATGAGAATGCTTATATGCAAGTTCAACATGTTATGCAAGATATGTGTATGATAATATGCAAGCTCATATGCAACATGTTATGCAAATCATGTGTATGATAATATGCAAGTTTGGGTTAAATGTAGTTGGGTTAATATGTGCTCATATATGCAAGTTGACATCCTCTTAACCCATGCCAAAGTTATATGCTAAACCCATGATATTTGTAATGGATCTTTCCCTTTACTATGTCATGAGAACGATTTACGTGGGGAACGATGGGGTGGGTAAATATGTTAATAAAAATGTGATTGGGTATGATTAAGCATACCATAAAAATAAATAAACATAAGTGGGAATTTACCTATTGAGTTAGGTCTACCCCATGGGAATTTACCTATTGAGTTAGGTCTACCCATGTTATGAAAAACTTGATATTAATTAGGGATAATTAAGATGGGGGTGATAAATTAGGTGTAATTAATCGACTAAGACACGAGGTTGGACTCATTTGTAGTGTAAAACTGCCCGGACCCGACCGGCCTAACCAGTTGCTACAAATGTCAGCCCAATGTGAGAGGTCTTAGCCATAAGCTAAATGCGTGATTAAAGTAAAGACACGAGGTTAGACTCTGTTATGACGTAAGACTGCCCGGACCCTACCGGCTTAACCAGGCGGTCATAACAGCCAGTCTAATGTGGGAGGTCTTTATGGGAGATCACGGTCTTAATTAATTAAGAAACACTTAACCATATTAGCATGTAGTGGGACATGAGGGGTTAAGTGGGTGCCTTGGGTGGCATGTGGAAATTTAATGGTTGCCTTGGGTGGCATGTGGAATCTAGTGGGTTGCCTTGGGTGGCAATAGAAAATACGATTAGAATACTTAACCAAGTGGAAACATGTAATTAAACATGATTAAAGGGTTAAGTGGGATACACTAGATAAGTGACAAGCTTAGGTGGGTAGCTTGTGGGGGCCCATTTCAACCAATATCCCAAACGTATCTTTGTGGGCTCGACCCATGTCGAGTGACGGGACACGCATATTGGGCTTGATTATAAGAGGCCAAAACGGGTTAGTGGTGGCAGCGCAAGTCCAACGGGTTTCATATGCGTGTGTGGGCCCGGGCTGGTAGATAAGCCGTTGTTGCATCGTGTAGATATAAAGCCGTGCACCGTTGATATTATCAGGTGGCCACTTTAGGGGAGTGATACACCCCACTGTGGGACCAGCACGGGTATCTACGGTAGGGAGCCGATCGCTGGGGAGTAGTGGGTACACCTAATAAAGATAGGGGCAGACGGCACCTATGTAGGGGTACACGGAACTACTGGGCAAAATTACTAAGTACACCTAGTGGAGGTAGGGGCAGACGGCACCTATGTAGTCAGCTAGGGGTATACGAGATTACTGGGGAAAATTTTCTAAGTCCTTGGGAGGGATCAACCTTTAAGTAGAAAAGACTGGTGTGGTGCAGTGTAGTAATTATCCTTGGGTGGGTAGATGCGTCTTTACAGTTATCTTAGTTTATCCTAAGTATACCAAGCTGCTTAGTGTAGCCATTCATCCCCAGACATTACCGTAGGTCAAGTTTATGTCTTCTCTGGTTACTTTAATGATTGTATTGTTAAAGTTATAGGACTCGCTCAGACTTATGTCTGACCCCGTTGTTTTTATCTTTTTCCCAACCCTCAGGTCCTACGGTGGATCCTAGCAGTAGTGGAGCTTGATCGGATTGCTGTTCCAGTCTTTAGGAGCTTGGATAGATGTAAAGCTCCAGTTACCCAGTTATCTTTTCTTTTGTCTTGGCTATTGTATGAGAGAGTGGGATTATGTACTTCTTATTTTGATGGATATTGTACTTGATTTCTATTGTGGTTTTATGATGTAACCAGACATGTTTATTTCCGCTGTTATGAGATGATGTTTTTAAATTTCAAGTACTATTTATATCTGTCTTGTTGTAATTTTTCTGTTCTATATTCACTAAAATATTCCACCGATGTTATGGCATTCCCTTAGAGAGTGACCATAGCGGGCGTGGGGTGTTACACGTCAAAAGTTCAAAAGTAATATTCATTGATAGTCGAGGTTTTAACTATCAATTCACAACAGTAAAATTAAGTATATTAGCAGCTCAGGCCCTTTTAATTAAAACCATTCATTAAAACTATTCCATCGATTCTTAAAACCGGTTTTTAAATATTTATCTCAAATCTCTCATGTTTTCATTATTTTGAAAAACAGTAACAAATACTTATTCCTTTATAATAAACATATTCCAAAACCCTTTTTTATTTCCTTTTACTTCGAAAATATCGTTGTATTTTTACAAAATCTCCTTTTTATTTCATTCACTTTGGAAATATTATTATCTATATTTTCAAAAATCCTTTTATTTCTTTTAATTTGGAAATAAAGCGGTATATAATAACCTAATGGTATAAGTCTAATTACTAATCTTAATATGGTCGAAACGATGACATTCGACACATTGTTGAATGTATAAGCCAAATGGTTTTATTTAATTTCATAGTTTGTCGATTATAGCTTTCGTCAACACCTATGGAAATAATAATTCAATTTCCAATATTCCCTACCATTCTAACCCATATAACCCCTGTTTTATTTCTTTGAAAACATAGCCATTTACGTATTATGTGACGGCCCGCCCCGCACCAACCGACATTTACTCCAAAGGTGCGCTGTACACATGTCCAGTTAGCACGAAACTGGTCGCCAGAAGGGAAAAGGAAGGAGGAAATGAACATACAAAGAACCTGTAGAATGTCTCACAGCGCATAGAACAAAATATAATAATAACATACTTGACATAAAACAGGAGAGACAGTGCATAAGCTGAAAATCAGAACTAAACATCATAGCAGCGGAAATCCAAAATACAGCTTATTACAACTTTTCAACTGTCTCAAAGCAAAGTAAGATAAATGAGGTACACTACTAATGCCCAAGTAGCGACCACCAACGACACAGGGAGAATGTGTGTGTGTGTGTGTATATATATATATATATATATATATATATATATATATATAATACGTGGAAGCCTCCTGCCCGCCTCCGAATCAGCTACTCGCGCATCACCAGCTAACCTGTCTCTAGTCTGCTCGTGTGAGCACCCAGAGTAATAAGAGGAGACATAAAACTTTGGGTCAGACATAAAGCCTGGTATGAGCGATAAGCATCTAAAGTGAATAATAACAGGTAGACTAAAACATACCTGAACCTGGACCTGCAACCAAAGAGTTAGCACTACATACTGTACAACACTCTAAGGTATCATATCAAACAGTGTAAAGATACGGAGGTGGGGGAGGTGTGTATGTCATAGGGATGGCAACAATCAAACATTGCATCCATCCTTACATCTCTCACTCAGTGCTTAAAGCATACGATATTCACCACTTCGATCACCCAACATTCCTTGCTACGATCACTTTGCCCCATGAAGTCATAAATGACTTCACTGCACTGATAACGTAGCCATTAATTCCTCGCTATGTCCACTTGCCCCATGGAGTTATTCACCCCATCTGCGTTGGCTCATAGCCTTACCAATCCTTACTATGTCCACTTGCCCCATGGAGTTATTCACCCCATCTGCGCTGGCTCATAGTCTTACTACGCATCACCTTGCCCCTCAGGTCATAATGACCCTACTGCACCGATAACGTAGTCTTGCTACCATCACCTTGCCCCTCAGGTCGTAATGACCCTACTGCACTGATAAGTAGCCCATCTTTCTTTTTAGTGGTGAATCGAAGTTATGAACGTCGACAACTCCTTAGCACACGTCCCGCAGCAAAGTCCAACCATGAAGTGAACCCCTTGGTTCCCAACTGGTTCCGGGATCCTGGGCTCTAACGTCTCCTATTGGACTACCTTTGCATCTCGGGTTATTGGTCAATACTGGGTCGGGTCGGATTCCACATCAAGCCATCGGTTCGGGTCGGTGTCCTTCATCCGTTCGGGTCGGGTTCCCTTCTGGTGCGGTTCGGGTCGGGTACTCCTTTGTGTTTGAGTCAGGTGCTTCTCTTCGGGTCGGGTCGGGTGCTTCCCCTCGGGTCGGGTCGGGTGTCCTTCTGGTTCGCGTTTTCGATCAGTCTTCATGTTCCTATCCGATCCGCTCCTGTGCTCCTGCTCTGATTCGTCTTCGTGCTTTCGATCCGATCCGTCTTCCTCGATCCGATCCGTTTTCCTCTATCTGATCCGATCCGTCCCAGTTCAGCTAGCGTGGCCTTCCTTTGTGCCACTTTTCCCAAGTGTTAGGTTCCGATCCGATCAGATTCTTTGCTCAGTTCTACATATCCGATCCGAGCCCCCTAATCCGATCCGATCCGAACTCTGCACTGTTTTCTGAAACTATTCCAGCAAGTGTTTACGCCATTCGACGACGTTTTCAACCATTCTAACTATTGAAATCAATCACAAAGCATTTCATACAGTCATAGCAACATGCATAATCAACCACAAACATCATTCACATCAATATCATAGGTTAAAATGGATCAAACATACCCAAAATCCCATATTTCCCCTTAAGCATGTTTAGGTGAAACTAATAATAGGATTAGCAAAACTTAACCAAATTAACCCAAATTCATATCAGAGGTCTAAAACATCATTTAGGAATTTATGAACATTTTTCCCCAATTTTATCATGCTTAAATTCGCTAATTAGCACTAATCACCCCTAATTAGCCATAATTAGTGTAAAACTATGCAAATCACTCACCTTAGCCACAAAATAAACTAAGATCTGAAATGATTCTCTGATTTGATGTGAATCTCAATGCCAACAGCAGCTCCTATGTTGATTTGGTGAAGATCTTCCTTGATTAGGGGTTGCTAAGCCAAATCCTTGACCAAAAGATGATTTGGAGGTGATTTATAGGTTAGAGGCCATTTTTAGGGATCCTTGGTGATAAGTGGAGGCTAGAAAACTGAAATGGAATGATTCTCCATCTCATTTCAGCCCTCCCATAACCCTAGTCCCGAAATGGGTTATGGGCCTACTCACTAATCACCCGATTTGGCCCGGTTAAGCAGTTTTTCACCCTCCAAACCTTGTTTCAGCCATATCTCCCAAACGGTAAGTCCGTTTGGCTAATGTGACCACTCTACGGAAAGAGAAACCATCAAACGAATCTAATGGAAGTGGTTTCAGGTCAAAATTTCTTTCCAATCAAAAGTTATGGCCAAAACAGTACCAACTAGGGGCAAAATGGTCATTTAAAAATCGACAAAAATCATAAGCATGGGAAATGACTCTAATAGATGTTTCCCAAAGTTACATGACCATACGACTTCACATGGGAAAGAAATAAATATTCTACGATCCTATGACGTGTAGAATACGGGTCATTACACTCTTCCCCCCTTAAGAAATTTCGCCCCCGAAATTCCCTAATCAAAATATACACAAGGGTTCCCGCATGCCTATCAATCATAAAACAACAATCAAACATGCAAACAGCAAAACAAGTCTATCCTAGCATGCGGAAAACTAAATTACGAAGTAAATCTTACCAGGCAAAGAGTTCTGGATATGCCTTCCTAATGCCCTCCTCTGTCTCCCAAGTACAATCATTCTCGTTCTCGCCCCACTGAACCTTGACTAACTTCACCGCCTTCCTTCGAAGTTGCTTCGTATCATGCCCCACAATACGAATCGGCTTGCGGTTCCCAACCGCCTCGGGTTCTACTTCGAAGTCCTCTAACTGATCAGGTGAAATAGTCACATCTGAGTCGTGAACGAACTTCCTCAGCTGGGAAACATGAAATACATTGTGAACTCCCGCCATTTTCTCTGGTAAGCCAACTCTATATGCCAAATTCCCGACTAGTTCAAGAACATGGAATGGGCCAACAAATCTTGGTGCCAACTTGCCTCTCCTGCCAAATCGAATCACGCTATTCAGCGGAGAGATCTTGACGAACACCAAGTCACCAACGGAGAATTTCAAGTCTCTTCTCCTCTTATCGGCATAGCTTTTCTGCCTATCTTGAGCAGCTTTCATTCTTTGTTGAATGATCTTAATCTTATTTGAAGTTTCCCTCACCACATCAGGTCCAAGCACAAACTTCTCGCCAGTCTCTATCCAACATGATGGTGAGTTGCACGGTCTTCCGTACAAAGCTTCATAGGGAGCCATACCGATACTGGATTGGTAGCTATTATTATATGCAAACTCTACTAGATGCAAATGGCCTTCCCATGATCCACCAAAATCCAATATACACGCTCTCAAGAGATCTTCCAATATGCGATTCACCCTCTCCGTCTGACCGTCGGTCTAAGGATGATATGCGGTACTGAGATGTAATCTTGACCCTAGAGTCTCTTGCAAGCTCTTCCAAAACCCACTAGTGAACAACGGGTCTCGGTCACTCACAATGCTTTTGGGTACTCCATGAAATCTCACTACCCACTTCATATACAATTCTGCCAACTTGGCTGCTGTTCTGGTCGATTTGACTGGTATAAATCTTGCGCTTTTAGTCAATCGATCCACAATTACCCAAATGCTATCATATCCCGATCTAGTCCTTGGTAACCCATCAATGAAATCCATCGACACTTGCTCCCATTTCCATTCGGGAATTTCTAATGGTTGCAATAACCCACTAGGCTTCTTTTGCTCGGCTTTAACTAGCTGGCAATTCATGCATTTGGATATAAACTTCCCAACGTCTCTTTTCATCCCTTCCCAGTAGTAAGTCTGTCTCATGTCTCGATACATCTTATTACCACCGGGATGTATAGTCAGTTTTGAGTGATGACATTCCCTAAGCACTTCATCTCTCAAACCATTCACGTTGGGCACAACTAGTCTTCCATTCTTTCGAAGCCATCCATCTCGATCAAGCCCATACACATTCATCTCCTCATTAATACCCATCTCTAACTTGGAGATGATTTCTAATAGATTAGGATCGTCCCTCGGGCTAGAACCAATCCGCTCTATCAAAGTGGGTCTGATCGTCAAACTAGCTAGCATAACTGGATCCAATTCGCACCTTGGTCTGAAATCAAACCCCGCGATATACTCCAGTTGCTTCCATTCAAGAAACATTGCCCCTAAGCTGGCATGTCTCCTACTCAAGGCATCGGCTACCGCATTACCTTTCCCAGGTGTGTATGCGATATCAAAATCATACAAAGCCAAGAACTCTAACCATCTCTGCTGACGGAGATTCAAATCTTTCTGAGAGAAGAGATACTTTAACGATTTATGATCGGTAAACAACTCGAATCTTTCTCCCAAGAGGTAATGTCTCCACATCTTCAGCGCAAATACAATCGCTGCTAATTCCAAATCATGGGTAGGATACTTCTTCTCATGCGGCTTTAACTGTCGACTAGCATAAGCTACAACCCTACCTCCTTGCATCAATACTGCACCCAGTCCAGTACCACAAGCATCTGTGTATACCGTCATCTCTTCATTCCCTTTAGGAATGACTAAAACTGGCGCACGCGTCAACCTCTCCTTTAGACTTTTGAGGGCATCCTCACACACTCCGTCCCAGACGAAGGACTGATTCTTCTTGGTCAACTGAGTCAACGGTGCTACAATCTTGGAGAAGTCCTGGATAAACTTACGATAATATCCGGCTAATCCCAAGAAACTTCTTACATCTGTAGCATTCTTGGGTGTGGGCCAATCCTGTACCGTAGCCACCTTCGCAGGGTCCACGGCAATACCACTCTCGGAAACAACATGACCCAAGAATCTCACTTCCCTTCTCCAAAAATGACACTTAGAGAATTTCTCTTTCAATTGGTGTTTCCTCAACACCTCCATCACTATCCTCAAGTGTCCCTTGTGTTCCCCCTCTGTCCTTGAGTAAACAAAGATATCATCCACGAACACAAGAACAAACTTATTCAACTGATCTCTGAATACCCGATTCATAAGATCCACAAAATAGGCTGGTGCATTGGTCAACCCAAATGGCATAACCAACCACTCATAAAATCCAGACGGCGTCCTAAATGCCGTTTTCGGAACACTCTCATCTGCTACTCGAAGCTGATGAAATCCTGTCGCGAGGTCCAACTGGGAGAACACTCTAGCTCCTTCCAGCTGATCAAACAAATCATCTATCCGCGGTAGAGGATACTTATTCTTCCTCGTCACCTTATTCAACTCGCGATAGTCCACACACAAACGAAGGGAACCATCTGCCTTAGTGGCAAACACAACTGGTGCTCCCCACTCGGAGACACTCCTTCTAATAAATCCCTTCTTCAGAAGATTGCTGACTTGCACCCCGAGCTCTCGCTGCTCCCTTGGTGCCATACGACGAAGTGGCATCACTATAGGTCTGGCATCTTTCACTAAATCAATACGGAACTCAATCTCTCGGTGTGGTGGAAGCCCGGTCACCTCCTCGAAGACGTCCGGATACTGGCCAACCACGGGCACATCTGACAACACATCTTGCGGGATGTCGAGGGAATTTACAAAACTAGCCATAACCCCATCACTAGGTAGACTACCAAACACTACCCTCCGCCCATCATCCGCCCTCACTGTCACCAAAAAGCCCTCACAGTCTACCACCACCCCGTATCTTTGGAGTCAATCGACTCCCAATATAATGCCATACCCAGTAAAGCCCAAAACAAAGCAATCACATACAAACATACATCCATGACTCGATAAGACCAAATTCCTGCAAATCATACTAAGGCTAGTCGAACCACCAATCGGGTTCGTCACAACCAATGGTCTATCGACTATCTCGGGTTCCAGTCCCAACCTATCTACCAGGTCACTAGATATGAAGGAATGGGAAGCCCCAGTATCAAACAAAACTCGAACTGGTATATCATAAACAGAAAGCATACCTTGAATAACAACATTCTTTCCTTTCTCCGCCGCAGTTGGGGCATTCGACGGAGAAGGAACGGCATCAATAGCATATGCTTTCACAATCTGCTTCTCCTTAAGAGGTTGCGGACACTTATCTTTCTGATGTCCCACTTGGCCACAGTTGTAGCACTTCCTTTCCGCTGGCTTGGCCCAACATTCCTTAGCATAATGGCCCTTCTTTCCACAGCTGAAGCACTCAACATCCTTCTTGCTCTTTTTCTGGCCACCCTTAGATTGGTCCTGCTTCCTCTTATTCTGAGAATTATTCTTGCCTCCACCGCCTGCTTGCGGCTTTGGCCCTTCTGCCGATGCAGCCTCAGTCTTTGACTTAGGGTAAAGGCTCTCTGATCTCAAAGCTTTCCCCACGATCGATTCAAAAGTCTCATCGATGTGATTAATAAGCCTTTCCCCCAAGTACCCATCCAGACCAGTAATGAACTTCTCATTCTTCTTCTCAGGAGTATCAATGAGAGACAGTTCATACTTCGACAAAGTGTCGAACTCAGCAATATAATCAGAAAATGCCCTTCCGTTCTGCTTGAGTTCCAAGAACCTCTTAAACAACACCGATTTCTGGGCAGCTGGGATAAACTTCTCGCTAAAGCGAACCTTGAACTGATCCCAAGTAACTTGGTCCTCTGGAGTAGCTGTTCTGATAGCATTCCACCAATTCATCGCTCGCCCTTGCAGCTGACGAGACGCTAGCCTTCTCTTCATCGCATCCTCAAGACCCAGGTCATCAAAGATACGATCACAGCTATCCATCCAATCTTGAACATCTGTGGCCGACTCCGTCCCGTGGAACGGCTTCCCACCAAGATTAGTGTAATCCTTGCACAACTTGGCAAAATCGACCCTAGGCGCCTGCACTACTGGGCCAACACCAACTCCGGGATTGGGAATTGCCCCTTGCACTTCTCTAAGCATGTCTCTCATGAGGTTAGTAAACATCGCCCTCATGTCAGCGGCATTCCCATTATTGGCCCCTCTACCGGTACCTCTAACATGTCGGCTCATCGTCAATCTGTAAAAGGGAAAAGATTAACGACCCCATAGTGGTACTAGTGCAGTGCAACTTCATCTTTATACTACTAATAGTATATATATACATAGCTTTTGAAAACCAAAGTAATCACAAATACGCGCTCTCATATACGTACTATCTCTCCCTAGTGTCTTTCCCTAGGTTAACTACGCAACCTAGAGCTCTGATACCAAGTGTGACGGCCCGCCCCGCACCAACCGACATTTACTCCAAAGGTGCGCTGTACACATGTCCAGTTAGCACGAAACGGGTCGCCAGAAGGGAAAAAGGAAGGAGGAAATGAACATACAAAGAACCTGTAGAATGTCTCACAGCGCATAGAACAAAATATAATAATAACATACTTGACATAAAACAGGAGAGACAGTGCATAAGCTAAAAATCAGAACTAAACATCATAGCAGCGGAAATCCAAAATATAGCTTATTACAACTTTTCAACTGTCTCAAAGCAAAGTAAGATAAATGAGGTACACTACTAATGCCCAAGTAGCGACCACCAACGACACAGGGAGAATGTGTGTGTATATATATATATAATACGTGGAAGCCTCCTGCCCGCCTCCGAATCAGCTACTCGCGCATCACCAACTAACCTGTCTCTAGTCTGCTCGTGTGAGCACCCAGAGTAATAAGAGGAGACATAAAACTCTGGGTCAGACATAAAGCCTGGTATGAGCGATAAGCATCTAAAGTGAATAATAACAGGTAGACTAAAACATACCTGAACCTGGACCTGCAACCAAAGAGTTAGCACTACATACTGTACAACACTCTAAGGTATCATATCAAACAGTGTAAAGATACGGAGGTGAGGGAGGTGTGTATGTCATAGGGATGGCAACAATCAAACATAGCGTCCATCCTCACATCTCTCACTCAGTGCTTAAAGCATACGATATTCACCACTTCGATCACCCAACATTCCTTGCTACGATCACTTTGCCCCATGAAGTCATAAATGACTTCACTGCACTGATAACGTAGCCATTAATTCCTCGCTATGTCCACTTGCCCCATGGAGTTATTCACTCCATCTGCGCTGGCTCATAGCCTTACCAATCCTTACTATGTCCACTTGCCCCATGGAGTTATTCACCCCATCTGCGTTGGCTCATAGTCTTACTACGCATCACCTTGCCCCTCAGGTCATAATGACCCTACTGCACTGATAACGTAGTCTTGCTACCATCACCTTGCCCCTCAGGTCGTAATGACCCTACTGCACTGATAAGTAGCCCATCTTTCTTTTTAGTGGTGAATCGAAGTTATGAACGTCGACAACTCCTTAGCACACGTCCCGCAGCAAAGTCCAACCATGAAGTGAACCCCTTGGTTCCCAACTGGTTCCGGGATTCTGGGCTCTAACTACTCCTATTGGACTACCTTTGCATCTCGGGTTATTGGTCAATACTGGGTCGGGTCGGATTCCTCATCAAGCCATCGGTTCGGGTCGGTGTCCTTCATCCGTTCGGGTCGGGTTCCCTTCTGGTGCGGTTCGGGTCGGGTACTCCTTTCTGTTTGAGTCAGGTGCTTCTCTTCGGGTCGGGTCGGGTGCTTCCCCTCGGGTCGGGTCGGGTGTCCTTCTGGTTCGCGTTTTCGACCAGTCTTCATGTTCCTATCCGATCCGCTCCTGTGCTCCTGCTCTGATTCGTCTTCGTGCTTCCGATCCGATCCGTCCTCCTCGATCCGATCCTTTTGCCTCTATCCGATCCGATCCGTCCCAGTTCAGCTAGCGTGGCCTTCCTTTGTGCCACTTTTCCCAAGTGTTGGGTTCCGATCCGATCAGATTCTTTGCTCAGTTCTACATATCCGATCCGAACCCCCTAATCCGATCCGAACTCTGCACTGTTTTCTGAAACTATTCCAGCAAGTGTTTACGCCATTCGACGACGTTTTCAACCATTCTAACTATTGAAATCAATCACAAAGCATTTCATACAGTCATAACAACATGCATAATCAACCACAGACATCATTCACATCAATATCATAGGTTAACATGGATCAAACATACCCAAAATCCCATATTTCCCCTTAAGCATGTTTAGGTGAAACTAATAATAGGATTAGCAAAACTTAACCAAATTAACCCAAATTCATATCAGAGGTCTAAAACATCATTTAGGAATTTATGAACATTTTCCCCCAATTTTATCATGCTTAAATTCGCTAATTAGCACTAATCACCCCTAATTAGCCACAATTAGTGTAAAACTATGCAAATCACTCACCTTAGCCACAAAATAAACTAAGATCTGAAATGATTCTCTGATTTGATGTGAATCTCAATGCCAACAACAGCTCCTATGTTGATTTGGTGAAGATCTTCCTTGATTAGGGGTTGCTAAGCCAAATCCTTGACCAAAAGATGATTTGGAGGTGATTTAGAGGTTAGAGGCCATTTTTAGGGATCCTCGGTGATAAGTGGAGGCTAGAAAACTGAAATGGAATGATTCTCCATCTCATTTCAGCCCTCCCATAACCCTAATCCCGAAATGAGTTATGGGCCTACTCACTAATCACCCGATTTGGCCCGGTTAAGCAGTTTTTCACCCTCCAAACCTTGTTTCAGCCATATCTCCCAAACGGTAAGTCCGTTTGGCTAATGTGACCACTCTACGGAAAGAGAAACCATCAAACGAATCTAATGGAAGTGGTTTCAGGTCAAAATTTCTTTCCAATCAAAAGTTATGGCCAAAACAGTACCAACTAGGGGCAAAATGGTCATTTAAAAATCGACAAAAATCATAAGCATGGGAAATGACTCTAATAGATGTTTCCCAAAGTTACATGACCATACGACTTCACATGGGAAAGAAATAAATATTCTATGATCCTATGACGTGTAGAATACGGGTCATTACATATTACTTAGAATAAGTGTATTCACAAACCCTAATATTTTCAGTATTTAGATAATAGTGTTATATACTTGACCAAACGATGTAAGTATAGTTACATTTCATATCTGGGTTAAACAATGTCAAGCAATACATTGTTTTTTGGAAAAACCAAATGGTTTTATTTTACATGAAAATGATCACAAGGACGAATTTTAAGGATTTTTTAACCATAAGGACAACCCACTAAAATTTTAATCCCAAGGACAATATACTAATTAAAAATTTATAAACATATTTGACGTGCGTTTTCCTTCTTCGTCATCAATTATGTGTCGCAAAATTTTCTATTTCGTCGGCATTGAATGAAAACACGGTTTAATTTTCCTGCATAGTTTTAAAATAATCACCTGCATATGAAAATTGATGTCGCGCATATTGATTTCATAAACCGCATCTCTATATTAGGTTATTTTATCTATAAGCACCGATTTAAATTTTTAATCTTGTAATAATTTATTTAATTTAGCGTTAACTATTTTGATTAGGTTTTTTGGTTTCTATCGGTGAATCATGGCTTATATTGATTCTTCTAGCAGGTATCTGTTTTAATGTTTATAATATGAATAGCTGGTATCAGTTATATATTTTTAACGGTATCATTTTTTTTTTTACCCGTCTAGTTTAATATTCGTTTGTTGTCCTTTTTTATGTTGCATTTATTTTCTGTTTATTTTATTGTATTATCATTGTATTACAATAGAATTTGTTTTGCTTTATTCAATTTAAAGTTGATTTTTTTTTATGCTAGTTATTTTTACCAAAAATTTAATTAATCAGTTTTTAGGTATCATTTTTTTTTTATTTTTTAGGTTCCGGTTTTCGTGCATTAATTGTGTTATTTTTTGTTCATCTGATTTTTGAAAATGCTTTTACTTTATAGTTGTACTGCAGTATAGCCTATGTATTTCATTCGAAATATTATTGATTTAAACAATCAAAATAAATAGGCCATAAAACAGTTTTTTTATTTTTTCTTCTTAATTCCAGTATTTTATAGGTATCAGTTTATTATTTTTTTAGGTATCACTTTTAATATTTTTATTATATTTTGCTGTTGTTCTTATAATATTATTCATATATTAATTTTCCATTTGTACTGTTGCACTAGCTATGTACACCGATTAAGTTATTTTGTTTTAATCAGTCAACCAATGATGTAATCTTTTTTTATTATTAGATTTTCTTTAAAAGTTTATAGCAGTATATATATGTCATTTTTATGTTTTAGGGTATCAATTTCCCCCCTGTAGGTATTAGAACTGACTTAAATGGGTATCCGTTTTCTTTTTGATTGCTTTGCTAATGGAATATTTTACATTATCTTTTTCTTCCAGCGGTGAAAATTGTATTCTTATTGTGGTTGTCTTCAATGGTACCTCTTTTAGTACAAGGTTGTCAGTTGATTGCTCACTTTTTAATTTTCGGAATGAAAAATATCGAAATTGGTCTCAGCTTACTCCTATGTCAATTGAGATTAGCTATATGCTTGAGGACAAAACCAAAATTGTTGATACTAATTCTGATCTTCAAAGTAATGTTTTATTTTAGTTACACAAGAAGAGTGCTTTTTTGTTTTGATGCTAAGCTGAAGGAAGTTCAATTGGAGTATATTAATGATGGTTCTTCTTCACTTTCTACTAATGTTTCAATCCCTTCGTCTTCTACTGGACATTTGGGTGCAAACATTGTTGTTCATAGGAAAAGTTACTTGAAAGACTCGATGAAAAGAGGTTTTGCATTAACATTTTCTGATTTTATTGGTTTTTTTTATTTTGGAGGATCCAACGACTTTAGAGAATTCTTAATAGCATATCAAATTAAATCAGGTCATGAGTTACGTTATCTTAAGAATAGCTCTACTAGAATCCTAGCTGTTTGCTCATCGTCTTCCACTGGATGTCCGTTTAAAGTGCATGCTTCTTGTTATTCCAGGCATCTCAGTAGGTTTATCATTAGGACATTGGTTGCTAAACATTCTTGCAGTAGTGGTCTAAGAAATTTGAACAGTCCTCATCTTCCTAGTTCATTTGTTAAGTCATTGATAATAAATGAAATTAAAGTTCATTCGAGTAAGAAACCGAAATATATCATGGCTGATTTTTGAAGAGAGTTAACCTTCAATTGTCTTACTGTTATGCCTATCATGATAAACAACTTGCTTTAACGGAATTGTATGGTAATGATGCAATGTCCTATAATGATTTGACTTGGTATTTAGAGGCATTAATGAATTATAATCCGGATTCTTATGTCAAGATGGATGTTAACCCTTTTACAAATCAGTTTTAGAGAGTGTTTGTTTGTTTAGATGCTTGTATTCTTGGCTTCAAGCATTGTTGACCTATAATTTTTTTAGATGGTACTCATTTAGAAGGGAAGCCAGGTGTCTTTGAAACACCCCACCTCCGTTAGGGTCACTCTCAAAGGGAATGCCCTAATTTTGGTGGAGGTTTATAAGTATAAGTCACAGATATACAAGACAGATATAAGAACACATATTTGTAAACAGCGGAAAATCAACAAACTTTTATTTCATGAAAGCAAATACGTGTTACAACAACAACACCATAATTGTCTTACACTTTTTTTCCAAAACATAACATAACACTTTCATAATATGTCTTGATTACATTATTTAAAGAAGCATAAATAAAGCATAGATAAACTGCAAAAGCCCCATAGAGTTTGTCCAAAGCCATAGTTCAAAGCGAAAAAGTCCAAGCAATACATTTCTCTTCTTCAAGCTGGATGTTAAGGCTAGTCAAGCTGCTGTGTTCCCTCCCTGTGGACCTGGGGGGGGGGGGGAACGGAAGAAAAGAAGACGAAAGAAAAGTAGAGTCAGACATAAAGTCTGAGTAAGTCTAGTACTATTTTTTCTATGAATAAAGAACTGGGTATGATAAGTATAAACAAGAAGTGGAAAAGCACTCTAACTTGGTTAAGTTGTCTAGGGTCGAATATACTATCGTACCCCATGTTAATCTCTGAACCCGTATAAACTAGTTTCCAACTGGCACCCCATAATCAGGGTAATGTGATCCATTCTACGATGATCGGCTCCTACTCGCATAGTTACATGTGTCTTACGGCCCCCGATGTTGTAGTTACCTATGCTGGTCCCACCATGGGGTGTATCAAGTCCCATGGCGGCGGCCCGACACAATCCTAGAATGCACAGGTATGCTACTGGTGTCCAGTGCCTTATTTTTCTGCGCCGGAGTGTGTGCACGCCCGCACCCCGTTAGAACCTACACTGCTACACCACCGCCGTCGATTTGACCTCTTACAATCAGCCCAGTAATCGTGCCCCACCCTGCCTAGTTTCAGGGTATCCTGATACACCTTCTAGGGTTACTGCTGAAAAGGGTCCCCCGTTACTAGGTTTTCTATCTCTAGCCAACATGCTAAGTTGGTTAAGTGTTTTCTAACCTAACCCTCACCCGTCCATTTAGTTTAGCATGTTCCATTTTGATTAAGTCTTTAGTCCACTTAATCCTAGCAACCCTGACTCAGCCTTAATTGTCTTATTAAGGCCCTGACCTCTCACATTAGATAGGTATTGTTGTGGCTGCCTGTTGCCGGTTGGTTCCGGGCAGTCTTACGCCACAACTCAGTCTAACCTCGGGTCCTTATTGGGCTCCATGATTAACCTCCCACATTGGATAGGTATTGTTGTGACTACTGGACAGCCGGGCAGTTCCGGGCAGGTTTACATCACAACTCAATCCAACCTCGGGTTAAACACATCGTATGTTCTACATTTACATATTTTGTCTTTCTTCTTTATTTTCTTATATGTAAATATTTGCGGCCCATTATTAAGTTAATGGTGTAAAGGTTACACCAATCATGGGCCCAACCCATACCTGAATTTGGGCCCTTCTATTTTATATTTTCATTCATTAGTAATTTTAACCCAACGTTATTTCCCCCGTTTAACACGTCCGTTTATTATCTATATGTTGGGCTTAGCCTTTTAAAGCCCAACTTAGTCATGCGAAAGGGGAGGCTTAAAGCGTGATTACATACACAAAAAGGGAAATGTGTGCGTATGAACTTGCAACATAACGTTGGAACTACAAAATAGAAACTGGTGTACTTGCATAGTGGTAACATATACTTTGGTCATAAAGCATAGGTGACATGAATCAAAACATGTAAACTTGTAGTTGAGATAAGAATCTAAATTGGGTATCATTATTGACACATAGTCATAACTACAACATGAACCTATATTTTTTTATTTAGGCATAATGTCAAACATAAGCATGGCATAAATATTTCTAACATAAGCATGGCATAATGTCAAACATAATCATGGCATAATGTCAAACATAATCATGGCATAAGTATAGTTAAATTTGTTCACATAACCATGGCATAAATATTTCTAACATGAAGTCATGATTTTTACTTTAGTCATGCAAACTTGCAAAAAGGGATTTTTGAATCTAACTTAGCTATGTACCACATATGTCACCATAAAATTCTTGTTAACAATATGGATTTCAATTATGCAAAATATCAATCACAGCCTAGTCATATCCATAAGTTTGCAAATAGGTTTTCTAGTACAAAAGCATGGCTTAATACATGATGCCAAATTTTTAACATAATTTCATATGGATTATGATAACCCAAACTTATTCCAATTACTTCACAAAAAATGATGTTTGTATAAAAATACACATTATGATGGCATAATTTGCGAATATTCCAAACGTATACTTGCATAGAACTACCGCATGTAGTTCTTTATAACATAATATGAGGATATCCAAACGTATACAATATTCCAAATCGATAAGAATCATAGTAACGCACAAATTATGAATTATTTATCACCACAATCAAGTATACAAACCAACACAGTTATTTGTTCATACCAAAGTAATACTCTACTTACAATGGTGAGGCGAATTCTCAATTTTAGGGATTTGAAGATGCGGTTTGATTTGATTGAGTTGCTTTATGCCTTAGAATTTGCCTCCTAATCCTCTCTCTCCAATTGGCGGCTACTCTTAGTCGTTCCTCAGCAACATGGCGGCTTTGTTCTTATTTTTGAATGAATAGATTAGGGTTAGTCTAGGGTTGTTTATATAGAGGTTATAAACTGACTAGGACCATTGATGTTGCTTGGATTGATCATAGCCATTCATTCGCAAGAGAGACCAATTAGAGCCTGCCACCTAGCCCTAATGACAAAGCAAGCTTCTGAAAATCGGCCAAACCCAGACCTGGCCAGCCAGGGCTAGACCAGACCTGGCCAGCAGGTCATTTTTGACCTGGGCGCACTTGGCAGGTGCGCCAGGTCAAAAATGTACTGGCGCACTTCACAGGTGCGCCAGTTCATTTTTGTTCTGGCGCACTTCCCAAGTGCGCCAGTGCATTCTGACCCTTTTTCGGTTTTTCGCCCAACTTCGTTCGTCCATAACTTCTTCATACGATATCCGTTTTTCGAAAACTCGGACTCTATTTCGCGTATTTTTCCGAGACGAACGCAATGGCGTATCCCGTTTCCCTTAGTTCTTTGATTTGAAATTAATTATACTTTAATTTGTGAGTTTCACAGTTATAGAATTCGCGGGGTGTTACATTCTCCCCCACTTAAAAGGATTTCGTCCCCGAAATCTTCAAGTTAGGAGGAATGTATATCCTAACATCCAATCATCCATCTACTCATCCATCAAACACGAGCATCCATTGTCCTTAAAAGACTTCTAATGCTTCATGATCATATGCGAAGTGTGTGTGTATACATGTACTTATCTAATGCAAAATCAGGCGGTCTACTGATTCAGTTGACCTCCTTAATGCGAATTATGTAAGTGCCATGAATCCATTATGTATGCTAATTTTCCTATTCATGATTCTACATGAGTGCACAATCATTCAATACAAATGCAACATCCACATGACAACACATTAGAGTTCAACCATATACAAATGCAAACATATATGCATATGCAATATGAAGTGACTGAGCCGATCTAAAACCTAGATTGTGTGTGTATATGCAACCACGAGCAACCACTAGCAATCACTTGCAACCACTTGCAACCATCATCCATAACATGTTTCAATTACATGTTTCCATCCAAAGGGTTTCTACCTAAAAGATAAGGTCGAGGAAGTATACCTAAAAAGATAGATAAAAAGCGCAACTTAAGGAAAAGGAAAGATCAAGGATGTACCCTCGAACAGAAAAGGTTAGGCTGTGCGGATTCTAGCTTCAGTTTCCCAAGTCGCGTCTCCCTCGGCGTCGCTCCACTGAACTTTGACGAGCTTGACTTCGCGGTTGCGTAGCTTCTTCACTTCCGTTCCTAATATGCGGGTTGGAACTTTTCTTATGGTTGCTTCGCGCTCCACTTCGGCCTCTTCGAGGATATTTGGCTCTACCACTTCAGCAGACTCATGTAGACATTTTCGGGGATGTGAAACGTGAAAAACGTTGTGGACTCCAGCCAACTTCTCGGGTAGCTCTAATCTATAGGCCATTTTCCCAATTTTCTCGATGATAGGGAATGGCCCTACGAACCTTGGTGCCAGTTTTCCTGTGGTTCCAAAACGAACAACGTTTCTTAGCGGTGATACCTTGAGAAAAACTCTGTCTCCAACCTCAAATTCAAGGTCGGTTCTCCTCTTGTCGGCATAGGACTTTTGTCTGTCTTGGGCCGTCTTCATCCTTCTTCGTATTAAGTCTACTTTCTCTGAAGTCTCTCGGATCATATCTGGTCCAAGTATGAGCTTATCAGTAGACTCCCACCAACAAGTGGGCGATCGGCACGGTCTTCCATATAAAGCTTCGAAGGGCGCCATTCCGATGGTTGCTTGATAGCTGTTGTTGTAGGCAAATTCCACCAAAGGAAGGTGGTCTTCCCATGTCCCTCCGAAGTCAAGGACGCATAGCCTTAAAAGGTCTTCCAAAACTCTGTTCACTCTTTCTGTTTGGCCGTCGGTTTGGGGATGATAGGCTGTGCTCAAGCATAACTGCGTTCCTACTGCTTCTTGCAGACTCCGCCAAAACTCACTGGTGAAGATGGGGTCTCGATCACTAACAATGCTAGATGGTATTCCATGGAGTCGCACGATTTCCTTAAGGTAAAGTGAGGCTAGGGATGAGGCAGTTCTTTTACTTTTGACAGGTAAAAAGTGGGCGCTTTTAGTAAGCCTATCCACTATTACCCAAATGCTAGTGTTGCCTCTCCTAGACCTAGGCAGCCCATCGATGAAGTCCATTGAGATGCTATCCCACTTCCACTGCGGGACCTCCAGAGGATGTAGCAGTCCGCCAGGCTTTTTCTGTTCCGTCTTAACCTGTTGGCACACCGTACACTTAGAAACGAACTCTGCCACGTCCTTTTTCATGCCGTTCCAGAAGAAAGTCCTTTTTATGTCTTTGTACATTTTATCTCCGCCTGGGTGTATCGTCATCTTGGAGTGATGTGCTTCCTCGAGAACCTTCTTTACTAAATCCTTCGTCTGTGGGACGCATAGTCTTCCGTCTCGCCTTAGCAAACCCCTATCGTCGATGGAGTATCTGTTGAGGTGACTTGAAGTCTCACCCCTAATTAGCCTATCAATTATTTCCACAAGCTGAGGGTCTTCGCGTTGTGCTGTCCCTACCGAATCCACTAAAGTTGGGCGCACTTGAGAGATGCTAGTAAGCCTGGTACGAAATCGGAGGAAGGCCTAAAGTCGAAGCTGGCTATAAACTCTAGGCTTTGTCTTTCAACAAACAACGGGCTTAGGGTCAATTTCTTTCGGCTCAACGCGTCTTCCACTACGTTGCCTTTGACCGGAGTGTAGGAGATTTCGAAGTCGTACGAGGCAAGAAACTCCATCCATCTTTGTTGCCTCAAGTTAAGATCCTTCTGCGAGAAAAGATATTTCAACGATTTATGGTCAGTGTAAAGTTCGAACTTCTCACCTAGGAGATAGTGTCGCCAAGACTTGAGTGCAAAGACGATGGCGGCTAACTCAAGATCGTGGGTTGGGTAGTTCTTTTCGTGCACTTTCAACTGCCTCCCGCCATAAGCTACTACCCTTCCTTCTTTCATTAAGATGGCGCCTAGCCCTGTCCCACATGCATCCGTATAAACAGTGAACATCTTGCTCCCATCTGGCAGCGTCAAAACTGGGGCTGTTGTGAGAGCCCTTTTCAGTCGTTGGAAAGCAAACTCGCAATCCAAGTCCCAATTGAACACTAGATTCTTCTTAGTCAATTTTGTGAGCAGAGCTGAGATTTTCGCAAAATCCCTTATGAACTTTCGATAGAAACCTGCTAGTCCTAGAAAGCTTCGGACCTCAGTTGCATTCCTTGGTGTCTTCCAATCCTGTACCGCCACTACCTTAGCAGGGTCCACTGCTAACCCTTGTTTGGATACTATGTGCCCAAGGAACCTCACCTCTTCTCTCCAAAAGTGGCATTTGGAGAATTTGGCTTTTAGTTGATGGACTCGCAAAGTTTCCATGATTGCCCTTAAGTGCTGAGCATGTTCCTCTTCACTTTTTGAGAAGATAAGGATATCATCTACGAAGACCACTACGAATTTGTTGAGGAAATCTCTAAATACCCTACTCATTAGGTCCACGAAGTACGCAGGTGCATTTGTCAAGCCGAAAGGCATGACAAGCCATTCAAAGAAGCCGTCTAGGGTTCTGAACGCCGTTTTATCGATGCTATCTTCAGCCACCCTTAGCTGATGAAAACCGGTTGCTAAATCGAGTTGGGAGAAAACAGACGCTCCTACAAGCTGGTCAAACAAATCGTCAATTCTAGGGAGAGGGTGCCTATTCTTTTTCGTTAGCTTGTTGAGCTCCCTATAATCAACACATAGACGGAGTGAACCATCCGCCTTTG
This sequence comes from Allium sativum, assembly GCA_030737875.1. Lineage (NCBI taxonomy): Eukaryota > Viridiplantae > Streptophyta > Magnoliopsida > Asparagales > Amaryllidaceae > Allium > Allium sativum. Next base: position 695,828,572 of record CM060920.1, read on the forward strand.
TAGCGAACACCACTGGAGCGCCCCATTCTGAAATGCTCCTCCTAATGAACCCCTTTTCTAGAAGCTCTTTAATCTGTTTACTGAGCTCTTTCCTTTCTCGTGGAGCCATATGTCTAACGGGTAACGCAACGGGCTTTGCATTATCTACAAGATATATGCGGAAGTCTATTTCCCGCTTCGGAGGCAAGCCCTTCACCTCTTCGAAGACATCCGAATATTCCCGGACCACTCTAACTGATTGCAAATTTTCAACGGAGGCATCTAGCGATTCAAGATAACTAAGCATAACCGCATACGAGGGATTACAAGAAATTTCCAAAGTATTACCGAGCTGGGTTAGGAGCCTAACAACCCTTTTCTCACAATCAAGGATGGCCCCATTACTGGATAGCCAATCCATACCCAAAATCAAACCATAACCCGAAAAGCCCAAAACAAAGGCACTACATTGAAATTCTACACTTAGAATAGAAATTTTCAATCCCACACAGATCATAGACAAATGAGCTGGGCCCCCAATTGGGTTTGAAACAATTAAGGGGTCCTCTACCATACTAGTTTTTAGGTGCAGAGATTCTACTAAAGCAGACGAGATAAAGGAGTGTGATGCGCCAGAATCAAATAAAGTGCTAACGGGGTGATCACAAAGATAAACTACACTTTTTACAGAAGTATTTATACCTCGCTATTGCAGAAGTGGCGCTTCCAGCACATGAACCTGTGCCCCTGGGGTGGATCCAGCCCTCTGCCCCTGTCCTTGTTTCTTTGGGCAATCCTTAGCCCTGTGGCCTGTCTCACCGCAAGAAAAGCACCCACCATTCTCCTTGGCCTTCTTTTTCCGGCAGTCCTTTACTAAGTGCCCCACTTTGCCACAGAAATTGCACTTCCTCTTCTCTTTGTTGCCTTTTCCACCTTTCTTAAAGTCTGTCTTCTTAGGCTGCAAACCCTCTTTCTTCCCTTGAGAGCTTTCGGCCTTTGACTCCTTCTTGCCCTTATCCTCTTCATTCAGCAAAGCCATTTGCACCAATCTTTCATACGTGGCTCCCATGGGTATATGGGTCATGGCCAAACTGTGTAATGGCTCATTCAACCCTTTGACGAAACGGAGAGCCTTCTTGTGCGGGGTATTGACTAGGTCAAGCCCAAACCTAGCCAGCTCATCAAACTGATTCACATACTCTCTGACTGTCTTGTCCCCTTGCTTAAGAAATAAGAATTTTTCCAACTGCAAACTTCTTTCCGCATCCGAGAGAAATTTAATCTCAAACCTTGCCCTAAAGTCCTCCCATGTCTCCACTGGTCTTTCAGCATTGGTGACTTCCCACCAGTAGGAAGCCTCGCCCTTCAATAGCCACACCGCCAATTGTACTTTTTGTCTATCCTCTACCTCAAAGATGATGAATAGGTCCTCCGTTTCTTTCAGCCAATTCCTAGCTGCCACGAAGGACTCAGTTCCATGGAAATCCTTTCCTCCCATAGCTTTAAAATCTTTACATATCTTAGCGAATGTGTTTCCCCGTGGAGGAGGTGGAGGAAAAGGTGCTGCTGCAGCTGGATGATTTCCTTCAGCTGGGGGAGGAGGAACGGTAGGACCTGGCTGAGTGGCTCTTGCTTCTAAGAACCGCCTAAACCAACCAGGTATTGGCACCCCTTCCGGCAAGTTAAGTTCTTGGGACATGCTGAAACAAAAAGGATAGATTCAAAACGAAGGATAAGAGATAGTACCTATGGCTTTGGGGAGTGGACTTTGCCTTTTTAAAATAAAATAATATTTTTCTTTTTTAAAAATGCTTCTTTAAATTTCCTTTTTGAAAATAATTTTTCAAAACTTTTTATCTTATCTGGTAAACCTATGCTCTGATACCAAGTGAAACAGCCCACCTCCGTTAGGGTCACTCTCAAAGGGAATGCCCTAATTTTGGTGGAGGTTTATAAGTATAAGTCACAGATATACAAGACAGATATAAGAACACATATTTGTAAACAACGGAAAATCAACAAACTTTTATTTCATGAAAGCAAATACGTGTTACAACAACAACACCATAATTGTCTTACACTTTTTTTTCCAAAACATAACATAACACTTTCATAATCTGTCTTGATTACATTATTTAAAGAAGCATAAATAAAGCATAGATAAACTGCAAAAGCCCCATAGAGTTTGTCCAAAGCCATAGTTCAAAGCGAAAAAGTCCAAGCAATACATTTCTCTTCTTCAAGCTGGATGTTAAGGCTAGTCAAGCTGCTGTGTTCCCTCCCTGTGGACCTGGGGGGGGGGGGGGAACGGAAGAAAAGAAGACGAAAGAAAAGTAGAGTCAGACATAAAGCCTGAGTAAGTCTAGTACTATTTTGTCTATGAATAAAGAACTGGGTATGATAAGTATAAACAAGAAGTGGAAAAGCACTCTAACTTGGTTAAGTTGTCTACGGTCGAATATACTATCGTACCCCATGTTAATCTCTGAACCCGTATAAACTAGTTTCCAACTGGCACCCCATAATCAGGGTGATGTGATCCATTCTACGATGATCGGCTCCTACTCGCATAGTTACATGTGTCTTACGGCCCCCGATGTTGTAGTTACCTATGCTGGTCCTACCATGGGGTGTATCAAGTCCCATGGCGGCGGCCCGACACAATCCTAGAATGCACAGGTATGCTACTGGTGTCCAGTGCCTTATTTTTCTGCGCCGGAGTGTGTGCACGCCCGCACCCCGTTAGAACCTACACTGCTACACCACCGCCGTCGATTTGACCTCTTACAATCAGCCCAGTAATCGTGCCCACCCTGCCTAGTTTCAGGGTATCCTGATACACCTTCTAGGGTTACTGCTGAAAAGGGTCCCCCGTTACTAGGTTTTCTATCTCTAGCCAACATGCTAAGTTGGTTAAGTGTTTTCTAACCTAACCCTCACCCGTCCATTTAGTTTAGCATGTTCCATTTTGATTAAGTCTTTAGTCCACTTAATCCTAGCAATCCTGACTCAGCCTTAATTGTCTTATTAAGGCCCTGACCTCTCACATTAGACAAGTATTGTTGTGGCTGCCTGTTGCCGGTTGGTTCCGGGCAGTCTTACGCCACAACTCAGTCTAACCTCGGGTCCTTATTGGGCTCCATGTTTAACCTCCCACATTGGATAGGTATTGTTGTGACTACTGGACAGCCGGGCGGTTCCGGGCAGGTTTACATCACAACTCAATCCAACCTCGGGTTAAACACATCGTATGTTCTACATTTACATATTTTGTCTTTCTTCTTTATTTTCTTATATGTAAATATTTGCGGCCCATTATTAAGTTAATGGTGTAAAGGTTACACCAATCATGGGCCCAACCCATACCTGAATTTGGGCCCTTCTATTTTATATTTTCATTCATTAGTAATTTTAACCCAACGTTATTTCCCCCGTTTAACACGTCCGTTTATTATCTATATGTTGGGCTTAGCCTTTTAAAGCCCAACTTAGCCATGCGAAAGGGGGGGCTTAAAGCGTGATTACATACACAAAAAGGGAAATGTGTGCGTATGAACTTGCAACATAACGTTGGAACTACAAAATAGAAACTGGTGTACTTGCATAGTGGTAACATATACTTTGGTCATAAAGCATAGGTGACATGAATCAAAACGTGTAAACTTGTAGTTGAGATAAGAATCTAAATTGGGTATCATTATTGACACATAGTCATAACTACAACATGAACCTATATTTTTTTATTTAGGCATAATGTCAAACATAAGCATGGCATAAATATTTCTAACATAAGCATGGCATAATGTCAAACATAATCATGGCATAATGTCAAACATAAGCATGGCATAAGTATAGTTAAATTTGTTCACATAACCATGGCATAAATATTTCTAACATGAAGTCATGATTTTTACTTTAGTCATGCAAACTTGCAAAAAGGGATTTTTGAATCTAACCTAGCTATGTACCACATATGTCACCATAAAATTCTTGTTAACAATATGGATTTCAATTATGCAAAATATCAATCACAGCCTAGTCATATCCATAAGTTTGCAAATAGGTTTTCTAGTACAAAAGCATGGCTTAATACATGATGCCAAATTTTTAACATAATTTCATATGGATTATGATAACCCAAACTTATTCCAATTACTTCACAAAAAATGATGTTTGTATAAAAATACACATTATGATGGCATAATTTGCGAATATTCCAAACGTATACTTGCATAGAACTACCGCATGTAGTTCTTTATAACATAATATGAGGATATCCAAACGTATACAATATTCCAAATCGATAAGAATCATAGTAACGCACAAATTATGAATTATTTATCACCACAATCAAGTATACAAACCAACACAGTTATTTGTTCATACCAAAGTAATACTCTACTTACAATGGTGAGGCGAATTCTCAATTTTAGGGATTTGAAGATGCGGTTTGATTTGATTGAGTTGCTTTATGCCTTAGAATTTGCCTCCTAATCCTCTCTCTCCAATTGGCGGCTACTCTTAGTCGTTCCTCAGCAACATGGCGGCTTTGTTCTTATTTTTGAATGAATAGATTAGGGTTAGTCTAGGGTTGTTTATATAGAGGTTATAAACTGATTAGAACCATTGATGTTGCTTGGATTGATCGTAGCCATTCATTCGCAAAAGAGACCAATTAGAGCCTGCCACCTAGCCCTAATGACAAAGCAAGCTTCTGAAAATCGGCCAAACCCAGACCTGGCCAGCCAGGGCTAGACCAGACCTGGCCAGCAGGTCATTTTTGACCCGGGCGCACTTGGCAGGTGCGCCAGGTCAAAAATGTACTGGCGCACTTCACAGGTGCGCCAGTTCATTTTTGTTCTGGCGCACTTCCCAAGTGCGCCAGTGCATTCTGACCCTTTTTCGGTTTTTCGCCCAACTTCGTTCGTCCATAACTTCTTCATACGATATCCGTTTTTCGAAAACTCGGACTCTATTTCGCGTATTTTTCCGAGACGAACGCAATGGCGTATCCCGTTTCCCTTAGTTCTTTGATTTGAAATTAATTATACTTTAATTTGTGAGTTTCACAGTTATAGAATTCGCGGGGTGTTACAGTCTTGATGGGTTCTACCGCAAAGAATGGTAACCAAGTTATCATGTGGTGTAAATTTGCTTTTATGTAGTATTATTTACGATAGAATTTGATGGGTATGCTATTAGTTTTTTATTATTATACAGTGCTTAGGAATCAGTTTAGTATATTTTATGGTGTCAGTTTGTAGTCTTCCATTTGGTAAGAAGCAGTTTTGTCTGTATGAAGATATCAGTTTGTTCTCTGTTTTTATTATAAAGCATTTTTGTATGATTGAAGATATCATTTTTTTTAGTATTCAGTATTTAGGTATCTGTTTTGTATGACTGGAGGCATCTGTTTTAAAATGTACAGATTGTAAGTAGTGGTTGTGTTTCTCTGAAAGTATCAGTTTTAGTATACATTTTTTAATCAGCATTTCTGAATGTTTCAAGGTAGCGGTTTTTTTTCATTCACGAATCATGTTTGAATTTTGTTTTGTACTTTTTTACGTTGGTTTTTTCCCTCTTGCCATGACTATAGTTTCAATAGAGAATGTGGACAATTGGAGTTGGTTTTTAACACATTTGAAGGAAATGTTGAAAGAAGACCGAACTTTGGTTTTTATGTCAGATCGACACCACGGTTTGATTTCTTGTGTTCATGACGTTTTTTCAACATCATTTCATAGTTATTGTTATCTTCACATGGAACTAAATTTGCTTTCCGCGATAAAGTCTAAAAATGCAAACATTTCTATTATCGAATTATTTATGACTTGTTCTAGAGCATTCAATATGTATGAGTTTGATGCAGCCCACTCTAAGTTTTTGGAAATTGGTGGTCCTGCAGTGGTGAAATTTTGAAAGGCAAACCATTCGTTAAGTGGGATGACTTGTTCTTCTAAGGTAAACGGTACGGGTAGTTTAGCTCTAATGTAGCTGAAAAGTTTCAATAGTTGGATTTTAGATGAAAGGGCTTTACCTATTACATCTTGTCTTGATGGAATACGTATTAAAAATCATGGAACAAATGAGTAAATGGAAAGAGGAATCCCATATATGGACTATGGTTTTATGCCCGACTATGGAAAATCATTTAAAAGAATTGGTTGAAGAAGGTTTCTGGTGGGATGTCTTCAAATCTTCTGAATTCCTTTTTGAAATGAAATCTCCAATTTCTCATCGTGTTGATCTCAAAGACTGGACTTGCAGTTGTAATTAGTGGAATGTGATAGGTTTTCCATGTGCTCATGCAATAAAATGCATTAATAAAGTGAAATTAAATGTGTATGATTTCGTTGAGCACTATTTCACTGTGGAATCTTATCGAGATTCGTATTGTAATACTGTTAATCTTATACCAACCTATGACAAACCCATTGTTGACTCAACCAATAATGCATTGATTAAACCATCCAAGGATAAATGTGGAGCCGGGAGACCTTCATCACAAAGAAAAGGAGGATTTGCATATTTCCAAAACAACCAAAATAGACGCATACTGTGCAATCAATATGGCCATAACAAGCGTAATTATGAAGCTTCAAATAATAAAAAATGATATTTATTGCATTTATTTTAAGGAATACATGTATTTTAGTTTTTTTCGATAAAAAATTGTATACATTAGCAAATTATTTGAGACGACCCCGAACCCCGTAGTGACGGCGGCAAGGGTAATCCTTGGAATATAACACAGAAACATATAATAGCAGAACAGAAATAAATAAATACACCAGATAATGCACAACAGAATATACTGGATAAACATAATCATCAGAGTTACACAGTATACAGGATCATACTTAGTACAAATACAGTTCATGTAACACCCCACCTCCACCAATGCCACTCTTGCAAGGATGCTAGCTTTGGAGGGGCGTTAAACGAGGTAAACATGCATGCAGATATCACAAGACAGAACATATAAGTAAAACAGAGTAGTAAAGCAGCGGATAAAACTAGCATTTCAAAACCATAGTCAAGTTACATCAAAGTACCTGGTCATTATTTTCCCATAAAACAAAGTCTAGAACATAAATTGAAAAACTGAAAAAGAACATAAAGTAACTATCCCCCAAAGTAGCATAAGGCCATAGCATGCTCAAACCATACGTGAGCTATCCAGAAAAGCAGCTAAAGATCCAGCTAGGCAACAGTGTTCCCACCCTGCAAACCTTGGGGGGGGGGGGGGGGAACGGAAGAAAAGAGGCGAAAGAAAACGGGTCAGTCAAAAAGACTGGTAAGTCCTATCTACTATTAGTATAAGAACTAATAAAGTTAACTGAGCATGTAAAACAGAGATGAGATGTAGGGTGATAACTGGCATGGTGAAAAGTTAACAAGATAGATCAAGTGTGGCATCGCATAAACAAGGTTAAGTTGCACCGGGAGTGTACTAGTATTCCAATCCATGTCAAGTATATTCAAGAAATGATCCCCTGGCCCAAAGCTGGCCCACATCATGAGGTGACCTAAATCAAGGCCCAACTATGCGGTCTAGTCGATCGGCTCTCTAAAAGCCTAACTCGTCAAGTGTCGGTGTCATACGGCCCAATCACGAAGTGTAGTCAAACTGTGCTAGGTCCACCCTAGGGTGTATCACGCCCTAGGGTGCCAACCACGGACACAGATCAAGCACGCACAGTCTAAACCTACGGGTGCCCGTGTCTGCTTTTTCAACTCCGGACCATGTGCACGACCATAGTCCGCCTGAACCTACACCGGCGCACCTACTCAGCCGTCATTTTGGTCGCTTACATGTCAACCCAGTAATCGTGCCCCGCCCTAGCCTAGTCCCTAGGGTATCATGATACAATCAAGAGGGTTACTGGTGAAAAGGACCACGTAACTAGGGTTTCTAGCGGGTTAAATGTGGTTAACCCTACCTAATTAAGTATCAAGTTGGTTAAGTGTACCCAAGGTTCATGACTTAACCGCGTCAACCCATCATGTTTAATTGGTTAAGTATTCAAGTGGTCCATGACTTAACCCTATCATGTGGCATTAATTATTTTAATGCACCCAAACTCTCATATTAGACTTTGTTGTGGTTACTAGTTAAGCCGGGCGGGTCCGGGTAGCTTTACACCACAACTTGGTCTAACCTCAGGTTTCTAGTGCAACATGACCAACTACTCACATTGGGTCCTATTGCTTGTAGCCACTAGTTAAGCCGGTCGGTTCCGGGTAGATTTATGCTACAAACTCAACCCAACCTCGAGTTGGCCACACTCATATTTTCTAAGTGTCATGTCCACCATTATGTTTACAAACATAATCACAAGTCAATGTTCATGTCATATTTTAAAACCATGTTTTCATGTCATTAATATTAACCAAACCCAACGCATTCCCATCGCATGTACGTTTCGCATAACATAACATAGATCAAAAGAGGGAACTTGGCAAAAGCATGACAAAATGGGGCATAAGGTAATAAGGTTGGCCACAAGTTAAACATGGTGGCATATGAGGCATAAATATGTTCATAAGCTTGCATATTACATCATAGGCCTCAAAACATGCATAATATCAACTTAAGCAAATAGGTGAAACATGATTATGAATGACATAGGATGATGGCTAGAAGTTCGCATATACATTATATGCAAGTTATCATAAAGGTTATAAGAGTTCTCATGTTGTATAATGCAACATTTCAACATAAAGCTTATAGCTTTTAGCCCACAAGGTCAAGGTGATAGGTTTACAAACATGCATAGAATATATTCATGCATAACATGATAAGATCATAGGTTTACAAACATGCATAGAATATATTCATGCATAACATGATAAGATCAAAGCACATATCATACTTAGGCCCAAACTCAACTTGCAACATGTCATATTTAACTTCGTAGTTAGAATCTAAGAGTAGTATAGGGCTTACAATGAGCGGTTATGCGATCTAGATTAATATATATAAAGATTGAGACGAAGCCACAAGCAAAATCCGCAAAGAAAATAATAAGCTCCACTTAAAAGCCTTGAAACAAGAAGTAATAACTCCAATGACAAAGAAAGATGGCTCTTTTACTTAAGAAAGATGGCTCTTTTATAACATAGATTGATTTGAGACGCTCATGCTCTCATGAAGAAGGTGGAGGCCATGATTGGCGAACATTTGGATAGCATTTAGTTGTAGGAATGATTAATGAGGGTTTAGGCTAGGTCTAGGGGTCTTTTTATAGGTGATTAGGTTAGTTTAGACTATAGGATTAACCCTAAAACACATCAGCTTCGTAAAATCCCGTCAGAAACTTCTAGAGCAAGACTCAACATGTCACAAATGGTGCACCAGAAAAACTGGTCCGACCGGGGGGGGGGGGGGTCGACATGGGTGTCGACCCATTGGGGGGGGGTTCGACACTGGTGTCGACCCTGCCTGGGGCAGGAGAATTCCCGCCTATCCTGTTTTGGCTGAAATTCAAACCTGAATTCGAATTTGAACTGTTTTCGGGCTTGGAATTTTCTGAAAACTTCATTGGGCCATAACTTGATCATACGGACTCCGTTTTTCGAAAACTCGGACTCTATTTCGCGTATTTTTCCGAGACGAACGCAATGGCACAACCCGTTTCCCTTGATTCAGATTTTACAATTTGATTCTGCCTTGATTTACATTATAACATGTTATTAAAAATACGGGTTGTTACATTCTCCCCTCCTTAAAGGATTTCGTCCCCGAAATCTCCAAGTTAGGAAGAACGTATCCTACCATCCATCATTCATCTACTCAAAACATCATCCACGTGCAGTCATTGTCCTTAAAGGATTTTAAATGCTGTATGATCATATGCAAAGGTGCGTGTATATGTACTTATCTAATGCGAAAATCAGGAGGTTACTGATTCAGTAAACCCCCTTAATGCAAAACATGTTAGTGAAATGAGTCCATATGTATGCAAATTCCTAACATAATTTATAATCTCTACATGAGTGCACATAACATTCATTCACATGCAACATCCACGTGATAGCACAACAAGTTTCATCCATGAATAAGTATAAGCACTCATGCATATGCAACATGAAAGTGTGTGAGCCGATCTTAGTGCCTAGTGTGTATCATGCATCCACGAGTATCCACTTGCAAACACTTGCAACCACTTGCAACCATCAAGCATAACATGTTTCAAATACATGTTTCATCCAAAGGGTTTCTACCTAAGGTTCTCATGACAAGGTTAACGAGATAACAAGATGAACATGATAAACATGGATAGCAAAAAGAAAGATATGCTAATTAGGAAAGGAGATTGAGAATGTACCCTCAAAAAGGAATGGATAAAGCTCACGCATCTTCTCCTCGGTTTCCCAAGTTGCATCTTCATCGGCTTCACTCCACTGGACTTTCACCAATTTGACTTCTCGATTCCTTAACTTCTTGATATCTGTTCCCAAAATACGAATCGGAGCTCTTCTCAAGGTTGCCTCTTTCTCTAGCTCAATGTCTTTTAGAATGCTTGGTTCAACCACCTTAGCGGATTCATGCAGGCACTTTCGGAGATGCGATACATGAAAGACATTATGCACTCTGGCTAGCTTCTCGGGCAATTCCACCTTATAGGCCATCTTTCCAATTCTCTCTATGATAGGGAAGGGTCCTACGAACCTTGGAGCCAGCTTCCCAATTGCTCCAAAACGTACCACATTACGCAAAGGAGAAACCTTCACGAAAACCCTGTCTCCCACTTCGAATTCCAAATCTGCCCTTCGCTTGTCAGCATAGGATGTCTGTCTATCTTGGGCCGCTTTCATCCATCTTCTCACTAATTCAACTTTCTCGGAAGTGTCCTGTATCATATTGGGCCCAAGTATAAGCCTATCTGTTGTCTCCCACCAACAAGATGGTGACCTACACGGTCTTCCATACAAAGTTTAAAATGGTGCCATCCCTATGCTGGCTTGATATCTACTATTATAAGCAAACTCTACAAGAGGAAGGTGGTATTCCCAAGTACCACCAAAGTCAAGAACACAAAGCCTCAAAAGATCTTCTAGCACTCTATTCACCCTTTCGGTTTGGCCATCCGTCTGGGGGTGATAGGCTGTACTCAGATTCAATCGCGTACCCATCGCTTCTTGCAAACTATTCCAGAATTGGCTAGTGAAAATCGAGTCACGATCGCTAACTATGCTAGAAGGAACTCCATGCAACCGCACTATCTCCCGAAGATAAATAGATGCTAGCCATGATGCGGTCCTCTTTCTCTTTACAGGAATGAAATGAGCACTCTTCGTAAGTCTATCAACTACGACCCATATGCTCGTGTTCCCTTTCCTTGACCTAGGCAATCCATCCACAAAATCCATAGAAATACTCTCCCACTTCCATTGCGGGACCTCCAATGGATGTAATAGCCCACCTGGTTTCTTTGACTCGACTTTCACTTGTTGGCACACCATGCACTTTGAAACATACTCCGCCACATCCTTCTTCATTCCAGCCCAAAAGAAAATGCGCTTCATATCTATATACATCTTATCTCCTCCAGGATGTATAGTCATCTTCGAGTGATGTGCTTCTTCGAGAACTTTATGCACCAAGTCTCCTACTTGTGGAACGCATAGCCTTCCATCACGCCTTAGCCAACCCTTGTCATCAATAGTATATCTAGCAAGGTGACTAGACGTCTCACTACGAATCAACTTATCCATGACCTCGACTATTTGTGGATCTTCCTTCTGCGAAGCACCAACTTGATCAAGAAGTGTGGGTCTAAGCTCAAGGGATGCTAATGAACCCGTCATCGACTCAACAGTCGTCGTGAAATCAAAGGTTGCCAAGAACTCTAAGTTCTTCATCTCAATAAACAAGGGACTCAAAGTCAACCTCCTTCTGCTTAGTGCATCTGCCACAACATTACCCTTGCCAGGGGTATAAGCTATCTCGAAGTCATATGATGCCAAGAATTCCATCCACCTTTGCTGCCTTAGATTCAGATCTTTCTGCGAGAAGAGGTACTTGAGTGACTTGTGATCAGTATACAACTCAAACCTTTTGCCTAGAAGATAGTGGCGCCAGGATTTGAGTGCAAAGACGATCACTGCTAACTCCAAATCATGAGTGGGATAGTTCTTCTCATGAACTTTAAGTTGCCTACCCCCATAACATATCACTCTTCCCTCTTGCATTAGAACAGCACCTAACCCCGTGCCACATGCATCTGTGTACACGGTAAACATCTTACCGCCATCGGGTAATGCCAAAACTGGAGCTGTGGTAAGGGCTATCTTGAGCCTTTGAAAAGAAAGCTTACACTCCAAGTCCCATGCAAAGACTAAGTTCTTCTTCGTCAACTTAGTAAGAGGGGCCGAAATCTTAGCGAAGTCCCTGATGAACTTCCTATATAGCCCACCAGACCGAGAAAGCTTCTCACTTTGGTTGCATTCCTAGGAGTCTTCCTGTCTTGAACCACCACCACTTCCGCGGGATCCACCGCTATGCCTTGCTTAGAAACTATATGTCCAAGAAACCGAACTTCCCTTCTCCAGAAATGACATTTGGAGAACTTGGCTTTCAACTGATGCGCTCTAAGCGTATCCATCACTTCCTTGAGATGTCTGGCATGTTCTTCCTCATCCTTTGAGAAGATCAGAATATCATTCACGAAGACAACAACAAACTTGTTAAGGAACTCCCTGAACACCCTACTCATCAAATCTACGAAGTAGGCAGGTGCATTAGTCAAACCGAATGGCATGACAAGCCATTCAAAGAATCCATCTGGAGTCCTAAACGCAGTCTTATCGATACTATCCTCAGCTACTCTAAGCTGATGGAATCCGGTGGCTAGATCGAGCTGAGAGAAAACAGAAGCACCAACAAGCTAGTCAAAGAGATCATCAATCCTCGGTAACGGGTGTCTATTCTTCTTTGTCAGCTTGTTCAACTCTCGATAATCAACACATAGACGAAGCGAACCATCTGCCTTAGTAGCAAATACCACAGGAGCACCCCATTCAGAAATGCTTCGCCTAATAAAATTCTTCTCAAGCAACTCCTTAATTTACTTACTGAGCTCCCTTCTCTCACATGGGGCCATGTGCCTAATGGGCAATGATACTGGCTTGGCATTATCGACTAGATAAATGCGGAAATCTATCTCTCGTTTAGGGGGTAACCCCTTAACTTCTTCAAAGACATCAGGATAGTCTCGGACCACCCTTACAGATTGCAGATCATCGATGGACGAGTCAAGAGATTCAAGATAACATAACATGACGGGACCTCTAGGGTTACAAGAATTTTCTAGGGTATTACCGAGGCGAGTCATGAGCCTCACCACCCTATGCTCACAATCGAGGATGGCTCCATAACTGGACAACCAATCCATGCCCAAAATCAACCCGTATCCCGTGAACCCGAGAACATAAGCATTACACGTGAATTCCACGGTCAAGATAGAAATCTTCAAATCCACACAAATCATAGATAGATGGGCGGAACCCCCAATTGGATTTGAAACTCTAACGGGTCCTCAACTAGACTAGTACTTAGGTGCAAACTTTCAACAATGTCAAAAGAAATAAAACTATGCGATGCGCCAGAATCAAATAAGGTGCGAACAGGATAATCAGAAATATAAACAAGGCTTTCTATAGAAATACTACCTCGGTCCTGAACTGGAGCAGTGTTAAGAGCATGCACCTGCCCTCCAGAAGGTCCTGCACGCTGATTCTGCCCTTGCCCTTGTCCTTGCTTCTTGGGGCAATCCTTGCTAAAGTGTCCAGTCTCTCCACAATGAAAGCATTCGCCCCGCTTCCTCTTCTTCTTTCTGCAATCCTTGGCTATGTGCCCAACAATCCCACAGAAGTTGCATTTTCTTGGGTCCTTTGCCTTGGCCTTGTTGCCCTTGTTGTTCTTGTTGTTCTAATTGCTCTGATTTCCTGTCTTCTTGGCTTGAGTCTCATTAGTCTTGACTTCCTTCTTGCCATTCTTATCGTCTCCTTGAAGCAAAGCCATGTCCACTAGGCCTTCAAAAGTGCCCCCCATGGGTATATGAGATAGGGCTAAACCTTGTAATGGCTCATTCAACCCTCGTGCAAAGCGTAAAGCCTTCTTCTGGGGAGTATTAACCATGTCCAAACCGAATCGAGCAAGCTGGTTAAACTTATTCACATACTCCCTCACTGTCATGTCCCCTTGCTTCAAAGATATAAACTTCTCCAATTGTAGATTCGCCTCAGCTGATGATAGAAACTTAAGCCCAAACCTCGTCCTAAAGTCGGCCCAAGTCTCTATAGGCCTCGTAGCATTGGTGACCTCCCACCAATAAGTAGCTTCTTCTTTTAATAACCATGCTGCCAATAAAACCTTTCTATGGTCTTCCACATCAAAGATGGCGAAGAGATCTTCAGTTTCTTTCAACCAATTTCTTGCCTCCAAAAAAGTCTCCGTCCCAATAAAATTCTTGCCACCCATCGCCTTAAAGTCTTTGCAAACCTTAGCGAAATCTGCTTGTGGATTCTGAGGAGGAGGAGGAGGAACCTTAGTTACGGTGGGGGTATTTGCTGGGCCCACATTGTTGGCCCTAGCTTCCAAGTACCTCCGGAACCATCCGAGAATGGTCACACCCTTGGGAAGGTTAAGATCGGCCATACTGAAAAAGGAAAAGATAGATTTAGAACAAGGAAACGAAGGATAGTGCTAATGGCTTTTGGGGAATAGCCTTTTAAAATAACTAGACATTTCTTGGAAAATACTTAAATTGGTTTTGAAAATAGTTTTTCAAAAAGGTAAGTTTAAAAAACCTTTTACTCAAATCTTGTAAATCTTATGCTCTGATACCAAATGTAACACCCCACCTCCGCCAATGCCACTCTTGCAAGGACAGTAGCTTTGGAGGGGCGTTAAACGAGGTAAACATGCATGCAGATATCACAAGACAGAACATATAAGTAAAACAGAGTAGTAAAGCAGCGGATAAAACTAGCATTTCAAAACCATAGTCAAGTTACATCAAAGTACTTGGTTATTATTTTCCCATAGAACAAAGTCTAGAACATAAACTGAAAAACTAAAAAAGAACATAAAGTAACTATCCCCCAAAGTAGCATAAGGCCATAGCATGCTCAAACCATACGTGAGCTATCCAGAAAAGCAGCTAAAGATCCAGCTAGGCAACAGTGTTCCCACCCTGCAAACCTTGGGGGGGGGGGGGGAACGGAAGAAAAGAGGCGAAAGAAAACGGGTCAGTCAAAAAGACTGGTAAGTCCTATCTACTATTAGTATAAGAACTAATAAAGTTAACTGAGCATGTAAAACAGAGATGAGATGTAGGGTGATAACTGGCATGGTGAAAAGTTAACAAGATAGATCAAGTGTGGCATCGCATATACAAGGTTAAGTTGCACCGGGAGTGTACTAGTATTCCAATCCATGTCAAGTATATTCAAGAAATGATCCCCTGGCCCAAAGCTTGCCCACATCATGAGGTGACCTAAATCAAGGCCCAACTATGCGGTCTAGTAGATCGACTCTCTAAAAGCCTAACTCATCAAGTGTCGGTGTCATACGGCCCAATCACGAAGTGTAGTCAAACTGTGCTAGGTCCACCCTAGGGTGTATCACGCCCTAGGGTGCCAACCACGGACACAGATCAAGCACGCACAGTCTAAACCTACGGGTGCCCGTGTCTGCTTTTTCAACTCCGGACCATGTGCACGACCATAGTCCGCCTGAACCTACACCGGCGCACCTACTCAGCCGTCATTTTGGTCGCTTACATGTCAACCCAGTAATCGTGCCCCAACCTAGCCTAGTCCCTCTGGTATCATGATACAATCAAGAGGGTTACTGGTGAAAAGGACCACGTAACTAGGGTTTCTAGAGGGTTAAATGTGGTTAACCCTACCCAATCAAGTATCAAGTTGGTTAAGTGTACCCAAGGTTCATGACTTAACCGCGTCAACCCATCATGTTTAATTGGTTAAGTATTCAAGTGGTCCATGACTTAACCCTATCATGTGGCATTAATTATTTTAATGCACCCAACCTCTCACATTAGACTTTGTTGTGGTTACTAGTTAAGCCGGGCGGGTCCGGGTAGCTTTACACCACAACTTGGTCTAACCTCGGGTTTCTAGTGCAACATGACCAACTACTCACATTGGGTCCTATTGCTTGTAGCCACTAGTTAAGCCGGTCGGTTCCGGGTAGATTTATGCTACAAACTCAACCTAACCTCGAGTTGGCCACACTCATATTTTCTAAGTGTCATGTCCACCATTATGTTTACAAACATAATCACAAGTCAATGTTCATGTCATATTTTAAAACCATGTTTTCATGTCATTAATATTAACCAAACCCAACGCATTCCCATCGCATGTACGTTTCGCATAACATAACATAGATCAAAAGAGGGAACTTGGCAAAAGCATGACAAAAAGGGGCATAAGGTAATAAGGTTGGCCACAAGTTAAACATGGTGGCATATGAGGCATAAATATGTTCATAAGCTTGCATATTACATCATAGGCCTCAAAACATGCATAATATCAACTTAAGCAAATAGGTGAAACATGATTATGAATGACATAGGATGATGGCTAGAAGTTCGCATATACATTATATGCAAGTTATCATAAAGGTTATAAGAGTTCTCATGTTGTATAATGCAACATTTCAACATAAAGCTTATAGCTTTTAGCCCACAAGGTCAAGGTGATAGGTTTACAAACATGCATAGAATATATTCATGCATAACATGATAAGATCATAGGTTTACAAACATGCATAGAATATATTCATGCATAACATGATAAGATCAAAGCACATATCATACTTAGGCCCAAACTCAACTTGCAACATGTCATATTTAACTTCGTAGTTAGAATCTAAGAGTAGTATAGGGCTTACAATGAGTGGTTATGCGATCTAGATTAATATATATAAAGATTGAGACGAAGCCACAAGCAAAATCCGCAAAGAAAATAATAAGCTCCACTTAAAAGCCTTGAAACAAGAAGTAATAACTCCAATGACAAAGAAAGATGGCTCTTTTACTTAAGAAAGATGGCTCTTTTATAACATAGATTGATTTGAGACGCTCATGCTCTCATGAAGAAGGTGGAGGCCATGATTGGCGAACATTTGGATAGCATTTAGTTGTAGGAATGATTAATGAGGGTTTAGGCTAGGTCTAGGGGTCTTTTTATAGGTGATTAGGTTAGTTTAGACCATAGGATTAACCCTAAAACACACCAGGTCCGTCAAATCCCGTCAGAAACTTCTAGAGCAAGACTCAACATGTCACAAATGGTGCACCAGAAAAGCTGGTCCGACCGGGGGGGGGGGGGGGGTCGACCCCTGGGTCGACATGGGTGTCGACCCATTGGGGGGGGTCGACACTGGTGTCGACTCCTGTGTCGACCCTGCCTGGGGCGGGAGAATTCCCGCCTATCCTGTTTTGGCTGAAATTCAAACCTGAATTCGAATTTGAACTGTTTTCGGGCTTGGAATTTTCTGAAAACTTCATTGGGCCATAACTTGATCATACGGACTCCGTTTTTCGAATACTCTGACTCTATTTCGCGTATTTTTCCGAGACGAACGCAATGGCACAGCCCGTTTCCCTTGATTCAGATTTTACAATTTAATTCTGCCTTGATTTACATTATAACATGTTATTAAAAATACGGGTTGTTACAGTTCAGCTATACATAGATGTCTACAGCGGAAATAAACATAATATGTACAACAGGAGCTGAACATCATAAAAAGAGATAAATGATAGAATCCATCTTCAGCTCCAGCTATCCGGATAAAGCCTGCTAAACCTGAATACAAGGCTGCCCATGTAGAAAAAGTGACACCAGAGTTTGAAAGTGAAACAAACTACGAGTCAGTCATGGGACAGGTATGAGAAATCTACTCAACACATTATAATATGGCTAATCACAGGACCACGCCACTTTCGTGGAACGGGTTTACTCCATTGGATTGCCAGTGCTTTAAAAACAAACCATTCTTTTAAACATCACAATGCTTTTTTTTATAAAAATGAAGCCATTATAAGACTCAGTTCCCATCACACAATGCAGTGCAAACCGGAGGATAGAGTTTTACCTTATAATGGCCAAAATATGGTTGATACGAATAAAACAAAAGCAATTGATATTATTACTAGTGTTTACATGTTTCAAAAACAATTTCGAATCATAACTATCAATCATAGACGGCATGGGTACCATATATCATGTTGCCATATATATATATACAATCAAAACCGCACGATGTCGTATTTGGAAATTGGATTTCCGTCATGAACCAAGGCAAAAGATAGTCCTTACCGACTTCGAGACTGTCTAGCCCGAGTCTCAGGCAAGCGCGCAGGCAAGCCTTGGATCGTCAGGGCCGGTTCACCGAGGTGGATTATTATGCCTGAACAATACGTTTCCCTGCCCTTTGGGGCGTAAATGAGCCAACGAATTACACAATCGGACCCGGATCGTCCGATCTAACCGAGGCGCCTCGCAACAGCAACAACCACATAAGTCAAACTCGTTAGGGCGTGTAAAACCACGGATGCCACTTCTAGCTAGAAAGAAACGCAAGCCCTCCCTGAGGTCCTTCTCCCGTTTCTGGTTCATACCGGGGTGTGAGGCTCGCGAATTCACGTTATATACAAAGCTACGCTACACTGGCGGTGCTTTGATCATCACCACAAAACTTTGCTTTTTAATAGAAGCCCTGATCACTGCATCTTAGCATGCCACACAGGCAGTTCACACCGTGTAACTGATGGCTATCAATCACACAGAATAAATTCCAATGTCAGACACACCGTCCATTTGCAAGTCCGTTCTGGGTCTGAACGAAACCGGAGGCACTATATACCTCGCAAACCCATCGATCACCACGTACATCTGGACGATCACCACTCATTATCCATATTTCGGGATGCCTCCCAATCAGGACCTCGGTTACCATCCAAACGAGGTGAAGTTCTCCGGTCTTCGACCACCGTCTTCATCTTCGATTTCTTATCGTCGATTCAGTTATTCAGAATAGGATAAACCCAGTCTTTCTGAGCAACTCGCGTATATAATAAACAAGTGCTACACAAACACTACTACGCATCATTTCAATTCATTAGTCACTAACCGTGAATCAGTAAGAGAACGATTTCCCAAATATTAACCCCGAAGGCCGAAACCAACATCAGATCAACACCCAGGAAACCATTCGACTTAGCCAACCTTCAGTTAGTTTCTAAATTTCACATCCATATCATTTATAATATTTTATAACGATTTATCGCTATTTTTATTTATTTTAAAATAGCCAATTTATTCAAAACGACGCTTCAGGCCATTGCACGGCCGTGGCGCTGTTTTTCTTCAGATTTGACTTACAAATATCTGAAAATCGAACCGTTGGATCTTCAAAAAATTTACATCATTAGAAAGATCTTTTCAAAACGAATCCAACGGTTCCAGTTTCGGGAAAATCCGACGGTCGGATCTTCCGGTATAATCGTTTGAAGTTTCGATTTCAAAATACGAATTACAGCGTCATTATTCGATTAAATATAATTATATATATATATATATATATATATATATATATAATCGACTCTCACGCTGTTTTTCTTCAGATTTGAATTAAACATTCCAGACAATCCAACCGTTGGATTTTTACAAAGTTGGTGCCGTTGGAAAGATATTTCCAAAGCGAACCCAACGTTTGCGGTTTCAGGAAAATCCGATGGTCGGATCTCCCGGTATAATCGTTTGAAATCACGGTTTCAAAATACGAACTGCAGCATCATTACTCGATATATTTCAATTCTATATATATATATATCGATTCTTCGATTTCAAAACCTTATGAATTTCATACATTTGATAAAAATGATATTTTTATCTAACTGTTTTCTATTTCAGCACTTCACTATTTTTAACAATTCATGTATATAATAAAAATGTGATTTTTAATGTAAAACAATTTATTTCAAAACAAGATTATTTTATATAGTTCATATCGATGATAAAAAATGGATTTTTCTTATAAACCAATTTCTTTCAAAATATTAATACCTTTCAACACATGAATTTCAATTCAACGAATTAATATCGATTCAACACATGAAAGTTTTCTATGGTTTATATATATCGATAAAAAGGTGATTTTTATATTAAAAACACGAATACCATTCAACACTTGAATTTCTATCCAACGAATGAATATCGATTCAACACATGAAGGTTTTCTATAGTTTATATATATATAGTAAAAATGTGATTTTTATATTTAAAACACGAATACCCTTCAACACATGAATTTCTATCCAACGAATGAATATCGATTCAACACATGAAGGTTTTCTATATTTTATATATATCGATAAAAATGTGATTTTTATATTTAAAACACGAATACCATTCAACACATGAATTTCTATCCAACAAATGAATTTCGATTCAACACATGAAGGTTTTCTATAGTTTATATATATCGATAAAAAGGTGATTTTTATATTTAAAACACGAATACCATTCAACACATGAATTTCTATTCAACGAATGAGTTTCAATTCAACACATGAAGGTTTTCTATTCAACGAATAAATATAGTTTCAACAAATGGAAATAATTCTAACACATGAGTATTATTCAAAATTTCGGCAGCATAATGGAAGGGTAGTTAAAACCGGGATCGTCCCTAGTACGGCTCCTCGCTCTACCTTAAAACCTCGCGGTTTTTGACAATGGGGAATCATGCATCTAGTTCGCATGTGGTTTCAACCAAATATTTCTCAACCACAAATGATTATTTTTCAACCACAATCACTCAATTTCAACCACAAATAATTCCAATCAACCATTCGCTATCAATCAATTTTCACACCAATCACAACCAATAAATATCGTCCATGGTTTGTGGACGAGGGGCGTATATATATTTATATTTATATGTAGCATTTCACTTCTATTTCAACACATATATAATTTTTACAACGCATATATAACTTATACATCGAACGTACGACTTATACAACGCTTATATAAGAGGTGTACAACGCTTATATAACTCATACATCGATTATATAATTTATACATCGTCGTTTTCCATATCGTTTATAATTTAGAAATCTCACATTGGGTTCCACTCCACCAAAAATAGCAGAAGGCTCAGAAAAATATGCGGTCTCTTCTAGAATGTAGAAGACATCCACACGGCCACGATGTTTCCTGTTTCATCGAATTTCATCAATACACGAAAAATATATGATTTTTCAAAATTTGCAACGGTTTAAAGGTATTAAAACTGTTGAAAATAAATATAGCCGATACCTTCGGCAAACTGTTCAAAACTAGGTTTGCATTTATCTCGAAATCCGTGTAGTTATTCGTCGATCGGCCTTCGCAGCGTCGAAGGGGGAGGAGAGGCGCACATGCGCAGGGGGTTGCGGACCAGCTCGGTGGTCAGAGGAGCTCGCGGTAGCGGTTTGAAGACGTGATCGTCCTGGCGTCGATTCTCCAAAACCACATAACAAAAAAATCCCAACCAGGTATGGCTTTGAAGAGCTCGGGGAGATCTTCAAAAAGTTCAACTGTGGCATGAGCTAATTCAGCGTGGATTGATCGGAAAATGAGGGGGAAGGTTTTGAGGGGCTCCGCCGTTTAATCGCTAGCGTCGGGGAGAAAGAAAAAAAGTTTTTTTCCTTTTTTTTAATAAAAAATCTGATTGGCCGGTGGGTTTTAAAAGGGGTTTTCTGACACGACCACCAATTCAAACCCAACGACTGTCGTCCCTAGCGTTTTACCCCCATTCCGAACACAATGGGATATGTTTCGTAGGCCCATTCGACTGTTTCAGTCAGTATTCCTTCAAATTAAAATATATAACATTCAATATTTGATTTGAACGTACATTTCAATTTGCCAGGGCCACAAACTGATTTGAAAAATTTCAGAAAAATAAATCTGGCTATGTTTTGACGATATGGTCCCAACAAAACTAGTTTCATCGAATTCTGAGACCATTAGAAAAATGGCCCATTTCTGGTCGATCCAATTTTACTGTAATTGACCAAAACACATTTTCCTTTGCCACGCTCACATACTAGCTTCAAAAATTATGAAATTTGAAACCTTGCAATAACTTCACATCCCGGATCCAACAAAAGTGGTTTTGTCGAATTCCGAGGTCGTATGCAAAATGACCATTTTCACGGGCTATGTAATTTCTATAGCGACCTTTTTGAAAATTCATTTGGCCATAACTTTTGCTTTCCGCTATGAAACTTCGATTTTTTAAATTCGTTAGAAAGGTATTCACTAACAGATTTAAATATTTTTGGTTTCACTCAAATCTGTTTTGTTTTGCACCCGGTACAGTCAGTCGAAGTTTGAATTCAAATTTTGAACTACAGCACCATTTCAGGCCTGGTTTATAATTAGAATTAATTATATTCCTTTTCAATTGTCGATTCAAACTCAGTTTTCATCGTTATTGTTTAAAATATTTATTTTAAATATTTAAAATCCACTATTTTAGCCAATTTAAAAAATTTAAATTGGTTTTGATTTTCCGGGTCGTTACATTATTGTTTGATACATTGCAGATGTCCTGAGTATTCCATATTTTAAATAAAATTTCTTGATATCTTATTGCGTTTCTATTTCATTTTTACATTGATAAGTGATTATTATGATATATTATCATTGATGTCATGATCATTGAAATGTGATCTGCATTCTGAGTTTCCATTATAACCTATTGAAATGTATCTATTTTATGTGTTATTTCTTCTGCTTCAGCTACTGTATATTATTAATATGTCTCTATAGGTACCATATTTGTGATATTTTCATGTTTACAGTTTTTAAGTATCATTTTCATAAATCAGTAGGTATTAATATTAATTTTTTATTTGCTTCAGTTTATGAGTTTCTTTTTTGTAAAAGCCCATAAATCCGTATCCTTTGAGCTGACGAATTACAACCTACGTCCAACCCAAATTGCACGAAAATACGAATCTTTACTAGAAAGAAATAAGAGGATGAAAATTATAAAGAAAGAAATATTAGAATAGAAAAAAAAGAATAACATCAGAATCTCACAGTGAAACGAGTAAAATATAATATATCAAATCTCTTTACAAAAAAAACAACTATATATACATACCAATCATCATAGTACATCATATATCAGACACAACGGAAATAAACTCTAAATAACTAATGGTGAAGCCTCCTGCTTCATGCTCCTGAAACTCCAACGAAACCTAACCTGGAAATATACTCGGTCTGACCCGAGCACATTTGAAGCAAAGCAAAATTCACCCGGATCATTCTGGAATACATTCAGTGATAATTCACAACAAACAACTTGTTTAACTTTAGAAATCCTTTTTGAAAGAAAGAATAATAGTAAGACCAACCCACAAATAAACATGGAAGGTTTTTACCTTACTATAACCCAAAACATTTTTGATATATCAAAATCCAGTGATATTATAATAGTGTCTATCAAACCACAAATAAATAACCACCTAGCAAAACGCTTGCATCTCACTCTCTACATATTTAATATGAAATCAAAACCATAGGGCGCTTATTGGAGATTGGATTCCAAGTATGACAAGGTATGGGACCACCTTCCGATCAGTGTAGTTTAGAGAGGATACACTGGGGTTCAACAAGAACATCTTGCAACCCGACCATACTTGACCGCCCACTCATTTAGCTTGAGTGTAGCGAATATATTGTCACCCATTACGGTTTTAAGGGCCCACCGTACGTCCGTGGAGATACAGAAACAAAAGAAGAACACAATGAATTTTATCTGGATGGTGACAACATCCCAACTTGGGAATGACCCGCCTAGCCATGCTACATGCCCGATTTTTGTCATTTCCCGGTGATGAGGCTTGAGGTCACGTTTACCTTTTCAGAACATCACATCATTATTTACTTTGAACGTCACATTGTTAGATCCATCAAATCACACATTGACGTCCACAAATATACTCTAGGTTTAAACAAGAGAAGTTTCCTTCTACGCCACCAAACTTGGTACATTTTGTAAAAATTAACGTACGTGACCATTTGGAAATACTCTGTCAGACATTCGTCCATACAAGTCATCCAGGAATAGGATGGACCGAAGGCACCCTCCTACCGCATACCTATATAGGATTCACCCCAAGAATCAGTAGCGAGTAGTTCTTGCCAGTGACCTAGAGATTATAAGTAGTTCTTTCATTTCATGAAGATCTACGGTCTTCAATGCTCCTCTTTAATTTCTGCAAGTTGTTTCGATCACAACAATGATTCGAAGTGGTTTTGGGTCTAGTTCCCGGTCTCTTCGAAACAACATGTAAAAGGATCTTATAGAATATTCCATTGATAGTCGGATCTTTAGCTATCAATCTTGATAATATTATTACGTACATTGACAACTCAGACCCTTTGATAAAAACCATTCCTTTAAACCATTATATTGATTTAATATCGTTATAGTATCATAAAACCTTTCAATTTCCATTTCCTTTATATTGGAAATATTACTTTATATTCTTCAAAAATCTACTTTTAACTTTCCTTTGGAAAATATCGATATATTATCCGCTTAATGGTATAACTCCAGTTTTAAATTCTTATACGGAAAACCAATGTCAAGCGACAACCTATTTACTTTTAGACTTACAAGATTACTCTTAACTCGTATCATTATGGAAATATATAATTTAAATCCAAATATTACTTTTGTTTCCCATTCAACAAAACCCTTTTTCCATTTCTTCAGGAAAACATCGTTATTAACTTAAAGAATAAGTGTATTTCAAACCATAATATTTCATTACGCTTTAAACTCGGGCCAAACAATGTTAAATTATACACTGTTTATTTTAAAACCCCAGTAGTCTAATTATATTTCTAGATCTTACAAATGTTACAGTATAATATGCTAATCTCAAACCCTTTACCATTACAAACTAATAACATCCCTCGATAATAGTGAAGTCGTTCAAGTTGGGGTATTATAATTACCTCTTAGACCTTGATCGACAATGTTCTTATCTTAAGATAATAAAAGTTTTCAACTCAATAATCCAATATATTATTCCCATTTCCATGTACAATTTAATTTGGAAATGGTTTTATAAACCATATTCTTTCATTAAAAAACCCACTTTATATTCTAATCCCTTTTATTTAATTCATTAATTAAGCAAATTTTTTACTTCCCCTTCTCTATAATCTTTTTATACAGCTACATCTTGGATCATACTTCAAAAATTCATTTATTAATACTTTACCCATAACCATATAACATATTTAAAACTAAATTTGGATTTCATTACTAAACCCATTACCATGATTCCTTATCCCAATCCACTAATCAGTTTCTCATTTCATTTACATTCATTTAACTCAACCAGGTAAAATCTTATTAAATTTTCAGATTAGCTTACAAATCTATTTCTAAACTTCCGGCTATAAACTTGGATTTGTTATATAAATAATTTACCGAATCTTTATGCAAATCCATCTTTTATAACTTATCATAACTTAACTGGTTTTAATCCCAAAGCTATTTACCATCTTCCCTTTATTTATAATTTTCTTACTTAATCTAATTATTAAGTAAACCTTTATTTAAAAAGCATTCAATTTGATTCCAAACTTTTTTTTATCAGCCTAGTTTAAAAACTCAGAAACTATTATAATTCCCTTTACCCGATTCAATTTAGAATCTCATTACTCTTGCTTACTTCTTAAATGAATTCATTTAAAAAGTAAGTCACTTTAATTTTGTCATCAAATTTTGAAGTAAAAATAGTTTAATTCAATATTAACTAAACATAGAATAATAGTTCATTATTAGAAAGGTTATTAAATAAATAATTAAATAAACACCTTTAAAACATAGTTAATAAAAGATAAATTAACTACATAGAATGTTCGTTAAGTTTAACGATCGTTCGTAAACTATCTCTGTTGGATTAAATTAATCTAATATCTAATCTTCATTAAACAATTGACTTTGTCGACTTATAAACATTAGTTAGCTGGCTAATCCACTTTCTTAAGTTAATTAACAACACAATTGACATAATACTGCTTAATTGCTTAAATGAACAATTATTCTAATTTCCTAACCCGTAGGTTAATTATACCTTTTTATTTCATCAAATCTTATTAACGACATTAGAATACGTTATATATAACGTTTAATAATTTCCTTGTAAAACATGATTATAAATAAAGATAAATTTATAAACCTATTATTTTAAATAGCTTTTATAGAATAAATTCAAAAACTTTGACTCAATTGTAAAAATATATTTTATAACTTAAAATTTCTTCAATTCGCTTAATGGTAAAACGACATCTTAAAACGATAAATTTTAGGCCATCACTGCCAATCCCTTAATCAATGTTGTTTACTGATTAAAAACATAACAATCGTTGAATATAATTTCAACGATTAATATCCATTTAGCCATCAACACTAAAACAGTTTATAACATCCTTTGGGATAAACAATTCATATGTGAATAGTATGACCAATCAATAATATTCAATTTATTTGAGGAATCCGATCGGATCCCCCCAATCTGTTCTTCCCTGCATCATAGATCATAATATGATTTTATAACATATGAACAAGAATTTAAACTAAAACATCCAATATGACATAAATAAAATGCCAAAAATCATTAAACAAAAAATTAGCAACCATGACATCCGATTATCCAATTAATTATGAACTTAGTTATGTGAATTCAGCACGTCATAGAATTCCAGAAAAGTGTGAGAGTTAACTCAACATTTATTTCAATTGACACTTCGCTAATTGTGTCATTTAATTTTAAACTAATGTTTAAAATTAGACGAAAATCTGACAGCTTCCATTCCCTTTTGAACTTTCCCAACAATGTAGTATTTTCCAATCCGATTCCAGTGAATCCTGTTTCATTAAAATTCGTTTACATACGAATAAATTACGCCCGTTTACTTTGAATATGTTTTAAATAAGTTATAAGCATCATTAACTTATTTTATATTTTATTAATCACCTTAATTAGTGTAAATTTATAGTCTAATCCTTTTCCTTACTTCTTTGAAGCGTGACACCTTGTTTCTAACTCAAGACAAAGCCATCTTCCTTTACCTATTTCAATTTACAAGTTCATAAAATTTTCACGGTTTTGAAATGAGGATAAGCATTAATTTATATAACTTTAATTTACCTTTCCACATCATCGCTAGCTTCACCGTCCATGCATTTACTTCCAACCATCCTCTAAAAGCCGATTCTTCCCTATTCCTTTCTTCCAGTTTAATTTGGGGTCAATTCTTCTGTAAGCAACTCGGATGTTTCCATGTGCCCGACAAATCACAACCACACATCAACCATGCATATTATTAATAATCTAATGAACGGATTCTACAATCCACTCAAAACCATTAGATTTTGTACAAATAAGTGGTTAAGATTGATCCTACACATGAGAACACCCAATTTGGGTATAAAACAATTCATCTCGTTTAATTCGAACTCAACTTTTTTTTATAATTAACTTACGCAAGGCCCAAGGACCACGCAAACATGATTGCCCACCTGTCTCCATTTCCCCTACCCTCAGTCCTCTCATGTCTCACTCAATCATAACCCCTTGATTTTCACATTTTGAAGTTAAATCCTTCAATTGTTGGAGGGACTTAAATATAAAAAAACGGAAATGGAGAGATTTGATTGGAGAGACACGGAGACAGAAAAATAGAAACAAAAGAATTGGTCACCCTTGATACGTACTGATGCTTCTCCCTTCTCTTACGTGTTTCCCCAGTTTCTTCATAAAACTTCCGCCCTTCTGTCTTGTATTCTTTTTCCCATCATCACATCCTATAATCCATTGAACCCAACACCCAATGTTCCTCCTTCCGACGCGCCACAGTCTGATGGACCCCGACTACTCCACATGAATACCATCCTGGCTTCAAACTCTGCCCCGCGTGAAAAGTGAAATTGCTCCTTCTCCTTTATACGCACACATAACCACCATGCTAGTACCGCTCACCTCCCAATGTTCGCCAGAACTAACTCTACCACCTCATCAATGTTTCCTTCTCCTGCATGTATTACCTTCAGCATGCAACTTCGTTACTTCTCCAATACTTCGGCTCTCTCTCCTTCATGTTTTTACTCCGGTCCGTCCTTTGTTTTTTCAATAAACTTCACGAAACTCCATACAAAGTTTCATCACTTTAATCATAAACTCATGTTGTACTGCTACTGTTGCCCTCCCATTCTGTCACACACTATCGTACTAATCCACGCACCACCAAATAGACCTTCAAAATAAAAACCACCTCAACCCAAATCTAAGCGTACTGCAAGATTTAGAGCACCTACAAGTTTCGAATGCACTTCAAACGAACCAGTCCGAGCGAAGCTCTTGCCCCATAGAATACAAAATTCCAATGTTTTGAACGATGTTTGGTTTCGTGATGCATTCGATTTGTTTGAATATTCGAATATATATATATATATATATATATAGGGTTTGCTTTTTTGAAAAGAAAGGGAATGAAGCAGATGGAATTTCCCTTTTTTCTTTCAAGATGAGTACTATATAGCTTGTTTTGGTTTCGTGAAGGAGGAGAGCCAGTGGGTTTAAAATTTTAAATAGAAGAGCGCAGCTACGCTTGTGAATGGCTCAAAATTAGGGGGTTAGGCTTGCGGTAATAATTTGATGAGACCGAAGATTTTTATGTGATTCTAGCCAACGATTTTTTTTTATTTGAAAAGACCACTGATATTTTATAGGAGTGACTAAAAATATTTTTGTTCATACCCATCGCTAATTCCATACGATATTTATTTGCTTGTACGCTCACCTACGAACTCTATACGCGATGAGATGAACGTCATGATATAAATCGACATTACAGACCCGATGAAACTCGTTTCGTTGAATTTCGAGTTCGTTTGCTCAAACGGTGCTTGTTTGAGCTTTAACGACTGATTTATTTGCATTTTATTTTGCTACTCTCACTGAATAACTCCAAATGGTGTGAACTTGAAATCTATCAACAATTTACTATTACGGTCTTAATAAAATTTGTTTCATCGAAAAAGGAGGTCGTTTGAATAAAGTCCCTTTTTAAGAGTCCAAATTTAAATTAAAATAAACCAATTTTAAAATATTTCAATATAATAATAGTAAAATTTTATAATCAGACATGCTCGAGCAGAATTCCATATGGTATCTAAAAAAATA
This sequence comes from Allium sativum, assembly GCA_030737875.1. Taxonomy (NCBI): domain Eukaryota; kingdom Viridiplantae; phylum Streptophyta; class Magnoliopsida; order Asparagales; family Amaryllidaceae; genus Allium; species Allium sativum. The sequence goes on from CM060920.1 coordinate 695,857,863, forward strand.
CTTCGGGTTGAATTCCAAGCCAAAACAATACTAAATTAAACAAAATAAAAATCCTTTAATTATATATAAAATAAATCGTTATAAATTATAAACGAGTTCCGTAGTGACTATTTGAAAATTTGATTTGGATGCAAAATGAAAACTTGATTTTTTTGCTTTATTACAAAAAGATTACCAAATAGTTTTGAATGTTTCTTGTTTCGAAGAAATCCAACTTAAATTGGATCCTGTATAACCAATTAAAGCTCAAACCATAATAATACGAACTATCGCACCGCTACAGCTCGTTTTATAATTGATTTATAAAATAAATGTTCAAACATCGTTTAATAAATGAAATCGTAAAAATAATTCCAATATAAACAATATTAAACCCTATTATATTGTCAATTCATATTATGTTTCAAATTCAACATTTTCCCATTTGAAATCAAAAATTATTATATTATTTATATTAATAAAATATTCAAATTTATTAAATTCAGTTATTTAAATTCAAATCGGCATTTAAAAAAATAAAATAAATTTAAATAATCAACCAAAAAATACGGGATGTTACATTTTAAATAACTGTATAAGTATCAGTTTTCCCTTTTTTTAACCTTCAGTTTACAAGTATTAGTTTACATCATTTTAAGGTATCAGTTTTTGAAAACTTCAAACATAGTACAGGTGCTGCATATATTTCATACCATTTCAGTAATTTGACAATGAAAACATCAACAATACTGTAATAACCCATATTTTTTGAACCTACTTAAAATTTATTTTTAATTTAGGTGGATTATTTTGAGAGAAATTAAATATCTTAGATGGATTATTTTGAGAAAAAACGAGATAAAATTTATTTAAATCAAAGTTAGAATATGTAAATTTAAAATTTAATTAAAACAAGCTAGAAATGGCGCAGTAGTTTGAAAAATTGATTTTAAACTTTGAATGAATGTATAGAATTCAATATAAATCTGAATTTGATAAAAACAAGGAACACTAGAATATTTTAAATTGTAATTTTCTAACGAATGTAAGAAATCAGGATTTCACTTTATAAATTATAAGTTATATCTAAATTAAAATTAAGAATAGTCGCTATGGAATATATATATATATATATATATTAGTATTATATATAGCCCTTAAAATTAGCCATTTTGCATACGTATGAATTTGGACTCGAAACCACTTTCATTGAGTTCAAAATGTCGTTTACATTTCCGAAAACTATAAGCTTCAATATATTTCGAGCTTGTGAAAATTAGGACCGTGTTTGGGTTTGGCTAAACGTAGCCCACTCCATATCACCAGGATCTGCTAGGTTCTCCTACCGACGAGATAGGAGTTGATTGGGATCATCCATGGTCCTGGTTTTATGATGGTTCCCATTATTTGACCAAGCTCCTCCAATCTGGGTATGGTTTGTTGTTCCTTAGGAACCGAGTAATTTCAGATTCTCCAGAGTTCGAGTTGGATATTTGCCCCCACCTTCATATTTGGAGGTCTCCTTTTGGCAAGTTTCTCCATGTGGTGTTGCATCGTTCCTTGAGGTAGGCACTGGTTTTTAATTTGGTGCTTGTTTTAACGAGCGATCTTGGTTATAAAACCAGTGGCTTGGACCTTGCCTCTCATGAGGTAATTCCTCTGATGGATAATGCGATAGATGATGTCTGAGTTATCATGGTTTGAATGCATGGCAAGATTTGCATAATTTTACTGGTTCATGGTGGAGCAAGGATCATTTGAATAAACTGCAACATTCATTCGATCATTAGTGAATTTTTTTCAATTTGTTTTAACGAAAATGTCGCAAATATAAGATCGAAATGAGAATGCATTAGTAGCAAAGTTGATATCCTCTTACAACCCCTCCCTTTTACCATAGGAGGTTTACAATTACAAGGAATTATATAACCTGTCCCCAAGATACGAACAGTGCATTATGCAGAGAAATGTCACAATTGGTCACCAGGGCAGGCTTCTGGGATTTAAACTCCATCAACAGTCTTTAAAGTGTAAGTATTTAAAGTAGCTTTTATCCCTGTAGGAATTGTTGAACCCGTAGGGCTATTTTCCAGAGTATCGGAGCGACCTTTCACTCTCTTCCAGGTTCGCTTAGATAAGCGGGAACTGTTTACATGGTAGCGAGCTTTGGTGTCGCTACATTCCATGGTGGAGTCTCGCTTCATTGATCCGGTTGGTTAACGAGAGCGCTTTAGCATCCTTTTCTTTGGTAGCCTATAGGTAGAAATGCTCTTTGAACTTTTAGGTCGGATCAGAGAACTAGTCTATAGACTTAGGTGGCAGCTTCTGAACTATAATGACGCAGCACCTTTTAAATAGAGAGGTAGGTATGTGCACCCCTTCTCATCCATCGCCTTAGCTGTATTCATTTGCTATTCATATCTGAACATGAAGTAGTTTGGATCAATAAGGCCATTGTATGGAGGTTGGACAGGAGGAGTGAGCTCCTCTGGACGTTATGCTTGAGGGACCCTTTTGATGAATGGAGTCTCACTAGGAGGGAAGTCCCATTCTTTTCCATCGTCATTGCAAGCTTGATTCTTCTTCATGATATTTTTTGTTATGTCCGCGATATACTCTTCGGAGTTGTGTTGTTCCGTATGGCTAATTTCGATTTCATTATCGGATCGTTGCCTTAGCAGTATATCGCGATTCAAGAATCAAGGAAGTGCCCCTTGTGCGGGACTAGCAACATTTTGAGTATCTCAATCAAAATGACTTCTAGTATGTGGATTGGTGCCTTTGATGTTGGCACCGTCTTTGCCATTCGTCCAACCTCCAATACCTTCCGTATCATTGCGGTGATTTGATCAGAAGCTACCAAATCCGTGTTCCCTTTAAGGTTGATATGGATCTTTGGAGTAAGAACAGGATTGGCTTGAGCGTTTAAAAGAACATTCATTTTGTCCATGAGAGCCTGATTAGCACACATTAGAACTTTATTTGAAGTTTCCATTTAAAATGAGATTGATTTGGAAGACTTTGAGATGCTTAGTGTATGAAGATAACGGCGCATCAACTTGCATAGTCGAAGGTTGCCAGCGATGTTGATGCGAGAAAGAATGATTAGTTGAGGTGGATCCCATTCAACTTTTTTAACGACCCGGGGAATTTGCGATCCTGGATATCGGCATACAACACTATGTCGACTATTCAAGCATCGGAAACACCGGATAGTCCATGAAAAAAATTAGAGGGTGAGAATAGATAAGATAAAAACTTTAGAATAGAAGAATAAGAAGAACACACAACATCAGAGTAACACGAATCTCACAGCAGAGCGAACAATATATAATAGATACATAACTTTGAAATAAAACCAGTATATGTATATAGTAACATTATCAGAGTACAACACTTACAACACAACGGAAATAACTATAGCTATATAATCCTGAAGCCTCCCGCTCCAAGCTCTCCAAGTATATCTGTAAAATCCGGACTACTTGGATGCCCATACAAAATTGGGCACCCAAGAGTTTAGGGAAAACAAAACAAAATAAACTCTGGGTCAGTCATGGGACTGGTGTGAGCAAAACAATTTAAAATAGTTTGGGAAAATAACGATATCTCATAAGACCACGCCGTATAACGGAACGGGGTTTTCCCTTATGAGAATCCAAATCAAATAGATTTAACTTTCAAATCATTATGAAAGAAACGATAATCTTTATATCAAAACTCCTTTTCAATTCTACTTGTTAATGTTTTACAATTATTCCCTTTTCAATTCTATCTGTAAATGTTTTACAAATATTTCCTTTTCAATTTGTTTTCACAAATATTTCTTTTTCTCTTCGTTTTCACAAATATTTCCTTTTCTATTTGTTTTCGCAAATATTCCCTTTTCTATTTGTTTATTTAACAAATAAGTATTTCCTTTTTAATTCTATTTATTTAACAAATAAATATCTCCCTTTTATTTTCAATTTATGCTTTGAAAATTCCCTTTCTACATCCCAGTATTCCTACGGTATTTAAAATATCAAATAACAATGATCGATATCATTCAAACACACATAATCAACAGCAGATTATATATCACATATTATATTACAATATATGAAAAGAACAACATTTTAAATATTGAGGAATCCAGTTGGATCCCTCCAACCTGTTTCCCTGCATCCACAGATGTTAAGCAATATAATTAAGATCGATTTCATTTCAATATGAAATATTCAGCTAAACAGAATCAATATTTGATTAACGATTTATATATATGTCGTTATTTATAATTCAAACCAATACATAAGCAATTCAACCGAATAGTTAATACACAACAATCAACAGATAATTATCAGTTCGGAAAATATGTTATAAAAATATAACTGTTCAGAATTAGTGAGATTTACTCACTTTGGACGATCATCGTTAATAACGATAACAATTGCTTGATTCAGACAGACAACTTATTTTTCTATAAATTGTAACAAGCTCCAATCCACTCCCAATCAATTCAATTTTGTAGCCACCGTCCATATGATCCCAACGGATCCTGTTTTGTTCGATTTCGTTTACGTATGAATTAGATACGTATTTTACAAGTTATACACTTAATTAAACAAATTAAACACAACTTAAATTGAAATTTTGGGCTTTACCAACTACCCGGCCCATTTAAAAACCACACCCTCAAATCCATCTTCCCCAAATATCCATCGCTCTCCAGTAAACATCCCCGACATTTCCACGCCTTCACCCCACTCGTTCCCCCTTCACGAACCACCGAACTCGACAAGAATTCCACCAATGAACTCTAGCTAACCATCTCTTCCTCCTCCACCCACTAAAGTCCAACTCGCACCCAGTCCCTCTCTCACGTCGAGATCATGTTCGCAGTAACCTCCTTTAACACCATTGTCAATTTTAGTTCCCAAAACCCACCAAAATTGGCACACAAGTGCGGAAAGCCTCCTGGAACTCGAATACGACGTCAAAACAAGCTAAAAATCCATGTATCTCTGACCATGTCGAGCCCTAGCAGACGGTCCTGAATTTCCAGCGACGTGGAATAGCGTTGAACCCCTCAAAACATATATCTAAATGAAGAGAACCATCGCAGGAATTCCAATGAAGTTGTTTTAAGATTTAAGGAGCTTTATTGGATTATACATATATTTGTAAATATCGAGATTTGTTTTAGAGAAAAGAAAACACCAGCGGCGCATTTTTGTTTGACCTCAGAAAATGATTCTTAGGTTTAGGAAAAATAAGGGTATTATATAGGATGTGTTTTGGCTTCCTTAAGAAGCTTCACCTATTTTTTTTAATATTTATTATTATCATTTTATATCCGTTTTTTTCCTTCTAAAAATCCGTGTAATCACACACGATATCCAAAAATCATGGAAATGGGCATGCAGCTAGAGTTTGACATTACGGACCTAACGAAACTGGTTTCGTCAAATTCTGACTCCGTTTGCTCACACAACGTATTTTTAACCATCAAAATACTGGCTGTTTTTCACATTAAAAATAGGTACGACCACATATTGACTCTAAAAATCATGAAACTGGAAATATAACAATAATTTAACATTACGGATCCAACAGAATTTGTTTCGCTGAAAACGGAGGTCGTTTGCAAAACCGTCTATTTTTAAAGCTCTAAATAACCCATTTAAATATGTAAATATATTTAAAAAAATTAAATTAAATATTTAAAAATAAATATTATTGTATATATTCACAATAGAATATCATACAGCTCCAATTGGATTTATAACTTGATATTCAAAATCCTGATTGAATTGATATTCAATTTATATTGAAAAATTCATTTAAAATATAAATAAATCGTTATAAATTATAAAGGAATTCCATAGTGACATTTTGAAAATTTAATTTGGACATAAATCAAAATCTACAAAATGAAATCCCGATTTTTCTCTTCCATTAGAAAAATATACTTCACCAGCTCCGAACGTTTCTTGTTTCACAGAAATTCGATTTAAAATGGATTCTATATTTTCAATTGAAGTTCGAATCGCCAAATTACGAACTGTAGCGCCATTTCGAGCTCGATTATAATTATAATATAAATTATACATTCAACTGTCATTCAAATAATATATTCGTTATTGTAATTCAAGTTCTAAGCTGAATTAAATATTTTAAATTGTCCAGTTCACATTATATTGCCAATTCAATATTTCCAACTATTTCGGAATTAAATATTTTATTATATTATTTAAATTAATTAAATATTCAATTTTATTTAATTAAAAACCCTTTAATTCTCTAAATCACTAATTAAATAATTAAATAAATTAATTATATCGCTGAAAATACGGGTCGTTACATTCTTCCCCCCCCTAAAATAATTTCTTCCTCGAAATTACTATGGTAGAAAACAAACCCTATTGATTGGTTAGAACTTATTTTTTCACTTCTTAACTTCAGTTTCAACTGAACTAATTTAATTTCAATTTAATATTTATTCATTTCTACTAACGAAAATTTTCAAAAATCCAGAAAATTTTCTAACACCTCAACTTTTCGAAAAATTTCGCCAACACCTCCTTTGTACTGGTCAATAGCTCAAACTCCAACTCGCCTCTCTAGGCCTTCTCCAACCCAAAAGAAAATCAAACAGCCAAGCGGCTTGCAAATTCGGCTCATAAATCTCATATCCAATAGAAATATAAACTTGTACCTTTTTGTCGGGTATATCATTATATCCTTTCCATCTGCTACTAATTCAACATATACTAAGGTCATCCCAATCAAACTTAAATCACTTTTATCTCCAACACAACCATTCGCTTATACCTAAGTCAAATTTTATTTTAAACCAAAGTTCCATTCTCGATTTTCAGTTTCTTTACTCATCAATCCAACGTAAGTCCAGATATTTCCAAATCCAATTTTATTTGATATTTTCTATTACAATTCCATTTCCACTTAACTGGTTTTAATTCAAATTCCAGTTTTCTTTCACAAGTATTATTTAACTTGTTTTTAATTCAACAATCTCTCCTTGGAAGTTTTAAACAGCTTCACTTCTCTCAAAAATCAAACAATCCTTTTCGAAATTCAAACAACTTGTTTTCGCAAAACATTTCCAAAAACAAAACCTTTGGTAGTAATCCATCACTTAGAAACTCAAAAATGAACATCAACGATGTCATGATCATCATCGGAATCTTTTTTCCAGTTATCAAAGTGAGTTTAATATTATATTACTATCAAAACCATTTCTAAACACTTTCATTTTGAAATCCATTTCAAAATATCCTTTTCAATGCTTTAAACAATTTAAAATCTCTCAGGATTTTAAAATTCTCATATATTTAATCCAAATCCATTTACAAACACCTTTCCAAATCTCCAGGGTTTTAATTTCAATTCTGATTTCAAATTTAGATTTAATTCATTTTGTAACACTTATATGAATTTTGATTGGTTATCTACATAACCGTTTCAATTTATAATCCAATTTGATTATAATAACAACCAATATATTCAATATATTATAATTCAAATATATATATTTTCTCTATATCAAAATATACATTGGGTAAAATTATTTTCATTTACCTTCTTTTCAAAACATATCGTGTCGACCCATCGTACTCGAGTGTTTAGAAACTCCTACCGATACAGTGGATAAAACAGATCGATCAGAACCCATGAACAACTCAACCAATAAATCTACACAATATAAAAACCATTTTATATCAAATAACAAATACGCGCTTTTATATATACACTCAACTCAATCTAGGGTACCACTAACCCTATCTCTTCTGAGTCACGCCACAGAGCCAAGGTAATTACTTAACCTTCAGCTCTGATACCACTGTAACGACCCGGGGGATTTGCGATCTTGGATATCGGCATACAACACTATGTCGACTATTCAAGCATCGGAAACACCGGATAGTCCATGAATGAAATTAGAGAGTGAGAATAGATAATATAGAAACTTTAGAATAGAAGAAGAAGAAGAACACACAACATCAGAGTAACACAAATCTCACAGCGGAACGAACGATATATAATAGATACATAACTTTGAAATAAAACCAATATATGTATACAGTAACATTATCAGAGTACAACATTTACAACACAGCGGAAATAACTATAGCTATATAATCCTGAAGCCTCCTGCTCCAAGCTCTCCAAGTATATCTGTAAAATCCTGACTACTTGACTGCCCATACAAAATTGAGCACCCATGAGTTTAGGGAAAACAAAACAAAATAAACTCTGGGTTAGTCATGGGACTGGTATGAGTAAAACAATTTAAAACAGTTTGGGAAAATAACGATATCTCAAAAGACCACGCCGTATAACGGAACGGGGTTTTCCCTTATGAGAATCCAAATCAATTTGATTTAACTTTCAAATCATTTTGAAAGAAACTACAATCTTTATATCAAAACTCATTGATATTATAATAGTGTCTATCAACCACAACATAATAATCATCTTGCAGAACGCTTTCATCTCACGTTCCACATATATAGTATACAATCAAAACCACAAGCACTTATTGGGTAATGGATTTCAAACTATGACAAGGTATGGAACCACCTTCCGATAGTGTACGTCTAGAGAGGAACACACTGGGTTCAATAAGAACATCTTGCAACCCAGCCACACATGAACGACCACTCATTTCGCTCGAGTGTATCAAATGTATATCACCAACGGTTGGTGTAACAACCCGAAAATCCGAGCCAGTTTAAAATTTTTATTTTGGCAATTTTAGTGAATTTTGCATATTTAAAATGAATTATTTTAAATAATATCAACGAGAAATTTATTTTCAATAGAATTCGAATGCGTATATTATACACGTCGTCGTTAGAATATAAATAATTATATATAATTATAAAAGCAATTGAAAATGGCGCGGTAGTTCGATAATTCGATTTCAAACTTCAATTGAATGTACCGGGTGCAAAATAAACCGGATTTTAGCGAAAGCAAAAATAATGGAATCTAATTGTGAATATCTTTCCAACGAATCCGAAAAATCAAGATTTCATAGCGGGAATCAAAAGATATGCCCAGTTGAAAATTCTGAATAGTCGCTATGGAATTCAGGCCCTTAAAAATGGGAATTTTGCAAACGACCTCGGAATTCGACGAAACCACTTTTTTTGGGTCCGTGATGTCAAGTTATTGCTAGATTCCAATTTTCATAATTTTTTGATTCAATATGTGAGAGTGGCAAAGGAAAACGCGTTTGACAAGTTTTAGTTGATTTTAATCGACTGGAAAATGGCCATTTTTCCAACGATCTCAGAATTCGACGAAACTAGTTTTGTTAGGACCGTATCGTCAATACGAAGTAGAAAATATTTTTCTAGAATTTTTAGAGTTCGTATGTGACCCCGGTAAATTGAAATGCGCGTTCAAATTCAATATATAGAGTTATATGTTGATTTTATCAGAAACTGATCGAAACGATCGAATCAGCCTGCGGTACATATCCCATTGTGTTCGGAATGGGGGTGAAACGCTATGGATGACAGGCGGTGGACCTCGATTAGAGGTCAAATGAAAAAGTCAACTTTTTGAAATTAATTAAAAAATATATAAACTTCTCCCCTTACATCACTCAGCCCCCCCTTCGAATTGAAATCATTACAGATAAAAAATGGGAAGAAGAGGACGGAGGAGCAGCCGCCGCTCCTCCGCTCGAAGCGCCGCCGCCGCCTAGGAGGGTCGCCGAAGCCCCTCCTCCTCCTGCCGCGTATCCTCCTCCACCTTCCCTTCTCCTCCCGATCTTCTCCCCTTCCTCCTAGTGACGGAATCCGCACACCCCCCCAAGCCTCCTTCCTCCCCTCCTCTCCGCCCTCCTCTTCTACTCCTTCCCCTCGTTCCTCAACTGACAGCCCTCCCCTCCGCCGCAGTGCAACAACCCCCTCCGCCAAGCCCTCCAACGAGCGAACCAAGGTGATTTTTATTTGTTTATTTATTTATAAAACCAATTTTAATTTGTGAGTGCAGTTTTGAATAAATGAAATCATTTTTATACATATAGCAATGAAAGGAAGGGATTGTTAGTTGATAAAAATTGGGGTTTATATAATATTTATATTAAAGGTTTAATCTTTATTATGGTAGAAGGTTAAAAATATGACTTTTATATAGTAGAAATCATAAAGATGCGATTTTTATATAGTAGAGTAATAAAGATGTGTTTTTTATAGTAATGAAATAGAAAAGGCGAAATCTTTATATAGAGAATAGCATGATAAAAATATAATTTTTATTATATGAACACCATTATAAAAATAGAATTTTTATCTATATAGTAGCGATATAAAAATAGAATTTTTATCTATATAGTAGCGGTGTAAAAATAGAATTTTTATATACATAGCAAAAATATAAAAATATGATTTTTATATATTGAATAGCGAAGTAAAAATTTGATTTTTATATATTGAATAGCGAAGTAAAAATTCGATTTTTATATATTGAATAGCGAAGTAAAAATTCTATTTTTATATATTGAATAGTAAAGTAAAAATTCGATTTTTACATATGTAGTGGCTACGGGCAACAAAAGTGACAAAAGGAGAGAACAATGATGATTTCCTACATTAGAAGTGTCGTGAAGTTGGGACAGCTTTCGATGAGAACTTCTCACTCTAAATTTCTTTTTCTAGTTATATATATGTACTAGGATGCAGACGGTGCTTAGCAGCACCCGACACCCGTCGTCCACAGACCATGGATGGCTTGTTTGTTTGATTGATGTGTTGTGAAAATTGATTGTGTTGTGGAATGATTGAATAATAAAATATTCTTGTGTTGAAAGGAAATAAAATATTTATATAGTTAAAAATATTTTATCGTTAAAAATATAATTTTTAACGTGAATGTGAATAAATAAATATTTATAAACAAATCGGCCGATTTGTTTATATACACTGATTTGACTGATATTGATTGGGTCGATAAATTTTACACATCGACCAACTGCGCAAATAAAAATCTGTGTTTGTTGATCTGAAACCCCACACGGGTGTTGGGAGGATATTTGGCGTAACTAATCCCAATTACTCAATTGTATGTCGATTGATTGGTCGACAGGCTGTGTAAGCGTTAATCATTTATATTTGATGCTTATGCAGTTGTGTGGTGCACTTTGGATGATGGTTGATTGTTTATCGTTGCTATTATATACATGTGTTGTATGGAATCCATATAATTAACATTATATGGTAATTGATTGGGCCTCATTCCAATCGGGAAAATAATGAATATTTTACATAACAAAAATAGTCATGTGTTGACGATGTTCATGTGTTGAGTAAAATATTTTATATAATAAAATTTACATCTTTATCATATTTAAAGTTAGAACTACTTTCCAGTAGGAGTCTAATTAAAATCAAACGATAGATACCATAATTTTATAAAATATTTTACATAACAAAAATAGTCGTGTGTTGACAGTACTCATGTGTTGAGATTAGTCGTGTGTTGAAAGAAATATTGATTCATGTGTTGAATGGAATAAATATTCATTTGTTGAATAGAATAACAAATTTATTGAAATATATAAAGCCGTGTTGATTAGAGTTGCGCCATTTTGACGTGAACGATATTTATATCGATTATATTCGTTTTTATAATGAATATTGAAAAGATAGTGATTTCAAAATGTAACGTTTTGAAAATATTATCATTTATATAGTAATGATATGAAATATTCAATTTTGATTTGAAATTGAAATATTGTTGAAATGGTTTTGAAAACGAATTTAAAACGATTTATAAAATACGTTTTAAAAAGGAAATCGACGAAATATATATATAATATATATATATTATATATATAATGGCCTGAATAGAACGCGCCGCGCCGCGGTAGTTCGCGAATTTCGACCATTGACTTCGAATTGACGTTGCGGGAGATCCGACCATCGGATTCTCCTAAAACTGGAACCGTTGGGTTCGTATCGAAAAGAGCTTTCCAATGAATGTTAGAAATTTGAAATCTAACGGTTGGATTTGGAATTATGTCCAAATCAAATTTAGAAAAGGTCGTTGTAAGTGCAGTTCGATGGCCGTTGATGGAAATCGACTGTACGGGCCTTGATAAAATTATTAAAAATTTCTATAATTTGTGTAAAATCATAAGAAATGATTTGGGAAAAATTGGGCTGAAGAATTCCACATTTGAAAGGATAAAAATAGATTTTTGTCGAAATGAACTAGTTTTGAACTAGAATTAAAATCAATTTATTTTTGAAATAAATAAATTGGATTTGAAAGTGATTTTAAAAATAATCAATATTCCCAATATGTGAATTGGACTGGAGTTGAATCGAAATTATCTTCGAAATATTTCGCTGTTGGATTTCGTGACTATACAAATATTGTTCTGGGGATTTGAAAGATATATTTTATATCGTTATTTCCAATACGATATTTGTTGGTTCCAGAATTTGATATTGAAAATAAGCCGATATATTTTCTATTCAGTGCCTTGTATTTAATATCAAATGTGATTTGGGTTTATCGTGAATCGTGTTTTAGATGACATTGGTTCTTTAACACAGTTAAAAGCAGGATATTGATTTTGGAAGAGATTAAAATTAAGTGGAATTTTAATGAATCTTTAATTAGATTGAAATGTGAATTGATAATTTAAATTATCAAATCTGAAAGGTGATCGAGAATGGAGTACCATCAGTTTTGCTGCAAAGCGATAGCTAAATCTTTAATTAGATTTGAACGTGAAATGGTAATTAATTTTTCCGATAACACCTTGGTGTTAGATATGGAGTATTACCAGTTTTGCTCCACGGGATGAATAGGTTGGGATTGGGAAATAAAATAAATAATTACTTCGGTGTGGTTCGCTAATCCCGACTTGTTTGAAATGATATCCAAAGGAAGATTAAAGAATAAATTTAGAAGAATTTATCTTGGATAAAATTAATGGGAACCTTTCCCTATGAATGTGATTTTGTGAATAAAAGAATATTCTTAATTGGAATGAGGCGTTTGTTATGTTTGTGTAACATTTGTTTATCATACACGTGGGTTATTCAGAAAGGCCGGGTCTATACCCATTCTGAATAACCGATTCGACGAGATGTCGAAGGTGAAGACGGTGGTTGAAGACCGGAAGTCTCCACATCGTTTGGTTGATTACTGATGATCTCGATTGGGCTGTACATCCAAGATGAGGGAAACAGTTGGTGATCGTCCAGACGTACTTGGAGATGGATGGATATGCGAGGAAAGTGCCTCCGGTTTTGTTCAGACCCAGAACGAACTTGTAAATGGATTGTGTGTCTGACATTGGATTTTATTCTATGTTGATTGATCTCTATTAAATATATATCTGTTTGGTGGCAGAGAATTTATTCTCTTGCTTAACGCCCTTCTCTGAGACGTACGAGCTCAGAGGTTGTATATCGATGGACATCAGTCGCATGGAGTGAATTGCCAGTGTGGCACGCGTAAGTGGCAATTGATCAAGGCTTCTGTTGAAAAGCAAAGTCTTGTGGTTGATGATCAAAGCATGGCCTGTGTGGCGTAGCTTTGTGTATAACGTGAATTCGCGAGCCTCACAGCTCGGTATGAGTCAAAAACGGGATAGTGACTGCAGGGAGAGCACGACGTTTCTTTCTACCTAGGGTGGTGTCAGTGACCTACCAGCCCTGACATTTATATAATTTTCACCTGTGTGGTTGTTGGAATGCGAGGCCCCTCGGATATAGGTCTGTAAGGACCGGGAAACATGTGTTCAGGAATAACTAATCCTCAAAAGTAAGAGAGGACCGGCCCTGAAGATCCAAGGATCATAGTGGGGTCCTGAGACATTTGCTAGAGTGTCTCGAATCGGAGAGGAGCTTGCCCCTTGCCTCGGCTCATGATGGAAATCCAATTTCCAATATGTGATGTTGTGGTTTTAATTGTAGAACTAGTATGGCGACATGATAGTTGGTACCCATGCCGCCTATGATTGATATTTATGATTTGTTTTAAACGTACCAAGCATGTTTGGCTATTATAAGGGAAAACCCTATCCTCCGGCTTGCGTTGCATTGTGTGATGGGACCTGGGTCTTATAATAGCTTCATTTTTCCAAAGAGCATTGCGCTGTTTTGTTATATGCACTGGTATTCTTTGGAGAAAACCCGTTCCGTGTCATACGGCGTGGTCCCTTGATTTACCGAACTTTAAAATAAAGATTAATAACTGTTTTAGTTCTCACACCAGTCACATGACTGACCTGGAGTTTATTGTTTTAACCTAAACTCTGGGTGCCCCTATTTTCCACACGGACAACTAATAGTTTTGGTTTTTCAGATTTATATTCACAGGATCCTGATTAACAGCTGGAACGATGCTCGGAAAGCTCTGTATCCGTGTATTACTTTCAGTTGTGTTTTGTATATTTTTCCGCTGCTACATAATTTATTGTAATCTCTGATGTTCATCGAATGTATTTTATTCATTTATACTCTGTATATTCTTGTATCTGATGGAATTGTTGTAATAACAATGAAATGTTCTTCCGTCTGCGTTCCGATGTGTGTTGGTCTCATCTCAATCCGGGCTTTCCTTACCGGGGGAGTTCGGGTCGTTATAGTTGGGATCAGCAACCGTTTCCTAAATGGGACAGCATCGAATAGATTAAAGAATGAAATGAATATCTCTAGATAGGTGATAATACACCCTAATTGGCAGCCAACCACTTAGCCATGTTGCTTGCCCGATTTTTGTCATTTCCCAGTTGTGAGGTTAGAGGCCACACTCATCTCTGACAGATCACACATTTATTCACTTGGAATGTCACATCGTCATACCCGCCAAATCAAAAATTGATTCCCACAAAAATACTAAGGGGTATATAGCTAAGAGAAACAAATTCCTCCGCCACCAAACATATACACTTTTGAAGAGATCAACTTACGCGATCTATTGAATATACTCTGTCAGACATTCTTCCATACAGGTCGTCTTGGGACTGGACAAACCAAAGGCATTATTCTGTAAACAGGACAACCCTTGCATAACTCCGTCTTCAATTATCTTCATCATATTTGATCGCAACGCTAATGCCCATACGGAGTAGATTTCAGATAATGTATCTGATCCCGGTCTCTCCGTATTGACAACGGAAAAATGGTCAAAAACTTCGATAGTCGGTGAGTTAATTATCAAAGAAAAACACGTGTGCAAACAACGGTCATATCTCCAAATGGAAATCTTACCGAGCAAATCATCAATCAACACTGATTCCCCTTAATTCAATTTGTCACTTAATTATCCATTTTCCTATTCCTGTTTCCATATATTCAACATTTCTTAGTTTCTAAATTTAGAAAATATACGTTATTAACAATGGAAAACATTTCCATTTCTGATTTTCTATATTAGAAAACATTTTTGATTCTTATTGGGAAAACATTTCCAAAATTCCTATATTGGATTTAAACATATGTTTAAATCAAACATCGCTATTCCAACTCAAACCATTTTACTCGTTAACTAAATTCACTTAACCATTCTTCACTGTCGAACCTTAACCATTCCTTAGTTAAAAACGAAGCCAATCAAGTTGGGGTATAACTACCTCTCAGACCTTAAATGAACAACATTTCTAACTTCGAAACAGACAAGGTTCACCTTTTTAAACCTTTAACAAACTTTCTTACGTAACTCTCTTTTGAATAAATCCCTATTCGATAACTCTCTTCGAATAGCCATATTCGATTAACTCTATTCAATTAACACTACTCGATTAACTCTAATCGATTTACTCTTATCAGTTAGCTCTATTTGATTAACTATATTCTATTAACTCTATTTGATTAACTCTATTGTATTAACTCTATTTGATTAACCCTAATCAATTAACTCTATTGGATTAACTCTAATCAATTAACTCTTATCAATTAACTCCTATCAATTAACTCCTTCTGAATAAACTATATTCGGTTAACTCCTTTGAATAAACTACATTCAGTTTACTCCTTTAACTTTATTCGAATAAACTATATTTGATTAACTCCTTTAACTCTATTCGAATAAACTATATTCGATTAACTCCTTTAACTCTATTCGAATCAACTATATTCGATTATCTCCTTTAACTCTGTTCGAATAAACTATATTCGATTAACTCCTTTAACTCTATTCGAATAAACTATATTCGATTAACTCCATTAACTCTGTTCGAATAAAATATATTCAATTAACTCCTTAAACTCTATTCGAATAAACTATATTCGATTAACTTCTTTAACTCTATTCGAATAAACTATATTCGATAACCCCTTTCGAATAACTAATATTCGATAACTCTTTTCGAATAACTAATATTCAATAATCTCTCTTCGAATAACTAATATTCGATAACCTCTTTTCGAATAAACTATCTTCGATGATCTCTGTTCGAATAACTAATATTCGATAACCTTTCTTTGTATAAACTATATTCGATTAATTCTCTTCTCCGAATAACTTATTCGATAACCCTTTCTTCGAATAAACTATATTCGATTAACTCCTTTCGAATAAACTACATTCGATTAATTCCTTTCAATTAACTCTACTCGAATAACTAATATTCGATTAACACTATTCGACTGACTCTAATTCAATTAACTCCAATCGATTAACTCTAATTCAATTACTCTAATTCGATTAACTCTAATCGATTATTTCTTATTCGATTACTTTAATCGATTAACTTTAACTCGATTAACTCAAATCAATTAATTCTAATTCCTTTTATAATCCTACTTACTTTCCAAATATTTCCTTTTATGATATCTTATTTATTTTCTAAATAAATATTCCCTTTATATTTCTATTTATTTTCCCATATATTTATTCCTTTTTTCTTCATATTTGTTCAACAAATATTTCCTTTTCTCTCTGTGCTTTTTATTTAACAAATAAATAATTCCTTTTTATAATCTATTTATTTATGTTTTACTATTATTTCCATTTCAATTCTATTTGTAAATGTTTTACAATTATTCCCTTTTCAATTCTATTTGTAAATGTTTTACAAATATTTCCTTTTCAATTTGTTTTCACAAATATTTCCTTTTCTCTTTGTTTTCACAAATATTTCCTTTTCTATTTGTTTTCACAAATATTCCCTTTTCTATTTGTTTATATAACAAATAAATATTTCCTTTTCAATTCAATTTATTTAACAAATAAATGTTTCCCTTTTATTTTCAATTTACACTTTGAAAATTCCCTTTCTACATCCCAGTATTCTAACGGTATTTAAAATATCAAATAACAATGATCGATATCATTCAAACATACATAATCAACAACAAATCATATATCACATAATATATTACAATATATGAAAAGAACAACATTTTAAATATTGAGGAATCCAGTTGGATCCCTCCAACCTGTTTCCCTGCATCCACAGATGTTAAACAATATAATTAACATCGATTTCATTTCAATATGAAATATTCTGCTAAACAGAATCAATATTTGATTAACGATTTATATATATGTCGTTATCTATAATTTTAACCAATACATAAGCAATTCAACCAAACAGTTAACACATAACAATTAACAGATAATTATCAGTTCTAAAAATATGTTATAAAAATATAATTGTTTGGAGTTAGTGAGATTTACTCACTTTGGACGATCATCGTTAATAACGATAACCATCGCTTGATTCAGACGGACAACTTATTTTGCTATAAATGATAACGAGATTTAATCCACTCCCAGTCAGTTCCATTTTGTAGCCACTGTCCATATGATCCCAACGGATCCTGTTTGTTTGATTTCATTTACGTATGAATTAGATACATATTTTACAAGTTATACACTTAATTAAACAAACTAAACACAACTTAAATTGTAATTTTGGGCTTTACCAACTACCTGGCCCATTTAAAAACCGCACCCTCAAATCCGTCTTCCCCAAATATCCATCGTTCTCCAGTAAACATCCCCGACATTTCCATGCCTTTACCCCACTCGTTCCCCCTCTATGAACCACCGAACTCGACAAGAATTCCACCAATGAACTCTTGCTAACCATCTCTTCCTCCTCCACCTACTATAGTCCAACTCGCACCCAGTCCCTCCCTCGCGTCGAGATCATGTTTGTAGTAACCCCCTTTAATACCACCGTCACTTTTAGTTCCCAAAACCCAAAAAATTTGCACACAAGTGCGGAAAGCCTCCCGGAACGCGAATATGACGTCGAAACAAGCTAAAACTCCGTGTATCTCCGACCATGTCGAGCCCTAGCCGACGATCCTGAATTTCCAGCGACGTGGAATAACGTTGAACCCCTCAAAACATATATCCGAATGAAGAGAATCATCGCAAGAATTCCAACGAAGTTGTTTTGAGATTTAAGGAGCTTTATTGGATTTTATATAAATTTGTAAAGATTGAGATTTGTTTAGAGAAAAGAAAACACCAGCTGCACATTTTTGTTTGACCTCAGAAAATGAATCTTAGGTTTAGGAAAAATAAGGGTATTATATAGGATGTGTTTTGGCTTCCTTAAGAAGCTTCACCTATTTTTTAATTATTTATTCCTATCATTTTATATCCCTTTTTTCCTTCTAAAAATCCGTATGATCACACACGATATCCAAAAATCATGAAAATGGTCATGCAGCTAGAGTTTGACATTACGTACCTAACGAAATTGGTTTCGTCGAATTCCAACTCCGTTTTCTCACACAGCGCATTTTTAACCGTCAAAAGACTGGCTGTTTTTCACATTAAAAATCGGTACGGCCACATACTGACTCTAAAAATCGCGAAACTGGAAATCTAACAATAATGTAACATTACAGATTTAAAAGAATTAGGTTTGTCGAAAACGGAGGTCATTTGCAAAACTGGCTATTTTTAAAGCTCTAAATAACCCATTTAAATATATAAATATATTTAAAAATAATTAAATTAAATATTTAAAAATAAATATTATCGTATATATTCACAATAGAATATCATACAGCTCCAATTGGATTTATAACTCGATATTCAAAATCCGGGTTGAATCGATAATCAATTTGTATTGAAAAATTCTTTTAAAATATAAATAAATCGTTATAAATTATAAAGGAATTCCATAACGACTTTTTGAAAATTTGATTTGGACATAAATCAAAATCTACACAATGAAATCCCAATTTTTCTCTTCCATTAGAAAAATATACTTCAACAGCTCCGAACGTTTCTTGTTTCACAGAAATCCGATTTAAAACGGATTCTGTATAATCAATTGAAGCTCGAATCGCCAAATTACGAACTGCAGTGCCATTTCAAGCTCGATTATAATTATAATATAAATTATATGTTCAACTGTCGTTCAAATAATATATTCCTTATTCTAATTCAAATTCTAAGCTTAATTAAATATTTTAAATTGTCCAGTTCACATTATATTGCCAATTCACAATTTCCGACGATTTCGGAATTGAATATATTATTATATTATTTAAATTAATTAAATATTCAATATTGTTTAATTAAACAGCCCTTTAATTCTCTAAATCACTATATAAATAATTAAATAAATAAATTATATATCGCTGAAAATATGGGTCGTTACAACTTTGAATTAGACTTGAATAATAATGTCGTGCTCTGAGGTCCTGGTTTCAGGTTTGGACTGAATTGTAAAACAATATGTTTTTTGTTCTCATGCAATGCGATGGTGATTTAGCTTTGCATCTTCATCTTCGAGATGTCGCTGTAAGACGCCAACTTCTAGAAGCAAACTTGATGACACGAAATGGTTTGAGCCGGCCGTACGAAGTGACATGGCGTAACTTTTTGAGCAAAGTAAGTTATACCGTTGGCATGGAGAGACGTTGAGCAAGCATCTTAGATCGTTCATGTCTTCCAAATAATGCAACAAACTATCTCACAAGCTTTCATGCCGTTAGCGCCTTGTCATAGTTGGAGACCATAAGAGGCAACCCCAGGTTGTGGTATATGCGAGATGAAGTTAAGATGTCCATGACATACTGTCAAGATGTTATAGCAAATACCATGTCGCTTTAAATTTTTGGGACCAAGCTATCCATGTCGTTTAAGAAGTTCTCGTTGCAAGTCATTGACGACCTCAAGATAAAGAAAAGGCGCATCACATGGTTGAAGTGTGTAGCATTTGGGACGGCTGAATCCATATTAGCTTTTTGAATCATGCCACGTAACATTTCAGTTAAGCTTCTTGAATGCCATTATTTGTTTTAATTTCGCATATTCTTCAGAATTCTTTGTTGTACGGTACATATTCTTCGTTCTTGTATCATGTATGGCATACGGGGGGTAAGGCGGTTTAAGTAGAGACGCTGACTCCACGATCTAATGCAATATCCTTTGTAAATGACATGAACGACATGAATTATGTAGCATGAGATTGATGCATTAATATACGGCCACAACTTGGTGATTCCTTGACGATATGAATGGTTTGTTAGTCCTCATGTCTTGGCTCTTCACAACCTAAGTGTGCTCTGTGATTTGAATGATGTATGAAGAAAGGGACGACACGACACGTTCAATCTGCACACAACATTTGTACCTATTCTTGAGTTATATCATGTCGACATCACAATGTGCTAGTTTTACTCCCGCATTTAAGCCATGGTCCTTGATCATTCTATAGTCGAATATAATCCATGTCGTCTTAACAACTCCGAGCCATGTCGCGAGTACAACCAATCCATGTCGTGTTTTCAACAATGACATAATGCATGTCGTGGGAGATGACTTGACTTATATCACTATCTGATGACATGGATTATGCTTACCGTACTTTCAATGTATGTATTGAATTGAGTATGACATAAAGATATTTGCGATATAAGGAAAATGGCATAAATATGAAAGAATGAATGGAGATGATTTGATCACGGAACTATGTGCAGCACGAGTGGTTCGATGCCATGAATGATTTTCACGACTTGAATGGTCTGATTATATGGTTCAGAATGACTTGATACGGTCATCATTTCGGACATAGTTCTGAACTTCGAAGCAAGGCTTCTTAAGATTGAGAGAGGCATGAAGGAAGGAGATGCGAACGCGGCCCCATGTTGGGCTCCAAATGTTGAAACCGAAATTCATCGTCAACAACAAAGGTGCATAAAAACACTTTACCAATCATGTAAGGAAGAATACAGTGAGGCCACAATCATAAACATACAAAACGCATAAAAATAAGAACATGGATTTTTTATAGTGGTTCGATCCAATGAGGATCTACATCCACTTTTCCATAAGATTCCATTATCAATATGTCAATTACAAGGTTTGATCCACTCTTACAACAAGTTTTATCACCCTCTCACTTATAGATCTCACTTGAATTCACAAAAAGAGATGGAGAAATGGAATGACCAGCGGAGATATGGTGTGATTAGAGAAGAATTGGAAAGATTTCTTCAAGTGTTTGAGCTTGGATGATGAACCTTCAATTTCCTAGATCATTAGATGGATCTGATGGAAGCCATGATCAATGAATCATTGAATCTTCACTTGATGATGATGGATGAGTGTTAGAATTCTTTGAAATAGTTGGGGAGAGATTTTAGCAGCACTTTGTGGCCAAGAATTCGATCCCCCTCAATGAAGAAGTGAGGGGGTATTTATAGGAAGTTTTGGAGAGGAGTGGCGAAATAGTAAATAGGGTTCGGTGCAGCTATCAATTCGCCTTTACAACTTTAGTACAGCTAGTGTCATGGTCTCAACTGAACGCGACATGCTATGTGGTGCAAGGCAAGGTATGAAAATGGAAACGACCTCCTTTAATAAATGGGAACGATGTGCTTTAATATAGCGAGACCACTTTACAGCTGCTGCTCCGTATAATATAATATCTGCACCCTGTCAGCTACCTAACGAGGCAGTGAGTTATAAGAACGGTTGGCTTTATGTAAGGATTTGACACAAAGAACCTACGACATGAAGTGAGCAATGAATTAGCTTTAAAGTTGCTTCAACAACATGTTGTAGCTCGCATCATTTGGAACCATCCCACACTCTCAATTCGATAGTAGTGTTTCCTCTTTTAAGCCGGTCCAACTCGTGTTTACACCATGTTATTGTGCCACGTGACACCGTTTCCTTCTTTGAATTATGACTTGATACTCTTTTAACATATATATGATGAAATGCTGCATTATTGGTCCCCAAGGGCTCATGGTTTCTTTTAATAGCCATCTGTACATTTGGAACTCCACGTTGCATTATCTTTTACATATGGTTCCCTATTTAGATTATAATGCTTATGACCCATGTACTATCGGCATGGTGTAAGAGCCACCTTGAGACTTGTTTTATCCGCATTTGGTGTTCTCGACATGAACTAAAGAAAACCAACAGTATGAATTAGATAGATTAACAGCATGGCCTGGCCACTTGCAACCTATCATTTACATATGACATGATGGCCTATATACAAACCACATGGCTGAATGTTGCAACATGAAGTTAGTGAACGCCATGAATTCAATGAGATGGACTTGCTACGCATATTACCATTATTTGTATCATCAGCTCCCATTCTAGCCACGTGTTCTCACTTTAGATGTCATAAACAAACTACAGAATGACTAAATACATACTATGGTTTTCATGGCATGATTAAAATAGTGCTCAAGAGCGACATGAATGTCTCTGCACATTTGTGGTATTAATGATGAGGTTCATACAACATTTGAAAACACTAGAGTCTAAGTGGCTTATTCTCTTTGCTAACATTAAGTAACGCTGTTTTGTGATCTTCTCACGAGATGGAGCCCTTACAATACGGAATGAACTACCTGTCGCATGAGTAAGACAATGTGTACATTATGTATATATTTAACCACATTGTTCATTCTAATGGCATGAAGGAGCTGACGACCTAATCATCAAATACGGTCTAAATGACATGCTTTTATGTCGCGGATACGACTTGGCTTGATCGCACGTCGTGGGATAGTTTGGGTTTATGTCATTAACGACATGACTGTTTCTGCATATTCGCGGCTTGGCATATAGCTGAACGATTAAAACCATGTCGTTATGAATGACTTAGTTTCATGCCATGAGAATATCATAATAGCTTATCGTGTTTATGGTTTTATCCCAAGATGTATGAACGACTTTAAGTTGCAGACGGCATGAGACGTCTACTGATGAGTTGGCGCTTCTATATGAGTTGAACGATAGGGGCATGTCCTGTTAATAGCTTGAACCGGTCGAACTAACGGGGTTAACAGTTTCTTAGGATATAATTCGTGCGTTAAGTTATAATTTAATAAACAAATTATTTTAACTTTCATTCTCGCTTAAAGTGCACATAGGCAAATTTTAATTCATTTTTATGCATATAGAAGAACTACTTTTGTGTGCATATTCACTGTTAAAAGCCAATAATGGTTACTAAAGTCTAGATATAACTAAACAGTATTATAGGGATAGAAACGTATAAACATAATTCTCTCTATATTTATAGATATTGGTTAGTTTCCCATTAAATCGCCTAAACTGGAATACTTTAGTTTTTTGGTTTTATGAACCCGAGGATTCTACTAACTGCTTAAAAAAAACTAATACTAATGGCATAAATTACAGTGAGCATACAGAGTTTTATAAAGAATTAAACAATGTTGAATTAATTTTGTTTTCCAACTTTTTTGTATGTCATACATAAGTGTTGAATTTGGTGGCACCATATGGTAGAATTGAAGTGGTTGGAAGTAGCTTTGTAATAGAGAAGATGGTTTGCTAATTGGAACTCGTAAAAGAAATTTACTGGTGAAAAGGCAAAAAAATATTCAATTGAAAGGGTGTCAGACATCTGGTAGAAAATTCAAAAGTATGAACATAAATGATTTGCAACCACAGAGTTGACTCGGATATCTAGCGTTTTTGGCAGATGCCTGAGTTGAAGCTAAAGTGTAATGACCCGGGTTTTCACGATCTTGGTTATCGACATAAACTCAATGTCGACTGTCCAAGCATCGGAAATACCGGATAGTTAATGAAAGAAGTTATAGGGTGTGGATAGATAAGATAGAAAATTAGAATAGAAGAAGAAGAAGAAGAACATACAATATCATCAAAGTAACATGAATCTCACAGCGGAACGAAAAAAATATAACATAAATTTGAAAGAAAACCAGTACGTGTATACAATAACATATATCAGAGTACAACACTTACAACACAGCGGAAATAAACAAATGCTATAAAATCCTGAAGCCTCCTGCTCCAAGCTCTCAGTATATCTGTAAATACCTGACTACTTGACTGCCCGTTCAAAATTGGGCACCCAAGAGTTTAGGTAAAACAAAACAAAATAAACTCCGGGTCAGTCATGGGAGTGGTATGAGTAAAACCATTTAAAACAGTTTGAGAAGTTAAACGATTTCTCATAGGACCATGCCGTATAGCGGAACGGGTTTTTCCCTTTTGAGAATCCACAATACTTGTTCCAACATTCAAAAATCCTTTTGCAAGAAACAATGATCTTTTATATCAAAACTCTCTTGGTATTATAATAGTGTCTATCAACCACAATATAATAATCATCTAGCAGAACGCTTTCATCTCACGTTCCACATACATAATATATAATCAAAAATCGCGGGCGCTTATTGGTTAATGAATTCCAACTGGCAAGGTATAGGATCACCTTCCGACAATGTATCTCTAGAGAGGAATACACCTGGTTCAACAAGAACATCTTGTAATCCAGGCTAAACATGACTGATCACTCATTTCGCTTGAGTGTACCGAATGTATTATCACCGATGGCTGGGATCAGCAATCATTTCCCGAAAGGGACAGTATCGAAATAGTTATAGAAGTAAACGGAATTTCTCTAGATCAGGTGACAATACACCCTAATTGGCTGCTAACCACTTAGTACCCGATTTTATACCATTTCCGGTTGTGAGGTTAGAGGCCATAACATTTCCTTTTATAAATCACATCATCATTCACTTTGAATGTCACATTGTCATGCCCGTCAAATCACAAACTGATTTCTCCAAACATACCACAGGTATACAACAAAGAGAAACGAATTCCACAACCACCAAACCTAACTACGTTTGAAGAGACCAACTTACGCGATCCATTAGATACCCTCTGTCAGACATTCTTCCATATAAGTTGTCCTGGGACTGGACAAACCGAAGGCACTATTCTGTAAATAGGACAACCCTTGCATAACTCCGTCACTAATTATCTTCATCATATTTGATCGCAATGCTAATGCCCATACAGAGTGGATTTCAGATAATGAATCTGATCCCGACCTCTCCGTATTAACGACGGAAAAATGGTCAAAAACTTTAATAGTCGGTGATTTAACTATCAAAGGAAAACATGTGTACAAACAACGGTCGTATTCCTAAAATGGAAATCTTACCTATCAATCATCATTTCATTTCCCAGTTTCCCATTTATCGTTTCAATATATTCATAAATTTCTTATTTTCTAAAATTAGAAAATATACGTTATTAATTTTGGAAAATGTTTCCGTTTCTGATTCACGCATCAATATCTTTCTACCCCTATCAGTCTCTAACTATAAACTAGTCAGAGAACTACTTCCCAAGCATAAACCCCGAAAGCTGAAACCAACATCAGATCGATACCTAGAAAGCCATTCAACTCAACTAATTTCCCGTCAGTTTCTAATTTCAGTAATTCCATTTAAATTCCTAATTCAAACCCCAAATTCCTTTATAATATGTTATTTGCAAAATATTAACTTAAATCCTTTACTCACATTAAATGTGAATAATATTTCTTCTTTGCAATAAAAAACAGTTTGATTTCATATATAAAAATAATATCACAAATCCAGTATCTATTTATACTTCTAGTTATAGAATTATTTAAATAAAATCTTAATTAATTCTTCTAACACTTATAATCCCATTTATAATCACCTTTATAAATGCTGCTTAAATTCCATTTAAAATATCGGTGTTAAAACCGATTCCTACTTCTCCATATAAATTCAGTCTTATATATTCTGTTTATCAAATGATAAATATCTAATTTAATTTATAAAACCTTATTTACAAATTAATCTTCTCAATCTATTTGTTAAAACAGATTTCTATTTAATGTCCACTTTAAACAATCTTCTCATAATTCTTTTTTATCTCGTCAAATATCCCATTTATAATTCTATTTACTTTCTAAATTAATATTCCTTTTATACTTCTGTTTATTTTCTATATAAATAATCCTTTTATACTTCTATTTATTTTCTATATAAATAATCCGTTTATACTTCTACTGATTTTATAAATATATTATTTTCAATTTACACTTTGAAATTTTCCTTTTCACATTCTGGTATTTCTTATGGTATTTAAAATACCAATTAACCAGACCAGTGTCATCATAATCAATCATAGGTTTTATATCACATCATATATCATAATATATGAAAACAAACAATATTATATATTAAGAAATCCAGTTGGATCCCTCCAACCTGTTTGCCTACATCATAGATGTTAAACAATATAAATAACAACGATATCATTTCAGTATGAAATATTCAGATAAACAGAATCAATATTTGATTAACGATATATATATATATATATATATATATATATATATATATATATATATATATATATATATCGTTATCAACAATTTCTACCAATAAATCAGCAATTCAACCAAACAATCAACACACAGAAATCAATCATCATTTATCGATACTAGATTATATTTATAAAAATATAAACTGTACAAAGTTAGTGAGATTTACTCACATTGGACGTTCATCGTTAAATAACGATAAGTGTCAGTTGATTCAGACAGACCATTTATTTTTCTATAAATTGTAATGAGATCCAATTCACTCCGAATCAGTTCTATTGCGTGGCCGTCGTCCATCCGATCCTAATGGATCTTGTTTCGCTGAATTCTGATCATGTATGCATAAGATATTGCATTGGATAGTTCATATACTATTTAAATTAAAATATTTTAAATCATTTTATTTATATTGGGCCCATACCCGTTACCTTCAGCCCATAACCACCATGACAGTTTTGTCTTCCTCACAGTTAAAACATGGTGTAACAACCCAGAAAATCAGAACCAATTTAAAAATTTTAATTTGGCATTTTTAGTGAATTTTGAATATTTAAAATGAATTATTTTAAATAATAACGATAAGAAATTTATTTTGAATAAAATTATAATGTATTTATTTATTTAAATCGATGTAAGAGTATAAATATTTATTTTAATTTTAAAAAGGTGTTGGAAATAGCGCGACAGTTTGAAAATTTGAATTTGAACTTTGACTGACTGTACCGGGTGCAAAATAAAACGGATTTTAGTGAAGCAAAAAATATTTAAATATTTTTAAGAATATATTACTAAATAATTTGAAAAATTAAAATTTCATAGCAAGAATAAAAAGTTATGACCAAATGAATTTTCAGGAAAGTCGCTATGGAGTTTATATAGGCCTTGGAAATAGACATTTGGCAAACGACCTCCGTTTTCGACGAAACCACTTTTGTTGGATCCGGAATGTCAAATTATTGCTAGGTTTCAAATTCAACAATTTTTGGAGTTAATATGTGAGCCTGGCAAAGGAAAATGTGTTTGGTTAATTCTAGTCAATTTGGATCGACCAGAAAATGGACATTTTTCAAACGGTCCCCAAATTCGACAAATCAGTTTTGTTGGGACTGTGTCATCCAAACAATGCTAGATTTATTTTTCTGGAATTTTCGGGATCAGTATGTGTCCCCGGCAAATTGAAATGTACGTTCAAACCAAATACTGAATGTTTTATATTTTAATTTGAAGAATAACTAACTGAAATAGTTGAATGGACTTACAGAACATATCCCATTGTGTTCGGAATGGGGGTAATTAGCTAAGGATGACAGTTGATGGGTTTGAATTGGAGTTCGTAAGGAGAAAGGGGTATTTTTGGAAATAAATAATTAAATATATATTATGGGTCATTCATAATTCTCCACTTCATCTTCTCTCTCCCCGACACCTCCTGATACACGAGGGAAAAGAACTCCCCCTTATCTCCTCAAAAACTCACGATCCATTCAATAAAATTCATGGCAGCAGTTGAGTGATTTGTAGATCTCATCCATTGCTTTAAATCCATATAAGGTTTGCGATTTTTGGTGGCATATTCTGATCAAATCGTGCCCCCAAAGGCACAGTCTTTTAACCGCCGCTAAGGCTTTCTCAGGCCATCGAAGTGGGACCTGCTTCAGGCGCATGTGCACCCCTCACTACCCTTCGACGCTTCACCGCCCGATCGTCCAACCGTTACATGGATTGATCGCAAATTCCAAACCTAGTTTGGAACCTTTTCTGGGGTAACAGACTTTGTTGATTTAAAACAATTTTAACGCTTTAAAACTGTTGAAAACTTCTAAAAATCATATCTTTTTGCTATGTGGTCGAAATCCAGTGAAACAGGAAACATTCGTGTGGACGTCTTCTACATTCTAGAAGAGACCGGAGAATTTTTGGAGCTTCCTACAATTTTTGAAGGAGTGGAAACCAATGTGAGATTTATAAATTATAAACGATATGGAATGATGATGTATAAATTATATAATCTATGTATAAGTTATAAAGCGTTGTATAAATTATATGTGCAATGTATAAGTTATATATGCGCTGTAAACATTATATGTGCGTTGAATGGAGTTGAAATGAAATGGAAATATATTTATATACGTATATATATATATACATGTATATATATATACTTCCCTCGTCCATAGACCATGGAAGATATATATTGGTTGTGATTGTTTGGATTTTGGTTGACGTGAAATTTGGTTGATAAATGCGAATGGTTGATAATGAATGTTTGTGGTTGAAACAAAATTGGAATTGTTTGTGGAAAAATCCATTGTGATATGAAAATGAATCGAAATATTTAGATTATAAGGATAAATCCCTTAGGGAACGCTGCAAGGCATAAGGTAGCGCGTAGAGCTGTACTCGGGACGGTGCCGGTTTTAAACCCCCTGCTGTTATGCTGTTGAAATTTTCTAAAATATTCATGTGTTGAAATATATTCATGTGTTGGAGAAATATTCATATGACAAATAAATTGTTTGAAAAATTAAAAATCACATTTCTATTATATATATGAATCGCTAAAAATAACCATGTTGAAATAAATTGTTTTAACAATAAAAATCACAATTTTATTATATATATGAATCAGTAGAATTGACCATGTTGAAATAAATATTTTTAACAATAAAAATCACATTTTTATTATATATATGAATCATTAAAAATAACCATGTTGAAATAAATTGTTTTAACAATAAAAATCACATTTTTACTATATATATGAATCGCTAAAAATAACCATGTTTGAAATAAATTGTTTTAACAATAAAAATCACATATATATATATATATATATATATATATATATGAAGTGTTAAAAATAGTCATGTGTTGAAATGAATATTTGTTCAGTAAAAATATTATTTTTATCAAATCTGTGAAATGAAAATGGTTTGGAAATCGAAGAACATATTATAATTCTATTTATATATATAAATATAATTAAAATAAAAAAATAACAATGCTACAGTTCGTATTTTGAAATCGTAACTTGAAACGATTGTACCGGGAGATCCGACCGTCGGATTTTCCCGAAACTAGTCGGGCCTATTTTAAAAGGATCTTTCCAATGATATAAAATTTGTAAAGATCCAGTGGTTAGATTTTCAAAGATGTGTAAATCAAATCTGAAGAGAAACAGCGCCATGGCCGCGTTATGGCCTGAAGTGTCATTTGAATAAATTGGCTATATTTAAATATATAAATTTGGCGATAAATTGGTATAAAATATTATAAACGTTATGGAATGGATATAAAGTTAATTTACTTGGTTTATAGGATATTTGATGGTTGAATGTGTTTTACATGAAAATTACATTAATGAACTAAATTATGGATGTCAGATAATTTAACCATTGAAATGAATTGATTTAATTCTAAATATACGTGAATTATTTGAAAAGGCCAAGTTAATTCTCATTTCAAATAATTGGTTGACGGTTAGAAGTCCAAGATATGAAGACAGTGCAAGACTGAGGATCTTCACATCGAATGGATGGCTACTGATGCCATTGATGGGAGTTGTTGCCCTGAAGGGGTTACAGCGGTGGTTGTCCGGACGTTCTTGTTGATCGTTCGGATGTGCGAGGGCCTCTCTCCTGTATTGGACATACGGGAGAGAAATAAGGTGCCTCCGGTTTCGTTCAGACCCAGAACGGACTTGTAAATAGATGTGTGTCTAACGTTGTAGATTGACAACGTGGCATGCGGAGATGCTATGATCAAGGCTTTTGTTGAAAAGCAGAGTCGTGGTTGATGATCAAAGCATGGCTTTAAATAGCTAGCTTTGTGTTTAGCGTTGATTCGCGAGCCTCACACCCCGGTAATGAACCAGAAACGGGAGAGGACTTCAGGTAGGACATGTGTTTCTTTCTAGCTAGGAGTGGTGTTTTGAGTTTTACACGCTCGGGCAATTTACTTATGTGGATGATGGATAGCGAGGCGCCTCGGTTATATCGGTCATTCCGGGGCCGATTGTTTGGTCGGGATATGACCAGTTTACGCCCCATAGGGCGGGGAAACGCAGTGTTTAGGTATTTTAATCCACTCCGTGTGGGCCGGTCTTGACAATCCAAGGCTTGCCTGTGCGCTTGCCTAAGACATGGTAGGCTAGATTGTCACGAAGCGGTAAGGACGATCCCTTGCCTTGTTTTATGATGGAAATCCAATTTCCAAATACGACACCGTGCGGTTTTGATTGTAAACCTATATATGACAATATGATATACGGTACCCATGCCATCTATGATTGATACTTATGACTGAAATTGTTTTTGAAACATATAAATACTATTAATAATATCAAATGCCTTCGTTTTATTCATATCAAGCATATTTTTGCCATTATAAGTTAAAACTCTATCCTCCGGTTGGCGTTGCATTGTGTGATGGGAACTGAGTCTTATAATGGCTTCATTTTTGTAAAAAGCATTGTGATGTTTAAATGATTCACTTGTTTTAAGCACTGGAAATCCAATGGAGTAACCCCTTCCGCGTTAGCGGCGTGGTCTGTGATTGGCCTTATCGTAAAGTTTAGTAGATTTCTCATACCAGTCCCATGACTGACTCGTAGTTTGTTTCACTTGCAAACTTAGGTGCCCTATTTTCTACGCGGGCAGCCTTGTATTCAGGTTTTAACAGGTTCTCTCTGGATAGCTATGGAGCTAAAGATGGATTCTATCACTTCTTTCTTTTCATGCTGTTCAACTCCTTTTGTACATGTTATGTTTTAATTCCGCTGTAGACATTTTACGTAAAGCTGAAACTGTATTTTATACTAAGTACGATCCTGTATACTATTTAATTCTGATGATTATTTTTTTCCAGTGTAATTTGATGTACATTATCTGGTGTATTTATATATTTCTGTCCTGCAGTTATTTGTTTATGTGTTATATTCCAAAGATTACCCTTTCCACCATGGAACGATGGTTTGGGGTCGTCACAACGTGCTATCAGAGCTTCGGTTAAGCTTAGTTCTGGAATATAACATATTAACGAACTCGTCAGAAATAGAACTAGTAGTGTTATCAGACGAACATACTCATTTCAGATAGGATCAGTAATATCCTATTGAAAAATCCTCATTAGAGATAGAATCAGTAGCATTCTAGAATGAGTGGTTCATTAGAGATAGGGTTAGTAATGCCCCAGAATGAGTGGAGAGTTATATGTTTATAAATTACGTATTTGTGATTATATATAATATGATCTTAGAAAATATGAATTTTGAATATATTAAAAAAGTATATGAATTAATTACTATATATTTGAAAAAGTAAAAAATAAATTGATTGTTGTTTGTGTTGTGTAATTGTTAGTTTAAATGGATAACATTGGAATAATAAAACCAATAAATGAATGGATGGTAAATTTATGCAAGTGAATAAAATATTGAACTGATTTAAAAATTGATTGGAATATATGCATGTACATTATATATGTTTGAATAGGTAAATGGATTCGCTGTTGAGTAAAGAATTTATCTGCGTGCCCGACAAATAGGTAAACCTTAATGAGTTGGATTCGCAATTTTATTTATTATATCAACTCCTGCGAATGCCATTGGATGCAGAGTGCTGGTTATTCTGTGTGAAATAATAAACGTCGCCATAGGATAATAACAATTAATTTTTAACTACATTACATGGCATACTTCTTGAAGATAGCTTACCCTATCATATACCACATAAGCATTTGGAGCTTATGCGACGAGGTTGAAGATTTACCATACGAGCGAGAGGCTTGTATGGCGATGACCATATTACAGGTTGAACGGAAGACTGACATGGACTATATAAAATGTAACGGTAAATTTCCATACTAATAAAAACCCCACACGGGTCTGAAGATGACAATAAACACGTCTCTCTAGTCATTAAGGCACAAAAACCATTTATAGGGTGACGAGAATTTATTCTTTGGAGTTATGATCTGTACACACTCCCCTATGGACAACGGAATATATCACCATAAATATGTGTATGCTTATTAGGATTTATTGGGTACCTAATACGGCCCAATAAATTTCCAAACCACTCCCCGTACAAAGGAGGTTATTGCGAAATTTTTCGAAAATTTAGGGTGTTAGCAAAATTTAGGAAGAATTTGAAAATTCTTAGAAAATGAAAAGTTGAAGAATGAAAGCCAAAACGAAAGTAGAGTTGGTTAGTTAAACAACTTTCAGCTTCGTTCCTTTTCGAGGACGAAAAGATTTCAAGTGGGGGAGATTGTAACAACTCGGAAAATCAGAACCAAATTAAAAATTTTAATTTGGCTATTTTTGTGAATTTTGAATATTTAAAATGAATTATTTTAAATAATAATCATAAGAAATTTATTTTGAATAAAATTAGAACATATATATTTATTTGAATCTACGTTGGAGTATAAATATTTATTTTAATTTTAAAAAGGAGTTGGAAATAGCGTGGTAGTTTGAAAATTTGAATTCGAACTTTGACTGACTGTACCGGGTGCAAAATAAAATGGATTTTAGTGAAACCAAAAATATATAAATCTGTTTAAGAATATCTTTCTAACGAATCTGAAAAATCAAAATTTCATAGCGGGAATCAAAAGTCATGGCCTAATGAATTTTCAGAAAGGTCGCTATATGGTTTATATAGCCCTTGAAAATAAACATTTTGCAAACAACCTCCGTTTTCGACGAAACCACTTTTGTTGGATCTGGAATATCAAATTATTGCTAGGTTTCAAATTCCATAATTTTTGGAGTTAATATGTGAGCGTGGCAAAGGAAAATGTGTTTGGTTAATTCCGGTCAATTTGGATCGACTAGAAAATGACCATTTTTCAAACGGTCTCCAAATTCGACAAAGTCAGTTTTGATGGGAACGTATCGTCCAAACATAGCAAGATTTATTTTTTCTAGAATTTTTGGGATCAGTATGTGGCCCCGACAAATTGAAATGTACGTTCAAATCAAATACTGAATGTTTTATATTTTTATTTGAAGAATAACTGACTGAAAAAGTTGAATGGCTTACGAAACATATCCCGTTTTGTTTGAAACGGGGGTAATTAGCTAGGGACAAGAGTCGTTGGGTTTGAATTGGAGTTTGTAAAAAGAAAGGGGTACTTTTGGAAATAAATAATTAAATATATATTATGGGCCAATCAAAATTCTCCACTTCATCTTCTCACTCCCCGACACCTCCTGATACACGAGGGAAAAGAACTCCCCCCTTATCTCCTTAAAAACTCACGATCCATTCAATGAAATTCATGGCCGCAGTTGAGTGATTTGTAGATCTCATCCATAGCTTTAAATCCATATAAGGTTTGCGATTTTTGGTGGCATATTCTGATCAAATCGCGCCGCGAAGATCCGGTCTTTGAACCACCGCCGTGGCTTTCTCAGACCACCGAAGTGGGCCCGGTTTCAGGCGCATGTTCGCCCCTCCTTACCCTTCGACGCTACATCGCCCGATAGTTCAACCGTTGCACGGATTGATCGCAAATTCCAAACCTAGTTTGGAACCTTTTCTGAGGTAACGGCCATTGTTGATTTAAAATAGTTTTAATACTTTAAAACTGTTGCAAACTTCTAAAAATCATATCTTTTTGCTATGTGGTTGAAATCCAGTGAAACAGGAAACATTGAACTCATGCGGACGTCTTCTACATTCCAGAAGAGACCAGAGAATTTTTGGAGCTTCCTACAATTTTTGAAGGAGCGAACCCAATGTGAGATTTATAAATTATAAATAATATGGAATGGCGATGTATAAATTATATAACCGATGTTTAAGTTAAATAAGCATTCTACACCTCATGTATAAGCGTTCTATAAATTATATGTGCGATGTATAAGTTATATATGCGTTGTAGAAATTATATGTGCGTTAAATGGAGTTGAAATGAAATGGAAATATATTTATATACATATATCTATATATATATATATACTCCCCTCGTCCACAGACCATGGACGATATATATTGGTTGTGATTGTTTGGATTTTGGTTGACGTGAAATTTGGTTGATAAATGCGAATGGTTGATAATTATAGTTTGTGGTAGAAACAAAACTGGAATTGTCTATGGAAAAATCCATTGTGATATGAAAATGAATCAAAATATTTAGATTATAAGGATAAGCCCCTTAGGGAACGCTGCGAGGCGTAAGGTAGAGCGAGGAGCCGTACTCGGGACAGTGCCGGTTTTAAACCCCCTGCCGTTATGCTGCTGAAATTTTCTGAAATATTCATGTATTTGATTTATATTCATGTGTTGAAATATATTCATGTGTTGGAGAAATATTCATATGACGAATAAATTGTTTGAATTAATAAAAATCACATTTCTATTATATATATGAATCGCTAAAAATAACCATGTTGAAATAAATTTTTTTAACAATAAAAATCACATTTTTATTATATATATGAATCGCTAAAAATAACCATGTTGTAATAAATTGTTTTCACAATAAAAATCACATTTTTAATATATATATGAATCGCTAAAAATAACCATGTTGAAATAAATTGTTTTAACAATAAAAATCACATTTTTATTATATATATGAATAGCTAAAAATAATCATGTTTGAAATAAATTGTTTTAACAATAAAAATCACATTTTTATTTATATATATATGAAGTGTTAAAAATAGTCATGTGTTGAAATGAATATTGGTTGGATAATAATATTATTTTTATCAAATCTGTGAAACGAAATTTGTTTGGAAATCGAAGAACAGATTATAATTATATTTTTATATATATGTGTATAATTATAATTAAAATAAAACGAATAATGATGCTGTAGTTTGTATTTTGAAATCGTAACTTTAAACGATTGTACCGGAAGATCTGACTATCGGATTTTTCTGAAACTGGAACCGTTTGGTCCGTTTTGAAAAGATCTTTCCAATGATATAAAATTTGTGAAGATCCAATGGTTAGATTTTCAGAGACGCGTAAATCAAATCTGAAGAAAAA
This sequence comes from Allium sativum, assembly GCA_030737875.1. Taxonomy (NCBI): domain Eukaryota; kingdom Viridiplantae; phylum Streptophyta; class Magnoliopsida; order Asparagales; family Amaryllidaceae; genus Allium; species Allium sativum. The sequence continues at coordinate 695,893,473 of CM060920.1, forward strand.
CAGCGCCATGGCCGCGTTATGGCTTGAAGCGTCATTTGAATAAATTGGCTATATTTAAATAAATAAAAATGGCGATAAATCGTTAATATTATAAATGATATGGAATGGAAATAAACTGAATTTACTCAGTTTATAGGATATTTGATGGTTGAATGTGTCTGAAGTGAAAATTACATTAATGAACTGAATTATGGATGTCAGATAACTTAACCATTGAAATGAATTGATTTAATTCTAAATATACGTGAATTATTTGAAAAGGCCGAGTTAATTCTCATTTCAAATAATTGGTCGACGGTTAGAAGTCGAAGATACGAAGACGGTGCAAGACCAAGGATCTTCACATCGAATGGATGGCTACTGATGCCTTTGATGGGAGTTGCTGCCCTGAAGGGGTTGTAGTGTTGGTTGTCCGGATGTACTTGTTGATCATTCGGATGTGCGAGAGCCTCTCTCCTGTATTGGACATACGGGAGAGGAATAAGGTGCCTCTGGTTTCGTTCAGACCCAGAACGGACTTGTAAATGGATGTGTGTCTGACGTTGTAGGTTGACAACGTGGCTTGCTGAGATGCTGTGATCAAGGCTTTGGTTGAAAAGAAGAGTCTTGTGATTGATGATTAAAGTATGGCTTTAAATAGCTAGCTTTGTGTTTAGCATTGATTCACGAGCCTCACACCCCGGTAATGAACCAGAAACGGGAGACGACTTCAGAGAGGACATGCGTTTCTTTCTAGCTAGAGGTAGTGTTTTGGGTTTTACATGCCCGGGCATTTAACTTATGTGGATGATGGATAGTGAGCCGTCTTGGTTATATCGGTCGTTCCAGGGCCGATAGTTTGGTCGGGATATGACCAGTTTACGCCTCATAGGGCGGGGAAACGCAGTGTTCAGGCATTTTAATCCACTCTGTGTGGACCGGCCCTGACGATCCAAGGCTTGCCTGCGCTCTTGCCTGAGACATGGTAGGCTAGATTGTCTCAAAGCAGTAAGGACGATCCCTTGCCTCGGTTCATGACGGAAATCCAATTTCCAAATACGACACCATGCGGTTTTGATCGTAAACCTATATATGGCAACATGATATATGGCACCTATGCCATCTATGATTGATACTTATTATTGAAATTGTTTATGAAACATATAAACACTGGTAATGAAATCAATTGCCTTTGTTTTATTCGTATCAAGCATATTTTGGCTATTATAAGGTAAAACTCTATCCTCTGGTTTGCGTTGCATGGTGTGATGTGAACTGAATCTTATAATGGCTTCATTCTTGTAAAAAGCATTGCGATGTTTAAATGATTCACTTGTTTTAAGCATTGGCAATCCAATGGAGTAAACTCGTTCCACGTTAGCGGCGTAGTCTGTGATTGGCCTTATCGTAAAGTAAGTTTAGTTGATTTCTCATACCAGTCCCATGACTGACCCGTAGTTTGTTTCACTTACAAACTCGGGTGCCTTATTTTCTACGAGGACAGCCTTGTATTCAGGTTTTAGCAGGCTCTCTCTGGATAGCTGTGGAGGTGAAGATGGATTTTATCACTTCTTTCTTTTGATGCTGTTCAGCTCCTGTTGTACATATTATGTTTTGATTCCGCTGTAGACATTTTATGTAAAGCTGAAACTGTATTTTGTACTAAGTATGATCCTGTATACTGTGTAACTCTGATGATTATTATTTTCCAGTGTAATTTGACGTACATTATCTGGTGTATTTATATATTTCTGTTCTGCTGTTATTTGTTTATGTGATATATTCCAAAGAATACCCTAGCCATCGTGGAATGGGAGTTTGGGGTCGTCACAACGGGCTTGCTGCTGTGAACTTTCACCATTTCCATGGGATTTAAACCATCCGATCTCCCTCCACAAGCCTCTAAACCCCGAGCCGAGATCACCACTGCCCTCCCTATCTCGAACTCCACACCCTCCGACCCAACATGTCCCCTCCGATCATCCATCTTCGATTCCGTTGAACCCATTCTTCGATGAACACAATAAAAAACACGATAGTTTTTATTTTCATAAAATCCTAGAAATTCATACTAGTGCTATCTCCCACCCTAAACCCAAATCTAACATCGAAAAACCGTATCATTGCTTTGATTTCAAGAACTCACCAACCCGAATCTAATGCTGAAACAAAGCAATGATTCAGAGATGTTTCAAATCATGTGAAACAGATATGGAATAAAGGAAATCATGCTAGGATTCATGTGTATACTTTTCTGGATTTATCGAATTTGTTTTGATTTTATATGGATTTTTAAACTTTCATTTTTACTGTTGGAATTTCTCCTGAGGAAACGATGCTTTGGTTTGACCAACGAAAAAAAAAATTAGGTTTATGAGGATGTTCGAACATTTATAGGAGAGGGAAACTTGTTTTAGAAGCTTCATAATAATTTGTTTTATTAATTTATATTTGATTTCTATTTGTATTCGGTGATTAAAAATTGCGATGATCGCGCATGATATCCAAAAATCATGAAAATGAGCATGCAGCTACAATTCGACATTACAGACCTAACGAAACTGGTTTTGTCAAATTCTGAGTCCGTTTGCTCACATAGTATATTTTTAAAGTCTGATTATTGACTATTTTTTCAGATTAAAATCCCGTATGACCACATACCGACACCAAAAATTACGAAAATTAAATCTAACAATAATTTAATATTCCAGATCTAACAAAATTAGTTTCATCGAAAATGGAGCTCGTTTGCAAAACTTTCTAGTTTTAAAGCTCTAAATAAACCCATTTAAATATTAATATATTTAAAAGTAATTAAATTAAATATTTATGAATAAATATTATCGTATATACTCACATAAAATATAATACAACTCCAAAATATTCCCATTTGAATTTATAACTCGACATTTCAAATCCAGATTAAATTAGTATTCAATTTATATTGAAAAATCCATTTATAATATAAATAAATTGTTATAAATTATAAAGGAATTCCATAGCGACTTTTTGAAAGGTTGATTTAATCATAAATCAAAATCTACATGATGAAATCCCAAATTTTCTCTTCCATTAGAAAAATATACTTCACCAGCTCCGAACGTTTCTTGTTTCACAGAAATCCGATTTAAAATGGATTCTGTATATTCGTTTGAAGTTCGAATCGCCAAATTACGAACAGCCACGCCATTTCGAGCTCGATTATAATTATATTATTATTTATACATTCTAACGTCATTTAAATAACATATTCATTAATATAATTCTACTCTAAACTAGATTAAATATTTTTAAATAATCCAATACACACAATATTGTGAATCCCACTATTTCCGACTATTTCAAAGTTATAATATATTATTATATTATAAATATTAATTAAATATTCATTTTTATTTAATTAAATAACCATTTAAATCTCTAAATCATTATTTAAATAATTAAATTAATTAATTATTATATTATAAAAATATGGGACGTTACATTCTTCCTCCATTAAAATAATTTCGTCCTCGAAATTGCTAAGGTAGAAACATACCCTATTGACTAGTTAAAAATTATTTGTTCACTTCTTAACTTCAGTTTCAACCAAACCAATTTATTTCAATGAAATACTTATTTATTCCTGCTAACGAAAATTTTCAAAAATTATGAAAATTTTCTAACACCTTAATTTTTCGAAAAAGTTCGCCAGTAGCTCCTTTGTACTGGTCAATCGGTACAACTACAACTCGCCTCTCTGGGCCTTCCCCAACCCAAAAGAAAACAAACAGCCAAGTGGCTTGCCGATTCGGCTCATTAATCTCATATTCATATAAAAATAAACTTGTACCTTTTTGTCGGGCATATCATTATATCATTTCCATCTGCTACCAATTTAGTAGATACCAATGCCTCCCCAATCAAACTCCAGTCAATTTGATCCTCAAACCTAATCATTCGCTTATACCCAAGTCTAATCCCATTCTGAACTCAAATTCCATTATCAATTTCAACTCTTAACTTACCAGTCCAATGTACTTAACCAAATTGAGTTGCATTCCTCAAAATTTGTTACCTAATTAACTTCTTTAATTAATTATCTTTATCTCGTAATTCATTTGGGGTTTTTATTTTAACAATCAGTCCATTTTAATTCAAAACTCTTTTTTTCCTAGGAATTTTTACACAATTTCGCTCTTCTAAAACCAGATATCTTTTTTCAGGATTCAAAACAACTTGCTTTCTCTAAACAATTCAACAAAACAAATCTTTGGTAGTAATCCATCACTTACTAACTCGAAAATGAACATTGATGATGTGGCCAGCATCATCAGAGTTATTTCCTAGCGACTGAAGTGAGTTCAATACTATATCACTTTCCAAAACCATCTTTAAACTCTTCCATTTTGAAATCAATTCAAAATATCCTTTACACTGCTTGAAAACATTTCCAAAATCGTCCAGGATTTTAAAATTGCCATATATTTAATCCAAATTCATTTATAACACTTTCCCAGCTTTTAGGAATTTTAATTCCAATTCTGATTTAAATTCGGTTTTAATTCATTTCGATTTCATAAATTTGACTTATATGAGTTCTAATTGGTTATATATATAACCATTTTATTTATATTCTTAGTCGATTATAATAACAACCAATATATTATAATCATTCCAAGATAAATCCTTTATATCAAAATATGATTTGGGCAAAATTATTTCAATTACCCTTCCCCCCAAAACATACTATGTTGGTTTATCGTCTTCAAGTGTTTAGAAACTCCTACTGATACAATGGATCAAACTGATCGACCTGAATTCATAAACAACTCAACCAATAAATCTCCACAATATAAAACAATCTTTATAAAATCTACAAATACGTTCTCTCGTATATATACACTCAACTCAATCTAGGGTATTACTAACCCCATCTCTACTGCGTTACGCCATAGAGCTAAGGCAATTACTTAACCTTCAGCTTTGATACCATTGTAACGACCTGGTTTTTCGCGATCCTGCTTATCGACGTAAACTCAATGTCGACTATCCAAGCATCAAAAATACCGTATAGTTAATGAAAGAACACAGAGGGCGAGGATAGATAAGATAGAAAATTAGAACAGAAGAAAAAGAAGAACATACAATATCATCAGAGTAACACGAATCTCACAGAGGAACGAATAAAATATAACATAACTTTGAAAGAAAATGAGTATATGTATACAATAACATTTATCAGAGTACAACACTTACAACACAGTGGAAATAAAAATTGCTATAAAATCCTGAAGCCTCCTGCTCCAAGCTCTCAGTATATCTGTAATACCTGACTACTTGACAGCCCATACAAAATTGGGCACCCAAGAGTTTAGGGAAAACAAAACAAAATTAACCCCGGGTCAGTCATGGGACTGGTATAAGTAAAACCATTTAAAATAGTTTGAGCAATTAAACGATATCTCATAAGACTACGCCATATAACGGAACGGGTTTTCCCTTATAAGAATCTACAATACTTATTCCAACATTCAAAAATCCTTTTGCAAGAAACAATGATCTTTTATATCAAAACTCTCTTGATATTATAACAGTGTCTATCAATCACAATATAATAATCATCTAGAAGAACGCTTTCATCTCACGTTCCACATGCATAATATATAATCAAAAATCTTGGGCGCTTATTGATTAATGAATTCCAACTGGCAAGGTATGGGACCACCTTCCGAAGTGTGTCTTTAGAAAGGAATACAACGGGTTCAAAAAGAACATCTTGTAACCCAGGCTAAACATGACCGGTCACTCATTTCGCTTGAATATACTGAATGTATTATCACCAATAGTTGGGATCAACAACCATTTCGCGAAAGGGACAGCATCGAAATAGATTATATAAGTAAATGGAATTTCTCTAGATCAGGTGAAAATACACCATAATTGGCAGTTAACCACTTAGCCATGCGACCTACCCGATTTTATACCATTTCCGGTTGTAAGGCTAGAGGCCATAACGTATCCTTTTATAAATTACATCTTCATTCACTTTGAATGTCACATTGTCAATATCGTCAAATCACAAATTGATTTCTCCAAACATACCATGGGTATACAGCTAAGAGAAACAAATTCCTCAGCCACCAGACGTAACTACGTTTGAAGAGATCAACTTACGCGATCCATTAGATATCCCCTGTCAGACATTCTTCCATATAAGTTGTCCTAGGACTGGATAAACCGAAGCCACTATTCTGTAGAAAGGACAGCCCTTGCATAACTCCATCTTCAGTTATCTTCATCATATTTGATCGCAACGCTAACGCCCATACAAAGTGGTTTTCAGATAATGAATCTGATCCCGGTCTCTCCGTATTGACGACGGAAAAATGGTTAAAAACTTTGATAGTCAGTGATTTAACTATCAAAGGAAAACATGTGTACAAACAACGGTCGTATTCCCAAAATGTGAATCTTACAGATCAATCATCATTTCACTTCCCAATTTCCCATTTATTGTTTCCATATATTCATAAATTCCTTATTTTCTAAAATTAGAAAATATACGTTGTTAGCTTTGGAAAACGTTTCCATTTCAGATTCACGCATCAATATCTTCCCACCTCTATCAGTCTCTAACTGTAAACTAGTAAGAGAACAACTTCCCAAGGATAAACCCGGAGGCCGAAACCAACATCAGATCGAAACCCAGAAAGCCATTCAACTCAACTAATTTCCAGTTAGTTTCTAATTTCAGTAATTCCATTTAAATTCCTAATTCAAACCCCAGATTCATTTATAACATTTTATTTGCAAAATAATAACTTAAATCCTTTATTTACATTAAATGTTAATAATATTTCTTCTTTGCAATCAAAAACAGTTTGATTTCGTATTCAAAAACAATATCCCAAATCCAATGTCTATTTATACTTCTAATTATAGAATTATTTAAATAAAATATAATTTTGTTCTTCTAACACTTATAATCCCATTTATAATTACCTTTATAAATGCTACTCAAATTCCATTTAAAATATCGGTGTTAAAACCGATTCCTACTTCTCTATATAAATTCAATCCTATATATTCTGTTTATCAAATGATAAATATTTTATTTAATTTATAAAACATTATTCATCAATTAATCTTCTCAGTCTATTTGTTAAAACGGATTTCTATTTAATATCCACTTTAAACAATCTTCTCATAATTCTTTTATATCTCGTCAAATATCCCTTTTATAATTCTATTTACTTTCTAAATAAATATTCCTTTTATATTCTATTTATTTTGTATATACATAATTCTTTTATACTTCTATTTATTTTCTATATAAATAATCCTTTTATACTTCTATTGATTTTATAAATATATTATTTTCAATTTACACTTTGAAAATTTCCTTTTCACATTCCGGTATTTCTTATGGTATTTAAAATACCAATTAACCAGACCAGTATCATCATAATCAATCACAGGTTTTATATCACATCATATATCACAATATATGAAAACAAACAATATTATATATATTGAGGAATCTGGTTGGATCCCTCTAACCTGTTTCAATGCATCATAGATGTTAAACAATATAAATAACATCGATTTCATTTCAATATGAAATATTCTGATAAACAGAACCATATTTGATTAACGATTTATATATATATATATATATATCGTTATCTACAATTTCAACCAATAAATCTGCAATTTAACCAAACAATCAACACACAGAAATCAATCATCATTTATCGACACTTGATTATATTTCTAATAATATAAACTGTACAAAGTTACTGAGATTTACTCACATTGGACGGTCATCGTTAAATAACGATAACTGTAGGTTGATTCAGGCAGAAAATTTATTTTGCTATAAATTGTAACGAGCTCTAGTTCACTCCGAATCAGTTCCATTGCATAGCCGTCGTCCATGCGACCCCAACAGATCTTGTTTCGCGGAATTCTGATCATGTATGCATAAGATATTGCATTAACTAATTCATATACTATTTAAATTAAACTATTTTAAATCATTTTATTATATTCGGCCCATACCCGTTACTTTCAGCCCATAACCACCATGAATAGTGTTGTCTTCCTCACAGTTAAAACAAGGGCTTGCTGTTGTGAATTTTCACCATTTCCATGGGATTTAAACCATCCGTTCTCCTTCCACAAGCCTATAAACCCCGAGCCGAGATCACCGCTGCCCTCTCCATCTCGAACTCCACACCCTCCGACCCAACACATGCCCTCTAATAACCCATCTCCGATTCCGTCGAACCCATTCTTCGACGAACACAGAAGAAAACACGATAGTTTTTATTTTCATAAAATCCCAGAAATTCATACTAGTTGCTATCTCCCATCCTAAACCCAAATCTAACTTCAAAAAACCGTATCATTGCTTTGATTTCAAGAACTCACCAACCCTAATCTAACGCTGAAATAACGCAACGATTCAGAGATGTTTCGAACCACGTGAAACAGACACGGAATCGAAGGAAATCGCGCCAGGAATTCATGTGTATACTTTTCTGGATGTATCAAATTTGTCTTTATTTTATATGGATTTTAAACTTTCATTATCACTGTTGGAATTTCTCATCAGGAAGCGGCGCTTTGGTTTGACCAAAGAGAAATGAAATTAGGTTTAGGAGGATGTTCGAATATTTATAGGAGAGGGAAACTTGTTTTAAAAGCTTCATAATAATTTATTTTATTAATTTATATTTGATTTCTATTTGTATTCGTTGATTAAAAATTGCTATGATCATGCATGATATCCAAAAATCACGAAAATGAGCATGCAGCTACAGTTCGACATTACGGAACCAGCGAAACTGGTTTCGTTGAATTCCGAGTCCGTTTTCTCACACAGCAAAGTCAAATTATTGACAATTTTTCAGATTAAAATCCCGTAAGGCCACATACTGAAACGACCCAAACTTCCCCGTAAAGGAAAGCCCGGATAGAATTGAGAACATGACAAATTAGAATGCAAACAGAAGAACATTTCATTGTTATTACAAAAATTTACATCAGAGCACAAGAATATATAGAGTATGAATAAATAATATACATTCCATAAATATTAGAGATTTACAAATTACAATTCTGCGAAAAATAATACAAAAACACAACTGAAAGGAATATACGGATACAGAGCTTTCCGAATATCATTCCAGTTGTAAACCAAGATCCTGTGAATATAAATCTGCAAAACCAAAACTACTAGCTTCCCGTATGGAAAATAGGGGCAACCGGAGTTTATGTTAAAACAATAAACTCCAGATCAATCAGGTGACTGGTGTGAGAACTAAAACAGTTATTTAAACCTTTACTTTAAAATAAAGAAAATCGAGGGACCACGCCGTATAACATGGAATGGGTTTCCTCCCAAGAATACTAGTGCATAGAATAAACAACGCAGTGCTTTTTTGAAAAATGAAGCTATTATAAGACCCAGGTCCCATCACATAATGCAATGCAAGCCGGAGGATAGGGTTTTCCCTTATAATAGCCAAACATGCTTGGTACGTTTAAACAAATCATTTGATACTATTGTAAGTGCATAGTGTATAAAACAACTTCAAATATAAATGTATCAACCATAAACGGCATGGGTACCATATATCATGTCGCCATACTAGTTCTACAATTAAAATTGCAAAGTCACATATTGGAAGTTGGATTTCCATCTGTGAACAAAGGTAAGGGATTGTCCTTACTGCTTCGAAACAATCTAGCCTACCATGTCCTAGGAACAGCCACAACTGCATCTTAGATACTCAGGGCCGGTCCACACGAAGGGGGTTAGAATGCCTGAACAATTTGTTTCCCCATCCTATGGGGCGTAAACTGGTCATATATCGACCAAACCATCCATCGGTACCGCAGTGACCGATATAACCGAGGCGCCTCGCTATCCATCATCCACATAAGTAAAATGTCAGGGTTTGCAAAACCCTGACACCACTCCTAGGTAGAAAGAAACGCATGTCCTCCCTATTGTCCTCTCCTGTTTGTGGTTCACGCCGGGGTGTGAGGCTCGCGAATTAACACTATACACAAAGCTATGTTATATTAAAGCCGTGCTTTGATCATGAACCACAAGACTCTGCTTTTCAATAGAAGCCTTGATTATTTGCATTTTAGCATGCCACACAGGCAATTCACGCTGTGCAACTCATGCCTATCAATTACATAGAATGAAATCCGCTGTCAGACCGACATCCATTTACAAGTTCATTCTGGGTCTGAACGAAATCGGAGGCACCTTATTCCTCGTCCCATATGTCCAATATAGGAGAGAGGTCCTCGCATATCCGGTCGATATCCAAGTATGTTTGGACGATCACCACTTATTACCTCGTCTTGGATGTACCGCCCAATCAAGACATTAGTAATCATCCAAAGGATGTGAAGACCTCCAGTCTTTAACCACCATCTTCATCGTCGACTCATCGCCGATTCAGTTATTCAGAATGGGATAAAGACGGTCTTTCTGAATAACTCGCGTGTATAATAAACAAGTGCTATAAAAACACAACATATACCTCATTCCAATTCTGGATATTCTTTTATTTAAATATTCATATCCTTTGGGAAAGGTTCCCATTAATTTTACAAAAGATAAATTCTTTAAATTTATTCTTTAATCTTCCTTTGGATGTAAATTCGAACCAAATTATGGTTTATCCAAACAAGTCGGGATTAGCGAACCTTGCAGAAGTAATAATTTGTTTAATTTCTCAATCCTAACCTATTCATCCCATGAAGCAAAACTGGTAATACTTCATATTTAACACTATGCTGTTATCGGTAAAATTAATTACCATTTCACGTTCAAATCTAATTAAAGATTTAACTTTCGCTTGGAACAAAACTGGTGATACGCCATTCTCAATCATTTCTTGAATTTGATAGTTTTAGTTATAAGATTCACATTTCAATCTAATTAAAAATTCAATAAAACTCTACTTAGTTTTAATCTTCCCGAAAATCAATATCAATGATTATATAACTTGGGAAATCATCTCCTATCTTTAACTAGGTTAAAGAACCAGTGTCATTTAAAACACGGTTCACGATAAACCCAAAATCCCATTCCATTTTATTCCAATTACTAAATATAACTGGAAATTCTAATAATATTAATTAAAAGATTTATTCTTTTCGCACGGGGTTTAAGAACAATGTTACTGAAGACCCCATCCCATCAGTCTCTAACTGTAAATTAGTAAGAGAACAATTCCCTAAGTACTAATCGCAAAGGCCGAAACCAACATCGGGTCAATAACCAGGAAACAATTCAACTTAGCTAATCTCGAGTTAATTTCTAATTTTCTTAACTCCATTGGGTTTAAGAATAGGATTATTAAAGATACCATTCACGACAAACCCAAAATTTCATTCCATTGTTAAACGGGTTAAAGAACAAGTGTTATTTAAAACACAGTTCACGATAAAACTAAAAACCAATTTCGATTTAATTCCAATTAGATGTTAATTAATTGGTAAACTTCATTAAATCTTAATAAAAAGATTTATATCTTTTCTCAATTGGGTTTAAGAACTGTGTTAATGAAGACACCATTCACGACAAACCCAAAATCCAATTTGATATTAAGTACAAGGCTCTGAATAGAAAATATATTGGCTTATATTCAATATCAACTTCTGAAACCAACAAATATCTTATTGGGAATAACGATATATATATATATATATCTTCCAAATTCTGCCACAATGTCCATATAATCATGGAATCCAATATCGAAATATTCCGAAGATAATTTCGATTCAAATCCATTCCAATTCATGGAAATTCTGGTTATTTATAAAAACATTTCAAACCCAATTTATTTATTTAAAAATATTGGATTTATAATTCTAGTTCATAACTAGTTCATTTCGATAAAAATATATTTTTATCTTTTCAAATATGGGATTTTTCATCTTTCCAAAGCATTTATTATTATTTTACACAAATTATTGATATTTTTAATAAATTTATCAAGGCCCGTACAGTCAATTTCCGTAAATGGCCATCGAACTGCACATACAACGACCTTTTCCAAATTTGATTTGGACATATTTCCAAATCCAACTGATAGATTCCAAATTTCTTGTATTCGTTAGAATGCTCTTTTCGATACGAACCCAATGGTTCCGGTTTTAGGAGAATCCGATGGTCGGATCTCCTGTAATATCAATTCGAAGTCAATGGTCGAAATTCGTGAACTGCCGCGGTGCGGCACATTCTATTCAGGCCATTTAATATATATATAATATATGTATATTATATATATATATTTCGTCGATTTCCTTTCAAAACGTATTTTATAAATCGTTTCAAAAAACGATTTAAACTTCCATTTCAATTTTAAATCGAAATTGAATATTCCATATCATAATAATATATAAATGATAATATTTTCAAAATATCAGATTTTGAAATCCATTCTTTTTCGATATTCATTATAAAAATGAATAAAATCGATATAAATATCGTTCACATCAAAATGACGTTAATCTAATCAGCACGACTTTATATATTTAAATATATTCGTGTCCATCCCAAATCGGACATCAAAATCAGATTTTTATCCATTACTAAATATTATCTTAAAATATTCGTTATTTTAAAATATTCATTCTTTCTGAACTAGAATTAGACACAGTCAATTACCATAAAATGTTATTTATATGGATTTCATACACACATGTACACAACAATAACTATACACAGTCAACCATCATCCAGAGTGCATTACACGACTGCATAAGCATTAAATATAAATAATTAACGCTTACAACAGTCTGTCAACCAATCGATTGACATACTATAAATATTGGGATTTGTGTATGTCCAATATCATCCCAATACCCGTGTGGGGTTTTTAAACAACAAACACAGATTATTATTTGTGCAGTTGGGCGATGTGTAAAATTTATCGTCCCAATCAATATCAGATAAATAAGTGTACATAAACAAACCATCCGGTTTGTAAATGAATATTTATTTTATTCATATACATGTTAAAAATTATATTTTTAATGAAAAAATATCTTATTCAATACATGAATATTTTGTTTTCCATTCCACATCACAAACCAAATCCACACAAACAAATCAATTCAAACACACAACCAAACAAGTCATCCATAATCTTTGGACGATGGGGAGCAATTCATATATGCAGTTATAAAATAAATAACTGTACAAAGAATTCAGTGAGAGAGTTCTCACCTTTGGTTTCCACTTCTCCATTCTTTATTTCCGAACGGTTTGGATTTGTTTCGCGTCCGTTCCATCGCCATCTGTTTCACACGATTTTTGTATTAAGAAATCACATTCTTATTTTAACTCTATATAGATAAAAATCACATTTTTAACACGCAGTTATATAATTAAAAATCACATTTTTTAATATAAAACCATTTTATAAAAAAAACCATATTTTTATATCGTTATCATATAAATAAAAATTACATCTTTATAACGATGTTTACATTATAAAGATCACATTTTTAATACCATGTACATAAAACTCATATTTTTACATCACTCTACTTATATAAAAATCTTACCTTTGTATAATTAAGAATCAAATATTTCCATATTTAAATTCAAATCTTTATCTTCTTGAAAACATTACAAAAATCATTTCTTTTCATTGTTAGAAAATAATTTCCTTTCATCTTTAAAAATCATAACTTTATACAATAAAAATTATAATTTCACATATTAAAATTCCTAACTTTTTATGATTAAAAGTCACAACTTTATGTAAATAAAATTTATAACTTTATATAAATAAAACTTATCAATCAAAGAATAATAAATTTAAATCACATCTTCTTCTAACTAGAGATTATATTTTTTTTATATAACTAAAGATTATATTTTTTTAATATACCTAAAGATTAATAATAAAAAAAACTAAAGATTAAATTCCCCGTATAACTAAAAATTTAAAATCAGCAAAACTAACCAATTTCAGTTGGAGGAGGGCCCACAAATCAGAACGGTAGTCTAAGGGGCAACGATGGGGCTGTGGTGGTATAGCGGTAGTGGGGGAGGCGTTGGCAGCGCTATGGGCCACACCATGGTCTGTTGTGGCGATTTATAGGGGATTGGGGGCCTTGGGTCCGGGTTTAGGGGAGGAGGGCGAGATGAGGAAGAGGGGGTTGTCGGGGGTGGAGGCGGCGGGGTTCCAACGAGGGCGGCGACCCAGGCGCGATGAGGGAGGGATCCGTCGTCCATCCGTCTCTTTCGCCTTTTTTTATTTCGTGTTTGACTTCTGTGAGGAGAGAGAGGAGGGAAAAGGCTTGGGCCTTATATAATAATATATATTTTTTAATTACTTTTAATTTTCAAAAGTTGTTTTTTCTTTCGAATCCCAAATCGGACCCAACGACTGTTGCCTCTAGCTAATTTCTCTCATTTCGAACCCACTGGGATATGTATCGTAAGCTAATTCGGCTGTTACGAACAGTTTCCGCTAAATTAAAAATATAAATCAATATATTTTAAATTCTAACGCACATTTCAATTTACCGGAGCCACATACGGACTCTGAAAATTCCAGAAAAATTATTTCTAGCTTCTTATTGATGATACGGTCCTAACAAAATTAATTTCGTCAAATTTGAAGACCATTTGAAAAATGGCCATTTTCCAGTCGATTAAATTCAACTGAAATTGGTCAAATGCGTTTAAATTCGCCACACTCATATATTGATCCCAAAAATTCTAAAAATTGGAATCTAGCAATAATTTGACATTCCAGATTCAAAAAAAGAGGTTTAGTCGAAAACGGAGGTAGTTTGCAAAATGGCTACTTTTAAGGGCTATATTTCCATAGCGAATATTCTGAATTTTCAACTGGGCATAACTTTTTAATCCCACTATGAAATTTGGATTTTTCAGATTCGTTGGAAAGATATTTTCAAATAGATTCAAATATTGTTGGTTTACCCAAAATCCGATTTACTTTGAATCCTATGCATTCATTTGAAGTTTGAAATCAAATTTTCAAACTATCGCGCCATTTTCAATTCAAGTTATAATTAAAATAAATATTTATATTCTAACTTCGATTTAAATAAAATTATATATTCTAATTCTATTCAAAATAAATTTCTAATCGCTATCATTTAAAATAATTCATTTTAAATATCCAGAATCCATTAAAATTGCTAAAATAAAAATTTTAAATTGGTTCTGATTTTCCGGGTTGTTACAATCTCACCCACTTAAAATCTTTTCGTCTTGGAAAAGGAATGAAGCTGAAAGTTGTTTAACCAAACAACACAACTTTCATTCGGGCTTTCGTTCTTCAACTTTTCAATTTCTAAAAAATTTATAATTTTTCAAAAATTTGTCTAATATCCTAAATTTTGAATTTTTTTGCCGTAACCTCCTTTGTACGGGGAGCATCGGGAAAATCCCCAAACCGCCACACAGGCTCTCTCATCTCAAAAGAAAAAGACAAAGCCAAGCGGCTAGCCAATTAGCTCATAAAATCATCCAAACCCAATAAATTAGTAAACATGTACCTATTTGTTAGGCATACAATTTTATTCCTCTTCTCTAGCCTCCTTGCTATGACCTGTTCAATATATATGCATGTACATGTATGCAATTTCAAACAATTTTCAATTCATTTTCATATTTGAATTGATTTTGCTACATTTCTTTTTTTGGTATTATTATTCCAACATTTTATATCCATCAAACTGATAATCATTCAATACAACCAGCAATCAATTAGTTGATTAAATTTTCAAATAAATAACTTTAATACATAATCAAAAATCAGGTTTTTGAGGCCAAATCACAACAAATAATCCTATGTAAGTTTTGGTTCTCGCACCAGTCTAATGGAAATATATAGAAATCCCACCTTCGAAACTCGAACATAAACTCTGATGGTGAGTTCTCAATCATCAGAATCATCTTCGGGCTGCTTGAGTGTGATTCTATATCTACCCAACATATTAAAACTTCGAATATGCGTTCATGATGCG
Organism: Allium sativum; assembly: GCA_030737875.1. Lineage (NCBI taxonomy): Eukaryota > Viridiplantae > Streptophyta > Magnoliopsida > Asparagales > Amaryllidaceae > Allium > Allium sativum. The sequence continues at coordinate 695,909,478 of CM060920.1, forward strand.
TACATGCAAAATCTGATATACTAGATTGTCCAAATTTTAAAATAAAATAATATACTCAAATACATATAATAAGCTTTAAATCTTCAAAACAAAATTTGTTTTCATTTTTATTTTGAATTTCACTCTCACACTCGTTCTAGGATACTAATGATCCTATCTATAACGAGCCATTCTCATTGTGTATTACTAATCCAATCTCTGATGAATTCGTTCGTAATGTTCTAATGTGTCGTGTTCTCGAGCTCTGTAAACCAAAGCTCTGATACCAACTGAAACGACCCAAACTTCCCCGTAAAGGAAAGCCCAGATTGAATTGAGAACATGACAAATCAGAACGCAAACAGAAGAACATTTCATTGTTATTACAACAATTTACATCAGATTACAAAAATTTACAGAGTATTAATATATAATATACATTCGATAAATATTGGAGATTTACAAATTACAATGCGGTGGAAAATAATACAAAAACACAACTGAAAGGAATATACGGATATAGAGCTTTCCGAATATCATTCCAGCTGTAAACCAGGATTCTTTGAATATAAATCTGCAAAACCAAAACTACTTGTTACCCGTGTAGAGAATAGGGGCACCCAGAGTTTAGGTTAAAACATCAAATTCCAAGTCTGTCATGTGACTGGTGTGAGAACTAAAACAGTTATTTAAACCTTTACTTTTAAAAAAAGTAAATCAAGGGACCATACCGTATAACATGGAACGGGTTTCCTCCCAAGAAAACCAGTGCATAGAATAAACAACTCAATGCTTTTTGGAAAAATGAAGCTATTATAAGACCCAAGTCCCATCACACAATGCAACGCAAGCCAGAGGATAGGGTTTTCCCTTATAATAGCCAAACATGGTTAGTACGTTTAAACAAATCATTTGATACTATTTCAAGTGCATAGTGTATAAAACAACTTCAAATATAAATGTATAAATGGCATGGGTACCATATATCATGTCGCCATACTAGTTCTATAATTAAAATCGCAAAGTCATGTATTGGAAGTTAGATTTCCATCAGTGAACCAAGGAAAGGGATCGTCCTTACCGCTTCAAGACAATCTAGCCTACCATGTCTTAGGAACAGCCGCAACTGCACCTTGGATCATCAGGGCCGGTCCATACGAAGTGGATTAAAATGCCTGAACAATACGTTTCCCTGCCCTATAGGGCATAAACTGGTCATATATCGACCAAACCATCCATCGTCACCGCAGTGACCGATATAACCGAGGCGCCTCGCCATCAATCATCCACATAAGTAAAAAGTCAGGGCTTGCAAAACCCTGACACCACTCCTAGCTAGAAAGAAACGCATGTCCTCTCTGATGTCATCTCCCATTTTTGGTTCACACCGGGGTGTGAGGCTCGCGAATTAATGCTATACACAAAGCTATGCTATATTAAAGTCGTGCTTTGATCATGAACCACAAGACTCTTCTTTTCAACAGAAGCTTTGATCATTTGCTTCTCAGCATGCCACAAAGGCAATTCACTCCGTGCAACTGGTGTCTATCAATCACACAGAATGAAATCCGATGTCCAACATGCATCCGTTTACAAGTTTGTTCTGGGTCTGAACGAAACCAGAGGCACCTTATTCCTCATCCCATATGTCCAATACAGGACAGAGGTCCTCACATATCTGGTCGATCTCCAAGTATGTCTGGACTATCACCACTTATTACCTCATCTTTGGTGTACTGCCCAATCAAGACATCAGTAATCATCCAAACGATGTGAAGACCTCCGATCTTAAACCACCATCTTTATCGTCGACTCATCGTCGATTCAGTTATTTAGAATGGGATAAACCCGATCTTTCTGAATAACTCGCGCATATAAATAACAAGTTCTATTAAAACACAAGTACACCTCATTCTGATTCTTAATATTCTTTTATTTAAATATTCATATCCTTTGGGAAAGGTTCCCATTAATTTTATCAAAGATAAATTATTTAAATTTATTCTTTAATCTTCCTTTGAATATCAATTCGAACTAAATTACGAATTATCCAAACTAATCGGGATTAGCGAACCTTACCGAAGTAATCATTTGTTTAATTTCTCAATCCCAACCTATTCATCGAATGAAGCAAAACTGGTAATACTTCATATCTAACACCACGGTGTTATCAGTAAAATTAATGACCATTTCACGTTTAAATCTAATTAAAGATTTAACTATCGCTTTGAGCTAAACTGGTGATACTCCATTCTCGATCATTTCTTGAATATGATAATTTATTTATCAGATTCACATTTCAATCTAATTAAAGATTCATTAAAAATCTACTTAGCTTTAATCTTCCCAAAAATCAATATTATGATTATATAACTTGGGAAATCATCTCATGTCTTTAATTGGGTTAAAGAACCAATGTCATTAAAAATATGGTTCACGATAAACCCAAAATCACATTCCATTTTATTCCAATTACTAAATACAACTGGAAATTCTAATAATCTTAATTAGAATATTTATTCTTTTCACACAGGGTTTAATAATAGTGTTACTAAAGACCCCATCTCATCAGTCTCTAACCGTAAATTAGTAAGAGAACAATTCCCTAAGTATTAATCCCGAAGGCCGAAACCAACATCAAATCAATTCTTAGGAAACCATTCAATTTAGCTAATCTCCAGTTAGTTTCTAATTTTCTTAACTCCATTGGGTTTAAGAAAAGTATTGTTGAAGATACCATTCATGACAAACCCTAAATCTCATTCCATTGTTAATCGCGTTAAAGAACAAGTGTTATTTAAAACACTGTTCACGATAAACCCAAAAACCAAGTTAATTTAATTCCAATTAGATGCTAATTAATTAGTAAACTTCATTAAATCTTAATAAAAATATTTATATCTTTTCTCAACTGGGTTTAAGAACAGTGTTAATGAAGACACCGTTCACGACAAACCCAAAATCCAATTTGATATTAAATACAAGACTCTGAATAGAAAATACATCGGTTTATATTCAATATCAAATTCTAAAGCAAACAAATATCGTACTGGGAATAACGATATATATATCTTCCGAATTCCTCCACAATGTCTGTATAATCACAGAATCTAGTATCGAAATATTCCGAAGATAATTTCGATTCAAATCCATTCCAATTAATATATTGGAAATTCTGGTTGTTTCTAAAACCAATTCAAACCCAATTTATTTATTTAAAAATATTGGATTTATAATTCTAGTTCATTTCGATAAAAATATATTTTTATCTTTTCAAATATGGGATTTTTCATCCCAATTCTTTCCAAATCATTTATTATGATTTTACACAAATTATTGATATTTTTAATAATTTTATCAAGGCCCGTACAGTCGATTTCCATAAATGGCCATTGAATTGTACTTACAGCGATCTTTTCCAAATTTGATTTGGACATAATTCCAAATCCAACCGATAGATTCCAAACTTCTTGTATTTGTTAGAATGCTCTTTTCGATACGAACCTAACGGTTCTGGTTTTAGGAGAATCCGATGGTCGAATCTCCCGTAATATCAATTCGATATCCATGGTTGAAATTCGTGAACTACCGCGGCGCGGCGCGTTCTATTCAGGCCATTTAATATATATAATATATTATATATATTTCGTCGATTTCCTTTCAAAACGTATTTTATAAATCATTTTAAATTCATTTCAAAAACGATTTCAACTTCCATTTCAATTTTAAATCAAAATTGAATATTCCATATCATTATAATATATAAATGATAATATTTTCAAATTATAAGATTTTGAAATCCTTTCCTTTTCAATATTCATTATAAAAATGAATAAAATCAATATAAATATCGTTCATGTCAAAGTGGCATTAATTTAATCAACATGGCTTTATATATTTAAATATATTTGTGTCCATCCCAAATCGGAGATCAAAATCAGATTTTGATCCATTACTGAATATTTTTTTAAAATATTCATTATTTTAAAATATTCGTTATTTTAAAATATTCATTCTTTCTGAACTGGAAACAGACATAGTCAATTACCATATAATGTTATTTATACGGATTTCATACACACATGTACACAACAATAACTATACACAGTCAACCATCATCCAGAGTGCATCACACAACTATATAAGCATTATATATAAATAATTAACACTTGTAATAGTCTGTCAACCAATCGATTAACATACAACTAACTACTGAGATTTTGTATGTCCAATATAATCCCAATACCCGTGTGGGGTTTTCAAACAACAAACACTGATTATTATTTGTGCAGTTGGGCGATGTGTAAAATTTATCATCCTAATCAATATCAGATAAATAAGTGTACATAAACAAACCGTCTGGTTTGTAAATGAATATTTATTCTATTAATATACACATTAAAAATTATATTTTTAACGATAAAATATTTTATTCAATACATGAATATTTTATTTTCCATTCCACATCACAAACCCAATCCACACAACCAAACAAGTCATCCATGGTCTGTGGATGATAGGGAGCAATTCATATATGCAGTTATAAAATAAATAACTGTACAAAGAATTCAATGAGAGAGTTCTCACCTTTGGTTTCCACGCCTCCATTCTTTATTTCTGAATGGTTTGGATTTGTTTCTCATCCGTTCCATCGCCATCTGTTTAACACGATTTTTGTATTAAGAAATCACATTCTTATTTTAACTCTATATAGATAAAAATCACATTTTTAACACGCAGTTATATAATTAAAAATCACATTTATATATAAAACCATTTTTATATAAAAAACCATATTTTTATATACTTATAATATATATATATATATATATATATCACATCTTTATAACGATGTTTACATTATAAAGATCACATTTTTAATACCATACATATATAAAAATCATATTTTTGCATTGCTCTACTTATATAAAATTTTTACCTTTGTATTATTAAGAATCAAATCTTTCCATATTTAAAAATCAAATCTTTTATATTAAAAAAAAATCAAATCTATCCATATTGAAAAATCAAACCTTTATCTTCTTGAAAACATTATAAAAATCATTACTTTTCGTTGTTAAAAAATCATTTCTTTTCATCGTTAAAAATCCTAACTTTATACAATAAAAATTATAATTTCATATACTAAAATTCCTAGCTTTTTATGATTAAAAGTCACCACTTTATGTAAATAAAATTTATATAACTTACATAAATAAAATTTATCAATCAAAGAATAATAAATTTAAATTATATCTTCTTCTAAATTATATCTGAAAAACTAAAGATTAAATTCCCTATACAACTAAAGATTTAAAATCAGCAAAACTAACCAATTTCAATTGGAGGAGGGCCCACAAATCAGAACGGCGGACGGAGGGGCAGCGATGGGGCTGTGGGGTGGTGCAGCGGTGGTGGGGGAGGCGATGGCGGCGCTAGGGGCCCCTCCGCGGTCTGTTGCGGCGATTTATGGGGTACTGGGGTCCTTGGGTTCGGGTTTGGGGGAGGAGAGAGGAGGAGGGCGAACAGAGGAAGGGGGTTGTCGAGGCTGGAGGCGGCGGGGTTCCGACGAGGGCGGCGACGCAGGATCGATGGGGGAGGGCTCCGTCTTCCATCCCTCGCTTTCCCTTTTTTTAAATTCGTGTTTGACTTCTATGAGGGGAGAGAGGAGGGAAAAGGCTTGGGCCTTATATATTAATATATACATTAATTACTTTTAATTTTCAAAAGTTGCCTTTTCTTTTAAATCAAAAATCGGACCCAACGACTGTCTCCTCTGGCTAATTACCCCCATTTCGAACCCACTGGGATATGTACCATAAGACAATTCGGCTGTTACGATTAGTTTCCGCTAAATTTAAAATATAAATCAATATATTTTAAATTCTAACGCACATTTCAATTTATCGGAGCCACATACGGATTCTAAAAATTCAAGAAAAATTATTTCTAGCTTCTTATTGGCCGTATAGTACTAACAAAACTAATTTAGTAAAATCTGAAGGCCGTTTGAAAAATGGTCATTTTCCAGTTGATTAAATTCAACTAAAATTGGTCAAATGCGTTTAAATTCGCCACGCTCATATATCGATCCCAAAAATTATGAAAATTGGAATCTAGCAATAATTTTACATTCCGGATCCAACAAAAGTGGTTTCGTCGAAAACGGAGGTCATTTGCAAAATGGCTATTTTTTAGGGCTACATTTCCATAGCGACTATTCTGAATTTTCAACTGGGCATAACTTTTTATTCCCGCTATGGAATTTGGATTTTTCAGATTCGTTGGATATTTTCAAACAGATTGAAATATTTTTGGTTTTACTAAAATCCAGTTTATTTTGAATCCTGCACATTCATTTGAAGTTTGAAATCGAATTTTCAAACTACCGCGCCATTATCAATTCAATTTATAATTAAAATAAATATTTATATTCTAACTTCGATTCAAATAAAATTATATGTTCTAATCTATTCAAAATAAATTTCTAGTCGTTATCATTTAAAATAATTCATTTTTAATATTCAAAATCCATTAAAATTGCCAAAATAAAATTTTTTAATAGGTTCTGATTTTCCGGATTGTTACACATACTGACTCCAAAAATTACGAAAATTGAAATCTAACAATAATTTAATATTTCGGATCCAACAAAATTAGTTTCGTCGAAAAGGAGCTCGTTTGCAAAACTGGCTATTTTTAAACCTCTACATAAACCCATTTAAATATTAATATATTTAAAAATAATTAAATTAAATATTTATAAATAAATATTATCGTATATATTCACATAGAATATAATACAACTCCAAAATATTCCTATCTGAATTTACAACTCGACATTTTGAATCCAGATTAAATCGTTATTCAATTTATATTGAAAAATCCGTTTATAATATAAATAAATCGTTATAATTTATAAAGGAATTCCATAGAGACTTTTCGAAAATTTGATTTGATCATAAATCAAATTCTACATGAGGAAATCCCAAATTTTCTCTTCCATTAGAAAAATATGCTTCACCAGCTCCGAACATATTTTGTGTCATAGAAATCCGATTTAAAATGGATTATGTATATTCGTTTAAAGTTCGAATCGCCAAATTACGAACTGCCGCGCCATTTCATTCTCGATTATAATTATATTATAATTTATACATTCTAACGTCGTTTAAATAATATATTCGTTAATATAATTGAACTCTAAGCTAGATCAAATATTTTTAAATAATCCAATGCACACAATATTGTGAATCCCACTATTTTCGACTATTTCGAAGTTATAATATATTATTATATTATAAATATTAATTAAATATTCATTTTTATTTAATTAAATAACTATTTAAATCTCTAAATCACTATTTAATTAATTAAATAAATTGATTGTTATTATACCGTAAAAATACAGGACGTTACATAAAGACACTATGGATGTTTGTAAAAAGGGGCCAGACATTTGACTTTATAGGAAATCTTTTCCATTGCATGGAGCCAGATGTTTGGCAAAAAGGGAAGATGTCTGAGGTGACTTATGGAGCTACTTTGATCTTTTAACCAAATATGTTGATTTATTAAGGTTCATGGGGCAATTTGAAAAATTGCCAAAGAAAGGTCCCCCTATATAAGCTATTTTTAAGACATAGATTATGGGATGCCATAAGGTTTACTCAATGTTTGTCCCCTAATAAATTAAAGGTTTTGGAAATCCAAATTATCTTCAATTCTTATCTCTACAAAATTAAATTCTTAGTAATTTTTTATCATTTTATTCATTGTCTTGCACTCTTCTGTTGGTATATATAATAAAGGCTATCTCTCAAAGTGGAAGTACACTAGAAAGACATTAGTGGAATCACTATAAATTGTTGTGTGATTTATTTTCATAATTTCTTTATTATTTCTCTTGTTTGGTAATTGTGATTGGTTATGGATTAGGTTGAGATTGTTTTGAGAACTTGATTGGTTATTTTGTGCTTTTACTATGATATCGTTTTCCACTATGCTTGGGGAGTTGATTTGAGCATTCTTAAGTAGAAATTCTCTACAACAATTAATATCAAAGCATTCGTATTAGTATATAGTTATAGAAATGGCGGAGTCAGATTCAAATAGTCCCTCAATATCTAGTCCAAGTGGTGTAGCTTCTTATGTATGTGGTTCGTATGTGGCTTCTGGATCACAATTGGTTATTGACAAGTGGAATGACGACAATGATTTTGAAAAATGGCAATGGAAGATCAAAGCATTTTTTAAGCGGAATCAAGCCCATTGGGTTGTGTTTGATATGTATTTATTGCCCATGGACATCTCATATGTGGAGAGAGAGAGGAAATGGAAGAGTGGGCATTCATTACACATCTACTTGCTATTGGGAAGAAGGTTACCTTAGAAATAATTTGTGGGATGACTGCTAAAAGAATTTGTAACATGTTGGAGGGATTATATATGAAGAAGTTACTTACCAATCATTTGACCTTGTTGCGAAAGTTCTTCACATATAAGATAATGGAAGGAACTTCTTTAAAGGTCCCCTTATATTCTGTTTGATGATTTGCTAATGAAGTCAAAGATAGTATATTTGAAAATTGAAGAAAGGCAGAAGGAAATGATAATATTGTGTTCGTTACTGGACCGTTATATGGGCTTCTCAAATAGTTTGATCTATGGATGGGAAATATTGACTCTTGATGATGTCAAAACCGGTTTTATCAGTGAGGAATTGTGATATCAAATGAAGGAGTTGAGTGATGGAAATAATGGTCCAGGAAATAGTCACGATTTGTTTTTGGAAAGGAAGAAATATGGTAAGGAGGGAAACTGGGAGAGTTCGAACTCAAAAAAGCCTGGTCGAGAGGAAAGTCGAAAGAAAAAATAGCAAGTGCTTTGTTTGTAAGAAACATGGACATTGGTAGAATGAGTGTCCAAACAAGGAGAAGGAGAAGAAGGAAGTAGCATCCTGATCAGTTGCAGTGGCGAGTGAAGTTGATGGGGGAGACTAGGATGTTATGTCGGCGGTAGCATCAAATGTTTCGGGTTGCTAGGGGGTCCTCGATTTGGAGGCATCATATCATATGATGCCAAATAGGAATAGTTTTTCTTCTTATGCTAAAAAGAAGGAAATTCAATTGTTATTGGGTAAAGTGCTATTCGTAAGTCACAGGGCAGTGATTCCGTGCAAATTCAAATATTTTATGGAGCGGTTCGAACTCTCACTAATGTGCACTATGTCCCGGGACTTTGAAAGTCACTTATCTTATTGGGACAACTGTGCTCTTTACGATGCAAGATCACTATTGAGAATGATAGGTCGTAGGTTTCAAAGGGTGTGCATATGGTCATGAAGGATGCTAGAATTCGTGGTGTTTAATTACTTCAAGGAATGACCGTATAAGGTGAAACTTGTGTGGGTATTGATAGTTCTTGCGGCTTAAATGTGACATTGTTGTGGCAATTGAGATTAGGTCATGTCTCAGATAAGAGTTTTGATATTCTTTATAGGAGGGAAATGATCAATGGAGATATTTTGCAATAAGTTATCACTACATCAAACCAACAATTTTGGCACATCAGGATGTGAAGATTTGATACAGACTAAAGCCGTATCAAATTTGATACAGTTCATAGCCGTATCAAATTTCATTTGCTACAGCTCCATTAATCCGCACCCCAGTCAATACTTAAAATCTAGTCGTAGATGGGAAATCGTTCGGATCAGTTAATTCAATATGGGCTTCGGCCGTATCAAACGTGCGCCCCGCTAAATGCTTCCTCCTATTTTGGTAAAATATTTTCCAGGCCGCCCATTTCTCTTTTCAGTTTCACGCTTCCTCAAAAAATAAAAACCCTAAAATTTAAAATTCCTCTTTCCAATCTGATTCTCGTTCTCCCTTCTTCTACTCCTTCCTTCTCCTTACGATAAATCTATGTTTATTCTTTTCTCCCTCCGTTTCTTTCTCTTCACGGAAGTAATCTTCGGACGACAAACGATCAGCTGATGGTGCGGATTGGGCGATGAGTATAGAGATCTGTGATTTTGTCAATCTTGACCCTAGGTATGGTTTCCATAGATTATTCCAGAATTTTCTTTACTGTTATATTCATTTTATGGTTAAGTAGTTATGGATTGCTTAACTTGGACTTTATGGTTGATTAATTGTATAATTTAGTTGTGGTGGTTGTTGAACTACACTGGAATTGTATTAAATCGTTTCTTTCTCATATCTTATTTGATAGGTAAATTTAAGCATGGTTGTTGCAATAATAATTGTATAATTCTAAAATAGGAAACTCTTAATAATTTTAGTTTAGCTGATAATTTAGCTTGATTGTAGTTGAAAAATAAAGTTTATAATTCACATTTTAAAAAAAGCAACTGAAATCAAAGTTTAATTGACGTTTATGTCAGAGAAATTGGTTTCATAATAGTATCCATGAACTTTTAGAAGGCATTTATAAGCTTTCGTCGTTATTAAGTAAAATGACGTTACAGAAACATGGACAAATATCTGTTATTCACCTGTTAAAAATATCATCGAGTTAAATGCTGATGCAAAAAAGTAAATATCTTCTTTAGTTTAACACAGCCATTGTTAGAAACTCCATAGTGCTGTACTAATATATAATGTTGACTGCAACATAAACTGCGAAAGAATCTAACATTTACATTGCATTCACAGTGAACGCTTTTGAATTTCTGTAAATAAATATCTGAACCGTCACCATTTCTCAAGTAGCATGAGATAAGTCCTTTGTTCAACTTTTAGCACTTAATTTAGCTTCAACAGTTTATATGTCCTCCTACATTCTACTAAGTTGCCTCTCAAATTAATCCTTGTATACTTGAGGTTCATATGTTTTTATTTTTACTTGATTATATCTAAAGACTATTACATGGATCATGCATGTAACATAGTAGTACTATTTTCTCAATAAGGTCCTCTATGGACTGTTTTCATCTTTCTGTTTATGTGCATCTTCATATGGTTCCCTTTTACAAAGTGGAGGAACAGATTTGGATGGGTCTAGTTGTATGCTTATTTATTGCTTGATCGATAAGCCAAAATAATAAAAATTCCATAAAACCAGTAACTAAAATAAGAACAGTCAACTATACATACATACATACGTACATCTTGCTATATGGTACCATAACAGTATTTCTTCTACTATTCTAGGTATGTTCCATCCTTCCAACCTCCAGCCTCTAAAGGTAGGGAGCTAGAAAAAAAAGGTATGCATAAATATTTTTATGTTGTTCTGATTCTCATTTATATTTATGCTTAATTTCAAAAGAGATTGCTTATATGACAATACTTTGTTGCATGGGAAATTGAAAGTGAAGCAAGTTTGTGTTTGTTGAATAATTGATAACTGCAATTATGCGTTATTCAGTTCAGCTTGACAAGTTTTTTTGTTATCATTGCCATGCATCGTGGAACGTAAATATTTTAATTTTAGTAGCTTGATGACTCTTTTAATCTGTCAAGAGTAATTGCGGCTTTTGGGCAACTGAGCAATAAGTAGGTAATCATGGCTCTACTAACTTTTAGAAATTTGTCGTGTGCTTCTAATCTGTCTTGTGCTTCTAATTTGTTACACGATTTTGATCAAATAGTTGTTTAGACACTTTTAGAAATTTTCCATTTGCCAAAATAAACTGGTAAATAAAAAAGCAATTTATTATGAAAAATTATCCACCTAAAATCGTACCTGCTGGAGCTTTCTTTTGGCTTGGTGATGTCAATTTTGCTGCAGAAGTAAATGTAAGCTTGCTTGCTTTGCCATATTCACAAATTCCTCTAGTGTGTGTTTTCATTATAGTTATATTATGAGAAATACTGATTCTAAAGTATTTTATTTTGCATCATGCAGTTAGAATGTTCATAAGATATTCTATTCATTTACACAGGTTCCCTTAACCTAGTTTGTTAATAAAACTTTGGGTTTTAGCCTAATAATTATGCTATTTAAATCAGGCAGATTAGCATGGAATAAAATTCTCAATGTTTTTACATAGTTCTTTGAAACCTTGATGTTTAAGGCCAAATTATACTATATTTCCCCCTTGATGTTTAAGGCTAAATTATACTATATTTCTCCTTCTTTAAATGATGGAAATATCCTTCGTAGTATGTGTAACAATAGCTTCTGCCTCATCTGGTCGAGACTGTGTCTTTAATCATATTTTCTTGATATTCTACCATGTTTATGTGAAGAATTTGCATCAGGATTTTGACATTATTAAATATTAGAATTAATAACAATAGCATTTTGATTATTCTCTGAAATATTCTCAATTTTTAATGTGTTTTTAGCAAGCACATAAGAGAATTTGCCTCTTGAAAGATGAGATGAATTTGCATTGCAACTTATATAAAGGGAAATTGATTCATTACTAGCTGGAATGGATGAGAAAGCTGGTAGAGAAATATGATTTGAGTTAAAGAATGGGGTTATTTTGTGATTTATCTGCATTTGTTTAACTTTTCACACCACAACCAAAATTATTTTGCAAAGATTAATCAAAAACTGTATTTATTTTGTTAGAGAAAGAAGTTGGGTTTGTAATATTAAGATATTCAAACTTGGACTGTAAATAAATGACATTTGTAATAACCCGGAAAATGTGAACCAATTTAAAATTTTTAAATTAGGTTATTACCAAAGAATTTGAATAATTGAAATAGCCTATTTCAATAAAATATAGAATTGGGTATAATATTGCAGTTTGAAATTTTGAATACAAACTTTGTCTGACTGTACCGGGTGGAAAATATAACGGATTTTAACGAAACTGAAAATATTTAAATCTGTTTATTAATACCTTTCTAACGAATCTGAAAAATCGAAATTTCATAACGGAAATCAAAAGTTATGACCAAATGAATTTTCAGAAAGGTCGCTATATAGTATATATAGCCCTTGAAAATTGAGATTTTGCATACGACCTCGGAATTCGACGAAACCACTTTTGTTGGGTCCGGGATATCAAATTATTGCTAAGTTTCAAATTTCATAATTTTTGAAGCTAGTATGTGAGCGGGGCAAAAGATAATGTGTTTGGTCAAATTCCGTTAAAATGGGTCGACCTAAAAATGGCCGTTTTTCAAACGAGCTCAGAATTCGACGAAACTGGTTTTGTTAGGACCGTATCGTCAAAACAAAGCTAGATTTATTTTTCTGGAATTTTTCGATTCAGTTTGTGGCCTTGGCAAATTGAAATGTACGTTTAAATTAAATATCGAGTGTTTTATATTTTAATTTGAAAAATAACTGACTGTAACAGTCGAAATGGCCAACGAAACAAATCCCATTGTGTCTGGAATGGGGGTATTTAGCTAGGGGCGATAGTCGTTGGGTTTAAAAAGGAGTCCGTTTGCAAAAACACTATTTAAAATTTCCTATAAAGCATGGACCAATAGGTATTTTTCTTTAAAAAAATAAAAATAAAAAAACCTAAAACCCTAGCCGCCAGAGAGGATTGGACGACGTAGGGTGCTCCAACCTTCACGTCCATTTAGCCGCCGCCTCAGGCGATTTCACCGCCACCGCCAGTTAAGACTTCCGACCGCCTTCGCCTCCTCTCCACATCCGACCAACCCACGACCCCTAACATCAACCATCGACGTCGGAATTCGACGAGAAAGGCGCGACCTTCAGATCGCCGCCGCGACGAGCACAGGTCGCCGAATCCTTCGCCACCACCGCCGATCTGGAGGTGGTTCGTAGCTCTTCGACGCAGCAAGGTCTGATCGAAGCATCAAGGTACGGATTGGCTGAAAATTTGAGACCTAGTTTCGAAGGTTTTAAAAACTTTACTGGTGTAAATTCTGAAATGAAAATAATACTTTTAAGTGTTGCAAAACTTTGAAAAATAATATCTTTTTCGTTCTTTAACGAAATTTGATGAAACAGGAGAAACCGAGACCGCAAGGAGGCTCTCTACATTCTAGAAGAAGCCGCGGATTTTTCTGACCTTCCTACGATTTTTAGCACTGCAATATCCAATGTGAGGAATCTAAACTATCTGTGTGAATGAAATCGCGTTGTATAAATTATATAAGCGAAGTGTAAATTATATACGCATTGTATACCTCATGTACATGTGTTGTATAAGTTATATTAGCGATGTATAAATTATACAAGCGTTGAATGAAACATATATGCTTTGAATTGTGATGAAATGCAAGTGAATTATTATATATATATATATATATATATATATATATATATATATACTCCCCTCGTCCACAAACCATGGACGATATTTATTGCTTGTGATTGACGTGATGTTATATGGTATGACGAATGGTTGGAAATAATTGTTTGTGGTTGATATTGGGGTTGAAAAATACCTTTATGGTTGAAAAATACCTTTGTGGTTGAAAAATACCCTATTGTGGTTGAAACAAAATAGAATAGGATTGTGGAATTGAAAATAAAACATGCCACCTGCGTGCGAACTAGATGCATGATCCCCATTGTCAAAAACCGCGAGGTTTTAAGGTAGAGCGAGGAGCCGTACTAGGGACGGTCCCGGTTTTAACTACCCTGCCGTTATGCTGCCGAAATTTTCTGAAATATTTATGTGTTAGAATAATTTTCATTCGTTGAAATAAATTACACAAACTATATCGAATATTCATGTGTTGAGTTGCAATTCATCCGTTGAGTTGAAATTCATGTGTTGAATATTATTTGAATTTAAACAAATGGCTTTAGCGATAAAAATCACATTTATATATATATATATATATATATATATATACACAAACTATATCGAATATTCATGTGTTGAGTTGCAATTCATCCGTTGAGTTGAAATTCATGTGTTGAATATTATTTGAATTTAAACAAATGGCTTTAGCGATAAAAATCACAAACACACACACACACATATATATATATATATATATATATATATATATATATACACAAACTATATAGAATATTCATGTGTTGAGTTGCAATTCATCCGTTGAGTTGAAATTCATGTGTTGAATATTATTTGAATTTAAACAAATGGCTTTAGCGATAAAAATCACATTTTTATATATATACAAACTATATAGAATATTCATGTGTTGAATTGCAATTCATTCGTTGAGTTGAAGTTCATGTGTTGAATGTTATCATCTCTTAAAAATAAAACGAATCGACAATGAAAACTATATTTTTATAGTGAATAAGAAGTGTTAAAAATACACATGTGTCGAATAAATATTTTTGATGATAAAAATATTCCTTTTATCATGTATACGCTTAGTTAAAAATACACACGTGTCGAATAAATATTTTTGATGATAAAAATATTCCTTTTATCATGTATACGCTTAGTTAAAAATATAAACGTGTCGAATAAATATTTTTGATGATAAAAATATTCCTTTTATCATGTATAGGCTTAGTTAAAAATACACATGTGTTGAAATAAATAATAGTTTGCTAGAAATATTATTATTAGCTTTGTTCTGCATATATATACATGTGATGAACAGGAAAAACGGATTAGCTGTAGAGTAAAGAATTATTTGCGTGCCCGTCAAATCGGTAAACCTTGATGAGTTGGCTGCGCAATTTTATTTATATATCAACTCCTGTGAATGCCATTGGATGCAGAGTGCTGGTTATTCTGTGTGAAATAATAAATAACGCCATAGGATAGTAACAATTAATTTTGAACTACACTACGTGACATACTTCTTGATGATAGACATACTTCATCATATTCCACATAAGCAACTGGAGCTTGTGTGATGAGGTGGAAGATTTACCATACAAGTAAGAGGTTTGTATGGCGATGACTATATATTACAGGTTGTTTTTGGCTCTGCACTGCTGCATAGAGTGCATTTTTGGCTCATGACGAGGCTGACTTCACAGAGATGACTTTGACATTTTCCGCCATTACTGTACTTATATTATGATTCCGCCACTGGCGATGCCGACTGATTTACTTTCCGTATTTCTCACTATATGTATATGTATTCCGCCTTCGGCGATGTAGACTGATACCCTTATTTTGTCTCACTACATGTATGTATTCCGCCTCTGGCGATGATGACTGATCACTTTCCTTTTATTTACTAAGTTATATCCCACGTTATGCTATTCTGATATTCCTACATGTTGTGATTCCGCTGTCATATCCATATAAAATTATTTTATTTTTTGTTTCTGCTATTATCTGTACTCTGCTATGATGATTAATGTGTTATTTCCTAATGATTATCCTTAATACCGCCCCTCGGATTTCGGGATCGTCACAACATTTTTATCATTTGTTATGTCAGCATTTACTAAACTTTAATTTATAAGTCCTGTCCACCTTCATGGTTTGTTGTTTATCAGGCTACAGTTTTTTTTTAATTTGATCATTGGATTAAAATTCTAATAATAAGCAGTTCAGTTTTTTCAACTGCCTTACTACTTTGGTTCTGAATCAAGACAGAGGATAATATTACAAGTTTTGTGCCCAATGCACAAGTAATTAGGAAAAATATTAGCAATACTATAACCGTGATTAGGCTTTATACCAATCAAAATGGCTAACATACCCAATCCTGGCAGGAAGCATAAAATGATCTGCACCAAGGCTTCGGTTCCAGTACAGATATTTGGAGCTGACAACATCGATGTAATCGACAACATTTCTTTTCAAAGGTGAAATGTCAAAGCTTTTCTGGTTATATAGGAACCTGATCATCCATGCAACACTAAATGGAAGAAAAAACACATGAGGTTTATTTGGATCCATCATTCTGAGTTTATTCCCCATCTCTGTAGTGAATATGAATCTACCTTCCATGGAGTATATACTTTTTACTGGACCATTGTGAAACAGTGGTGGTTCTCCTTCTTCATAGACATACACATGAAATAACTTTTCCATTTCCGGGTAACTCCTGTGAAAGGCATTAGCATTTCGATATATGGGACTTTGAGGAACATAATCCTTGTCAGCAGTAAGTGATATTTTAATTGAATATTCACTTTCTTGATTAATTTTATTTTCTCTTAAAGTACTCTATATTTTTTAATAAAATCTAACTTAAACTATGTTTTAACAAATAATTTATATTTCATATTGAACACTTTAACGGTCGATTTTCCCACCGTCATGCGCTAATACTAGTCTATTATAAGTTCTTTGATAAAACGGTTTTATCAAATTTTAGCCGGTATTTTTACTTTATTCAAGCATACCGCTATTATATTGTGCAAATACTTATTGTTTGGGTGCTCTATCAAAATTCTCCTTACAGCTGCCAAGTCGATTTGATGAATTGCCAGATGATTTTGATCCAAGTGGAAGGATCCCTGGATCATTTGATGATGGTGATCCCCAGACCACAAATTTGTATGTTGTGAATCTTGCACCATAGGTGAGATACTGTACTGCATTGTGTTATCAAGATTTACCTCAATTTTGCTTTATTGTAATTTCCATTTGTTGGTTATGATAGGTGGATGAAATGTTTCTCTTGCGTACTTTTGGAAGGTTTGGTCCCATTGCTAGCGTGAAAATAATGTGGCCTCACACTGAAGAGGGGCGCAGAAGGCAAAGATATTGTGGGTTTGTTGCATTCATGAATGGAGCTGATGGTCAGGCTACAAAAGACAAGATGCAAGGTTTGCTGCTCATACATCAGTTTTTATTGTAATAAATTGTGAACACATTGCACGAAGCCATGAGCCTTTTTTGACTAAACAAATGCAAGGTTTGGACCATATGGCATTCAAATGTATAGTTATATAGTTAACTTAGTGTATTTCAGTGATTGAAATTGGCAAATTATACAGCTAACTTGAAGTGTATTTCAAGGAATGAGATAGGGAAGCTATCTTTTACATATCATAAAGAGCTGTGAAAAAGCTTATATGAATTTTATTTTTTATTTTTTGGTCGGGGGTGTTCGGATGGGATGATCTCTTCCCTTGTGATTTGTGCCTAATTCCTATTAGTGCTAGTTATTGGAAAATAATGTCGAGCAACACTTGGATGAAAACAATTCTCCATCACGTTGACAGTTTAATCACAATTCAATATTTTCAGGTGTCATAGTATATGAATATGAGTTGAAGACCGGGTGGGGTAAATCTGTATCACTACCATCTCAGGCTTTGCCTGCTCCAACACCAGGGCACATGGGTATCAGAAATAAAGAGATATGTTTTTCTTCTTTTTGTTTATTTGACAGTTTTCCAGTGCTTGGTAATTGCTGACCCCATCCATTCCTTGTGATTAATGTTATGGCGATGCTGCTACAGTTATAGGAAAGAAAATCATTGTGTTTGTGCTGCAAATATTTTTACCTTTTTATGCAATATTAATAAATATCATTCATTAATTATCATAAATGATTGGCAGGTTAATACCGTCATTTTATCCGGTCCTGATGGTCCTCAAGTAGCATCCGTGACTAATCAAAGCTCTGAATTGGTAATTCAATCAAGACGTCAGTTTATTTTGATTGTAATGTCGTACAGTCTTCATATATTTCTTAACTCGTGGAGTATGTAATTTGCTTACAGCAGTATTAACATGTCATACTTAAATGTTATATCATCTAGGTGCTTACGCCAAATGTTCCCAACATATTAGTCTCTCCACCTGAACACAAACATATGAGACATGTCATTGACACAATGGCCCTCATGTTCTTGATGGTGGATGTGCCTTTGAACACGCTATTATGGAGAAAGGTCGTGGAAACCCTATGTATAACTTTTTATTTGATCTTGGATCCAAAGATCATACATACTATGACTGGGGACTCTATTCTTTTGCCTAGGCACGCTCTTTCAGCATTCTCCAATAATTTTAGTCTTATATATACTGAATTGCATGCAATAGGCTAAACGTCTGTATATGTTGCAAATAAAAACTTGATTGCCTTCTAGAAACTACTATACACTGATGTAACCTTTTAAGATAACGGGCTTCTATTATTTGGCTGATATTGTATGAACTGCTAGCAATTCTGTTATACATCTGTTTGTGTATTTCCTTGGCTCCTTGTTTATTTTCTTCTGCAGAAAATGTATATCTTCTGAAGAGATAATTTGTTTTGGTCATTTTGCCTGTACATGTAATATAATGGTTCTTTGTAACGAATAAATAAAATTCGCACAGAATTCCAGGCATACAAAATTAGATGTTAATATCCCCAGAACTTTCCATGTGGGTATTATCCACATATGTCATATTTTGTTCAATGTAAATAGCATGAATGGACAGTTCAATAATTTGCTGTTTAAGTGTCTTCTTTATTGAAATTTCTATTTGTTGGTTATGATAGGTGGATGAAATGTTTCTAACTGACAAAAAGGCATAACCCATAACATTTGCAATCTTGCACAAAAACCAGTCTATGCTCAAGGTGGAACCATTGCTTTTTGGTCAATATAAATTTCAGTGGTTACCTTTGATCTTTTGTAACGGGTTGGTTATCGTTGCCATCATCTGGCATTATCAGGGGATTTGACTTTGGTGTAGACAAATTTCAGTGTTTCCATTTCCATAAATTTTTCCATGTAATGGGCATTAATTTTCATTCTGTAATGTTGTAGGCAAATGCTCGTTGTAAGGTTTTGCAAACAAATTATGTAAGCTGAGTTTGTGAATGACTAGTCTTGTTACAATATTGTGTGATGATGAAAGTATAATTGATGTATGCCAACAAATTGTGAATTTTTTTATTTAAAATTTGATACAGCCATGAGCCTATCAAATTATCAATTTGATACGGTTAGGCCGTATCAAATTATCAGGACGTATCAAATTGATAATTTGATACGGTTTAAAGCCGTATCAAATTGATATTGATAACTTAATACGGTCTAAGGCTGTATCAAATAAATGCATTTGATACGGCTTTAGGCCGTATCAAATTGACAAAGACGCCATTTTTTGATACGGCCCAAACACTGCCAAATCGATTTAGATATGGCCATGAGCACTTCCAAATTGGCATTTCTGATGTAGTGTATAGTTTTACAAGGTTTGTCTCATAGGAAAGCAAACAATGATATCATTCGGTGGAGAAAAACATGATTCGAGAGGAATTCCTGAATATGTTCACACAAATGTTTGATGATCAACACCAATAACAACTCTAGAAGGAGCCATATTTCATGTTTCTTTTATGAATGACTATTCAAAAAGAGTTTGGCGTACGTAATGAACGCTAAGTCGGAGGCATTTGAGCAAATTTAAGGAATTGAAGGCTCTTATTGAGAATGAGGGTGTGATGTCTTTGAAGATACTTAGGTCTGACAATGGCAAAAAGTATGTTTCTGGAGAGTTTTTAAATTTTACAAGCATTATAGTATTCAAAGGCCTTTTACAACAACTGGAGATCCGTAATCTAATGGAGTAGGGAAAAGAGTGAACCGAACTCCACTGGAGAAATCTTGGTGCTTGAGATTTAAATCGGGTTTGTCTAAGGGGTTCTAGGATAAAGCCTTTTCAAACATAGTGCATATTATTAGTCAAGTCCTGTGCTTGGTTATTGATAACAAAATTACAGAGGAAGTGTGGAAGGTAAAGAGCACTGACTTGAGATATCTCCTTGGTTGACAGTCCAGATAATGTGCATGATCTAGGGAACGATAAGCTTGAGGCTAGAGCTTTCAAGAGAATTTTGCTTGGTCGTACGGACAACATAAAAGGATATAAGATTTGAATATGAAAACAAAGAAGGTTGTGAATTCTCATAATTCCACTTTTGATAGTCGGTTTTGTTCAAGGAGAATGGAAGATTGTCAGATGTTCAAGATTTGGCTCATGGAAAACCAAAGGATAAGGAAATTATTCCCACTTTCAGGCCTAGGAGTAGAGTAGTTAATGATATTTGTAAGGATGTATCATTTGATAGTATATCACAAAGTCCACATGGTTCCTCTAGCGATGCTGGTGATGTACACAAAAATTGAGAAGATTCAATTCAATTTGGAGTTAAAGGAAGACCGGGTGACAGAATTGTATTCGGGTTGGTCGACATGCAATAAGACCACCCAAGAGATATGGTGATTGGAAATATCTTAGCTTTTGTGATAATTAGGACTATGCTTTTAATGTTTTCCAAGATGAGCCGATGGACCTTGATGACATCATGGATTTGAGTGATAGCTTGAAGTGGATTTGTGTCATGGAGGAAGAGATGCAAACTTTGATGAAGAACCAAACTTGGGAGTTGGTTTCACTTCCTAATGGAAACTGTGCTATTAGGTTCAAATGGATATATGAAGTGAAGGATGATGGAAGATACAAAACTATGCTAGCGGCAAAGGGGTTTGCATAAATGAAGTGGAAGGAGTATGATGAAAGTTTTGCAGGGGTTGTGAGACATACTTCTATCTGAATATTACTTTACCATAGTTGCTATTCAAGACTTAGAGTTGGAGAAACTTGACGTGAAAATTTCCATCCTACATGATTACTTAGATGAAGACATTTACATGAAGCAATCATAATGGTTTGTGGTAGATGGTTAGCCACATTTGATTTCCAAGTTAAAGAAATAACTATATAGCATGAAGTAATCGCCTAAGAAATGATACAAGAGATTTGATCATTTTATGCTGGAAAATGAATTTAATAGTAGTATCAAGGATGCTTGTGTTTATTTCAAGAAGTTTAAAAATTATCGTTGGGTGTATTTACTCCGGTACGTGGACGACATGCTAATAGTTTTTAAGGATATAAATGAAATCAATAAGTTAAAACTGAGTTTAAAATCGAAATGAAGGATCTTGGAGAAGCAAGGAGAATTTGGGGTATGGAAATTGTTTAGTAGAGCAATATCATTATGTTCTTTTTGAGTTAACTTCAACTCGAAAACATATCTGCCTCATTATCATTTGTATCTACTTTGATCACCCAACAGGGATCAAAAGCATGGAGAATGCAAAGATGTTAAATAAAATTTTACCTTTACATATAAAGCTTTTGAGTAAAGGATCACCTATCGAGGAGAAAGACATGGTTTATATGGCAAAATTGCCAAATGCTTGTACGATTGAAAGTTTGATGTATGTCATGGTAAGCACAAATCTGATATTGTAGATGTTGTCGTGATGGTTAGCCGTTATATGGTTAATTAGAGGAGATTACGTTGGAAAATCGTGAAGGCTATTTTTAGATACTTGAACGGTACAACATCTCATGGTCCGGTTTTTTAGGGTAGTATGGAGAAAAAACGCAAGTTAGGTGGTTATTGTGATCCAGACTATGCCGATAATAAAGAACAAAGAAAGTAAACTTCTGGATAAGTCTTCGCTCTAAGTGGTACTGCCACAAGTTGGAGATCATGATTGCAAACCATAGTTCTTTATCCATTACGAAGGCAAAATTGATAACCACGGTGGGAGCGGCAAAGGAGGCACTGTATTTGAAACGATTATTATGTGACTTAGGCTTTGAACATGATAGTGTCCATGTTCAATGTGGTAGTGAATATGTTGTTTATCTGGTGGAGAATTTGCCTTTTAGCTCTCGAACATAGCATATTGAAGTGAGAGAGTCATTTCTACTAGCCATTGATGAAGACAAGTAAGTATGTCTTCAAAATGTAGATACAAATGATAATGCAGCATATATGTTTAGTAAAGCAATACCAATTGGTAAGTTCGAGCATTCCTTGAACTTAGTTCACTTAGAGGAGTGCTAAGTGCCATAGGGTGACACTATTGAGGGAGAAGCTTGGTTAAAATGATGAGGATATCAGTGAGAGTTGGAATTCTATTTTCTAGGTAAGTACTCGCTTACAGCCCCGAGTACGTTTGTCTAATGGTGAGACTGGTTTTTGTAGTTGGGTTCTTTCCACACTTCATTGATGGGTGGGGCTTTGACTGAACTTGTTGATGGAGTGCAATGGACATTGTCCACGCCGAAGCTCATTGATAAAACATTCAAGCTGTTTGGTAGTGGTAGAGGATGGTTTGGTACCATTTGCTAAGATGTTGGAGATGGATACAGTGTCGAGGTGGAGTCTTTAATTTGGCGAAACTATATGTTAGAATTGAAGTGGTTGGATTCAGATTCATAATGGAGAAGGCGGTTGGCTGATCAGAGCTCATAGAAGAAAGTTACATGTGAAAAGGTGGAGGGAGCTTTAGCGGAAAGGGTGCCAGACGTCTGACCATGCAGTACTTGCAACCAGAGAGTTGAGCCAGATGTCTGATGTAACACCCCCTTCTCTAAGGCCAGAAGCTAAACTCTATAGATACTATAGTTGTCTTTACTTTCAGTTTTCGAAGATAGAAAATCGAATGCTAATCAATCTCAACATCAGTTAACACCGAAGTATTTTTTTTCACAAATCGTTCATTGATACAAATAATTCATTTCAGATAACTCTTCGTATAAACTTGTTTAGATAAATTATAAATAACACTGATAACGACATATGAAGATGCCCTATTGGGTAATCAAAGTAAATATAAAGGAATTCGTAAAACATGTTGATAAATCCGTTAATATATACAGTGGACTGAACAAAACAAAAAAAAGACATAGCAGAACTCAGACATTGGTATTGTCCCTGCTCACCTATGGAAGCTCATTCATAGACAATACCTGAAAGACCTTAACTCTCAAATTACTCAACTGAGCATCAGAGAGTTTAAAGGGAAAAATAATATAAACTACGGGTCAATCAAAAAGACTGGTACAAAGAATAACTTGTTTACCCGACACCTCGATATCTAGCGAGATCAAGCCACATAGGGAAACGGGTTTCCCTCTTGTTAGATTCATACTAGGAAACCATACAAAACCTACACCCTTGCGCTACACTGGTTCATTCAATTATTATAAAAACACATAAACACATATGACAACCATCACAATATTTATCATGCAGAACAAAATGGATTCCCAACATCAATTTTACTTCTTTTCTATGCTTTTGCAAATAACTGCTTTGCTGGGAAACAAAGCCAAAACCCCCCACTAACACAAAACCAAAGGCTCATGCCTACTTCTCCATAACGAACAAAGAAAAAGATTCATTTAACATTATTAACATTTTATTTTATCTAGAGAATTCTAGTTTCCATCCATCGGACCCTCCCAATATTCCCTATACAAATGCAATGTCCAAACAATGGTTACTACCAGCCCCTAAGCATTTCTAGTTTTTCTTGTCAAAATCCAACTTCCACTACAATTTATATGACATCTGTGTCACCTTCAATCTCCATTGGCTCCCGTAATGATGCCGAAGTTCATATTCAAGCTCTTCTTAAAGGGATGACCCTTCCAGCTTTGCTTCTTTACAACCATCTATGCTTTAGTTTCCCACAATGACGACAAGCAAAATAGAAGAGGAAAATCTATTCCTTCACTTAGAAAAAATTTAGATAAAAGTATCGTTGACGAGATCACCGACGCCGATAGCCATTGCGGCAGAGCCTTAAAACATTTTATTTAGAAAAAGGTTCCTTAATGGCCCCTTCATTGCCTAAGGAACTAGTTTATGGGAAATCGGTCTTGCAAAGGCGTGTTAGCGCAAGCAACGACTTCAAGGGTTTTAAAAAGGTTGCGAAAGCATAGGCTTCGGAAGGAAGCCCTGTAACACCCCGTAATTTTATAACATTAAAATTCACAAATTAAAGTATACTTAATTTTTAGAAAAGAATTAAGTGAAATGGCTTGCGTAGAGAAATATATATATATATATATATTGATATATATATAAAAATTAAAAAATAAATAAATAAATATGCGAAAAAGTTCAAAACAACGAATTGGGAGGGGGAATAACCGAACCGGCCCATTTTTGAGGTCGACCCAAGCTTCGCTGGGTCGACTAGGGGTTAATCCGGGGTGTTTGGCTGTCAACCCGTAGCCTGATTCGCTCAAATGCAGATTTTGCATTTGATTGGTTCTCATGGTTCAGGGTTAATCTAATGGTCCTAAATAACTTCCTACACCTATAAATACATCCTAATGCTAACCCTAAACCTAATTAAAATAGAACAGTTACCATCATACCATCGCCATGGAAATCAATGGAGCCGCCGCCAACTAAGAAAGAAGAAAAGCAAATTCAATTCTAATTCTCTCAACCCTAAAGCAAAGCAAAACTCTCTCTTTTCTTCTCTAAATTGTGAGTATGATGATCTTAACAAGATTATTATAATTTTAATTAGGTTGAGTTATGAATGGATTATGAGTAGATGATGTGAATTATCATATATGTTGTTGTAAACCCCTTTTGCTATCATGTATATTGTAAATCCAATGTTATGTGATGATGATATCTTATATGTTGTAAATCATGCTATGATGTTATGTATGTTGAAAGTTTCCATGCTAAGTTGTGATGAATCATACTTGTTAAAAAGGCCATGATGTTACCATCTATGCTAGTTAGTTCATATTAATTAAATCATCATGTTTGGGTTATGTTAATCTATATGACAAGTCACATATGCAAGTTAGATTGATTAGAAAAGTTATGAACATATACCAAGACATCTATTATGACATCTAGAATTATGCTATGACATATGTGATATCCTATGCTAGTTCACACCGTCATTATGTTGCCTAAGAACCCCATACGCAAGTTTATGTATAGATTTGGGCTATGATCATATCATGTAAATTGAGACATTTAACAAGTTGACACCTTTTGATCCTTAACATGTGTGGTTTATGCAAGTTTCACCCCTATTATGATTAGATTTATTTTAATTGTCTATATGTTGTGTTAATTTATCTTTGTGTTAGGTGTTAGGCTATACAAGTCTAGCCTATATTATGCGTTGAATAAGCGAACGTATAAACATGGCGTAGGGGTATATTAAGGATTTAATATTAAAAAGTTGGGGTGCAATTGATATGATTTTGCATGCCATAAGTGGATGGCCATAATTGAGTCAATTATGGACATCACAAAAAGTTGACTTAATTAATAATTTGAATAGGGAATAATTAAAACTGGGGTAAAAGATTTTAAGTGTTAATCAGTGCTTAGGACACGAGGTTGGACTCGTTTGTGACGTAAACCTGCCCAGACCCGCCCGGCAAATCCAGTGGTCACAAATGTCAGCCCAATGTGAGAGGTCCTAGACCTAAACTAAAGCATAACTATTGTAAAGACACGAGGTTAGACTCTTTTATGGTGTAAGACTGCCCGGACCCGCCCAGCAAATCCAGCTGCCATAAATGCCAGTCTAATGTGAGAGGTCTTTATGAGGTTATGGCCTGAATGAATTAAGAAATACTTAACCAGATAAACATGTAAGGTGGGACATGAGGGTTAAGTAGGTGCCTTGGGTGGCATGAGGAATCTAGGGGGTGCCCTTAGTGGCATGTGAAATACGATTAGTAAGACTTAACCAAACACACATGTAAATGAACATGACTAAGAGGGTTAAGTGGGATATACTAGTGACAAGCTTAGGTGGGTAGCTTGTGGGGGCCCATTTCGACCAGTATCCCAAACGTATCTTTGTGGGCTCGACCCAAGTCGAGGACGGGACACGCATGCTGGGTTCGACTGTAAGAGGCCAAAACGGGGAGCGGTGGCAACGCTAGTACAACGGGTTTCGTATGCGTGTGTGGACCCAGGCTGGTAGGTAAGACGTTGTTCCATCGTGTAGGTATAAGCCGTGCATTCTCAAGTTGTATCGGGTTGCCACTTTAGGGGAGTGATACACCCCACTGTGGGGCCAGCACGGGTATCTACGAGTAGTGAGCCGATCGAAAGTGGGTAGTGGGGTACACCTAGTGAAGATAGGGGCAGACGGCACTTATGTAGTCAGCTAGGGGTACGTAAGGCTATTTATAAAGTTTCTGTGTGAAGCAAGTGGGATCAAACAATAGGGTGACTGGTGTGGTGTAGTGTAGTAATGTGTGGTGCAGTGTAGTAATGTGCGATGCAGTGTAGTAATCATTCGTTAGTAATTAGGTGTGCCTTTACCGTTATCTTTAACGTTATCTTAAACGCTCTCTTTATCTTCCTAAGAGTTCATAGACATTTACTTGTCTTCCAGCTTATGCCTTAGTTTGATAATAGTATTGTTAGAATTATCATACTCGCCAGACTTTATGTCTGACCCCCTCTATTTCTATCCTTTCCCCCCTCCAGGTCCTCAGGTTGGGCCCAGCTCCAGTGGAGTTTGATTGAATTGCTTCATCTCTCTTTGGAAAGCTTGGACCATTGAAGTAAAGTCTAGCTTGTTATCTTTTTAATGGCTATTTATGTAATGGGATTATGTATTTTATTTTTATGAAGATGGATATTGTACTTGGTTATGATCTATGGTTTTATGATGTAACAAACATGTTTAATTTCCGCTGCAATAAAATGAAGTTTTAGATTTCCAAGTACTATTTATTATCTGTCTTATTGTAATTTTTCTGTTCTATATTCACTTATAACCTCCATGGAAGTTAACGCATTCCCTTTGTGAGTGACATTAATGGACGTGGGGTGTTACACGTGGTATCAGAGCTTAAGGTTACCAGAACAGATAAAAATACTTTAGAAAAATAGTTATTTTTGGAAGAAGTGTTTTCAAAAACATGTTTTAGTGAGTAATTTGAAGAGGAAAGTTTTTAAGAAAAACATAATCCCCAATAGCCATATCTTTATCTTTCGAATTCTCCATTTTGAATCTTTCCTTTTTCGTTTCAGCATGGCTGAAGATCTTAACCTTCCGGATGGTGTAACGATACCAGGATGGTATAGGAGGTTATTAGAGGCTGGGGTCGCTGCAGGTCCAGCCAATATTCCTCCACCACCAGTTGCACCCGCTCCTCCCCCTCCTCGCATAGATACTTTTGCAAAGACGTGCAAGGAATTCAAGGGGTGGAAAACCATTTCAAGGGTTAGAAATGTTTGTGGAAGCTAGAGATTGGCTTAAGGAGGTGGAAGAATTGCTAGAAATCTTTGAAGTAGAAGAAGGGAAAGAAGAAATGTTTTAACTGTGGGACACCAGGCCATCTCAGCAAGGATTGCCGAAAGAAAAAAGAAGACAGGTTGTTTTCATTGTGGTGATGCGGGAAATTTAGTGAAGGACTGCCCAAAGAAGGGGCAGAGGGTAGGAGCTACCTCGGGAGGACAGGTGCAGGTTCTTATGGCTCCAGGGCAGGCAAGGGGACAAGTTCAGGCTCTCGCGGTCCCACCGCTGCAAGAACGAGGTAGAACCATTTCTGTTGAAAGCTTAGTTTTTCTGTTTGATCATCCTGTCCGTACCTTATTCGATTCGAGCGCATCACATTCGTTTATCTCTACGTCATTAGTTGAATCACTGCACTTAAACACCGGTTTAGTAGAGGATCCCTTAGTTGTTCCGAATCCAATAGGGGGCTCTGCTTATTTGTCCATGATGTGTTTGGATTTGAAAATTTCCATACTTAGCATTGAATTTAGATGTGATGCTTATGTGTTGGGCTTCACGGGCTATGGGCTAATTTTAGGAATGGATTGGTTATCCAGAAATGGGGCCGTTCTTGATTGTGAAAGGAGAGTAGTTAGGCTCGTGACTCGCCTTGGCAACACTCTCGAAATCTTCTGTAATCCCATAAATTCGGTTATGCTAAGTTATCTAGAATCGCTTGACGCGTCTGAGGAAAATCTATGATCTGTTAGAGTGGTCCGAGAATATTAGGATGTGTTTGAGGAGGTGAAGGGAATGCCTCCGAAGCGGGAGATAGATTTTCGAATATATCTTGTGGATAATGCGAAACCAGTATCTTTGCCAGTACGCCACATGGCTCCACGTGAAGGGAGGGAACTCGATAAGCAAGTGAAGGAGTTGCTTGAGAAGGGGTTCATAAGACGAAGTATATCGGAGTGGGGTGCTCAAGTAGTATTTGCCACGAAGGCGGATGGGTCCCTTAAACTGTGTGTGGACTATAGAGAACTTAATAAACTTACTAAGAAGAACAGACACCCACTGCCGAGGATTGACGATCTCTTCGATCAGTTAGTTGGCGCCTCAGTGTTTTCGCAGTTGGACTTAGCCACTGGGTTCCATCAGTTGAGAGTGGCTGAGGATAGCATAGACAAGACTTCCTTTAGGACTCCGGATAGTTTCTATGAATGGCTAGTGATGCCCTTTGGTTTGACAAACGCCCTAGCATATTTTGTTGATTTGATGAATAGGGTGTTTAGGGAGTACCTTAACAAATTCGTGGTAGTCTTTGTAGATGACATCTTGATCTTTTCTAAGGATGAAGAAGAGCATGCCCTACATCTTAGGGAAGTGTTGGAGACCCTACGAGCGCATAACCTTAAGGCTAAATTTTCTAAGTGTCACTTCTGGAGGAAGGAAGTACGGTTCTTGGGGCATGTGGTTTCCAAAGAAGGGATAGCCGTTGATCCCGCGAAGGTGGTGGCCATCCAAGATTGGAAGGTCCCTAAAAATGCTACCGAAGTGAGAAGTTTCTTGGGGTTGGCTGGCTACTATAGGAAGTTTATCAAAGACTTCGCAAAGATATCAGCTCCATTGACACACTTGACGAAGAAGAACCTAGTTTTCACATGGGACGTAGATTGTGATGATGCGTTCCAACGTTTGAAGAGAGCTTTGACTTCAGCCCCAGTCTTAGTATTGCCAGACGGGAGTAAGCCGTTTACCGTTTATACTGATGCTTGTGGGACAGGACTAGGCCCAGTCTTAATGCAAGAGGGTAGGGTAATAGCCTATGGTGGAAGGCAGTTGAGAGCACATGAGAAAAATTATCCTACACATGACCTAGAATTGGCCGCTATTGTTTTCGCGCTTAAGTCTTGGCGTCATTATCTTCTTGGCAAGAAATTCGAATTATTCATTGACCACTAGTCTTTAAAATACCTATTCTCTCAAAAGGACTTGAACTTAAGGCAGCAAAGGTGGATGGAGTTCTTAGCGTCCTACGACTTCGAAATAGCCTATACCCCTGGCAAGGGTAACGTGGTGGCAGACGCCTTAAGTAGAAAAAGATTATCCTTAAGTCCTTTGTTTGTTGAGCGGCGAAGTTTAGAACTCATTTCGATGTTTGACTTTAGACCTTCTGTTGACTTCGTACCCGGTTTGCTAGCATCCTTGGAGGTTAGACCTACGCTTTTGGGACGGATTGGCGAGGCATAGCGAGACGACCCGCAGTTGGTTGAGTTAGTAGAAAAACTCAAAGGAGGGGAGTCATCAAGCCATCTTCGTAGGTATACCCTAGACGATAAGGGTTGGTTACGTAGGGACGGTAGACTTTGTGTACCAAAAGACGATGACCTAAGGAAGACTATTCTTGACGAAGCACATCATTCGAGGATGACCATTCATCCCGGCGGGGACAAGATGTACAAGGACATGAAGAGACTTTACTTTTGGGCTCGCATGAAGAAAAATGTGGCTGAGTATGTCACTAGATGCTTGGTATGCCAATAAGTAAAAGCAGAGGAAAAGAAACCCGGTGGGTTGCTTCACCCATTGGAGGTTCCACTATGGAAGTGGGAGCGTGTCTCGATGGATTTTGTGGATGGATTACCACGATCGGGGAGGGGTAATACGGGGATTTGGGTTATAGTAGATAGACTTACTAAGAGCGCCCATTTCATTCCCGTAAATAGTAAGAGGACTGCTCCATGGTTAGCTTCTGTATATGTCCGAGAAATAGTTCGTTTGCACAGTGTTCCTTCTAGCATAGTGAGCGACCGCGATCCTATTTTCACTAGCGAATTTTGGAGAAGCTTACAAGAGGCGGTAGGGACTCAGTTATGTTTGAGCACCGCATATCATCCTCAGACGGACGGCCAGACTGAGAGGGTGAATCGCATTCTAGAGGATCTGTTGAGGATATGTATCCTAGACTTTGGGGGTACGTGGGAAGAGCATCTTCCATTGGTTGAGTTCGCAGTCCAGCATTTGTATGGCACCATTCGAAGCTCTATATGGACGACCTTGTCGTTCACCTACATGTTGATGGGAATCTACGGATAAGATCTTACTTGGGCCGGATATGATTAGGGGGACTTCGGAGAAGATCGACTTGATTCGAAGGAGGATGAAAGTAGCACAGGATAGGCAGAAGTCTTATGCGGATAAGAGGAGGACAGATCTCGAGTTTGAAGTTGGGGACATGGTCTTTGTCAAAGTGTCTCCATTACGAAACGTTGTTCGCTTTGGGTCCGTTGGAAAATTAGCACCAAGGTTTGTAGGGCCGTTTCCTATTAAGGAGAAAATTGGACAGATGGCGTATAGAGTGGAGTTGCCCGAGAGACTTAGTGGTGTACATGACGTATTCCATGTGTCACATTTGAGGAAGTGCTTGCACGAGACCGCGGAAGTGGTAGAGCCGAGCTTTCTTAGAGAGGTGGAGATAGAGCGTGATGCGACAATTCGACGAGCTCCTACGCGCATTCTTGGGTCGGAGATCAAGAGGTTGAGGAATCGAGAGGTCAGACTAGTCACAGTGCAATGGGGAGATGATGAGAGCAACGCTACTTAGGAGACAGAAGAGAAGATGCGTTCACGATACCCTTTACTTTTTGAGGGTATGTCTTTTAATTTCTCCTTTATCGCTTAGCTTGTACTTATCTTATCTTTAGTATATCCTCTCGCTATTATCTTTGACCTTTTAGTTAGGATAATCCTATGGTTGAAACATGTGTTTGAGACATGTTATGTATGGTGGATGCAAAGTGGATGCAAGTGTTTGCTAGTGGTTGCTCGTGGAAGCATATACACACACTACTAGCACCAGATCGGCTCAGTCACTTCATATTGCATATTGCATATATATGGATGTATTTAGTAAAATGGATGTATAATGGTTGTATTATCATATAGTTGCTGCATTCAGGTGGATTGTTGTGCACGCATATAGAATTAATATGTATCATTAGGAATCTTTTGCATACATATTGGACGCATGGCACTATCATGAATTGCACTAAGGAGGTCGACTGAATTAGTAGACTGCCAAATTTTGCAATAGATATGGACATATACACACACTGTGCATATAAACATTAAAGCATTAGAAGTCTTTTAAGGACAATGGATGCTGGTGTTTGATGGTTGAGTAGATGGACGATTAGATGGTAGGATATACATTCTTCTTGACTTGGAGATTTCGGGGACGAAATCCTTTAAGGAGGGGAGAATGTAACACCCCGTAATTTTATAACATTAAAATTCACAAATTAAAGTATACTTGATTTTTAGAAAAGAATTAAGTGAAATGGGTTGCGTAGAGAAATATATATATATATATTGATATATATAAATTAAAAAAAAAATATGCGAAGAAGTTCAAAACAGCGAATTGGGAGGGGGAATAACCGAACCGGCCCATTTTTGAGGTCGACCCGAGCCTTGCTGGGTCGACTAGGGGTTAATCCAGGGTGTTTGGCTGTCAACCCGTAGGCCGATTCGCTCAAATGCAGATTTTGCATTTGATTGGTTCTCATGGTTCAGGGTTAATCTAATGGTCCTAAATAACTTCCTACACCTATAAATACATCCTAATGCTAACCCTAAACCTAATTAAAATAGAATAGTTACCATCACCATGGAAATCAATGGAGCCGCCGCCAACTAAGAAAGAAGAAAAGCAAATTCAATTCTAATTCTCTCAACCCTAAAGCAAAGCAAAACTCTCTCTTTTCTTCTCTAAATTGTGAGTATGATGATCTTAACAAGATTATTATCATTTTAATTAGGTTGAGTTATGGATGGATTATGAGTAGATGATGTGAATTATCATATATGTTGTTGTAAACCCCTTTTGCTATCATGTATATTGTAAATCCAATGTTATGTGATGATGATATCTTATATGTTGTAAATCATGCTATGATGATGTTATGTATTTTGAAAGTTTCTATGTTAAGTTGTGATGAATCATACATGTTAAAAAGGCCATGATGTTACCTTCTATGCTAGTTAGTTCATATTAATTAAATCATCATGTTTGGGTTATGTTGATCTATATGACAAGTCACATATGCAAGTTAGATTGATTAGAAAAGTTATGAACATATACCAAGACATCTATTATGACATCTAGAATTATGCTATGACATATGTGATATCCTATGCTAGTTCACACCACCATTATGTTGCCTAAAAACCCCATATGCAAGTTTATGTATAGATTTGGGCTATGATCATATCATATAAATTGAGACATTTAACAAGTTGACACCTTTTGATCCTTAACATGCATAGTTTATGCAAGTTTCACCCCTATTACGATTAGATTTATTTTAATTGTCTATATGTTGTGATAATTTATCTTTGTGCTAGGTGTTAGACTATACAAATCTAGCCTATATTATGCGTTGAATAAGCGAACGTATAAACGTGGCGTAGGGGTAATATTAAGGATTTAATATTAAAAAGTTGGGGTGAAATTGATATGATTTTGCATGCCATAAATGGATGGCCATAATTGAGTCAATTATGGACATCATTAAAAGTTGACTTAATTAATAATTTGACTAGGGAATTATTAAAACTGGGGTAAAAGATTTTAAGTGTTAATCAATGCTTAGGACAAGAGGTTGGACTCGTTTGTGACGTAAACCTGCCCGGACCCGCCCGGCAAATCCAGTGGTCACAAATGTCAGCCCAATGTGAGAGGTCCTAGGCCTAAACTAAAGCATAACAGTTGTAAAGACACGAGGTTAGACTCTTTTATGGTGTAAGACTGCCCGGACCCGCCCGGCAAATCCAGCTGCCATAAATGCCAGTCTAATGTGAGAGGTCTTTATGAGGTTATGGCCTGAATGAATTAAGAAATACTTAACCAGATAAACATGTAAGGTGGGACATGGGGGTTAAGTAGGTGCCTTGGGTGGCATGAGGAATCTAGGGGGTGCCCTTAGTGGCATGTGAAATACGATTAGTAAGACTTAACCAAACACACATGTAAATGAACATGACTAAGAGGGTTAAGTGGGATATACTAGTGACAAGCTTAGGTGGATAGCTTGTGGGGGCCCATTTCGACCAGTATCCCAAACGTATCTTTGTGGGCTCGACCCAAGTCGAGGACGGGACACGCATGCTGGGTTCGACTGTAAAAGGCCAAAACGGGGAGCGGTGGCAACGCAAGTCCAACGGGTTTCATGTGCGTGCGTGGACCCGGGCTGGTAGGTAAGATGTTGTTGCATCGTGTAGGTATAAGCCGTGCATTCTCAAGTTGTATCGGGTTGCCACTTTAGGGGAGTGATACACCCCACTGTGGGGCCAGCACGGGTATCTACGAGTAGGGAGCCGATCGAAAGTGGGTAGTAGGGTACACCTAGTGGAGATAGGGGCAGACGACACCTATGTAGTCAGCTAGGGGTACGTAAGGCTATTTATAAAGTTTCTGTGTGAAGCAAGTGGGATCAAACAATAGGGTGACTGGTGTGGTGCAGTGTAGTAATGTGTGGTGCAGTGTAGTAATGTGCGGTGCCCTTATTCCTTTCAGAGTCACAATTTAAAATCTTTCTTTTATAAAATATATCTTTTATAGAAATCACCCCTTTAGCCTAGAGAAAAGGGTCGAGATGGAAGCCTCCAATAGAGAGGTTATATTTCAATACCAATATATTTATAAGTATGAGGACCAGGTCATAAAACCGAAAGGCGAGAGGCGGAAGTCTGAATACTTCAGATATCATACTTGTGATATTTCTATCATTCTGCTCCACGAAAGGGTGGTTCCGACTGTTGTTGGAAGTGCTTCAGGATCTGGAAATGACACTGATAGTAAATACATAAATCGTCTCGAAAAGTGTAATTATTTTACAATATAATTTATGATAAAATTTTTGAGTATTTTATTGACGTCGAGATTGGACTATTTATTATGTATAGATTTTTGAATACCAACTGTAACGCCCCACCTTGAGACTCATATTTATGCCATTTTCCACACATTTAACCTACTAAACACACAATTTGGCTAAAGTTACATATGTATCTTAGTCTCTTCATCAAAACACCTTGTTGTAATCACAAACAATAACAATAAAATTATGTACAACAACTTATAAACATTTTATATGACTTGTTATTTTCACATAAAACTTGATTTAAAATTTTCATTGACAATTAATTACTATATAAAACACTCAACAAACACCAAATACTCATTTTTGAAGTTTATTTAGCATTTAAAACAAAAATTTACATTAAAAGGTATTTTGATTAAAGTATACACTATTTTCCAGTACTTTGTACGACATGGTACTTGGACATATCATCGTATACATTAATAATAGAATTAACGTATAATCTTCCTTAAAGAATGCACCTTTCGAAAATTCATACAAGCATAACAACTCATCAAATTCAAATCTCATATCCGTAATCATTCAGTATAATACAAAAGTTTCATATTATTTGGAGATCTCTATTAAAGGGTTTCTGCCTATAATTTCATCATTTTCATATATAACAACATCTTACGAAACTAGCATATAACATAAAATTAAGCATGAGTATTTCATAGCAAGCAAATTACATCAAGAGAAACACAAAATAGAGTATAGAAATCAATAGAACATTCGAATATACTAAAATACCCGAAACAATAGGGGTAAAGTATATTATTCACCTTGGTTTGATAGAGGTTAAAAGAATTATTGATTCAATGTTCAAGCACAAAGTTTTTCCTAGATTATCATCTTATTCTCCTCTCTTGTAATGGCAAGCCTTATTTAGCTTTCTTCTAGTTTTTTTTGGGCTTTATAATGAGTATAGTGAATGAAATGTCGTAGAACATGATTCGTGCATATATATAGGGCCGAAAGTTCCAATTTTCCCCTCATTTCTCCTTTCCTGATGCATATTTTAATTAGTATAATTGGTTATAAAGGCCAACCTCCTAATTAATTAATTAACACAAATATCATTGCCTTATCATCACATTATTCTTATTTAATCACCCAATTAAATTATTATATAATGTCTTCGTAAATTAGGGATGTTACATCTGACCTTTTCAGCAGATGACCGAGCTGAAGACACTTCAGATGTCTTGAAAAAAGAGATAGATGTCTGACTTTACAAGAAATATTTTCTTGAGGCTGGAGCTAAACGTCTGGCCAAAACGCCTAATATTTGAGGTAACTTCTGGAGCTGTTTGAAGCTTTCAACCAAATATATTGATTTGTGAAATTTCATGGGGAAATTTGAGAAATTGCCAAAGAAAGGTCTTCATCTATATAAGTTATTTCCTAGGTTTAGATTATGCGACGTCATTAGGTTATTTAGTGTTTATCCTCTAATAAATTAAGGTATTGGAAATCCTAATCTTCTGTAATTATTATCTCTACAAAGTTAAATTCTTTGTGAATATTTTATCATTGTAACCGATCTCTTGTACTCTTATATTGGTATATTTAATAAACAGACTCTCTCAGAGTGGACGTACATTAATAAGACGTTGGTGGAATTACTATAAATTGGCGTGTGATTTATTTTCATACTTGCTTTGTTTGGTGGTTGTGATTGAATATTGGGTTGGGTTGAGATTGTATTGAGAAATTAATTAGTTGTTTTTGCACTTTTATCACGGTCTCATCTTCTGCTGTGCTTGAGGATTTGAATTGAGAGGTCTCGAGTCAAAATTCTCCATAATAGTATGCTCTATTTCTCTTCAAAAAACGTGCTATTTTAGTTAAAAGCAAACATATTATAGAGTTTAACAACATGATCATATGAGTATTTACTTATTACGTTCTTGGTTGTAGCTCTAAAATACAAATTTGAAATATATAAAATAGTTTTTAACCACTACGCCATGTGAAAATGCTGATTTACAAAAAGGAAAATATTACATTGGGAAAATCTAGTGCATAAGAAAATATTATAAACATATGGAGCTGGAACTTTTAGCTATAAATAATCATTAGGGATACCTCGAAACTTGTGATTCAACTGTGGAAAAGAATTTTTATTATTTTTTGATGAACTTGTATTAGTTTTATTGATGTAAAAAGTATATATTGCCTATGTTGATTTGAAATCAAATAAGAAATGTGATCAATCAATTCACGTGAGGGACATCTAGGGTATTGTTATTGACACTCCAACTATTGTTAAAGGAAGACCATCTTTTAAAAACACTCCACTCTTTGAAACA
The DNA here is from genome assembly GCA_030737875.1 of Allium sativum. Taxonomy (NCBI): domain Eukaryota; kingdom Viridiplantae; phylum Streptophyta; class Magnoliopsida; order Asparagales; family Amaryllidaceae; genus Allium; species Allium sativum. The sequence continues at coordinate 695,946,541 of CM060920.1, forward strand.
TTACTAAAGGGCTACACAAACATATTATTTCACACTACTCAATATTACTAGATTACCCCTTCAAAATAGATTGAAATAAACTTATTCAACAAGGGAAACCAAATTAAAATAAGCAGTTTGTCACCACTGCATCGAATGCAGCACATAATCAATTATATATGTATTCATCAATGATATGTCAAAAATTAATATTCATTTCGGTGCATTGCCTCCGTAATTAAATAATTCAGCATATTTATGTCAAACAAAAAAAATTGTTCAATCCTATTCCTCTGAAAACGCTGTCCTTTAGGGTTTTAAAACATCGATATATGCGAATCGAAAAAAAATTACTAAGGCCCATGCAATAGTTGTTATGGTAAAATTTCCTTTCTTTGTTAAGGGGCTAAATGGGTAATAAGGTAAAATTTCTTTTATTTGTTAAGGGGCTATTTTGCTCGTTGTTACTCCCTTTAACAGTTTTTGATGAAAAAAAATCCCCATTAAATAATATTTGGAGTGTCAATAACAATTTTTAGTAGTAGAGATCTATATGTTTTGGTTTAATTGACTGTATATGCACTGTAACTTATAAGAAAGTACTATACAATAACAATTCAAAATTGCATCCCAGACTAAAATCAAGAAATGCACAAATATAAATATGGCATTGAAGTCAATGATCAAAATTTGGTTAAGAAAACATTTGTATTATAGACAATCATTAAATTGTATATAAACACAAAAAGTAACAATCAACAACTAGGTGATTGATTTACTTTTGAAACAAACAACATGCTTATGTGGCAAGGAACAAAGATTATTAAATCACAAAACAAAAATCGAAAAGCATCTCAATTCCAGGTATTCCATCATTTGGAAAGAAATATCTCGCAATCTAGGTAAGCAAAATATATATGTATGTTTACTTTCCTATCACCTAAAGTTACAGAATTAACATAACTAGAAATTATGTCCAAGGCCTTGCGTGCTTGACTTTGTTTGTTTGCAGGCCACGTGGGTTATTTTTTATGTTTGTGGGGCTCCATTTTTGAATTAGTTATTTTATGAGCCGAAATATTCTATTTTGTTACATTTCCAAGACAAATGTCAATTTCATTAGGACACTTCTGCCCTTTTCTTTGTTTCTTCCAATTTTATTTCCCGTCGTTTAAAACAATAGAAATCAAAATTCGTGATGATCTAACTGTAATCGAGCATTACTATAACAACCGGAATTCCAGAACCAGTTCAAAATTTTATTTTAGCGAATTTTAAGGATTTTGAATATTTAAAATGATTTATTTTAAATAATAACGACTAAAAATTAATTGAAGTTTAAGTTAGAACGAATAAATTTATTTTAATTATATAACGAGCCTGAAATGGCGTGGCCGTTTCAAAATTCGATTTCAAATTTCAAATGAATGTACAAGATTCAAAACAAATCGGATTTTAGTAAAACCAGATATATTTGAATCTGTTTGAAAATATCTTTCCAACGAATGTGAAAAAACAAAAATTCAAAACGGGAATAAAAAGTTATGTCCAGTTGAAAATTCAGAGTAGTCGGTATGGAATTTATTTATATTTTAATATAATAAATAACCCTTTTGCAAACGTCCTCCGTTTTCGATAAAACCACTTTTGTTGGATCCAGAATGTCAAATTATTGCTAGATTCCAATTTTCATAATTTTTGGAATTAATATGTGTGCGTGGTGTGTTTGGTAATTTCAATTTGAATTTAATCGACTGGAAAACGACCGTTTTTCAAACGATCTCCAAATTCGACGAAATTAGTTTTGTTAGGACCATATCATTAAATCATAGCTAGATTTATTTTTCTAGAATTTTCGGAGTCCGTGTGTGACCCCAGTAAATTAAAATGAATGTTCAAATTAAAAATATACTGATTTATATTGTAATTTAAAGAAAATGTGGTCGAAATGATAGAATTGGCTTTCGGGACATATCCCATTATGTCCGAAATGAGGGTAATTGCTCAGGACGTCAGGCGATGGGTTCAATTTGGAGGTCGAATGGATAGTGTTATATATGTTTTTCAAATCTTTAATTTTTCATTAAAAAAAAGAAAAAAAAACCTAAATCCCTAAACCTGTCGTTTCCCTGAAGCTCCCCCAAATCGATCTCGTTCATTACCGCTGGCCTCCCTGGCGCCACCGCACTACCGCTGCCTGACCCCCACTGCGCTGCCGCACAACCGTGGACTCCCTCTACTGCCGTCGCCACCCCATGCATCCTCCCCTTCTCAAAATCGAAGAAACCCTTCCCATCAACTGGAAACCGACCGCCGCTGCCCCTAGATTCCACCGCCGGCCTACCACACCACCACCCTACCCCTAAAACCTCCTGCGCATCACCCCCATCACCAACTCTGGACATGGGGCCCTCCTTCGTCCAAAAATTGAATTTATACAAGCAAAGGTGAGTTTTTATAATATTGATTTTTATTTCTGTTTTAAATATATATATATATATAATAAAATTTTGATTTATATTATGTATAAAGCATTATAATGTGATGACCCCAAACCCCGTACTGATGGTGGCAAGGGTAATCTTTGGAATATAACACATAAACAGAAATAACAGAACAGAATTAAATAAATACACCAGATAATGTACAAATAATACACAAAATAAACGTAATCATCAGAGTTACACAGTATACAGGATCATACTTAGTACAAATACAGTTCAGCTATACATAAATGTCTACAGCAGAAAACAAACAAAATATGTACAATAGGAGCTGAACAGCATAAAAAGAGAAATGATAGAATCCATCTTCAGCTCCAGCTATCCAGAAAGAGCCTGCTAAAACCTGAATACATGGCTACCTGTGTAGAAATAGGGGCACCCAAATTTGCAAGTGAAACAAACTACGAGTCAGTCAATCTACTTAACACATTATACAATTGGCTAATCACAGGACCATGCCACTTTCGTGGAACGGGTTTACTCCATTGGATTGCCAGTGCTTTAAAACAAATAGTTCTTTTAAACATCGCAATGCTTTTTATAAAAATGAAGCCATTATTAGACCCAGTTCCCATCACACAATGCTACGCAAAACAGAGGATAGAGTTTTTACCTTATAACGACCAAAATATGCTTGATTAGAATAAGTATCAATCATAGACGACATGAGCGTCCCATGCCACTATGTCATCAAATATAGGTTTACAATCAAAACCACACGGTGTTGTATTTGGAAATTGGATTCCGTCATAAACCAAGGCAAAAGATAGTCCTTACCGAATTCGAGACTGCCTAGCCCGAGCCTCAGGATCTGTAACACCCCACGTCCGTTAGTGTCACTCACAAAGGGAATGCACTAAGTTCTGTGGAGCATTTTGGGTAAAAGATGCAGATAAATTACAAGACAGACAAATATTAAACAGCGGAAAATAGAACTTTGCTTTATTGATAAAATAGTCTGTACAAGATTCTTTTACAATATCAGAGTATCATCTGTCTTTACAAAATAAAGAAGCATAAAACGACATTTTATATTCCCCAATGTAGCAAGAGCCAGCCATAGCATCTGAAAGGGAATTCAAGGACGACTTCGTCAAATCTTCAAGCTGGGGAAAGAGCAACGGTCCAATCTAATCCTGAGTTATACTATTCCCTCCTTAACTACCTGGGGGGGAAACGGAAGAAAAGAAGCGAAAGAAAAACAGAGTCAGACATAAAGCCTGAGTAAGTCAGTAACTTCTAGCATGTGAACAGGGAGAAATGAAACGACATGAATTAACTGAATACAAGACAATACCATGATGATAGGGTCAACAGGATAAGATAAGATTACCACAAGATATACTAAGGCAAGATAAACTGGATATACTTTAATACCTTCTCTGCTTCGCTATTACCTTATTATTCTGGTTTCTATATCTCTGCACCACCTAACTAGTGTCCCTACTAGTAATGATAACGTGATCCCAATCCCTGTAGTTTCTGCCGCCTTCAGGCATCCATTTATTATTTAATTACCTAGATTTAATCTAGGGTTTTCTATCAAGTGCCTTCTAGATTCAACTAGAACTTACGCTATTTTTCTGAATGCTTCTTGGATTCAGGGTTTATGCCACCTAGTTCCAAACTAGGGATTATGCTACCTGTCGAACAATGCCCTTTAGTCTAGGACACACCACCTAGGGTGGTACATGTTCCTAGACTTTTCCCACGCATGTATCGCGAATCGTTATCGCTTGTCTAGATGCACATGTCCAGTAATGTGCGGTCCGAGTTCCGCTGTCAGGGCTACTCTAGAAATACGGAACTCAGTCGGGAGCTTTCAATATCTGCCGATGCAGATGCTAAGGTCTGTTTTTCCAGTGGCTATGGTCCCACTCGACCCCTCCCTCAACTAATGGAAAGCCACCCTTGTAAAATGAGAAATGTACGAAGGCCCCTATCTGCCCCACTAATTCTATGGCCAATAACACCCCGCAACCACAACTAGATAGCAAGTATGTGGTCCGTATGAGTCCTCCAGCCTTCCCGCTTCATGTGTCTCGCTTGACTGGAGATGGATGGTAGACGATGAGTTGCTATCATAGGGCTTCCAATTTCTCGCCGAATCACGCTGGTCCATCCAAGTCTTTAGGTTGCCATATACATATATTGCAACCAAGGCATACCCTTGGCTCTTCTACCGCAGACCTTAACCTCTGTGCGCCCAGGCGGATCATCTGCAGCCTCACAGAGGGATACCAAGAGTACCCTCATGTCCCCTCGGGCTTCGTAACCCAATTCGTTGGAGCCTTCTTAAAACCAGATGGATGTCCGCTCCTTCGTGTTATACTAAGAATTACTACTTAGTTCTACTAACTAAGTTTTACCACTTAGTTTCCAGGATCATTGTCTTCTTAACTAAGTTTTACTACTTAGTTCTCTTTCCCGTTAAATTGGATTGGTTAAGTGACTTTAGCTGATTCAAGCTAACTTAACCCTCTTCCCTTATCCTGTTAAACTGGTTAAGTGTTGTCAGTATTCATGTTGACTTAACCCCACCACAAACCAAGTCATATTGGTTAAGTATTTCTTAACCCTAACCATTCATCCTGTATTGGTTAAGTGTTCCTTTTTTAACTTAACCTTTCCCACCGGTTTTAACTAAACCTGTTATTAATGGTTAAGTATCATCTCTTCGTGTCTTAGACTTAACCCTATTCATTTATCATATTCTGATGGTTAAGTTTTCAAGTTTACTTAACCCTACGGTCCAACCCAGCTAACATATTAAATTGGCTAAGTGTATTACTTAACCCCAACCTCTAGTCTAATTAACATGTTAAATTGGCTTAGTGTATTAACTTTACTTAACCCCACCTTCTAGTCTAGTCAACATGTTAATTTGGCTAAGTATTCCCATGGACTTAACCCTCCCATTCTAGCTTTAACTTTGTTAAGTTGGTCAAGTGTTTCTATGGACTTAACCCTACCATTCTAGCTTAACAGTGTTAAGTTGGTTAAGTGCTCCTATGGACTTAACCTTCCCATTCTAGCTTTAACTGTGTTGGTTAAGTGTTCCTATGGACTTAACCCTCCCCTTCTTGTTCTAGCTTTAACTAATAAATTAAAGCCGCAACCTCTCACATTAGACAGATATTGCTGCGGTTACTGGATGTGCCGGTCGGTTCCGGGCAGGTTTACACCGCAACTCAGTCTAACCTCGGGTTAGGCGTATTCATGTTTTCTAAGTTCAAAGGGTTTTCTGATTAATTTCCAAACCTGGTTTTGAAAGCAGCCATCCCGTTCGTCGGATCAGTTAGGGAAAGCCAGGGAGGGCAGGAAACTTATATTTTCCAAACCCAAGCCTAGACACTATCCTCTCTGTCACCCTAGAACTTTCTGGTATGAGTTATAAAAAGGGATGTTATCAAAATATCTTTCTTTTGTTTATAAATTGTTAACAATTTATCTTACAGCCCATTTCCCCCTTTTTAAACAAATTTGGCCTATATTCATTTGTCGCTAACAGACTTATATTCTAGGCCCAAATCTTGATTTTCCTAACCTACAGTTCATAGCAATTTAGATCTATCATCTTTATTTTTAGTTTATGCTAAACTAGATTTTATATGCCAAACTAGATTTTCTATTCTAGTTCACCATTTATGCCCAAAAACTAGATTTATTCTTCTAGTTTACAGTCTACATACAAACTAGATTTATTATTCTAGTTTTTCAGTTTACAGGCCAATACTAGATCTAAATTTCATAACCTATAATCCATGTCAAATCTACCCAATTCACATGTCTTAACACATGTTCTAAAATTGTATAAATCAGAATCATGTTCGTTTCCAAACTATGCCAATTTCAAACTTACAACTATATTTATGTTTATTTTTGTGTTTTTCCCAAATCGCATTCCCACCGTTCGTATAATCATGATTCAACCTAGATTGTAAATAAATCTAGATTCGTAGAAAATAGGGAATGAACCAAAGATGCTATGAAAAAGGGTGGACATAATAATTGGCATAAAAAGATTTTGAATAACGACGCAGGTTCAAGAATATGGGTAGACCTAACTTAATAGGTAAATTCCCACGGTCTAAAACCAAGAATAGACAGAATAGGTTCGAGAACATGGGTAGACCTAACTTAATAGGTAAATTCCCACAGTCTAAAATCAAGAACAGACAGAATAGATAAATCGGGTTTTAGACCCAATTTCATAGTCACAAAACCTAAGCAACAATTTTCCTAGTCATGAATCATAGGTGTTTAAATCACCGTTGTTATGTCATAGGTAATACTTTATGTCCAAATCAAAGGCTTGTGTTCATAGTCATAGGCAAATGTCCATAGTCATAGGCAATATTCATAGTCAAAAGGGAAAATAATTCCCACTGTCATGAGTCACCGTCATAGGCAATGTTTTATGTCCCAAAATCAAAAGCTTATGTTCATAGTCCCAAGGCACATGATCTTAGAATCCATAGTCATAGGCAACGGTCTTAGGCAAAGTCTTATTTGTCCTTGAATCATAACAGTTCTTAATTTAGTCCAAGAGTATAAACACAGATTCGAATAGAGAGAGAGATTTGGCATATTCTTTTATTCCTTTAATTTCATGTCACAAAATAAAGCAAAAACGTTCAAATCTAGAAACAACTGACTTACAGAGATTCGATTCGATTCGTAAAAAAAACAGTCATAGAAGTCGTTGAATCTTCACTTGAAACTCTAGTCTTGATTTGAATCTCCTCTTGAAAGATTTGAGCAGCATTTCCTCGTCTTGAATTTATATTTTATTTTAATTATTTAAGAAAATTTAGAGGAAGGGAAGAAGCCATGAATCTTAGCAGCATAAGGATAGAAGAGAATTGGTGCAAAGAGAATGAAGACTAGGGCTGTTTATATAGCTGCTCAAGACCCTATCGTACACGCATCGCTGAGTCAGCATTGAACCCAGTTAAGAAAATAGTCCAGGTACGTAGATGAATCTAGCCAAACCTTATCATACACGCAGTGCTGAGTCAGCATTGGGTCCCACAAGCTATTTTAGCGTAGAAATTTGAATTTCGAACTTTTGAATTTCTGGAATTTATTTAACTGTTTTATTCACATGAAATATTCTTATATATATACAACTCCTCTAACGACCATTTTACGCGTATATATATACGCACAACTTTCATTTTATTTTCAAAATTCAAATGATGTTGCCATATTTCATTGACTGCAGCCATATCTTGAATTTTATCTTTCATATACATATATTTTTGCACATATATATATTTATATTCTCATATATATATATATATATTTTCTTTATTTCCTTATATGTACGTTCTTATCCTTTCAAATTTTGAATTTGTATACGTACATATATTTGCATGTTCAGTTGGCCCTCTCTAAAACAAAGATAAAAAAATTATGCCGCCGCCGGGGTTCGAACCCCCGACCTCCATGCTACAAATCCAATGCCTTAACCAACTGAGCTACAGAGGCTTTTGTTAATAAGTCTTAGAACAATAATAATTATTGTTCTCTCCTTACTTCTCTTTTTCATGTTAGTTACAATACTTAAATTAAACAACTGCATGGATCTTTTTCTTTTAATTTTTCTTTTAAAAATTAATTATACTTTAATTTGAGAATCTTAATGTCACAGAATTACGGGGTGTTACATTCTCCCCCACTTAAAAGGATTTCATCCCCGAAATCTTCAAGTTAGGAAGAATGTGTCCTACCATCCAATCACCCATCTACTCAACCATTCAATCACAGGCATTCATTGTCCTTAAAAGATTTCTAATGCTTTCATGTTCATATGCATGGTGTGTGTATATGTCTCTATCTAATGCAAAATCAGGCGGTCTACTGATTCAATTGACTTCCTTAATGCAAATCATGTCAGTGCCATGCGTCCAATCATGCATGCAAACATCCCTAGTCATGTAAATACTACATGCGTGCGCAGCCATTCATCCATATGCAACGTCCATATGATATCATATCAAGTTCAACTTATAAACAAATGCATATATATGTAAATGCAATATGAGAGCGTCCGAACTTGATCTAGTGCCTAATACGTATGAATATGCATCCACAAGCAACCATTTGCAACCACTTGCAACCATTCAACCATAACATGTTTCAAATACATGTTTGCATCCATTGGCTTCTAAGGATCGCAGATACGACCTAGAGGATATACTTTGGAAAGAGAGAAACAACTACGCGTAAAGCTCCTAAACAGAGAAATCAAGGATGCACCCTTAAGGAAAAAGGGCATGTTGCTAGTATCTAGCCTTCTTGAGCTTTACTCCACTGTATCTTAACCAATTTATCTTCACGATTGTGAAGTTCCTAACCTCCATTTCCAAAATAAACAGATGTCAATCACGGTACCAAGTGTATGATTAGAGGTCTCTCCCTTATCCACCATGCCATAACTATAAGGGTTGAAAGATCACTACGCGCTTTTTAGGGCGCCTGTCACAACTATTCATCTCTCACGCAAACCATCCTAGTCGAACTCGACATTCCTCAAGTACAAGCCCTAAAGGCCTAATCCAATATCAGATAAGTATCCAGGGAATATCTCCTCCGATTTTAGATGATCGACGTGATATGATATAAGCAAACTCGATAGCTATTCAAACCCCTACTAACCAAAAATAAACGGGTCGAACCACCCACTGGGTTTGAGACTGATTGGGATCTTCTTACTATACAAGTACTAAGGTGCAGAGACTCAAATATGGAAGCAAATATGAACAAATGCGAAGCGCTAAATCCGAACAGAAAAACTAGATTCTTCCAACAGAAACTTTTACCACCTATCTCCTAGGTACGCTCAGCATGTACTTTCCCTTCTGAAAATCTTGTCCATTGTTCTTACCCTCGTCCTTAATTGTATGCCCTATCATACCCGAGTAAAGATACTTCCTCTTTTATAATTTCTTCCTCCTTCGTGAGCCTAACCTATCTCCATGAATTCCTCATCCTAGGGTTGTGCTCCTTTGCCAAACTCCTCATCCCTTTCCGTGTATAACTATATTGGCAAATCTCTCGAAGGCTGCTTCCATCGTACGGAAAACCTATAACCTTGAAAGAAGACTGGCCGTAAGTGAAACAACTACGGCTATAGATGGAAGACGGGCACTGCTTTGCCTTTCGATGAGGTTACCTCCCAGAAAGCCAGGAGCCCCAGAGACTTAAGAAAGAAGGAGACAAGAATTCAAACAGAGGAAGAGGAGACAATGCGTCTGGCTTTGGGGAATATGCCTTTAAAACAAAACTTTTCTTTTGAAAATGCTTCTTTAAAGACCGTTTTGAAAAATAATTTTTCAAATCTTTTATCTGATCCGGTAACCTTCAACTCTGATACCACGTGTAACACCCCATGTCCGTTAGTGTCACTCACAAAGGGAATGCACTAAGTTCTGTGGAGCATTTTGGGTAAAAGATGCAGATAAATTACAAGACAGACAAATATTAAACAGCGGAAAATAGAACTTTGCTTTATTGATAAAATAGTCTGTACAAGATTCTTTTACAATATCAGAGTATCATCTATCTTTACAAAATAAAGAAGCATAAAACGACATTTTATATTCCCTAATGTAGCAAGAGCCAGCCATAGCATCTGAAAGGGAATCCAAGGACGACTTCGTCAAATCTTCAAGCTGGGGAAAGAGCAACGGTCCAATCTAATCCTGAGTTATACTATTCCCTCCTCAACTACCTGGGGGGGAAACGGAAGAAAAGAAGCGAAAGAAAAACAGAGTCAGACATAAAGCCTGACCAAGTCAGTAACTTCTAGCATGTGAACAGGGAAAAATGAAACGACATGAATTAACTGAATACAAGACAATACCATGATGATAGGGTCAACAGGATAAGATAAGATTACCACAAGATATACTAAGGCAAGATAAACTGGATATACTTTAATACTTTCTCTGCTTCGCTATTACCTTATTATTCTGGTTTCTATATCTCTACACCACCTAACTAGTGTCCCTACTAGTAACGATAACGTGATCCCAATCTCTGTAGTTTCCGCCGCCTTCAGGCATCCATTTATTATTTAATTACCTAGATTTAATCTAAGGTTTTCTATCAAGTGCCTTCTAGATTCAACTAGAACTTACGCTATTTTTCTGAATGCTTCTTGGATTCAGGGTTTATGCCACCTAGTTCCAAACTAGAGATTATGCTACCTGTCGAACGATGCCCTTTAGTCTAGGACACACCACCTACGGTGGTACATGTTCCTAGACTTTTCCCACGCATGTATCGCGAATCGTTATCGCTTGTCTAGATGCACATGTCCAGTAATGTGCGGTCCGAGTTCCGCTGTCAGGGCTACTCTAGAAATACGGAACTCAGTCGGGAGCTTTCAATATCTGCCGATGCAGATGCTAAGGTCTGTTTTTCTAGTGGCTATGGTCCCACTCGACCCCTCCCTCAACTAATGGAAGGCCACCCTTGTAAAATGAGAACTTTACGAAGGCCCCTATCTGCCCCACTAATTGTATGGCCAACAACACCCTGCAACCACAACTAGATAGCAAGTATGTGGTCCGTATGAGTCCTCCAGCCTTCCCGCTTCACGTGTCTCGCTTGACTGAAGATGGATGGTAGACGACGAGTTGCTATCACAGGGCTTCCAATTTCTCGCCGAATCACGTTGTTCCATCCGAGTCTTTAGGTTGCCATATACATATATTGCAACCAAGGCATACCCTTGGCTCTTCTACCGCATACCTTAACCTCTGTGCGCCCAGGCGGATCATCTGTAGCCTCACAGAGGGATACCAAGAGTACCCTCACGTCCCCTCGAAGCCTCGGGCTTCGTAACCCAATTCGTTGGAGCCTTCTTAAAACCGGATGGATGTCCGCTCCTTCGTGTTATACTAAGAATTACTACTTAGTTCTACTAACTAAGTTTTACCACTTAGTTTCCAGGATCATTGTCTTCTTAACTAAGTTTTACTACTTAGTTCTCTTTCCCGTTAAGTTGGATTGGTTAAGTGTCTTTAGTTGATTCAAGCTAACTTAACCCTCTTCCCTTATCCTGTTAAACTGTTTAAGTGTTGTCAGTATTCATGTAGGCTTAACCCCACCACAAACCAAGTCATATTGGTTAAGTATTTCTTAACTCTACCCATTCATCCTGTATTGGTTAAGTGTTCCCTTTTTAACTTAACCTTTCCCACCAGTTTTAATTAAACCTTTATTAATGGTTAAGTATCATCTCTTCGTGTCTTAGACTTAACCCTATTCATTTATCATATTCTGATGGTTAAGTGTTCAAGTTTACTTAACCCTACGGTCCAACCCAGCTAACATATTAAATTGGCTAAGTGTATTACTTAACCCCAACCTCTAGTCTAATTAACATGTTAAATTGGCTAAGTGTATTAATTTTACTTAACCCCACCTTCTAGTCTAGTCAACATGTTAATTTGGCTAAGTATTCCCATGGACTTAACCCTCCTATTCTAGCTTTAACTTTGTTAAGTTTGTTAAGTGTTTCCATGGACTTAACCCTACCATTCTAGCTTAACAGTGTTAAGTTGGTTAAGTGCTCCTATGGACTTAACCTTCCCATTCTAGCTTTAACTGTGTTGGTTAAGTGTTCCTATGGACTTAACCCTTCCCTTCTTGTTCTAGCTTTAATTAATATATTAAAGCCGCAAACTCTCACATTAGACAGATATTGTTGCGGTTACTGGATGTGGCGGTCGGTTCCCGGCAGGTTTACACCGCAACTCAGTCTAACCTCGGGTTAGGCATATTCATGTTTTCTAAGTTCAAAGGGTTTTCTGATTAATTTCCAAACCTAGTTTTGAAAGCAACCATCCCGTTCATCGGATCAGTTAGGGATAGCCAGGGAGGGCAGGAAACTTATATTTTCCAAACCCAAGCCTAGACACTATCCTCTCTGTCACCCTAGAACTTTCTGGTACGAGTTATAAAAAGGGGTGTTATCAAAATATCTTTCTTTTGTTTATAAATTTTTAACAATTTATCTTACAGCCCATTTCCCCCTTTTTAAACAAATTTGGCCTATATTCATTTGTCGCTAACAGACTTATATTCTAGGCCCAAATCTTGATTTTCCTAACCTACAGTTCATAGCAATTTAGATCTATCATCTTTATTTTTAGTTTATGCTAAACTAGAATTTATATGCCAAACTAGATTTTCTATTCTAGTTCACCGTTTATGCCCAAAAACTAGATTTATTCTTCTAGTTTACAGTCTACATACAAACTAGATTTATTATTCTAGTTTTTCAGTTTACAGGCCAATACTAGATCTAAATTTCATAACCTATAATCCATGTCAAATCTACCCAATTCACATGTCTTAACACATGTTCTAAAATTGCATAAATCAGAATCATGTTCGTTTCCAAACTATGCCAATTTCAAGCTTACAACTATATTTATGTTTATTTTTGTGTTTTTCCCAAATCGCATTCCCACCGTTCGTATGATCATGATTCAACCTAGATTGTAAATAAATCTAGATTCGTAGAAAATAGGGAATGAACCAAAGATGCTATGAAAAAGGGTGGACATAATAATTGGCATAAAAAGATTTTGAATAACGACGCAGGTTCAAGAATTTGGGTAGACCTAACTTAATAGGTAAATTCCCACGGTCTAAAACCAAGAATAGACAGAATAGGTTCGAGAACATGGGTAGACCTAACTTAATAGGTAAATTCCCACAGTCTAAAACCAAAGAAAATCAAGAACAGACAGAATAGACAAATCGGGTTTTAGACCCAATTTCATAGTCACAAAACCTAAGCAACAATTTTCCTAGTCATGAATCATAGGTGTTTAAATCACCGTTGTTATGTCATAGGTAATACTTTAGGTCCAAATCAAAGGCTTATGTTCATAGTCATAGGCAAATGTCCATAGTCATAGGCAATATTCATAGTCAAAAGGGAAAATAATTCCCACTGTCATGAGTCACCGTCATAGGCAATGTTTTATGTCCCAAAATCAAAAGCTTATGTTCATAGTCCCAAGGCACATGATCTTAGAATCCATAGTCATAGGCAACGGTCTTAGGCAAAGTCTTATTTGTCCTTGAATCATAACAGTTCTTAATTTAGTCCAAGAGTATAAACACAGATTCGAATAGAGAGAGAGAGAGAGAGATTTGGCATATTCTTTTATTCCTTTAATTTCATGTCACAAAATAAAGCAAAAACGTTCAAATCTAGAAACAACTGACTTACAGAGATTCGATTCGATTCGTAAAAAAAAACAGTCATAGAAGTCGTTGAATCTTCACTTGAAACTCTAGTCTTGATTTGAATCTCCTCTTGAAAGATTTGAGCAGCATTTCCTCGTCTTGAATTTATATTTTATTTTAATTATTTAAGAAAATTTAGAGGAGGGGAAGAAGCCATGAATCTTAGTAGCATACGGATAGAAGAGAATTGGTGCAAAGAGAATGAAGACTAGGGCTGTTTATATAGCTGCTCAAGACCCTATTGTACATGCAGCGCTGAATCAGCATTGAACCCAGTTAAGAAAATAGTCCAGGTACGTAGATGAATCTAGCCAAACCTTATCATACACGCAGTGCTGAGTCAACATTGGGTCCCACAAGCTATTTTGGCGTAGAAATTTGAATTTCGAACTTTTGAATTTCTGGAATTTATTTAACTGTTTTATTCACATGAAATATTCTTATATATATAAAACTCCTCTAACGACCATTTTACGCGTATATATATACGCACAACTTTCATTTTATTTTCAAAATTCAAATGATGTTGCCATATTTCATTGATTGCAGCCTTATCTTGAATTTTATCTTTCGTATACATATATTTTTGCATATATATATATATATATATATTTATATTCTCATATGTATATATATATATATATATTCTTTATTTCCTTATATGTACGTTCTTATCCTTTCAAATTTTGAATTTGTATACGTACATATATTTGCATGTTCAGTTGGCCCTCTCTAAAACAAAGATAAAAAAATTATGCCGCCGCCGGGGTTCGAACCCCCGACCTCCATGCTACAAATCCAATGCCTTAACCAACTGAGCTACAGAGGCTTTTGTTAATAAGTCTTAGAACAATAATAATTATTGTTCTCTCCTTACTTCTCTTTTTCATGTTAGTTACAATACTTAAATTAAACAACTGCATGGATCTTTTTCTTTTAATTTTTCTTTTAAAAATTAATTATACTTTAATTTGAGAATCTTAATGTCACAGAATTACGGGGTGTTACAGGATCAGAACGCATCAACCCTTTGGATCGTCAGGGTCGGTCTACCGATGTGGATTATTATGCCTGAACACTACGTTTCCACGCCTTTTGGGGTGTAAATGAGCCAACGAATGACTCCATCGGTCCCGGATCGACCGACATAACCGAGGCGCCTCGCAACAGCAACAACCACATAGGTGAAAATAATATAAATGTCAGCCAGTTAAGCACTGACACCACCTCTTGCTAGGAAGAAACGCATGCCCTCCCTGATGTCCTCTCCCGTTTCTGGTTCATACCGGGGTGTGAGGTTCGCGAATTTACGTTATACACAAAGTTACACCACACAGGCGGTGCTCTGATCGTCCACCGCAAGACTTTTCTTTTCAACAGAAGCCCTGATCACTGCATCTTAGCATGCCACACAAGCAATTCACGCCACGTAACTGATGGCTATTAATCACACAGAATGAATTCCAATGTCAGACACACAGTCCATTTACAAGTCCGTTCTGGGTCTGAACGAAGCCGGAGGCACTATATACCTCGCATACCCATCGATCTCCACGTACGTCTGGACGATCACCACTCATTATCCATATTTCGGGATGCCTCCCAATTAGGACATCAGTTACCATCCAAACGAGGTGAAGAACTCCGGTCTTCGACCACCGTCTTAATCTTCGATTTCTTATCATCGATTCAGTTATTCAGAATGGGATAAACCCGGTTATTCTGAGCAACACGCATATATAAATAACTAGTGCTACACAAACACAACATACGCCTCATTCCAATTCATTAGTCACTAACCGTCAATCAGTAAGAGAACAATTTCCCAAATATTAACCCCGAAGGCCGAAACCAACATCAGATCAAAACCCAGGAAACCATTCTACTTAGCTAACCTTCAGTTAATTCCTAAATTTCACATTCCATATCATTTATAGTATTTTATAACGATTTATCACTATTTTTATTTATTTTAAAATAGCCAATTTATTCAAACGACGCTTCGGGCCATAACACGGCCGTGGTGCTGTTTTTCTTCAGATTTGATTTACAAATATATGAAAATCTAACCGTTGGATCTTTACAAACTTTATATCATTAGAAAGATCTTTTCAAAACGAATCCAACGGTTCCAGTTTTGGGAGAATCCCATGGTCGGATCTCCCGGTACACTCGTTTGAAGTTTCGATTTCAAAATACGAACTGCAGCGTCGTTATTCGATTTAATATATATATATATATATACACATACATACATACATACATATAATCGATTCTGGCGCTGTTTTTCTTCAGATTTGAATTAAACATTCCAGACAATCCAAACATTGGATCTTCACAAAGTTTGTCATTGGAAAGATATTTCCAAAGCGAACCCAACGGTTTCGGTTTCGGGAAAATCCGATGGTCGGATCTCCCGCACTAATCGTTTGAAATCACGGTTTCAAAACACAAACTGCAGCTTCGTTATTCGATATATTTCAATTCTATTTTTATATATATATATATATCGATTCTTCGATTTCATAGCTATATTCTTTTCATACATTTGATAAAAATGATATTTTTATCCAACCGACAATTATTTCAACACTTCGCTATTTTTAACTATTCATGTATATAGTAAAAATGTGATTTCTATTGTAAAGCAATTCATTTTAAAACACGATTATTTTATATAGTTCATATAGGTGATAAAAATATGATTTTTATTATAAAACAATTTATTTCAAAACACGGCTATTTTATATAGTTCATATAGATGATAAAAATATGATTTTTATTATAAAACAATTTATTTCATAACACGACTATTTTATATAGTTCATATAGGTGATAAAAATATGATTTTTATTATAAAGTAATTTATTTAAAACACGAGATTTCTATTCAACGAATGAATTTCTATTCAACACACGAATATAGTTTCAACACACGAAATAATACTAACACATGAATATTATTCAAAATTTCGGCAGCATAACAGCAGGGTAGTTAAAACTGGGTCTGTCCCTAGTACGACTCCTCGCTCTACCTTAAAGCCTCGCAACTTTTGATAATGAGGATTTCAAGCAAATAATCCTATGTGGTTTCAAGCCAATAATCCTCAACCACAAACGGATATTTTTCAACCACAATCAATCAATTTCAACCACAAACAATTCTAGTCAACCATTCGCTATCAACCAATTTGCACACCAATCACAACCAATAAATATCGTCCATGGTTTGTGGACGAGGGGCGTATATATATATATATATATATATAAGCATTTCACTTCTATTTTAACACATATATAATTTTTACAACGCATGTATAACTTATACATCGACCGTACAACTTATACAACACTCATACAGGTGGTATACAATGCTTATATAACTCATAATTCGACTATATAATTTATGCATCGTCGTTTTCCATATCGTTTATAATTCAGAAATCTCACATTGGGTTCCACTCCACCAAAAATAGCAAAAGGCTCAGAAAAATATGCAGTCTCTTCTCGAATGTAGAAGACGTCCGCACGAGTCCACTGTCTCTTGTTTCACTGAATTTCGTCAAGAACCGAAAAAGATATGATTTTTACAGTGAAATCAAAAACCGTAGCACTTTAAACTGCTATAATATAGTTTTAAAATAAATTAAACCGTATACCTTCCAGTTCTGTTCAAACCTAGGTCGCCAATTTTCGCGCGGATCTTGAAGATGGAAGGCGATCAGAGAAGTCCACGTCGTAGAGCTCCGAATCTCACACATGACGCTGGTGGTTTGGTCGAGTTCGAACTCAGATCGTCGGGGCAACGAGCTCTCGAATGTCGAAACTTTGGAGCTCGAGATCTCGGGCGATACTCGACGATAGGGGATGATCTTGATCTAGATGTGGAGAGGGGAGGAAGCTCGACAAAAAGTTGACCTGGAGCTAGAGCTATCGATGCACGGAATCGCCGGAATGTGGTCGGGAAGGTTTGAATACTGGCCGCCGTCCAGATCGAGGAGAGAGAAAATCGGGGGGGGGGGGGGGGGTTTCTGACGTGGACCAATTTTTTTTTTAATTTATTTATAAAGTTTTAAAAATACAAAAATACCCCTTGCCTCCTACGAACTCCAATCCAAACCCAACGACTGTCGTCCCTAGCTAAATACCCCATTCCGAACACAATGGGATATGTTTCGTGGGCCCATTCGACTGTTTCAGTCAGTTTTTCTTCAAGTTAAAATATAAAACATTCAATATTCAATTTGAACGTACATTTCAATTTGCCGGGGCCACAAACTAATTCGAAAAATTCCAAAAAAATAAATCTAGCCATGTTTCGACGATACGGTCCCAACAAAATTTGTTTCGTCGAATTCAGAGACCATTTGAAAAATGGCCCATTTCTGGTCGATCCAATTTAATTGTAATTGACCAAAACACGTTTTCCTTTGCCACGCTAACATATTAACTTCAAAAATTATGAAATTTGAAACCAAGCAATTATTTAACATCCCGGATCCAACAAAAGTTGTTTCGTCGAATTCCGAGGTCGTTTGCAAAATGGCCATTTTCACAGGCTATATAAACTCTATAGCGACCTTCCTGAAAATTCATTTGGCCATAACTTTTGCTTCCCGCTATGAAACTTCGATTTTTCAGATTCGTTAGAAAGATATTCACTAAAAGATTTAAAAAAAATTGGTTCCACTCATATCCGTTTTGTTTTGCACCCGGTACAGTCAGTCAAAGTTTGAATTCAAATTTTGAAACTACCGCGCCATTTCAGGCCTTGTTTATAATTAGAATTAATTATATTCGTTTTCAAACGTCGATTAAAACTCACTTTTCTTCGTTATTATTTAAAATATATATTTTAAATATTAAAATCCACTAAAATATCCAATTTATTTATTTTAAATTGGTTCAGATTCCGGGTCGTTACATATAAAAATTTGATTATTTTATATGTAGAGAATATGAAAATATGATTTTTATATAAGTAGAGAATATAAAAATACGATTTTTATTTATGTAGAGAATATAAAAATATGATTTTATATATGAAGTAGCGGTATTAAAAATGCGATTTTTATATATATGACATTGAAATGGAAATGTGATTTTTAAATATAAATATCATTGATTAAAAATATGATTTTTAATATATAAACTCATATTAAAAATGTGATTTTTACTATGAATCACGTTAAAAAGATTGCGTTGGAGTTTTGGGCATATCCAAACTGTTCAGAAATTCAGAAATAAAACGGCGGAGTGGAAACCCAAGGTGGGAACTTCTCACTCTAATTTTGTTTACAATTAAATATATACTAGGATGTAGACGGTGCTTAGTAGCACCCGACACCTTTAATTGAAACCATGATGTTTGGTTGTTTTTTTTGATTGATAAATTGGTTGAATTTAATTTGGGATGTAAATTGAATTGATTGGAATTGGTATATGTACGGCGCGAGCCAGTGTTAGGCGAGGGATAAGGCTAGACCTTATTCCGGTTCTAGTATCGCGCCGTTATGCTGGAAATTTTTTCTTAAATATGTTAGAACAATAAAAATATCATATTTATTGTAAAAATGAAACATATAAAAATATTCATGTGTTTAGTAAAATATTTTATCGTTAAAAATATAATTTTTAACGTGTATATGAATAAAATAAATATTCATTTACAAAATCGGATGATTTATTTATGTACACCCATTTGACTGACATTGATTGAGATGATAAATTTTACATATCGCCCAAATGCACAAATAATAATCAGTATTTGTTGTTTGAAAACCTCACACGGTTATTGGGAAGATATTGGACATACATTAATCTCAATATTTAGTTGTATGTCAATCGATTGGTTGACAGACTGTTGTAAGCATTAATTATTTATATTTAATCCTTATGCAGTCGTGTAATGCACTCTGGATGATGGTCGATTGTATGTCGTATTATTATGTACATGTGTTGTATTAAATCCATATAAATAACATTATATGGTAATTGATTGTGTTTGATTCCAATTCAAAAATAATGAATATTTTAATTAACATAATGAATATTTTAAAATAATGTTCAGTAAAGGATTAAAATCTGATTTTGATGTCCGATTTTGGATGGATACGATAATATTGAAATATATGAAGCCATGTTGATTAGAGATGCGCCATTATGACGCGAACGATATTTATATCGATCTTATTCATTTTTATAACGAATATCGAAAAGGAAAATATTTCAAAATCTGATAATTTGAAAATATTATCATTTATAAATTATAATGATAAGGAGTACTCAATTTTGATTTAAAATTGAAAATGAAGTTGAAATCGTTTTAAAACAAATTTAAAACGAATTTATAAAATACGTTTTAAATGGAAATCGACGAAATTTATTATATATATTAATTGGCCTGAATAGAACGCACCGCGCCGCGATCATTTGCGAATTTTGACCATTGACTTCAATTGATATTATGGGGGATCCGACTGTCGGATTCTCCTAAGACCAATACCGTTCGGTTCATATTGGAAAGAGCTTTCCAACGATTATAAGAGATTTGAAATATAACGGTTGGATTTGGAATTATGTCCAAATCAAATTTGGAAAGGTCGTTGTAAGTGCAGTTCGATGACCATTTATGGAAATCAACTGAAGGGCCTTAATAAAATTGTTAAAAATATTGATAATTTGTGCAAAATCATATTAAATGATTTGGAAAGAATTGGGATGAAAAATTCCATATGTGAAACAGTAAAAATATATTTTTATCGAAATAAAATAGTTATCAACTAGAATTATAGTCCAATTATTTTTAAATAAATAAATTGGATTGAGAATGGGTTTTAATATAACCAGAATTTCCAATATATGAATTGGAGTGGATTTGAATGGAAATCATCTTCAAAATATTTCGATATTGGATTTCGTGATTATACGGATATTATTATGGAAATTTGGAAGATATATTTATATCGTTATTTCCAATACGATATTTGATGGTTTCAGAATTTGGTATTGAATATAAGCTGATATAATTTCAATTCAGAGCCTTGTATTTAATATCAAATGGGATTTTGGGTTTGCCGTGAATGGGTGTCTTTATTAACACTATTCTTTAACCCAGTTAAGAAAAGAATAAACCAATTAATTGATATTTAATTGGAATTGAATGAAAGAACAGGATTTTGGGTGTGTCATGAAAGGCATCTTAAATAACACTGCTCTGAAACCCCGTCTAAAAAGAATAAATATTTTAATTAAGATTATTAGAGTTTCCAGTTAATTAACATTTAATTGAAATAAAATGGAATGTGAATGGGGTTTATTGAGAACTGTGTTTTTAACGACATTTGTTCTTTAACCCGATTAACAGAGAAATGAGATATGGAATTTATAAATATTTAATCAAGATTAATGGAATTTTCCAAAGTAAAGTTTTCTAGTTTAATATAATAAATTAGAATGGAATGGAAATCGATTTAATAATAATTGAAGTGAGCTTCTGTGGAGGAAGACTATTAATATATATGGAATTTGAAAGGCTTTGCCATTATTCCATTTATACTATTGGTTGGATATGGAAATTGATATCGATTATATATATATATATATATATATATATATATATATCGATATGTTTTCCATGAAGATTGCATAATTAATGGAACGTGATTTTGGGTTTATCGTGAACTGTGTTTTAAATAACATTAGTTCTTTAACCCAGTTAAAGACAAGATTACATATCTAGCATTGTATTTCAAACTGTATGGTTGATATCTGCTAAATATATATTTGTTTGGTGGCAGAGAATTTATTCTCTTGCTTAACACCCTTCTCTAAGACTTACGAGCTTAGAGGTTATATATCGGCAGAAATCAATAGTATGTTGTAGATTGTCGATGCGACATTTTTGTGTTTCCAAAGTTAAATAATAATTAATATTTATTTTTGGAAAGATTAAAATTACATGGAGTTTTAATGAATCTTTAATTAGATTGAAATGTGATAATTTAAATTATCAAATTTGGGAAATGATCGAGAATGGAGTATCATTAGTTTTACTCCAGGCGATAGTCAAATCTTTAATTAAATTTGAACGTGAAATGGTGATTAAATTTTACAGATAACACCGTGGTGTTAGATATGGAGTATTACCAGTTTTTCTCCATGGGATGAATGGGTCGGGATTGAGAAATATAACAAATGATTATTTCGGTAAGGTGCGCTAATCCCGACTAGTTTGGATAAACCTTAATTAGATTTGAATTGATATCCAAAGGAAGATTAAAGAATAAATTTAAAGAATTTAACTTTGACAAAATTAACTGGAACCTTTCTTTAATGAGTTGAATATTTGAATAAAAGAATATTCTAGATTGGAATGAGGCGTATGTTGTGTTTTTTCTCACTTGTTTATAAAATACGCGAGTTATTTGGAAAGGCCGTGTTTATACCCATTCTGAATAACTGATTCAACATTAAGTCGATGATGAAAACGATGGTTGAAGACATGAGGTTTTCACTTCATTTGGATGATTACTGATGTCTTGATTGGGTGGTACACCCAAGACAAGTTAATAAGTGGTGATCGTCCTAACATACTTTGAGATCGACCAGATATGTGAGGACCTCTCTCCTGTATTGGACATATGGGATAAGGAATAAGGTGCCTCCAGTTTCGTTCAAACCCAGAATGAACTATTAAATGGATGTGTGTCTGACATTGGATTTTATTCTGTGCTGATTGATCTATATTAAATATATATCTGTTTGGTGGCGGAGAATTTATTCTCTTTCTTAACACCCTTCTCTAAGACGTACGAGCTCAGAGGTTACATATCGATAGACATCAGTTGCATGGCGTGAATTGTCAGTGTGGCATATAGAGATGCATTGATCAAGGCTTCTGTTGAAAAGCAGATTCTTGTGGTTGATGATCAAAGCACGACCTTAAAGGCATAGCTTTGTGTATAGCGTTAATTCGCGAGCCTCACACCCCGGTGTGAACTAGAAATGGGAGAGGACTTCAGGGAGGACATGCGTTCCCTTCTAGCTAGGAGTGGCATCGTGGTATGGAGCCCAGACATTTTTACTTATGTGGATGATGGAAAACAAGACGCCTCAGTTATATCGGTCACTACGAGGTCGATGGATTACATGGTCGATATATTGACCAAATTCACGCCTTATAAGGCAGGGAAACGTATTGTTCAGGCATTATAATCCACCTTGCACTTCGGTGGACTGGCCCTGACGATCTAAGGGCCCACCTGAGTCTAGGTCCTGAGACACGGGCTAGAGCGTTTCGAAGCGGCAAGGACGATCCCTTGCCTTGGTTCACAGATGGAAATCCAACTTCCAATACGACATTTCGGTTTTAATTGTAGAACTAGTATGGTGACATAGTAGCATGGGATAGTATGCCATATACGATTGATACATTTATATTTGAAGTGGTTTTATACACTATGCACTTGTAATAGTATCAAATGATTTTTGTGTTAAATGTACCAAGCATGTTTGGCTATTATAATGTCAAACTCTATCCTCCGTCTTGTGTTGCATTTTGTGATGGGACCCGAGCCTTATAATAGCTTCATTTTATTTACTTAACATTGCGCTATTTGTTATATGAACTGGTATTCTTGGGGTTAAATCCATTCCATGGTATACAGCATGGTCCCTTGATTTACCTAACTTTAAAACCAAGCTAATAACTATTTTTAGTTCTCATACCAGTCACATGACTGACCCGGAGTTTATTGTTTTAACCTAAACACTAGGTGCCCCTATTTTACACACGGGCAACTAGTAGTTTTGGTTTTGCAGATTTCTGTTTATACACAATCCTGGATTTACGGCCGGAGATATATTCGAAAAGCTCTGTATCCGTGTATTTCTTACAGTTGTGTTTTGTATTATTTTTCCGCTACATTGTAATTTGTAAATCTTTGATGTTTATCAAATGTATATAATTTATTCATACTTTGTTATATTCTTGTACTCTGATGTAATTGTTGTAATAGCAATGAAATATTCTTCTATTTGTGTTCTGATTTGTCGTGTTCTCAACTCAATCCAGGCTTTCCTAAAAGGGCGAGTTTGGGTCGTTCTGTTGGTATCAAAGCATTGGTTTAAAGAGCTCGAGAACAAGACATGTTAGAACCAAATGAAAGAGTTCATCGTAGATTGGATTAGTAATATCCAATAAGAATGACCCATTAGATATGGGATTAGTAGTATCCTTGAATGAGTATGAAGAGTAGTGTTTTTAAAATAACAATAAAAAACAAATTTTGTTTTGAAAATTTAAGTCTAATAATACATATTTGAATATTTTATTTTATATTGAATTTGGACAATCGAGTATATGAAGATTTTGAATATACGCGTAATTAACGTGTATTCGGAGCCTCGAATATACTAGAAAGTCATAGAATCACACTCTAGTCGCCTGGGCATAATTCGGATGATTGACGCTTCATCATCAGCATTTATGTTCGAACTTCGAAAGTAGGATATTTATATATTTCCAGTTGACCGGTGTGAGAACCAAAACTAGGTAGAGTTTATTACTGTGAATTGGCATTAAAAATGTTATTTTTGAATATGTATAAAAGTATATGATTGAAAAGCTAATCAACTAATCGATTGCTAATTGTATTGTTTGATTAATTAAAATTTTGAACCATTAAGCCAATTTGAATCAAATATTGAACTGACCTGAAAATTGATTGCAGTTTCATATATGTACATGTGTATATAATGAACAGGTCATAGCAAGGAGGCTAAGCAGAGGAATAAAATTGTATGCCCGACAAATAGGTATATGTTTACTATATTTCTTGGGTTTGGATGATTTTATAAGCTGATTGGCTTTTTCTTTTTCTTTTTGGATGATGAGGGCCCTGTGTGGCTAGTTGCGGTTTTAAATGTCTCCCCGTACAAAGGAGGTTAAGGCGAAATTTTTCGAAAATTTAGGGTGTTAACCAAATTTTTGAAAAATTAGAAAATTATTAGATTGAAAAGTTGAAGAATGAAAGCTAGAAAGAAAGTTGAGTTGATTGGTTAAACAAATTTCTGCTCCGTTCCTTTTCGAGGACGAAAAGATTTTAAGTGGGGGAGATTGTAATAACCTAGAAGTTCAGAACCAATTTAAATTTTTTATTTTAGCGATTCTAATGGATTTTGAATATTGAAAATGATTTATTTTAAATAATAACGACTAAAAATTTCTTTAAATCGAAGTTGGAACGAATAAATTTATTTTAATTATATAACGAGCCTGAATTGGTGTGGCAGTTGAAAATTCAATTTCAAATTTGAAATGATTGTAATAGTTCAAAACAAATCGGTTCTCAGTAAAACCCGAAATATTTGAATCTATTCGGAAGTATCTTTCCAACGAATATGAAAAATGCAAATTTCATAACGAGAATAAAAAGTTATGTCCAGTTGAAAATTCAGAATACTGGCTATGGAATTTATATATATTTTAATATAATAAATAGCCATTTTGCGAACATCCTCTGTTTTCGATGAAACCACTTTTGTTGGATTCGTATTGTCAAATTATTGCTAGATTCCAATTTTCATAATTTTTGGAATTAATATGTATGTGTGGTGGATTTAAACATGTTGGGTAATTTCAGTTTGAATTTAATCAACTGGAAAATGACCGTTTTTCAAATAGTCTCCAAATTCGACGAAATTAGTTTTATTAGGACTATATCGTCAATACATAGCTAGATTTATTTTTCTAGAATTTTCGAAGTCCGTATGTGACCCCGATAAATTAAAATGTATGTTTAAACTAAAAATATAATGATTTATATTGTAATCTAAAGAAAAACTGGTCGAAATGATAGAATTGGCTTTCAGGACATATTCCATTGTGTCCGGAATGGGGGTAATTAGTTGGGAACATTAGGCGGTGGGTTCAATTTGGAGGTCGGATGGATAATGTTAATGTTTTTCAAATTTTTCATTAAAAAAAAGGAAAAAACCATAAATCCCTAAACCCTTCGTTTCCCTGAAGCTCCCCAAATCGATCTCGTCCATCGCCGCCGGACTCCCTGGCGCCACCGCAACACCGGTGCCTGACCCCTTCCGCGTCGCCGCCCCACCATGGACCCCCTCTGCGGCCGTCTCCACCCCCGGCCATGCTCCCCTTTTAAAAATCGAAGAACCCCTTCCCATCGACTGGAAACCGACCACCGCCGCCCATTGCTTCCACCGCTGGCCTGCCACATCACCACCCTACCACCAGCAACCTACTGTGCACCAACCCCATCACCAACTCCTGACGTAGGGCCCTCCTCCGTCCAAAAATTGATTTTTATACAAGCAAAGGTGAGTTTTTACAATATTGAATTTTATTTCAGTTTTAAATATATATATATATATATAGATAATAAAATTTTGATTTATATTATATATAAAGCATTATAAAAATTTGATTTTTTTATATATGTAAAGAATATAAATATAATTTTTATATAAGTAGAGAATATAAAAATACGATTTTTATATATGTAGAGAATATAAAAATACGATTTTTATATATGTAGAGAATATAAAAATATGATTTTTATATATGAAGTAGCGGTATTAAAAATGTGATTTTTATATATTTGACATTGAAATGAAAATGTGATTTTTAAATATAAATATCATTGACTAAAAATATGATTTTTAATATGTAAACATCATATTAAAAATGTGATTTTTTTTACTTTGAACAACATGAAAAAAAATTGCGTTGGAATTTCGGGAAAATCCAAACTGTTCAGAAATTCAAAAATAAAACGGCGGAGTGGAAACCAAAGGTGAGAACTTCTCACTCTAATTTTGTTTATAATTAAATATATACTAGGATGCAGACGGTGCTTAGTAGCATCCGATACCTTTGATTGAAACCATGGATGTTTGGTTGTTTGTTTTGATTGATAAATTGGTTGAATTTGATTTGGGATGTAAATTGAATTGATTGGAATTGGTATGTGTATAGTGCGAGCTAGTATTAGGCGAGGGATAAGGCTAGACCTTATTTCGGTTCTAGTATCGCGCCGTTATGCTGCCAAAATTTTCTAAAATGTGTTAGAAGAATAAAATCATCATTTTTATTGTAGAAATGAAAAATATAAAATATTCATGAGTTGAATAAAATATTTATCATTACAAATATAACTTTAACGTGTATATGAATAAAATAAATATTCATTTATAAATCGAACGATTTGTTAATGTACACCCATTTGACTAACATTTATTGGGATGATAAATTTTACACATCGCCCAACTACACAAATAACCACCAGTATTTATTGTTTGCAAACCATACACGGGTATTGGGATGATATTGGACATACACTAATCCCAGTATTTAGTTGTATGTAAATCGATTGGTTGACAGACTATTGTAAGCATTAATTATTTATATTTAATCCTTATGCAGTTGTGTAATGCACTCTGGATGATGATTGATTGTGTATCGTATTATTATGTACATGTGTCATATGAAATCCATATAAATAACATTATATGGTAATTGATTGTGTTTGATTCCAATTCAGAAATAAAGAATTTTAAAGAATAACTTATATTTTAAAATAATGAATATTTTAAGATAATATTCAGTAAAGAATTAAAATCTGATTTTGATGTCCGATTTTGGATGGACATGAAAATATTGAAATATACGAAGCCATGTTGATTAAAGATGCGCCATTTTGGTACGAACGATATTTATATCAATCTTATTCATTTTTTAATGAATACCAAAAAGGAAAATATTTCAAAATCTTATATTTTGAAAATATTATCATTTATATATTATAATAATAAGGAGTATTTAATTTTGATTTAAAATTGAAAATGAAGTTAAAATCGTTTTTAAAACGAATTTATAAAATACGTTTTAAATGGAAATCGACGAAATATATATAATATATAATATATATGTATATTAAATGGCCTGAATAGAATGCGCCGCACCGCACTGCGCCTGTTCGTGAATTTCGAACACTGACTTCGAATTGATATTACGGGGTATCCGACCGTCAGATTCTCATAAAACTGGAACCTTTGGGTTTGTATCGAAAAGAGCTTTCCAACGAATATAAGTGATTTGAAATCTAACAGATGGATTTGGAATTATGTCCAAACTAAATTTGGAAAAGGTCGTTGTATGTGCAGTTTGATGACCGTTTATGGAAATCGACTAAAAGCATAATAAATGATCTGGAAAGAACTGGGATGAAAAATTCCATATTTGAAAAGGTAAAAATATATTTTTACTGAAATGAACTAGCTATCAACTAGAATTATGATCCAATTATTTTTAAATAAATAAATTGGATTGAGAATGGGTTTTAATATAACCAGAATTTTCAATATACGAATTGGAGTGGATTTGAATGGAAATCATCTTCAGAATATTTCAGTATTGGATTTTGTGATTATATGGATATTGTTATGGAAATTTGGAAGGTATATTTTTATTGTTATTTCCAATACAATATTTATTAGTTTCAGAATTTGATATTGAATATAAGCCGATATAATTTCTATTCAGAAACTTGTATTTAGTATCAAATGGGATTTTGGGTTTGCCGTGAATGGTGTTTTTATTAACGCTGTTCTTAAAACCAGTTGAGAAAAGAACAAATCTTTTAATTAAGATTTAGTGAAGTTTTCCGACTAATTGATATTTAATTGGAATTGAATGAAAGAATTGGATTTTGGGTTTATCGTGAATGGTGTCTTAAATAACACTGTTCTTCAACCCCGTGTGAAAAGAATAAATCTTTTAATTAAGATTATTAGAGTTTCCAATTAATTAACATTTAATTGAAATAAAATGGAATGTGAATGGGGTTTATTGTGAACTGTGTTTTTAACGACATTTGTTCTTTAATAAAGATTAACTATGAAATGAGATTTGGAAATTATAAATCTTTAATTAAGATTAATGGGATCTTCCAAAGTAAAGTTGTCCAGTTTAATATAATAAATTGGAATGGAATGGAATTCGATTTGATAATAATCGAAGTGAGTTTCTGTGGAGGAAGACTGTTAATATATATGGAATTTAGAAGGCTTTGCCGTTATTCCATTTATATTATTGGTTGGATACGGAAATTGATATCGATTGTATATATATTTATCGATATGTTTTTCGTGAAGGTTCCATAATTAATGGAATGTGATTTTGGGTTTATCGTGAACTATGTTTTAATTGACATTAGTTCTTTAACCCATTAAAGATAGGATTACATGTCTAGCATTGTATTTCAAACTGTATGGTTGATCTCTGCTAAATATATATCTGTTTGGTGGCGGAGAATTTATTTGCTTGCTTAACAGCCTTCTCTAAGACATACGAGCTTAGAGGTTATATATCGGCAGAAATCAATTGTCCGGCGAAATTGTCGATGCAGCATGTTTGTGCTTCCAAAGTTAAATAATCATTAATATTGATTTTTGGGAAGATTAAAACTAAATGGAGTTTTAATGAATCTTTAATTAGATTGAAATGTGATAATTTAAATTATCAAATTTGGGAAATTATCGAGAATGGAGTATCACCAGTTTAACTCCTGGCGATAGTCAAATCTTTAATTAGATTTGAACAAGAAATGGTGATTAAATTTTACTGATAACACCGTGGTGTTAGATATGGAGTATTATCAGTTTTGCTCCATGGGATGAATAGGTTGGGATGGGGAAATATAACAAATGATTACTTCGATAAGGTGCGCTAATCCCGACTAGTTTGGATAAACCTTAATTTGGTTTGAATTGATATCCAAAGGAAGATTAAAGAATAAATTTAAAGAATTTATCTTTGATAAAATCAATGAGAACATTTCCCTAATGATGTGAATATTTGAATAAAAGAATATTCTGAATTGGAATGAGGGGTATGTTGTGTTTTTGTAGTACTTGTTTATAAAATAAGCGAGTTATTCGGAAACGCTTGGTTTATACCCATTCTGAATAATTGATTCAGTGATAAGTTGACGATGAAGACGATGGTTGAAGACCGGAGGTCTTCAAATCGTCTAGATGATTACTGATTTCTTGATTGGGCGGTACACCCAAGATAAGGTAATAAGTTGTGGTCGTCTAGATATACATGGATATCGACTGGATATGTGAGGACCTCTCTCTGTATTGGACATATGGGACGAGGAATAAGGTGCCTCCGGTTTCGTTCATACCCAGAATGAACTATTAAATGGATGTGTGTCTGACATTGGATTTTATTTTGTGTTAATTGATCTCTATTAAATATATATATCTGTTTGGTGGCGGAGAATTTATTCTCTTGCTTAACACCCTTCTCTGAAACGTACGAGCTAAGAGGTTATATATCGATAGACATCAGTTGCATGGCGTAAATTGTCAGTGTGGCATACAGAGATGCAGTGATCAAGGCTTCTGTTGAAAAGCAGAGTTTTGTGGTTGATGATCAAAGCACGGCCTTAAAGGGCATAGCTTTGTGTATAGCGTTAATGCGTGAGGCTCACACCCCGGTGCGAACCAGAAACGGGAGAGGACTTCATAGAGGACACGTGTTTCCTTCTAGCTAGGAGTGGTGTCATGTTATGGAGGCCATACATTTTTTCTTATGTGGATGATGTAAAGCGAGGCACCTCGGTTATATCGGTTATTACGGGGCCGATGGATGACATGGTCAATATACTGACCTGCTTTACGCCCTATAAGGAGGGGAAACGCATTGTTCAGGCATTATAGTCCACCTTGCACTTCAGTGGACCGACCCTGACGACCCAAGGGCTTACCTGAGTCTGGGTCCTGAGACACAGCCTAGAGCGTCTCGAAGCGGTAAGGACGATCCCTTACCTTGGTCAATAGATGGAAATCCAATTTCCAATACGACATTTCGGTTTTAATTGTAAAACTAGTATGGCGACATAGTAGCATGGGATACTATGTCGTCTATGATTGATACATTTATATTTGAAGTTGTTTTATACACTATGCACTTATAATAGTATCAAATGATTTTTGTGTTAAACGTACCAAGCATGTTAGGCTATTATAAGGTAAAACTCTATCCTCCGGCTTGCATTGCGTTTTATGATCGGGCCTGAGTCTTATAATAGCTTCATTTTCTTTAATTAACATTGCATTGTTTGTTATATGCACTGTTATTCTTGGGGTTAAACCCGTTCCGTGTTATACGACGTGGTCCCTTGATTTACCTAACTTTAAAACCAAGCTAATAATTATTTTTAGTTCTCACACCAGTCACATGACTGACTCGGAGTTTACTGTTTTAACCTAAACACTGGGTGCCCCTATTTTACACACGGGCAGCTAGTTGTTTTGGTTTTGCTGATTTCTATTTATACACAATCCTGGATTTACGGCTGGAGATATATTCGGAAAGCTCCGTATCCGTGTATTTCTTGCAGTTGTGTTTTGTATTATTTTTCCACTGCGTTGTAATTTACAAACCTTTGATGTTTATCAAATGTATATAATTTATTCTTTTGTTATATTCTTGTACTCTGATGTAATTATTGTAATAGCAATGAAATGTTCTTCTGTTTATGTTCTGATTTGTCATATTCTCAAGTCAGTCCGGGCTTCCATGAAAGGGCGAGTTTGGGTCATTTCAATAACTGAGTAGGGTTTTCTTCGACGATTCACCTGCTTTTGAATCGTTATTTCGAAATTAAGGTAATTTCAATTTATTTTAAAATGTTATCTACTTCTTATAGGTACAAATCGACTATGAGCAGCTATTATTATTGATAAATTGAAGTATAATTTCAGATTATACTATTATTGTTCAGTTTTTTTCAGTTTTTTTATATCTATTCTGGTAGTTCGGTCCTGGTAGTTCTATTTAGGTTGTTTTAGTGTTTTATTGTACTGTAAGATTGTTCAGCTGTAAGATTATTTGTTTCTTATTTTTTAATTAATTTATTTTATTTTTAGGGTTTTCTGTCATCATTCTTTGAATATTGCCCTAGGTGATCTTGGTAATATTTTCTTAAGATGGATAATCCAGGTGAACAAAGGTATGGTGTTTACTGAATTATTTTATAGTTTGTTTTTTATTATTTTATTATATTTAATGTTATTTTGTTTTTCTTTACATGAAGAAAGAATCTGTTATGGTTGTTTTTTATTTTAACAACCATACTTTTAGTTTAACAGTTAGTTTGGATTCTATAATTTCATTTGTTGGAGATAAGATTTGTGAAGTGTGGAAAAATCTTACTCCTTTATCTTTTGGTCTTTGTTACATTAAAGATTCAAAGACTAAATTTATTGAAACGGATAGTGATTTGCAAGCTATTTTGTGTTTAACTTTCTATAGAAAAGAAGATTGTTTGGTTTTATTTGTGAAGCTGAGGAAAATTGGTCGTATAAATTTTGTTGGAAATAATAGCATATCTTGTTATGATAGTAGATCTACTGGAATTGATGAAAGCACGGTTGATAGTGCTGACTTTTTAGGGAAAAAAGGAAATTTGAATGAATTATTGAAAAAGGGTTCCAGTTTGAAATTTTTCGATGGAGTTGGACAAAAATTTGATTTTGCAATTGATTTTCGAAGAACTGTGGTTGGATATTGTGTGAGAAATGGATTTAAACCTAAATTTGTAAAGAATAGTAAAGAGCGTATTACAGTTAGATGTCATGTTGATAATTATTCTTTTAGAATCCATGCATCTTGCAAATGAAGCAATTGGATCAATTTTTAGTATGAAAATTTAAGCCCAATCTTACAAGTGGTGGTGGTTTTAGATCTATAAGTAGTGCATTAATTAATAGTAATCTTGTGAAGACACTAATTCTAGACCAAGTATGAGACGAGCCATGTAGAAAAACGAAAGATATCATAGCTTGCTTTAAAAGGGATTATGATATTGATTTAAGTTACTACTATGCTTATATGAGTAAAAAAATGGCTTCAAAAGAAATATTTGGTAATGAAGAACAATCATATAATGATTTGGTTTGGTATTTGAAGGCCGTTGATAGAACTAATCTGTGTAGTTATTCTTTTATTAATGTTGATGAGTATACCAATCAATTTCAGCGAGTTTATTTACCATTTGAAGCTTGCATTTATGGATTTAGCCATTGTCGTCCTATGATATTTCTTGATGCCACCTTTTTACGTGGTAGAAGCGGTTGCTTGATGGCTGCTACAGCAAAAAATGGTAATTAAGGTATGATTTTTTATATTTAATATTCAATTGTATGGTGATATCTTTTAATTAATATTTATAATAGTTTACTTAATATGATGGCAAATTTATCAAAAAAATCGCTTTTTTTTGTGATATGTGTACTTCATTTGTACCTTTCTACTTACGAACCCCCAAAATTAGAAAATATGAAACAAACGCGCTCTTAAGTTTTATTCGTTGCTTTCTTTACTGTTCAGGTTGCTTTTTCCTCATTGTTTTCACTTATTTACCAATTGTTAGGGATTTGGTTGGCTTTGGGTTGCTCTTAAGTTTTAGTTATTGCTTACTTTACAATCAAAATACACTGCCCCTTATATATTCCAGTTAGACTCATTATTCAAGGTTATAACTGATGATATTTAATAAGAAAACAAATGTAAACCCCTCGAAGAACGGGACTCCACATATAAACGTATAATGGTCTATTTAGTACGACATTTGAGAAGAAATGATTCCACATGCTTCAGGCACAGCTGTGCAAATCGTCCACATCGGTCCACAAAACAAGATGCATGTTCACCATGCATATACCAGTTCCAATTAGGCACATCACACATGAATGAGTGATAGCTCTGTAGGGAGGGACAATGGGACAGTGGCATGCCTTGTGATATCGATCGAACAAACTTCACTTAGATAATATGAACTGTTAGGAAATAGGAACTGTTTAGTTTAGTTTACTACAACTATTATGAACTGTTTATGTTTTTTCGTTCAGTTTTTAATTTACTTTGTATATTTTTTCTTTTATGTTTTTTTCTTAAGTGATAGTGAATGACAGAGATATTTTGTTTGTTTTCAAATAATATTATTTGGTTTGTATTTTCAGGTTTTTCCCATTATCCATGGCTATTATTTCCAAAGAAAATCAAGAAAATTGGTCTTGGTTTTTGGGTCATTTGAAAAGTACAATTGGAGTTGAGCGACAATTGGTTTTCATATCCGATAGACATTGGGGTTTGTTGCTTAGCATTCCTAAAAATTTTCTGAATTCTTGTCATTCATATTGCTTACACCATATGCAGAATAATATAGCTTCAATTATTAAAAGCGTAAAAGGACCTTGGATAGCTCATTTATTAGAACGTTGTGTTAAAGCTTCTAACAAGTATGATTTCGATAGGGCTATTGCTAATCTTAGACAAAGTGGAGGTCAAAAAGCAATTGATTTTTTGAATGATAAACCTCTTGATCATTGGGCAGACCTTTTTTCCCTAGTAATCGTTATGGTGAAATTAAATCAAATGTTGCAGAGAGTTTTAATTCTTGGATATTAGATGAAAGACACCTTCCCATTACTGCATGTATTGATGGAATTAGAACTAAACTTATGGTTCAAATGTCAAATAGAAGAGAAGAAGCATCAAAATGGGATAGTATTCTTTTTCCTAAAATGGAAGCTAGGCTATTGGCGCTAAAAGAAGAAGGATTTGAGTGGAATGTTTCTAAGACTTCAGCTCAGGTTTTCGAAGTACATTCTCTGACTTCTCATAAAGTTGATCTAGAAAATAGATTATGCACGCGTAATCAATGGAAAGTAACCGGTTTTCTTTATTCTCATGCTTTGAAGTGTATAGTAGTCAACAAACTTTCAGTTTATGACTATGTCGACTATTATTTTACTATTGCCGCTTATCGTGCTTGCTATTCACATGTTATTCAATCAGTTCCTACTGTTGATAAGAAACTTATTGTAGCTGAAGGGTCTTCAATTATTCATCCTCCGAAACCAATTAGAGCAACAAGTAGGCCTAGAGCTAATAGATTATGAGGTCTTGATGTATTCCATGGCAAACAGAATAAATGTGGAAAATGCAAGAAACTAGGGCACAATCGAAGAGGAAGTCCAATGAATGTTTGATTAGTGTTACGTTTGCTTTTTAATCTTCTTATTTAGATATTTGATATGAAATGTTGTTTTCTTGTTTAGAAATGTATTGTGGTTTTATATACGTTATCACGTCTTATTATCAATTTATTTTAATGCTAATGCTAATTATAGTTACAAATGTTTGAAAAAATCATATACTTTTTTTTAAGTATTCAAGTTGTTGTATAAATTTTTTTCCCTTTCTTTTCAATCTGGGATTTTTTTTTGACAAATTATTTATATGACTTTTTCTTTAAAAAAAATAGTGTTATCAACTGAAACAGTACTCTATTTTATGATTATCCTATATGTTAAATATTCAAAATGAAACCGTATTTTATAAAATTATGATTGTGCTATATGTTGAAGTTGAAGTATGAGGTGGTTTATTGTTAAATATTCCTCAATAAATAGTGTTGAAGGTATGTTTTAATATTATCATTATATAGTTATTATCAACTTATTATAATTGTTTTTATAATTAAATTTTAATTGTGCATGCAAGCATTGGTTTGGATTCATGCACTTTATGTTTGCGTCGGGTTCTACATAATAAAAAATTTGATGTAGCAATGTCCTCAGTTTTGAAATCTTTATCAAGACTAAAGTAAGTCTGTACTCAAGTATATAAAGGAATTTGTATTAATCTGGTGTACATGACTCATCTTCCTAGTGCATTCATCATTACTCAGTGCAAGAAGTGAGTCATGAACCATTTAATAATCTTTCTGTTTCATTTGTTGATGTGGTCATATGTGATATTTATGCTAGGTTTTCCGAGTCTTTTACTTATATCTATTGTCATTATTTATTTGTGATAGGCATTTGACAATATATTTATATGGAGTTGTTATACTTGGGTTGATTTTGGCTGGAAGATTGGATAAAGTTATATACTTACTAACTGGTAGTCTCTTGCATATAACTATGTCTTCATGTTGATACTGGTGTATATCTTCATTGTCAATATTTACTCTTTTTCAGTTTATTATAATATCAAGAATTCATTTTCTGGTTTATTTCCATCTATTGTGCAGGTATCTTAAAATAACAATGTTTATATTCTATTGCCAACAATACATAATTAAATTACGACTTTTGTTGTACAGTGGTTACTGAGCTCATACAACACCCTAAATACTTGTCATCGTGTTTCTACTAATCATTTTGTTACTGTTGGCTTGGTTCTTTGGATATCATTCTCATATTTGTCTCATTAACACGACTACTAATGAGGTACTGTTAATTCATCCTTATGCAAACTCTGTATGTTTTTGGTTATCTATTTTTTATGTTTTTAAGAGATGTAAATTTATTATTTGGTTGAATTTATGCAGTGAGTAAACCGAGGCGGTTGACTTGAGAAAAGACAAAGCAGTTGTTTGGAACGCCTTTACAGCGCCATGCAAGATCAGGTTGGTGCTAACTTGTCTTTCCTGCTCCACATTTACCTATCGAATTAAATGTTTCACCAACAAACCATAATGTCATGACAGACTTAAATGTATTATGGGTTTATTCATATCGTTTTTAGAAATTTGAACATAACTCTGTTCTTGATTGGTGGAAATCAAGAAGACTCATATGAGTCTTTTATTTTCACTAATAGAAGTCAGTTTTTTGTTTACGCTGTTAAAAACAGTGTCAACAAACTCACTTTTGGGAAAATATTTGTATCAATTATTGATACATTCTCATCGACAAAGGACAGTCATTCCTTTTCATTCTCCGTCATGGAGCATTAGTTGAGAGAATGCAGTGTCGAAAGTAACATAAAGAAAATTTATGACTGTATTCACCATTTCAAATGATTAGGAGTGAAATCAATCCCCCTTTATAATTACTTTGGACGTTGGTTGCATTCTCAATGGACAAAGTTATTTATTCTAAAGCCATTTTCTTCACGGACCAACATAAAGGCTGGATGATCCATGGACACCAAGACTAGACAAAAATCAAT
Organism: Allium sativum; assembly: GCA_030737875.1. Classification (NCBI taxonomy): domain Eukaryota; kingdom Viridiplantae; phylum Streptophyta; class Magnoliopsida; order Asparagales; family Amaryllidaceae; genus Allium; species Allium sativum. The sequence goes on from CM060920.1 coordinate 695,983,362, forward strand.
TAAATAACACCTTCCAATGATTTATTCTTCTTTTCAATTAAGCAAGTGCATAAAACCTCACTATTTTTTTTGGATTTAATTGTGTAATACAATAAATGCTAACATTAACTAACTACAAGTCATTCCTAGATCTAGCACATTACATTACTAATTATGCCAACTCTCTAAATTGAATTATTAGTAATTAATTTTTTATTTTAATTAGATGATAATGATTCTTGATATGATTATAATTTTAAATTAGAATTGATTATGAGAGTTGAAATGATAATTAATTAAAACTAGCTGTATTTTATACTGACTAAAATTTAAAATGATGAATATATTTATCATTATTTAGAATGTAAAAAATGATGTGAAATTTACTTTAGCTTGTATATAATCATTGATACACATAAAAGAGTTTTAGTAATGATCAACATACACTAATGTGCAAGTTAAGGATGAATATATGTTCTTGTATATTCAAGTAAATAATGATAAGTAAATTAACTACTACAATTTCAATTAAAAAATTGAAGAATTAAGTACATTTTGATCTCATTAATTATAATTTATATGTTTCTAGCTTGATTCCCTTTTTTTGTTAGACGATCGGTTATGTATTATTCTAGAGTTAATCCATTTTAATGCTAATTAAATGAAACAGTTACAACTGGCTGTAAGTGTCAGTTTCAGGGATTGGACATTGTCCCCATAGAGACATCTACCTTTGGGTTCAATAACACAAATGTCGAAAACTTATTGCCAAGTATTGGGGATATTACCCCTTCAAGCAAGCTGACATCTTGTCCGTGGAGGGGACACTTAGGACGCACACACACTAACAAACACTTCATGACACAACAATTATTTTTGCGCGTGGGATGTTCGTTTCTAATTTCGGATTTGCCTTGTGCAGTTGGAATGGCCCTAAAAGGTGATAGCAACCGAGACTAGGGTTCCAGAAGTTCTCGACGACCAAAGGGAGGGGTCTTGAGCAGGTTTATTAAAAATTCTCAGCTACAACCTAAACCCTAACGGCCCTATGACTACGATAGTAGTAGTCAGCATCGAGACTATTCTCGGCGCTCGCCTTCTCTACCACCAATTACAAGGCCGACTGAGAACGAAACGTTAATCACAAAGAAATCAGCTTTTCACCGTACTAAAAAGTTTTATCCTCGTACTCAATTCAGCTGGCTGGTTATGGCAATTACTTCCTAAAGATTACTCGAGTGACTAATTACTTAATCAAACAAACCAGTTTATATAAACTTTTTTGAAGAGGATGTTTGATTATTGTTGAAGGTAAATTTTGGATAGAAATATTTGGATATGTGTGGGAGTCATGCACAATAAAGAAAGCCATATTGCAACTGTTTTCATTTTCATCTAGAATATTTCGTCCACCGATGCTCGATTTTGAACTGGTAAAATACTTCTATCATTTAGAAAAAAATGAACCTATAGACAGTTTTACAAGTTAGCATGACTACTACATATAACATGATAACTTATTAAATTCTATTTTATTTAGCAATTATAATATAAATGGTTTTAATGTTAACGACATTGTAACATGAAAGTTTTTCATTTACTTAACTGTTTTGGACAGATTTTGTTTTGATTGTGGTATTGAAGCTGCACAATCAACATTATTCGATGGATTGGCTTGAAGCAAAAAAGAACAGAAGACATACAGGTAGAAAGTGAAAGTATGGAAGCAAACATTTCATGCATTAGTAGTGAATTTGCAGCAAAGATAAAAAACATGGCAATAGGAAATGAATTAACAGAAGATGAAGAAATGAATAAACGATGAGTGTTGTTGCATGGGGACCAAATATTTGTGTACAAAAGAAGGGGAAAAAAATGAAATGACCCGAAACTTCCCCGTAAAGGAAAGCCCGGATTTAGTTGAGAACACGACAAATCGGAACACAAACAGAAGAATATTTCATTGCTTATTACAACAATATAATTTACATCAGAGTACAAGAATATACAGAGCATGAACAAATAATATACATTTGACAAATATCAGAGATTTACAATTTACAATGCAGCGGAAAATAATACAAAACACAACTGAAAGAGATAAATGAATACAGAGCTTTCCGAATATCATTCTAGCTGTAAACCAGGATCCTGTGAATATAAATCTGAAAAACCAAAACTACTAGCTGCCCATGTGGAAAATAGGGGCACCCAGAGTTTAGGTTAAAACAATAAACTCTAGGTTAGTTATGTAACGAGTGTGAGAACTAAAACAGTTATTTAAAATTTTCTTTAAAATTAGATATATCAAGGGACCACGCCGTATAACACGGAACGGGTTTCCTCCCAAGAATACCAGTGCATATAACAAAACAACGCAATGCATTTTGAAAAAATGAAGCTATTATAAGATCCAGGTCCCATCACACAATACAACACAAGCCGTAGGATAGGGTTTTCCCTTATAATAGCCAAACATGCTTGGTACATTTAAAACAAATCATTTTGATACAATCATAATGTAAATTATATGAAAACAACTTCAAATATAAATGTATCAATCATAGACGGCATTAGTGTCCCATGCCACTGTGTCGCCAATAATATACAACTAAAACCGTAAAATGTCATATTGGAAGTTGGATTTCCATCTGTGAACCAATGCAATGGATCGTCCTTACCACTTCGAGACTCTCTAGCCCGAGCCTCAGGCAAGCGCGCATACAAGCCTTGGATCGTCAAGGCCGGTCCACTCGATTTGGATTAAAATGCTTGAACACTGCATTTCCCTGCCCTATGGGGCGTAAAATTGGTCTGTATAAAGACCATACCATCCATCGGCTCCGCGAAAACCAATATAACTGAGGCGCCTCGCCATCCATCATCCACATAAATAAAATGTCTGGGCGTGCAAAACCCAGACACCACTCCTAGCTAGAAGGAAACGCATGTCCTCCCTGATGTCCTCTTCCGTTTCTAGTTCACACCGGGGTGTGAGGATCACGAATTAACACTACAAAAATCTATGCTATATCAAAGTCGTGCTTTGATCATCAACCACAAGACTAGGCTTTTCAACAGAAGCCTGGATCATTTGCATCTCAGTATGCCACACAGGCAATTCACGCTATGCAACTAATGTCTATCAATCACACAAAATGAAATCCAATGTCAGACACACAACCCATTTACAAGTTCGTTCTAGGTCTGAACGAAGCCAGAGGCACCTTATTCCTCATCCCATATGTCCAATACAGGAGAGAGGCCCTCACATATCTGGTCGATCTCCAAGCACGTCTGAACGATCACCACTTATTACCTTGTATTGGGTGTGCAGCCCAATCAAGACATCAGTAATCATCCAAACGATGTGAAGACCTCCGGTTTTCAACCACCGTCTCCATCTCGACTCATCGCCGATTCAGTTATTCAGAATGGGATAAACCCAGTCATTCTGAATAACTCGCGTATATAATAAACAAGTGCCATAAAAACACAATATACATCTCATTCCAATCCAGAATATTCCTTTATTCAAATTTTCTTTTACTTTGGGAAAGTTTCCCATTAATTTTATCAAAGATAAATTCTTTAAATTTATTCTTTTATCTTCTTTGGATATCAATTCAAACCATTTTAAGGTTTTCCAAACTAGTCGAGATTAGCGAACCTTACCGAAGTAATCATTTGTTTAATTTCCTAATCCCAACCTATTTATCCCATGAAGCAAAACTGGTAATACTTCTTATCTAACACCACAGTGTTATCGGTAAAATTAATTACCATTTCACATTCAAATCTAATTAAAGATTTAAATATCGCTTGGAGCAAAATTGGTGATACTCCATTCTCGAACATTTCTTGAATTTGATAATTTTAGTTATCAAATTCGCCTTTCAATCTATTTAAAGATTCATTAAAACTCTAATTCAGTTTTAATTTCCAACAATCATTACTTAATGATTATTCCAATTCAGGAAATAAATCCTGTCTTTAACTGGGTTAAAGAACTAATGTCATTTAAAACACAGTTCACGATAAACCCAAAATCACATTCCATTAATTATGGAATTTTCATGGAAAAACAAACCAATATATAATCGATATCAATTTCCATATCCAACTAAAATTATAAATGGAATAACGGCAAAGCCTTTTAAATTCCATATATATTATCAGTCTTCCTCCACAGAAGTTCATTTCGATTATTATTAAATCAAATCCCATTCAATGAAATTTATTTTATTAAACTGGAAAACTTTACTTTGGAAATTCCATTAAATCTTGGAATAAATATTTATAAATTCCGAATCACATTTCACTGCAAATTGGGTTAAAGAACGAATGTCGTTAAAACACAGTTCACAATAAACCCGATTTACATTCCACTTCAATTCCAATTAAATGTTCATCAATTGGTAATTCTTCTTTAAATCTTAGTTAAAAGATTTATCCTTTTCACATGGAGTTTTTAAACAGTGTTGATGAAGACACCATTCCATCAGTCTCTAACCGTAAATTAATAAGAGAACAATTCCCTAATTATTTATCCCGAAGGCTGAAATCAACATCAGATCGATACCCAGGAAACCATTCAACTTAGCTAACCTCCAATTAGTTTCTATTTTCCTTAACTCCATTGGGTTTAAGAACAGTGTTAGTGAAGACACCGTTCACGACAAACCCAAAATCCCATTTGATATTAAATGCAAGGCTCTGAATAGAAAATATATCAGCTTATATTCAGTATCAAATTCTGAACTCAACAAACATCGTACTGGAATAACGATATATATATCTTCCAAATTCCTCCACAATGCCCGTGTAATCACAGAATCGAATATCGAAATATTCCAAAGATAATTTTGATTCAAATCCATTCCAATTCATGTATCGGAAATTTTGGTTATTTTTAAAACCATTTCAAATCCAATTTATTTATTTAAAAATATTGGAATATAATTCTAGTTCATAACTAGTTCATTTCGATAAATATCTATTTTTATATTTTCAAATATGGAATTTTTCATCCCAATTCTTTCCAAATCATTTATTATGATTTTACACTAATTATTGATATTTTTAATAATTTTATCAAGGCCCATACAGTTGATTTCCATAAACGACCCTCAAACCGCACTTACAATGACCTTTTCCAAATTTGATTTGGACATAATTCCAAATCCAACCATTAGATTTCAAATCTCTTATATTCGTTAGAAAGCTCTCTTCGATACGAACCCAAGGTTCCAGTTTTAGGAGAATCCGACAGTCAGATCTCCCGTAAAGTCCATTCGAAGTCAATGGTTGAAATTCGCAAACTGCCGCAGCGTGGCGCGTTCTATTCAGGACATTATATTATATATAATATATATAATATATATTTCATTGATTTCAATTTAAAACGTATTTTATAAATCGTTTTAAATTCGTTTTAAAAACGATTCCAACTTCATATTCAATTTTAGACCAAAACTGAATATTCCATATCACTAACATATAAATGATAATATTTTCAAAACGTTAGATTTTGAAATCACTTCCTTTTCGATATTCATTATAAAAATAAATTAAATCGATATAAATATCGTTCACGTCAAAATGGCGTTAATCTAATCAACACGGCTTTATATATTTAAATATATTCGTGTCCATCCTAAATCGGACATCAAAATCAGATTTTTATCTTTTACTGAATATTATTTTAAAATATTCATTATTTTAAAATATTCCTTCTTTTTGAACTGGAATCAGACACAGTCAGTTACCATATAATGTGACTTATATGGATTTCATATAGCACATGTATAGAACAACAATGATAAATAATCAACCATCATCCAAAGTATATTCTACACTGCATAAGCATTAAATATAAATATTTAACGCTTACAATAGTCTGTCAACCAATCGATTGACATACAACTAAACAATTGGGATTAGTTTATGTCCAATATCGTCCCAATACCTGTGTGGGGTTTCAAGTAATCAAACACTGGTTTTATTTATGTAGTTGGACGACATGTAAAATTTATCGTCCCAATCAATATCAATAAAATGGATGTACATAAACAAATCGTCCGATTTGTAAATGAATATTTATTTTATTCATATACACATTAAAAATTATATTTTTAACTCTATAATATTTATTTCAACACATGAATATTTTATTCTGTTCATATATATAGTAAGAATGTGATTTTTATTGTTCAAACAATTTATTCAACACATGAATATTTTATTCGGTTCATATATACAATAAAAATGTGATTTTTATTGTTCAAACAATGTATTCAACACATTAATATTTTATTTAGTCCATTTCACATCACAACCAATTTTCACAACACAATCAAACAAACAATTCATCCATGGTCTGTGGACGATGGGGAGCAGTTCATATATGCAGTTATAAAATGAATAACTGAACAAGAAATTTTAGTTAGGAGTTCTCACATTGGGATCCACTCCATCAGCTTTAATTCTGAATTTCAATTTGGTTTGGATTTGAATTTTTTCCCGAAATTTTGATGTGCTCCAAATGGGACCTGGTAAGTCTTGTTGTTAAGCTCTCGTCCACACGATCGCAATAGATCCTATTTCGCGCGATTTGGACCTCGCATAAAAAAGATATGATTTTTATAATTTAATCCACCATTTGCAATGCTTGTAGTGTTAAACCAGTTTAAAATAAATAAACCGAACCTTTCAGCAAATGGTTCGAAAATAGGTTTCGATTTTTGCGAAATCCGTGAAGTTACAGGTCGATCGGCTTGCGCAGCATCGAAGGGGGAGGAGGGGGCTTCTCGGCGCCGGCCACGATGGTCAGATAGATGGCGACAGGTGGCAGCGGCGGCATCTTAAAGCTGCTGACTTTGGAGGCTCCAATCTTGACGAATACCAAACGAAAAATCACAAATCCTATATGGATTTAAAGAGGATGTGAAGCTTTATAAAAAGTTCCAAAGAAGCATATGATTTTGGTGCGTGGATTTGCCAGAAATGAAGAGAGAAGGGGAGGAGGTTGTTCCATCATTCGTGAATGGGGTAGCGGGTTTGATTTCTGGTCAATGCGTAATGATGGAGTGTAACGCCCCACCTCAATACCCACTATTGTCCGGTTCATTTCAAAGAAATGTCGCAGACCATAACGGAGAATGAGGTTTGTGAAGGGCGATCGATTTGAGGAAAGTGATATTTTGGTCTTATATCCAAACGAAAAAGACCAAAATCGCCCAATTCAAAAGGTATCGATGTTTATAGTCAAAAAGGACGCAAACGATGATCTGGACTCATTGGAAGTGGTCCCAAGTCCTAATTCAACCGTATGCAAAATATGACTTTTTGGATACGTGTTCGATTAACTATTAACGACGATATATTTAAATAAAATATTTAAATACATTATCATTAAATGAGCGGGTTGTTACAGACTTCCCCCCTTAAAAGAATTGCGTCCCCGCAATTCCTTAAGATTGAAGTAATGAGTAACAACCAAAAATAACACCATGGAGTGGTATCACAAGAACCGATGCGAAATGAAACGATCAAACCAACGGCTATTTGAGATCCCAATTTCGTTTCACAAGATCATAAAAACTAGAGTTCAATCTCGAATTCCATTACTCATGAAGGTAGTCATCCCAAACGGGTAAAATAATTCTAGAAAAATTCATAAGCGCTATGAATTCAAATAGACTCACCTTTCTTCGTATGAATCTCAAAGGAATGAGAATCAATAGAATGTGCAAAAACCAAGCAATTCTAATTTGGAATTTCAAGAAGCAACAAGACTGCATCGTACAGATGCAAGATATCAATAATAGATATTTCTCTTAGGATATGAAATGGGAAATTTCCGTGGTTGACTAATCCATTCCCAAACTCAATCACGACGATGTTGTAAAAATCAAACCTAAGCACCTTAGTCTTGCGACAAGGTGGCTGATGACAGCAAAAGCACATCACAAAGATTCCAATGAATTTAGCTAAGGAAAGCAATTTTCGAAGGAATAATCAATTTTAATATCAATGATTCAAGGTTGATAATGGAATACCAACGATCTACTCAGGGAAATCGATTTCTAACCAGGTACTAAATCTCATTTAGTAACCATTAGGACGAATCATTAGGAATTATACGAAATTCCCAATATTCAGAAGCTCGAGTGTTAGTTATAGAAAATCAGAAGCATCGAGGAGATGATGGATAAGTAGTGCACAACTTTCCACTTCGGGACAACAGGATTTTAAGATAATTTTCCGCCAAAAATCTCAAATTGCAAAAACATCAACAACTAATCAAAGAGGCAATAGACAATTTCTATAACAAGATGAGATTAAACCAAAGAGGCCATAATCCCCAAAGATTTGATTGACAAAGGTTAACAAACGTGAGGAGACAATTGTCAATCCAAATGATTCAAACATACAAAGGAAGAATATAAAAAGAGCTCATCCTTTCGATATTCATTTCTAAGAACAACGCAAGGCTAAGTCCATAAGTGAATTGAATATAGCACTTCCGGATGATCGACTAGATCATAGATTCGAAGAAAGGAATTAGTGAGTTTGCCGTGGATCGCAAAATCTCAAATTTCCTTCCCCAACGGGAACTCTCATTCTCTGGAGTGATCGTTCACTAGAGAAAATAAGAAGACCCACAGAATCATAAGAATACTAAATTCTCTTTAGCAAATCGAAACAAGGATTAAGAATTTGGCGAGATTCTTAATCACTAAGAATTCTCGAAAATCAAAGATCTGAAATCCAGAAACAAGAGATATAAATGAATAGCTTTTTGGGTTGTTCCTCGAGTTATTTAATTTACTCAAAGAAAAGATTCAAGATAATTTCTAATTAAAAATCTTGAACCACTCAAATTCTTGGAATTGTTCCAAGGGAATCTAGAAATAAATTGTCTAGAAAAATAACAAACGACTATGAAGAATCGCAAAAATCCAAAATATTATTATTTTGATTAACTTATTAGAAGTGAATTTTAATTTTAGGAATCATTTCGAATGTCGGATTGTCACATAAAGATGTTTAGGAATTCCAAACTGCAACATGGCGTCCTATATCTCGCTCGAGATCCTTAACGCACCCGATGGACAAGTTAACACAAGAAAGTCCTCACAATTTCTAAAGTTCACGCAGATCTCGCGAAAATATAAAAATTCAATAAATCATTCGGGATGGCATAAAGAAATAAAATTCCTTTATGAACTTACGAATAAAACACAAACAATATCTTTTGATAACTAAGAACATGATCGACGTATTTCAGAAGAACATAAATGAAATAATCTCTGAACAAGGTAAATGACATTGAGGAGTTAATGCCACGTACCTTGACTCAAGAAGAGGGATCACAAGAAGCGGGATGCTTTCCCTCATTCTTGATCTTGAGTTTTGAACACAGCAAGGTAACACAAATATATCCTTGCGCATTGGTTGAGTTAATTTAGCAAAAATGCTCGGTGACTCACACCGGCACAACGAGGTAACAAATGAGTTGTTTTAGCCCAAAGGCTTGGTGATCTCACACCGAACTAAAACTATATAGCTGACAACAAAGGAGTAGATTTAGTCGTAAATACATGGTATCTTCATACCGAACGACAAGTGATCAATAGACCATGCTAGGTACGTAACGACGTATAATCTTAACTAGAAATCAAGAAATATCATGGTCAAAGGCGCTTACAACATGCATAACGACGCACGGGATAGATATCCAATGATCAATAAACTTCAAGGATCATAAATAATCAACAAGATAAGTGTGATACACAATAGCAAACTGTAACGCCCCACCTCAATACCCACTATCGTTCGGTTCATTTCAAAGAAATGTCGCAGACCATAACGGAGAATGAGGTTTGTGAAGGGCGACCGATTGTATGATTACTCCATGTGAGGAAAGTGATATTTTGGTCTTATATCCAAACGAAAAAGACCAAAATCGCCCAATTCAAAAGGTATCGATGTTTATAGTCAAAAAGGTCGTAAACAATGATCTGGACTCATTGGAAGTGGTTCCGAGTCCTAATTCAACCGTATGCAAAATATGACTTTTTGGAAGCATGTTCGATTAACTATTAACGACGATATATTTAAATAAAATATTTAAATACATTATCATTAAATGAGCGGGTTGTTACATGGAGAAAGGGGATTGGTCCATGTATTTTATATTTATTTTTAATTTATTTATTTTGTAAAATACCCACTAATCCATACGAACTCTAATTTAAACCCAACGACTGTCGCCCCTAGGTAAATACCCCCATTTCGGACACAATGGAATATGTTTCGTAAGCCCATTCGACTGTTTCGGTTAGTTACTCTTCAAATTAAAATATAAAACATTCAATTTTAGATTTGAATGTACATTTTAATTTGCCGGGGCCACATATTGATCCCAAAAATTCCAGAAAAATAAATCTAGCTATGTCTGGATGATACGGTCCCAACAAAATTGATTTCGTCGAATTTGGGGACCGTTTGAAAAATAGACTTTTTCTGGTCGATCCAATTCAAACTAAAATTACCAAAAAAAAATTCCTTTTCCACGCTCACATATTAATTCAAAAAATTATGGAATTTGATACCTAGCAATAATTTGACATTCCGGATCCAGCCAAAGTGGTTTCGTCGAAAACGGAGGTTGTTTGCAAAATGTCTATTTTTATGGGCTATATTTTCATATCGACTATTCTGAATTTTCAATTGGACATAATTTTTATCCCTGCTATGAAATTTTGATTTTTTAGATTCATTGGGAAGATATTTTTAAATAGATTCTAATATTTCTGTCGCTAAAATCCGGTTTATTTTGAATCCTGTACATTCATTTGAAATTTGAAATCGAATTTTCAAACTACCGCGCCATTTCCAATTCGTTTTATAATTAAAAAATAATAATTATATTCTCACTTCGATTTAAATAAATTTATACATTCTAATTCTTTTCAAAATTAATTTCTAATCGTTATTATTTAAAATAAATCATTTTAAATATTCAAAATCACTAAGATTGCTAAAATAAAAATTTAAATTGTTTCTGATTTTCCGGGTTATTACAAAAAATATATATTCAATAATGGAGAAAGCTTTAGCAGTATTGTATTGATCTTGATGATATCTAAACTCAGGAGAAGTATTTTTGTACAAATATTATGTGTGTGTGTTACTTTTCTTTCTTATTTGTATTTATATGTTATTGTATGATATTCAAGATTTGTGTACCAAAGATTTGTGTACAAAAGAGGCGAATAAAGTACGGTATTCGAATGAGTGCTGAGTTTAATGATAGATAGATTATGTGTGTTTGTGTGTGTGTGTGTTACTTTTCTTTGTTACTTTTCTTTCTTCCCTCAGCTACATGCATGTGCTTGTGATGTATTTACATATTAATGTGTTCTTTTGCTTTTTCTTCATGATATTTATATCTTGTGTGTTTATTTGATTTATTTTTCACTTATGCATAATTGTATCCCAGTTAAAGTTCATTTAGATAAGCTTGCCATTAGTGGTCCCGTCCAGACACTCCACATTTTTTCTTCAAAGCTTAAGGTCCTTTGGTTTAATTTGTATTTGTCTTAAGTTTTCAACATCAATAATAAAATAAGAATTGATTAGAGGGATGATAAAAGGGATGAGAGGAAGATGAATTGACGAAGGAAAATAAGGAATGATAAAATGATATGTTGTCTCGTATTCTTTTTTAATGTTTAAAAATACGAAAAATAAAAATTTCGTTTTATGTGTTAATTTCTCTTTTCAAATTAATCATTTTTCACCATAGGCGGGTGTTTTGCACACTTTACATGGGTGAAATAAAAAAATAAAAATAGCAAACCAACCGTAGCAATTTTATAATTTTTCATTGTGGGTTTCATATCGATACAAAAACTATATAAATAGGCAAACAAATAAACTGAAATATATCTAAATGCTAAGAGCATCTCTAGCAGTGTTACTACATTTAAAAAAAAGGGAAATCACTGCTGTAACTTCTTTTCTCACATTGTAGAAGCTAAAGTAATTTCAATGTTGGGAAAGGAGTAAAACAAAGGTGTAGTGACCCGTAACTTCCCCGGTCTCCGAAGAGATGAGAAAGAACGAATTACTGTGAGGACAGGACAAATCAGAACGCAGACGGAAGAACATTTCATTGCTATTACAACAATTCCATCAGATACAAGAATATACATAGTATAATGAATAAATTACATTCGACAAATATCAGAGATTAATAAATTACATAGCAGCGGAAAATAATACAAAGCACAACTGAAGGTGATATACGGATACAGAGCTTTCCGGATATCATTCCAGCTGTAAACCAGGACCCTGTGAATATAAATCTGCAAAACCAAAAAAACTAGCTGCCGGTGCGGAAAATAGGGGCACCCAGAGTTTAGGTTAAAACAATAAACTCCAGGTCAGTCATGTGACTGGTGTGAGAACTAAAACAGTTATTTAAACATTTGCTTTTAAAAGAGAGTAATTCAAGGGACCACGCCGTATAACACGGAACGGGTTTCCTCCCAAGAATACCAGTGCATAGAATAAACAACGCAATGCTTTTTCGAAAAATGAAGCTATTATAAGACCCAGGTCCCATCACACAATGCAACGCAAGCCGGAGGATAGGGTTTTCCCTTATAATAGCCAAACATGCTTGGTACGTTTAAAACAAATCATTTGATACTATAATAAGTGTATAGTGTCAAAACATTTCAATCATAAATATAAATCATAGATGGCATGAGTGCCCCATCCCACTATGTAGCCATACTAGGCTCTACAAATAAAGCCGAAATACACGTATTGGAAATTGGATTTCCGTCATGAGTCGAGGAAAGGGGCAAGCTCCTCTCCGCGTTCGAGACACTCTAGCAAATGTCTCAGGACTACACACTCTGGGCAATCCTGGGATCCTCCAAGGCTAGTCCTCACTTACGTTAGAGGACTAATTATGCCTGAACACATGTTTCCCGGTCCTTACAGACATATAATCGAGGCGCCTCGCATTCCAACAACCACATAGGTGAAAAGTATATAAATGTCAGGGCTGGTAAGTCACTGACACCACCATAGCTAGAAAGAAACGTCATGCACTCCTTTGGTCCTTATCCCGTTTTTAACTCATACCGAGGTGTAAGGCTCGCGAATTCACATTATACACAAAGCTGCCACGTAGGCGTGCTTTGATCATCAACCACAAGACTTTGCTTTTTAACAGAAGCCTTGATCATTGCATCTTGGCGTGCCACATAGGTAATTCATGCCATGCGACTGATGTCCATCAATATACAACCTCTGAGCTCGTACGTCTCAGAGAAGGGCGTTAAGCAAGAGAATAAATTCTCCGCCGCCAAACAGATATATATCTAACAGAAATCAATCAACACAGAATAAAATCCAATGTCAGACACAAAATCCATTTACAAGTCCGTTCTGGGTCTGAACGAAACCGGAGGCACTTTCCTCGCATATCCATCCATCTCAAAGTACGTCTGGACGACTACTAACTATTTCCATCCTCTTGGGTGTACAGCCCAATCAGGATTGTCAGTAATTATCCAAACGATGTGAAGACTTCCGGTCTTCGACCACCGTCTTCATCTTCGACTTATCGTCGAATCGGTTATTCAGAATGGGTATAAACCCGGACTTTCCGAACAACCCGCGTATATTAAAACAAATGTCATAAGAACACAACAGGTTCCCATTAATTTTATCCAAGATAAATTCCTTAAAATTTATCCTTTAATCTTCCTTTGGATGTCGTTTCAAACCAAATTATGGTTTTCTAAACTAGTCGAGATTAGCGAACTACACCGAAGTAATTATGTATTTTATTTCCCAATCCTAACCTATTCATCCCATGAAGCAAAACTGGTGATACTCCATATCTAACACCATGGTGTTATCGGTAAAATTAATTACCATTTCACGTTCAAATCTAATTAAAGATTTAACTATCGCTTTGAGCAAAACTGGCGATACTCCATTCTCGCTCATTTCTAAATTTGATAATTTAGATTATAGATTCACATTTCAACCTAATTGCAGATTCGTTAAAACTCCTTTTACTGGGTTAAAGAACTAGGTGTTATTTAAAACACAGTTCACGACAAACCTAAATCACATTCTATTTGTTATCGGGTTAAAGAACTAGTGTTATTTAAAACACCATTCACGATAAACCCATTTCAAATCCAATCGTTATATGTTAGAAATTCTGATTATTTAAAACCCCTTTTTAAATATCATTTATTTATTTAAAAATAATTGGGTTTTAAATTTAGTTCAAAACTAGTTCATTTCGATAAAAATCCATTTTTATCTTTTCAAATATGGAATTTTTCACCCCAATTTTTCCCAAATCATTTCTTATGATTTTACACAAATTATTGATATTTTTAATAATTTTATCAAGGCCCGTACAGTCGATTTCCTTCAACGGCCATCGAACTGGACTTACAGCGACCTTTTTCAAATTTGATTTGGACGTATCTCCAAATCCAACCGTTAGATTTCAAATTTCCAATATTCGTTAGAAAGCTCTTTTAGATACGAACCCAACGGTTCCGGTTTTAGGAGAATCCGACGGTCGGATCTCCCGTAATGTCCGTTTGAAATAAATGGTTGAAATTCACGAATTGCCGCGGCGCGGCGCGTTCTATTCAGGCCATTATATTATATATATAATATATATAATATATATTTCGTCGATTTCTATTTAAAACGAATTATATACATAGTTTTAAATTCGTTTCAAAAGCAATTTCAACTTCCATTTCAGTTCAAATCAAAATTGAATTCTTCTTTATAAATTCGTTTTAAAATTCATTTCTATTCAATTCAAATTTTGATTCAATTTGAATTCATTTCAATTCGCTTTCAATTCAATTTGAATTCGTTTTCAATTCAATTCCAAAGTCGTTTTCTATTCGATTCAATTCAAATTGGTTTTCTATTCGATTCAATTCAAATTGGTTTTCTATTCGATTCAATTCAAATTGGTTTTCTATTCGATTCAATTCAAATTGGTTTTCTATTCGAATCAAATTCGTTATATATTCAATTGAAATCAAATTCGTTATATATTCAATTGAAATCAAATTCGTCACATATTCAATTCAAATTCCTTATATATTCAATTGAAATCAAATTCGTTATATATTCAATTCAAATTCGTTATATATTCAATTCAAATTCGTCATATATTCAATTCATTTCATTTCGAAATCGTTTTCAATTCAATTCATTTCGAAATCGTTTTCAATTCTATTCATTTCGAAATCGTTTTCAATTCAATTAATTTCGAAATCGTTTTCAATTCAATTCATTTCAAAATGAATAAAATTGATATAAATATCGATCACGTCAAAATGGCGTCAATCTAATCAACACGGCTTCATATATTTCTATTTTCAAATATTCTATTTCAAATATTCCTACTATCAGAATATTTGTTATTATCAACATATTTCGTTCAACACATGACTAATCTCAACGGATGAGTACTGTCAACACATGAACCTTTATTTTATATTGATAAAGATGTAAATTTTGTTATTAAAATATTTCGTTCAACACATGACTAATCTCAACGGATGAGTACGGTCAACACATGAACCTTTATATTATATTATTCTTTATTTTCTAAATTGGAATGAGGCCCAATCAATCACCATATAATATTAATTATATGGATTTTCATACATCACACGTATATAATAGCATTGAAAATAATCAACCATCAACCAAAGTGCATTACACTGTATAAGCATCAAATATAGATATCTAATGCTTATAACAGCCTGTCAATCAATCGATCGACATATTTAATCAATCAGGATGAGTGAACTTCAAATTTCATCCCAACACCCGTGTGGGGTTTCAAACAATCAAACACAGATTTTATTTGTGCAGTTGGGCGATGTGTAAAATTTATCGACCCAATCAATGTCATTCAAATAGGTGTACATAAACAAACCGTCCGGTTTGTAAATGAAAATTTATTTATTCACATTCATGTTAAAAATTTATGTTTTTAACGATAAAATATTTTATTTCAACACATGAATTTCTATTCAGTTAATTTACACAATAAAAATGATATTTTTATTTTTCTAACATATTTTAGGAAATTTTGGCGGCATAACGGCACGATACTAGAAACGGGACAAGGCCTAGCCTTATCCCCGGTCTAGTGAAGGCCCACGCCATTCACTCATCAATCATATCCATTCATTTCACCAAACAATTCAAATCCAAACCAAATCATCTAACTAATTTATGCAGCCAAACAAACAAGTCCGTGGTCTGTGGACGATTGTGTCGGGTGCTACTAAGCACCGTCTGCATCCTAGTATATATATATAACTAGAAAAGAAATTGAAGAGTGAGAAATTCTCACCAATAGCTATCCAATCATCTTGACTCTTCTTTGATAGAAATCTTAATCGTTATCGCATTTTTGTCATCTTCGTTGCTGTAGCCACTACATATGTAAAAATCGAATTTTTACTTCGCTATTCAATATATAAAAATCGAATTTATACTATGCTATTCAATATTTAAAATCGAATTTTTACTTCGACGCTATATGGATAAAAATTCTATTTTATCACGCTATTCTCTATATAAAGTTTCCGCCTTTTCAAAAATAGATCTTTCACCTTTTCTACAATAAAGATTTTGCCTTTTCTAAAATAAAGATTTCGCCTTTTCTAAAATAAAGATTTCGCCTTTCCTAAAATAAAGATTTCGCCTTTATAAAAATATAAATTTCGCCTTTATAAAAATATAGATTTCGCCTTTATAAAAATAAAGATTTCGCCTTTATAAAAATAAAGATTTCAACTTTTCAATTTAAAGATTTCGACTTTTCAATTTAAAGATTTTGACTTTTCAATTTCAATCTTTATTTTGCTACACATATAAAGATGCTATTTTTAATATTCCTATCATGTAAAAATTATATTTTTAATCCACTACATAGGTAAAAATCAAATTTTTTCATAATTTATATAGTACAGACTATATTTTTAATACTTTAAAAATATAAAAATCATATTTTTATTACTTTAAAAATATAAAGATCATATTTTTACTTGAATAAAATCTTTTCTCTTTTCTAAATCATATCTCTTCTATTTTCTTATTCACGAAAATCAGATTAAACTAACAAAATATTTAAAATAAATTAACATAAAACAAAATAAATAAATAAAATAAAAGAGGATGGAAGCTTACAACGAATGGGGGGGAGAAGAGGGATCGGAGGGGGGCTGGAGGCTGCGGCAGGGCGGTGGTCGGCTGGGCTGCATCGAGGTGGGTGGGTCGGTGCAGGTGGTTGCGGGTTCGGGTCTAGGGGGTCTCGTTCGTGCTAGGGCTGGAGATGGACGGAGGGAAAGGAGGAGCGAAGGGGGAAGGATAGGAGGCGAGCTTCGTCGGAGGTGGCGATCGCCCCGGGGGCGCGGCGGCTCGTCGGGGAGGTAGGGGGGGTTTCTGCGCGATTTCGATTTGTTTTTTTTTCCTGTTTCTGATTGAATCGAACGGGGGGGCAGGAGGATTTAAGGAGAGAAAAGCATATATATTTTTTCATTAATTTATTTAATTTATTTTTCGCCAAAAAGCAACTTTTATTTTCGATCTCAAAACGAGGCTCACGTTTTACCCCCATTCCGAACACAACGGGATATGTATCGCAAGCTGATATGATAGTTTGAATCAGTTTCCGTTGAAATCAACATATAACTCTATATATTGAATTTGAACGCGCATTTCAATTTACCGGGGTCACATACTAACTAGAAAAATTCCAGAAAAATATTTTCTAGCTTCGTATTGACGATACGGTCCTAACAAAACTAATTTCGTCGAATTCTGAGACCGTTGGAAAAATGGCCATTTTCCAGTCGATTAAAATCAACTGAAACTGGTCAAACGCGTTTTCCTTTGCCACGCTCACATATTGATTCGAAAAATTAAGAAATTTGAAACCTAGCAATAATTTGACATCACGGACCCAACAAAAGTGGTTTCGTCGAAATCCGAGGTCGTTTGCAGAATTTCCATTTTTAAGGGCCTGAATTCCATAGCGACTATTCAGAATTTTCAACTGGACATATCTTTTGATTCCCGCTATGAAATTTTGATTTTTCGGATTCGTTGGAAAGATATTATCAATTAGATCCTAATGTTTTTGGTTTCACTAAAATCCGGATTGTTTTGCACCTGGTACATTCAATTGAAGTTTGAAATCGAATTTTCGAACTACCGCGCCATTTTCAATTCTATTTATAATTGTATATAATTATATATATTCTAACGACGACGTATATAATATATACGTCGAATTCAATTCAAAACATTTTTCTCGTCGATAATATTTAAAATAATCTATTATAAATATTCAAAATTCGCTAAAATTGCCAAAATAAAAATTTTAAACTGGCTCGGATTTTCGGGTTATTACAATCTCCCCCACTTAAAACTTTTCGTCCCCGAAAAGGAACAAAGTCAAAAGTGGTTTGATTAATCAACTCTACGTTCGATCTGGCTTCCATTCTCCAACTTTTCAGTTTCTGAGAATTTTCAAATTTTCAAAAAATTTGGCTAACACCCTAAATTTTCGAAAAATTTCGCCATAACCTCCCCTGCACCGGGAGCCACGGGAAAATCCCGAAATTGCCATGCAGGCCTTCTGATCTCTAAAAGAAAAAGAAAAAGCCAAGCGGCTAGCCAATAGGCTCATAAAATCATCATCACCCAAACAAAACAGTAAATTATGTAGTAAACATGTACCTATTTGTCGGGCAAACAAATTTTATTCTTCGGCTCTAGCCTCCTTGCTATGACCTGTTCAATGTAAGTATATGTATATGCAAGCAAATGCGACCAATTTTCAATAATATTCAATATTTGATGCAATTAGGCATAATGGTTCAAAATTTATCAAACAACTAACCAAACAACACAAACATCAATCAATTAGTAAATTAGAGTTTCAAATTCATAATTTTGATATATATAAAGAAAATCATGTTTTTGATGCCAATTCACAACAATGTGTTCTAACTATATTAGTTTTGGTTCTCACACCAGTCTAATGGAAATATATAGAAAATCACACCTTCGAAACTCGAACACACACTACTGATGTTATATAGTCATCAGTAGAATCATCTCCGGGCGACTAGAGTGTGACTCTATATCTATCTAATATATTAAAACTTCGAATATACGTTCATGACGCGTATATGCAAAGCCTTTATATACTAGATTGTCCAAATTCAAAATAAATAATTAATCAAATACGTTTAAAATGGTTTAAATTTCAAAACAAAATTGTTTTCATTTGAAAAATATACTCTTCACACTCGTTCTAGGATACTACTGACCCTATCTCTAACGAGTCATTCTAATTGGATATTACTAATCCAATATCTGATGAATTCTTTCGTATGGTTCTAATGTGTCTTGTTCTCGAGCTCTGTAAACCAAAGCTCTGATACCAACTGTAGTGACCCATAACTCCCCTGGTCTCCGAAGAGATGAGAAAGAACGAATTACTGTGAGGACAGGACTAATCAGAACGCAGACGGAAAAACATTTCATTGCTATTACAACAATTCCATCAGATACAAGAATATACAGAGTATAATGAATAAATTACATTCGACAAATATCAGAGATTAATAAATTACATAGCAGCGGAAAATAATACAAAGCACAACTGAAGGTGATATACGGATATAGAGCTTTCCGGATATCATTCCAGCTGTAAACCAGGATCCTGTGAATATAAATCTGCAAAACCAAAACTACTAGCTGCCCGTGCGGAAAATAGGGGCACCCAGAGTTTAGGTTAAAACAATAAACTCCAGGTTAGTCATGTGACCGGTGTGAGAACTAAAACAGTTATTTAAACATTTGCTTTTAAAAGAGAGTAATTCAAGGGACCACGCCGTATAACACGGAACGGGTTTCCTCCCAAGAATACCAGTGCATAGAATAAACAACGCAATGCTTTTTCGAAAAATGAAGCTATTATAAGACCCAGGTCCCATCACACAATGCAACGCAAGCCGGAGGATAGGGTTTTCCCTTATAATAGCCAAACATGCTTGGTACGTTTAAAACAAATCATTTGATACTATAATAAGTGTATAGTGTCAAAACATTTCAATCATAAATATAAATCATAGACGGCATGAGTGCCCCATCCCACTATGTCGCCATACTAGGCTCTACAAATAAAGCCGAAATACACGTATTGGAAATTGGATTTCCGTCATGAGTCGAGGCAAGGGGCAAGCTCCTCTCCGCGTTCGAGACACTCTAGCAAATGTCTCAGGACTACACACTCTGGGCAATCCTGGGATCCTCCAAGGCCGGTCCTCACTTACATTAGAGGATTAATTATGCCTGAACACACGTTTCCCGGTCCTTACAGACCTATAATCGAGGCGCCTCGCATTCCAACAACCACATAGGTGATAAGTATATAAATGTCAGGGCTGGTAAGTCACTGACACCACCATAGCTAGAAAGAAACGTCATGCACTCCTTGGGTCCTTATCCCGTTTTTAACTCATACCGAGGTGTAAGGCTCGCGAATTCACGTTATACACAAAGCTGCCACGTAGGCGTGCTTTGATCATCAACCACAAGACTTTGCTTTTCAACAGAAGCCTTGATCATTGCATCTTGGCGTGCCACATAGGCAATTCATGCCATGCGACTGATGTCCATCCATATACAACCTCTGAGCTCGTACGTCTCAGAGAAGGGCGTTAAGCAAGAGAATAAATTCTCCGCCGCCAAACAGATATATATTTAACAGAAATCAATCAACACAGAATAAAATCCAATATCAGACACACAATCCATTTACAAGTCCGTTCTGGGTCTGAACGAAACCGGAGGCACTTTCCTCACATATCCATCCATCTCCAAGTACGTCTGGACGACTACCAACAATTTCCATCCTCTTGGGTGTACAGCCCAATCAGGATTGTCAGTAATTATCCAAACGATGTGAAGACTTCCGGTCTTCGAACCGTCTTCATCTTCGACTTATCGTCGAATCGGTTATTCAGAATGGGTATAAACCCGGACTTTCCGAACAACCCGCGTATATTAAAGCAAATGCTATAAGAACACAACATACGCCTCATTCCAATTCATATTCTCAGGGAAAGGTTCCCATTAATTTTATCCAAGATAAATTCCTTAAAATTTATCCTTTAATCTTCCTTTGGATGTCGTTTCAAACCAAATTATGGTTTTCTAAACTAGTCGAGATTAGCGAACTACACCGAAGTAATTATGTATTTTATTTCCCAATCCCAACCTATTCATCCCATGAAGCAAAACTGGTGATACTCCATATCTAACACCATGGTGTTATCGGAAAAATTAATTACCATTTCACGTTCAAATCTAATTAAAGATTTAACTATCGCTTTGGAGCAAAACTGGCGATACTCCATTCTCGCTCATTCCTAAATTTGATAATTTAGATTATAGATTCACATTTCAACCTAGTTGCAGATTCGTTAAAACTCCTTTTACTGGGTTAAAGAACTAGGTGTTATTTAAAACACAGTTCACGACAAACCCAAATCACATTCTATTTGTTATCGGGTTAAAGAACTAGTGTTATTTAAAACACCGTTCACGATAAACCCATTTCAAATCCAATCGTTATATGTTAGAAATTCCGATTATTTAAAACCCCTTTTTAAATCTCATTTATTTATTTAAAAATAATTGGGTTTTAAATTTAGTTCAAAACTAGTTCATTTCGATAAAAATCCATTTTTATCTTTTCAAATATGGAGTTTTTCACCCCAATTTTTCCCAAATCATTTCTTATGATTTTACACAAATTATTGATATTTTTAATAATTTTATCAAGGCCCGTACAGTCGATTTCCATCAACGGCCATCGAACTGTACTTACAACGACTTTTTTCAAATTTGATTTGGACGTATCTCCAAATCCAATCGTTAGATTTCAAATTTCCAATATTCGTTAGAAAGCTCTTTTCGATACGAACCCAACGGTTCCGGTTTTAGGAGAATCCGACGGTCGGATCTCCCGTAATGTCCGTTTGAAATAAATGGTCGAAATTCACGAATTGCCGCGGCGCGGCGCGTTCTATTCAGGCCATTATATTATATATATAATATATATTTCGTCGATTTCTATTTAAAACGAATTATATAAATAGTTTTAAATTCGTTTCAAAAGCAATTTCAACTTCCATTTCAATTCAAATCAAAATTGAATTCTTCTTTATAAATTCGTTTTAAAATTCATTTCTATTCAATTCAAATTTCGATTCAATTTGAATTCATTTCAATTCGCTTTCAATTCAATTTGAATTCGTTTTCAATTCAATTCCAAAGTCGTTTTCTATTCGATTCAATTCAAATTGGTTTTCTATTCGATTCAATTCAAATTGGTTTTCTATTCGATTCAATTCAAATTGGTTTTCTATTCGAATCAAATTCGTTATATATTCAATTGAAATCAAATTCGTTATATATTCAATTGAAATCAAATTCGTTATATATTCAATTCAAATTCGTTATATATTCAATTGAAATCAAATTCGTTATATATTCAATTCAAATTCGTTATATATTCAATTCAAATTCGTCATATATTCAATTCATTTCATTTCGAAATCGTTTTCAATTCAATTCATTTCGAAATTGTTTTCAATTCAATTCATTTCGAAATCGTTTTCAATTCAATTCATTTCAAAATCGTTTTCAATTCAATTCATTTCAAAATGAATAAAATTGATATAAATATCGATCACGTCAAAATGGCGTCAATCTAATCAACACGGCTTCATATATTTCTATTTTCAAATATTCTATTTCAAATATTCCTACTATCAGAATATTTGTTATTATAAACATATTTCGTTCAACACATGACTAATCTCAACGGATGAGTACTGTCAACACATGAACCTTTATTTTATATTGATAAAGATGTAAATTTTTTTATTAAAATATTTCGTTCAACACATGACTAATCTCAATGGATGAGTACGGTCAACACATGAACCTTTATATTATATTATTCTTTATTTTCTAAATTTGAATGAGGCCCAATCAGTCACCATATAATATTAATTATATGGATTTTCATACATCACACGTATATAATAGCATTGAAAATAATCAACCATCAACCAAAGTGCATTACACTGTATAAGCATCAAATATAGATATCTAACGCTTATAACAGCCTGTCAATCAATCGATCGACATATTTAATCAATCAGGATGAGTGAACTTCAAATTTCATCCCAACACCCGTGTGGGGTTTCAAACAATCAAACACAGATTTTTTTTGTGCAGTTGGGCGATGTGTAAAATTTATCGACCCAATCAATGTCATTCAAATAGGTGTACATAAATAAACCGTCCGGTTTGTAAATGAACATTTATTTATTCACATTCACGTTAAAAATTTATGTTTTTAACGATAAAATATTTTATTTCAACACATGAATTTCTATTCAGTTAATTTACACAATAAAAATGATATTTTTATTTTTCTAACATATTTTAGGAAATTTTGGCGGCATAACGGCACGGTACTAGAAACGGGACAAGACCTAGCCTTATCCCCGGTCTAGTGAAGGCCCACGCCATTCACACATCAATCATATCCATTCATTTCACCAAACAATTCAAATCCAAACCAAATCATCTAACTAATTTATGCAACCAAACAAACAAGTCCATGGTCTGTGGATGATTGTGTCGGGTGCTACTAAGCACTGTCTGCATCCTAGTATATATATATATATATATATATATATATATATAACTAGAAAAGAAATTGAAGAGTGAGGAATTCTCACCAATAGCTATCCAATCATCTTGACTCTTCTTTGATAGAAATCTTAATCGTGATCGCATTTTTGTCATCTTCGTTGCTGTAGCCACTACATATGTAAAAATCGAATTTTTACTTCGCTATTCAATATATAAAAATCGAATTTTTACTATGCTATTCCATATATAAAAATCGAATTTTTACTATGCTATTCAATATATAAAAATCGAATTTTTACTTCGATGCTATATGGATAAAAATTCTATTTTATCACGCTATTCTCTATATAAAGTTTCCGCCTTTTCAAAAATAGATCTTTCACCTTTTCTACAATAAAGATTTCGCCTTTTCAAAAATAAAGATTTCGCCTTTTCTAAAATAAAGATTTCGCCTTTTCTAAAATAAAGATTTCGCCTTTATAAAAATATAGATTTCGCCTTTATACAAATATAGTTTTCGCCTTTATAAAATAAAGATTTCGCCTTTATAAAAATAAAGATTTCAACTTTTCAATTTAAAGATTTCGACTTTTCAATTTAAAGATTTCGACTTTTCAATTTCAATCTTTATTTTGCTACACATATAAAGATGCTATTTTTAATATTCCTATCATGTAAAAATTATATTTTTAATCGACTACATAAGTAAAAATCAAATTTTTTCATCATTTATATAACAAAGACTATATTTTTAATACTTTAAAAATATAAAAATCATATTTTTTTTACTTTAAAAATATAAAGATCATATTTTTACTTGAATAAAATCTTTTCTCTTTTCTAAATCATATCTCTTCTATTTTCTTATTCACGAAAATCAGATTAAACTAACAAAATATTTAAAATAAATTAACATAAAACAAAATAAATAAAATAAAAGAGGATGGAAGCTTACAGCGAATGGGGGGGGGGGGGAGAAGAGGGATCGGAGGGGGGCTGAAGGCTGCGTCAGGGCGGTGGTCGGCTGGGCTGCGTCGAGGTGGGTGGGTCGGTGCAGGCTGTTGCGGGTTCGGGTTTAGGGGGTCTCGTTTGTGCTAGGGCTGGAGATGGACGGAGGGAAAGGAGGAGCGAAGGGGGAAGGATGGGGGGCGAGCTTCGTCGGAGGTGGCGATCGCCCCGGGGGCGCGGCGGCTCGTCGGGGAGGCGGAGGGGGGGGGGGGGGGTTCTGCGCGATTTCGATTTGTTTTTTTTTGTTTCCTGTTTCTGATTGAATCGAACGGGGGGTGGAGGGGCAGGAGGATTTAAGGAGAGAAAAGCATATATATTTTTTCATTAATTTATTTAATTTATTTTTCGCCAAAAAGCAACTTTTATTTTCGATCTCAAAACGAGGCTCACCGCCTGTCGTCCATAGCGTTTTACCCCCATTCCGAACACAACGGGATATGTATCGCAAGTTGATATGATCGTTTGAATCAGTTTCCATTGAAATCAACATATAACTCTATATATTGAATTTGAACGCGCATTTCAATTTACCGGGGTCACATACTAACTAGAAAAATTCCAGAAAAATATTTTCTAGCTTCGTATTGACGATACGGTCCTAACAAAACTAATTTCGTCGAATTCTGAGACCGTTGGAAAAATGGCCATTTTCCAGTGGATTAAAATCAACTAAAACTGGTCAAACGCGTTTTCCTTTGCCACGCTCACATATTGATTCGAAAAATTATGAAATTTGAAACCTAGCAATAATTTGACATCACGGACCCAACAAAAGTGGTTTCGTCTAAATCGGAGGTCGTTTGCAAAATTTCCATTTTTAAGGGCCTGAATTCCATAGCAACTATTCAGAATTTTCAACTGGACATAACTTTTGATTCCCACTATGAAATTTTGATTTTTCGGATTCGTTGGAAAGATATTACCAATTAGATCCTAATGTTTTTGGTTTCACTAAAATTCGGATTGTTTTGCACCTGGTACATTCAATTGAAGTTTGAAATCGAATTTTCGAACTACCGCACCATTTTCAATTCTATTTATAATTATATATATTCTAACGACGACGTATATAATATATACGTCGAATTCAATTCAAAACATTTTTCTCGTCGATAATATTTAAAATAATCTATTATAAATATTCAAAATTCGCTAAAATTGCCAAAATAAAAATTTTAAACTGGCTCGGATTTTCGGGTTATTACAAAAGGTCTCCCCATTTACATTTTACAATTTTGATCATAATTGGGAATTTGATTCCCATTTATATATCATAAACAATCTCGTTTATATCATAAACCACAATCATATTACTATTTATAAAATAAGCAACATTCAGATTGCTATTTATAGACATAAAGGTATTTTTTTAATTAAAGAGGCATCTTTTTATTATAAAAGAACCTAAAAATGTTTTTCTGAAAATCATTTATAGAATAGAACTATCTTGAAAACCATTTATAGAGTTTAGATTTAAAAAAAAAAACCTCACTTAGTTCTTAAGAAGTGGATATTTGTTATGCTTTATTTTCTCTTCCTTTAACTGATTTTAGACTTCCTGATAGAGATGCTCTAAAGCACTGTTTGATTATAAATTAAAATAACTAATGTCTTCATAAATAAGATTTACGCAACACTGTTGGTTAAGGATTTTTTTTTTTAAATATAAAACCTCCAATATTAAAAAGCTTGAAGTCAACTTAAATTAGTTATTTATATTTAATTCTTATTTTATATTTTATACTTTATATTTCATTTTATATTTAGCTTGTAACTTATATTAGTTATTTATATTTTATTCTTATTTTATATTTTATAATTTATTATTTTACACTTTATATTTTATGTTAGATAATTTATAATTTAATTTATATTTTATATTTTACATTTTATATTTTATACTTTATACTTTATATTTTATAATTTATAATTTATATTTCATATTATATTTTATACTTTATACTTTATATTTTATATTTTATAATTTAGCTTTTATTTTATAACAATCTAATGTTTTATTAGATAATTTATATTTTATATTATCCAATAAACTTTATACTTTATACTTTATATTTTATATTTTATATTTCATACTTTATGCTTTATATTTTATAATTTTTATTTTATACTTTATGTTTTAAATAAAATATAAAGATTTGGTTATGAGCTTAATTATTTTATATTTTATATAAAGAATAAAGATTCGGTTAATTTTAAATTTTATACTTTATGCATTATATTTTATATTTTATATTTTGTACTTTATACTTTTATAATTTATATTTTACGTTATTTTTTTTTATATTTTATGTTTTTTAATTGAGCTTTAAATCTATAACCAATCCAATAATTGAGCCATAAACTTGCGCATGACCTAGCCTATGACTGACCCCATGACTGAGCCTATTACCCAACACATGACCGAGCACATGATTGAGTCCCATAACCAAGAACATAATCGAGCCCATGACCGAGCCCATAACCGTGCACATGACCAAGACCATAACTGAGCACATGACTGAGCACTTGACCAAGCACATGACCGAGCTCCATAACCAAGAACGCGACTAAGCCATAACCGAGACCATAACCTTGCACAAGCTCGGGCACATGACCTAGCAAATTACCAAGAACATATTTGAGCCCATGACCGAGCTCATAACCAAGCCCATGATCTGGCACTTAACCGAGCACATGACCAAGACCCTAACCGATCCCATGACCGAGGCCATGATCGAGCCCATGACCAGGCACATGACTGAGCACTTGAGTGAGAACATAATCGAGTCCATGACCAAGCTCTTAACCGCACACTTGACCAAGCACACGAGTGAGCACATAATTGAGCACATGACTGAGTTTTTTAAAATGAAACCCATAACTGATCCCATAACCGAGTCCATAATTGGGCCCATAACCGAGACCCTAATTGAGCTTATAATTAGGGTCTTAACCAAACCTCTAATCAAGCTCATATTTTATATATTATATTTCATAATTTATATTTTATTTCTTATACGTTATATTTTATACTTTACACTTTATATTTTACACTTTATACCTTTCATTTTATATTTTATACTTTAAATTTTATATTTTATACTTTATACTTTATATTTTATATTTCATAATTTATGCTTTACATTTTACATTTTTTAATTTATAATTTTTATGGTTTATAATTTTATAATTTATAACTTAAAATTTATTATTTATTGTTTATATTTTAAAATTTATTTTTTTATTTTCTTATATTTTATATTTTCTAATTTAGCTTTTAACCTATAACCAATCCAATAACTGAGCCATAAACTTGCACATGACCGAGCCTATGACTGATCCCATGACCAAGCCTATGACATAGCACATGACCGAGCACATGACTGAGTCCCATAACTAAGAACATAACCAAGCCCATGACCGAGCCCATAACCGCGCACATGACCGAGCCCCATTACCAAGAACGTGAGTGAGCCATGACTGAGCCCATATATAGGGACCCGAAACTTCCCCGGTCTTCGAAAAGAAGAGAAAGAGCGGATTGCTTTGAGAACACGACAAATCAGAATACAAACAGAAGAACAAATCATTGTTATTACAACAATTTACAGTATAGAAGAATATACAGAGTAAATTAATATTACACATTTACTAAATAGCATATATAATCTAAAAATATTATTTTTATCTTTCTACAAACATCTCCATGCCATACACTAGTTAAAAATCATATTTTTAATCTTGCCAAAAATGTTTCCTTCCTACGATAAAAATCCTATTTTTAACTAAACAAAAATGATATTTTTACATAACTAAAAATCATAACTTATGTAATTAAAAAATCATAACTTTAATTAAAAATCATAACTCTACGTACTTCATACGCCAAAAACCATAGAAGCTTTAAAGCGGAGAAAACTCTTATATTTTCTATTGTTCGGAATTGCTGTTCTGGTTCCAGAATTTGCAAACGAGCTCCAATCTTCACACCATCTTTTTTCCTAGCTTAGACGCGCCATTCTGAACAACTTTCGTCTAGTGGTCTTCCTTCCGAAAATGTGCCATTTCGCCGGAAATCACGAAAAGAGTATTTGGACAGCAGACTTTGGACGCGTTTTTCGGACAGCTCCACAATCCAAAATAGGACTTCCACATACCATATCAAAGAGAAAATCGTGCTCTTCGATTTTGTTATTGTGGAGTTTTGGCCAGAAATGTAAGAATTGGGAGTTATTGGCAAAATAGTGACAAGATGTTTTATGCAAAACATGATTTTTGGGGAAAATGAGTTTTTGGACTTGGCGGGGCCCACGTTCGGAGCAGGGTGGCCAGAGGGCGGCGTGGGGCCTGACTGGGGTGGAGGATGGTGCAGGTGGTGGTGGGTGGCCGGTGGAGGAGGGGGTGGAAGTGGAAATTGATTTGTGGTTTAGGGATTGCATAGAAATGAAGAGAGAAAAAAGAGGAAGAAGAAGAAGAGGAGAAGGAGGAGCGACGACCAACGAGGAGGAGAAGCAGCAGTAGAAGAGGAGAGCATCGTTTTTTTCTCTTTTTTTTTTGATTTTGAACGATGGAAGAGAGAGTGTGAGGGAGAGAGAAGGTTTGACCTTATATAATTTATTATTTTTAATTCCAAAAAGTAACTTTTTAAATCGGATTCCAAATTGAACTCACTGACTGTCGTCCCTAACCAAATACCCCCATTCCGGACATAATGGATATGCCCTGTAAGCCAATTCAACTGTTTCGATTAGTTTTCATTAAAATTAAAATATAAATTAATGTAACGTTCCAAATTGATTTCAACGTACATTTTAATTTACCGGGGCAACATACTGACTCCAAAAATTCCAGAAAAATAAATCTAGCTATGTTTTAACGATACGGTCCTAACAAAACTAATTTTGTCGAATTTGGAGACCGTTTGAAAAACGGTCATTTTCTGGTCGATCCAAATTGACTAAGATTGTCAAAACACGTTTTACTTCGCTACACTCACATATTGATTCCGAAAATTGGAATCTAGCAATAACTTGACATCCCGGATCCAACCAAAGTGGTTTCAGCAGAAACGGAGGTCGTTTGCAAAATCGCTATTTTTAAGGGCTATATTTTCACATCGACTATTCCGAATTTTCAACTGGACATAACTATTTATTCCCGCTATGAAATTTGGATTTTTCGGATTCGTTGGAAAGCTATTTTCAAACCGATTCTAATATTTTTGGTTTCGCTAAAACCCGGTTTATTTTGAATCCTGTACATTCATTTGAAATTTGAAATCGAATTTTCAAACTATTATGCCATTTCCAATTCCTTTTATAATTAAAATAAATATTTATATTCTAACGTTGATTAAAATAAATACATACGTTATAATTCTATTCAAAATAAATTTCTTCTCGTTTTTATTTAAAATAAATCATTTTAAATATTCAAAATTCATTAAAATTGCCAAAATAAAATTTTTAAATTGGTTCTGATTTTCCAGTTTGTTACAATCTCCCCTATTTAAAATCTTTTCGTCCCCGAAAAGGAACGGAGCTGAAAGTTATTTAACTAATCAACTCAACTTCCAGTTTGTCTTTCATTCTTCAACTTTTCAGTTTCTAAGAATTTTCCGATTCTACAAAAATTTGGCTAACACCCTAAATCTTTGAAAAATTCCGCCATAACCTCCTTTGTACAGGAGCATCGGCAAAATCCCCAAACCGCCATACAGGCCCTCTCATCTCAAAAAGAAAAAGCCAAGCGGCTAGCCAATCGGCTCATAAAATCATCAAAAACACTAAGAAATACAATAAACATGTACCTATTTGTCGGGAAAACAATTTTATTTCTCTCCTTAACTTCCCTGCTGTGACCTGTTCAATGTATATACATGTATATGCATGCAAATGCAATAAATTTCAATTTAGTTCAAATTTGACTTGATTTGGCTAAATTTACCTTTCATGTACATATTAGTTTCAACAATCTCATTAGTCAAACTAATAATCAAACAACACAACCATCAATCAATTAGTTGATTAACATTTCAAATTTATAGCTTTTATGTATCCAAAAATCGTGTTTTTGATGCCAAGTCACAACAAATAAGCCCTATCTTGTTTTGATTCTCATACCAGTCTATGGAAATATATAGATATCCCACTTTCGAGACTCAAACAAAAACACTAATAATGACATGCCATCATCGGAATCATCTCCGGGCGACGAGAGAGTGTGATTCTATATCTATCCAGTATATTGAAACTTTGAATACACATGGATCAGACGTATATGCAAAATCTTTATATACTTGATTGTCCAAATTAAAAATAAAATAAATTATCAAATACATATAATAAAATTTAATATTTCAAAACAAAATTGGTTTTCATTCTTATTTGAAAACAACACTCTTCCGACTCATTCTAGGATACTACTGATCCCTTCTCTAACGAGTCATTCCTCATTGGATATTACTAATCTAATCTCTGATGAATTCTTTCGTTCGGTTCTAATATTTCTTGTTCTTGAGCTCTGTAAACCAAATCTATGATACCACTGTAAGGACCCGAAACTTCCCTGGTCTTCGAAGAGAAGAGAAAGAACGGATTGCTTTGAGAACACGACAAATCTGAACACAAACAGAAGAACATTTCATTGTTTTTACAACAATTTACAACAGAATACAAAAATATACAGAGTATGAATAAATATTATACATTTACTAAATAACGTATATAATCTAAAAATCATATTTTTATCTTTCTAAAAACATTTCCATGCCATACACTAGTTAAAAATCATATTTTTAATCTTGCCAATAATATTTCCTTCCTACGATAAAATTCTTATTTTTAACTTAACAAAAATGATATTTTTACATAACTAAAAATCATAACTTTATGTAATTAAAAATCAAAAATTTATGTAATTAAAAATCATAACTTTACATACTTCATACGTCAAAAACTATAGAAGCTTTAAAGCGAAGAAAACTCACATATTTTCTATCGCCCGGATTTGCTGTTCTGGTTCCAGAATTTGCAAAACAGCTCCAATCTTCACACCATCATTTTTTCTAGTTTAAAAGCGTCATTTCGGAAAACTTTCCCCTAGTGGTCTTCCTTTCGAAAATGTGCCATTTCACCGGAAATCGCGAAACGACAGTTTTTGGACAATATTTCGACAACAGACTTTAGATGCGTTTTCCGGACAGCTCCGCAATCCAAAATAGGACTTCCATGTACCAAATCGAAGAGAAAATCGTGCTCTTCGATTTTGGTATTGTGGAGTTTTGGCCAGAAATGCAATATTTGGGAGTTATAGGAGAAATAGCGACAGGGTGTTTTATGCAAAACGGGATTTTTAGAGAAAAATGGGTTTTTGGATTTGGCGGGGCCCATGGCTGGAGCTAGGTGGCCAGAGGGCGGCATAAGGCCTGACTGGGGTGGGGAATGGTGCAGGTGGTGGTGGGTGGCCAGCAGAGGAGGGTGGTGGACATGGAAATTGATTTAGTGGTTTAGGGATTGCATAGAAATGAAGAGAGAAAGAAGAGGAAGAAGAAGAGGAGGGGAGGGAGGAGGAGGAGGAGCAGCAGTAGAAAAGGAGAGCGTCAGTTATTTTTTCTCTCTCCCTTTTTTTTGATTTTGAACGATGGAAGTGAGAGTGTGAGGGAGAGAGAAGGTTTGACCTTATATAATTTATTATTTTTAATTCCAAAAAGTAACTTTTTAATTCGGACTCCAAATCGAACTCACCGACTGTCATTCCTAACCAAATACCCCCATTCCGGACACAATGGTATATGTCCCGTAAGCCAATTCAACTTTTTTGATCAGTTTTCATTAAAATTAAAATATAAATTAATATAACGTTCAAAATTGATTTCAACGTACATTTTAATTTATGGGGCCACATACTGACTCCAAAAATTCCGGAAAAATAAATCTGGCTATGTTTTGACGATGCGGTCCTAACAAAACTAATTTCGTCAAATTTGGAGACTGTTTGAAGAATGGTCATTTTCTGGTCGATCCAAATTGACTGAAACTGTCAAAAGACGTTTTACTTCGCCTCGCTCACATATTGATTCTAAAAATTATGAAAACTGGAATCTAGCAATAATTTGACATTCTGGATCCAACCAAAGTGGTTTCGTCGGAAACGGCGGTCGTTTGCAAAATCGCTATTTTTAAGGGCTATATTTTCATAGGACTATTCTGAATTTTCAATTGGACATAACTTATTATTCCACTATGAAATTTGTATTTTTAGGATTCGTTGGAAAGTTATTTTCAAATAGATTCTAATATTTTTGTTTTTGCTAAAATCCGGTTTATTTTGAATCCTTTGCATTCATTTGAAATTTGAAATCGAATTTTCAAACTACCGCGCCATTTCCAATTCCTTTTATAATTAAAATAAATATTTATACTCTAACGTCGATTCAAATAAATATACGTTCTAATTCTATTCAAATTAAATTTCTCATCATTATTATTTAAAATAAATCATTTTAAATATTCAAAATTAATTAAAATTGCCAAAATAAAAATTTTAAATTGGTTCTGATTTTCCAGGTTGTTGCACCATAACCGTGCACATGCTCGGGCACATGACCAAGCACATTACCAAGAACATAATCGAGCCCATAACCAAGCTCATAACCATGCCCATGACCAAGCACTTGACCGAGTACATGACCAAGACCATAATCGATTCCATGATCGAGGCCATAATCGAGCCCATGACCAAGCACATGACGAGCACTTGACTTAGAACATAACCCAGTCCATGACCAACCTCATAACCGAGCACTTGACCAAGCATATGAGCAAGCACTTGATTGAGCACATGACTGAGTTAAAATCAAACCCATAACTGATCCCATAACTGAGTCAATAGCCGAGTCCATAACTGAGCCCATAACCGAGACCCCAATCGAGCTCAAAATTGAGGTCTTAACCAAACCCCTAATCAAGCTCATAATATATATTTATAATTTATATTTTATACTTTATATTTTATATTAGATAATTTAAAATTTATTTTATAATTTTTAAAATATAATTTATATTTTATAATTTTTATTTTATAGTTTAAGATTTACAATTTACATTTTATAATTATTATTTTAGACTTTTTATATTTTTTATTTTATAATTTGTAATTTATTTTTTTAAATATTTTATATTTTCTAATTTAGCTTTTGTTTTATAAGCGATCCAATAACCAAGCCAATAACCAAGATCTAAACCTAGTTCATAATTAAGGTAATAATCGAGAACAAAATCACGGTCATAATTGAGGTCATAACCAAACCTTTAACCTAGCCCATAACCAGGCACATAACTGAGCCAAAGCCAAACCCATATCCGAGACCATAACCTATACCATAACCAATAATTTATACTTATATTTTAAACTATATGCTTTATACTTAAGTGATTAGGTCATAATTGTACTTTATATTTTATAATTTATACTTTATGCTTTAAAATTTATATTTCATACTTTATATTTTATACTTTATACTTTATGCTTTATAATTTATATTTTATACTTTATATTTTACACATTATACTTTATACTTTGTATTTTATGCTTTATACTTTATATTTTTTACTTTGTACTTTATACATGGTTATTTTATATTTTATACTTTATAATTTATACTTTGTATTTTATATTTTTTTACTTTATACTTTGTATTTTATGTTTTATACTTTGTATTTTATACTTTATATTTTATACTTTATATGTTGTATTTTATATTTTATATTTTATACTTTATACTTAAAAGGATTCAAATAATATTACTAAGTCCAAACCCATAATCGAGCATATAACAAACTCATATGTTACACTGTAAGCATAATCAAGCTAATAACCGAGCACATAACCGAGTCCAAAATCAAATCCAAAACTGACCCTATATTCCATAGCTTGTAATCGAAATTATTTATTTATATTTTATTCATATTTTAAATTTTATAACTTATAATTAATATTTTCTAGTTATCTTTTATATTAGCTCATAAACGAGTTAATAACCGAGCACATAACCATGGTCATAATTGAGGTCATAACCAAACCTTTAACCTAGCCTATAACTGAGCCGATAATTGGGCATATAACCGAGCCAAAACCAAACCCGTAACCGAGCCCATAACCGAGTTGTTAGAAAAGCTTTTAATTGAATTTATAATTAAGCTATTAGTTGAGGTTATGATGTAGCTTGTAACCGAAATTAGTTATTTATATTTTATTTATATTTTATATTTCCTAATATAGATTTTATATTAGCTTACAATTGATGTAATAATAAAGCACATAGCCACAGTCATAATTGAGGTCATAACCAAACCTTTAATCTAGCCTATAATCGAGCACATAACTAATTCCTACTGGATGTAGATGTCTTTTGCATGTCACGGGTACCCGCTCAGTTAACTAATTCCTACTAGGTGTAGAATCATTGCTGGAGTACCCGATTAGGCCTTGCGTGCTGAAGTCTTTTACTATTTTAGTAACTACAATCTAAAATTTAAGCTATATTCTTTAATTCGTTCAACTATTTAAATTTCTTTAACTAAAAATAAATCATATTCTATAATTTAGTTAACTATTTATATATTTTTATTTGGCTAATTTATTAAGTATTGTTAAATTTAAGTAATACATCAACTAAAATGTCTACAAATCCTGAATTTAACTATATAATTTATAAGAATTTAAAATAACTATACAATATTTACTTAACATAACTATTTAAATTTTAAATTAGATCAATCAAATTAATTTTAAAGTTTAAATTAAATTTCAGAAGTTTAAACTAATCAATGATAAGTTTAAAATTTAAACTTTATACTAATTAGAATTTACTTAAAATTTTATAGTTTAAAAAACTTAATTAGATACTACTTTAAAGTTTAATTAATTTAAACTAGTAATTAAAACAAACAATACCTCTGTCGGCTTTCAGATTAGGTTCGGGCAACATGAGTGGTGACTACTGCGATAGATAACGGGGAATGTCAGTAGTATTTCTTGTTGTTTACTTGTCACAGGTACCTGCTTGGTTAACTAATTCCTACTGGGAGCTGAATCGCTGCTGGAGTACCTGATTAGGCCTTGCGTTCAGAAGTATTTTACGTGTTATAGGTACCCGATTAGGCCTTGCGTGCCTGAGTCTTTTACGTGTCACAGGTCCCCGCTCGGTTAACTAATTCCTACTGGGTGCAAAGTACCCGATTAGGCCTTGCGTACTAAAGTCTTTTACGTGTCATAAGTACCCGATTAGGCCTTGCGTGCGTTAGTCTTTTACGTGTCACGGGTACCCGCTCGGTTAACTAATTCCAACTAGGTGTAGAATCGTTGCTAGAATACCCGATTAGGACCTGCTTGCAGAATTGTTTTATGTGTCATAGGTACCCGATTAGGCCTTGCGTGTGTTAGTCTTTTACGTGTCAAGGGTACCTGCTCGGTTATATAATTCCTACCGGGTGCAGAATCGTTGCTGGAGTACCCGATTAGGCCTTGCGTGCTAAAGTCTTTTATGTGTCATAAGTACCCGATTAGGCCTTGTGTGCATTAGTCTTTTACGTGTCACGGGTACCCGCTCGGTT
Organism: Allium sativum; assembly: GCA_030737875.1. Lineage (NCBI taxonomy): Eukaryota > Viridiplantae > Streptophyta > Magnoliopsida > Asparagales > Amaryllidaceae > Allium > Allium sativum. The sequence continues at coordinate 696,019,805 of CM060920.1, forward strand.
AACTAATTCCTACTAGGTGTAGGGTCATTGCTGGAATACCCGATTAGGTCTTGCTTGTGGAAGTGTTTTACATGTCATAGGTACCCGATTATGCCTCGCGTGCGTTAGTTTTATACGTGTCACGGGTACCTGCTCGGTTAACTAATTCCTACTGGGTGCAGAATCGTTCCTGGAGTACCCGATTAGGCCTTGCGTGTAGAAGTATTTTACGTGTCATAGGTACCCGATTAGGCCTTGCATGCATGAGTCTTTTACGTGTCACAGGTACACACTCTGTTAATTAATTACTACTGGGTGCAGAATCGTTGCTGGAGTACCCGATTAGGCCTTGCGTGCAGAAGTGTTTTACGTGTCATAGGTACTCGATTAGGCCTTATGTGCATGAGTCTTTTACGTGTCAAGGGTACCTCCTTGGTTAACTAATTCCGACTAGTTGTAGAATCGTTGTTGGAATACCCGAATAGGCCTAGCTTGTAGAAGTGTTTTACGTGTCGTATGTACCGATTAGGCCATGCGTGCTTGAGCCTTTTATGTGTCACGGGTACCCGCTCGGTTAACTAATTCCTAATGTGTGAAGAAACGTTGCTGGAGTCTGTAATTGAGAACATAACAGAGATCGTAATCGAAACCATAACCGATCACATGTCCATAACGTAGGCCATAACCGAGTCCATAATCGAGCCCATAACCGAATCTGTAATTGAGCTCATAATTGAATCTATAATTGATTCCATAACTATACCCATAACCGAGCCCATAACTAAATATGTAACCGAGCTCAAAACTTAGTCCATAACTGAGACTCTTCACATAACCGAGTCCATAACCGAGCCCATAAGCGAGCTCATACTTGATTCCATAACCGAGCCCATAAGCGTGCTCATATTTTATAGTTTAGGTTTTATACCTTATACTTTGTATTTTATAATTTGTACTTTATTTTATATAATTTGTAATATATACTTTATATTTTATATTTAATAGTTAATAATTTAGCGTATATTTCATAATCGATGGAATATCCAAGCCCATAACCAAGACCTAAACCTAGCCCATAACCAAACACATAATTACGGTCATAATGGTGGTTATAACCAAACCTCTAACCTAGGTCATAACCGAGACCATAACGAACCCAGAACCGATCACATGTCCTTAACCGAGACCATAAATGAACCCATCACCAATCACATTTCCGTAACCTTGGTCATAACCAAGCTCAAAACTTAGTCCATAACTGAGACCCTTCACATAACTGATTTCATAACCGAACCCATAAGTGAGCTCATAATTGATCCATAACCGAGCCAGTAACTAAGACCCTTTACATAACCGATCACATAACTGATCACATAACCGAGTCCATAACCGAGCCCACAACCGAATCTGTAATTGAGCCCATAACTGGGACTCTTCATATAACCGAGTCCATAACCGAGACTGTAATCGAACCCATAACCGATAAAATGTCCATAACTGAGGCCATATCCAAGTCCATAACTGATCCTATAACCGAGAAACTTCACATCCATAACCAAACCTATAGTTGAATTCATAATTCATAATTTATATTTTATGCTTTATACATTATATTTTATATTTTATAATTTATATTTATTTTTTATAATTCATGATGTATAATTTATATTTTATAATTTATGATTTATGTTTTATACTTTTTACTTTTTACTTTATGTTTTATACTTTATATTTTATACTTTATACTTTATACTTTATATTTCATACTTTTTACTTTATATTTTATATTTTATATTTTGTATTTTATACTTATATTTTCTTTTTTATAATTTATACTTTATAGTTTTTACTTTATATTTTATATTTTACATTTTATATTTTTATTTTATACTTTATGTTTTATACTTTATATTTTATGTTTTATATTTTATATTTTATATTTTATATTTTATACTTTATGTTTTATATTTTATATTTTATAATTTATACTTTATGTTTTAAACTTTATACTTTGTATTTTATAATTTTTACTTTATATTATATAATTTGTAATATATAATATATATTTTATATTTAGTGATTAATATTTTTTTCTAATTTAGCTTATATTCCATAATCGATGGAATAACCAAGCCCATAACAAAGATCTAAATCTAGCCCATAACCAACCACATAATCACAGTCATAACTGTGGTTATAACCAAACCTTTAACCTAGGTCATAACCGAGACCATAACTGAACCCATAATCGATCACATGTCCTTAACCGAGACCATAACCAAACCCATCACCGATCACATGTCCGTAACCTAGGTCATAACCGAGCTCAAAACTTAGTCCACAATTGAGACCCTTCACGTAACCGAGTCCATAATCGAACCCGTAAGCGAGCTCATAATTGATTCCATAACCAAGCCAGTAACCGAGACCCTTCACATAACCGATCACATAACCGAGTCCATAATCGAGCCCATAACCGAATCCGCACTTGAGCCCATAATCGGGATCCTTCATATAAGTGAGTCCATAACCGAGACCGTAACCGAACCCATAATCGGTTACATGTCCATAACTGAGGCCATAACCGAGTCCATAACCAAACCTTTAATGGGGACCTGATTAGGCCTTACATGCGTGAGTCTTTTACGTGTCACGAGTACCCGCTCGGTTAACTAATTCTTACTTGGTGCAGAATCGTTCCTGGAGTACCCGATTAGGCCTTGCGTGCAGAAGTATTTTACTTGTCATAGGTACCCTATTAGGCCTTGCGTGCGTGAGTCTTTTATGTGTCACGGGTACCCGCTCGGTTAACTAATTCCTACTGGGTGGAGAATCGTTGCTGGAGTACTGGATTAGGCCTTGCGTGCGGAAATATTTTATGTGTTAAAGGTACCTGATTAGGCCTAACATTCGTGAGTCTTTTACGTTTCACAGGTACCAGCTCGGTTTAATAATTTCTATTGGGCCTAGAATCATTGCTGGGGTACCTGATTAGTCCTTGCATGCGAAAGTGTTTTACGTGTCATAGGTACCCAATTAGGCTTTGCGTACTTGAGTCTTTTACATGTCACGGGTACCCGCTCGGTTAACTAATTCCTACTGGGTGGAGAATCATTGCTGGAGTACCTAATTAGGCCTTGCATGCGGAAGTCTTTTACATGTCATAGGTACTCGATTAGGCCTTGCGTGAGTGAGTCTTTTTCCTGTCACCGGTACCCGCTCAGTTAACTAATTCCTATTGGGTGCAGAATCATTGCTGGATACCTGATTAGGCCTTGCATGCGGAAGTATTTTACGTGTCATAGGTACCCGATTAGACCTTGTGTGTGTGAGTCTTTTACGTGTTACGGGTACCCACTTGGTTAACTAATTCCTACCGAGTCCATAACCAAGCCCATAACCGAATCCGCAATTGTGCCCATAACCGAGACCCTTCATATAACTGAGTCCATAACCGAGCCCATAACGGAGACCGTAACCAAACCCATAACCGATTACATGTCCATAACCGAGGCCATAACCGAGTCGTTACCGAACCTTTAACCGGGACCCTTTATATTTTTTACTTTATATTTTATCTTCTATATTTTATATTTTATACTTTATATTTAATAATTAATATTTTTTTCTAACTTAACTTATATTCCATGACCGATGGAATAACCAAACCTATAACTAAGATCTAAACCTAGCCCCTAACTGAACCCATAATCACAGTCATAACCGAGACCATAACCAAACCCATAACCGAGACCATAATCGAACCCATCACCGATTACATGTTCATAACCTAGGTAATAACCGTCACAACCCGGAAAATCAGAACCAATTTTTTTGTCTTAGCAGTTTCAATGGATTTTGAATATTTAAAATGATTTATTTTCAATAATAATGACAAAAAATTTATTTGATTCGAAGTTAGAACGAATAAATTTATTTTAATTATATAACGAGACTGAAATGGCGCGCTAGTTAGAAAATTCGATTTCAACTTTCAAATGAATGTACAGGATTCAAAATAAACCGAAATTTAATGAAACAAGAAATATTTGAATCTGTTTGAATATATCTTTCCAACAAATGTGAAAAATATAGATTTCATAACAGGAATAAAAAGTTATGTCCAGTTGAAAATTCAGAATAGTCACTATGCAATTTTATAAAATATATAGCTCTTAAAAATAGCGATTTTGCAAACGACCTCCGTGTTTGACGAAGCCACTTTTGTTGGATTCGGAATGTCATATTATTGCTAGGTTTCAAATTTCATAGTTTTTGGATTTAATATGTGAGTGCAATAAATTTAAATGTGTTTGGTAATTTTAATTTGAATTAGATCAACCAGAAAATGGCCATTTTTCAAACTATCGCCAAATTAAATAAAATTAATTTTTCTAGGACCGTATCGTCAAAACATAGCTAGATTTATTTTTTGCGAATTTGTGGAGTCATTATGTGGCCTCAGTAAATTAAAATGAACATTTAAATTTAATATATATTGATTTATATTTTAATTTTGATAAAAACTGATCGAAACAGTCGAATTGGTTTATGAAAAATATCCCATTGTGTCTGGAATCAGGGTATTTAGTTAGGGGCGACAATCGTTGGGTTTGATTTGGAGTTTGAACGGATAAACATTTATTTTGGAAATTAAAAGAATTAAATAATATATATATATATATATATATATATATATATATATTAGGCTAATCGACCCTAACCAAATCAGACCCACCGCCATTCAAGGGCGGAATTCATCCGAAATTTAATCCCAAAAATCGCCAAATCCAGCTAAAATTAAATTCTCAAATCAAAATGAAAATTGTTAAGCTCTCGACGATCTTCAAATTTATATATGGGTGATCGGGTTTCGTTGTGTGGGTTTCTCCAAATCGTCGCTCAAAAGCCAGAGGTTCAAACCCGTTTCCTAGCTTCATGGTGCGTGCTTGCTGCACCGAGTACGAGGAGTGGGGAGAGGGGGCTGTAGCGATTCAGGCAGGAGTGGTGGATGGTCGTACGGTCGAGTTTGGCGGTGGCGTCGTGGAACCCTAACGGGTGAAGATGGGTTCAGAATCGTTCATGGAGTAATGGCGGTTTTACACGATAAAGGAGGATTAGCACGTTAATTTGGGTGATTAGAGTTAATTATTTGATTAATTAATTATGTAAATTCATTTTAAATAATACCCAATGTTTAAAATTTAATATCTTGCTCATTCGGTAACAGAAAATTTCAAACCCGGTTGCGTTGAAATCGTGGTGAGGAGCTTCCATTGAAACAGATTTGGAGCTAGTGGTGTTTTTTGACTAAATTAAACGAACAGTTTAATTTAGTGAAAAAAAATGTTATATAAACGATTTCTGAAACCGATCAATGTGAGAAATCCTTCTCACTCTATTTATTTTCCAGTAAAATATATACAAGGTTGAAGACGGTGCTTAGCAGCACCCGACATATTTATTGTACAAACCATGGATGATTTGTGTGATTTGATTGTTAAATTGATTGTGTGTGATTAAAAATATTTGAATAATAAAATATCATTTTTATTGTATATATGAACCGAATAAAATATTCATGTGTTGAATAAAATATTTGAACAATAAAAAAATCATTTTTATTGTATATATGAACTGAATAAAATATTCATGTGTTGAATAAAATATTTGAACAATAAAAATATCATTTTTATTGTATATATGAACTGAATAAAATGATTCATGTGTTAAATAAAATATTTGAGCAATAAAAATATCATTTTTACTATATATTTGAACTGAATAAAATATTCATGTGTCGAGTAAAATATTTGAATAATAAAAATATCATTTTTATTGTATATATGAACTAAATAAAATATTCATGTGTTGAATAAAATATTTGAAATGTATATATGAAATGAATAAAATATTCATGCATTGAATAAAATATTTGAACAATAAAAATATCATTTTTATTATATATATGAACTGAATAAAATATTCATGTGTTGAATAAAATAGTTGAACAATAAAAATATCATTTTTATTGTATATATGAACTGAATAAATTATTCATGTGTTAAATAAAATATTTAAATAATAAAAATATGATTTTTATTATATATATGCACTGAATAAAATATTCATTTATTGAATAAAATATTTAGATAGTAAAAAATATCATTTTTTATTGAATGATAAACTATATAAAATAGTGATGCATCAAAATAAATATTCATTTACAAATCAGACAGTTTGTTTATATACACTCATTTGACTGATATTGATTGGGACGATGTATTTTACACATTTCCCAACTGCACAAATAAATTCTGTATGTGTCGATTGAAACCCCACATGGCTATTGGGACGATATTTGACGTACAGTAATCCCAATTATTTAGTTGTATGTCAATCGAATTGTTGACACGTTGTTGTAAGCGTTAATTATTTATATTTAACGCTTATGCAGTTGTATAATGCACTTTGGATGATGGTCGACTATGTTTGATTATTGTTTTATACATGTGTATATGAAATTCATATAAATAAAATTATATGGTAATGGATTGTGCCTGATTCCAATTTGGAAAGAATGAATATTTTAAATGAACAAATACTTTAAAATGACGAGGAATGAATATTAAAAAAAAACTAATATTTTAAAATCATATTCAATAATGGACCAAAATATGATTTTGATGTCCGATTTGGGATGGACACGAATATATTTAAATATATAAAGTCATATTGATTAGATTAACGCCATTTTGATGTGAATGATATTTGTATCGATTTTATTCATTTTTATAATGAATATCGAAAAGGAAATGATTTCAAAATCTGTTATTTTGAAAATATTATCATTTATATATTAATGATATAGAATATTCAATTTTGATTTAAAATTGAAAATGAAGTTGAAATCGTTTTTAAACCAAATTTAAAACGATTTATAAAATAATTTTTAAATGGAAATCAACAAAATATATATAATATATGTAACAATACAGGAAATCAGAACCAGTTTAAAAATTTTAATTTGGCTATTTTAGTGGATTTTAAATATTTAAAATAAATTATTTTAAATAATAACGACGAAAAGTATGTTTGAATTGATGTTTGAAAATAAATATATTTATTTAATTATAAACAAGGCCTGAAATGGCGTGGTAGTTTCAAAATTTGAATTCAAACTTTGAGTGACCGTACCGGGTGCAAAATAAAACGGATTTTAGTGAAACCAAAAATATTTAAATCTATATATGAATATCTCTCTAACGAATCTAAAAAATTGAAGTTTCATAGCGGAAATCAAAAGTTATGGCCAAATGAATTTTCAAAAAGGTCGCTATAGAGTATATATAGCCTGTGAAGATAGACATTTTGCAAATGACCTCAGAATTCGATGAAATCACTTTTGTTGGATCCGGGATGTCAAATTATCGCTAGAACTCAAATTCCATAATTTTGAAGCTAATATGTGAGCGTGGTGAAGGAAAATGTGTTTGGTTGATTTTAGTTAAATTGGATCGACCAGAAAATGAGCATATTTCAAACAGTCTCAGAATTCGACGAAACTAGTTTTATTGGGACCGTATCATTAAAACATAGCTAGATTTATTTTTCGGGAATTTTGGGATCAGTATGTGGCCCCGGCAAATTGAAATGTACGTTCAAATCAAATATTGAATGTTTTTTGTTTTAATTTGATGAAAAACTGACTGTAGTAGTCAAATTGGCTTATGAAACATATCCCATTGTGTTTGGAATGGGGTTATTTAGCTAGTGGCGACAGTCGTTGGGTTTGGATTGGAGTTCATTTAAGAGAAACCCTAATTTTTGATATATATATATATATATATATATATATATATATATGGGCCAATAGAAAAATTCTATTCATAAATTAAAAATATAAAAAAATCCTTAAACCCCCTCGTTATCTCCAGGTCGACGGCGAAAAAGCTTTCCATTCTTCCCGTCCATTTTCCGGCCATGTCGTTCATCTTTAGCCCCAACTCCAGTTCAACTTTTTGAAGCCCTCCTCCTCCTCTTTAAAGCAATCTCCACTGCACCCTCCCTCGTCGTTCCTTTCACGAGTTCTGCGCCTCAGAAGACCGCCGCCGTCGTGCTTGAAATCGCCACCATCAGAGATCCGAGTTCAACGTGGCCCACCTTGGCGGAAGCCCTCTCGTAGCTCTAGCCCGTGGTACCCTCCGATCCCCTTCAAACACAATGGATTGGACGAAGTTTCAAGACCTAGTTTTGAATCTAAATGAAGGTATACGGGTTTGGTAATTTTGAACTGATTTTAACACTCTAATGCGTTGCAAACTTCTAAGAATCATGTATTTTTCATGTGTGGTCGAAATCCAGCGAAACAAGAGACACGAGACCGTGACTATGCTTTCTACATTCTAGAAGAGACCGCGGAATTTTTAAAGCCTTCTACGATTTTTGGCATCGTGAAAACCAATGTGATAATTTTGATTTATAAACGATATGAAAATGACGATATATAAATTATATAGTCAATGTATGAGTTATATAAGCATTGTACACCTCATATATAAGCGTTGTATAAGTTGTATGTTTGTTGTATAAGTTATATATGCGTTGTAGAAATTATAAATGCGTTGTAGAAAAGATATATGCATTGAAATGAAATGGAAATATAGTTATATACGTATATATATATATATATATATATATATATATATATATATACTCCCCCCGTCCACAGATCATGGACGATATATATTGGTTATGATATTGTTTGGATTTGGTTGATGTGAAATTTGATTAATATCATGAATGGTTGATTGGAAATGATTGACTGTGGTTGAAATTCCAATATGATTAGTATATGGGAAAATTCGTCTGCGTACGAACTAGATATTGAAATCCCCCTTGTCAAAAGCTGCGAGGCTTTAAGGTAAAACGAGGAGCCGTACTCGGGACGGTGCCAGTTTTAACTACCCTACCGTTATGCTGCCGAAATTTTCTAAAATATTTCTGTGTTTGATTTATTTTCGTGTATTGAAATTTATTCAGGTAATGAATGAAATGGTTTGAACGATAAAAATATCATTTTTATCGAATGAATGAAATGAAATGGTTTGAACGATAAAAATAACATTTTTATCGAATGAATGAAATGGTTTGAACGAAAAAAATAACATTTTTCATGTGTGGTCGAAATCCAGTGAAACAAGAGACACCGGGACCGTGACAACGCTCTCCACATTCTAGAAGAGACCGCGGAATTTTTAGAGCCTTCTACGAATTTTGGCATCGTGAAAACCAATGCGATATTTCTGATTTATAAACGATATGGAAATGACGATATATAAATTATATAGTCGATGTATGAGTTATATAAGCGTTTTACACCTCATGTATAAGCGTTGCATAAGTTGTATGTTCGATGTATAAATTATATATGCGTTGTAGAAATTATATATGCATTGTAGAAAATGATATATGCGTTGAAATGAAATGGAAATATAGTTATATACGTATATCAGTATATATATATATATACACACACACACGCTCCCCTCGTCCACAAACCATGGACGATATATATTGGTTGTGATATTGTTTGGATTTGGTTGATGTGAAATTTGGTGAATATCATGAATGGTTGATTGGAAATGATTGATTGTGGTTGAAATCCCAATAGGATTAGTATATGGGAAAATTCGTCTGCGTACGAACTAGATATTGAAATCCCCATGGTCAAAAGCTGCGAGGAATTAAGGTAGAGCGAGGAGCCGTATTCGGGATGGTGCCGGTTTAACTACCCTGCCATTATGCTGCCGAAATTTTCTGAAACATTTCTGTGTTCGATTTATTTTCTTGTATTGAAATATATTCAGGTAATGAATGAAATGAAATGGTTTGAACAATAAAAATAACATTTTTATCGAATGAATGAAATGAAATGGTTTGAACGATAAAAATAACATTTTTGTCGAGTGAATGAAATGAAATGGTTTGAACGATAAAAATGACATTTTTATCGAATGAATGAAATAAATTATTTTTGCAATAAAAATCACATTTTTATTGAATGAATGAAGTATAGAAGATATTCATTTCTGAAATAAATTATTTTGACAACAAAGACCACATTTTTATAATATATATGAATAGCTAAAAATCTACATTTTTGAAATAAATTGTTTTAACGATAAAAATCACATTTTTATTGTATGTATGAAAAATATAAAATAATCGTGTTTTGAAATAAACTGTTTTGATAATAAAAATCAAATTTTTACAATATATATAAATCACTAAAAATCTTCATTTTAGAAATAGATTCTTTTGACAATAAAAATCACATTTATATTATATGTATGAAGTGTTAAAAATAGTCATGTGTTGAAATAAATATCAGTTGGATAAAAATATCATTTTTATCACATATATGAAATGAAATGGTTTTGAAATCGAAGAACGAATTATATATATATATATATATAAATATAATTAAAAAAATTGAATAACGAAGCTGCAGTTCATATTTTGAAACTGTGATTTCAAACGACTATTGTGGGAGATCCGACCATCGGATTTTCCCGAAACCGAAACCGTTGAGTTCGCTTTGGAAATATCTTTCCGACGACAAAAACTTGGCAAAGATCCAACGGTTGGATTATCTGGAATGTTTAACTCAAATTTGAATGTAAACATCACCAGAATCGTTTATATATATATATATATGTATATATATATAATTAAAATAAATCGAATAACGATGTTGTAGTTCGTATTTTGAAATCGTAACTTCCAACGATTGTACCGGGAGATCCGAACGTCGGATTTTCCCAAAACTAGAACCATCGGATTCGTTTTGAAAAGATCTTTCTAATGATATAAAATTTGTGAAGATCCAACGGTTAGATTTTCAGATATGTGTAAATCAAATCTGAATAAAAACAGTGCCACGGCCGCGTTATAGCCTGAAGCGTCGTTTAAATGAATTGGCTATTTTCAAATAAATAAAAATAGCGATAAATCATTATAAAATAATATAAATGATATGGAATGGAAATAAAATGAATTTACTTGGTTTATTGGATATCTGATGGTTGAATGTGTTTGACGTGAAAAATATATTAAAGAACAGAATTATTGATGTCGAATAATTTAACCATTGAAATGAAATGATTTGAAATCCTTAATATACGTGAATTATTTGAAAAGGCCAAGTTAATTCTCATTTCAAATAATTGATCGACAGTTAGAAGTCGAAGATACGAAGACAGTGCAAGACCGATGATCTTCACATCGAACGGATGGGTGCTACTGATGCTCATGATGGGAGTAACTACCTTGAAGGGGCTAAAGTGGTAACCGTCCGGATGTACTTGTTGATTGTACGGATGTGCGAGGAATAAAGATCCTTCAGTTTTGTTTAGACCTAGAATGGACTTGTAAATGGATGTGTGTCTGACGTTGTATATTGACAGCGCAACATATAGAGATGCAGTGATCAAAGCTTTTGTTGAAAAGCATAGCATTGTGGTTGATGAACAAAGCAGGGCTTTAAATAGCTAGCTTTGTGTTTAGCGTTGTTTCACGAGCCTCACACCCCGGTATGTGCCAGAAACGGGAGAGGACATCAGGGAGGACCTGCGTTTCCTTCTAGCTAGAAGTGGTGTTTTGGGTTTTACATGCCCGGACATTTTACTTATATGGATAATGGATAGCGAGATGCCTCGGTTATGTCGGTCGCTCCTGGGCCGATGGTTTTGGTCGGTATATGACCAGTTTACACCCCATAGGGTAGGGAAATGCAGTGTTCAGGCATTTTAATCCACTCCATGTGGACCAGCCCTGACGATCCAAGGTTCACTCGAGCTCTGATCTTGAGGCTCGGGCTAGAGAGATTTGAAGCGGTAAGGACGATCCCTTGCTTTGGTTCATGATGGAAATCCAATTTCCAAATACGCCATCGTGCGGTTTTGATTGTATACCTATATATGGCGACATGATATATGGTACCCATGTCGTTTATGATTGGTACTTATGATTGAAATTGTTTTTGGAGCATATAAACACTTGTAATAATATCAAATGCTTTTGTTTTATTCGTATCAAACATATTTTGGCCATTATAAGGTAAAACTCTATCCTCCGGTTTGCATTGCATTGTGTGATGGGAATTGAGTCTTATAATGGCTTCATTTTTACAAAACACATTGCGATGTTTAAAAGATTTACTTGTTTAAAGCACTGGCAATCCAATGGAGTAAACCCGTTCCGCGTTAGGGGCATGGTCTTGTGATTGGCCATATTGTAAAATATGTTAATTAGATTTCTCATACCAGTCCCATGACTGACTCGTAGTTTGTTTCACTTGCAAACTCGGGTGCCCCTATTTCTACACGGGCAGCCTTGTATTCAGGTTTTAGCAGGCTCTTTCTGGATAGCTGGAGCTGAAGATGGATTTTATCGTTTATCTCTTTTTATGTTTTTCAGCTCCTATTGTACATATTATGTTTTGATTCCGCTATAGACATTTATGTAAAGCTGAACTGTACTCCGTACTAAGTATGATCCTGTATACTATGTAACTCTGATGATTATGTTTATCCAGAGTATTCTATTGTACATTATCTGGTGTAATTATTTATTTCTATTCTGCTGTTATTTTTTTATGTGTTATATTCCAAAGATTACCCTTGCCACCATGGAACGGGGTTTGGGGTCGTCACAAACGTGGTATCAGAGCTTTGGTTAAGCTTAGTTCTGGAATATACATATTAAATTGAACCAGTAGTGTTCTAGGACGAATCACTCATTTCAGATAGGATCAGTAATATCCTAGAATGAGTGTAGCCGAATGGAATACACCCCAGTAGACACATTTACATTCAAGTATATGTCTCTATGTTTAAAAATACCTTTTTTGTTGGCCTAACACTTTGCCTGCTATTTGCAGACATAGAAAAATGAGTGGCAGAAGCAGAAGGAATAATCCTATGGTTCAACAAACTAATGAGCCAGTTGTGCTCCCTCAGCCAGGATCAGATATAGAAGCTCTATTGAAAAGATATCGAAATTTAGGTGGAGTACCGTTCTTGGGCTATGAATCCAATATTCAAACTCAAGCTTGGATGTGTTCTGCCGAAAGATTCTTTGAATGTTTCAAGCTGAGGGATGATCAGAAAAGATTACTGGCATCTTGGGCACTCAAAGAAGAAGCTTTAATCTGGTGGGATACCGTTATTAATGATAATCCAGAAGGTGATATCACCTAGGATAGATTCAAAGAAATTTTCAATAAGAGGTTTATTCCTCCAGAAGCAACTCAGCGATTAAGTGATGAATTCTACTATTTGATACAAGGGGATAAGACTATTCCAGAATATCATCAGAAATTCAATGAACTTTCTCGTTTCGCCCCACATCTAATTCAAAATCCAAGGATGAAGAATCTGGGGTTTATTAACGGGCTTCAAAGAAAGTATCAAAGTAAAGTAATTGCACATGTGCAGCAATCTTTCTTTGAAATGATATATATGGCTTATCAGTATGAAAATCTGGATAAGCAAGGTCTTTTGGTCGACGAAGAGGAAGTCAGTTCGAGCAACAAAAGGAAATTCGAAACCGATAGCCCAGAGACAAGTATGTAGCCTGAGACAAATACTGCGTCTGAGGTCAGAAAAAAGCCTAGAGTCAATAAGAAAAAGGTTAAGTTAGAGAAAGAACCGGTGACGACGGCCACGTGCTCTAACTGCAATAAGCAAGGACATTTGTTGATAAGTTGCAGATCTCCAAGGGAACATAGAAAGGATTGGTTTAAATCCAAGAAGAAGTTTCAAGAGAACAGAAAGTGCAATCAATGCCATCAGTCTGGTCATCTTTCGAAGGCTTGCCAGCTATTCAACAAATCTGAAGCAGTACATATAAATGAAGTAGCAGAAACTTCTTAACCCTTAGCTATTCAGGCAAGGCCAGATGTGTTAGAAGGCATGCTTACTGTCAAAAATATCCTAGTTAAAGTACTGTTTGATACAGGTGCGTCGCGAAGCTTTATTGCAAAGAATGCAGTTAAGAAACTGGATTTGAATTTGAAAAAGCTCAAAATACCGGTGACTGTCCATAATCCAGTTAGGGGTTCCCTCGCTCCTAGTGGGGTGCCTGTTTCTTTTTCTTTTTATCGATTCCCCACTATCGCGATCGTCATGAATTTTACAGAATTTGATCTTATTCTTGGGATGGATTGGTTAACCAAATATGAAGCTGAGGTTAAATGCGTCGACAGAGTCATAAGGGCAAAGATTAAATCAGGCAATTATATAACCATTCCATGTGAAGGTCCGAATTCTGATAGAAAAGATTTTTGGTCAGCTTTGGATGTTTCTCCTGCTCAATTAGAACCTGTTCCTGTCATTCTAGAGAATATTCCGGTCGACATTGAAAACATTCCTGTTGTCAAGAACTATGCAGATGTGTTCGAAGAAGTTGCTAGATTACCTCCGCGTAGGGAAATTGATTTCAAAATCTCTTTAGTTTCGAATGCAAGGACAGTAGTTCACTCTAGTCGAAGAATGACCTTGAAGGAAAAAGAAGAGTTAGACAGTCAAACTTGACAGCTTGTATGGAAAGGTCTGATTAGGCCTAATTTCTCTGATTGGGGAGCAGCAGTGGTATTTGTCCCGAAGTCAGACGGTACTCTCAGACTATACGTAGATTATCGTGACTTGAATAAGCAGACGTTGAAAAATAAATATCCATTGCTGTGGATTGATGATTTATTGGATCAATTGAATGGAGCGCAAGTATTTTCACGAATGGACCTAACTACAAGTTTCCATCAGCTTCGTATTGCCGAAGAGTGTGTTCCTTTGACAGCATTCAGGGGTCCAGACTTATTCTACGAGTGGTTAGTAATGCCGTTCGACTTATGTAACGCTCCAGCGTATTTTGTCGATCTAATGAACCGGGTATTCAGAGAAGTATTGAATAAATTTGTCTGGTTTCATTGATGGTATTCTCATCTTCTCTAAGTCAGAAAGTGGGCATGAAAAACATTTGGAACGGGTGTTGGAAATTCTCAGATTGAATGTTTTAAAAGAAAATTTTTCCAAATGAATATTCTAGCAAGAAGAAGTCAAATTCCATGGCCACGTCGTGTCAAAGGAAGGAATTTCTGTGGATCCCAGTAAATTCACTGCTATTCAGAATTGGAAATAGCCTCGCACACCCACAGAAGTCCGAAGTTTTCTCGAATTGGCTAGTTATTATCGGAAGTTCATTAAGATTTTTTCGAAGATATCCAGTCCCTTAACGAAGCTTACTTAGAAACATTCAAGATTCAACTGGACTCCCGAATGTGAGGCAGCTTTCCAAGAGTTGAAATTAAAATTGACGACTGCTCCAGTGCTCACAATTATTGATGGCAATCAAGACTTTAAAGTCTGGACCGATGCTTCTAAAGAAGGCCTTGGCGTAGTGTTAATGCAAAGAGGCCAAGTAGTTGCTTATGCTAGCCGTCAATTGAAGCCACATAAGGAGAATTATGCAACTCACGATCTTGAATTGTTAGCCATCGTGTTTGCTATAAAAATTTTGAAGCATTATCTATTGGGTTAGAAATTTGAATTATATACCGATCATCAATCACTGAAGTATTTATTCACCCAGAAGGATCTAAATATGAGGCAACAACGTTGGTTAGAATTTCTCGCGGCATATGATCTTGATATCTTATATACTCCGGGGAAAGCTAACATTGCTGCTGATGAGCTCAGCAGAAAGAATGTAATTATTGCCAGTTTTGTCATCATGCCTTAATTGATTGGTAACATATCTACTCTTCAGAAGGATGATCACTTCATTCAGAAGATCAGAGAGAGAATTCAGAAAGGCAAGCCCTCGAGTTTTCAGATTGATAAAGATGGGATTCTAAGGTTAAAGGGTCAGATTTGTGTTCTGAACATTCCTGAACTCCAGTGAGAAGTATTGGATGAATGTCACAAAGCCAAACTTAGTATCCATCCAGGATTGAGAAAAATGTATAACGATATCAAATGCACTTTCAGGTGGAGATCTATGAAACGAGACATTTCTTTATACGTTAGCCGGTGTGTTACGTGTCAGCAAGTCAAAAGCGATCAACAGAAACTGGCTGGACTGTTGCAGCCAGTGGAAATTCTAGGTGGGAAGTGGGAACGGATTTCTATGGATTTCATAAATGGTTTGCCTAGAATCAGGAAGGGAAATGGCAGTATTTGGGTGATCGTAGATCGTCTCACGAAGACCGCCCATTTCATACTTGTCAGATTGAATAGAACTTCTCAGAGTCTGGCGTAGATATATTTTAAAGAAATTGTTAAACTTCATGGAGTTCCCATGAGTATCGTTAGCGAGCGTGACCAAGATTTTTGCTAGTACATTCTGGGAAGCATTCCAAGCAGAATTGGTAATGAAACTGAACTTGAGCACCGCATATCATCCTCAAACAGATGATCAAACTGAGAGGGTGAATCGTATTCTAGAAGATTTACTGCGGGCTT
This sequence comes from Allium sativum, assembly GCA_030737875.1. Taxonomy (NCBI): domain Eukaryota; kingdom Viridiplantae; phylum Streptophyta; class Magnoliopsida; order Asparagales; family Amaryllidaceae; genus Allium; species Allium sativum. The sequence continues at coordinate 696,036,307 of CM060920.1, forward strand.
GTGTTATTGATTTTGGCGGATCATGGGAAGACCATTTGCATTTCGCTGAGTTCTCATACAGCAACAGCTACAACTACCAAGCGAGCCTGACAATGTCACCATTCGAAGCACTGTATGGTAGACCGTGGCGATGTCCTGGTTGTTGGGTAGAACCTGGTAATAGACTCGTATTGGGACCCGATATGATTCGCGAAGCTGTGGAGAAAGTCTATTTCATTAAGAAATGATTACTAGCCACTCAAAGCTGACAAAAGAGCTATGCAGATAAGAGAAGAAGAGATTTATCATTCGCTGTTGGTGATCACATACATTTGAAGGTATCTCCGATGAGAGGAGTAATCCAGTTCGGTAAAACAGGGAAATTGGCGCCCAGATTTATTGGTCTGTTTCCTATTCTAGAACGGATTGGAACTCTCGCTTATAGAGTTCAATTACCTGACTGGTTGCCTGGAGTGCATGATGTATTTCACGTATCTCAACTTCGAAAGCATGTTCATGATCCAGATTTGATCGTGGAGGAAGTCGTGCAATGGGATATAGAAATTACTCCAAAATTGGCTGTAAGAAGAGAGCCGCTAAAGATTATTGGCAAAGAAACAAAAGAGCTGAGGAACAAGAAGTTTCACTTAGTCAAAGTGCAATGAAGTGGAGATCCACGAGATTGTACTTAGGAAACATATGAGAGCATTAAGAAAGCCTATCCCAATGCATGGTGGATATCTCTGATTGACTCTGGTGCAAGGTACATTTACCATCTCTACTTTGTTGTTGTTTTCTTTTCATGGATTTAAACTTTTTAATTATATAGTCTGAATGATTTTAAAAGAGTATATGAATTAATTAGTATATTTTTGAAAGATAAAAACAAATTGATTGTTGTTTATCTTGTGTGATTATGGATTTGATTAATTAAATTATTAGAATGATAGTTAATTTAATCAATAAGAGAATGAAGTTAAATGTATGCAAGTAAATCAAGTATTGAACTGGTTTCAAAATAGCTAGAAATATATACATGTGCATTATATATGTGTGAACAAGTAAATGAATTAGCTGTTGAGTAAAGAATTTATTTGCATGCCCGATAAATAGGTAAATCTTAATGAGTTGGATCCGCAATTTTATTATTATATCAACTCCTTTGAATGCCATTGGATGCGGAGTGCTGGTTGTTCTGTGTGTAATAATAAATGTCGCCATAGGGTGGTAACAACTAATTTTGAACTATACTACATGGAATACTTCTTGAAGATAGGCATACTTCATCATATACCATATAAGCATTTGGAGCTTGTCTGACGAGGTTGAAGATTTACCATACGAGCGAGAGGCTTGCATGGCGATGACTATATATTACAGGTTGAACTGATGACTGATATGGACTATATAAAATGTAGCGGTAAATTGCAAGATTAATAAAAAACCCCACACGTTTCTGGAGATGACAATAAACACGTCTCTTTGGTCATTAAGGCACAAAAACCATTTATAGGGTGACGAGAATTTATTCTCTAGAGTTATGATCTAAACACACTCCCCTGTGGACACCGGAATATATCACTATAAATATGTGCATGCTTATTAGGATTTATGGGGTACCTAATACGGCCCAATTAATTTTCAAACCCCTCCCCGTACAAAGGAGGTTATGGCAAAAAAAATCGAAAATTTAGGGTGTTAGCCAATTTTTTGAAGAATTCGAAAATTCTTAGAAACTGAAAAGTTGAAGAATGAAAGCCAGAATGAAAGTTGAGTTGGTTAATTAAGCAACTTTTCGACTTCGTTCCTTTTCGGGGACGAAAAGATTTTAAGTGAGGAAGATTGGAACAACCCGGGAAATCAGAACCAGTTTAAAATTTTTAATTTGGCTATTTTATTGGATATTAAATATTTGAAATAAATTATTTTAAATAATAACGACGAAAAGTATGTTTCGATCGATGTTTGAAAAAAAATTATTTTAATTATAAACAAGGCCTGAAATGGCGCGGCAGTTTCAAAATTTGAATTCAAACTTTGACCGACTGTACCAGGTGCAAAATAAAACAGATTTTAGTGAAACCAAAAATATTTAAATTTGTTTATGTATATCTTTCTAACAAATCTGAAAAATTGAAGTTTCATAGCGGGAACCAAAAGTTATGGCAAAATGAATTTTCAGAAAGGTCGCTTGAAACGACCCGAACTTCCCCGGTCTCCGAAGAGAAGGGAAAGAACGAATTGTTTTGAGAACACGACAAAATAGAACGCAGACGGAAGAACATTTCATTGTATATTACAACAATGCATCAGATTACAAGAATATACAGAGTATAAATGAATATTATACAACACAAATTATCAGAGATTACAATAAATTACATAGCAGCGGAAAATAATACAATACACAACTAGAAGAGATATACGGATATAAAGCTTTTCGGATATCGTTCCAGCGGTAAACCAGGATCCTGTGAATATAAATCTGCAAAACCAAAACTACTAGCTGCCCGTGTCAAAATAAGGGCACCCAGAGTTTAGGTTAAAACAATAAACTCTAGGTCAGTCATGGGACTGGTGTGAGAACTAAAACAATTATTAATCTTTATTTTCAAAGTTAGGTAGATCAAGGGACCACGCCGTATAACACGGAACGGGTTTCCTCCCAAGAATACCAGTGCATAAAACAAATAGCGCAATGCTAAACAAAGAAAAATGAAGCTATTATAAGACCCAGTTCCCATCACACAATGCAACGCAAGCCGGAGGATAGGGGTTTTACCTTATAATAGCCAAGAATGCTTGATACGTTTAAAACAGATTATTTGATACTATTATAAGTGCATAGTGTATAAAACAACTTCAAATCATAAGTATCAATCATAGACGGCATAAGCGCCCCATCCCACTATGTCGCCATATATAGGATTACAACTAAAATTGAAACGTCACGTATTGGAAATTGGATTTCCATCTATGAACCGAGGCTAGGGATCATCAATCTAGCCCATGTCTCAGGCAAGCGCGCAGGCAAGCCTTGGAGCGACAGTGCCGGTCCACCGATGTGCATTATTATGCCTGAACACTATGTTTCCCCGCCCTTTGGGGCGTAAATGAGCCAACGAATGGCTCCATCGGACCCGGATCGTCCGATCTAACCGAGGCGCCTCGCAACAGCAACAACCACACAGGTGAAAAGTATATAAATGTCAGGGCTGGTAGGTCACTGACACCACCCTAGCTAGAAAGAAACGCATGTCCTCCTTGAGGTCCTCTCCCGTTTTTGGTTCACAACCGGGGTGCGAGATTCGCGAATTCACGTTACACAAAGCTATGCCACACAGGCGGTGCTTTGATCATCAACCACAAGACTTTGCTTTTCAACAGAAGCCTTGATCATTTGCATCTTAGGCATGCCACACAGGCAATTCACTCCATGCGATTGATATCCATCAGTATATAACCCCTGAGCTCGTACGTCTCAGAGAAGGGCGTTAAGCAAGATAATATATTCTCCGCTGCCAAACAGATATATATTTAATAGAAATCAATCACACAGACTAAAATCCAATGTCAGACACACAGTCCATTTACAATTCCGTTCTGGGTCTGAACGAAACCGGAGGCACCTAGTACCCCGTATATCCATCGATCTCCAAGTACGTCTGGACGACCACCAACTGTTTCCATCTTCTTGGGTGTACATCCCAATCAAGATCATCAGTAATCACCCAAACGACGTGAAGACCTCCGGTCTTCGACCTCTATCTTCATCTTCGACTTATCGTCGTATCAGTTATTCAGAATGGGATAAATCCGGTCTTTCCGAATAACTCGCGTATATTTTAAGTAAGTGTTACACAAACACAACATACGCCTTATTCCAATTCAACAGTCACTAACCGTAAATTAACAAGAGAATAATTCCCCAAATATTAACCCCGAAGGCCGAAACCAACATCAGATCAATATCCAGAAAACCATTCTGCTTAGCTAACCGACAGTTAATTTCAAAATTTCACATTCATAGGGAAAGGTTCCCATTAATTTTATCCAAGATAAATTCCTTGAATTTATTCTCTAATCTTCTTTTGAATTTCGATTCAACTAGTCGGGATTAACGAACCTTACCGAAGTAATCATTTGTTTTAATTTCCCAATCCCAACCTATTCATCCCATGAAGTAAAACTGGTTATACTTCATATCTAACACCACGGTGTTATCGGTAAATTCAATTACCATTTCATGTTAAAATCTAATTAAAGATTTAACTAACGCCTGGAGCAAAACTGGTGATACTCCATCCTCGATCATTTCAATATAATTAAAGATTCATTAAAACTCCACTTAGTTTTATTCTTTAACGGGGTTAAAGAATCAGTGCCACTTTAAAAACACTGTTCACGACAAACCCCAAAATCACATTCCATTAATTATCGGGTTAAAGAACAAGTGTTATTTAAAACACTGTTCACGATAAACCCAAATATCAATATCAATTCAATTAAATATTATTTAATTGGTACACTTCATTAAATCTAAAATAAAAGGATTAAATCTTTTCTCAACTGGGCTTAAGAACAGTGTTAATGAAGACACCATTCACGACAAACCCAAATCACATTTGATATTAAATACAAGGCTCTGAATAGAAAATATATCGGCTTATATTCAATATCAAATTCTACGACCAACAGATATCGTATTGGAAATAACGATATATATATCTATATCTTTCAAATTTCCATAACAACATCTGTATAATCACGAAATCCAACATCGAAATATTCCGAAGACAATTTCGATTCCAATCCATTCCAATGCAATCATTGGAAATTCTGGTTATTTTCAAAACCATTTCAAATTCAATTTATTTATTTAAAAATGAATAGAATTATAATTCTAGCTCAAAACTAGTTCATTTCGATAAAAATCTATTTTTATCTTTTCAAATATGGAGTTTTTCGTCCCAGTTCTTTCTAAATCATTTCTTATGATTTTACACAAATTATTACTGTTTTTAATAATTTTATCAAGGCCCGTACGGTCGATTTCCATCAACGGCCATCGAACTGCACTTACAACGACCTTTTTCAAATTTGATTTGGACATAGTTCCAAATCCAACCGTTAGATTTTAAATTTCTAATATTCGTTAGAAAGCTCTTTTCGATACGAACCCAAAGGTTCCGGTTTTAGGAGAATCCGACTGTCGGATCTCCCGCAATATCCATTCGAAGTCAATGGTCGAAATTCGCGAACTGCCGCGGCGCGGCGCGTTCTATTCATGCCATTATATTATACATATAATATATACTTCGTCGATTTCAATTCAAAACGTGCTTTATAAATCGTTTTAAATTCATTTTCAAAACGGTTTCAACTTCATACTCAATTTCAAATCAAAATTGAATATTACAATATAGATTCGTTTTAAATTCATTTCAAATTGATTTCAATTCAATTTCGATTTTAATTCGATTTGAATTCATTTTCTTTTCAATTCAATTCAATTCGAATCCATTTTAAATTCAATTTAATTCGAATTCGTTTAATATTCAATTCAATTCGAATTCATTTCTATTCAATTTCAATTCGAATTTCAATTCTTTTCAAAATATCAGATTTGAAATCATTTTCGATATTCATTATAAAATGAATGAAATCGATATAAATATCGTTCACGTCAAAATGGCGTCAATCTAATCAACACGGCTTCATATGTTTCTACTTTCAAATATTCTATTTCAAATATTTCTTTTTCAAATATTTCTATTCAAAACTGGAATGAAGCCCAATCAATTACCATATAATGTTAATTATATAGGTTTTCTACAACACATGTATACTATAACAACGATGAATAATCAACCATCATCAAAAGTGCATTCTACACTGTATAAGCATCAAATATAAATATTTAACGCTCATAACAGTCTGTCAATCAATTGATTGACATACAGCTAATTATTGGGACTAGTGTATGTCATATATCACCCCAATACCCGTGTGGGGTTTCAAACAATCAAACACAGATTTTATTTGTGCAGTTGGGCGATGTGTAAAATTTATCGTTCCAATCAATATCAGTCAAATGTGTGTATATAAACAAACCGTCCAATTTGTTTATTTTTATTTCATTTCATATACACGTTGAAAATTCTATTTTTAACTATAAAATATTTTTAACTATATAAATATTTTATTTCATTTCACATCACATCACACAATCAACTACACATCAAAATCAAACAAACAAGCATACAAGCCGTCCATGGTCTGTGGACGACGGGTGTCGGGTGCTACTAAACACCGTCTGGATCCTAGTATATAATTTAACTAGAAAAATAATTTAAAGGTGAGAAGTTCTCACTGAATAGCTAATCTAACGCCACGACTCTTCTTATGCAGAAATCTTCGTCGTTTCATCTTTCATCTTTTTCTTTGCCCGTATCCTCTACAGATATAAAAATCACATTTTTACTTCGTTATTCAATATATAAAAATCGAATTTTTACTTCGTTATTCAATATATAAAAATCGAATTTTTACCTGGCTATTCAATATATAAAAATCGAATTTTTACTTCGTTATTCAATATATAAAAATTGAATTTTTACTTCGCTATTCAATATATAAAAATCGAATTTTTACCTCGCTATTCAATATATAAAAATTGAATTTTTAACTCGCTATTCAATATATAAAAATCGAATTTTTACCTCACTATTCAAGATATAAAAATTGATTTTTTACCTCGCTATTCAATATATAAAAGTCGAATTTTTACTTTGTTATTCAATATATAAAAATCGAATTTTTACTTCGCTATTCAATATATAAAAATCCGATTTTTATAATCACGCTATATGGATAAAAATTCTATTTTCACACCGCTACTATATAGATAAAAATTATATTTTTACATCGCTACTATATAGATAAAAAATATATTTTTATTCAACGGTGTTCATATAATAAAGATTATATTTTTATCACGCTATTCTCTATATAAAGAATTCGTCTTTTCAAATTTCAAAAATCTGATCTTTTCTATTTTTAAAAATCTAATCTTTTCTACTTTAAAAATCTAATCTTCTCTATTTTAAAAATCCAATCTTTTCTATTTTAAAAATCTAATATTTCTATTTTAAAAAAATCTAATCTTTTCTATTTTAAAATCTAATCTTTTCTACTTTAAAAATCTAATCTTTTCTATTTTAAAAATCTAATCTTTTCTATTTTAAAAATCTAATCTTTTCTACTTTAAAAATGTAATCTTTTCTATTTTAAAAATCTAATCTTTTCTACTTTAAAAATCTAATCTTTTCTATTTTAAAAATCTAATCTTTTCTACTTTAAAAATCTAATCTTTTCTAATTTACATCGCTATTCTCTACATAAAGATTTAAACGATTTTCTATGTAAAAATTCAAACTTTTCCTAATGTTAAAAATCACACCTCTTATTTTAACCTACTGATTTTAACATCACATTCATGTATAAATAAACGGATTTAAAAACTCATTTTATTTATAAAAACTGAATTTATAAATAGAAAATCACCTTGGTTGCATCGCAGGGGGTCGGAGATGGGGGTTCAGGTGGTGAGGGGGTGCGGATTCGGTGTCAGTTGGCCGGCGGCGGCCTAGGGGAGGAGGCGCTGGTGATTTCCGTTCGTCCTGGGCTAGGGCGTGGGAGATCCCGTTGAAGGGGAAGAGCGAGAGAAGCTTGAGAAGCGGGGGTTCGAGGCTGTGAAGAAAGGAGGGGGTTCGAGGCTCTGACGGCGGCGGGATCTTCCTGGAGGAGGGGCGGCGTCATTGAAATCGAGGGCAACGCGATTTTTTTTTTCTAATTCGATTTTGAGAATGAAATGAACCGGGGGGGGGGGGGCAGAAAGAAAAAGGAGAGGGTTTCCTTTTTTTAAAAAAAATTTCAAAAAGTTGACTTTTTCATACGACCTCGAAAAGAGGCCTACCGCCTATCGTCCATAGCTAATTACCCCCATTCCGAACACAATGGGATATGTATCGCGGGCTGATTCGATCGTTACAATCAATTTTCGTCAAAATCAACATATAACTCTATATATTGAATTTGAACGCGCATTTCAATTTACCGGGGTCACATACTAACTCGAAAAATTCCAGAAAAAAATATTTTCTAGCTTCGTATTGACGATACGGTCCTAACAAAACTAGTTTCGTCGAATTCTGAGACCGTTGGAAAAATGGCCATTTTCCAGTCGATTAAAATCAACTAAAACTGGTCAAACACGTTTTCCTTTGCCACGCTCACATATTGATTCGAAAAACTATGAAATTTGAAATCTAGCAATAATTTGACATCACGGACCCACCAAATGTGGTTTCATCGAAATCCGAGGTCGTTTGCAAAATGGCTATTTTTAAGGGCCTAAATTCCATAGCGACTATTCAGAATTTTCAACTGGACTTATCTTTTGATCCCGCTATGAAATTCTGATTTTTCGGATTCGTTGGAAAGATAGTCACAATTAGCTTCTATTATTTTTGGTTTCACTAAAATCCGGTTTATTTTGCACCCGGTACATTCATTTGAAGTTTGAAATCGAATTATCGAACTACCGCGCCATTTTCAATTCCTTTTATAAATATAAATAAATATTTATATTCTATCGACGATCTATATAATATATACGTTCAAATTCTATTCAAAATAATTTCTCGTCGTTATTATTTAAAATAATCAAAATTCGCTAAAATTGCCAAAATAAAAATTTTAAACTGGCCAAGATTTCCGGGTTATTACATCGCTATAAAGTATATATAACCCGTGAAGATAGCCATTTTGCAAATGACGTCACAATTTGACGAAACCACTTTTGTTGGATCCGGGATGTGAAATTATCGCTAGGTTTCAAATTCCATAATTTTTGATGCTAATATGTGAGTGTGGCGAAGGAAAATGTGTTTGGTTGATTTCAGTTAAATTGGATCGACCAGAAAATGTCCATTTTTCAAACGGTTTCAGAATTCGATGAAACTAGTTTTGTTGGGACCGTATCGTCAAAACATAGCTAGATTTAATTTTCGGGAAATTTTAGGATCAGTATGTGGCCCCGGTAAATTGAAATGTACGGTCAAATCAAATATTGAATGTTTTATGTTTTAATTTGATGAAAAACATACTGTAACAGTCAAATTGGCTTACGAAACATATCCCATTGTGTTTGGAATGGGGGCATTTAGCTAGGGGCGACAGTCGTTGGGTTTAGATTGGAGTTCGTTTAAGAGAAACCCTAATTTTTGAAATATATATATATATATATATATGGGCCAATAGAAAAACTCCATTCATAAATTAAAAATATAAAAAAAATCCATAAACCCCCTCGTTGTCTCCAGGTTGATGGCGGAAAAGCTTTCCGTGCTTCCCGTCCATTTTCCGGCCACGTCGTTCATCTTTAGCCCCTACTCCAGTTCAACTTTCTGAAGCCCTCCTCCTCTTCAAATCAATCCCCGCTGCATCCTCCCTCGTCGTACCTTTCTCATGTTATGCGCCTCAGAAGACCGCCTCCATCGAGCTTGAAATCGCCACCACCGGAGATCCAAGTTCAACGAGACTTACCTTGTCGGAAAGCCCTCTTATAGGTTTAGGCCGTGGTACCCTCCGATCCCTTCAAACACAACGGATTCGACGAAGTTTCAAAACCTAGTTTTGAATCTAAGTGAAGGTATATGGATTTGGTAATTTTGAACTGATTTTAACACTCTAATGCAATGCAAACTTCTAAAAATCGTGTCTTTTTCATGTATGGTCGAAATCCAGTGAAACAAGAGACACTGAGACCGTGATGACGCTCTCTACATTCTAGAAGAGACCGCGGAATTTTTAGAGCCTTCTACGATTTTTGACATCGCGAAAACTAATGTGAGATTTCTGATTTATAAACGATATGAAAATGATGATATATAAATTATATAGTCAATGTATGAGTTATATAAGTGTTGTACACCTCATATATAAGCGTTGTATAAGTTGTATGTTCGTTGTATAAGTTATATATGCGTTGTAGAAATTACATATGCGTTGTAGAAAACGATATATGCATTGAAATGAAATGGATATATAGTTATATACGTATATATATATATATATATATATATATATATATATATATTTATACACAATCCCCTCGTCCACAGACCATGAACGATATATATTGGTTGTGATATTGTTTGGATTTGGTTGATGCGAAATTTGGTTAATATCATGAATGGTTGATTGGAAATGATTGACTGTGGTTGAAATTCCAATATGATTAGTATGTGGGAAAATTCGTCTGCGTACGAACTAGATATTGAAATCCCCCTTTTCAAAAGCTGCGAGGCATTAAGGTAGAGGGAGGAGCCATACTCGGGATGGTGCCAGTTTAACTACCCCGCCGTTATGCTGCCAAAATTTTCTGAAATATTTCTTGGTTTGATCTATTTTCATGTATTGAAATATATTCAGGTAATGAATGAAATGGTTTGAACGATAAAAATAACATTTTTATCGAATGAATGAAATGAAATGGTTTGAACGATAAAAATAACATTTTTATCGAATGAATGAAATGGTTTAAATGATAAAAATGACATTTTTATCGAATGAATGAAATAAATTGTTTTGACAATAAAAATCACATTTTTATTGAATGAATGAAGTATAGAAATTATTCTTTTTTGAAATAAATTGTTTTGACAATAAAGATCACATTTTTATAATATATAAGAATAGCTAAAAATCTACAATTTTGAAATAAATTGTTTTAACGATAAAAATCACATTTTTGTTGTATGTATGAAAAATATAAAATAATCTTGTTTTGAAATAAATTGTTTTGATAATAAAAATCACATTTTTGCAATACATATAAATCGTCAAAAATCTTCCTTTTAGAAATAGATTCTTCTGACAATAAAAATCACATTTATATTATATGTATGAAGTGTTAAAAATAGTCATGTGTTGAAATAAATATCTGTCGGATAGAAATATCATATTTATCACATATATGAAATGAAATGATTTTGAAATCGAAGAACGAATTATATATATTTATAAATATAATTAAACTAAATCGAATAACGAAGCTGCAGTTCATATTTTGAAACCGTGATTTCAAACGACTATTGCGGGAGATCCGAGCATCGGATTTTCCCGAAACTGAAACATTTGAGTTCGCTTTGGAAATATCTTTCCAACGACACCAACTTTGCAAAGATCCAACGGTTGAACTGTCTGGAATGTTTAATTCAAATTTGAATGAAAACAGCGCCAGAATCGATTATATTTATATTTTTATATATAAATATAATTAAAATAAATCGAATAACGATGCTGTAGTTCGTATTTTGAAATCGTAACTTCAAACGATTGTTCCGGGAGATCCGACCGTCGGATTTTCCCCAAACTAGAACCATTGGATTCGTTTTGAAAAGATCTTTCTAATGATATAAAATTTGTAAAGATCCAACGGTTAGATTGTCAGATATGTGTAAATCAAATCTGAAGAAAAACAGCGCCATGGCCGCGTTATGGCCTGAAGCGGCGTTTAAATGAATTGGCTAATTTTGAATAAATAATAATAGCGATAAATCGTTATAAAATAATATAAACGATATGGTTGATGGTTGAATTTGTTTGAAGCGAAAATTTCATTAAAGAACATAATTATTGATGTCGAATAATTTAACAATTGAAATAAATTGATTTGAAATTATAAATATACGTGAATTATTTGAAAAGACCGAGTTAATTCTCATTTCAAATAATTGATCGATGGTTAGAAGTAGAAGATATGAAGATGGTGCGAGACCGATGATCTTCACATCAAATGGATGGGTGCTACTGATGCTCATGATGGGAGTAGCTACCTTGAAGGGGGCTAAAGTGGTAGCTGTCCGGACGTACTTGTTGATTGTATGGATGTGTGAGGAATAAAGATCCTCAGGTTTCGTTCAGACCAAGAACGGACTTGCAAATGGATGTGTGTCTGACGTTGTATATTGACAGCGTGGCATACGGAGATGCAGTGATCAAAGCTTTTGTTGAAAAGCAGAGCTTTGTGGTTGATGATCAAAGCAGGGCTTTAAATAGCTATCTTTGTGTTTAGCGTTGTTTCGCAAGCCTCACACCCCGGTATGAGCCAGAAACGAGAGAGGAAATCAGAGAGGACCTGCGTTTCTTTCTAGCTAGGAGTGGTATTTTGGGTTTTACACGCCCGGGCATTTTACTTATGTGGATGATGGATAGCGAGGCGCCTCAGTTATATCGGTCGCTCCTGGGCCGATGGTTTTGGTCGGTTTATGACCAGTTTAGACCCATAGGGTGGGGAAATGCAGTGTTCAGGCATTTTAATCCACTCCGTGTGGACCGGCCCTGACGATCCAAAGGTCACTCGAGCTCTGATCCCGAGGCTCGGGCTAGAGAGTTTCGAAGCAGTAAGGACAATCCATTGCCTTGGTTCATGACGGAAATCCAATTTCCAAATACGACATCGTGTGGTTTTGATTGTATACTTATATATGGCGACATGATATATGGTACCCATGCTGTCTATGATTGAAATTGTTTTTGGAACATATTAACACTAGTAATAGTATCAAATGCTTTTGTTTTATTCTTATCAAGCATATTTTGGCCATTATAAGGTAAAACTCTATCCTCCGGTTTGCATTGCATTGTGTGATGGGAACTAAGTCTTATAATGGCTTCATTTTTATAAAAAGAATTGCGATGTTTAAAAGATTTACTTGTTTAAAGCACTGGCAATCCAATGGAGTAAACCCGTTCCATGTTAGGGACGTGGTCTTGTGATTGGCCATATTGTAAAATAAGTTAAATAGATTTCTCCTACCAGTCCCATGACTGACTTGTAGTTTGTTTCACTTGCAAACTCGGGTGCTCCTATTTCTACACGGATAGCCTTGTATTCAGGTTCTAGCAGGATCTTTCTGGATAGCTAGAGCTGAAGATGGATTCTATCATTTATCTTTTTTTATGCTGTTCAGCTCCTATTGTACATATTATGTTTTGATTCCGTTGTAGACATTTATGTAAAGCTGAACTGTACTCTTTACTAAGTATGATCCTGTGTACTGTGTAACTTTGATGATTAGGTTTATCCAATGTATTCTATTGTACATTATCTGGTGTATTTATTTATTTCTGTTCTGCTGTTATTTGTTAATGTGTTGTATTCCAAAGATTACCCATGCCACCGTGGAATGGGGTTTTGGGTCGTCACAGTATGTATATTATATATATTTAATGGCCTGAATAGAATGCGCCGCGCCGCAGCCATTCGCGAATTTCGACTACTGACTTCAAATTGATATTACGGGAGATCCGACCATCGGATCCTCCTGAAACCGGAACCATTGGTTTCGTATCGCAATGAGCTTTCCAACGAATATAAGTGATTTGAAATCTAATTGTTGGATTTGGAATTATGTCCAAATTAAATTTGGAAATGGTCGACGTAAGTACAGTTCGATAACCGTTTATGGAGACCAATTGAAAGGGCCTTAATAAAATTATTAAAAATATCTATAATTTGTGTAAAATCATAGTAAATTATTTATAAAGAATTTGGATGAAAAATTCCGCGTTTGTAAAGATAAAAATATATTTTTATCCAAATGAACTAGTTATGAACTAGAATTATATTCCAATATTTTTTAAAAAATAAATTGGATTTGAAATGGTTTTAGAAATAGGCAGAGTTTCCAATATATGAATTGGAATGGTTTGGAATGGAAATAGTCTTCGAAATATTTCGGTATTGGGTTCCTTGATTATACAGATATTGATATGGGAATTTGGAAGATATATATCGTTATTCCCAATACAATATTCGTTGATTTCAGAATTTGATATTGACTATAAGCCAATATAATATCTATTCAGAGCCTTGTATTTAATATCAAATGAGATTTTGGATTTGCCGTGAATGGTGTCTTCGGTAACACTGTTCTTAAACCCAGTTGAGAAAAGAATAAATCTTTTAATTAAGATTTAGTGAAGAATTTCCAATAAATTGATATTTAATTGGGATTGAATAAAAGAATTGGATTTTGGGTTTGTCGTGAATGATATCTTAAATAACAGTATTCTTAAATCCCATGTGAGAGGAATAAATCTTTTAAATAAGATTATTAGAGTTTCCAATTTTATTTTGTAACTGGAATAAAATGGAATGTGAATCGGGTTTATTATGAACTATGTTTTAAACGACATTCGTTCTTTAACCCGATTTACAGTGAAATGTGATTTGGAATTTATAAATCTTTTTATCAAGATTTAACGGGAATCTTCCGAAGTAAAGTTTTCCAATTTAATATATTAAATTGGAATTGAATGGAATTCGATTGGATAATAATCGAAGTCAGCTTCTGTGGAGGAAGACTGTTAATATATATGGAATTTAGAAGGCTTTTTCATTATTCCATTTATATTATTATTCGGACACGAAAATTGATATCAATTATATATTGATCTGTTTTTGCGCGAAGATTCCATAATTAATGGAATGTGATTTGGGTTTATCGTGAATGGTGTTTTAAATGACATTAGTTCTTTAACCTAGTTAAAGATAAGATTAATTTCTTAACTTTGAATAATCATTATGTTATGATTTTTGGGATTAAAACTGAATTGAGGTTTTAATGAATCTTTAATTAGATTGGAATGTGAATGAGATAATTAAATTTATTGAATTCATGAAATGATTGAGAATGGAGTATCACCAGTTTGCTCCAATCGATAGTTAAATCTTTAATTAGATTTGAACGTGAAATGGTAAATAATTTTACCGATAACACTGTGGTGTTAGATATGGAGTATTACAAGTTTTACTCCATGGGATAAATAGGTTGGGATTAGGAAATATAATAAATGATTACTGCGGTAAGGTTTTCCAATCCCGACTAGTTTGGATAAACCTTAATTTTGTTTGAATTAATATCCAAAGGAAGATCAAAGAATAAATTTAAATAATATATCTTTGATAAAATTAATGGGAACCTTTTCTTAAAGATATGAATATATAAATAAAAGAATATTCAGAATTGGAATAAGGCATATGTTTTGCTTTTATAGCACTTGTATATTATATACGCGAGTTATTCGAAAAGGCCGGGTTTATACCTAATCTGAGTTACTGACTCGATGATAGGTCGACGATGAAGACAGTGGTTGAAGACCGGAGGTCTTCACATCATTTGGATGGTTACCGATGACTTGATTGGGCTGTACACCCAAGTTAAGGTAATAAGTGGTGATTGTCCAGACGAACTTGGAGATCGACCAGATATGCAACGCACAATTATATGGATTATACCTATTTTCAAAAATACCCCGCCGATTTCCCATTGTTAATACATAGAGTCCGATAAGCATATCTTGACTTGGTACAGAAATGGGATCCCCAATAGCTGCAGACAAAAGATTCATATGAGAAAACATAAGTAAGCGGGCCTCCGCTTGAGCTTCCAAAGATAAAGGTACATGAACAGCCATTTGGTCCCCATCAAAGTCTGCATTGAAGTCCTTACAAACTAATGGGTGTAAACAAATAGCGCGCCCCTCCACTAAAATGGGTTGGAACGCTTGTATACCCAATCTATGCAGGGTAGGTGCTCTATTCAACAATACAGAATGCCCCTGCATAACTTCTTGAAGTATTTCCCATACAATCGGTTCTTTTTCCCGAATTTTCCTTTTCGCAATCCCGATGTTAGAAACAATATGTTGTCCAATTAGACCACAAATTACAAATGTTTGGAAAAGCTCTATTGCTATTTCTCGAGGTAACCCACATTGATGTAATGAAAGTGAAGGACCGACGACAATGACGGAACGTCCCGAATAATCGACCCGTTTACCAAGCAGAGTTACATATGGGACGAGGAATAAGGTGCCTCCGGTTTCGTTCAGACCCAAAACGAACTTGTAAATGGATGTGTGTCTGACACTGGATTTTATTCTATGTTGATTGATTTCTATTAAATATAAATGTGTTTGGTGGCGGAGAATTTATTCTCTTGCTTAACACCCTTCTCTGAGACGTACGAGCTTGGAGGTTATGTATATCGATAGACATCAATCGCATGACGTGAATTGTTAGTGTGGCATGCTAAGATGCAAAGGATTAAGGCTGTTGTTGAAAAGCAGAGTCATGTGGTTGATGATCAAAGTATGGCTTTAATATGGCATAGCTTTGTGTATAGCGTTAATTCGTGAGCCTCACACCCCGATGTGAACCAGAAACGAGAGAGGACTTCAGGGAGGACATGCTTTTCCTTCTAGCTAGGAGTGGTGTCATTGTATGGAGCTCAGACATTTTTACTTATGTGGGAGATGGAAAGCGAGGTGCGTTGGTTATATCGGTCACTACGGGGCCGATGGATGGTTTGGTCGATATACTGACCAGTTTTACGCCCCACAGGGTAGGGAAACGTATTGTTCAGGCATTTTAATCCACTCCGTGTGGACCGGTCCTAACGATCCAAATGATTGACTGAGTACTTGTCTGAGACATGGGCTAGATTGTCTCGAAGTGGTAAAGACGATCCCTTGCCTTGATTCACAGACGGAAATCCAACTTCCAATATGTGACCCTGCGGTTTTAATTGTACAACTAGTATGGCGACATGATAGATAGTACCCATGCTGTCTATGATTGATACATTTATATTTGAAGCTGTTTTTGACACTAAACACTTATTATAGTATTAAATATTTTGTTATAAATGTACCAAGCATGTTTGGTGTTTGCGAATAAATTATGCAATTGTAAACAACTGTAAAATTCGTTCGTCTTTCCTAAACAACAAGGATTGTTGTAGAGGGTGTCGAACTCTGGGACCAAATTATTTTATTAATAAATCCAATCAAGTTATCCCTAACTTTTGATTGGTTGAAAAACAAAGAAAATAGCAGAAATTAAATAAAAAAAGAGTTTTAACAATAAGTGAAAGCAATTAGGGGATAATGACATAGATCAGATTCATAATCATCAATAGCCAAAAGATTAACCAGATCTAATACATGTTTCTGTCACAAACATGAATCAACGATAATAGGTTTTTAGAAACAAATATGTAAATAACGACAAGCATAGCCTATGCAGGAGCTCAGCTCTACAACCATAGACTATCAGGACAGATTTACTAATTAATTTCTAAAACCCTAAAATTAGATCTAAATCTGATAAACGTTAGATAGAACACGAATATACCCTGTGAAGGAGCATAGCTCTTAAACGACACAGGATATTAAGGTTCAGATCTAACCCTTGGTTCAGCTCTAGATCTATATACATGAATTCCTCATCCTTTGGCTATGTGATTCATATTGAATCATACTATCAGCGTCATCACCCCCTAATCAAAGGGGATTAGCTAGACATAGCTAAAGAAGAAGAGAAAAAGAAAATAAACAACATAAATAAAATGCAATAAAAACTAAATAGAAGAGAGAAAGAAGAGTTTTATTCCAAGAAAAGGATTACAGAATAAAACTGAATGTGTTTTACAATGAATGAGATACAAGGTATTTATAGCTGATATGACAAAGGCTAGCTAGCTAATTACATAATGTGGGACTAAAGAAATAACCCAAATAACACATAAGCCAGTGTGAACGCAGCTTTAGAGTGAGTGGTTTAGCAAATAGGCTAGTGTGAACGCAACATGAGTAAGAGGCCTTCCTAATGAGCTAATGTGAATGCAGTTTGAGTCTTTATTGAGCCAAATCTTCTTAACTGAAATATAATTGCAACCGTTCTTCAAGCTTTAGACTCTTCAAGCTTTAGCAATTTTAAACTTCACTCTTTTTAAGCAAATTCTTCATGCTTTATCCATCAAATGCTCTAAATCGTGCTTCTTGTCAACAATCTGAAAATACAGCTATAAATACAAAGTATCAATTATTTTAAAGGGAAAATAAGATAAATAAGCGGATAAAATATACACATTTACGTGTATATCAAATACCCCCACACTTATCTTTTTATTCGTCCTCGAATAAACTAAACTAAGATATGTCACACTTTCGTAGGAAACACGATTGCATTTAGCGTATGCAACAAGCCGTTAAACCTCTGGGTGTCCCCAGTAGGACGAGTGTTGTCTCGTGAGGGTTTTCAGCGGATACTACCCACAAAATCCAAAGCGTCTTATGTACGCGGATTAATCAAACAATATATTTAAGGTCTTTCACATTCCAAGGATTTTACCTAACTTCAATAATAACGGTTTAGTCCCAAATTGTCCATCCAATAATTAGTGCAAAAATGAACAAAAATTTTCAAGCTAAATCGTAATTCCTTGATAACACTGTAATTGTCTTGAAGGTTAAGAGCGTGGTGTCAACCAAAGTTCTACACATCGACAATGTGCACCCAATCATTTCTTTATTCAGTATTTTTTTTTGAATGATTTTGCACCAATGTAACTGTAATGTATTAGATATGAGTTATGCATAGATGAAGGAAAATTTGTAAGTTCTAAAATTATTCTAGATAAGAGGGCAAGTGTATTAGTTGAACTTCAAATTACAAAAGATAAAGTAATACTAAGGCACATATGAACGCTTTTATTTCCTTTCATCTCCTCTAATACAATCCTCACTTCCAAGTACGGTATAATGGATGTGGATGGAATAGAACTGAATGCTTTATAGTCAAGAATGATGAAGACTATTTTATTCAGAGAGACTCTCTCTTTATTTCATTTTTTTTCTCTTTTTTTTCTTACTTTCTTCTTTTTTTCTTCTTCTTCTTTTTTTTTTTTTTTGCATGATGAATGATGAATGGAGATGGAATGGAATGATACCGTACATTATTTCATTTGATTCCTCCTCTACTAAACCAGCACTTCATGAAAGGAAAGTTTTGTGCCCTAGTTACTCTACTTCTATAACCTTAATTCAACACACAAGTCTGGATTGTTGTTATACAAAAAGCTGAAAGGAATGATAAGCAAAGTTTCGTAAGATAGATAACCCATATAAAATAAGATGTGGTATATGGTTATCCTACCTTAAAACAAGTACGGAACAGGTAGTGTAATATTGGTATATAAAAAGTGACGTTTTTGACCTTTAAACATAAATCAGTGAAAAGGTTCTTGAGTATACCAATATAAGATAAACTTGTCGAAACATGGATGTAAATCGACTAAAACTTGGGTTTGAATAATGTGGGGTATCGAAGAAGAACGCTCCAATGAGTCATTTCTCCTTAATTGGGCCAAGTGGATTTTAGAACTTACGATTTTGAAAATTTGAGTGGAAAAGAAAATATTATGCATGAAAACAAACTCAGAAAATCCAACAAATGTAGGTGCAAAATCCTTTTATTTCATGATTTTTTTTTTTGATTATTTTTTTTTTTGATTATTTTTACTTGCACATTCTAACATGTATAACAAAGGTTGACACGCTTACTCCAGAACACGACTAACGTCTGCACAGTCTCAAGCTAGCATCTTAAAAAGACACATTACGATTCAATGAATAAATAATGTTCATTCCCATCACCCAACTATTCAACTTATCAAACAAGAACCAGGGTGTTATTTATGAATTTAAGTTAATCCTTGTTCAATGAATGACCTACTTCATAAAATTTGATTGCTGATGTAATGTAAATTCCCCCCACACTTTAGTGTGACTGTGTCCTCACAGTCGTTAATCAGACATATCTTAGTGAAAGGGAAATAAAATAAGAGGGTCAGCACGGCTTACCGAGTACACATGCAGAAAATACGCAGTCATCGAATAGATGAACCGGTCCACAATTGACCAATGGATCAGCCTCATTAAGATTATGAGACACAGCTGAAGCACAGAAAACCAAATCATAAAGAATTTTATATCCTGTTCCCGATTTGGAAAAACAAATTTTGTTTTTTCAAAAGTTTGAGTTGCTAATTTTAAAATTTTGAGCTTACAATTGATCCTAAAATCGAATTGAATTTCTGTAGCAACTAAAGAGAGATCATCGAGCTGGGGTTCAGTAAAAGTTTCAAAAACAAAATTTGATTTGTTCAGATGACGTATAAATTGAGAGACGTGCACATCACTCTCACCCCCACACTTGTTTTGAGAAATATTGTTCAGTTTTGCTTTGGTACTTGAAATTTTGTTCACTAAAGGTTTATTCGTAAACCTAAAATCAAAACCAAACAAATGAATTTTCAGTAAATTTCGAAATCGTATTTTCTCAAAAACAGTGTTATTCCAGAAAGAGTTCATAAACTGCAGAAATTTATCATTGAAAAACAAGTGATCATAGTGAGGTTCAGTTGAAACGATCAGATCGCAAGGAGTTTCAACAATTTCAGAAAAATCGTCATCATGTTTGAGATCACATTCAACAGTCCCATTGTTTTCAACCTCAAGAATTTCAAAGTTTTCAAATGTTTCATTTTCAATTTCAGACCCAACAACATCATCGTCAATCAGTTTAAGAAGTTTTAGCTCATCAAAGTCGTCCTCACTTGAACAGTTGTTAACAACTTCATCATTTTTGTCAAGTTGACAATCTAAAGTTGCTAAATTTTCAAAATTTTCAGAATCTGATAGAGGAAGATCAAATTGAAGATTAACGTCTTCGTTTTCAAGAGAATTTAAATTCAAATCAAGCACAGGGCTTTCAACAACTTTGTTAAGATTTTCATCAATTTCAAAAGTTGTTAGTTGAAAATCGTCGATTGTGGGCAAAGGGGGATTTTTATTCGAATCGTCACAAGTTTGGATCCGATTTTGTTTCTCACGAAACTTCAAGTAATCGTCAAGTATGCTCGTTTGCTCAACAAAATCAAATTTATAATTATTTACATGAGAATTTTCACTTTGAAATTGTTGAGAACAAAAGTTTTCAGTAGCACCACAATTGAAATTATTCCCGTTGCCAAAATCATTTGAAAAGTGATTTACATTTCCATTTTGAATTTGAAATTCATTTTGGAGTTCAAAATTGAATTGAAAAGTGTTATAATCAGAATCATTTGAATTTGGATGTGAAATCGAATTTTGATTATTTTGAAAGCTTTCACTTGAATTGTTGCACATGTATAACCTACACAATTCATTTATTTCTTTATTTTGTTGTATGCTCATTTCAAGTAAAGATTCAACACGTGTTTCAAGAGTTGAGGGCTGATCATCATTTTGAAAATTTGGTGATGTACAATCGGGATTATCCTGAAAATTTTGAAAAGTTAGTGGTGTACAGTCCAAATTATTTGTACAAAAGTTGTTATTAAAATATCCATATGAATTTGGTGTAAAATTATATGGATTATATTGATTTTCACAACTATCGTAAAATCCGTTGGAAAAAGGGAATTGGGACATTTTCAAGAAGCTTCTAAAAAAAATTGTTAAAATTAACAAATTCGGATTATATGAATACAAGTCTGGGCCAGGTTCGGACAGGGATTATCAGTGTGCCACGAATCACCGTAGAAACACAACTGAAGGTTTAAGAACCTGTTTGAGTTCTAGACTCTACCGTTCCTTAGACACCTCAGAGAGTATCAATCCTAATTGTCAATTTAACGAATATTTTGTCATATGAGCTCTGGGGAATCCTCAATTTGATTTCAAAAATAAACTTTTCAATTAATCCCACGTTCGTTTTAAAATTTTAAACCACACCTCAATAGGCAAAATATTCAGTCATAGAATGAACAGTCTCAGAACAGTCACAGACCAGGAAATTACAGAAATATTCTTTTTTTGTACAAGCAAGCCGATGCCCTGTAGAAGATTTTTACAAGCACTGTCTATATATTTTTTTATTTGCAGCAGCAGTCCCTGTAGAGTTAGAAAATACTCACCTTGATCGGCAGTCCGTCCAGTGCAATTGAGTCGCGCTAGCACGTTCACACCCCACTTGGTGTGCAACTTCTCCAATCCTGAATAGTCCGCTGCTTTTTGTTGTTGTTGCCTCCTATTATTTGCTTGACTGCGCTGCGGCACGGGTTCGGGCTAGGAGCCCGAAAAAAATTTTTTTAGGACCTTTTTCTAATTTCCACTGTACCTGTTTTCGAAAAATCTACTCCCCCCTTTTTTTTAAATGAAAATTAGAATGAAAAAAAAATGGAAACAAAACTAAACTGCCAAACTCTAATTAACAAAAAGAAAAGCAAGTAGTTTTTTTTTTGGGGAGGATAAAAAAAAAATTGAAAGGGAAAAAAAATCTTAAACTAAGAAAATGACTAGACTGTAAGGAGGAAAAAAAATCTAAACCAAACCAATAAAAAGTTTAAAAAGAAACAAATTTTCCTACTCAACTTTTTTACACAAACAGGACCCAAATCAAAACACACCCGCAGTCTTAAACTAGTTATTTCAGAAAACACATCCTGTCCTTCTATAAATTAGGAGCACGAGTCCAATAAACAAATAGATGGAAACCTTTGTGTTTTTCCTCACCTAAATAGATATAAACACAACCCACCTTTTGCTTGTAAATAGTAAACCCACAAAAAAAAAAAGATTGGTCAAGCTGAGCAAAATCGGAATAAATCGAAACTTCAATCTGCTAATTGGTCATGATTTTGGCTTGAAATTTGGTGATCCGAATTGGGTTTCTGCTGTTTTCGGAGAGGGCTTGGCAGGGGTTCTCGAAGTAGATCTGGTATCTGCTTTTCCGTGGTGAGGTGATTTAGGTTGGGGAATTTGTGGCTTTAGGTGGATGTCGGTCTGATGATTGGAGATGGCGACTCCGGATTTGATGCTGGTGTTTGAAGCAGGCTCGACGTAGGTTGTAGGAGGAAGTTTGTGTTGGCCAAGGGAATTTGAACGTGGTTGTTGATGAGGGTAGTTGCGGTTTGGGAAGGATGAAGTAGGGTTGCTTTGTGATGGCTTTGGTGAACTGTGGCGTGGAATCGTACCGTCGGAGGTTGGTTGGTGTTCGAATTGTATGGGTGGATGGTTTAGGGAGCTGATGGGGGTCTGTGAGGAAGTGAAACTGCCAGGTGGTTGATGATGCGTGTTGGATAGGGAGGCTTTGCGACAATTTGGTGTAAGTAGTGGAATGTGAAGCAGGGTTTTTTGTTGAAGAAAGGATGCGATGAGGTTTTGTGAGGAGGATGGACTGTTGTCGGATTGGAATGATTTGTAAGAGGGGGAGGATGGTGCAATGGTATGATCAAAGAGTTGGATGCGAAAGTGGTATGATAAGGGGTTTTGTTTGCTGAAGGGGTGATGAAGTTTGGGTTTGTTTGTAAGGCAGTGAAAAAATGGTGGTAGTTTGGATGTCAGGAGGGTATGGCTTGATGATGTGGAGATGTTATGGTGGGAGGCAGAGTATGGTTGTTGTCAAAGTTTGTTTGCTGATGATCAGAACTGTTGCTGTATGATGTGATGGTCTTGAGAGGTGCTTCAGGGAGTTGCGTTTGTGTGCACTTGTTGTGGCGGATCAGTTCAGATCAGAGGGACTCAGGTGGTGAAATGGCAAAGGCAAAGGAGGTTGTCGTTTGTAGATGGAGGAGCAGGTTTACAGGGAAGATGTTCGAAAAGCGGGATGGTCTGTTTTGTGTGGTGAGAGTGTAAGTGGCAAAGGCTGTAGGCTTAGAGGGTTTGCTTGTATGAGGCAGAAAAGGAAAAATAAATTGCAGAAGATTTTTTTCTTTTTATGGAAAAGAAATTAAATTGTAAACAATGTAAAAGGAGAAATGAGAGATCATGGACTGAACAAAGGAAAGAAATCAAAGAAAATTGGGATTTGGTT
Source organism: Allium sativum (assembly GCA_030737875.1). Lineage (NCBI taxonomy): Eukaryota > Viridiplantae > Streptophyta > Magnoliopsida > Asparagales > Amaryllidaceae > Allium > Allium sativum. Next base: position 696,060,062 of record CM060920.1, read on the forward strand.
TTTTTTTTTTTTTTTTTTTTTTTTTTTTGAAGTTTGAAAAGAATGAAGAGTTGTAGAAACTTGGAACAAAGGAAATGAAATTGTATTGAAAGAGGGAAAGAAATTAAAACTAAAATTGGCAAGTTTTTTTTTTTTTTTTGATTTACGGATTGTAATATCAACTATGTTAACACCAAATCAGCAATCAAGTTTTTTTTTCCTATCTAAGCTCGAAAACAAAAAGGAACAAAATAACATATTTTTTGTTTTTTTTATATGAAAAAAAAATACGAAAATAAAATTATAACCCGAAGGATTTAAAAATAAAAATTATTCTGGTCCCCGGCAACGGCGCCAAAATTTGTTTGCGAATAAATTATGCAATTGTAAACAACTGTAAAATTCGTTCGTCTTTCCTAAACAACAAGGATTGTTGTAGAGGGTGTCGAACTCTGGGACCAAATTATTTTATTAATAAATCCAATCAAGTTATCCCTAACTTTTGATTGGTTGAAAAACAAAGAAAATAGCAGAAATTAAATAAAAAAAGAGTTTTAACAATAAGTGAAAGCAATTAGGGGATAATGACATAGATCAGATTCATAATCATCAATAGCCAAAAGATTAACCAGATCTAATACATGTTTCTGTCACAAACATGAATCAACGATAATAGGTTTTTAGAAACAAATATGTAAATAACGACAAGCATAGCCTATGCAGGAGCTCAGCTCTACAACCATAGACTATCAGGACAGATTTACTAATTAATTTCTAAAACCCTAAAATTAGATCTAAATCTGATAAACGTTAGATAGAACACGAATATACCCTGTGAAGGAGCATAGCTCTTAAACGACACAGGATATTAAGGTTCAGATCTAACCCTTGGTTCAGCTCTAGATCTATATACATGAATTCCTCATCCTTTGGCTATGTGATTCATATTGAATCATACTATCAGCGTCATCACCCCCTAATCAAAGGGGATTAGCTAGACATAGCTAAAGAAGAAGAGAAAAAGAAAATAAACAACATAAATAAAATGCAATAAAAACTAAATAGAAGAGAGAAAGAAGAGTTTTATTCCAAGAAAAGGATTACAGAATAAAACTGAATGTGTTTTACAATGAATGAGATACAAGGTATTTATAGCTGATATGACAAAGGCTAGCTAGCTAATTACATAATGTGGGACTAAAGAAATAACCCAAATAACACATAAGCCAGTGTGAACGCAGCTTTAGAGTGAGTGGTTTAGCAAATAGGCTAGTGTGAACGCAACATGAGTAAGAGGCCTTCCTAATGAGCTAATGTGAATGCAGTTTGAGTCTTTATTGAGCCAAATCTTCTTAACTGAAATATAATTGCAACCGTTCTTCAAGCTTTAGACTCTTCAAGCTTTAGCAATTTTAAACTTCACTCTTTTTAAGCAAATTCTTCATGCTTTATCCATCAAATGCTCTAAATCGTGCTTCTTGTCAACAATCTGAAAATACAGCTATAAATACAAAGTATCAATTATTTTAAAGGGAAAATAAGATAAATAAGCGGATAAAATATACACATTTACGTGTATATCATTTGGCTATTATAAGGGAAAACCCTATCCTCCGGCTTGCTTTGCATTGCGTGATGGGACCTGGGTCTTATAATAGCTTCAATTTTCCAAAAAGCATTGCGCTGTTTGTTATATGCACTATTATTCTTGGGGTTAAACTCGTTCCATCTTATATGGCGTGGTCCATTGATTTACTCTATTCTATAGCAAAGTTTTAAATAACTATTTTAGTTCTCACACCAGTCACATGACTAACCTGGAGTTTATTGTTTTAACCTAAACTATGGGTGCCCCTATTTTCCACACAGGCAACCAGTAGTTTTGGTTTTTGCAGATTAATTTTTATAGGATCCTGGTTTGCAGCTGGAGCTATATTCAGAACACTCAATATCTGTGTATTTCTTTAAGTTGTGTTATGTATTATTTTTCCGTTGCATTGTAATTTTAAATCTCTGATATTTTTCGATGTATAATATTTATTCAAACTCTGATTTATTCTTGTACTCTGATGTATTTGTTGTAATTAGCAATGAAATGTTCTTCTGTTTGCATTCTGATTTGTCATGTTCTCAACTCAATTCAGGTTTTCCCGAAAGGGCGAGTTTGGGTCGTTTCAATAACCAAGCTCAAAACTTAGTCCATAACTGAGGCTCTTCACATAACCGAGTCCACCGAGCCCATAAGCGAGCTCATACATGATTCCATAACTGAGCCAATAAACGAGACCGATCACATAACCGAGTCCATAACCGAACCGATCACATGTCCATAACCTAGGTCATAACCGAGCTCAAAACTTAGTCCATAGCTGAGACTCTTCACATAACCGAGTCCATAACCGAGCCCATAAGCGAGCTTATACCTGATTCCATAACTAAGCCAATAAACGAGACCCTTCACATAACCGATCATATAACCGATCACATAACCGAGTCCACAACCAAGCCCATAAACGGGACACTTCGTATAACTGAGTCCATAACTGAGATTGTAACTGAACCCATAACTGATCACATGTCCATAACGAGTCCATAACTAATCCTATAACCAAGACCCTTCACATAATCGCGTCCATAACCAAACCTATAACCGAGGTCATAATTTATAATTTATAATTTATAATTTATGATTTATGATTTATACTTTATATTTTTTTACTTTATGCTTTATATTTATTTTTTATATTTTATACTTTATATTTTATACTTTATATTTTATATTTTATACTTTATGTTTTTTAACTTTATATTTTATACTTTATGTTTTATACTTTATATTTAATATATATTAGTTAAAATTTTATATATTTTTTTATTTTTTATTTTCTAATATTTGTTTTATACTAGGTCATAACCAAACCTTTAACCTAGGTCATAACGAAGACCATATCCAAACCCATAACCGATCACATGTCCGTAACCTAGGCCAGAATCGAGCTCAAGACTCAGCCCATAACTAAGACCCTTTACATAACTAAGTCTGTAACTGAGTCCATAAGCGAGCTCATACTTAATTCCGTAACCAAGCCAATAACCGAGACCCTTCACATAATCGATCACATAACCGAGTCCATAACCGAATTTGTAATTGAGCCCATAACCGAGACCCTTCATATAACCGAGTCCATAACCGAGCGCATAACCGAGACCATAACCGAACCCATAACCGATCACATATCCATAATCGAGACCATAACTGAACCCATGACCGATCACATGTCTGTAACCTAGGCCATAACCAAGTTCATAACCGAGCCCATAACCGAATACGTAATTGAGCCCATAACCAAATCCATAATGAGTCCATAACCGAGCCCATAACTAACCCATAACAGAGCCAATAACCAAGACCTTAACCGAGCTCATACTTTATACTTTGCGTTTTATACTTTATACTTTATGTTTTATACTTTATACTTTGTATATTATAATTTGTACTTAATATTATATAATTTGTAATATATACTTTATATTTTATATTTTATATTTTATATTTATTAATTTTTTTAATTTAATAATTAATACTTTATATTTTATATCTAATAATTAATACTTTATATTTTATATTTTATAATTTTTATTTAATATTTAATATTTTATTCTTTATGTTTTATACTTTATATTTTTTATTTTATGTTTTATATTTTATAATTTATATTTTATATTTTGTACTTTATACGTTATTTTTTATTTTTTATACTTTATATTTATATTTTATACTTTATATTTTATACTTTATAAAATATTTTATTCTTTATTTTTAACACTATAATCACCCGGAAATTCTGAGTCAATTTAAATTTTTTATTTTGGCGAATTTAATGAATTTTGATTATTTAAAATGAATTATTTTAAATAATAATGATGGAAAATTTATTTTCGACGAAGTTAAAATGAATAATTTTAATTTAATTATATAACGAGCTTGAAATGGCGCTGCAGTTCGAAAATTCGATTTCTAATTTCAAATGAATATACAGAATTGAAAACAAATCGGATTTCAACGAAACAAGAAATATTTGAATCTGTTTGACGACATCTTTCTAATGGATGTAAGAAACTGAAATTTTGCTTTAGAAGTTGAAAGATATGTCTAGTTTAAAATTCTAAAAAGTCCTGGTGGAATTTATATATATTTTAATATATATAAAAGCCCTTAAAAATGGAAATTTTGCAAACGACCTCGGTTTTCGATGAAACCACTTTTGTTGAATCCGGTATATAAAATTATTACGGTGTTTCAAAAATCGTAATTTTTGAAGTCAATGTGTGAGTGTGGCGAAGTTAAACGTGTTTTGTCAGTTTTAATCAATTTGGGTCGACCAGAAAATGGCCATTTTTCAAACGGTCTCATAATTTGACGAAATTAGTTTTGTTAGGACCATATCGTCAATACGAAGCTAGGAATAATTTTTTGGGAATTTTTAGAGACTGTATGTGGCCTCGGTAAATTGAAAGTTACGTTTAAATTGAATATATAAAGATTTATATTTTAAATTCAACGAAAACTGATCGTAACGATCGAATTGGCTTACGATACACATCCCATTGTGTTCGGAATGGGGGTAATTAGCTATGGGCGACGGTCGTTGGGATTAGTTTGGAGTTCGTTGCGATGTTGAGTTTTAAAAAAAATAAAAATAAAATAATATATAAATATATATATATATATATATTGGCCTCCATCCCCTCTCTTTTTCCACGTTCAGTCAAAGCCACTTTCCCAAATCGCGAAATCCACCCTTCGCTCCACCACCGGACCCGCCTCCGCGCTTGACCAGCGATGCCGCCCTTCCACTGTGCCTCTGCCTCCTCCTCTCGTCGCCTCTTTCTCCGACGTAGCCCCCGAATTGAAACCCTACCCACTGCCTCACCCGATTCCGCCGCCTCAGCCCCTAACTCTGCCGCGCCGACCCTCAAAGCATCTCCCGACCACCTCTGACCAACCGCAGCCCACCTCCGACCACCAACTCCAGTAAGATTTAATTTTTCTTTTATTACTATTTTATTAAATTAAAGAAAACTGATCTCTTTATATGTAGAAAATAAATGATTTTTATATGCCAAAATATAGATTTTTATTTTGAGAAAGGTTAGATTTTTATTGATAAAAATGTGAGGCCTTTAATGCAGTAAAGATTAGATTTCATATATATAAAGCGAGTGAAAAGATTTGGATTTCATAAATAAAAAGATATGATTTTTATTTGAACGAATAGCGAAAGGATTGGATTTTTATTTATATGATAACATTATAAAGATGCAATTTTTAAATAGAATAAAAATATGATTTTTATTTATGTAGAGTTATAAAAATACAATCTTTATTAGAAGAAAAGCGATATAAAAATAGAATTTTTATCTATATAGTAGCGATGTAAAAATAAAATTTTTATCCAAATGGTGGCGGTAAAAAAATGTGATTTTTATATACATAGCAACAATATAAAAATGTAATTTTTATATATGTAGTGGCTACGGACAATAAAATTGACAAAAGGTGAGCATGACGAAGATTTCTACATATGAAGAGTCGTGGCGTTTGGTTTAGCTAGTCGATGAGAACTCCTCACTTTTATTTTAATGTCTAGTTGAAATATATACTAGAATGCAGACAGTGTTTAGTAGCACCCGACATCCGTCGTCCACAAACCATGAATGACTTGTTTGTTTGATTGTTGTGTTGTGAAATTTGACTGTTGATTATGATGTGTGAAAAATATATATTCATGTGTTGAAATAAAATAAATATTTATAAACAAATCGGATGATTTGTTTATATACACTGATTTGACTGATATTGATTGGGACGATAAATTTTACACATCGCCCAACTGCACAAATAAAATATGTGTTTGTTGATTTGAAACCCAACACGGGTATTGGGATGATATTTGACGTACACTAATCCCAATTGTTTAGTTGTATGTCAGTCGATGGGTTGATAGACTATGTAGGCGTTAATTATTTATATCTAATGCTTATGCATTTGTGTGGTGCACTCTGGATGATGGTTGATTATTTATCGTTGATATTACATGCATGTGTTGTAGAAAATCCATATAATTAACGTTATAGGGTAATGATTGTGCCACATTCCAATTTAGAAAATAAATTCATGTGTTGAATTGAAAATATATATTCATGTGTTGAATAGAAAATAAATTCAGGTGTTGAATAGAATAAATATTCATGTGTTGAATAAAAGCCGTGTTGATTAGATTGACGCCATTTTGGACGTGAACGATATTTATATCGATTTTATTCATTTTTCAATGAGTATTGAAAGTGATTTCAAAATTCGAATTAAATTGAAATGAATTGAAATTCGAATTAAATTGAAATGAATTGAAATTCAAATTAAATTAAAATGAATTGAAATTCGAATTAAATTGAAATGAATTGAAATTCGAATTAAATTGAAATGAATTGAATTTCGAATTAAATTGAAATGAATTGAAATTCAAATTAAATTGAAATGAATTGAAATTCGAATTAAATTGAATTGAATTGAAATACGAATTAAATTGAAATGAATTGAAATTCGAACTAAATTGAAATGAATTGAAATTCGAACTAAACTGAAATGAATTGAAATTCGAACTAAATTGAAATTCGAACTAAATTGAAATCAATTGAAATTCGAATTAAATTGAAATGAATTGAAATTCGAATTAAATTGAAATGAATTGAAATTCGAATTAAATTGAAATGAATTGAAATTCGAATTAAATTGAAATGAATTGAAATGAATTGAAATCAATTTGTAATGAAATTAAAACGAATTTATATCGAAAAATTCAATCTTGATTTGAAATTGAAAAGGAAGTTGAAATCATTTTGAAAACGAATTTAAACGATTTATAAAATACGTTTTGAAAGGAAATCGACGAAATATATATAATATATATATAATATATATAGAATGGCATGAATAGAACGCGCTGCGCCGCGGCAGTTCGTGAATTTCGACCATTGACTTTGAGTGGACATTGCGGGAGATCCGATCGTCAGACTCTCATAAAACCGGAATCTTTGGGTTCGTATTGAAAAGGGCTTTCAAATGAATATTAGAGATTGGAAATCTAACAGCTGGATTTGGAATTATGTCCAAATCAAATTTGGAAAGGGTCGCTGTAAGTGCAGTTCGATGGCCGTTGATGGAAATCGACTGTACGGGCCTTGATAAAATTATTAAAAATAGTAATAATTTGTATAAAATCATAAGAAATGATTTGTGAAGAATTGGGATGAAAAACTCCATATTTGAAAAGATAAAAATAGATTTTTATCGAAATGAACTAGTTTTGAACTAGAATTATAATTCTATTTTTTTAAAAATAAATAAAGTGGATTTGAAATGGTTTTGAAAATAAATAGAATTTCCAATAATTGAATTGGAATGGATTGGAATCGAAATTATCTTTGGAATATTTCGATGTTGGATTTCGTGATTATGCAGATATTGTTATGGAAATTTGAAAGATATATTTATATCGTTATTTCCAATACGATATTTGTTGGTCATAGAATTTGATATTGAATATATGCCGATATATTTTCTGTTCTGAGCCTTGTATTTAATATCAAATGTGATTTGGGTTTGTCGTGAATGGTGCCTTCATTAACACTGTTCTTAAACACAGTTGAGGAAAAGATTAAATCTTTTTATTTAGATTTAATGAAGTGTACCAATTGAATAATATTTAATTGGAACTGAATTGGGATTCATTTTTGGGTTTATCGTGAACGGTGTTTTAAATAACACTGGTTCTTTAACCCGATACTTAATGGAATGTGATTTTGGGTCGTCGTGAATGGTATCTTCAATAATACCGCTCTTAGACCCAAAGGAGTTAAGAAAATTAGAAACTAACTGGAGATTAGTTAAGATTAATGGTTTCTTGGGTATTGATCTGATGTTGGTTTTGGCCTTCGGGGTTATTACTTAGGGAATTGTTCACTTGCTAATTTACGGTTAAAGGCTGATGGAATGTAATGTGATTTTGGGTTTATCGTGAACCTTGTTTTAAATTACATTGATTCTTTAACCTAGTTAATGATTAAAACTAAGTGGTGTTTTAATGAATCTTTAATTAGATTGAAATGATCGAGAATGGAGTATCAACAGTTTTGCTCCAGGCGATAGTTAAATCTTTGATAAAATTTGAATGTGAAATTGTAATTGAATTTACCGATAAAACCATGGTTTTAGATATGAAGTATTACCAGTTTTACTTCATGGGATGATAGGTTGGGATTGGGAAATAAAATAAATGATTACTTTGGTGTGGTTCGCTAATCCCGACTTGTTTGATTTGATATTCAAAGGAAGATTAAAGAATAAATTTAAGAAATTTATCTTTGATAAAATTAATGGGAACCTTTCCCTAAGAATGTGAAATTAAAAACTAAGTGTAGGTTAGCTAAGAAGAATGGTTTCCTGGGTATTGATCTGATGTTGGTTTCGGCCTTTGGGGTTAATATTTGGGGAATTACTCTCTTGCTAATTTACTGTTAGTGACTGATGAATTGGAATGAGGCGTATGTTGTGTTTGTGTAACACTTGTTTATTATATACACGAGTTATTCGAAAAGACCAGGTTTATCCTATTCTGAATAACTGATACGACGATAAGTCGAAGATGAAGACGGTGGTTGAAGGCCGGAGGTCTTCACATCGTTTGGGTGATTACTGATGATCTTGATTGGGCTGTACACCCAAGAGGAGGGAATCAGTTAGTGGTCGTCCAGACGTACTTGGAGATCGATGGATATGCGAGGTACTAGGTGCCCCCGGTTTCGTTCAGGCCCAGAACAGACTTGTAAATGGACTGTGTGTCTGACATTGGATTTCATTCTGTGTGACTGATATCGGTTGCATAGTGTGAATTTCCTGTGTGGCAAGTTGAGATGCAAATGATCAAGGCTTCCGTTGAAAAGCAGAGTCTTGTGGTTGATGATCAAAGCACGGCCTGTGTGGCATAGATTTGTGTAGCGTAGATTCGCGAGCCTCACACCCCGGTGGTGAACCAAAATTGGGAGAGGACCTCAGGGAGGACATGTGTTTCTTTCTAGTTAGAAGTGGCGTCAGTTGTTTGACACACCCTGACGAGTTTGACTTATGTGGTTGTTGGTTTGCGAGGCGCCTCGGATATATCTGTGACTATGTGAAGCCGATGGAGTCATTCGTTGGCTCATTTACGCCCCAAAGTGCGGGGAAACGCAGTGTTCAGGCATTTTAATCCAAATCGGTGGACCGGCCTTGTCGCTTCAAAGGCTTGACTGAGTACTTGGCTGAGACATGGGCTAGATTGTCTCGAAATCGGTAGAGGACTATCTTTTGCCTTGGTTCACAGATGGAAATCCAACTTCCAATACGTGACTTCGCGGTTTTGATTGTAAACCTATATATGGCGACTTAGTGGCATGGGACGCTCACGTCGCCTATGATTGATATTTATGATTGTATATAAAATCAGAAACTAACTGGGAATGAGCTAAGATGGGTGGTTTCCTGGATATTAGACTGATGTTGGTTTCGGCCTTCGGGGTTAATACTTATGGAATCGTTCTCTTAATAATTTACGGTTGGAGTCTGATTAAGAATTAAAAACATGAAATTTAGCGTATCAAGCATTCTTTGGCTATTATAAGGTAAAAACCCTATCCTCCGGCTTGGGTTGCATTGTGTGATGGGACCTGGGTCTTATAATAGCTTCATTGTTATTTATTTAGCATTGCGCTGTTTGTTTTATGCACTAGTGTTCTTGGAAGGAAATCCGTTCCGTGCTATACGGCGTGGTCCCTTGATTTACCTAACTTTAAAATAAAGATCAATAACTGTTTTAGTTCTCACACCAGTCACATGACTGACTAGGAGTTTATTGTTTTAACCCAAACTCTAGGTTCCCTTATTTCAACACGGGCAGCTAGTAGTTTTGGTTTTGCAGATTTATTTTGACAGGATCCTGATTTACGGCTGGAACGATACCCAGAAAGCTCTGTATCCGTGTATTACTTCTGGTTGTGTACTGTATTATTTTCCGCTGCTATGTAATGTATTATAATCTCTGATATTTTATAATGTATAATATTTATTCATACTCTGTATATTCTTGTATTCTGATGGAATTGTTGTAATATACAATGTAATGTTCTTCTGTCTGCGTTCTTTTGTGTGTTGTTCTCGAAGTATCCGCTCTTTCCTTACCAGGTAAGTTACGAGTCCTCACATTTGGTATCAGAGCTTTGGTTTACAAAGCTCGAGAGCAAGACACGTTAGAACCAAACGAAAGAATTCATCAGAATTGGATTAGTAATATCTAATATGAATGACTCGTTAGAGACGGGGTCAGTAGTATCCTAGAACGAGTGTGAAGAGTATATTTTTAAAATGAAAGCAATTTTTGTTTTGAAAATTTAAATAAATTATTCGTATTTGATTATTTATTTGTATTGAATTTGGATTATCCAATATATAAAGATTTTGCATATACGTCCGATCCACCCGTATTCGAAGTTTTAATATGCTGGATAGATATAAAATCACACTCTAGTCGCCCAGAGATGATTCTGATGATACTGGTGATTGACATGTCAGCAACAGTAGTTTATGTTCGAGTTCGAAGGTGGGATTTCTATATATTTCCAATTGACTGGTGTGAGAGCCAAAATTAGATAGGGCTTATTGTTGTGAATTGGCATCAAAAATGTGATTTTTGACTATGTATCAAAATTATGAATTTCAAAAGCTAATCAACTAATTGATTGCTGATTGTGTTGTTTAATTATTGGTTGATTAATTAAAATGTTGAACCTTTAGCCAAATTGATCAAATAGTGAGTTGTATTGGAAATTTGTCGCATTTGCATGCATATACATGTACTTACACTGAACATGTCATAGCAAGGAGGCTAGAGCAGAGGAATAAAATTGTTTGCCCGAAAAATAGGTACATGTTTACCATAATTTACTGTTTTGTTTGGGTGGTGATGATTTTATGAGCCGATTGGCTAGTCGCTTGGCTTTTTCTTTTTCTCTTGGATTGAAGAAGGCCATGGGAGGCTATATGAAATATCCCAAAGTCCCCAGTGCACGGGAGGTTATGGCGAATTTTTTCGAAAATTTAGGGTGTTAGCCAAATTTTTGAAAAGTTTGAAAAGTTCTTAGAAACTGAAAAGTTGAAGAACTTATGCCGTAAAGAAAATAATGGAAGTTGAGTTGATTAGTTAAACAACTTTCGGCTTCGTTCCTTTTCGGGGAAGAAAATTTTTAAGTGGAGGAGATTATAATAACCCGGGAATACTGAGCCAATTAAAAATTTTATTTCGGCGAATTTAATGAATTTTGATTATTTAAAATGAATTATTTTAAATAATAATTATGGAAAATTTATTTTCGACAAAGTTAAAATGAATAATTTTAATTTAATTATATAACGAGCCTGAAATGGCGAGGTAGTTCGAAAATCCGATTTCTAATTTCAAATGAATATACAGGATTCAAAATAAATCGGATTTCAGCGAAACAAGAAATATTTGAATCTGTTTGACGACATCTTTCTAACGGATGTAAGAAACTGAAATTTCACTTTAGAAGTTGAAAGATATGTCCAGTTTAAAATTCTGAAAAGTCGCTGTGGAATTTATATATATATATATTAATATATATAAAAGCCCTTAAAATTGGAAATTTGGCAAACGACCTCGGTTTTCGATGAAACCACTTTTGTTGTATCCGGGATGTCAAATTATTGCTGGGTTTCAAAATTCATAATTTTTGAAGTCAATATGTGAGTGTGGCAAAGTTAAACGTGTTTTGTCAGTTTCAGTCAATTTGGGTCGACCGGAAAATGGCCATTTTTCAAATGGTCTCAGAATTTGATGAAATTATTTTTGTTAGGACCGTATCGTCAATACGAAGTTAGGAATAATTTTTCGGGAATTTTTAGAGACTGTATGTGGCCCCGGTAAATTGAAAGGTGCATTTAAATTGAATATATGAAGATTTATATTTTAAATTCAACGAAAACTAATTGTAACGACCGAATTGGCTTATGAAACATATCCCATTGTGTTCGGAATGGGGATAATTAGCTATGGGCAACAGTCGTTGGGATTCATTTGGAGTTCGTTGCGATGTTGAGTTTTAAAAGAAAATTAAATAATAAAATAATATATAAAAATATATATTGGCCTCCACCCCCTCCCTTTTCCTACGTTCAATCAAATCCACTTTCCCAAATCGTGAAATCCACCCGTCGCTCCACCACCGGACCCGCCTCCATGCCTGACCAGCGACGGTGCCCTTCCCCTGTGCCTCCTCATCCTCCTCTCGTCGCCTCTCTCTCCTCTTTCTCCGATGTAGCCCCTGAATCGAAACCCTACCCACTGCCTCACCCGATTCCGCTGCCTCAGCCCCTAACTCCGCCGCGCCGACCCTTAGAGCATCCCCCGACCACCTCTGACCAACCGCAGCCCACCTCCGACCACCAACTCCAGTAAGATTTAATTTTTCTTTTATTACTATTTTATTAAATTAAAGAAAACTGATCTCTTTATATGTAGAAAATAAATGATTTTTATATGCCAAAATATAGATTTTTATTTTGAGAAAGGTTAGATTTTTATTGATAAAAATGTGAGGCCTTTAATGCAGTAAAGATTAGATTTCATATATATAAAGCGAGCGAAAAGATTTGAATTTCATAAATAAAAAGATATGATTTTTATTTGAAAGAATAGCGAAAGGATTGGATTTTTATTTATATGATAACATTATAAAGATGCGATTTTTAAATAGAATAAAAATATGATTTTTATTTATGTAGAGTTATAAAAATACAATCTTTATTAGAAGAAGTGCGATGTAAAAATAGAATTTTTATCTATGTAGTAGTGATGTAAAAATAGAATTTTTATCCAAATAGTGGCAATATAAAAATGTGATTTTTATATACATGGCAACAATATAAAAATGTGATTTTTATATATGTAGTGTCTATGGACAATGAAATTGACAAAAGGTGAGCACGACGAAGATTTCTACATATGAAGAGTCGTGGCGTTTGGTTTAGCTAGTCGGTGAGAACTCCTCACTTTTATTTTAATGTCTAGTTGAAATATATACTAGGATGCAGACGGTGTTTAGTAGCACCTGACACCCGTCGTCCACAGATCATGGATGGCTTGTTTGTTTGATTGTTGTGTTATGAAATTTGACTGTTGATTGTGATGTGTGAAAAATATATATTCATGTGTTGAAATAAAATAAATATTTATAAACAAATCGGATGATTTGTTTATATACACTGATTTGACTGATATTGATTGGGACGATAAATTTTACACATCGCCCAATTGCACAAATAAAATATGTGCTTGTTGATTTGAAACCCCACACGGGTATTGGGATGATATTTGACGTACACTAATCCCGATTGTTTAGTTGTATGTCAGTCGATGGGTTGACAGACTTTGTAAGCGTTAATTATTTATATTTAATGCTTATGCAGTTGTGTGGTGCACTCTGGATGATGGTTGATTATTTAACGTTGCTATTACATACATATGTATAGAAAATCCATATAGTTAACATTATAGGGTAATTGATTGGGCCTCATTCCAATTTAGAAAATAAATTCATGTGTTGAATTGAAAATATATATTCATGTGTTGAATAGAAAATAAATTCAGATGTTGAATAGAATAAATATTCATGTGTTGAATAAAAGCCGTATCGATTAGATTGACACCGTTTTGGAAGTGAACGATATTTATATCGATTTTATTCATTTTTTAATGAATATTGAAAGTGATTTCAAAATTCGAATTAAATTGAAATGAATTGAAATTCGAATTAAATTGAAATGAATTGAAATTCGAATTAAATTGAAATGAATTGAAATTCGAATTAAATCGAAACGAATTGAAACTCAAATTAAATTGAAATGAATTGAAATTAGAATTAAATTGAAATGAACTGAAATTCGAATTAAATTGAAATGAATCGAAATTCGAATTAAACTGAAATGAATTGAAATTCAAATTAAATTGAAATGAATTGAAATTCGAATTAAATTGAAATGAATTGACCTTCGAACTAAATTGAAATGAATTGAAATTCGTGTTGTATATAACCGTGTTGTATACACAATTATATGATTTTTGTTTGATGATAACAACCAAATATATTTCTATTATAAATGTGTTTGGTACTGTACTGTTATATATATACATCACAGCAATGAATATAATATTTATATTTAAATAAAATACGACTGTACAGAAATTCAAATATTAACACAGTATTTTATTTAAATAGAATATTTTATTTCAATATTCAAACAGTACAACTATTTGTAACTCCACTATTTATACATTCACAGAATATTTGTACTTGTATATAAACAGAATAAAATAGACAAGTTCGTTTGACAACAATAAAATGATATTTTATTTCAATCAATTTTGTTTATTACAAACATCAGTACAATTTATATGTATATACACAGCTCCTCACTGCAACTCTCATACATTTCACTGATGTACATTTTTTCATCTATACATACATTGTTACATATATACACTGACACTCTGTGTTCCTGTCTTCTTTTGTCTTTTGTCTTCAGTTGTCACAGCTCTGTCAGTCCAGTCATCGTCTTCATACCTGTCATTCACATAAACACACACACAGTACACTGCAATAGAAATAAAATAAAATTCATGAAAATATAATTTTTATTTTAAAAAAAAATTTTATTTGCCTCAGAATTTCGGTGTGTTTCTCATCATTTTTCTGACTCGATCTGATTTGATCAGCCTCGACATAATCACACTAGTTTGCTGAATTTTGATCAGCCTCAACATAGTGTGACTAGTCTGCTGATATATCTTAAAAACAAAATATCAAACATTAAAATTCAAAATGGTCAAGCACAAGAGATGGTATGCTCATATTTCAGGTACAAAACAGTGAAACCAAGCATGGTCGAGCCAGAAATGTAGAAGCAAAACGGCACAATACTACAGCAATGATCAGTGGTTCAGGTTACAAGTAAAATAGCACATGTTCATGGAATACATCAAATTCAAACTGTCGTGGATGCTAGTCAAGTATGTGTTTCAGCAAACACAGTGGATGATATGGCAAAACAACAATGCAAGCCAAAGTGGCCGACATAATACAAAGTGCAACACAGGTCAAAGTAGTCAAACATGAATGTAACATGGTGCAAATGCAACAGCAAGTTCATGAGCATATACATGTATACAAAAAATGGCGTGTATATATACGTGTATCCAAAGTGTCAAGACAATCAACAAACTCAAACAAGTTTCAGCAAGATACTCAAGTGGACAAGTCAACATGGTTCACAGACATGAGTCAACAATTACATGGCAAAAAAAAAAAAAAAAAAAAAAATGGAAATATATGTATATATATCCATGAACAAAGCAGCTAGTGTATACTGCATGAACCAATGGAGCAAGATGTTTACACAGCAACATACATGTGTACATGAAAGGGTGCACAAAACTGGAGTGGCACAAAGCAATGCACAGGGAGCCAAAAGAGTAAAAATGGCAACAGTAAAATGGTGAATAGCATTCACTGCTAGTTTCAAGAAGGATGTGAATATAGCAAGTGCAATAGTCAAGACAGTATACTGTTGTCAAAAGCAAGAGCAAGCATTTTTTTTTGGCAACTATTTAATGGGAGTTTGAGGAAATTGACTCACAAGCTTTTAGGAAAGCATGGTGATCGGCTCAACAAATATTCAGTGCTCAAAACAGCATGATGTAATGGTGCACACAAGCAAAACAATCATGAAATAGATTCAATCAAGGATCAGTATTTGGCAAGCTATCAAGTAGCAGGAGTCACAATATTTTTGGTTGGGCAAATCTTTCATTTTCTTCCAGAAATATGAAAATTCGAATTTCAGATTTTTTTTGTAAACAAACAATTTTCATTTAAATTTTCTTTCCAGAAAATCAGAGAGTTCTTTTTTGAATAATTTTTTTTTGCAAGAAATTTTCAAAAGTTTTTTTTTAAATCACCATTCAAGAAATCAGAAATCAGAAATTAATTTTTGTTTTGGCAAAAATTCTTTTTTGATTTATTTCCAGAATTGCCAAGGGACATAAAAGCCGAGTTCATACAAGGGGTTCAAATGCATTTCAGGAATATATATGGAATGTGACAATACAAGAAAATCAATTTCATCCGATTTACAGTAGTGTAAAATTGGCAAGAAGATTTTCAGAAAATCCGAGTTATTTCAAGGCAGTTTTTAAATCAAGGAAATTTCCAATATTTGTTTTTCAAAGCCAATTTTATCCCAAGCATCTATCATGGAATTTCATGCAAATTCAATCACAATTTTTTTATGGAAAGAGCTTAATGATTTCAGAATTTATTTCCAGCATTCAACAATCAAAGAAGGGCCAGGAAAATCAATTGAATGACTTACTAAAATCACAGTGTGCTAAGAACAGGGCTGAAATCAGTTAGAAAAATCAAGGCCACAAATTCAATCAAAATCTTGGAGCAAACATTGTAGAGTGTCAATCAAAGCCGAGGTCACTAAGCCAGAAGTGGAAACACACGAAATCAAATCAAGTCAATTAGAGGAAATCAGGAATTAAAGGATTTTTATAATCCTATATTATACACCGATTCATCACAGGCAAACCAAAAGAGGAAAGGAACTAAAATCAGCCACGCAAATCATTTTCAAAGCTGGGAAAATCAGAGGGCAAAATCACGCAAATTTCTCTTTCAATCAAAGCCGAGAATTTCAATCGAGGAAAGCAGCGAAATCAGATCGGGTCATATATGAAATCAGTGATTTAGGGTTTTCTATTTTCTAACCCTATATGTACACGCATTTCATCACTGGCAAATAGCAGAGAAATACAAGCAATTGAAATCGAAATCCAACAACAAAATCGAAGAGCATACAGAGAATTGATTTATTTATTTTACTTACAATCGATTTCGATCAGAGACCCAAGCCAAATCGTCAGAAAGAGGACAACTCAAGCTTTCGAAGTTCATCAGAGAATCATTCCATCATAACATCGATCTGGATTTGGGAATCGATTCCAGAAACCCTAGAAATCGCCAAAGCCGCCGCCATTCTTTTTTTAAAAGCAAAGAGATCGGGTGAAAGAAAAATGAATAATGGGCCGGCTATGGATAAGGGGATGACCTCTTTAAATTAATCTCCTTAGTTCTTTTTCTTTTTTATTTTAAATTTTTTTTTTTTTTTGCATTTTGAATTTCCTTTGTAAACAAACGAATCAGTGTCTAGATCTGTTAAGTCTAGGATATCAGTCAAGGTGTTGACTGCCAGTTTCAGTGTCTGTAAAATCTGGAATTACGAGTTACAGGGTTTGTGATTCGGGAAATCTGATCTAGGGGATTGGATCAGTCTAGGGATTTGAGCGTAGGGTTAGAATAGGAGCAGTGTTTGCGAGTGTACATGGTCTTGTATGCGGGAACTGTTCTATCACCTAGTAGAAACCTTAGAAATGCAGCAGTAGGCAGGGTTTTGCCGAAGCTGGGTATATCTGTGTGTGATTTATTTTCTGCATTTCAGTTTCTGCTATTTTCTGTGATCAGTTTATTATTATATATCTCCTTAAATTTTTAATTCAGTTAAAAACTGTGAAAAACCCTATTCACCCCCCTCTAGGGTTATTCTAGATCCAACAAGTGGTATCAGAGCGAGGTTATTTGACTAACTCTAGAGTCATGGGTCATCCTAGTTGTCAACCGATAGAGAGTCAGTCCAGTTCATCTCCAAATGTTTTTGATGGAACAGATTTTTTAAACTGGAAATCCAAAATGGAATTTTATTTAAAATCTGTTAATATCAAATGTTGGGATGTTATTATCAATGGGTTTGATAGTGTAGATATTAATTTCAATACTCGTGCTATGAAAATCATATTTGATTATCTTAATACTGAACAGTTTAACCTTATCTGTCATTGTTTATCTGCACAGGAAATCTGGGACACTCTCAATACGAAGTATGGAAGATTTGACAACCATAGCTCAAAACCCGATAAAGTCAACTCAGATTCAGAGTTCTGTTTAACAGGATGTACAAATGAAACTTCAGATGAATCAGATAATGGAGAATCAACAAATGCTGAAACCGAGAATTTCTCATATGAAGATCTGGTTTACATGTGTCTTGATTTAACTAAATCTGTTGATAAACTCCAATCTAAAAATAAATCTCTGAAATCTAGGAATTCTGAGTTGATCAGCAAAATTGATGATTTGGAATCACAACTTGAATATGTTAAAAATTCTTCAAACTCTGTTTGCAAAAATTGTTTGAAATTGAAAGCAAATCTTGTTCATCTCAATAAAAGTATCCAAAAGTTTGAAGATGAAATTCTGATCTTAAATGAGAACAAGACTGAGCTGTCAAATTTGAATAATCTTCTGCAAAAGGAATTTGAAAATTTTAAAACAGATATAAATTCCAAATTTGAAATTGCTGAAAAGGAGAATTTGTTGAAATCAAATTTGATTTTAGAAGAACTTGAAAATGAGATTGAAAAATCCAAGAATTTTGAGTCTGAAAAACAAAAACGATTTGAACTTGAAATTTCCGAATCCCAAACCAAAATAAAGTTACTCAATGATGAAAATTTGGTTTTGAAATCTGATTTTGAAAGATGTGAGATCACTAAAAATCGTTGTTCAGATTTATTAAAAGAAAATGGTGATCTTAAAACTAAAATTCAACAACTTGAAACAATCTTGTCTAATTTCTCAAACGGTGAAAAATCTTTGAATATGTTGTTGAAAAACCAATTCTCTGTTCAAAATAAACGTGGACTTGGTTTTGAGAAAAATAATGATTTTGAAAGACGAATTTCGAATGATTTGAAAAATTCTTCAAACAACCTTGAAAAGAACCAATTTGAAAATTTGAACTCCTATAATTTCAAAGGTTTTTTGAGTCAAAATCAAAATGAGAAATTGTTTTATAATAATCCTTCTAAACAATCCTGGATCCCAAAAGGAAACAAACCAAACTTCGTGAAATTCAAACAGATTTGGGTTCCTAAGGGTACAAAGGTTTATTCTGATGGTTTGTTATGTAAACAGGCTTGGGTACCAAAACAAATAAATACAACTGTGAGTGGTTTTACTAATTTTGTTCGACCACTTGATCATCTCAATCATTTGGTACCAAAGGAGGCTGGGGAACAACTGTGCTGAAAAGAGAAACGGATTCAAACTGCTTCATATCACAGAGTCATTCATAGTTCCTTAGCCACATCTGTTGAGTTAGAGATTCTGCTTTACATTGGATTCTGGTATGATCTCTAAACTCACCTTTGTATATTCTCTTTGTTTGTTTTTTTATTTTCTGTGTTTATTCCTTCCTCTATCTCCTTCTGTTTTTTTTATTTGACACTGTCATATTCTTCTTTGTCTGTACTTCTTAAACTTCTAGTTACAGAATTAATGATTTTCTGGAAATTTGTCCTACTTGTATAAAATCATCATGTGTTTTCCATATCCTGAATTTGAACTTGTATATATCTGCAATTGTTTCGAAGTTTATTTTCTGATTGTTGAATTCATAACAGTGTTAATGCATTCATATCATATCTTGAACACTGTTAACTAGAATTCTAAATTTTTGAAGATCTGAATATTTAATGAAATGTCACACACCTTTGTTGTTCTGAGTTTATTCAAATTCATTTTAGAAAAGCTCAAAATATTATACTCATTACAACACTCTGTTATTTATCAGTTGTGATAATTTCATTGATTTTCAGATTGGCTTGTATCAGTGATACATCTTGGAATTCATCTTTATTCGTGATCATTATATTGAAATATGTTTGTTTGAGATCATCTGAAATTCTAGATATTTTGAATATCACACACCTCTTATTTTTGAAATTGTCAATCTCGTGTGACTGATTCATTATATACCAAAACTTTTCATTGATTCATGTGATTTCAAATAAATTATCCCGATCATGAATATTTTCAAATTTGATGTAAATAACCTGAAATTTCTCTTGGGCTTGTCGGAAATAGTTTTGAGAAATTCTTGAAAATGTTCTTTTTGAAAATGATCTTTGAAAATCATTGTTATTTCATGATTATTTGATTTGAATATATGTTTGTTTAAAATCATTTGAAATTATTGATTTATTGAATCACACACATATCTTGAATCTGAAATATAATATTGTGTGATTGATTCATTAAATCCTGATATATTCACATTTCTTCAAATGATTTAAAATAAACTAAATTTTATAATCATGGATCATGGAATATATTGTTTTTTTTGTGACCTTCAGAAACATCGTTTGACAAGTCTGTTGTGATATTGATTTTTCTGTGCTGCTCTGATACTGTTTTTTGAAAAATGTTTGTTTTTGGAATCATGCTGCTCTGACTATAAGAAATTGATTTGTAAATATTTTGTTTTGGAATGCTTGATTTGGTATCAAAGATTTATCGTGTTCTAATAAATGAAATTTGTGTGCTTGAGTTGTTTGCTTTGTAATTAAGTTTTTTCTGTTGACTGAGGTACCATTGTTTGCCACCGGGGTGTCATTAAAATCCTTGAGAAAGCGAGAACATTTGGTATCAGAAGTGCCTTATATTTGTCTCATCCATCTGTTCTGATTTTTCACTTCGTAGAGACATCATGTGATATCAGCTTAAAAGTGCTGCATATTTTTTTTGCTGTATATATATATATATTTTCCCTCTTGTCATGTATAGTTCAGCATATTACACTTGTAATTGATTTTCAATTTTAAAATTATTTATTGATTATTCTTTCAGAAATTGAAATCAATATCCAAATTAAACTGTATTTATAATTCATCAAAATTATAATCAGATTTAGAAATTGTGATGAATTGTGACTGCAGTATATTTCACAACAAGAGGAGAATTTTATTTAGATTTTCATGATGGTTGAATATTTATTATAATATCTTTGAACTGGCAATTATTTCACGGCCATCTTCATTACTTATCATCCTTCTGCCATCCGTTATGATTTTATATAAATGTGGAGGGTTTAATTTTTTCTTTAAAAAAAAAAATCATTTTAAATAAACAGTGAAAATATTTGTGATGGAATTGTGGTTATATTATTATTCAGAATTAGTGATAAATGAAATTTTTCAATAATCCCGGTACAGTTCATGCATATCTCATAATATAATTAATTTAGAAATTTATTTCACAGTCCATCTCTGTACTTACCACATTTCTATCATCCATACTGGTTTTATATATCGAGGAGTTTTTTTTTTTAAAAAAAAAAGGGCTGAAAATGATATAATTAATTTATAAGTGTGTTTCTAACCTCATTTAAAAATCCAAGCTCTGGTCATGAATGGTTAAGAGACAACTTATAATTTAAGCTGCGACTGACTTCATTTAAAAATCCAAGCTCTGGTTATGCGTGGTCAGTGTGCTCTTAAATTTTAAAAAAAAAAGGAAAAGAAAATAATTTGGATAAAATAAATTAATGTGAAAATCTCCTTGGTATTTATAAAAATCAGCCTATCTATCCGTCTCTCTAATCTGTGAAATGTGTTAATACCTTATGAAGTATTATGTTTTGTTGATTGATAGTTACTAGGATTTGAGACTATCTAATTTTGTCACTTAAGTTGAATTTATAATTATAGTCAAAATCCATCACTGTTTTGTGCCTCAATTTCTTAAAATCCTTTTTTTGAAAATAATTGGAAATGAATTGGTCTTAAAACTCTCTCCATTTCATATAAAAATTCATCGTATATACGTCATTTTCTACAATGTGAAATATGCCACCAGTTCTTAGTTTATTATGATTTTTGTTTGACTGATTGAGATTTATGATGACTGTTCTTCCTCTTCAGCTAAAATTATAGTTTTAGTCAATTTTCATCTGTATTTTAAAATCTGTATCCTTTTGATGATAACAAAAGGGGGAGAATGGATTAGATTTTGATTTATGAGTGAATATTTTATAAATATTTTTAAAATTTAATTATTCAAACATTTCACTCATGCATAGTTATAGGGGGAGTTTCTGTTGTAGGGGGAGCATTTAAATAGGGGGAGTTCAAATATCCACGAGCAAACACATTTATTATATTCAAAATCTTTTATTTGTTTGTCATCATCAAAAGGGGGAGATTGTTGTATATAACCGTGTTGTATACACAATTATATGATTTTTGTTTGATGATAACAACCAAATATATTTCTATTATAAATGTGTTTGGTACTGTACTGTTATATATATACATCACAGCAATGAATATAATATTTATATTTAAATAAAATACGACTGTACAGAAATTCAAATATTAACACAGTATTTTATTTAAATAGAATATTTTATTTCAATATTCAAACAGTACAACTATTTGTAACTCCACTATTTATACATTCACAGAATATTTGTACTTGTATATAAACAGAATAAAATAGACAAGTTCGTTTGACAACAATAAAATGATATTTTATTTCAATCAATTTTGTTTATTACAAACATCAGTACAATTTATATGTATATACACAGCTCCTCACTGCAACTCTCATACATTTCACTGATGTACATTTTTTCATCTATACATACATTGTTACATATATACACTGACACTCTGTGTTCCTGTCTTCTTTTGTCTTTTGTCTTCAGTTGTCACAGCTCTGTCAGTCCAGTCATCGTCTTCATACCTGTCATTCACATAAACACACACACAGTACACTGCAATAGAAATAAAATAAAATTCATGAAAATATAATTTTTATTTTAAAAAAAATTTTTATTTGCCTCAGAATTTCCGTGTGTTTCTCATCATTTTTCTGACTCGATCTGATTTGATCAGCCTCGACATAATCACACTAGTTTGCTGAATTTTGATCAGCCTCAACATAGTGTGACTAGTCTGCTGATATATCTTAAAAACAAAATATCAAACATTAAAATTCAAAATGGTCAAGCACAAGAGATGGTATGCTCATATTTCAGGTACAAAACAGTGAAACCAAGCATGGTCGAGCCAGAAATGTAGAAGCAAAACGGCACAATACTACAGCAATGATCAGTGGTTCAGGTTACAAGTAAAATAGCACATGTTCATGGAATACATCAAATTCAAACTGTCGTGGATGCTAGTCAAGTATGTGTTTCAGCAAACACAGTGGATGATATGGCAAAACAACAATGCAAGCCAAAGTGGCCGACATAATACAAAGTGCAACACAGGTCAAAGTAGTCAAACATGAATGTAACATGGTGCAAATGCAACAGCAAGTTCATGAGCATATACATGTATACAAAAAATGGCGTGTATATATACGTGTATCCAAAGTGTCAAGACAATCAACAAACTCAAACAAGTTTCAGCAAGATACTCAAGTGGACAAGTCAACATGGTTCACAGACATGAGTCAACAATTACATGGCAAAAAAAAATATATGTATATATATCCATGAACAAAGCAGCTAGTGTATACTGCATGAACCAATGGAGCAAGATGTTTACACAGCAACATACATGTGTACATGAAAGGGTGCACAAAACTGGAGTGGCACAAAGCAATGCACAGGGAGCCAAAAGAGTAAAAATGGCAACAGTAAAATGGTGAATAGCATTCACTGCTAGTTTCAAGAAGGATGTGAATATAGCAAGTGCAATAGTCAAGACAGTATACTGTTGTCAAAAGCAAGAGCAAGCATTTTTTTTTGGCAACTATTTAATGGGAGTTTGAGGAAATTGACTCACAAGCTTTTAGGAAAGCATGGTGATCGGCTCAACAAATATTCAGTGTTCAAAACAGCATGATGTAATGGTGCACACAAGCAAAACAGTCATGAAATAGATTCAATCAAGGATCAGTATTTGGCAAGCTATCAAGTAGCAGGAGTCACAATATTTTTGGTTGGGCAAATCTTTCATTTTCTTCCAGAAATATGAAAATTCAAATTTCAGATTTTTTTTGGAAACAAACAATTTTCATTTAAATTTTCTTTCCAGAAAATCAGAGAGTTCTTTTTTGAATAATTTTTTTTTGCAAGAAATTTTCAAAAGTTTTTTTTTTAAATCACCATTCAAGAAATCAGAAATCAGAAATTAATTTTTGTTTTGGCAAAAATTCTTTTTTGATTTATTTCCAGAATTGCCAAGGGACATAAAAGCCGAGTTCATACAAGGGGTTCAAATGCATTTCAGGAATATATATGGAATGTGACAATACAAGAAAATCAATTTCATCCGATTTACAGTAGTGTAAAATTGGCAAGAAGATTTTCAGAAAATCCGAGTTATTTCAAGGCAGTTTTTAAATCAAGGAAATTTCCAATATTTGTTTTTCAAAGCCAATTTTATCCCAAGCATCTATCATGGAATTTCATGCAAATTCAATCACAATTTTTTTATGGAAAGAGCTTAATGATTTCAGAATTTATTTCCAGCATTCAACAATCAAAGAAGGGCCAGGAAAATCAATTGAATGACTTACTAAAATCACAGTGTGCTAAGAACAGGGCTGAAATCAGTTAGAAAAATCAAGGCCACAAATTCAATCAAAATCTTGGAGCAAACATTGTAGAGTGTCAATCAAAGCCGAGGTCACTAAGCCAGAAGTGGAAACACACGAAATCAAATCAAGTCAATTAGAGGAAATCAGGAATTAAAGGATTTTTATAATCCTATATTATACACCGATTCATCACAGGCAAACCAAAAGAGGAAAGGAACTAAAATCAGCCACGCAAATCATTTTCAAAGCTGGGAAAATCAGAGGGCAAAATCACGCAAATTTCTCTTTCAATCAAAGCCGAGAATTTCAATCGAGGAAAGCAGCGAAATCAGATCGGGTCATATATGAAATCAGTGATTTAGGGTTTTCTATTTTCTAACCCTATATGTACACGCATTTCATCACTGGCAAATAGCAGAGAAATACAAGCAATTGAAATCGAAATCCAACAACAAAATCGAAGAGCATACAGAGAATTGATTTATTTATTTTACTTACAATCGATTTCGATCAGAGACCCAAGCCAAATCGTCAGAAAGAGGACAACTCAAGCTTTCGAAGTTCATCAGAGAATCATTCCATCATAACATCGATCTGGATTTGGGAATCGATTCCAGAAACCCTAGAAATCGCCAAAGCCGCCGCCATTCTTTTTTTAAAAGCAAAGAGATCGGGTGAAAGAAAAATGAATAATGGGCCGGCCATGGATAAGGGGATGACCTCTTTAAATTAATCTCCTTAGTTCTTTTTCTTTTTTATTTTAATTTTTTTTTTATTTTTGCATTTTGAATTTCCTTTGTAAACAAACGAATCAGTGTCTAGATCTGTTAAGTCTAGGATATCAGTCAAGGTGTTGACTGCCAGTTTCAGTGTCTGTAAAATCTGGAATTACGAGTTACAGGGTTTGTGATTCGGGAAATCTGATCTAGGGGATTGGATCAGTCTAGGGATTTGAGCGTAAGGTTAGAATAGGAGCAGTGTTTGCGAGTGTACATGGTCTTGTATGCGGGAACTGTTCTATCACCTAGTAGAAACCTTAGAAATGCAGCAGTAGGCAGGGTTTTGCCGAAGCTGGGTATATCTGTGTGTGATTTATTTTCTGCATTTCAGTTTCTGCTATTTTCTGTGATCAGTTTATTATTATATATCTCCTTAAATTTTTAATTCAGTTAAAAACTGTGAAAAACCCTATTCACCCCCCCCCTCTAGGGTTATTCTAGATCCAACAATTCGAACTAAATTGAAATGAATTGAAATTCGAATTAAATTATAATGAATTGAAATTCGAATTAAATTGAAATGAATTGAAATTCGAACTAAATTGAAATGAATTGAAATTCGAATTAAATTGAAATGAATTGAAATTCGAATTAAATTGAAATGAATTGAATTTCGAATTAAATTGAAATGAATTAAAATTCGAATTAAATTGAAATGATTTGAAATTCAATTAAATTGAAATGAATTGAAATTCAAATAAAATTGAAATCAATTGAATTTCAAATTAAATTGAGATGAATTGAAATTCGAATTAAATTGAAATTGAAATCGATTTGAAATGAAATTAAAACCAATTTATATTGAAAAATTCAATCTTGATTTGAATTTGAAAAGGAAGTTGAAATCGTTTTGAAAACGAATTTAAACGATTTATAAAATACGTTTTGAAAGGAAATCGACAAAATATATATATTATATATTATATATATAGAATGGCCTAAATAGAACGCGTCGCGCCGTGGCAGTTCGTGAATTTGGACCATTGACTTCGAGTGGACATTGCGGGAGATCCGACCGTCGGACTCTCCTAAAACCGGAACCGTTGGGTTCATATCGAAAAGGGCTATCTAATGAATATTATAGATTTGAAATCTAACGGTTGAATTTGGAATTATGCTTAAATCAAATTTGGAAAAGGTCGCTATAATGCAGTTCGATAGCCGTTGATGGAAATCGACTATACGGGCCTTGATAAAATTATTAAAAATAGTAATAATTTGTGTAAAATAAAAAGAAATGATTTGTGAAGAATTGGGATGAAAAACTCCATATTTGAAAAGATAAAAATAAATTTTTATCGAAATGAACTAGTTTTGAACTAGAATTATAATTCTAATTCTATTTATTTTAAAATAAATAAAGTGGAATTGAAATGGTTTTGAAAATAAACAGAATTTCCAATAATTGAATTGGAATGGATTGGAAAGGAATGGAATCGAAATTATCTTTGGAATATTTCGATGTTGGATTTCGTGATTATACAGATATTGTTATGGAAATTTGAAAGATATATTTATATCATTATTTCCAATACGATATTTGTTGGTCGTAGAATTTGATATTGAATATAAGTCGATATATTTTCAATTCAGAGCCTTGTATTTAATATCAAATGTGATTTGGGTTGGTCGTGAATGGTGTCTTCATTGACACTGTTCTTAAACCCAGTTGAGGAAAAGATTAAATCTTTTTATTTAAATTTAATGAAGTGTACCAATTAAATAATATTTAATTGGAATTGAATTGGGATTGATTTTTGGGTTTATCGTGAACGGTGTTTTAAATAACAGTGGTTCTTTAACCCGATAATTAATGGAATGTGATTTTGGGTTGTCGTGAACGGTATCTTCAATAATACTATTCTTAGATCCAAAGGAGTTAAGAAAATCAGAAACTAACTGTAGATTAGTTAAGTTGAATGGTTTCTTGGGTATTGATCTGATGTTGGTTTCGGCCATCGGGGTTATTACTTAGGGAATTGTTAACTTGCTAATTTACGGTTAAAGGCTGATGGAATGGAATGTGATTTTGGGTTTATCGTGAACCGTATTTTTAATGACATTGATTCTTTAACCCAGTTAAAGATTAAAACTAAGTGGAGTTTTAATGAATCTTTAATTAGATTGAAATGATCGAGAATGGAGTATCACCAATTTTGCTCCAGGCGATAGTTAAATCTTTGATTAGATTTGAACATGAAATGGTAATTGAATTTACCGATAACACCGTGGTGTTAGATATGAAGTATTACCAGTTTTACTTCATAGGATGAATAGGTTGGGATTGGGAAATAAAATAAACGATTACTTTGGTGTAGTTCGCTAAACCCGACTAATTTGATTTGATATTCAAAGGAAGATTAAAGAATAAATTTAAGGAATTTATCTTTGATAAAATTAATGGGAACCTTTCCCTAAGAATGTGAAATTTAGAAACTAAGTGTAGGTTAGCTAAGAAGAATGGTTTCCTAGGTATTGATCTGATGTTGGTTTCGGCCTTCAGGGTTAATATTTTGGGAACTACTCTCTTGCTAATTTACGGTTAGTGCCTGATGAATTGGAATGAGGTGTATGTTGTGTTTGTGTAACACTTGTTTATTATATACGTGAGTTATTCGGAAAGACCGGGTTTATCCCATTCTGAATAACTAATGCGACGATAAATCAAAGATGAAGACGGTGGTTGAAAACCGTAGGTCTTCACATCGTTTGGGTGATTACTGATGATCTTGATTGGGTCGTACATCCAAGAGGAGAGAATCAGTTAGTGGTCGTCTAGACGTACTTGGAGATCGATGGATACGCGGGGTACTAGGTGCCCCCGGTTTCGTTCAGGCCCAGAACAGACTTGTAAATGGACCGTGTTTCTGACATTGGATTTCATTCTGTGTGACTGATGTCGGTTGCATAGCGTGAATTGCCTGTGTGGCATGCTGAGATGCAAATGATCAAGGCTTCCGTTGAAAAGCAGAGTCTTGTGGTTGATGATCAAAGCACGGCCCGTGTGGCATAGCTTTGTGTAGCATTGATTCACGAGCCTCACCAAAAACAGTAGAGGACCTCAGGGAGGACATGCGTTTCTTTCTAGTTAGAAGTGGCGTCAGTGGTTTGACACGCCCTGACGAGTTTGACTTATGTGGTTGTTGGTCTGCGAGGTGCCTCGGATATATCGGTGACTATGTGAAGCCGATGGAGTCATTCGCTCGCTCATTTACGCCCCAAAGGGCGTGGAAACACAGTGTTCAGGCATTTTAATCCACATCGGTGGACCGACCCTGTCGCTCCAAAGGCTTGACTGAGTACTTGCCTGAGACATGGGCTAGTGTAATGACCTGCATTGGCAGAGGTATTATAATTAATTTATTTAATTGTATAAATAGTGATATAGTGAATTTAATGGTCGTGGAATTAAATAATGGTGAATATTTAATTAAAAAATAATTTAATAATATTTTTAATTCTGAAATAATCAGAATTGGCTGAAATGGCGATATGGTGTGAACCGGATCATCTGTAATATTTAATTCAGCATGGAATTTAATTAGAATAATGAATATATTATACAAACGACAGTCTGAACGTAGAGTTATATTATAATTAAAATCGAGTTCGAAATGGCGCTGCAGTTCGTTAATTGGCGATTCGAACTTCAACTGAATATACAGAAGCCGTTTTAAATCGAATTTCTGTGAAACAGGAAACATTAGGAGCTGGTGGAGTATATCTTTCTAGTGGAAGAGAAAAATCTGGATTTCGTTGTATATATTTTGATTCATGTCCAAATCAAATTTTAGAAAAGTCGTTGTGGAATTCCTTTATAATTTAATTATATTTTAAAGGAATTTCGATATAAATCGAATATCGGGTTGACCCAGAAGTAAATATCAAGTTAGAAATTCATATAGGAGTTTTCTGAACTGTATAGTATTCCACACTGAATATAGACGATAATATTTATTTTTAAATATTAAATTTAATTATATTTATATATTTAAATGGGTCATTCATAACTTTAAAAATAACCGGTTTTGCAAACGAAGTTTGAATTCGACGAAACTTATTTTGTTTGATCCGTAACATCAATTTATTGTTTTCAAGTTCCGTGATTTTTAGAGTCACTGTGTGGTCGTACGGATTTTTAGAGTGAAAAACAGTCAGTATTTTGATGGTTAAAAATATGGTGTGTGAGCATACGGAGTCGGAATTCGATGAAACTAGTTTCGTTGGGACCGTAATGTCGAACTCTAGCTACATGTCCAGTTTCATGATTTATTTAATATCGTGTGTGATCACATGAATTTTTAGAAGATTGAAACGAATATAAAACAATAAAAATAAAATATCTAAACTCAATTAAAGGTCAAAACAGAAGCCACGTACACATCATTCTCAGCCACACAACAATCCGGTCCCCTTATAAAGTCTCTCTCATTGAGCCGCCACATTTTGGATTCCAATAAACAAGAAATCCTCCTTTGAAATTCAAGAACAAACAAAAACAAATACAATAAATCGTAGTACTTATAGATTCAGGTTCCTTGAGTGAATCGCTTCGATTCAATACCCCTTTGGAGACGTGCGATTCTTGTTCTATGGGTTCGACAGTTTCCAACGTGTGTTCAATGATGCTACGGCTGGGATTCTTGAAGGTTTGGAGCATTTATTTGAGATTTAAAGGTTGTTTTTGGTTTCAGCATCCAGTTTAGCATCATTATGGATTTTTGGGAATTTTCTGAATACATTTGGATCGATCTTTTTTGGCTGAGCTGCTCATGTCGGCGCGGTTTATGTTGAAGAGCTTGAGCTCGAGCTCGAGTGTATAGGGTTCACGGGATGGAGATTGATACGAGGATTAAAATGGTTGTGTTCGGGTTAGAATTCATGAGGTATTGGAGAGTACGGTTTGTGTATTAAAGTCGACAGCGGCAATGTAATTTGTTGGAGCAGGCCGTTGTGTTTTTCTAAGGAGGAAGATGGAGAGATTAGCGGGTATGGGCTTGGGCGGTATTTCGGTTGGGCCAAGGTTTGCGGGTAAAGGCCGTTGAACCTTTATTTAGTTTAATTTTAAATTTTATAGGAGTATAAACTTGCATAATTCATAATGGTTGCATACCACATCAGATTGACGAACCGTAAGTTGCGTTGGGATCGTATGGACGGTGGCTACCCCATGGAACTGACAGGCAGCGAATCGAAGCTCCTTACAATTTATGGCGAAATAAATTGTCCGATCCAAATCAACGACAATTATCGTAAATTAACGATGATAGTCCAATGTGAGTAAATCTCACTAACTACGAACAGCTTATAATTTCATGTTGTATTTTTAGAACTGTTAAATATTGGCTGATTGACTGCGTATTGATTGTTTGATTGAACTGCAAGTCAGTTAGTTGAATTTCTATATTGATTCTGTTTAACAGAATATATCATACGGAACTGAAAGTGATGTTGATTTTATATTGTTTAACATATATGGATGCAGGGAGACAGGTTGGAGGAATCCGACTAGATTCCTCAATAGATATTTTACTGTTTTCCATATACTATGATATGATGTGATATATAATCTGTTGTCAGTTATATGTGTTTGGACGATATTGATCATCGTGATTAGATATGTTAAATACCATAACATACCGGAATGTTGATAAAGGAATTTTCAAGGTGATATTGAAAATAAAATATTTATAAATGGAATATTTATAAATAAGAAATATTTATAAATTGGAATATTTATAAATATGAGATATTTAGAAAAGGGAAATTTTAAAATCAAAGAATGGATTTGAAAAGGAAATATTTGCGAACCATTTGCAAATAGAATAATAGAAAAGGAAAGATTTGAAGATCATTTAAAATAGAATTGATAGGAAATATTTAGAAAATAAATAGAGTAAAAAGGGGAATTTATTTATAATGGAATAGGACGTTATAAAAGGGAAAAAGTTATAAAAAGGAAACTGTTATAAGAAGGAAATCATTTTAAAGTGGAGAACCGTACTAAAAGTAAATCTTTAAAAATAAATAAACGTTGTTAAAAAGGAAATCTTTATAAAGAGAATAAAGTCAGTAAATCGAATATGGTATTCGAAAGGAGTTAAATCGAATATGGTATTCGAAAGGAGTTAAATCGAAT
Source organism: Allium sativum (assembly GCA_030737875.1). Taxonomy (NCBI): domain Eukaryota; kingdom Viridiplantae; phylum Streptophyta; class Magnoliopsida; order Asparagales; family Amaryllidaceae; genus Allium; species Allium sativum. Next base: position 696,091,577 of record CM060920.1, read on the forward strand.
ATAAGTTATTCGAAGGGAGTTAAATCAAATATGGTATTCGAAAGTTAGTAAATCAAATTAGTTATTCGAAAGGGGTTAGTCGAGTTGAGTTAGCTGAATAGGGTTAATCGAATATTTGTTATTCGAATAAGAGTTAATCAATTAGAGTTAACCAGTTAGAGTTAAACTAGTTAGAGTTAATCAGTTAAAGTAAATCGATAGAGTTATATCGAACTATAATTTATTCAATAGAGTTAAATCGAACTAGAGTTATTCAAATGGAGTTAATCGAATGTAGTTTATTCGAATAGAGTTAAAGGAGTAAATCGAATATAGTTAATTCGAATAGAATCAATGGAGTTAATTGAATGTAGTTTATTCGAATAGAGTTAAAGGAGTAAATTGAATATAGTTTATTCGAATAGAATCAACTGAGTTAATCGAATATTAGTTATTCGAATAAGAATTAAATAGAGTTATCAAATATTAGTTATTCGAATAGGGTTAAATGGAGTTAAAGGAATAAATCGAATATATTTTATTCGAATGGAATAAAAGGAGTTAATCGAATTTGGTTTATTCGAATAGAGTTAAAGGAGTTATCGACTAGAGTTAAATCAAATAGAGTTAATCCAATAGCGTTAGTCCAATAGAGTTAATTGATAAGGGTTAATCAAATAGAGTAAATTGAATAGAGATGTCGAATATACCTTATCGAAGGAAAGAATTATCGAATAGAAATGATTTGAAAGAGAGTTACGTAAGGAAGTTTATAAAGAATTAAAAGGTGAACTTTGTCTATTTCAAGGTTAGAAACGTTGTTCAGTTAAGGTCTGAGAGGTATTATTACCCCAACTTGATTGACTTCATTTTTAACTAAGGAATGGTTAAGGTTCAATAGTGAAGGTGGGTTAAAGGAATTTAGTTAATAAGCGTAATGGTCTGAGTTGGCATCACGATGGTTTGTTTAAAACATCTGTCTAAGTCCAATGAAGGAGTTTTGGAAATGTTTTCCAAATAAGAACCAGAAATGTTTTCTGATATAGAAAACAAGAAATGGAAATGTTTTCCAATGGCAATAATATATATTTCCTAAATTTAGAAAATAATAAATGTTGAATATAAAGAAAATAGGAGATGAAAAATGAACTAAGGAGATAAATGTTGAATAATGATTGATCGATATAATTTCCTCCTGGAAATAATATCATTGTTTGCACACCTGTTTTTCTTTGATGGTTAAATCACAGACTATCGAAGTTTTGACCATTTTAACGTTGTTAATATGGAGAGACCGGTTGGATTATTATCCAAAGAACCACTCTATATTGCCATAAGCGTTGCGAATCATATATGCCAAGGATAATTGAAGACGGAGTAAAGTGCAAGGGCTGTTGTATAAATCTTAGATAACAGTGCCTAAGATTGATATATTGAATAGTGCCTTCGGTTCTTTCTGTTTCTGGATGACTTGTATGGATGAATGTCTGACAGAGTATTTCCAGAAAGGTCACGTACATTGATTTCTTCAACCGTACCAAGAGTGGAAGCGGATAAGGAAACTTCTTTTAGCTGACACGTAATGTATGGTTGTAGACGTCAATCAGTGATTTCATGGATTTGACGATGTGACAATTGAAGTGAATCTAGTGTGATGATAAAGCGTAGCTTCTAGCCTCACATCCGGTAAATGATAGAAATCGGGCAGGCAGCATGGCTAAGTCGGTCGCTCCGAAGTAGGGTGTATAATCACCTGATCTAGAGTTTCATTTACTTCTAAAAATCTATTGTCGATGCTGTCCCATTCGGGAAACGGTTGCTGATCCCAACCGTTGGTGATATACATTCGATACACCCAAGCGAAATGAGTGGTCGGTCATGTGTGGCCGGGTTGCAAGATGTTCTTGTTGAACCCAGTGTATTCCTTTCTAGAGATACACTAGCGAAAGGTGGTTCCATACCTTTTCATAGTTGGAAATCCATTACCCAATACGTGCTTGCGGTTTTGATTGTATACTATATATGTAGAACGTGAGATGAAAGCATTTCTGCTAGATGATTATTATATTGTGGTTGATAGACATTATTATAATATCAAAAGGTTTTTGGTATAAAGATAATTTGGATTCTCGTAAGGGAAAAACCCGTTCTGTTATACGGCGTGGTCTTATGAGATATCGATTACTTGTTCGAACTGTTTTACTCATATCAGTCGCATTACTGACCCAGATTTTGTTTTGTTTTCCCTAAACTCTTGGGTGCCCAATTTTGTACGGGCAGTCAAGTAGTCAGGATTTACAGATATTTGAAGAGCTAGAGTAGAAGGCTTCAGAATCATATAGCTATAGTTATTTCCGCTGTGTTGTAAGTTTTGTACTCTGATAATGTTATTGTATACATATAATGATTTTATTTCAAGGACATATTATCTATTATATGTTGTTCATTCCGCTTTGAGATTCGTGTTACTCTGATGTTGTGTTCTTCTTCTTCTTCTATTCTAAGTTTCTATCTTATCTTTCCTCACCCTCTAATTTCTTTCATTAATGACCGATATTTTCGATCCTTGGATGTTCGATATGTGTTGTATATCAGATAACCAAGATAGCTAAAAACCCGGGTCATTACAGCTAGATTGTCTCGAAATCGGTAGAGGACTATCTTTTGCCTTGGTTCACAAATGGAAATCCAACTTCCAATACATGACTTTGCGGTTTTGATTGTAAACCTATATATGGCGACATAGTGGCATGGGATGCTCATGTCGCCTATGATTGATATTTATGATTGTATATGTAATAACCCGCAAAATGCAAGCCAGTTTGAAATTTTTATTTTGGCAATTTTAGTGAATTTTGAATATTTAAAATGGATTATTTTAAATAAAACCGACGTGAAATTTATTTTGAATAGAATTCGACGTATATATTATACGCGTCGTCGTTAGAATATAAATAATTATATATAATTATAAAATAGAATTGAAAATGGCGCGGTAGTTCGATAATTCGATTTCAAACTTCAATTGAATGTACCGGGTGCAAAACAATCCGGATTTTAGTGAAACCAAAAATGATAGGATCTAATTGATAATATCTTTCTATTGAATCCGACCAATCAGGATTTCATAGCGGGAATCAAAAGATATGTCCAATTGAAAATTCTGAATAGTCGCTATGGAATTCAGGCCCTTAAAAATAGACATTTTGCAAACGACCTCGGATTTCGACGAAACCACTTTTGTTGGATCCGTGATGTAAGATTATTGCTAGATTCCAAATTTCATAATTTTTCGAATCAATATGTGAGCGTGGCAAAGGAAAACGCGTTTGACCAGTTTCAGTTGATTTTAATCGACTGGAAAATGGCCATTTTTCCAATGGCCTCAGAATTCGACGAAACTAGTTTTGTTAGGACCGTATCGTCAATACGAAGCCAGATATAATTTTTCTGGAATTTTTCGGGTCCGTATGTGGTCCCGGTAAATGAAAATGTGCGTTTAAATTGAATATGTAAAGAATTATACTTTAAATTCAACGGAAAGTGATTCAAACAGTCGAATTGGCCTACGATACATATCCCATTGTGTTCGGAACGGGGGTAAAACGCTGGGGACAACAGTCGTTGGGTCCCGTTTCGAATTCAAATAGGAAGTCAACCTTTTGAAAATTAAAATGAAATAAAATATTAATTTATATAACCCCCCCCTTTGTCTTCTCTCTCTCCTTTATTTGTCAGATCGACTTCAAAATAAAAAAAAAATGAAATCGACGGAGCTGCTTCCCGTCGTCGACGGCCACCGCGCCCACCTCGCCCCCTCTCCGCCTGGCCGCCCTCCTTCCTACTCCTCCTTTCCCTTCTGATTCTCAAGCCCGACCTCCCCCAACCCGTTCGAAACCCCAGCCCACGTGAAGCCCTAGCCTCCACGAGATCCGCCCCTTTTACCTCGAAGTCGTTGTGCGCTACCTCGCGACCACCCTGAGCACCACCGCTTGCTGATCGATCCCCAGCCACCTCCGGTTCCCGCCGGCAGTAAACCCTCCCCTGCGATGAAAACAAGGTAAACAACCTTAAAACTTATTTTCAGTTTTACTATGAATTCAAATAGGATTAAAACTGATTTTATTTGCATTTTAAAACTGAATTTTTATGTTATTAATAATATAGAGTTTCTTGAGTTGAAAATTTTAGATTTCATTATATATTAAAACTGAAAAGACTATATTTTTAAAACATAAAAGACGATATTTTGAGATGAGTAGTGAAGTAAAAATATAATTTTTATATAAGGAAGATAATCAAAATATGATTTTTATATTTTTAAAGTATTAAAAATATAGTCTTTACTATATAGAAATATTAAAAATATGATTTTTATATTTTTAAAGTATTAAAAATATAATCTTTATAGGATAGAGAATATAAAAATATCATCTTTGTATATGTAGCGAAATAAAAATCTGATTTTTATTTTATATACGTTGAAGTAAAGTGATGATTTTTATAAAGATGAAATCTTTAAATTTGAAAGGGCGAAAACTTTATTTTTATAAAGGCAAAAACTTTATTTTTATAAGGGCGAAAACTTTATTTTTATAAAGGTGAAAACTTTATTTTTATAAAGGCGAAAACTTTATTTTTGAAAGGGCGAAATCTTTATATGAAAAATAAGGTGATAAAAATATAATCTTTATCTATATAGTAGCGTTGTGAAATATGCTTATTTTTATATATTGAACAACGAAGTAAAAATATGATTTTTATATATTGAATAGCATAGAAAAAATTCGATTTTTAAATATATGAAGTGATTATAGAAATATGATTTTTAAATTGAAAGCGAACAAATAAAAATGTGATTTTTATTTTAAAGACATCAAAATATAAAAATGTGATTTTTATGTATATAGTGACTACGGGCAACGAAGATGACGAAGATGGGATAACGAAGAAGATTTCTATAAATGAAGAGTCGTGGTATTGGATAGCTTTAGGTGAGAACTTCTCACTCTTCAATTTCTTTTTCTAGTTATATATATATATACTAGGATGCAGACGGTGCTTAGTAGCACCCGACACCCGTCATCCACAGACCATGGATGGCTTGTTTGTTAAATTGTTTGGTTGTGTAGTTGGTTAGTCTAAATGGGTTTGAATTGAATTGTTTGGTGAAATGGAATGGATTTGATTGATGTGTGAATGGCGTGGGCCTTCACTAGACCGGGGATAAGGCTAGGCCTTGTCCCGTTTCTAGTATCGTGCCGTTATGCCGCCGAAATTTTCTAAAATATGTTAGAAAAATAAAAATATCATTTTTATTGTATAAATGAACTGAATGGAAATTCATGTGTTGAAATAGAATATTTTATCGTTAAAAATATAATTTTTAACGTGAAAGTGAATAAATAAATATTTATAAACAAATCGGCCGATTTGTTTATATACACTGATTTGACTGATATTGATTGGGTCGATAAATTTTACACATCGCCCAACTGCACAAATAAAATCTGTGTTTGATTGTTTGAAACCCCACACGGGTGTTGGGATGAAATTTGAAGTTCACTCATCCTGATTGATTAAATATGTCGATCGATTGATTGACAAGCTGTTATAAGCATCAGATATCTATATTTGATGCTTATACAGTGTAGTGCACTTTGGTTGATGGTTGATTATTTTTCAATGCTATTATATACGTGTGATGTATGAAAATCCATATAATTAACATTATATAGTGATTGATTGGGCCTCATTCCAATCGGGAAAACAATGAATATTATAAAAGAAAATTCATGTGTTGAATATAAAAATAGTCATGTATTGACGATGTTCATGTGTTGAGTGAAATATTTTATACAATGAAATTTACATCTTTATCATATTTAAAATTAGAACTACTTCCCAGTAGAAGTCTAATTGAAAATCAAACGATAGATACCATAGTTTTATAAAATATTTTACATAACAAAAATAGTGATGTGTTGACAGTACTCATGTGTTGAGATTAGTCGTGTGTTGAAAGAAATATAGATTCATGTGTTGAATGAAATAAATATTCATTTGTTGAATAGAATAACGAATTTATTGAAATATATAAAGCCGTGTTGATTAGAGATGCGTTATTTTGACGCGAACGATATTTATATCGATTTTATTCGTTGTATAATGAATGTTGAAAAGTGATTTCAAAATTTAATATTTTGAAAGGAAATTCAAATTGAATTAGATTAAGAATTGAAATTGAAATTTTATTGAATCAATTTGAAATGAGTTCGAATCGAATAGAAAACGAATTCGATTCGAATTGAATAGAAAGTGAATTTGAATTCGAGTAAAATAGAAATGAATTCAAATTGAATTAGATTGAAATTGAAATTTCAAACAAACTGAAATTGAATTGAAATCAATTTGAAACGAATTTGAATTTGAATTGAATTGAAACGAATTTGAATTCGAATTAAATATTTTGAAATTGAAATTTAAAATGAATTGAATTGAAAACGATTTCGAAATGAATTGAATTGAAAACGATTTCGAAATGAATTGAATTGAAAACGATTTCGAAATGAATTGAATTGAAAATGATTTCGAAATGAATTGAATTGAAAACGAATTCAAATTGAATTGAAAGTGAATTGAAATGAATTCAAATTGAATTAAAATTTGAATTGAATAGAAATGAATTTTAAAACGAATTTATAAAGAAGAATTCAATTTTGATTTGAATTGAAAAGAAAGTTGAAATTGCTTTTGAAACGATTTTAAAACGATTTATAAAATTCGTTTTAAATAGAAATCGACGAAATATATATTATATATATTATATATATATATAATATAATGGCCTGAATAGAACGCGCCGCGCCGCGGCAGTTCGTGAATTTCGACCATTTATTTCAAACGGACATTGCGGGAGATCCGACCGTCGGATTCTCCTAAAACCGGAACCGTTGGGTTCATATCGAAAAGAGCTTTCCAATGAATATTAGAAATTTGAAATCTAACGGTTGGATTTGGAATTATGTCCAAATCAAATTCGAAAAAGGTCGCTGTAAGTGCAGTTCGATGGCCGTTGATGGAAATCGACTGTACGGGCCTTGATAAAATTATTAAAAATATCTATAATTTGTGTAAAATTATAATATGTGAATTGGAAAGAATTGGGCTTGAAAATTCCACATTTGAATAGGTAAAAATAGATTTCTATCGAAATGAACTAGTTTTGAACTAGAATTAAAATCAATTTATTTTTGAAATAAATAAATTGAATTTGAAAGTGATTTTAAAAATAATCGATATTTCCAATACGTGGATTGGACTGGAGCTGAATCGAAATTATCTTCGGGATATTTCGATGTTAGATTTCATGACTATACAGATATTGTTTTGGGGAATTTGAAAGATATGTTATATATCATTATTTCCAATACGATATTTGTTAGTTTCAGAATTTGATATTGAATATAAGCCGATATATTTTCTATTCAGAGCCTTGTATTTAATATCAAATGTGATTTGGTTTGTCGTGAATCGTGTTTTTGATGACATTGGTTCTTTAACCCAGTTAAAGGCAGAATATTGATTTTTGAGAAGATTAAAACTAAGTGGGGTTTTAATGAATCTTTAATTAGATTAAAAATGTGAATTGATAACTTAAATTATCAAATCTGAAAAGTGATCGAGAGTGGAGTATCACCAGTTTTGCTCCAAAGCGATAGTTAAATCTTTAATTAGATTTGAACGTGAAATGGTAATTAATTTTACCGATAACACCGTGGTGTTAGGAATGGAGTATCACCAGTTTTGCTCCATGGGATATATAGGTTGGGATTGGGAAATAAAATAAATAATTACTTCGGTGTGGTTCGTTGATCCCGACTAGTTAGAAATGATATCCAAAGGAGAATTGAAGAATAAATTTAGAAGAATTTATCTTTGATAAAATTAATGGGAACCTTTCCCTAAGAATGTGATTTTGTGAATAAAAGAATATTCTGAATTGGAATGAGGCGTTCATTGTGTTTGTGTAACATTCGTTTATTATATACGTGGGTTATTCAGAAAGGCCGGGTTATACCCATTCTGAATAACCGATTCGACGAGATGTCGAAGATGAAGACGGTGGTTGAAGACCGGAAGTCTTCACATCGTTTGGGTGATTACTGATGATCTTGATTGGGCTGTACACCCAAGATGAGGGAAAACAGTCGGTGATCGTCCAGACGTACTTGGAGATCGATGGATATGCGAGGAAAGTGCCTCCGGTTTCGTTCAGACCCAGAGCGAACATGTAAATGGATTGTGTGTCTGACATTGGATTTTATTCTGTGTTGATTGATCTTTATTAAATATACATCTGTCTGGCGGCGGAGAATTTATTCTCTTGCTTAACGCCCTTCTCTGAGACGTACGAGCTCAGAGGTTGTATATCGATGAACATCAGTCGCATGGAGTGAATTGCCAATGTGGCATGTGTAAGTGGCAAATGATCAAGGCTTCTGTTGAAAAGCAAAGTCTTGTGGTTGATGATCAAAGCACGGCCTGTGTGGCGTAGCTTTGTGTATAACGTGAATTCGCGAGCCTCACACCTCGGTATGAGTCAAAAACGGGATAGTGACTGCAGGGAGAGCACGACGTTTCTTTCTAGCTAGGGTGGTGTCAATGACCTACCAGCCCTGACATTTATATACTTTTCACCTGTGTGGTTGTTGGAATGCGAGGCGCCTCGGATGTAGGTCTGTAAGGACCGGGAAACATGTGTTCAGGAATAACTAATCCTCAAAAGTAAGAGAGGACCGGCCCTGAAGATCCAAGGATCATAGTGGGGTCCTGAGGCATTTGCTAGAGTGTCTCGAACGCGGAGAGGAGCTTGCCCCTTGCCTCGGCTCATGACGGAATCCAATTTCCAATACGTGTATTGCGGTTTTAATTGTAGAACTAGTATGGTGACATGATATATGGTACCCATGCCGTCTATGATTGATATTTATGATTGAAAATGTTTTGACACTATACACTTATTATAGTATCAAATGATTTGTTTTAAACGTATCAAGCATGTTTGGCTATTATAAGGGAAAACCCTATCCTCCGGCTTGCGTTGCATTGTGTGATGGGACCTGGGTCTTATAATAGCTTCATCTTTCCAAAAAGCATTGCGTTGTTTTGATATATGCACTAGTATTCTCGGGAGGAAACCCGTTCCGTGTTATACGGCGTGGTCCCTTGAATTACTCTCTTTTAAAGTAAAGTTTTAAATAACTGTTTTAGTTCTCACACCAGTCACATGACTGACCTGGAGTTTATTGTTTTAACCTAAACTATGGGTGCCCCTATTTTCCGCACGGGCAGCTAGTAGTTTTGGTTTTGCAGATTTATATTCACAGGGTCCTGATATACAGCTGGAACGATGCTCGGAAAGCTCTGTATCCGTGTATCACTTCTAGCTGTGCTTTTGTATTATTTTCCGTTGCTATGTAATTTATTGTAATCTCTGATATTTATCGAATGTAATTTATTCATTTATACCCTGTATATTCTTGTATCTGATGGAATTGTTGTAATAGAAATGAAATGTTCTTCCGTCTGCGTTCTATTTTGTCTTGTCCTCAATTCTATCCGTGCTTTCCTTCACGGGGAAGTTCGGGTCGTCTCAGTTTGGTATCAGAGCTTTGGTTTACAGAGCTCGAGAACAAGACACATTAGAACCATACGAAAGAATTCATCAGATATTGGATTAGTAATATCCAATTAGACTGACTCGTTAGAGATAGGATCAGTAGTATCCTAGAACGAGTTTGAAGAGTATATTTTTCAAATGAAAACAATTTTGTTTTGAAATTTAAATCGTTTTATTCGTATTTGAATATTTATTTATATTGAATATGGACAATCGAGTATATATAGATTTCGCGTATACGCGTCATGAACGTATAGTCGAAGTTTTAATATACTGGATAGATATAGGATCACATTCTAGACACCCGGGGATGATTCTGATGATAGTAGCTACATGATCAGTATTTATGTTCGTGTTTCGAAGGTGTGACTTCTATATATTTCCATTAGACTGGTGTGAGAACCAAAACTTATATAGTTAGAACACATTGTTGTGAATTGGCATCAAAAACAAGATTTTCTGTATATATATCAAAAATTATGAATTTGAAACTCTAATTCACTAATTGATTGATGTTTGTGTTGTTTGTTTAATTGTTTGCTAATTTTTAACCATTTAGCCTAATATAATCAAATATTGAATTGTATTGAAAATTAGTCGCATATGCATGCATATATATATACTTACATTGAACAGGTCATAGCAAGGAGGCTAGAGCAGAGAATAAAATTTGTTTGCCCGACAAATAGGTACATGTTTACTACATAATTTCCTGTTTTGTTTGGGTAATGATGATTTTGTGAGCCTATTGGCTAGCCGCTTGGCTTTTTCTTTTTCTTTTTGAGATCTGAAGGATCGGGGAAGCTATTTGAAATTCCCCGATGCTCCCGGTGCAGGGGAGGTTATGGCAAAAATTTTCAAAAATTTAGGGTGTTAGCCAAATTTTTGAAATTTGAAAATTCCAAGAAACTGAAAAGTTGGAGAATGCAAGCCAGATCGAACATAGTGTTGAATAATCAAACCACTTTCGACTTTGTTCCTTTTCGGGGACGAAAAGTTTTAAGTGGGGGAGATTGTAATAACCCGCAAAATGCGAGCCAGTTTGAAATTTTTATTTTGGCAATTTTAGTGAATTTTTAATATTTAAAATCGATTATTTTAAATAAAATCGACGTGAAATTTATTTTGAATAGAATTCGACGTATATATTATACGCGTCGTCGTTAGAATATAAATAATTATATATAATTATAAAATAGAATTGAAAATGGCGCGGTAGTTCGATAATTCGATTTCAAACTTCAATTGAATGTACCGGGTGCAAAACAATCCGGATTTTAGTGAAACCAAAATTGATAGGATCTAATTGATAATATCTTTCTATTGAATCCGACCAATCAGGATTTCATAGCGGGAATCAAAAGATATGTCCAATTGAAAATTCTGAATAGTCGCTATGGAATTCAGGCCCTTAAAAATAGACATTTTGCAAACGACCTCGGATTTCGACGAAACCACTTTTGTTGGATCCGTGATGTAAGATTATTGCTAGATTCCAAATTTCATAATTTTTCGAATCAATATGTGAGCGTGGCAAAGGAAAACGCGTTTGACCAGTTTCAGTTGATTTTAATCGACTGGAAAATGGCCATTTTTCCAACGGCCTCAGAATTCGACGAAACTAGTTTTGTTAGGACCGTATCGTCAATACGAAGCCAGATATAATTTTTCTGGAATTTTTCGGGTCCGTATGTGGTCCTGGTAAATGAAAATGTGCGTTTAAATTGAATATGTAAAGAATTATACTTTAAATTCAACGGAAACTGATTCAAACAGTCGAATTGGCCTACGATACATATCCTATTGTGTTCGGAACGGGGGTAAAACGCTAGGGACGACAGTCGTTGGGTCCCGTTTCGAATTCAAATAGGAAGTCAACCTTTTGAAAATTAAAATGAAATAAAATATTAATTTATATAACCCCCCCCCTTTGTCTTCTCTCTCTCTCCTTTATTTGTCAGATCGACTTCAAAATAAAAAAATAAAAAAATGAAATCGACGGAGCTGCTTCCCGTCGTCGACGGCCACCGCGCCCACCTCGCCCCCTCTCCGCCTGGCTGCCCTCCTTCCTACTCCTCCTTTCCCTTCTGATTCTCAAGCCCGACCTCCCCCAACCCGTTCGAAACCCCAGCCCACGTGAAGCCCTAGCCTCCACGAGATCCGCCCCTTTTACCTCGAAGTCGCCGTGCGCTACCTCGCGACCACCCTGAGCACCACCGCTTGCTGATCGATCCCCAGCCACCTCCGGTTCCCGCCGGCAGTAAACCCTCCCATGCGATGAAAACAAGGTAAACAACCTTAAAACTTATTTTCAGTTTTACTATGAATTCAAATAGGATTAAAACTGATTTTATTTGCATTTTAAAACTGAATTTTTATGTTATTAAAAATATAGAGTTTCTTGAGTTGAAAATTTTAGATTTCATTATATATTAAAACTGAAAAGACTATATTTTTAAAACATAAAAGACGATATTTTGAGATGAGTAGTGAAGTAAAAATATAATTTTTATATAAGGAAGATAATCAAAATATGATTTTTATATTTTTAAAGTATTAAAAATATAGTCTTTACTATATAGAAATATTAAAAATATGATTTTTATATTTTTAAAGTATTAAAAATATAATCTTTATAGGATAGAGAATATAAAAATATCATCTTTGTATATGTAGCGAAATAAAAATCTGATTTTTATTTTATATACGTTGAAGTAAAGTGATGATTTTTATAAAGATGAAATCTTTAAATTTGAAAGGGCGAAAACTTTATTTTTATAAAGGCGAAAACTTTATTTTTATAAGGGCGAAAACTTTATTTTTATAAAGGTGAAAACTTTATTTTTATAAAGGCGAAAACTTTATTTTTGAAAGGGCGAAATCTTTATATGAAAAATAAGGTGATAAAAATATAATCTTTATCTATATAGTAGCGTTGTGAAATATGCTTATTTTTATATATTGAACAACGAAGTAAAAATATGATTTTTATATATTGAATAGCATAGAAAAAATTCGATTTTTAAATATATGAAGTGATTATAGAAATATGATTTTTAAATTGAAAGCGAACAAATAAAAATGTGATTTTTATTTTAAAGACATCAAAATATAAAAATGTGATTTTTATGTATATAGTGACTACGGGCAACGAAGATGACGAAGATGGGATAACGAAGAAGATTTCTATAAATGAAGAGTCGTGGTATTGGATAGCTTTAGGTGAGAACTTCTCACTCTTCAATTTCTTTTTCTAGTTATATATATATACTAGGATGCAGACGGTGCTTAGTAGCACCCGACACCCGTCATCCACAGACCATGGATGGCTTGTTTGTTAAATTGTTTGGTTGTGTAGTTGGTTAGTCTAAATGGGTTTGAATTGAATTGTTTGGTGAAATGGAATGGATTTGATTGATGTGTGAATGGCGTGGGCCTTCACTAGACCGGGGATAAGGCTAGGCCTTGTCCCGTTTCTAGTATCGTGCCATTATGCCGCCGAAATTTTCTAAAATATGTTAGAAAAATAAAAATATCATTTTTATTGTATAAATGAACTGAATGGAAATTCATGTGTTGAAATAGAATATTTTATCGTTAAAAATATAATTTTTAACGTGAAAGTGAATAAATAAATATTTATAAACAAATCGGCCGATTTGTTTATATACACTGATTTGACTGATATTGATTGGGTCGATAAATTTTACACATCGCCCAACTGCACAAATAAAATCTGTGTTTGATTGTTTGAAACCCCACACGGGTGTTGGGATGAAATTTGAAGTTCACTCATCCTGATTGATTAAATATGTCGATCGATTGATTGACAGGCTGTTATAAGCGTCAGATATCTATATTTGATGCTTATACAGTGTAGTGCACTTTGGTTGATGGTTGATTATTTTTCAATGCTATTATATACGTGTGATGTATGAAAATCCATATAATTAACATTATATGGTGATTGATTGGGCCTCATTCCAATCGGGAAAACAATGAATATTATAAAAGAAAATTCATGTGTTGAATATAAAAATAGTCATGTATTGACGATGTTCATGTGTTGAGTGAAATATTTTATACAATGAAATTTACATCTTTATCATATTTAAAATTAGAACTACTTCCCAGTAGAAGTCTAATTGAAAATCAAACGATAGATACCATAGTTTTATAAAATATTTTACATAACAAAAATAGTGATGTGTTGACAGTGCTCATGTGTTGAGATTAGTCGTGTGTTGAAAGAAATATAGATTCATGTGTTGAATGAAATAAATATTCATTTGTTGAATAGAATAACGAATTTATTGAAATATATAAAGCCGTGTTGATTAGAGATGCGTTATTTTAACGCGAACGATATTTATATCGATTTTATTCGTTGTATAATGAATGTTGAAAAGTGATTTCAAAATTTAATATTTTGAAAGGAAATTCAAATTGAATTAGATTAAGAATTGAAATTGAAATTTTATTGAATCAATTTGAAATGAGTTCGAATCGAATAGAAAACGAATTCGATTCGAATTGAATAGAAAGTGAATTTGAATTCGAGTAAAATAGAAATGAATTCAAATTGAATTAGATTGAAATTGAAATTTCAAACAAACTGAAATTGAATTGAAATCAATTTGAAACGAATTCGAATTTGAATTGAATTGAAACGAATTTGAATTCGAATTAAATATTTTGAAATTGAAATTTAAAATGAATTGAATTGAAAACGATTTCAAAATGAATTGAATTGAAAACAATTTCAAAATGAATTGAAAACGAATTCAAATTGAATTGAAAGTGAATTGAAATGAATTCAAATTGAATTAAAATTTGAATTGAATAGAAATGAATTTTAAAACGAATTTATAAAGAAGAATTCAATTTTGATTTGAATTGAAAAGAAAGTTGAAATTGCTTTTGAAACGATTTTAAAACGATTTATAAAATTCGTTTTAAATAGAAATCGACGAAATATATATTATATATATATATATATATATAATATAATGGCCTGAATAGAAAGCGCCGCGCCGCGGCAGTTCGTGAATTTCGACCATTTATTTCAAACGGACATTGCGGGAGATCCGACCGTCGGATTCTCCTAAAACCGGAACCGTTGGGTTCGTATCGAAAAGAGCTTTCCAATGAATATTAGAAATTTGAAATCTAACAGTTGGATTTGGAATTATGTCCAAATCAAATTCGAAAAAGGTCGTTGTAAGTGCAGTTCGATGGCCGTTGATGGAAATCGGCTGTACGGGCCTTGATAAAATTATTAAAAATATCTATAATTTTTGTAAAATTATAATATGTGAATTGGAAAGAATTGGGCTGGAAAATTCCACATTTGAATAGGTAAAAATAGATTTCTATCGAAATGAACTAGTTTTGAACTAGAATTAAAATCAATTTATTTTTGAAATAAATAAATTGAATTTGAAAGTGATTTTAAAAATAATCGATATTTCCAATACGTGGATTGGACTGGAGCTGAATCGAAATTATCTTCGGGATATTTCGATGTTGGATTTCGTGACTATACAGATATTGTTTTGGGGAATTTGTAAGATATGTTATATATCGTTATTTCCAATACGATATTTGTTAGTTTCAAAATTTGATATTGAATATAAGCCGATATATTTTCTATTCAGAGCCTTGTATTTAATATCAAATGTGATTTGGTTTGTCGTGAATCGTCTTTTTGATGACATTGGTTCTTTAACCCAGTTAAAGGCAGAATATTGATTTTTGAGAAGATTAAAACTAAGTGGAGTTTTAATGAATCTTTAATTAGATTAAAAATGTGAATTGATAATTTAAATTATCAAATTTGTAAAGTGATCGAGAGTGGAGTATCACCAGTTTTGCTCCAAAGCGATAGTTAAATCTTTAATTAGATTTGAACGTGAAATGGTAATTAATTTTACCGATAACACCGTGGTGTTAGGAATGGAGTATCACCAGTTTTGCTCCATGGGATATATAGGTTGGGATTGGGAAATAAAATAAATAATTACTTCGGTGTGGTTCGTTAATCCCGACTAGTTAGAAATGATATCCAAAGGAGAATTGAAGAATAAATTTAGAAGAATTTATCTTTGATAAAATTAATGGGAACCTTTCCCTAAGAATGTGATTTTGTGAATAAAAGAATATTCTGAATTGGAATGAGGCGTTCATTGTGTTTGTGTAACATTCGTTTATTATATACGTGGGTTATTCAGAAAGGCCGGGTTATACCCATTCTGAATAACCGATTCGACGAGATGTCGAAGATGAAGACGGTGGTTGAAGACCGGAAGTCTTCACATCGTTTGGGTGATTACTGATGATCTTGATTGGGCTGTACACCCAAGATGAGGGAAAACAGTCGGTGATCGTCCAGACGTACTTGGAGATCGATGGATATGCGAGGAAAGTGCCTCCGGTTTCGTTCAGACCCAGAGCGAACTTGTAAATGGATTGTGTGTCTGACATTGGATTTTATTCTGTGTTGATTGATCTTTATTAAATATACATCTGTCTGGCGGCGGAGAATTTATTCTCTTGCTTAACGCCCTTCTCTGAGACGTACGAGCTCAGAGGTTGTATATCGATGGACATCAGTCGCATGGAGTGAATTGCCAATGTGGCATGCGTAAGTGGCAAATGATCAAGGCTTCTGTTGAAAAGCAAAGTCTTGTGGTTGATGATCAAAGCACGGCCTGTGTGGCGTAGCTTTGTGTATAACGTGAATTCGCGAGCCTTACACCTCGGTATGAGTCAAAAACGGGATAGTGACTGCAGGGAGAGCACGACGTTTCTTTCTAGCTAGGGTGGTGTCAGTGACCTACCAGCCCTGACATTTATATACTTTTCACCTGTTTGGTTGTTGGAATGCGAGGCGCCTCAGATATAGGTCTGTAAGGACCGGGAAACGTGTGTTCAGGAATAACTAATCCTCAAAAGTAAGAGAGGACCGGCCCTGAAGATCCAAGGATCATAGTGGGGTCCTGAGGCATTTGCTAGAGTGTCTCGAATGCGGAGAGGAGCTTGCCCCTTGCCTCGGCTCATGACGGAATCCAATTTCCAATATGTGTATTGCGGTTTTAATTGTAGAACTAGTATGGCGACATGATATATGGTACCCATGCCGTCTATGATTGATATTTATGATTGAAAATGTTTTGACACTATACACTTATTATAGTATCAAATGATTTGTTTTAAACGTATCAAGCATGTTTGGCTATTATAAGGGAAAACCCTATCCTCCGGCTTGCGTTGCATTGTGTGATGGGACCTCGGTCTTATGATAGCTTCATCTTTCCAAAAAGCATTGCGTTGTTTTGATATATGCACTAGTATTCTCGGGAGGAAACCCGTTCCGTGTTATACGGCGTGGTCCCTTGAATTACTTCCTTTTAAAGTAAAGTTTTAAATAACTGTTTTAGTTCTCACACCAGTCACATGACTGACCTGGAGTTTATTGTTTTAACCTAAACTCTGGGTGCCCCAATTTTCCGCACGGGCAGCTAGTAGTTTTGGTTTTGCAAATTTATATTCACAGGGTCCTGATATACAGCTGGAACGATGCTCGGAAAGCTCTGTATCCGTGTATCACTTCTAGCTTTGCTTTTGTATTATTTTCCGTTGCTATGTAATTTATTGTAATCTCTGATATTTATCTAATGTAATTTATTCATTTATACCCTGTATATTCTTGTATCTGATTGAATTGTTGTAATAGCAATGAAATGTTCTTCCGTCTGCGTTCTATTTTGTCTTGTCCTCAATTCTATCCGTGCTTTCCTTCACAGGGAAGTTCGGGTCGTCTCAGTATATAAAATCAGAAACTGACTGGAAACGAGCTAAGATGGGTGGTTTCCTGGATATTAGTCTGATGTTGGTTTCGACCTTTAGGGTTAATACTTAGGGAATCGTTCTCTTACTAATTTACGGTTGGAGTCTGATTAAGAATTAAAAACATGAAATTTAGCGTATGAAGCATTCTTTGGCTATTATAAGGTAAAAACCCTATCCTCCGGCTTGCATTTCATTGTGTGATGGGACCTGGGTCTTATAATAGCTTCATTGTTCTTTATTTAGCATTGCGTTGTTTGTTTTATGCACTGGTGTTCTTGGGAGGAAACCCATTCCGTGTTATACGGCGTGGTCCCTTGATTTACCTAACTTTAAAATAAAGATTAATAACTGTTTTAGTTCTCACACCAGTCACATGACTGATCTGAAGTTTATTGTTTTAACCTTTACTCTGGGTGCCCATATTTCGAAATGGGCAGCTAGTAGTTTTGGTTTCGCAGATTTATTTTAACAGGATCCCGATTTACGGCTGGAACGATACCCGGAAATCTCTGTATCTGGTTGTGTATTGTATTATTTTCCGCTGCTATGTAATGTATTATAATCTCTGATATTTTATAATGTGTAATATTTATTCGTACTCTGTATATTCTTATATTCCGATAGAATTTTTGTAATATACAATGAAATGTTCTTCTGTCTGCGTTCTTTTGTGTGTTGTTCTCGAAGTATCCGCTCTTTCCTTACCGGGGAAGTTACGGGTCCTCACAAATACTTTATATTTTATATTTTATGTTTTGTACTTTATATTTTATATTTTATATTTTATACTTTATGTTTTATATTTTATACTCTGTATTTTATACTTTATACTTTATGTTTTGTACTTTATACATTGTATTTTATAATTTGTACTTTATATAATACAATTTGTAATATATAATTTATATTTAATAATTAATAATTTTTTAATTTAGCTTATATTCCATAACTGATGGAATAACCAAGCCCATAACTAAGATCTAAACCTATCCCATAACCAAACCCATAACCACGGTCATGACCATGGTTATAACCAAACCATTAACCTAGGCACAACCGAGACCATAACTGAACCCATAACCGATCACATGTCCTTAATCGAGACCATAACCGAACCCATCACCGAACATATGCCTGTAACCTAGGTCATAACCGAGCTCAAAATTTAGTGCATAAATGAGACCCTTCACATAACCGAGTCCATAACTGAACCAATAAGCGAGCTCATACTTGATTTCATAACCGAGCCAGTAACCGAGACCCTTCACATAACCGATCACATAGTTGATCACATAACCGAATCCGTAATTGAATCCGTAATTGAGCCCATAACCTGTGATGACCCCAAACTCCCGTGCCATGGAAGAAAGGATAATCTTTGAAATATAACACATAAACAATAACAGCGGAACATAAATATACTATTACACCTGATAATGTACAACCAATTACATTGGAACAAATATAATCATCAGAGTTACACAGTATAACAGGATCATACTTAGTACAAAATATAGTTTCAGCTTTATATAAAATGTCTGCAGTGGAATCAAATATAATATACATAACGAAGTCTGAACAGCATTAGAAATGATAGAATTCGTCTCCAACTCCATAGCTATCCAAAATGAGCCTGCTAAAACCAGAACACAAGGCTGCGCGTACAGAAAATAGTGGCTGCCGAGTTTGCAAGTGAAACAAACTAAGAGTCAGTCATCGGACTGGTATGAGAAATCTTACTTAACCTATTTAACAATATGGTCAATCACAGGACCACACCACTAATGCAGAACGAGTTTACACCATTGGATTGCCAGTGCATAAATAAAGTAAATCATTTAAACAACGTAATTCTTTATATAGAAAATGAAGCCATTATAAGACTCCAGTCCCATCACATAATGCAACGCAAACCGGAGAATAGAGTTTTACCTTATAATGACCAAAATATGCTTGATATGTATAAAAAAATCATTTTATATTATTACTAGTGCATATATATTTCAAAAACAATTTCAATCATAATGTATCAACCATAGATGACATGAGCTTCCCAATCCATTATGCCGCCAATATAGGTTTACAATCAAAACCGCATGATGTCGTATTGGAAGTTGGATTTCCATCATGAGCCAAGGTAGGATCGTCCTTACCGACTTCGAGACGCTCTATCCCGTATCTTAGGATCAGAACGCATCGACCCTTGAAGCGAAAGGGCCGGTCCACATGGAGTGGATTAAAATGCCTAAACACTGTGTTTCCCCACCCTATGGGGGCGTAAACTGGTCAGTATATCGGCCAAATCATCCATCGGCCCTGTAGTGACCGATATAACCTGTAACAACCCGGAAAATCTAAGCCAATTTAAATTTTTTTAATTTGGCTATTTTGTTGAATTTTAGATACATAAAATAAAATTATTTTAAATAATAACGACGAAAAGTAAGTTTGAATAGATGTTTGAAAATGAATATAATTATTTCTAATTGTAAAAAAGGCCTGAAATGGCGCGGTAGTTTCAAATTTTGAATTCAAACTTTGACTGGCTTTACCTGCAACAAAACAAAACAGATTTTAGTGAAACCAAAAATATTTAAATTTGTTTGTGAATATTTTTCTAACGAATCTGAAAAATCGTAGTTCCGTAGTGGGAAGCAAAAGTTATGGCCCAATGAATTTTTAGAAAGGTCGCTATAGAGTTTATATATCCCATGAAAATGGCCATTTTGCAAACGACCTCAGAATTCGATGAAACCACTTTTGTTGGATCCGGTATGTCAAAGTATTGCTAGGTTTCAAATTTCATAATTTTTGAATTTAATGTGAGCGTGGCAAAGGAAATTGTGTTTGGTCGATTTCTGTTAAATTGGATCGACCAAAAAAGGGCCATTTTTCAAACGGTCTCAGAATTCGACGAAACTAGTTTTGTTGGTACCATATCATCAAAATATAGCTAGATTTATTTTTTTGGAATTTTTTGGATCAGTATGTGGCCCCGGCAAATGGAAATGTATGTTCAAAACAAATATTGAATGTTTTATATTTTAATTCGAAGGAAAACTGGCTGAAACAGTCGAATGGGCCTACGAAACATATTCCCTTGTGTTTGGAATGGGGGTATTTGGCTAGGGACGATAGTCGTTGGGTTTGGATTGGAGTTAGTATATGAGGAGGGGTATTTTTGAGATTTTAAAAATATATAAATAAAAAATATATCAGCCAATCACTTTAATTCTCTCTCCCCGATCGTGAATCGCGAACGATGATAGGAGCTCCAATCTTCCCAGCCATTTTCTGATCGATCCATGCCAAATTAGATATAGGTTCTTTGGAGTTATTTGTAGAGCTTGAGGAGAGCTTCAAAACCATAGTAGCCTCGACCACCCTCGTCTCGTGTACGTCGAGATCCGCCTCGCCAAAGTCGGCGACTTCAGACTGCCGCCGCTTGCGCCAGGGACCACCAGAATCCACCACGTTTCAGCTGCCAGAGCGCTACTCCGTCCTCTTCAACGCTGTATGGTCCGATCGTGTTATAGCTTCGTGGATTAATCGAAAAAGCTAAACCTAGTTTTGAACAATTCCTGGGAGGTAACGGCCTATTTTATTTTAAACTATTCTATAGCACTTTAAAGCGCTACGGTTTATGATTTCACTGTAAAAATCATATCTTTTTCGTTTGTTGACGAAATTCAGTGAAACAAGAGACAATGGACTCGTCGGGACGTCTTCAACATTCTAAAAGAGACCGCATATTTTTCTGAGCCTTCTGCTATTTTTGGTGGAGTTGAACCCAATGTGAGATTTCTGAATTATAAACAATATGGAATCAACGATGTATAAATTTTATAGTCGAAGTATGAGTTATATAAACGTTGTACACCACATGTATAAGCATTGTATAAGTTGTATGTTCGATGTATAATTTATATATGCGTTGTAGAAGTTATATGTGAGTTGAAATAAATTGAAGTGAAGGTAATATACTTATATATATATATATATATATATATATATATATATATATATATATATATGCGCCCCTCATCCACAAACCATGGACGATATTTATTGGTTGTGATAGGAGTGAAAATTGGTTGATAGCGAATGGTTGATTAGAATTTTTTGTTGTTGAAATTGATTGATTGTGGTTGAAAAACACCCGTTTGTGGTTGAGAATTATTTTGTTGAAACCACATAGGATTAGTTTGTGGAAAAATAAAAAAATAAACATGCCGCCTGCGTGCGAACTAGATGCATGAAATCCCCATTGTCAAAAGTGGCGAGGCTTTAAGGTAGAGCGAGGAGCCATACTAGGGACGGTCTCGGTTTTAACTACCCTGCCGTTATGCTGCCGAAATTTTCTGAAATATTTCTGTGTTTATTTATATTCATGTTGAATGTTGAAATTAAAGTCATGTGTCGAATGTGGAAGTAAAATTCATGTGTTGAATAGAAATTCATGTGTTGAAATAAATTCATGTGTTAAATGGAGTTCGTGTATTGAATAAATTCTTTGAAAGATAAAAATAACATTTTTACCTTATATATAAACTATATAAAATAATCGTGTTTTGAAATAATTTTTTTTGCAATAAAAATCACATTTTTACCTTATATATAAACTATATAAAATAATCGTGTTTTGAAATAAATTGTTTTGCAATAAAAATGACATTTTTATTTTATATATAAACTATATAAAATAATCGTGTTTTGAAATAAATTGTTTTGCAATAAAAATCACATTTTTTTATATATATAAACTATATAAAATAATCATGTTTTGAAATAAATTGTTTTACAATAAAAATCACATTTTTATTATATATATATATAAACTATAGAAAATATTCATGTGTTGAATGTTGAAATAAAATTCATGTGTTGAATAGAAATTCCTGTATGGAAAGTAAATAAATAAAATTCATGTGTTGAATAGAAATTCCTATATGGAAATAAAATAAGAAAAAATCATGTGTTGAAATAAATATCTGTTGGATAAAAATATCGTTTTTATCAAATATGTGAAGTGAAAATTGTTTTGAATTCGAAGAATCGATTATATATGTATATATATTTATATATAATTAAAATATATCGAATAACGAAGCTATAGTTCGTGTTTTGAAACAGTGATTTCAAACGATTAGTGCGGGAGATCCGACCATCGGATTTTCATGAAACTGAAACCGTTGGGTTCGCTTTGGAAATATCTTTCTAACGATACCCACTTTGTGAAAATCCAACGGTTCGATTGTCTGGAATGTTTAATTCAAATTTGAAGAAAAACAACACCAGAAACGATTATATTTATATATATATATATATAATTAAATTTAATCGAATAACAACGCTGTAGTTCGTATTTTGAAATCGAAACTTCAAACGAGTGTACCGGGAGATCCGACCGTCGGATTTTCCCAAAACTGAAACCGTTGGATTCGTTTTGAAAAGATCTTTCTAATGATATAAAATTTATGAAGATCTAATGGTTAGATTTTCAGATATGTGTAAATCAAATCTGAAGAAAAACAGCACCAAGACCGCGATATGGCCTAAAGCGTCGTTCGAATAAAATGGCTATTTTTAAAATAAATAAAAATAGCGATAGATCGTGATAAAATATTATAAACGATATGGAATGGAAATAAACTGAATTTTCTTGGTTTATGTGATATTTGATGGTTGAATGTGTTTGGCGTGAATTGTTGTCGAATAATTTAACCATTGAAAATGAATTGGTTTAAATTCTAAATATACGTGAATTATTTGAAAAGGCCGAGTTAAATCTCATTTCAAATAATTGATCGGCGATAAGAAGTCGATGATGAAGATGGTGGTTGAAGACCGGAGATCTTCACCTCGGTTGGATGGTAACTGATGTCCTGATTGGGAGGCATCCCAAAATATAGATAATAAGTGGTGATCGTCCAGACATGCTTGGAGATCGATGGGTACGCGAGGTATATAGTGCCTCCGGTTTCATTCAGACCCAGAACGAACTTGCAAATGGACTGTGTGTTTGACATTGGATTTTGTTCAGTACTGATTGATCTCTATTAAATATATATCTGTTTGTCGGTGGAGAATTTATTCTCTTTCTTAACGCCCTTCTCTGAGATGTACGAGGTCAGAGGTTATATATCGATAGAAATCAGTTGCATAGCGTGAATTGCCTGTGTGGCACGCCTAAGTGGCAGATGATCAAAGCTTCTAGTTAAAAGCTAAGTCCTGTGGTTGATGATCAAAGCACCGCCGGTGTGGCATAGCTTTGTGTATAGCGTGAATTCGCGAGCCTCACACCCCGGTATGAGCCAGAAACGGGAGAGGACCTCATGGAGGACATGCATTTCTTTCTAGCTAGAGGTGGTGTCAGTGCTTAAACTGGCTGACATACATATTATTTTCACCCGTGTGGTTGTTGCTGTTGCGAGGCGCCTCGGTTATATCGGTCGATTCGGGAGCGATGGCGTTATTCGTTGGCTCATTCATGCCCCAAAGGGCAGGGAAACGCAGTGTTCATGCATTTTTAATCCATATCTGCGGACCGAACCTGACTATCCAAGGGTTTGACTGAGTACTAGCCCTGAGACACAGGCTAGACAGTCTCGAATTCGGTAAGGACTATCTTTTGCCTTGGTTCATGACGGAAGTCCAATTTCCAAATACATGACTTTGCGGTTTTGATTGTATACCTATATATGGCGACATAGTGGTACGGGGCATTAATGCCGTATATGATTGATACTTATGATTGGAAGTTGTTTTTGAAACATATAAACAGTAGTAATAATAACAAATACTTTTGTTTTATTCGTATCAAGCATATTTTGGCCATTATAAGGTAAAAACTCTATCCTCCGTTTTGCGTTGCATTGTGTGATGGGAACTGAGTCTTACAATGGCTTCATTTTTTTAAAAAGCATGCGATGTTTAAAAAGATTTACTTGTTGTAAAGCACTGGCCATCCAATGGAGTGAACCCATTCCACGAAAGGGGTGTGGTCCTGTGATTAGCCATATTATAAAATGTGTTAAGAAGATTTCTCATACCAGTCCCATGACTAACTCGTAGTTTGTTTCACTTGCAAACTCGGATGCCCCTCTTTCTACACGGGAAGCCTTGTATTTAGGTTTTAGCAGACTCTTTCTGGATAGCTGGAGCTGAAGATGGATTCTACCATTTATCTTTTTTATGTTGTTCAACTCCCGTTGTACATATTATGTTTGTTTTCCGCTGTAGATATTTATGTATAGCTGAATTGTATTTTGTACTAAGTATGATCCTATATACTGTGTAACTATGGTGATTATGTTTATCCATTGTATTCTATTGTACATTATCTGGTGTATTTATATATTTCTATTCTTTAGTTTCTGTTTATGTGTTATATTCCAAAGATTACCCTTGCTACCGTCGTACGGGGTTTTGGATCGTCACAACGTGGTAACAAAGCTTTGGTTAAGCTTAGTACTGGAATACAACATATTAACGAGATCGTCAGAAATAAAACCAGTAGTGTTCTAGGACAAATAACTCATTACAGATAGGATCAGTAATATCCTAGTATGAGTACACCAGAATGAAATACGCCCGATAGACACATTTACATTCAAGTATATGTCTCTATACTTTCAAATATCTTTTCTGTTTACCTGACACTTGATCTGCTATTTGCAGAAGTACTAGAAAATGAGTGTCAGAAACAGAAGAAGGAATATGGAACCAGATATTAAGGCTCTATTAATTAAGTATCGAAATATGGGTGGAATACCGTTCTTGGGCAAAGAATCTATTATTAAAACACAAGCTTGGATTCGTTCTGCTGAGAAAATCTCTGATGGTTTAAAGCTGAGAGATGACCAAAAAAGATTACTATCATCTTGAGCACTCAAAGACGGAGCCTTGTTCTTGTGGGATTCGATTATTAAGGATAATCCAGAAGGTGATGTCACCTGGGATAGATTCAAAGAGTTTTTCAGTGAAAGATTTATTCCTCCAGAAGCAACTAAGCGGTTATGTGATGAATTCTCTTATCTGATACAAGGAGATATGACCATTCTATAATATCATAAGAAATTCAACGAACTTTCTCATTTTTCCCTGCATCTAATTCAAGATCCAAAGAGGAAGAATCTGAGGTTTATTTATGGTCTTCGAAGAAGATACCAGAATAGTGTAATGGGTCATGTGAAGCTTCCTTTTTCTAAAATGATATACATGGCTTACCAGTTTGAGGATCTCGACAAGAAAGGTATGTTGCGCTACGAAGAGGAAGTCTGTTCCAGTAATAAAGGGGAGTTTGAAACTGATAATCCTGAGGCCAGTACGATGTCTGAGGTCAGTAAGAAGCCTAAAGTCAATCGCAAAAGGGCCAGATCTGGGAAAGAACCAGTAGCGACTGCCGCCTGCTCTAACTGCAAGAAACAAGGGAATTTGACCAGGAATTACAAACCTGCAAAGAAGAAAAAGAAATCTCATGGTGAAAGGAAATGCCATAAGTGCCACCAAGCAAGTCATATTGCAAGGGAGTGCCAACTCTCAAAGAAATCTGAAGCAGTACATGTAAATGAAGTGGCAGAAGTGCTTGCATCTTCATCTGGTCGGGAAAGGTCTGATGTTTTGGAGGGTACGCTTACTGTCAAAAGCATTCTAGTTAAAGTACTGTTTTATACAGGCGCGTCACGAAGCTTTATTGCAAAGAATGCAGTTAAGAAGTTAGATTTGAAATTGAAAAAGCTCAAAGAACCCATCACTATCCATAATCGGGTTGGGGGTTCTCTCGATCTTAGCTGGATTTGTAGGGTGCCTGTCTCTTTTTCCAGATATCGGTTTCCTACCATCTCGATCATCATGAATTTTACCGAATTCGATCTTATTTTGAGATTGGATTGGTTAACCAAATATGAAGCAGAGGTTAAATGTGCCGAGAGAGTGGTTAGGGCAAGGATTAAACCAGGGGATTATATCACCATACCATGCGAAGGTCCGAATTCAAATAGAAAAGACTTTTGGTCAGCTCTTGATGTTTCTCCTGGTCAAATAGAAAATATCTCTGTAGTCACAGAGAATATATCGGACCTCATAAAGGATATTCCTGTCATCAAGAATTATGCAGATGTGTTCGAAGAAGTTGTCAGCTTACCTCCGAAGAGAGAAATTGATTTCAAGATCGCTTTAATTCCAAGTGCAAGGCCATTAGTGCACGCTATTCGGAGAATGACTCTGAAGGAGAAAAAAGAATTAGATAATCAAACTCAACAGCTTGTATGGAAGGGTCTCATCAGGCCTAGTTTCTCTGATTGGGGAGAAACAGTGGTGTTTGTCCCAAAGTCAGATGGTACTCTTCGACTATGTGTGGATTATCGTGACTTGAACAAACAGACATTGAAGAACAAATATCCATTGCCGCGGATTGATGATTTGCTGGATCAATTGAACGGTGCAAAAGTATTCTCAAGGGTGGACCTAGCTACAGGCTTCCATCAGCTTCGTATTGCCGAAGAGTGTGTTCCTATGACAACATTCTGAGGTCCTGATTTATTCTATGAGTGGTTAGCAATGTCGTTTGGCTTATGTAACGCTCCTGCCTATTTTGTGGATTTGATGAATCGAGTATTCCGCGATGTCTTGAACAAATTTGTTCTGGTTTTCATTGATGACATATTGATCTTCTCTAAGTCAGAGAGCGAGCACGCGAAACATTTGGAACAAGTGTTAGAAATTCAAGAATGTTTTAAAGGCCAAACTGTCCAAATGTATATTCTGGCAAGATGAAGTAAAGTTTCTTGGCCACGTTGTATCAAAAGAGGGAATTGTTGTGGATCCAGGTAAGATCACCGCTATTCAAAATTGGAAGCAGCCTAGTACTCCCACAGAGGTTCGAAGTTTTCTTGGATTGGCTAGTTATTATCGAAAGTTTGTCAAGATTTTTGGAAGATATCTAGTTCCTTAACAAAGCTTACCAAGAAGCACGCGAAATTCAAGTGGACCCCGTATGTGAGGAGGCTTTTCAGAAGCTAAAATTAAGATTAACAACTTCTCCAATGTTAACGATAATCGATGGAAATCAAGACTTGAAATTCTGGACAGATGCATCTAGTGAAGGCCTTGGTGCAGTATTAATGCAAAGAGGTCAAGTGGTTGCTTATGCTAGCCGTCAGCTGAAGCCGCATGAGAAAGATTATGTTACTCATGATCTTGAGTTGTTAGCCATTGTATTTGCTTTGAAAATATGGAGGCACTATCTTTTGGGTGAGAAATTCGAACTGTTTACAGATCATCAGTCGCTAAAGTATCTGTTCACCCAGAAAGACTTGAATCTGAGGCAGCAACGTTGGCTAGAATTTCTCGCAGCATACGATTTTGAGATTTTGTACACTCCAGGGAAAGCCAATGTTGTGGCCGATGCGCTAAGTAGAAAGAATGTAATGATCGCCAACTTCATTGTTACGACTTCTTTGATTGACAAAATATATATTGTTCAAAAGGATGATAATTTTATTAAGGATATGATCAGAAGGATTCAGAAAGGCAAACCCTCGTGCTTTCAAATAGATAACGATGGGATCCTGAGATTGAGAGGAAGGATTTGTTTTCCCGACATCCCCGAGCTAAAAAGGGAAGTGTTAGACGAATGTCACAAGTACAAGCTGAGTATCCATCCAGGTGTGACCAAAATGTATAACAATCTCAAGCGAACATTCTGGTGGAAGGCTATGAAAAGGGACGTTTCAATATATGTCAGCAGGTGCTCTACTTGCCAACTTGTCAAAAGCGACCAACAGAAACTTGCCGGATTGTTGCAACCACTGGACATTCCAGGTTGGAAGTGAGAACATATTTCCATGGACTTCATAGATGGTTTGCCCAGAACCAGGAAAGGAAATGACAGTATTTGGGTGATCGTAGAATGCTTCACGAAGACCGCCCATTTTATACCTGTCAGATCCAATAGAACTGCTCAGAGTCTGGCGTAGATATATTACAAGGAAATTGTTAAGCTACATGGAGTGCCGATCAGTATAGTCAGTGATAGAGATCCAATATTTACTAGCAAATTCTGGGAGGCATTTCAAGTAGAACTAGAGACAAAGCTGAATCTAAGCACCGCCTATCATCCTCAGACAGATGGTCCGACTGAGAGGGTGAATCGTATACTAAAAGATTTATTGCGGGCTTGTGTTCTTGATTTTGGTGGATCATGGGAATACCATTTGCATTTGGCTGAGTTTTCCTACAACAACAGCTACCAAGCGAGCCTGACAATGTCACCATTCGAAGCATTATATGGTAGGCCATGCCGATCTCCTGCTTGTTGGGTTGAACCTGGTAATAGCCTTGTATTGGGACCTGATATGATCCGTGAAGCTGCAGACAAAGTTGATTTCGTTAAGAAACGATTGCTAGCCGCTCAAAGCCGACAGAAGAGCTATGCAGACTCGAGGAGGAGAGATTTGGCTTTTTCTGTTGGTGATTATGTGTATCTAAGGGTCTCTCCGATGAGATGAGTGATTCGATTTAGCAAAACTGGGAAGTTGGCGCACAGATTTATTGGTCCATTCCCTATTCTTGAATGGGTTGGAACTCTCGCTTATAAAGTTCAATTATGTAGTGACCCGGGGAAATTCGACACTTGAATTTTGACACAAACCAATCTTTTGCCCAAAACTCAAGTACCGAAAACCCAGAAAGCTAATAGAAAGAAGTTAGAGGTGAGAAAGTAAAAAAAGTTAGAATAGAAGAATGAGAAGAAGAACCAACACAACACAGAGCCTCACATCGCAGTGGAACAAAATATAATATATAAATTACTTTATTAAGAGCTTGAAATAATACTTACAACATCGGAGTACATCAATGCAACCTGGACAGTTATAATAATTTGTCCTCATATACATCACACAACGGAATAATACTAGATGATATCATACGTCTGAACACCTTCAGCTTGTCACTGGATTCCACAACATTCGATAACATGAACTTGTACACCCCGGTCTAACCCGAGCATTTACAAAATACCAGGTCAGTCTGGTGAACCAGAGTGAGAAAACTCGCACAGTATTAAGGGTATCACACAACTTGATTTTAAAGTTAAAATCCTTTTGAAAGAAAAGGATAATCGTAAGACCAAATCCACACATAAATACAGACGGTTTTTACTTTACGATAACCCAAAACAGTTTTGAAATCAATATCTTTTCTGATATTATAATAGTGTCTAAATACAAGTAAATATCAATCTAGTGGAACGCTTGCATCTCACGCTCCACATACATAGCATACAATCAAAACCGTGGGCACTTGTTGGAGATTGGATTCCGACTATGACAAGTTATGGGACCACTTGCCGATAGTGTATCTCTAGAGGCGAATATACTGGGTTCAACAAGAACTTCTTGCAACCCGGCCCACACATGACCGACCACTCATTTCGCTTGAGTGTACCGATTGTATATCACCAACGGTTGGACTCAAACCACCGTTTCCCGAATGGGCAGAATCGATAGAGTAAGAACAAAAGGAATTTCTCTAGATAGGTGATTATACGCCCTAATGGTAGTGACCCACATAGCCATGCTGCCTGCCCGATTCATGTCATTTCCCGGTTGATGAGGCTTGAGGTTATAATCGACTTTTGACACATCTGGCTATTGTTCACATCGTTCATACATGTCATCCATGAACAGGATGAACCGAAGGCACCCTCCTACCGCATCCTAGGAATCGCCCTATAGATCGGTAGTGAGTAGTCCTTTCCAACCGTAGATTCCAATCACGACAGAATCATTGTTGAAATATCTCTGGGGATCATCCAGAGAAATTCATCAATAGTTCCTCTGCTCATGAAGATTTACGGTCTTCATTGCTCTATCTCGATCAGCATCGAATATCTTCTTCGTTTACGTTTCTGTTGGTTGGAATGGTTTTCAAATATAAATTCGATCCCGGTCTTTCCATACCAACAACACGTTAGGTCAAACTTTGACAGTCGGTTATTTATCTATCAAAATAAACAAACATATACACAAAATGAATTCATTGTTTTATATATATAGCATCACTTGGCCTCTAAATAATATATCAGTTTTAATATATAATATTCTCAAATCATTTCCTTTATATACTTGGAAAAATATCTTAAAATCATATCTTAACTATTGTTGAAACATCTGCTACATATTATCTATCATCTGGAAAATCGATTGGACTTATCATCTTGAACCATCGTTACAATATCTCTCTTGGTTTCGTTATTTTAATAACAAAATCGTCACTTCCCCTTTTTGAATAAACTCCATCCAAACCTTGTCTTCTTATTTCCAAAATATCGTCATATTTTCACAAACCTCTTTTATTTCTTTATCATGAAAATACCATTTCAGATTTCAAGCTCACTTTTATTTCTTTTCACTTTCGAGTCCTTATATATATATATATACCCAAACTCTTCAAATAACGCCACACTATTATTTCTCAAAAATAAATTACCTAACATCTTTACCATTACAACTAATACCATCCTCCGATAATCCTGAAGTCGTTCAAGTTGGGGCATTGGATTACCTCTCAGACCTTGATCAACAATGTTCTTATCTTAAGATGATATAAGTTGTCATACCAAAAATTGATATTTATTCCCGCTATCAACAAAATCCCATTTTGATTCTATCTTGATGAAACATCGTCTTTTATTAAAATCACAGATCTATGTTTCATCTTTATAACTTCACTCGTTTAACTATTCTAATTGAAACTTGGGTTTTCGTTTGGTTTCTATTTCATATCCCGACTTATTTATATATTCAATAAAACTTGGGTTTAAAATTCTATTCAATTTCGACAAAATCCCATTGTATAGAATTTCGAATAAGAGTTCACTTTAAAAGTACAATTTAAAATTAACTTAAAATATCATTAATATAATTTGCTTTTAAAATACCACTTAATTATAAATAGGCCCTATCATTTACACACCTCCATTATTCCCTTTAAACCCATTTCCACTTTGATAATTATTAAATAAATAATAATCAAATATCATCATTTTTAAGAAAATATTTACTTAACCATAAATTTATAAATCCATTTCAGTTAACACAGTTGACTTAGTTTACTCTAAACATGATTAACTTCATTAATCAAATCTCAGTTCGTCTTTCTATTTCAATTAATTTCAAATTAAATTACTTTAAATAATTCCATTTGATTATTCATAAATAATAATCAAATCGATATAATCTCATTTAAAATTGTTACTTAAAACAATTTATCTTAGTTATAAATAAATTTCGTATCTTCATTTATATCGACTCGTCTGATGGCAAATCAAATCTTTATAAAACAGTTTATCTTTTGGCCATCTGCTATACAATCTTTAACCAATACTGCACATTGGTTAATAACCAAACAAATGTTGAATTTCGGTTTAAAAATCAATAACCAATTCAATAATCCAATCATATGGGTTCAACGGTTCATATAATGATCATATGAAGATAAACAGTAAACTTGACTGATAACAGTTAACTAATAACACCCATTCAAACATCCAATTCACTTCAATACGTTTATATATTATAAACGTAACCAACAAGGTGAGTTACCTTGCTTGGAAATCATCATTAAAAATAACGATGTCGTTTTACTTAAATTAAACAGCATTTAATTTAAATAATCAGTATAACAATATCTAACAACCATCCAAACAATCATCAAATCAACCAATATTCAGCAAACATAGCAAATAAATATTAAACCCAGCTTATAATAAATATAAGTGGGGAACTGAGTGAGTTTAACTCACCTTGGTTACTGTCTATCGTTAAAACGTGCTTTTTATCAAACGGTTGTTTAATTTAATTAAAAATCTTGATTGCTTCCAGTCTTGACCAGACCAGCTCCATCTCGTAGTCTTTTCCGATACGATCATAACGCTTATTGATTTGTTCACTTCTGTTAATATACGAATGAATTGTAAACAATATAAGTTAACGGTCTATATATGTATATATAATTTAAACCTTAATTAATAACCATTTAACATTAAATTTTTGCTTTAGTAATATAATCAACCACGCTTAATATATGTATTTCTTAGGCACCTTAAATTCATCATTAGGCAAGAATAAAGAAACCTGGTCTAGTGTACACCTTTGTTATCTAACGTTAGTTCATATATATAATGAATCTGTTCATGTATATTACCTTCCTCCAAAGCCTTATACCCATGCAAGCTGTGTTCACCCAAACCGCCTGTCCACCCCTTCGTTTGCCGCTATAACGTTCCCCTTCTATTAGCATTCTATTTCCTCTTGTTTTCTTTATGTTATTTTATTTTTAAGGCAACACCGTTACGTTAGATATGCTATCATTCATTCTGGCAACAAACCACCCGAGTATCATCCTCCTAAAACTCATGCACTGTCATGCATGCGCCTTACATGTATTCCCTTCCTCACTTGTTTATTATCCACGTCCCTGTTTATATCGGTTGCCACTCCCCTCCTTTTTCCCTTCCTCCTCCTCATGAACAGTTCTTGTCTTTTTTTTTTCAACTGATGCGTTTTGACAGCAAACGCCACCCATTGTCCTTCATCAAAACCCAAAAACAACACCACCTCCCCGACTACCAGCTCCACACCATCGTCTGCTCTCATCAGTAAAAAGAAAACCGACCCATTCGTGTCAACATTGCCTCAAACACCATTGTCCTTGACCTCGGACCACTGCCTATATTTTTCCGCGACCAACATGATCTTCGAACCCATTAAAACTTCCCTCAACCTGAATCTAACGTCCAGTGGAGTGCAGAGGAATTTGTTTTAAGGTTTTAAGTGGAGAATTTATGTTGGAAATAAATTTTGAAGTTTTCGTTTCCATTTGCTGCATAGAAGAAGGATGGATGGAATCCACATTATTTATAGAATAAGTAAACTTGGCAGCAACGTAAACTTGGACATCACGACATTGGTTTCGAGAGCACGCCATTTTCGATGGGCAGTAGCCAGATGTGATGTTCATTCTTTTCCATTAGCTGTTATTGATTTAAAATTTCCAGGTCATAACAGGTCTCTGCGTTTTGTAGGTTACCGTGTATTTAGATTTGATCTGATGGTATCAGTGAATTTTCATTTCTTTTGAGTTGAAACGTAAATGACTGCAAGGCATGTGCAAGCTTCAATTGGTCTGCGTGTATGAAATCTTTCTTTCATTTGTTGGAACAAGTGATAGAGAGGGCAGGAGCTGTATTGGGTACGAAATTAAGGTGGCATTAGCTGTAGTCGTCCTTTATTAAGTTAGAGATGGAACCTATCAGTAGCTTCGGAAAGAAAAAGAAGCAGGCTAACTGACGTAGGCAGAAGCAAGCTACATTTTAGGTTCTGTGTTCTGATTTTGATGTAATAAAAATGTCAGTTTTCATTGGTTAAGGCATACGCTGTTGGTCAGACTTTAGCCTAGGATTAAGTAGTTTCTTTGTTTCACTATGCCTCATATAGTCAAATGACTTTATACATACTGACAAGTATGCAGAACCAACGAATGGTATACTTGCGTTTTCTTTTCATATACTGTTCGGCTGCTGTAATATCTTCATTTCTCGGATTGCATCGATGGCGAAAAGTCATGAGCAGAAGTAGGTCGGCTCTTAGCTGCGCTGATTTTACAGTTTCATTTGTCTGAAAAGAAGGAATGGCTGAAAAATCGAAGCTGCAATGAAATGTCATTGATGAAAGTTTGAAAAGAAAAGAGATATTACTTTGTCGGTGGTAATGTTATCAAAGGCTGTGTTTTTGATACATCCTTTTATTTGATGAGGACATTGTGACATAGGTTAGGTCGTGGACCGAAGAAATGTTGTGCATTAGCCCGAGAGAGGTTGTACGCTTTTCTTGTATATTATTTCTGGTTTCAAATTTTAGTGTACCGCATTGTATAAGATTTTGTTTTTATCCAGACTGCTACGGACAGAAATAAGAATACGGTCGTGTCGAGCGATGTGCCACGATCCCAAAAATGTAATAATATCGGTAGGTTAACACATATTGTGAAACCCCAAAATATTGATATAGGGTGCAAAATACTCCAAATAAAAAGTTGCTTATTCTTTGAATTGAAAATTTCAGTAAAATTCTAAATATTAAATTATGACTATGCCTCAAAGGTCTTGTCCGAATTCGAAACCAATATTTAATTGTAATTAAATAATCGTTATGCTTTATAAACAATTTCATAGCGACTATTCTAAATTTTGATTTGGACATAACTTATACTATAAAAGCTGGAATTATGATTTTTAACTTCCACTAGAAAAATATCGTTAAACGGATTTGAATGTTTCTTGTTTCACAGAAATCCAATTCAAAACGGATTCTATATAATCAATTGAAGTTCAAATCGTATATTTCGAACTACCACGTCGTTTTGAGCTCGTTTTAATATAAATATAAACATTAAATCGCCATTTAATAACGAATTTAATATTAAAATACATTAATATTCTAAATATAATATTTGAAACCTGTTTAAATATTCGAATTCAAATAGCCGAAAAATCCTGGTCGTTACATTCTTCCCCCTTAAAATAATTTCGTCCCCGAAATTGTTAAGTAAAGAAGAATGCTTCAAACCCAATTTATTATCAAAATAATTAATATTAAAATATTATCGAAAATATCCATGTTTTAAAAATTAACGAAAAATTCGCCACCACTCCCTCTATACTGTTCGATCCCACAACTACAACTTGTCACTCCGGCCTCACAGGTCGATCAAGAGAAAACAAATCCAAGTGGCTACCCAACTAAGGGTTATAAAATCAATCACCCAAATCAATATAGTTAAGGTTTACTTTTTTGTTGGTCAACCCATACTCTGGTCATGAGGCAAATCAACTAACAGCTCTTTCTCTTCCAACCTGCACTTATCTTACTTTCCAATGCTAATAACAAATACATGTTAAATCATCGAGTTTTATTTCGTATTTGATTTGCTTCGGATTATACTTAAATTTATTCTCTAGTTTTCAATTCATTCAACCGTGGATGAATTTCAGATTAACCCAATACAGTAAACAAACAAGCAATAATCAATACAAGAAAATCATCCATATTTAACTTAAGTTAAAATTTTGATTTATCTTATTTCTTTTTAAAAAAAAAATTCTTATTTATAATTTTTACTAGTTATATTGACCCTTTTACAATTCAAAATCAAGATTTAATTCCCATTCTGGTTTAATTAAACCATTCAAATCCAATTTGAATTAAATTCAAATTAATCATCAAACTAATATCTCAATAATTGAGAAAAATTATTTCTTTTCATATACGAAAATATTTTTAGGTAAAATTATTCGATTTACCCTCTTTGCAAAACCATATTGTATCAATTTGTCAGTTCAACATGAACTGATCAAATGACACAATACAAAATCATTTGTATATATTTACAAATACGTTCTCTCATATATACACACTCAACTCGATCTAGGGTGTTACCAACCCCATCTCAATCGAATTTCGCCACAGAGCCAAGGTTATTCCTAAACCATTGCTCTGATACCAACTGTAGCGACCCAGGGAAATTCGACACTTGAATCTTGACACTAACCCATCTCTTGCCCAAAACTCAAGTACGGAAACACAGAAAGCTAATAGAAAGAAGTTAGAGGGTGAGGTATGAAAGAAAAAAAGTTAGAATAGAAGAATAAGAAGAAGAACCAACACAACACAGAGCCTAACATCGCAGTAGAACAAAATATAATATATAAATAACTTTATTAAGAGCTTGAAATAATACTTACAACATCAGAGTACATCAATGCAACCTGGACAGTTATAATAATCTGTCCTCATATACATCACACAACGGAATAATACTAGATGATATCATACGTCTGAACACCTTCAGCTTGTCACTGGATTCCACAACATCCGATAACCTGAATCTGTACACCTCGGTCTAACCCGAGCATTTACAAAACACCGGGTCAGTCTGGTGAACCAGAGTGAGAAAAACTCGCACAGTATCAAGGGTATCACACAACTCGATTTTAAAGTTAAAATCCTT
The DNA here is from genome assembly GCA_030737875.1 of Allium sativum. NCBI lineage: Eukaryota > Viridiplantae > Streptophyta > Magnoliopsida > Asparagales > Amaryllidaceae > Allium > Allium sativum. The sequence goes on from CM060920.1 coordinate 696,128,163, forward strand.
TCGAAAGAAAAGGATATATCGTAAGACCAAATCCACACATAAATACGGACGGTTTTTACCTTATGATAACCCAAAACAGTTTTGAAATCAATATCTTTTCTGATATTATAATAGTGTCTAAATAGAAATAAATATCAATCTAGTGGAATGCTTGCATCTCACGCTCCACATACATAGCATACAATCAAAACCTTGGGCACTTATTGGAGGTTGGATTCCGACTATGACAAGGTATGAGACCACCTGCTGATAGTGTATCTCTAGAGGCGAATACACTGGGTTCAACAAGAACTTCTTGCTACCCGGCCCACACATGACCGACCACTTATTTCGCTTGAGTGTATCGAATGTATATCACCAACGGTTGGACTCAAACCACCGTTTACGGAATGGGCAAAATTGATAGAGTAAGAACAAAAGGAATTTCTCTAGATAGATGATTATGCACCCTAATGGGAGCGACCCACATAGCCATGCCGCCTGCCCGATTCGTGTCATTTCCCGGTTGATGAGGCTTGAGGTTATAATCGACTTTTGACACATCTGGCCATTGTTCACATCGTTCATACATGCCATTAAGGAATAGGATGAACCGAAGGCACCCTCCTACTACATCCTAGGAATCACCCTATAGATCAGTAGCGAGTAGTCCTTGCCAACCGTAGATTCCAATCACGATAGAATCATTGTCGGTCGGAATGGTTTTCGAATATAAATTCGATCCCGGTCTTTCCATACCAACAACGCGTTAGGTCAAACTTTGATAGTCGGTTATTTAACTATCAAAATAAACAAACATATACACAAAATGAATTCATTGGTTTATGTATACATCATCACTTGGCCTTTAAATAATATATCAGTTTTAATATATAATATTCTCAAATCATTTCCTTTATATACTTGGAAAAATATCTTAAAATCATATCTTAACTATCGTTCAAACATCTGCTACATATTATTTATCATTTGGAAAATCGATTGGACTTATCATCGTGAACCATCGTTACAATATCTCTCTTGGTTTTGTTATTTTAATACCAAAATCATCACTTCCCCTTTTTGAATAAACTCCATCCAAACCTTGTCTTCATATTTCCAAAATATCGTCATATTTTCGCAAACCTCTTTTATTTGTTTATTATGAAAATACCATTTCAAATTTCAAGCCCCTTTTTATTTCTTTTCACTTTGGAATCCTTATATATATATACCCAAACTCTTCAAATAACGCCACACTATTATTTCTCAAAAATAAATTACCTAGCATCTTTTCCATCACAACTAATACCATCCTCCGATAGTCCCGAAGTCGTTCAAGTTGGGGTATTGGATTACCTCTCAGACCTTGATCAACAACGTTCTTATCTTAAGATGATATCAGTTGTCATACCAAAATTTGATATTTATTCCCACTATCAACAAAATCCCATTTTGATTCTATCTTGACGAAACATCATCTTTTATTAAAATCACGGATCTACGTTTCATCTTTATAACTTCACTCGTTTAACTATTCTAATTCAAACTTGGGTTTTCGTTTGGTTTCTATTTCATATCCCGACTTATTTATATATTCAATAATACTTGGGTTTTAAGCTCCATTCAATTTCGACAAAATCCAATTGTATAGAATTTCAAATAAGAGTTCACTTTAAAAGTACAATTTAAACTTAACTTAAAATATCATTAATATAATTTTCTTTTAAAATACCACTTAATTATAAATAGGCCCTATCATTTACACACCTCCATTATTCCCTTTAAAACCATTTCCACTTTGATAATTATTAAATAAATAATAATCAAATATCAACATTTTTAAGAAAATATTTACTTAACCATAAATTTATAAATCCATTTCAGTTAACACAGTTGACTTAGTTTACTCTAAACATGATTAACTTCATTAATCAAATCTCAGTTCGTCTTTCTATTTCAATTAATTTCAAATTAAATTACTTTAAATACTTCCATTTGATTATTCATAAATAATAATCAAATCGATATAATCTCATTTTTAATTGTTACTTAAAACAATTTATCTTATTTATAAATAAATTTCGTATCTTCATTTATATCGACTCATCTGATGGCAAATCAAATCTTTATAAAACAGTTTATCTTTTGGCCATCCGCTATACAATCTTTAACCAATACTACACATTGGTTAATAACCAAACAAATGTTGAATTTGGGTTTAAAAATTAATAACCAATTCAATAATCCAATCATATGGGTTCAACGGTTCATATAATGATCTTATGAAGATAAACAGTAAACTTGACTAATAACAGTCAACTAATAACACCCATTCAAACGTCCAATTCACTTCAATACGTTTATATATTATCAACAAGGTGAGTTACCTTGCTTGGAAATCATTATTAAAAATAATGATGTCGTTTTACTTAAATTAAACAACGTTTAATTTAAATAATCGGTATAACAATATCTAACAACCATCCAAACAATCATCAAATCAACCAATATTCAGCAAACATAGCAAATAAATATTAAACCCGGCTTATAATAAATATAAGTGGGGAACTGAGTGAGTTTAACTCACCTTGGTTACCGTTTGCCGTTAAAACGCTGCTTTTTAATCAAACTGGCGTTTAATTTAATTAAAAATCTTGATTGCTTCCAGTATTGACCAGACCAGCTCCATCTCGTAGTCTTTTCCGATACGATCATAACGCTCATTGATTTGTTCACTTCTGTTAATATACGAATGAATTGTAAACAATATAAGTTAACGGTCTATATATGTATATATAATTTAAACCTTAATTAATAACCATTTAACATTAAATTTTTGTGTCAGTAATATAATCAACCATATTTAATATATATATTACTTAGGCACCTTAAATTCATCATTAGGCAAGAATAAAGAAACCTGGTCTAGTGTACACCTTAGTTATCTAACGTTAGTTCATATATATAATGAATTTATTTATGTATATTACCTTCCTCCAAAGCCTTATACCCATGCACGCTGTGTTCACCCAACCGCCTATCCACCCATTCGTTTGCCGCTATAACGTTCTCCTTCTATTGGCGTTCTATTCCCTCCAGTTTTCTTCATGTTATTTTATTTTGAAGGCAACACCATTACGTTAGATACGCTATCATTCATTCTGGCAACAAACCACCCGAGTACCATCCTTCTGAAACTCATGCACTATCATGCATGCGCCTTACATTTATTACCTTCCTCACTTGTTTATTATCCACGTCCCTGTTTATATCGGTTGCTACTCCCCTCCTTTTTCCCTTCCTCCTCCTCGCGAACATTTCTGATCTTCTTCTTGTTTTTTTTTCAACTACTGCGTTTTGACAGCAAACACCACCCAACGTCCTTCATCAAAACCCGAAAACAACACCACCTCCCCGACTACCGGCTCCGCACCATTGTCTGCTCTCATCAGTAAAAAGAAAACTGACCCATTCGAGTCAACATCGCCTCAAACGCCACTGTCCTTGACCCCGGACCACTGCCTATATTTTTCCGCGACCGACATTATCGTCGAACCCATTAAAACTTCCCTCAACCTGAAGCTAACGTCCAATGGAGTGCAGAGGAATTTGTTTTAAGGTTTTAAGTGGAGAATTTATGTTGGAAATAAATTTTGAAGTTTTCGTTTCCATTTGCTGCATAGAAGAAGGATGGACGGAATCCATAGTATTTATAGAATAAGTAAACTTGGCAGCAACGTAAACTTGGACATCACGACATTGGTTTGGAGAGCACGCCATTTTCGATGGGAAGTAGGTAGCTGTGATGTTCATTCTTTTCCATTAGCTGTTATTGATTTAAAATTTCCAGGTCATAACAGGTCTCTGCATTTTGTAGGTAACCGTGTATTTAGATTTGTTTCGATGGTATCAGTGAATTTTCACTTCTTTTGAGTTGAAGCATAAATGACTGCAAGGCATGTGCAAGCTTCAATTGGTCTGCGTGTATGAAATCTTTCTTTCATTTGATGGAACAAGTGATAGAGAGGGTAGGAGCTATACTGGGTACGAAAGTAAGGTGGCATTAGCTGTAGTCGTCCTTCATTAAGTTAGAGATGGAACCTATCAGCAGCTTCAGAAAGAAAAAGAAGCAGGCTAACAGACGTAGGCAGAAGCAAGCTACATTTTAGGTTCTGTGTTTTGATTTTGATATGATAAAAATGTCAGTTTCCATTCGCTCAGGCATATGCTGTTGGTCAGGCTTTAGCCTAGGGCTAAGCAGTTTCTTTGTTTCACTATGCCTCATATAGTCATATGACTTTATACATACTGACAAGTATGCAAAACCAACGAATGGTATACTTGCGTTTTCTTTTCATATACTGTTCGGCTGCTGTAATATCTTCATTTCTCGGATTTCTTCGATGGTGAAAAGTCATGAGCAGAAGTAAGTCGGCTCTCAACTGCGCTGATTTTTCAGTTTCATTTATCTGAAAAGAAGGAATGGCTGAAAAATCGAAGCTGCAATGAAATGTCGTTGATGAAAGTTTGAAAAGAAAATAGATATTACTTTGTCAATGGTAATGTTATCAAAGGCTGTGTTTTTGATACATCCTTTTATTCGATGAGGACATTATGACATAGGTTAGGTCGTAGACCGAAGAAATGTTTTGCATTAGCCCGAGATAGGGTGTACGCTTTTCTTGTATATTATTTCTGGTTTTAAATTTTAGTGTACCGCATTTTATAAGATTTTTTTTTACATGGACTGCTACGGACAGAAATAAGAATACGGTCGTGTCGAGCGATGTGCCACGATCCCAAAAATGTAATAATATCGATAGGTTAACTCATATTGTGAAACCCCAAAATATTGATATAGGGTGCAAAATACTCCAAATAAAAAGTTTCTTATTCTTCGAATTAAAATTTTTAGTAAAATTCTAAATATTAAATTATGACTATGCCTCAAAGGTCTTGTCCGAATTCGAAACCAATATTTAATTATAATTAAATAATCGTTATGCTTTATAAACGATTTCATAGCAACTATTCTAAATTTTGATTTGGACATAACTTATACTATAAAAGCTGGAATTCTGATTTTTCACTTCCACTAGAAAAATATCATTAAACGAATTTGAATGTTTCTTGTTTCACAGAATCCAATTTAAAACGGATTCTATATAATCAATTGAAGTTGAAATCATAAATTTCGAACTAACGCGTCTTTTTGAGCTCGTTTTAATATAAATATAAATATAAACGTTAAATCGCCGTTTAATAACGAATTTAATATTAAAATACATTAATATTTTAAAAATAATATTTAAAACCAGTTTAAATATTCGAATTCAAATAGCCGAAAAATCCGGGTCGTTACAAATTACCTGATTGGTTGCCTGGAGTGCATAATGTATTTCACGTTTCACAACTTTGAAAGCATGTTCATGATCCAGACTTGGTTGTGGAAGAAGCCGCACAACAGGATATAGAAATTACTCCAGAATTGGCTGTGAGAAGAGAGCCGCTAAAGATTATTGGCAAAGAAACCAAAGAACTAAGGAACAAGAAGGTTCACTTAGTCAATGTGCAATGGAGTGAAGATCTGCGAGATTGTACTTGGGAAACCGAGGAAAGCATTAAGAAAGCCTATCCTAAGTGCAGGGTGGATATCTCTGATTGACTCTGGTGCAAGGTACATTTACCATATTTTGAAATTTCCACTATGTTCTCTACTTTGTTGTTATTATCTTTTCATGGATGTAAACTTTTAATTCTATAGTCTGATTATTTTAAAAGAGTATATGAATCAATTAGTATACTTTTGAAAGGTTAAAAACAAATTGATTGTTGTTTGTGTGGTGTGATGGTGGATTTGATTAATTAAAATGATAGCTAATTCAATCAATGAATGAAGGGTAAATCTATGCATTTAAATCGCGTATTGAACTGATTTAAAAATAGATAGAAATATATACATGTGCATTATATATGTTTGAACATGTAAATGGATTAGCTATTGAGTAAAGAATTTATTTGCGTGCCCGATAAATAGGTAAACCTTAATGAGTTAGATGCGCAATTTTACTATTATATCAACTCATGTGAATGTCATTGGATGCTGAGTGCTGGTTGTTCTATGTGTAATAATAAATGTCGCCATAGGATAGTAACAATTAATTTTGAACTACACTGCATGGCATACTTCTTGAAGATAGGCATACTTCATCATATACCACGTAAGCATTTAGAGCTTGTGGTGACGAGGTTGAAGATTTACCATACGAGCGAGAGGCTTGTATGGCGATGACTATACATTACAGGTTGGACTGATGACTGATATGGACCGTATAAAATGTAACGGTAAATTGCAAGATTAATAAAAACACCACACGGATCTGGAGATGACAATAAACACGTCACTCTGGTCATTAAGGCACAAAAACCATTTATAGGGTGACGAGAATTTATTCTCTGGAGTTATGATCTATACACACTCCCCTGTGAACACCGGAATATATCACTATAAATATGTGCATGCTTATTAGGATTTATTGGGTACCTAATATGGCCCAATAAATTTCAAAACCCCTCCCCGTACAAAGGAGGTTATGGCGAAATTTTTCGAAAATTTAGGGTGTTAGCCAAATTTTTGAAGAATTTGAAAATTCTTAGACACTGAAAAGTTGATGAATGGAAGACAGAATGAAAGTTGGGTTGGTTAATTAAACAACTTTCGACTTCGTTCCTTTTCGAGGACGAAAAGCTTTAAGTGGGAGAGATTGTAACAACCCGGAAAATCTGAGCCAATTTAAATTTTTTAATTTGGCTATTTTGTTGAATTTTAGATATTTAAAATAAATTATTTTAAATAATAATGACAAAAAGTAAGTTTGAATCGATGTTTGAAAATAAATATAATTATCTCTAATTATAAACATGGCTTGAAATGGCGCGGTAGTTTCAAAATTTGAATTCAAACTTTGACTGATTGTACCAGGAGCAAAACAAAACGGATTTTAGTAAAACCAAAAATATTTAAATCTGTTAGTGAATATCTTTCTAAGAATCTGAAAAATCGAATTTTCGTAGCGGGAAGCAAAAGTTATGGCCAAATGAATTTTCAGAAATGTCGCTATAGAGCTTATATAGCCCGTGGAAATGGCCATTTTGCAAACGACCTCAGAATTCGATGAAACCACTTTTGTTGGATCTGGGATGTCAAATTATTCCTAGGTTTCAAATTTCATAATTTTTGAAGTTAGTATGTGAGCATGGCAAAGGAAAATGTGTTTGGTCGATTTCTGTTAAATTGGATCGACCAGAAAAGGGCCATTTTTCAAACGGTCTCAGAATTCGACGAAGCTAGTTTTGTTGGGATCGTATTGTCAAAACATAGCTAGGTTTATTTTCCTGGAATTTTTGGGATCAGTATGTGGCCCCGACAAATGGAAATGTACGTTCAAAACAAATATTGAATGTTTTATATTTTAATTCGAAGGAAAATTCACTTAAACAGTCGAATGGGCGTGCGAAACATATCCCATTATGTTCGGAATGGAGGTGTTTGGCTAGGGACGACAGTCGTTGAGTTCGGATTGGAGTTAGTATGTGAAGAGGGGTATTTTTGAGATTTTAAAAATATATAAATAAATAAAAAATCAGCCAATCACTTTAATTCTCTCTCCCCGATCGTGAATCGCGAACGATGATAGCAGCTCCAATCTTCCCAGCCATTTTCTGATCAATCCACGCCAAATTAGATATAGGTTCGTTGGAGTTATTTGTTGAGCTTGAGGAGAGCTTCAAATCCGTAGTAGCTTCGACCTACCTCGTCTGTGTACGTCGAGATCCGCCTCGCCAAAGTCTGCGACTTTAGACCGCTGCCGCTCGCGCCAGGGACCACCGGAATCTGCCGTGTTTCAGGCGCGAGAGCGCCTCTCCGTCCTCTTCAACATTGTATGGTACGATCATGTTATAGCTTCGTGGATTAATCGAAAAATCTAAACCTAGTTTTGAACGATTCCTGAGAGGTAACGACCTATTTTATTTTAAACCATTCTATAGCACTTTAAAGCGCTACGGTTTATGATTTCACTGTAAAAATCATATCTTTTTCGTTTGTTGACGAAATTCAGTGAAACAAGAGACAGTGGGCTCGTGGGGACGTCTTCTACATTCTAGAAGAGACCGCATATTTTTCTGAGCCTTCTGCTATTTTTGGTGGAGTGGAACCCAATGTGAGATTTCTAAATTATAAACGATATGGAATCAACGATGTATAAATTATATAGTCGAAGTATGAGTTATATAAACATTGTACACCACATGTATAAGCATTGTATAAGTTGTATGTTCGATGTATAAGTTATATATGCGTTGTATAAATTATACGTGAGTTGAAATAAATTGAAGTGAAGGAAATATACTTATATATATATATATATATATTTATATTTATATATATATACGCCCCTCGCCCACAAACCATGGACGATATTTATTGGTTGTGATTGGTCTGAAAATTGGTTGATAGCGAATGGTTGATTAGAATTGTTTGTGGTTGAAATTGATTGGTTGTGGTTGAGAAATACCAGTTTGTGGTTGAGAATTATTTGGTTTAAACCATATAGGATTAGTTTGTGGAAAAAATATATAATAAACATGCCGCCTGCGTGTGAACTAGATGCATGAAATCTCCATTGTCAAAAGCTGCGAGGCTTTAAGGTAGAGCGAAGAGTCGTAGTAGGGATGGTCCCGGTTTTAATTACCCTGCCGTTATGCTGCCGAAATTTTCTGAAATATTTATGTGTTTGATTTATATTCATGTGTTGAATGTTGAAATTAAAGTCATGTGTTGAATGTTGTAATAAAATTCATGTGTTGAATGGAGTTCATGTATTGAATAAATTCTTTGAAAGATTAAAATAACATTTTTACCTTATACATAAACTATATAAAATAATCGTGTTTTGAAATAAATTGTTTTGCAATAAAAATCACATTTTTACCTTATATATCAACTATATAAAATAATCGTGTTTTGAAATAAATTGTTTTGCAATAAAAATCACATTTTTATTATATATATAAACTATATAAAATAATTTTGTTTTGAAATAAATTGTTTTGCAATAAAAATCACATTTTTATTATATATATAAACTATATAAAATAATAGTGTTTTGAAATAAATTGTTTTGCAATAAAAATCACATTTTTATTATATATATAAACTATATAAAATAATAGTGTTTTGAAATAAATTGTTTTGCAATAAAAATCACATTTTTATTATATATATGTGTATAAACTATAGAAAATATTCATGTGTTGAATGTTGAAATAAAATTCATGTGTCGAATAGAAATTCCTGTGTGGAAATAAAATAAGCAAAATTCATGTGTTGAAATAAATATCTACTGGATAAAAATATTGTTTTTATCAAATATGTGAAGTGAAAATGGTTTTGAATTCGAAGAATCGATTATATTTATATATATATATAATTAAAATATATTGAATAACGAAGCTGAAGTTCGTGTTTTGAAACCGTGATTTCAAACGATTAGTGCGGGAGATCCGACCATCGGATTTTCCCAAAACTGAAACCGTTGGTTCGCTTTGGAAATATCTTTCCAACGATACCCACTTTGTGAAAATCCAACGGTTGGATTGTCTAGAATGTTTAATTCAAATCTGAAGAAAAACAGCGCTAGAATCGATTATATTTATATATATATGTATATAAATATAATTAAATTAAATCGAATAACGATGTTGCAGTTCGTATTTTGAAATCGAAACTTCAAACGAGTGTACCGGGAGATCCGACCGTTTGATTTTCCTAAAACTGAAACCGTTGGGTTCGTTTTGAAAAGATCTTTCTAATAATATAAAATTTATGAAGATCCAATGGTTAGATTTTCAGATATGTGTAAATCAAATCTGAAGAAAAACAACGCCATGACCGCGATATGGCTTAAAGCGTCGTTTGAATAAAATGGCTATTTTTAAAATAAATAAAAATAGCGATAAATCGTGATAAAATATTATAAACGATGTGGAATGGAAATAAACTGAATTTTCTCGGTTTATGTGATATTTGATGGTTGAATGTGTTTGGCGTGAATTGTTGTCGAATAATTTAACCATTGAAATGAATTGATTTAAATTCTAAATATACATGAATTATTTGAAAAGGCCGAGTTAAATCTCATTTCAAATAATTGATCGGCGATAAGAAGTCGATGATGAAGATGGTGGTTGAAGACCGAAGATCTTCACCTCGGTTGGATGTTAACTGATGTCTTGCTTGGGAGGCATCCCTAAATATAAATAATAAGTGGTGATCGTCCAGACGTGCTTGGAGATCGATGGGTATGTGAGGTATATAGTGCCTCCGGTTTCATTCAGACCCAGAACGAACTTGTAAATGGACTGTGTGTCTGACGTTGGATTTTGTTCTGTGCTGATTGATCTCTATTAAATATATATCTGTTTGGCGGCGGAGAATTTATTCTCTTGCTTAACGCCCTTCTCTGAGACGTACGAGGTCAGAGGTTATATATCGATAGAAATCAGTCGCATAGCGTGAATTGCCTGTGTGGAACGCCTAAGTGGCAGATGATCAAGGCTTCTGTTGAAAACAAAGTCTTGTGGTTGATGATCAAAGCACCGCCTGTGTGGCATAGCTTTGTGTATGGCGTGGATTCGCGAGCCTCACACCCCGGTATGAGCCAGAAACGCGAGAGGACCTCAGGGAGGACATGCGTTTCTTTCTAGCTAGAGGTTGTGTCAGTGCTTAAACTGGCTGACATATATAGTATTTTCACCTGTGTTGTTGTTGTTGTTGCAAGGCGCCTCGGTTATATCGGTCGATCCGGGACCGATGGAGTCATTCGTTGGCTCATTCACGCCCCAAAGGGCGGGGAAAACGCAGTGTTCAGGCATTTTTAATCCACATCGGTGGACCGGCCCTGATGATCTGAGGGTTTGACTGAGTACTTGCCCGGAGACTCGGGCTAGACAGTATCGAATTCGGTAAGGACTATCTTTTTCCTTAATTCATGACGGAAGTCCAATTTCCAAATACATGACTTTGCGGTTTTGATTGTATACCTATATATAGCGGCATAGTGGTATGGGGCATTAATGTCGTCTATGATTGATACTTATGATTTGAAATTGTTTTTGAAACATATAAACACTAGTAATAATATCAAATACTTTTGTTTTAAATGTATCAAGCATATTTTGGCCATTATAAGGTAAAAACTCTATCCTCCGGTTTGCGTTGCATTGTGTGATGGGAACTAAGTCTTATAATGGCTTCATTTTTTAAAAAAGCATTGCGATGTTTAAAAAGGTTTACTTGTTGTAAAGCACTGGCAATCCATTGGATTAAACCCGTTCTGCGAAAGTGGCATGGTCCTGTGATTAGCCATATTATAAAATGTGTTAAGAAGATTTCTCATACCAGTCCCATGACTGACTTGTAGTTTGTTTCACTTGCAAACTCGGGTGCCCTTCTTTCCACATGAGCAGACTTGTATTCAGGTTTTAGCAGGCTCTTTCTGGATAGCTGGGGCTGAAGATGGATTCTACAATTTAACTCTTTTATGTTGTTCTGCTCCTGTTGTACATATTATGTTTGTTTTCCGCTGTAGACATTTATGTATAGTTGAACTGTATTTTGTACTAAGTATGATCCTGTATACTGTGTAACTCTGATCATTATGTTTATCCAATGTATTCTATTGTATATTATCTTGTGTATTTATATATTTCTGTTCTGCTGTTTCTGCTTATGTGTTATATTCCAAAGATTACCCTTGCCACCGTCGTACGGGGTTTTGGGGTCGTCACATAACCGAGGTGCCTCGCTTTCCATTATCCACATAAGTAAAAATTCTGGCTCCATACCATGACACCACTCCTAGCTAGAAAGAAACGCATGTCATTCCTGAGGTCCTCTCCCTTTTCTGGTTCATACCGGGGTGTGAGGCTCGCGAATTAATGCTATACACAAAGCTATGCTATATTAAAGTCGTGCTTTGGTCATCAACCACAAGGCTCTTCTTTTCAAAAAATGTCTTGATCAATGCATCTCTGCATGCCACAATGTCAATCCATACCATACCATTGATGTTTACAGATATATGTATATATATATAGTAGAGATCAACGAATACAATACACAATACAATGTCAGACACACATCCATTTACAAGTCCATTCTGGGTTTGAACGAAACCAGAGGCACCTTATTCCTCGCCCCATATGTCCAATACAGGAGAGAGGCCCTCGCACATCCGAACAATCAACAAATACGTCCATACAACTACCATTGTAACCCTTCCAAGGCAGCAACTCCAATCAAAGGCATCAGTAGCCATCCATTCAATGTAAAGATTATCGGTCTTGCACCATCTTCATATCCTCGATTTTTTCATCATCGATTAATAATTTGAAATGAGAATTAACTCGGCCTTTTCAAATAATTCACGCATGTATAAAATTCAAATCAATTCTTTCTATGGTTAAACTATTCGACATCCACATTTCAGTTCATTAGTTTAATTTTCATGTCAAATACATCCAACCATCAAAATATCTGATAAACCATGTAAAATCAGTTTATCTCCATTCCACATCGTTTATAATATTTTATAATAATTTTTCACTATTTTTATTTATTTGAAAATAGTCCATTTCCATCGAACGACATTTCAAGTCATTCGATGGCCCTGGCGCTCCTCTCGTCCAAATTTGATTTAAACATTTCAAAAAATCTAACCATTGGATCCTAAAGAATTTTATATCATTGGAAAGATCTTTCCCAAGCGGATACAACGGTTCCGGTTTTGGGAAAATCCGACGGTTGGATCTCAGGTAATAATAGTTTAAAATTACGATTTCAAAATGTGAACTAAAGCCTCATTATTCGTTTTATTTTAATTATATTTATATATATATAAGTATAATTTAATCGATGATTTCTAAACCATTTACACTTCAAAAACTTGGCTAACGCCTTTAAATTTTGAAAAATTTCGCCATAACCTCCTTTGTACGGGGAGGGGTTTGGAAATTTATTTGGCCGTATTTGGTACCCAATAAATCCAGTATAAGCACACAAAATTTTTAGTGTCCTATTTATGCCTGAGGGAGTGAGTGAAATTAATTTAGAGATAAATCTCGTCACCTCATCTAGTGTTGGAAAATAAATAGTCCATGTGCTGTACCTAATAACTAGCGAGACGTGATTATTGTCAACTTTACACTCGTGTGGGGTTTTTATTTAATCTGGCAATTTATCATTATATTTATTTTGTCCAAATCAGTCCTCAGTTCAACCTGTAATTCATGCAATGCCATACGAGCATCTTGCCCGTATGGTAATCCCAACCTCGTCACATTAGCTCTAAATGCTGATGTAGTATATGATGAAGTATGCTCTCTTCACATAATATGCCATTTAGTATAGTTCAAAATTAATTGACGTTTCTCTATGGCGATGTTTATAATCTCACACAGAAAAACCAGCACACCGCATCCAATGGCATTCACAGGAGCTGATATATAAATAAAATTGCGCAGCCAACTCATTAAGGTTTACCTATTTGTCGGGCACGCAAATAAATTCTTTACTCAACAGCAAATCCATTTACCTGTTTAGCATGTGTATATATATATGCATATCTACGCTAAAGATAATATTTTTTGCGAACAAATATTTAATTCAATACATGACTATTTTTAACACTTCATATACATGTTAAAAATATTATTTTCAATCAACAAATATTTATTTCAACCTTTGGTTATTTTTAACAGTTCATATACATATTAAAAATATTATTTTCAATCAAGAAATATTTATTTCAAACTTTGGTTATTTTTAACAGTTCATGTACATGTTAAAAATATTATTTTCAATCAACAAATATTTATTTCAACCTTTGGTTATTTTTAACAGTTCATATACATGTTAAAAATATTACTTTCAATCAACAAATATTTATTTCAACCTTTGGTTATTTTTAACAGTTCATATACATGTTAAAAATATTATTTTCAATCAACAAATATTTATTTCAACCTTTGGTTATTTTTATCCAGAATGAGCCTGCTAAAACCTGAACATAAGGCTGCCTATGTAGACAATAAGGGCACCAGAGTTTGCAAGTGAAACAAACTACGAGTCAGTCATGGGACTGGTATGAGAAATCTTACTTAACCTATTTAACAATAAGGTCAATAACAGGACCACACTGCTAACGGAAAACGAGTTTACCCCATTGGATTGCTAGTGCATAAATAAAGTAAATCATTTAAACAACGCAATGCTTTATATAGAAAATGAAGCCATTATAAGACTCAAGTCCCATCACACAATGCAACGCAAACCGGAGGATAGAGTTTTTCCTTATAATGGCCAAAATATGCTTGATACATTTAAAACAAAATCATTTAATACTATTAATAGTACATATGTGTTTCAAAAACAATTTTAATCATAATGTATCAATCATCGACGACATGAGCATCCCATGCCACTATGCCGCTAATATAGGATTACAATCAAAACTGCACGATGTCATATTGGAAGTTGGATTTCCATCATGAACCAAGGCAAGGGATCGTCTTTACTGACTTCGAGACGTTCTAACCCGTGTCTCAAGATCATAATTCATCGACCCTTGAAGCGAAAGGGTCAGTCCACTCGGAGTGGATTAAAATGCCTGAACACTGCATTTCCCTGCCCCATGGGGTGTAAACTGGCCAGTATATTGACCAAACAATCCATCGGCCCCGTAGTGACTGATATAACTGAGGCGCCTCGCTTTCCATCATCCACATAAGTAAAAATGTCTGGGCTTCATACCATGACACCACTCCTAACTAGAAAGAAACGAATGTCCTCTTTAAAGTCCTCTTCCGTTTCTAGTTCATACCGAGGTGTGAGGCTCACGAATTAATGTTATACACAAAGATATTCTATATTAAAGTCGTGCTTTGATCATCAACCACAAGGCTCTGCTTTTCAACAAAATCCTTGATCACTGCATCTCTGCATGCCACGTTGTCAATCCATGCCATACCATGGATGTTTACCGACATATGTATATATATAGTAGTAGAGATAAACAAATATAGTACACAATACAACGTCAGAAACACATCCATTTACAAGTCCGTTCTGGGTCTGAACGAAATCGGAGGTACCTTATTCCTCGTTCCATATGTCCAATACAGGAGAGAGGCCTTCTCACATCCGAACTATCAACAAATATGTCCGGACAACCACCACTGTAACCCTTTCAAGGCAGCAATTCCAATCAAAGGCATTAGTAGCCATCCATTCGACGTGAAGATTATCGATCTTGCACCGACTTCATATCCTCGACTTTTTCATCGTCGATCAATTATTTAAAATGAGAATTAACTCGGCCTTTTCAAATAATTCATGCATGTATAGAATTCAAATCAATTCTTTCTATGGTTAAACTATTCGACATCCACATTTCAGTTCATTAGTATAATTTTCATATCAAATACATCCAACCGTTAAAATACCTGATAAACCAAGTAAAATTGGTTTATCTCCATTCCACATCGTTTATAATATTTTAAAACAATTTTTTACTATTTTCATTTATTTAAAAATAGTCCATTTCCCTCGAACGACGTTTCAGGTCATTCGATGGCCCTAGCGCTGCTCTCATCCAAATTTGATTTAAACATTTCGAAAAATCTAACCATTGGATCTTAAAGAATTTAATATCGCTGGATAAATATTTCCAAAGCGGATCCAATGTCGACGGTCGGATCTCCAGTAATAATCATTTAAAATTACAATTTAAAGATGCGAACTGCAGCGTTGTTATTCATTTTATTTTAATTATATATGTATATATATAATTTAATCAACGATTTCTAAAGCAATTACACTTCAAAAATTTGGCTAACGCCTTTAAATTTCGAAAATTTTCGCCATAACCTCCTTTGTACGGGGAGGGGTTTGGAAATTTATTGGGCCGTATTAGGTACCCAATAAATCCAGTATAAGCACACACAATTTTTAGTATCCTGTCTTTTCCCGAGGGAGTGTGTAAAATTACTCCATAGATAAATCTCGTCACCTCATCTAGTGTTAAAAAATAAATAATCCATGTATTGTATCTAATAACTAGAGAGACGCGATTATTGTCGACTCTACACCCGTGTGGGTTTTTTTTAATCTGGCAATTTACTGTTATATTTATTTCATCCATACCAGTCCTCAGTTCAACCTGTAATTCAGTCAATGCCATCTTGCCCGTATGGTAATCCCAACCTCATCACATTAGCTCCAAATGCTGATGTGGTATATGATGAAGTATGCTCTCTTCACGTAGTGTGCCATATAGTGTAGTTCAAAATAAATTGATGCTATTCTATGGCGATGTTTATAATCTCACACAGAAAACCAGCACACCGCATCCAATGGCATTCACAGGAGTTGATATATAAATAAAATTGCGCAGCCAACTCACTTGTCACGCATGCAAGTAAATTCTTTACTCAACAGCAAATCCATTTACCTTTAGCATGTGTATATATATATTCATACCTATGCTAAAAATAATATTTTTAGCAAGACAATATTTATTTCCATACATGACTATTTTTAACACTTCATATACATGTTAAAAATATTATTTTAAATCAACAAATATTTATTTCAACCTTTGGTTATTTTTTACAGTTCATATACGTATTAAAAGTATTATTTTCAATCAACAAATATTTATTTCAACTTTGGTTATTTTTAACAGTTCATATACATGTTAAAAATATTATTTTCAATCAACAAATATTTATTTCAACCGTTTGGTTATTTTTAACAGTTCATATACATGTTAAAAAAATTATTTTCAATCAACCAATATTTATTTCAACCTTTGATTATTTTTAACAGTTCATATACATGTTAAAAATATTATTATCAATCAACAAATATTTATTTCAATCTTTGGTTATTTTTAACAGTTCCATATACAAAATAAAAATGTCATTTTTTTGTTCAAACAATTTATTTCAAACATGAATATTTTTAGCGATTCATATATATAATAAAAATGTGATTTTTATTGTTCAGACATTTTATTTCAAACATGAATATTTTTCAACACATGAATATTTATCAATACATGAATATTTAACAACACATGAATATTTCCGAAAATTCCAGCACTATAATGGCAGGGTAATTAAAACGGGCACCATCCCGAGTCCGGCACCATCCCGAGTACGGCTCCTTTGCTAACCTAGCCTCGCGGCGTTTACAAGGGGTTTCATTTTCCTAATACAATTCATTTTCTCTACACAATTCATTTTTCACAACCATGTGAATTTACCACAAACCCAAACAATGTTGTTGCTACCAAAATCAATCATTCACAACCACAATCAATTTCTACAACGTAATCAATATATATCGTCCATGGTCTGTGGATGATGGGAGTGTATATATATATATATATATATATATATATATATATAAACACATATATTTCCATTTCAATTCCATACCGCTATATATGGTTTATACAACGCATGTACAATTTATACATCGCTTATATAATTTATACAACACCCATATATGAGGTATATAATGCGTATATAATTTATACATTACTTATATAATTTATACATCGCTATTTATATTCCAATTAGAATTTAAAAATCTCACATTGGGTTCCACTCCTTTGAAAATTGTAGAAAGCTCCAAAAATTCTCCGGTCTCTTCTAGAATGTAGAAGACGTCGTCACTCTCATAATATCTCTTGTTTAAGTGGATTTGGACAACATATGTTAAGGATATGATTTTTATTCCTTAAACATATTTTGCAACACTTTTAACTGTTATAAACTGTTAAATATACACATGCCGATACCTTCAGTTTTGAATTCGAAACTAGGTCTTTGTCTTTCGTGAAATCTGAAGCACGAGAGGAGGATCGACCAATGCCGTGTGAAAGGGGTTCGAACGGCGCATTGGACTGTGGCTGCCAAGTGAACTCGACGACGGCCCTGAAGCGAATTTCGGCGATGAACGGTGGATTTTCTCGAGCTTGATTCGAGCACAATACTCAATGAAAAATTCAAAAACTGGTATGGATTTAAATCTCGTGGAGAGCACTACATATTTCTATAAAGAATTGAACGATTTTATTTAGCAGATTAGAAATTATGGAGGAGAGAAGATCAGAAAGCTTTCTGCCGTTAATCTGTTGAACGACGAGTGGGTTTTGGCTTTCCAGATAAAGTGAATTAGGTTTAAACGATATATTATATATGTATTTTTATGTTAATTTAATTCCATAAAAGTTATATTTTGCATCCAAACTCCAAACGAATCCCAACGACTGTCGCCCTTAGCTAAATACCCAATTCCGAACATAATTGAATATTATTCGTAAGCCTATTCGACTATTTCAGTCAGTTATTCTTCAAATTAAATATAAAACATTCAATTTTAGATTTGAACGTGCATTTTAATTTGCCGATGCCACAAACTGATTCCAAAAATTCCCGAAAAATAAATCTAGCTATGTAATAACCCGGAAATCCGAGCCAATTTAAAATTTTTATTTTGGCTATTTTAGCGGATTTTGATTATTTAAAATAGATTAATTTAAAATAATAACAATGAGAAGTTTAATTTGAATAGAAATAGAACGTATATATTTATATATGTCGTCGTTAGAATATAAATATTTATTTATAATTATAAAAGGAATTGAAAATGGCGCGGTAGTTCGATATTTCGATTTCAAACATCAAATGAATGTACCAGGTGCAAAATAAACCGGATTTTCGAGAAACCAAAAATATTTGAATCTATTTGTGAATATATTTCCAACGAATCAGAAAAATCAAAATTTCATAGCGGGGATAAAAAGATATGTTCAGTTGAAAATTCAGAATAGTCGCTATGGAATTTCGGCCCTTAAAAATAGCCATTTCGCAAACGACCTCGGATTTCAACGAAACCACTTTTGTTTGATCCGTAGTGTCAAATTATTGCTAGGTTTCAAATTTCATTATTTTTCGAATCAGTATGTGAGCGTGGCGAAGGAAAATGCGTTTGACCAGTTTCAGTTGGTTTTAATCGACTGGAAAATGGCCATTTTTCAAACGGTCTCAGAATTTGGCGAAACTAGCTTTGTTAGGACCGTATCGTTAATACGAAGCTAGAAAATATTTTTCGGGAATTTTTCGAGTTAATACGTGTCCCTGGTAAATTGAAATGCGCATTCAAATTCAATATATAGAGTTATATTTTGATTTTGATGAAAACTGATCGAAATGATCGAATCAGCCTACGATACATATCTCATTGTGTTCGGAATAGGGGTAATTGGCTAGGGGCGACAGTCGTTGGGTCCAATTTGGGGTTCGATAGAGAAAACAACTTTTTGAAATTAAAAGAAATAAAATAATAATTAAATTATATAGGCCCCCTATTTAATCTCTATCCTTCCCTACCCGTTAGAATCGATTTCAGTAGAAAAAAAACCGCGATGCCCCTCGTTCCTGTCGCCTGCTCCTCCGCCGGCCTCGCCCCAACACGCGCCCCTCGCTGGAACCCACTCCGGTTGTCCCTTCGTCGACAGAGCCCCTCTTTCCCTTCTAACTGAACCGCGATCCCCAAAACACCCCAAACCCTAACGCTGCCCCGCCACCACCTGAGGTCGCCGACTGCCGAGATGATCTCCCCTCACGCCTCCATCCACTTCCAAAGCGCGGTAGCAGCAACCCCCTTTTCTCCGAGTACGCGGGCGATCTCCCTCCCTCTTCTTCAATAATCAAAGTGAGTTTTATAGTTTTTGGAAAAAATCTGATTTCCCCTTTTTATTCTGATATGAACATCGTTTAATTCAGTTTTATTTAAATCGGTTTTTGTTTAAAATGGTTTATTATAAAATGCGATCTTTGCAGCATAAAAATACGATTTTTATCATTAAAAAGATTCGATTTTAATCGTGAAAAGATAAGATTTTTAATCGTGAAAAGGTGGGATTTTTAATCATATGAAAGCGAAGAGAAAGAAGATAAAAATATAATCTTTATTCGGGTGGTAAGTTAAAAATATAATTTTTATATAGAATGAAGCATTGTAAAAATATATGAAGTAAAAATAAAAATATGGTTTTTATTTATTGAAATGAAGTAATAAAAATATAATTTTTATTATGAACAGCGTGAAAAACACTACATTGGAATTTCAGTCAGATCCAAGCGGTTCAGCAATTCAAAAGCAAAGCACGGCGGAGTGGAACCCTCTGTGAGAACTCCTCACTTTTAAATTACTTCTAGTTTAAAATATATACTAGGATGCAGACGGTGTTTAGTAGCACTCGACACCCGTCGTCCACTGACCATGGACGGCTTGTATGCTTGTTTGTTTGATTTTGATGTGTAGTTGATTTTGTGGTGTGATGTGAAATGAAATAAAATATTTATATAGTTAAAAATATTTTATAGTTAAAAATAGGATTTTTAACGTATATATGAAATGAAATAAATTAATATAAACATGTTGGACGATTTGTTTATATACACACATTTGACTGATATTGATTGGGACGATAAATTTTACACATCGCCCAACTGCACAAATAAAATCTGTGTTTGATTGTTTGAAACCGCACACGGGTGTTGGGATGGGATATGACGTACACTATTCCCAATAAGTAGTGGTATGTCGAACGATTGATTGACAGGCTGTTATAAGCGTTAAATATTTATATTTGATGCTTATACAGTGTAGAATGCACTTTGGATGATGGTTGATTATTGGTCTTTATTGATATATACATGTGTTGTATGGAAATCCATAGAAATAAAATCTATGGAAATTGATTGGGCCTCTTTCCAGTTTTGAAATAGAAATATTTGAAATAGAAATATTTGGAATAGATTATTTGAAAATAGAAATATATGAAGCCGTATTGATTAGATTGATGCCATTTTTACGCGAACGAGATTTATATCGATTTTATTCATTTTTCAATGAATATTGGAAGAATTGAAATTCGAATTATATTGAAAAGAATTGAAATTCGAATTAGATTGAATTGAATATAAAACGAATTCAAATTGAATTGAATATAAAAATGAATTCGAATTGAATTGAATATAAAGTGAATTCGAATTGAAATTGAATAGAAATGAATTCGAATTGAAATTCAAATAGAAATGAATTCGAATTGAAATTGAATTGAATTGAAAACGAACTGAAATTGAATTAAAAATCGATTTGAATTGAAATCAATTTGAAATGAATTTAAAACGAATCTATAAGGAAAAAATCAATTTTGATTTGAATTTGAAAGGAAGTTGAAATCGTTTTGAAAACGAATTTAAAACAGTTTATATAATACGGTTTAAAAGGAAATCGACAAAGTATATATTATATACATTATATATACAATATAATGGCCTGAATAGAACGCGCTGCGCTGCGGTAGTTCGTGAATTTCGACCATTGACTTCGAGCGGACATTACGGGAGATCCGACCATCGGATCCTCCTAAAACTGGAACCGTTGGGTTCGTATCGGAAAGAGCTTTCTAACGAATATTAGAAATTAGAAATCTAACGGTTGGATTTGGAATTATGTCCAAATCAAATTTGAAAAAGGTCGTTGTAAGTGCAATTCGATGGCCGTTGATGGAAATCAACTGTACAGGCCTTGATAAAATTATTAAAAATAGTAATAAATGGTGTAAAATCATAAAAAAGGATTTGTGAAGAATTGGGATGAAAAACTTCATATTTGAAAAGTTAAAAATAGATTTTTATCGAAATGAACTAATTTTGAATTAGAATAATAATTTATTTATTTTTAAATAAATAAATTGTATTTGAAATGGTTTTAAAAGAAACCAGAATTTCCAATAGTTGAATTGGAATGGTTTGGAATTGAAATTATCTTTGGAATATTTCGATGTTGGATTTCGTGATTATACAGATATTATTATGGAAATTTGAAAGAGATATATATATATATCGTTATTTCCAATATGATATTTGTGGGTCGTAGAATTTGATATTGAATATAAGCCGATATATTTTCTATTCAGAGCCTTGTATTTAATATCAAATGTGATTTGGGTTTGTCGTGAATGGGGTCTTCAATAACACTGTTCTTAAGCCTAGTTGAGAAAAAGATTAATTCTTTTTATTTAGATTTAATGAAGTGTACCATTTATAATATTTAATTGGAATTGAATTGGTATTGATTTTTGGGTTTATCGTGAATAGTGTTTTAAATAACACTTGTTCTTTAACCCGATAATTAATGGAATGTGATTTTGGGTTGTCGTGAACGGTATCTTCAATAATACTGTTCTTAGACCCAAAGGAGTTACGAAAAACAAAAACTAACTGGGGATTAGTTAAGTTGAATGATTTCTGGGGTATTGATCTGATGGTTGTTTCGGCCTTCGGGGTTAATACTTAGGGAATTACTCACATGCTAATTTACGGTTAGGGACTTATTGAAATGGAATGTGATTTTGGGTTTATCATGAACCGTGTTTTAAATGACATTGATTCTTTAACCCAGTCAAAGATTAAAACTAAGTGGAGTTTTAATGAATCTTTAATTAGATTGAAAAGATCGAGAATGGAGTATCACCAGTTTTACTCCAGACGGTAGTTAAATCTTTAATTAGATTTGAACGTGAAATGGTAATTGAATTTATCGATAACACTGTGGTGTTAGATATGAAGTATAACCAGTTTTACTTCATGGGATAAATAGGTTGGGATTGGGAAATAAAATAAATAATTACTTCGGTGTGGTTCGTTAATCCCGACTAGTTTGAAATGATATTCAAAAGGAAGATTAAAGAATAAATTTAAAAGAATTTACCTTTGATAAAATTAATGGGAACCTTTCCCTAAGAATGTGAAATTTAGAAACTAACTGTAGGTTGGCAAAGCAGAGAGATTTCCGGGGTATTGATCTTATGTTGGTTTCGGCCTTCGGGGTTAATATTTAGGGAATTATTCTCTTGATTAATTTACAGTTAGTGACTGATGAATTGGAATGAGTCGTATGTTGTGTTTGTGTAACACATATTTATTATATACACGAGTTATTCTGAAAGACCGTGTTTATCCCATTCTGAATAATTTATTCGACGATTATTCAAAAATGAAGATGATGGTTGAATACTGGAGGTCTTCACGTCGTTTCGATAATTACTGATGATCTTGATTGGGCCGTACACCCGAGAGGAGGGAATCAGTTGGTGATCGTCTAGACGTACTTGGAGATCGATGGATTTGCGGGGTACTAGGTGCCTCCAGTTTCGTTCAGACCCAGAACGAACTTGTAAATAGACTGTGTGTCTGACATTGGATTTCAGTCTGTGTGATTGATTTCTATTAAATATGTATCTGTTTGGCGGCAGAAAAATTATTCACTTGCTTAACGCCCTTCTCTGGGATGTACGAGCTCACGGGTTATATATTGATAGATATCTATCGCATGGAGTGAATTGCCTGTGTGGCATGCCTAAGTGGTAATTGATCAAGGCTTCTGTTGAAAAGCAAAGTCTTGTGGTTGATGACCAAAGCACCGCCTGTGTGGCATAGCTTTGTGTAGCATTGATTCGCGAGCCTCACACCCCGGTGTGAACCAAAAACGGGAGAGGACGTTAGGGAGGGCATGCATTTCTTTCTAGCTAGAAGTGGCGTCAGTGGTTTTACACGCCCTGATGAGTTTGACTTATGTGGTTGTTGCTGTTGCGAGGCGCCTCGGTTTGATCGGACGACCGGGTCTGATGGAGTCATTCGTTGGCTCATTTACGCCCTATAGGGCGGGGAAACGCGTGTTCAAGGTTTAAGTTTAATACACATCGGTGGATTGGCCCTGAGGATCCAAGGGACGATGCGTTCTGTTCCTGAGACTCGGGCTAGACAGTCTCGAATCGGTTGAGGACTACTTTTGCCTCGGTTCACAGATGGAAATCCAACTTCCAAATACGTAACTTTGCGGTTTTAATTGTAGAACTAGAATGGCGACATGAAATATGGTACCCATGCCGTCTATGATTGATACTTATGATTTGAAGTTGTTTTATACACTATGCACTTATAATAATATCAAATGATTTGTTTTAAACGTACTAAGCATGTTTGGCTATTATAAGGGAAAACCCTATCCCCCGGCTTGCGTTGCATTGTGTGATAGAACCTGAGTCTTATAATAGCTTCATTTTTCCAAAAAGCATTGCGCTGTTTTGTTATATGCACTGGTATTCTTGGGAGGAAACCCGTTCTGTGTTATACGGCATGGTCCCTTGATATATCTGATTTAAAGTAAAGTTTTAAATAACTGTTTTAGTTCTCACACCAGTCCCATGACTGACCTGGAGTTTATTGTTTTAACCTAAACTCTGGGTGCCCTTATTTTGACACGGGCAGCTAGTAGTTTTGGTTTTCAGATTTATATTTACAGGATCCTGGTTTACAGCTGGAATGATATCCGGAAAGCTTTGTATCCGTATATCTCCTTCAATTGTGTATTGTATTATTTTCCGCTGCTATGTAATGTATTGTAATCTCTGATATTTTATAATGTGTGATATTAATTCATACTCTGTATATTCTTGTACTCTGATAGAATTGTTGTATTATACAATGAAATGTCTTCCGTCTGCATTCTTTTGTGTGTTGTTCTCGAACTATCCGTGCTTTCCTTCACGGGGAAGTTACGGGTCCTCACATTTGGTATCAGAGCTTTGGTTTACAAAGCTCAGAGAACAAGACACATTAGAACCATACGAAAGAATTCATTAGAATTGGATTAGTAATATCCAATGGGAATAACTCGTTAAAGATAGGATCAGTAGTATCCTAGAACGAGTGTGAAGAGTAGTGTTTTGAAAAATAAAATTGAAAACAAGTTTTGTTTTGAAAATTTAATTCAATAATTCGTATTTGAATATTTATTTATATTGATTTGGACTATCAGGCATATAGAGATTTTAATATACGTCTGATAAACATGTATTAGAAGCCTCCAATATACTGGATGGATATAGAGTCACACTCTAGTCGCCCGGAGATGATTCTGATGATTGTAGCTACATCATCAGGATTAGTATTCGAGTTTCGAAAGTGGGATTTCTATATATTTCCTATTGACTGGTGTAAGAACCAAAATTAGATAGGATATATTGTTGTGGATTGGCATCAAAAACGTGATTTTTGACTATATATCAAAATTATGAATTTGAAAAGCTAATCAACTAATTGATTGATGGTTGTGTTGTTTGATTACTGTTTTGATTAATTAAAAGTTGAACCTTTAGCCAAATTAATCAAAAAGTGAGTTGTATTGAAAATTTGTCGCATTTTCATGCATGTACATGTACATACGTTGAACAGGTCATAGCAAGGAGGCTAGAGCAGAAGAATAAAATAGTTTGCCCGACAAATAGGTACATGTTTACCATAATTTACTGTTTTGTTTAGGTGATGATGATTTTGTGAGCAGATTGGCTAACTGCTTGGCTTTTTCTTTTTCTTTTGGATTGAAGAAGGCCATGGGAGGCTATTTGAAATATCCCGAAGTCCCAGGTGCAGGGAAGGTTATGGCAAAAAAATTCGAAAATTTAGGGTGTTAGCCAAATTTTTGAAAAATATGAAAAGTTCTTAGAAACTGAAAAGTTGAAGAACTTAAGCAGTAGTGAAAATACTGGAAGTTGAGTTGATTTGTGAAACAACTTTCGGCTTTGTTCCTATTCGGGGACGAAAAGTTTTAAGTGGGGGAGATTGTAATAACCCGGAAATCCGAGCCAATTTAAAATTTTTATTTTGGCTATTTTAGCGGATTTTGATTATTTAAAATAGATTATTATAAAATAATAACGACGAGAAGTTTAATTTGAATAGAAATAGAACGTATATATTTATACACGTCGTCGTTAGAATATAAATATTTATTTATAATTATAAAAGGAATTGAAAATGGCACGGTAGTTCGATATTTCGATTTCAAACTTCAAATGAATGTACCGGGTGCAAAATAAACCGGATTTTAGAGAAACAAAAAATATTTGAGTCTATTTGTGAATATATTTCCAAAAATCAGAAAAATCAAAATTTCATAGTGGGGATAAAAAGATATGTCCAGTTGAAAATTCAGAATAGTCGCTATGGAATTTCGACCCTTAAAAATAGCCATTTTGCAAACGACCTCGGATTTCGATGAAACCACTTTTGTTGGATCCGCAGTGTCAAATTATTGCTAGGTTTCAAATTTCATAATTTTTCGAATCACTATGTGAGTGTGGCGCAGGAAAACGCGTTTGACCAGTTTCAGTAGGTTTTAATCGACTGGAAAATGGCAATTTTTCAAATGGCCTCAGAATTTGGCGAAACTAGCTTTGTTAGGACCGTATCGTCAATATGAAGCTAGAAAATATTTTTCGAGAATTTTTCGAGTTAATACGTGGCCTCGGTAAATTGAAATGCGCATTCAAATTCAATATATAGAGTTATATTTTGATTTTTACGAAAACTGATCAAAATGATCGAATCAGCTTGCGATACATATCCTATTGTGTTCGGAATAGGGGTAATTGGCTGGGTGCGACAGTCGTTGTGTCCAATTTGTGGTTCGATAGAGAAAACAACTTTTTGAAATTAAAAGAAATAAAATAATAATTAAATTATATAGGCCCCCTATTTAATCTCTATCCTTCCCTACCCGTTAAAATCGATTTCAGTAGAAAAAAAAACGCGATGCCCCTCGATCTTGTCTCCTGCGCCTCCGCCGGCCTCGCCCCACCAAGCGCCCCTCGCTGGACCCACTCCGGTCGTCCCTTCGTTGACAAAGGCCCCCTTTCCCTTCCAATTGAACCGCGATCCCCAAAACACCCCAAACCCTAACGCCTGATACCGAACGTTGCCCCGCCACCACCTGAGGCCGCCGACTGCCGAGCTGACCTCCCCTCGCGCCTCCATCCACCTCCAGAGCATGGTAGCAGCAACCGCCTTTTCTCCAAGGACGCGGGAGATCTCCCTCCCTCTTCTTCAATTACCAAAGTGAGTTTTTTAGTTTTTAAAAAAAATCTGATTTCCCCTTTTTATTCTGATATGAACATCATTTAACTCAGTTTTATTTAAATAAGTTTTTGTTTAAAACGGTTTACTATAAAATGCGATTTTTACCGCATAAAAATACGATTTTTATCATTAAAAAGATTCTATTTTAATTGTGAAAAGATAAGATATTTGATCGTGAAAAGGTGGGGTTTTTAATCATATGAAAGCGAAGAGAAAGAAGATAAAAATATAATCTTTATTCGAGTGGTAAGTTAAAAATAAAATTTTTATATAGAATGAAGCGTTGTAAAAATATATGAAGTAAAAATAAAAATATGATTTTTTTATTGAAATGAAGTAATAAAAATATAATTTTTATTTTGAGCAGCGTGAAAAAGACTGCATTGGAATTTCAGTCAGATCTAGGGGGTTCAGCAATTCAAAAGCAAAGCACGGCGGAGTAGAACCCTCTGTGAGAACTCCTCACTTTTAAATTACTTCTAGTTTAAAATATATACTAGGATGCAGACAATGTTTAGTAGCACCCGACACCCGTCGTCCACAGACCATTGACGGCTTGTATGCTTGTTTGTTTGATTTTGATGTGTAGTTGATTGTGTGATGTGATGTGACATGAAATAAAATATTTATATAGTTAAAAATATTTTATAGTTAAAAATAGAATTTTTAACGTATATATGAAATGAAATAAATTAATATAAACAAGTCGGACGATTTGTTTATATACACACATTTGATTGATATTGATTGGGATGATAAATTTTACACATCGCCCAACTGCGCAAATAAAATCTGTGTTTGACTGTTTGAAACCCCACACGGATGTTGGGATGAGATATGACGTACACTAATCCCAATAATTAGTGGTATGTCGATCGATTGATTGACAGGCTGTTATAAGCGTTAAATATTTATATTTGATGCTTATATAGTGTAGAATGCACTTTGGATGATGGTTGATTATTTGTCGTTGTTGATATATACATGCGTTGTATGGAAATCCATAGAAATAAAATCTATGAAATTTGATTGGGCCTCATTCCAGTTTTGAAATAGAAATATTTGGAATAGAATATTTGAAAATAGAAATATATGAAGCCGTGTTGATTAGATTGACGCCATTTTGACGCGAACGAGATTTGTATCGATTTTATTCATTTTTCAATGAATATTGGAAGAATTGAAATTCGAATTATATTGAAAAGAATTGAAATTCGAATTAGATTGAATTGAATTAAATATAAAATGAATTCGAATTGAATTGAATATAAAAATGAATTTGAATTGAATATAAAGTGAATTCGAATTGAAATTGAATAGAAATGAATTCGAAATGAAATTCAAATAGAAATGAATTCGAATTGAAATTCAATTGAAAATGAACTGAAATTGAATTAAAAATCGATTTGAATTGAAATCAATTTGAAATGAATTTAAAACGAATCTATAAGGAAAAATTCAATTTTGATTTGAATTTGAAAGGAAGTTGAAATCGTTTTGAAAACGAATTCAAAACGATTTATATAATACGGTTTAAAAAGAAATCGACGAAGTATATATTATATATATTATATATACAATATAATGGCCTGAATAGAACGCGCCGCGCTGCGGTAGTTCGTGAATTTCGACCATTGACTTCGAGCGGACATTATCGGAGATCCGACCGTCGGATCCTCCTAAACCCAGAACCGTTGGGTTCGTATCGAAAAGAGATTTCTAACGAATATTAGAAATTAGAAATCTAACGGTTTGATTTGGAATTATCTCCAAATCAAATTTGAAAAAGGTTGCTGTAAGTGCAGTTCGATGGCCGTTGATGGAAATCGATTGTACGGGCCTTGATAAAATTATTAAAAATAGTAATAATTTGTGTAAAATCATAAAAAATGATTTGTGAATAATTGGGATGAAAAACTACATATTTGAAAAGTTAAAAATAGATTTTTATCGAAATGAACTAATTTTGAATTGGAATAATAATTTATTTATTTTTAAATAAATAAATTGGATTTGAAATGGTTTTAAAAGGAACCAGAATTTCCAATAGTTGAATTGGAATGCATTTGAATCGAAATTATCTTTGGAATATTTCGATGTTGGATTTCGTGATTATACAGATATTGTTATGGAAATTAAAAAGATATATATATATATATCGTTATTTCCAATACGATATTTGTAAGTCGTAGAATTTGATATTGAATATAAGCCGATATATTTTCTATTCAGAGCCTTGTATTTAATATCAAATGTGATTTGGATTTTTCGTAAATGGTGTCTTCATTAACACTGTTCTTAAGCCCAGTTGAGAAAAAGATTAAATCTTTTTATTTAGATTTAATGAAGTGTACCAATTAAATAATATTTAATTGGAATTGAATTGGTATTATTTTTGGGTTTATCGTGAACAGTGTTTTAAATAACACTTGTTCTTTAACTCGATAATTAATGGAATGTGATTTTGGGTTGTCGTGAACGGTATCTTTAATAATACTGTTCTTAGACCCAAAGGAGTTAAGAAAATCAGAAACTAACTGGAGATTAGTTAAGTTGAATGATTTCTGGGGTATTGATCTGATGTTGGTTTCGGCCTTCGAGGTTAATACTTAGGGAATTGCTCACTTGCTAATTTACGGTTAGGGACCGATTGAAATGGAATGTGATTTTGGGTTTATCGTGAACCGTGTTTTAAATGACATTGATTCTTTAACCCAATCAAAGATTAAAACTAAGTGGAGTTTTAATGAATCTTTAATTAGATCGAAAAGATCGAGAATGGAATATCACTAGTTTTACTCCAGACGATAGTTAAATCTTTAATTAGATTTGAACGGGAAATGGTAATTGAATTTATCAATAACACTGTGGTGTTAGATATGAAGTATAACAGTTTTATTTCATGGGATAAATAGGTTGGGATTGAGAAATAAAATAAATAATTACTTCGGTGTGGTTCGTTAATCCCGACTAGTTTGAAGTGATATTCAAAAGGAAGATTAAAGAATAAATTTAAAAGAATTTATCTTTGATAAAATTAATGGGAACCTTTCCCTAAGAATGTGAAATTTAGAAACTAACTGTAGGTTGGCTCAGCAGAGTGATTTCCTGGGTATTGATCTGATGTTGGTTTCGGCCTTCGGGGTTAATATTTGGGGAATTATTCTCTTGATTAATTTACGGTTGGTGACTGATGAATTGGAATGAGGCGTATGTTGTGTTTGTGTAACACTTATTTATTATATACATGAGTTATTCGGAAAGACCGGGTTTATCCCATTCTGAATAACTGATTCGACGATTAGTCGAAGACGAAGACGATGGTTGAAGACCGGAGGTATTCACATCGTTTGTATAATTATTGATGATCTCGATTGGGCCGTACACCCAAGAGGAGAGAATCAGTTGGTGATCGTCCAGAAGTACTTGGAGATCGATGGATTTGCGGGGTACTAGGTGTCTCCGATTTCGTTCAGACCCAGAACAAACTTGTAAATGGACTGTGTGTCTGACATTGGATTTCAGTCTGTGTGATTGATTTCTATTAAATATGTATCTGTTTGGCGGCGGAAAATTTATTCTCTTGCTTAACGCCCTTCTCTAAGACGTACGAGCTCAGGGGTTATATATTGATGGATATCCATCGCATGGAGTGAATTGCCTGTGTGGCATGCCTAAGTGGCAATTGATCAAGGCTTCTGTTGAAAAGCAAAGTCTGGTTGTTGATGATCAAAGCACCGCCTGTGTGGCATAGCTTTGTGTAGTGTTGGTTAGCGAGCCTCACACCCCGGTGTGAACCAAAAACGGGAAAGGACGTTAGGGAGGGCATGCGTTTCTTTCTAGCTAGAAGTGGCATCAGTGGTTTTACACGCCCTGACGAGTTTGACTTATGTGGTTGTTGCTGTTGCGAGGCACCTCAGTTTGATCGGACGATTTGGGTTCGATGGAGTCATTCGTTGGCTCATTTACGCCCCATAGGGCGGGGAAACGCATGTTCACAGTTTAAGTTTAATCCATATCGGTGGACTGGCCCTGAGGATCCAAGGGACGATGCGTACTGTTCCTGAGACTCGGGCTAGACAGTCTCGAATCGGTTGAGGACTACTTTGCCTCGGTTCATAGATGGAAATCCAACTTCCAAATACGTTACTTTGTAGTTTTAATTGTAGAACTAGTATGGCGACATGATATATGGTACTCATGCTGTCTCTGATTGATACTTATGATTTGAAGTTGTTTTATACACTATGCACTTATAATAGTATCAAACGATTTGTTTTAAACGTACTAAGCATGTTTGGCTATTATAAGGGAAAACCCTATCCCCGGCTTGCGTTGCATTGTGTGATAGGACCTGGATCTTATAATAGCTTCATTTTATCAAAAAACATTGCGTTGTTTTGTTATATGCACTGGTATTCTTGGGAAGAAACCCGTTCCGTGTTATACGGTGTGGTCCCTTGATATATCTGATTTAAAGTAAAGTTTTAAATAACTGTTTTAGTTCTCACACTAGTCCCATGACTGACCTGGAGCTTATTATCTTAACCTAAACTCTGCGTGCCCTTATTTTGACATGGGCAGCTAGTAGTTTTGGTTTTGCAGATTTATATTTACAGGATCCTGATTTACAGCTGGAATGATATTCGGAAAGTTTTGTATCCGTATATCTCCTTCAGTTGTGTATTGTATTATTTTCCGCTGCTATGTAATTTATTGTAATCTCTGATATTTTATAATGTGTAATATTAATTCATACTCTGTATATTCTTGTATTCTGATGGAATTGTTGTAATATACAATGAAATGTTCTTCCGTCTGCATTCTTTTGTGTGATGTTCTCGAACTATCCGCCCTTTCCTTCACGGGGAAGTTACGGGTCCTCACAAGCTATTTTGGACAATGCGGCCCTAACAAATTTATTTCGTCGAATTTGGAGATCGTCTGAAAAATGGCCATTTTCTAGTTGATCGAATTCAAACTAAATTAGCAAACGCGTTTTCCTTTGCCACGCTCACATACCAACTCCAAAAATCATGGAATTTTAAACTTATCAATAATTTGGCATTCCGGATCCAACCAAAGTGGTTTCGTCGAAAACGGAGGTCGTTTGCAAAATGTCTGTTTTTAAGGGCTATATTTATTCCATAACGACTATTTTGAATATTCAACCGGCCATAACTTTTTATTCCTGCTACGAAATTTCAATTTTTCAGATCCGCTAGAAAGATATAACTAAAAAGATTTAAATATTTTTGGTTTCACTGAAATCCGCTTTATTTTGAATCCTGTATATTCAGTTAAAGTTCAAAATCAAATTTTCAAACTTCTGCGCCATTTCAAGCTCGTTATATGATTAAAATAAATTTATTCGTTCTAACATCGATTTAAATAAAATTTTAGTCCTTATTATTTAAAATAAATTATTTTAAATATTCTAAATTCATTAAAATAGACAAATAATTTTTTTAAATTGGATCTGATTTTCCGGGTTGTTACAAAACCGGGACCCTTCATATAACTGAGTCCATAACCGAGCCCATAACCGAGACCGTAACCGAACCCATAACCGATCACATGTCCATAACCGAGGCCATAACCGAGTCCATAACTGATCCTATAACCGAGACTCTTCACATAACCAAGTCCATAACCAAACCTCTAATTAGCTCATATTTTATATTTTATATTTAATATTTTATGCTTTATACTTTATAATTTATAATTTATAATTTATAATTTATATTTTATAATTTATATTTTATAATTTATGTTTTATATTTTATGTTTTATGTTTTACATGTTATATTTTGTATTTTATATTTTATACTTTATGTTTTATTTTTTATACTTTTTATTTTATATTTTATACTTTATAATTTATATATTATACTTTATAAAATATTTTATACTTTATATTTATTTTTTATACTTTATATTTTATATTTTATATTTTATACTTTATGTTTTATATTTCATATTTTATATTTTATATTTTACATTTTATAGTTTATGTTTTATATTTTATACTTTATACTTTATGTTTTATACTTTATACTTTGTATTTTAGAATTTATACTTTATATTATACAAATTGTAATATATACTTTATCTTTTATACTTTGTATTTTATACTTTATATTTTATATTATATAATTTGTAATATATACTTTATACTTTATATTTAATAATTAATTTTTTCTAATTTAACTTATATTCCATAACTGATGGAATAACCAAGCCGATAACTAAGCCCATAACCGAACCCATAATCCCGGTCATAACCGTGGTCATAACCAAACCTTTAACCTAGGTCATAAAGGTGACCATAACCGAACCCATCACCGATCACATATCCGTAACCTAGGTAATAATCAAGCTCAAAACTTAGTCCATTACTGAGACTCTTCACATAAACGAGTCCATAACTGAGACCATAAGCGAGCTCATACTTGATTACATAACTGAGCCAATAAACGAGACCCTTCACATGATCGATCACATAACCGATCACATAACCAAGTCCATAACTGAACCCATCACCGATCACATGTCCACAACCTAGGTCATAACCGAGCTCAAAACTTAGTCCATTAATGAGACTCTTCACATAACCGAGTCCATAACCGAGCCCATAAGCGAGCTCATACTTGATTCCATAATTGAGCCAATAAATGAGACCCTTCACATAACCGATCAAATAACCAAGCCCATAACAAATCCGTAATTGAGCCCATAACCAGGACCCTTCATATAACTGAGTCCATAACCGAGCCCATAACCAAGATTGTAACCAAAACCATAACCGATCACATGTCCATAACTGAGTCCATAACTGAACCTATAACCGAGACCCTTCACATAACCGCGTCCATAACCAAACCTATAATCGAGCTTATAGTTTATAATTTATGCATTATACTTAATGTTTTTACTTTATATTTTATACTTTATAATTTATATTTATTTTTTATAATTCATAATTTATAATTTATATTTTATGCATTTTTTTTGCTTTATGTTTTATAACTTTATATTTTACACTTTATGCTTTATACTTTATATTTGATATATATTAATTAATATTTTATATATTTTTTATTATTAATTTATATTTTATACTAGGTCATAACCAAACCTTTAACCTTGCTCATAACCAAGGCCATAACAGAACCCATAATCGATCACATGTCCATAACCGAGACCATAACCGAACCCATAACCGATCACATGTCCGTAACCTAGGCCATAATCGAGCTCAGGACTTAGTCCATAACTAAGACCCTTCACATAACTGAGTCCATAAGTGAGCTCATGCTTAATTCCATAACCTAGCCAATAATCGAGACCCTTCACATAATCGATCACATAACTGAGTCCATAACTGAATTTGTAACTGAGCCCATAACCGAAACCCTTCATATAACTGAGTCCGTAACCGAACCGGTAATCGATCACACATCCATAACTGAGACCTTAACCGAACCCATAACCGATCACATGTCTGTAACCTAAGCCATAACCAAGTTCATAACCGAGCCCATAACTGAATATGTAATTGAGCCCATAACCGAATCCATAATTTAGTCCATAACCGAACCTATAACCAAGCCAATAACCAAGACCTTAACTGAGCTCATACTTTATACTTTATGTTTTATACTTTATACTTTGTATTTTATAATTTGTACTTTATATTATATAATTTGTAATATATATTTTATATTTTATATTTAGTAATTAATAATTTTTTTAATCTAATAATTAATATTTTATATTTTATATTTTAGTTTTTATATTTTATACTTTATGTTTTATACTTTATACTTTATGTTTTATACTTTATACTTTATGTTTTATACTTTATATTTTATGTTTTATATTTAATATTTAATATTTTATATTTTATACTTTATGTTTTATTTTTTATACTTTATATTTTATACTTTATATTTTATAGTTTATAAAATATTAAATAATTTATACTTTAGTTTTTATACTTTATATTTTATATGTCA
Organism: Allium sativum; assembly: GCA_030737875.1. Classification (NCBI taxonomy): domain Eukaryota; kingdom Viridiplantae; phylum Streptophyta; class Magnoliopsida; order Asparagales; family Amaryllidaceae; genus Allium; species Allium sativum. The sequence goes on from CM060920.1 coordinate 696,163,286, forward strand.
TGACCGCAAACTTCCGTAGTACGAAAGCAAAGATAATCATTGGAATACAACATAATTACAACAATAGCAGATCTCAGATAATATCATAACACATAAATCATTGCAGCAGAAATGGAAATGTCATCAACATCACAACATCGGAACATCAGAGTAGCAAAGTTAAAGGATACAACTTAGCAATAGAAAGTCTCAGCAAAAAGAAATCAGTCTCAAACTCCATCAAGTACATCATAAATAAAGGATGTCTAAATGTGTCAAAAACAGAAATAAAAGATAAAGTGATCTTCATCTTCAGCCACAAGCATGCTTCAATCCAGCATATGTGCATCAATAGCTAACATGTCACTTGGCCGCCCGTGGGAAAAAGAGGGCACCCGAGTTTGCAAAGTGAAACAAAATACGAGTCAGTCAAGGGACTGGTATGAGAAATCTTTCCTAACCTTTCTAAAAATATGGCAAATCACAGGACCACGCCGCTAACGCGGAACGTGTTTACTCCATTGGATTGCCAGTGCATAAATAAATTTTTATTCAAAACAACGCAATGCTTTTTAGAAAAATGAAATCATCATAAGACTCAAGTCCTATCACACAATGCAATGCAAACCGAAGGATAGAGTTTTACCTTATAATGATCAAACATGCTTGATACGTAGAAAATAATATTTTAATATTATTATTAGTCCCTAATCAGCTTTAAAATACTTCATAGTAAATGTATCAATCCTAGACGGCATAATACCCCATCCTACTATGTCGCCATATATAGGTTTACAATCAAAACCGTAATGTCGAATTGGAGATTGGGTTTCCATCATGAGTCGAGGCTAGGAATCATCCTCCCCGATTTGAGACACTCTAGCAAATGCCTCGGGATCACACCTATGGGCAACCCTTGGATGCAGTTACGCCGGTCCACAAATACTTTAGTGGATTAATTATGCCTGAACACACGTTTCCCAGTCCTATTGAACCTATAATTTGGTCACTACCGACCAATAAATCCGAGGTACCACATAATCCATCATCCACATAAGCAAAAAAATGTTATGGCTAATAAATGCTGACACCACTTTTAGCTAGAAAGAAACGTGTGCACTCCCTACGATCCTTATCCCATTTTTGACTCATACCGGGGTGTGAAGCTCGCGAGGTAACGCTATACACAATGCTACGCCGAAATAGGCTTTGCTTTGATCATCAACCACAAGTCTCTGCTTTTCAACAAATGCCTATATCATCTGCATCTTGGCATGCCACATTGACGATCCGCGCCATGCAATTGATAACTACCAATATATAACTTCTGAGCTCGTACGTCTCAGATAAGGGTGTTAAGCAGGAGAATAAATTCTCCACCACCAACATATATACATTAAATAGAAATCAATTTAATTTACATGGAATGAAATCCAATGTCAGACACACAGCCATTTACAAGTCCGTTCCGGGTCTGAACGAAACCGAAGACACCTTATTCCTCATTCCGTATGTCCAATACGGAAGAGAGGTGCTTGGTCATCCGTACAATCAACAAGTACGTCCGGATAACCACATCTTTAACTGTTTACTGGGAGCTAACCAATGCCGGGCATCAGTAGTTATCCATTCGATGTGAAGATCGCCAGTCTTCAATCACCATCTTCAATATCTTCGATTTAAATCGTCGTATAATTATTTGAAATGAGACTGAAGTCGGTCTTTTCAAATAATTCTCGTGTATATATAATTTAAAACCATTTCATATCATTAATATTATTTACTAATGATTTATCGCTTTTTTATTTATGTAAAAAAAGCTCAATTTTATTCAACGACGCTTCGGGTCAATAGGCGGCCGTGGAGCTGTTTTTATAAAAAATTTATTTGCACATATATCGAAATCTAACTGTTGGGTTTTAACAAAAATTATATCGTTGGAAATATCTTCCCAAAGAGGTCCTAATGGTTCCAATTTTGGGAAAATCTCATGGTCGGATCTTTCGGTATAATCGTTTAAAGTTACGATTCTGAAACGCGAGCTACCACGCGTGATTCGTTTAATTTTAATTTTAATTTATATAAATATATAATTTTATATAAATATAAACCATTCGACGATTCCACTAACGCATTTAATACATCAAATAAAAGAATGTTTTATTGGCATATCATATCTACATGTTTATAATGTCAAATAAAATGTATTTTAATTTTGCGTACAAATTCTAAAATATGCATCGTCGATAAAATGTAATTGTATCTTTGCATATAAATTCTAATATATGCATCGTCAATAAAATGTAAATGTAACTTTGCATATAAATTCTAATATACGCATCATCAATAAAATGTAAATGTAACTTTGCATATAAATTCTAATATATGCATCGTCAATAAGATGAAAATATACGCATTTACAATAAAATGATATTTTCATTTTGCATATAAATTCTAATGGTATTTAACAAAAATGTATATTTTTGTTTAATCCCTTTTAATTAAAAATATTGTTTCATTTTTTCAATGAATAAAGATGTATATTTTTGTTTAATCCTTTTTAATGAACAAAGATGTTTCACTCTTTTCAATGAACAAAACTGTATATTTTTTAATCCTTTTTAATGAACAAAGATGTTTCATTCTTTTCAATGAACAAAAATGTATATTTTTGTTTAATCCTTTTTAATGAACAAAAATGTTTAGTTCTTGCAATGAACAAAAATGTATATTTTTGTTTAATCCTTTTTAATGAACAAAAATGTTTCATTCTATTCAACGAACAAAAATGTATAAAAGTGATGTTTTCATTTTCCTCCTTTCTAGCATGTTAAAAGTAAAGTTTCTAACATACAAATATTTTCTAACATGTTAAAAATATGGTTTTTAACATTTTTATATCTTCTAACATATGTTTTCTAACATGTTAAAAATATGGTTTTTAACACTTTTATATCTTCTAACATATGTTTTTTAACATGTTAAAAATATGGTTTTTAACATTTTTATATCTTCTAACATACCTTTTCTAATGGATCATTTTCACATTAAAAATGGAATTTTTAATGTTTCAACATTTTTATTCAAACAGTCAATATTTCTAATGAATCAAACTTTACATTAAAAATATGATTTTTAATGTTTCAACACTTCTATTCATATATGAACAATTTTCATATGAATCATTCGTTTCATAAAAATGAGATTTTTAATGTTAACATGCTTTAGTGTTAAAATGAACATTTTCTAGTGATTCATTCATTACATTAAAAATAAGGTTTTTAATGTTATCATGCTACTGAAGCGACCAGAAACTTCCCCGGTAAGGAAATCCCAGATACTTCGAGAACAACACACAAAAGAACGCAGACGGAAGAACATTTCATTGTTTATTACACAATTCATCAGAATACAAGAAAATACAGAGTATAAATCAATATTACACATTTACCAAATATCACAGATTACAATAAATTACATAGCAGCGGAAAACAACACAATACACAACGGAAGGAGATATACGGATACAAAGCTTTCTGGATATCATTCCAGCTAGAAACCAGGATCCTGTGAATATAAATCTGCAAAACCAAAACTACTAGCTGCTCGTGTCAAAATAAGGGCACCCAGAGTTTAGGTTAAAACAATAAACTCCAGATCAGTCATGGGACTGGTGTGAGAACTAAAACAGTTATTAATCTTTATTTTTAAAGTTGGGTAAATCAAGGGACCACGTCGTATAACACGGAACGGGTTTCCTCCCAAGGACACCAGTGCACAAAACAACAGCGCAATGCTAAATAAAGAACAATGAATCTATTATAAGACCCAGGTCCCATCACACAATGCAACACAAGCCGAAGGATAGGGTTTTTACCTTATAACAGCCAAGAATGCTTGGTACGTGAAATTTCATCTTTTATTATTACTATAGGTGTATAGTGTCAAAACAATTTCAAATCATAAGTATCAATCATAGATGGCATAAGCGCCCCATCCCACTATGTCGTCATACTAGGCTCTACAATCAAAACCGCACATGTCACGTATTGGAAGATGGATTTCCATCTGTGAACCGAGGCGAAAGATAGTCCTCTACCGATTCGAGACGCTCTAGCCCGTGTCTCAGGAACAGCCGCAACTGCCCCTTGGATCGTCAGGGCCGGTCCACCGATGTGGATTATTATGCCTGAACACTACGTTTCCCCACCCTTTGGGGCGTCAATGAGTCAACGAATGACTCCATCGGCTTCACATAGTCACCGATATATCTGAGGTGCCTCGCAACAGCAACAACCACATAAGTCAAACTCGTCAGGGCGTGTAAAACCACTGATGCCACTTCTAACTAGAAGGAAACAATTGCCTTTCCAGATGTCCTCTCCCGTTTCGGGTTCACAACCGGGGTGTGAGGCTCGTGAATTAACGCTGCACAAAGTTGTGCCACACAGGCTGTGCTTTGATCTTCAACCACAAGACTTTGCTTTTCAACAGAAGCCTTGATCAATTGCCACTTAGGCATGCCACACAGGCAATTCACTCCATGCAATGGATATCCATCAATATATAACCCCTGAGCTCGTACGTCTCAGAGAAGGGCGTTAAGCACGAGAATAAATTCCCCGCCGCAAGTCAGATATATATTTAATAGAAATCAATCACACAGACTGAAATCCAATGTCAGACACATAGTCCATTTACAAGTTTGTTTTGGGTCTGAACGAAACTGGAGGCACCTTGTACCTCGCATATCCATCGATTTACAAGTTCGTCTGGACTATCATCAACTGATTCCCTCCTCTTGGGAGTACGATCCAATCAAGAACATCAGTAATTATCCAAACAACGTGAATACCTCCGGTCTTCAACCACCATCTTCATATTCGACACCATGTCGACTCAGTTATTCAGAATGGGATAAACCCGGGGTTTCTGAATAACTCGCGTATATTATAAACAAGTGTTGCACAAACACAACATATGCCTCATTCCAATTCATCAGTCACTAACCGTAAATTAATCAAGAGAATAATTACCCAAATATTAACCCTGAAGGCCGAAACCAACATCAGATCAATACCCAGGAAACCATTCTGCTTAGCTACCCTACAGTTAGTTTCTAAATTTCACATTCTTAGGGAAAGGTTCCCATTAATTTTATCAAAAATAAATTCTTTTAAATTTATTCTTTAATCTTCATTTGAATATCACTTCAAACTAGTCGGGATTAGCGAACCACACCGAAGTAATTATTTATTTTATTTCCCAATCCCAACCTATTTATCCCATGAAGTAAAACTGGTAATACTTCATGTCTAACACCACAGTGTTATCGGTAAATTCAATTACCATTTCACGTTCAAATCTGATTAAAGATTTAACTATCACCTGGAGCAAAACTGGTGATACTCCATTCTCGATCTTTTCAATCTAATTAAATATTCATTAAAACTCCACTTAGTTTTAATCTTTAACTGGGTTAAAGAATCAGTGTCATTTAAAACACGGTTCAGGATAAACCCCAAAATCACATCACATTTCAATTAGTCCCTAACCGTAAATTAGCAAATGAGCAATTCCCTAAGTATTAACCCCGAAGGCCGAAACCAACATCAGATCAATACCCAAGAAACCATTCAACTTAACTAATCTCCAGTTAGTTTCTGATTTTCTTAACTTCGTTGGGTCTAAGAACAGTATTACTGAAGATACCGTTCATGACAACCCAAACTCACATTTCATTAATTATCGGGTTAAATAACAAGTGTTATTTAAAACATTGTTCACGATAAACCCAAAAATCAATACCAATTCAATTCCAATTAAATATTATTTAATTGGTACACTTCATTAAATCTAAATAAAAGATTTAATCTTTTTCTCAACTGGGCTTAAGAACAGTGTTAATGAAGACATCATTCACGACAAACCCAAATCACATTTGATATTAAATACAAGGCTCTGAATAGAAAATATATCGGCTTATATTCAATATCAATTTCTACGACCAACAAATTTTGTATTGGAAATAACGATATATATATATACATATATCTTTCAAATTTCCATAACAACATCTGTATAATCATGAAATCCAACATCGAACCATTCCGAAGATGATTTTGATTCAAATCCATTCCAATTCAATTATTGGAAATTCTGGTTTCTTTTAAAACCATTTCAAATCCAATTTATTTATTTAAAAATAAATAAATTATTATTCTATTTCAAAATTAGTTCATTTTGATAAAAAAACTATTTTTATCCTTTCAAATATGGAGTTTTTCATCCCAATTCTTCACAAATCATTTCTTATGATTTTACACAAATTATTTATATTTTTAATAATTTTATCAAGGCTCGTACAGTCGATTTCCATCAACCGCCATCGAACTGCACTTATAGCGACCTTTTCCAACTTTGATTTGGACATAATTCCAAATCCAACCGTTAGATTTCAAATCTCTAATATTCTTAGAAAACTCTTTTCGATACGAACCCAACGGTTCCGGTTTTAGAGAATCCAACTGTCAGATCTCCCGCAATATCCATTCGAAGTCAATGGTCGAAATTCGCGAACTCTGCAGCGCGGCGCGTTTTATTCAGACCATTATATATATGTAATATATATTATATATAATTCATCGATTTCCTTTTAAAACGTATTTTATAAATCGTTTTAAATTCGTTTTCAAAACGATTTAACTTCCTTTTCAAATTCTAATCAAAATTGAATTTTTCAATATAAATTCATTTTAATTTCATTTCAAATCGATTTCAATTCAATTTCAATTTAATTTGAATTTCAATTCATTTCAATTTAATTCGAATTTCAAATCTATACAATTTAATTCGAATTTCAAAATCACTTTCAATATTCATTCAAAAATGAATAAAATCGATATAAATATCGTTCACGTCTAAATGGCATCAATTTAATCAACACTGCTTCATATATTTCTTATTTTCAAATATTCTATTTCAAATATTTCTTTTTCAAATATTTACATTCAAATATTTCTATTTAAAACTTGAATGAAGCCCAATCAATTACTATACATTTTATTTCTATGGATTTCCATACAACGCATGTTTATATCAACAATGACAAATAATCAACCATCATCCAAATTGCATTCTACACTGTATAAGCATCAAATATAAATATTTAACGCTCATAACAGTCTGCCAATCAATCGATCGACATACAACTAATTATTGGGATTAGTGTATGTCATATATCATCCCAATACCTGTGTGGGGTTTCAAACAATCAAACATAGATTTCATTTATGCAGTTGGGCGATGTGTAAAATTTATCGTCCTAATCAATATTAGTAAAATGTGTGTATATAAACAAATCGTTCTATTTGTTTACATTAATTTATTTACATTCACGTTAAAAATTATATTTTCAACTATAAAATATTTTTAACTACTTAAATATTTTATTTCATTTCACATCACATCACACAATCAACCACACATCAAAATCAAACAAACAAGCATACAAGTCGTCCATGGTCTGTGGACGGCGGGTGTCGGGTGCTACTAAACACCGTCTGCATCCTAGTATAACTAGAAATTTAAATTTAAAGTGAGAAGTTCTCACAGAGGGTTCCACTCCGTCGTGCTTTGCTTTTGAACTGCTGAACCGTCTGGATCTTTTTGAAATTCCATTGCAGTTCTTGTCCCGCTGCTTATTATAAAAATTAAATTTTTATCACTTCATTTCAATAAATAAAAATCGTATTTTTATTTCTACTTCATATATTTTTACAACGCTTCTTTCTATATAAAAATTATATCTTTATATTTCTACTTCATGTATAAAGATTGAATTTTTATCTTTTCGCTATAAAAATCACATTTTTATTTCAACGTATATTTAATAAAAAATTCCTTCGCTACATATATAAAGATTAAATTTTTACTAGTTATATAATATAAAAATCGTATTTTTATTCTTTCTATAATATAAAAATTAAATTTTTATTATCTCTACTATATAAAAATAATATTTTTATATCCTCCATTATATAAAATTATTACGTTTTTAAATTTAAAAATCAAATCTTTTTCTTTGAAAAATCATTCCCGTTTGCTTTGAAAAATCGGATCTTTTTATCATTAAAACCGAAATCTTCTTATTGTTGATAATCTTTAAACACCTAAAAATATTGTCTTTAATCCTATGTACAAGAAAGGAAAAAAATTGATAATAGACATCAATTTAGGTTTACTTACATTGAAAATTAGGTGGGAGGGGTTTCTTCGATTGTTGGAAGAGGGAGGGGGCGCTGCAATCGCTCGAAGGGGGTGGAGGAGAGGTCGCGAAGGGGGCTTGGCGTCGGGGGGAGGGGGGTGTGCGCACTAGGTTTCAGCGGTTAGGGTTTAGGGTGTTGGAGTGTTTGGGTTTCTTGAGTGACAGAGGAGAGAGGGGGCGAAGTGAGGCAGGGGGTCTCGACGACGGCTGCTGGTGGAGGGGGATTGCGACGCGCCAAGGGCGGTGGTGGCGATGTAGGGTGACGGGGTTTGGGGCTTGATCGATTTTTTTAAATTTATTTCTCTGTTAAATGACGGGGAGGAGGGAAAAGAAAATGGGGGGCCTATATATAAATTTATATATTTTATTCTAATTTATTTCTAAAAAGTAACTTTTTCATTCGAACTCGAAACGAAACCCACCGCCTGTCGTCCATAGCTGATTGCCCCCATCCCGAACACAATGGGATATGTATCGTAAGCTGATTCAATCAGTTTTCTTCATAATCAACATATAACTCTATATATTGTATTTGAACGCGCATTTCAATTTACCGGGGCCATATACTAACTAGAAAAATTCCCGAAAAATATTTTCTAGCTTCGTATTGATGATGCGCTCCTAACAAAACTAATTTCGTCGAATTCCGAGACCATTGGAAAATTGGCCATTTTCCATTCGATCAAAATCAACTGAAACTGGTCAAACGCGTTTTTCTTTGCCACGCTCACATACTAGCTTCAAAAATTATGAAATTTGAAACCTAGCAATAATTTGACATCACGGATCCAATAAAAGTGGTTTCGTCAAAATCCGAGGTCGTTTGCAAAATGGCTATTTTCGAGGGCCAGAATTCCATAGCGACTATTCTGAATTTTCAACTGGGCATTTCTTTTGATTCCCGCTATGAAATTTTGATTTTTCGGATTCGTTGGAAAGATGTTTTCAAATAGATTCTTATATTTTTGGTTTCGCCAAAATCCGGTTTATTTTGCACCCGGAACATTCATTTGAATTTTGAAATCGAATTATCGAACTACCACGCCATTTTCAATTCCTTTTATAATTAAAATAAATATTTATATTCTAACGACGATTCAAATAAAAATATATGTTCTAATTCTATTTGAAATAAATTTCTCGTCGTTATTATTTAAAATAATTCATTTTTAATATTCAAAATTCATTAAAATGGCCAAAATAAAAAATTTAAATTGGCCTAGATTTCCGGCTTATGACAATCTCCCGCACTTAAAACTTTTCGTCCCCGAAAATATGAAAGTTGTTTCACAAATCAACTCAAGTTTCAGTATTTTGACTATGGCTTAAGTTCTTCAACTTTTCGGTTTCTAAGAACTTTTCAAATTTTTCAAAAATTTGGCTAACACCCTAAATTTCCGAAAATTTTCACCATAACCTCCCCTGCACCGGGGACTTCGGGATATTTCATATACCCTCCCATGGACTTCTTCAATCCAAAAGAAAAAGCCAAGCGGCTAGCCAATCGGCTCATAAAATCATCATTACCCAAACAAAACAGTATATTATGGTAAACATGTACCTATTTGTCAGGCAAACAATTTTATTATGCTGCTCTAGCATCCTGGCTATGACCTGTTCAATGTAAGTACATGTATATGCATACAAATACGGCTAATTTTCAATGCAATTCACTATTTGATATAATTTGGCTAAAGGTTCAACATTTAATTAATCAACCAATAATCAAACAACACAATCAACAATCAATTAGTTGATTATCATTTCAACTCACATAATTTTGATATATAGTCAAAAATCACATTTTTGATGCCAAATCACAACAATAAACCCTATCTAGTTTCGGTTCTCACACCAGTCAATTGGAAATATATAGAAATCTCACTTTCGTCGCTCGAATATAAATATTGGCGATGGTGCCCCGTCACCAGAATTATCCCTGGGCAACTAGAGTGTGATTCTATAACTATCCAGTACATTAAAACTTTGAATACACGTTTGCAAGACATATATGCAAAAAAATTATATATTGGATTGTCCCAATTCAATATAAAATAAATAATCAAATACGAATAATTGATTTATATTTTCAAAACAAATCTCGTTTTCAATTTTAAAAATATACTCTTCACACTCGTTCTAGGATACTACTGATCCCATCTTTAACGAGTCATTCCCATTGGATATTACTAATCCAATTTCTGATGAATTCTTTCGTATGGTTCTAATGTGTCTTGTTCTCCGAGCTCTGTAAACCAAAGCTCTGATACCAACTGAAGCGACCAGAAACTTCCCCGGTAAGGAAAGCCCGGATACTTCGAGAACAACACATAAAAGAACGTAGACGGAAGAACATTTCATTGTTAATTACACAATTCATCAGAATACAAGAACATACAGAGTATAAATCAATATTACACATTTACCAAATATCAGAGATTACAATAAATTACATAGCAGCGGAAAATAATACAATACACAACTAAAGGAGATATACGGATACAAAGCTTTCCGGATATCATTCCAGCTGTAAACCAGGATCCTGTGAATATAAATCCGCAAAATCAAAACTACTAGCTGCCCGTGTCAAAATAAGGGCACCCAGAGTTTAGGTTAGAACAATAAACTCCAGGTCAGTCATGGGACTGGTGTGAGAACTAAAAAAGTTATTAATCTTTATTTTTAAAGCTGGGTAAATCAATGTACCACGCCGTATAACAGGGAACGGGTTTCCTCCTAAGGACACCAGTGCATAAAACAACAGCGCAATGCTAAATAAAGAACAATGAAGCTATTGTAAGACCCAGGTCCCATCACACAATGCAACGCAAGGTGGAGGATAGGGTTTTTACCTTATAATAGCCAAGAATGCTTGGTACGTGAAATTTCATCTTTTATTATTACTATAAGTGTATAGTGTCAAAACAATTTCAAATCGTAAGTATCAATCATATACGGCATAAGCGCCCCATCCAACTATGTCGCCATACTAGGCTCTACAATCAAAACCGCACATGAGACGCTTTAGCCCGTGTCTCAGGAACAGCCGCAACTGCCCCTTGGATCGTCAGGGTCGGTCCACCGATGTGGATTATTATGCTTGAACACTACGTTTCCCTGCCCTTTGGGGCGTCAATGAGTCAGCGAATGACTCCATCGGCTTCACATAGTCACCGATATATTTGAGGCGCCTCGCAACAGCAACAACCACATAAGTCAAACTCGTCTGGGCGTGTAAAACCACTGACGCCACTTCTAACTAGAAGGAAACGCATGCCCTCCCTGATGTCCTCTCCCGTTTCTGGTTCACAACCGGGGTGTGAGGCTCGCGAATTAATGCTACACAAAGCTGCGCCACACAGGCTGTGCTTTGATCATTGATTAGCACAGAAATGTGTTTATTTTTATGCTTATATCTTATCTTTATTGTATATAAATAAATGCTACTTTGGGTATTTTGTGTGTTTTTACAGGTCATTTATTAATTGTCTCCTTCATTAAATAAAAGACCACTGATAAGAAAAAGAAGCTACTTTCCCATATCAACAAGTTTTCAATCACAAAGCAAGCCGTAGCACATTGGTTAAGGCATGGAAATCTATACAGAAAGACCTGGGTTCGATTCCCATCAAACTCTCTTTTTTGCTGAAGAATGGAACGCGTTCACACTGCCTCCCTTACTTTGAAGAATTTATGGATTAGCGATTTATGGTGTATACATATATTCATATGTATGAATATATGATATACACTAATAAATATTTCAAGAATTGGAAGTATTCTTCATAGATAAATCAAAGGGAATCTTTCATTTTTACTCTCCATAAAGATGAAGATTTGATTAGATAGATGCCAATTATGATGCCAATCAATTTACCAATCAACTTCAAATCTGTTGGAAAAAGCCAATCAATTTGCCACATGACCAATCAAAAGAGGAAAGCTGCATGGAATATTTCAAGTTTATCTTATCTCTTTTATTTGTGAATATATTATTTTCAAGAGGTTGAGTCATGGCCCATTTGTAATTAGGTTAGGGTTTGGTTGTGTCATATAAATACCCTTGTAATGTCGTTGTAGCCACCATCTCATTTATGAATTCCATTACTCTAATAAAAAGTTCTTCTTCTTCTTCTTTTATTTTCTAGTAATTTTTTTAGCAACTAGTGTCATCTACCCGATTAGACTCGGTAGAGTACTAGTTGTATTTTACATAAGTTATTAGTGATTAGTCGTTTGATTAGTTTCAATGACAATCCTAATTTTATTTTATTTTATTGTTGTTCTTCTTATTCTGCACTTTTATTTTCTGCTTTGTTGTTCTTGTTTTGCAATTTAATTTCTTTAGTGATTAATCGTTGATTAGATTCAACGATAATCCTATGTTCGCAATTTCAATTTGTTTTTATTTCAACAAAATCTCCAGGCTTCATCTAACTCGCCCAAGAGATTAGATAAATAATTTGATTTTAATTTACCTTCCTGTGTTCGACCTGTATGCTACACACCTGTGCGCTTGCAGTAATTATTTAAAATATCGCGCTTTTCTAGCTACGATCAAGTTTTTGGCGCCGTTGCCGGGGAGGTAACATTTGAATTTTATTATTTATTTAATTTCTGATTCGTGTTAGTTTTTTTTCTTTTTATTTGATTTTGTTAAAAAAAAATCTTGCCAAAATTTCTTTTATTTCTTTTTATTTTCCTATTGTTTTCTTGTACATATATATAGATAAAAATCGTGATTAGTTGATTGTGTATCACATAATGATATTATAATCTCTAAGACAAGAAAAAAAAAATCTTGCCCCTTTTTCTTTTAATTCTTTTCCTTCTTTTTATTTTCATCTATTTCTTTTTTTTTTTTGCATTTCTTCCAATCTAATTCCTTCTTCAAAAAGAAAAAAATATATACAAAAAAAGAAACTTGCTAATTTTTCTTCAATTTCTTTCCATCTTTCTACCACCTCGCTGATTTTAACATTTTTTTCTTTTCCCTTCCCTTTACTTTTTATTTGTTTCCATATTTTGTCTATAACTTTCAAAAAAAAAACTTTCGCAATTTCTTCTCTGTCTACTTTGATTTCTTTCTTATTTTTGTCTGCTTTTATTTCTTTCCGCAATTCCTTCTACCCTTCCTCTCTACTAAAAAAACCTTGCTTTTTTTTCTCTTATTTCCTTCCTCTTTTAATTTTTTTCCTTTTTTGTTTTGGTTTTTCCCATTCATTTATTTCCCTTTCTTCTTGTTCAAATTTTCATAAAAAAAACTTGCATTCTTTTTTATTTATTTATTTCTTTCCAATTGCATTTCTCATTCACCTCCTATAATCTCTCTTTCCATTTTTCCATTTATTTCTTTCCGGCTCTCTCCTTCATTAAAAAAAAACAACTTTCAATTTTCCTTGATTCTTTCCGTCTTTCCACTTTCTTTCCAATCATCTACATTCCTTTTCATTTTACAAATTTCGAAAAAAAAGATTCCTCTTTTGCAATTTTTTTCCTTTCTTCTTTTGTCTTTCTTGTTCTCAATACATTTGATTTCTTTTCTTCTCTTACAAATTTCCTTTCTTTTCAAATAAAAATAAAAAATAAAAAAAATCCTCCTTTGGTTTCTTTCTTCTTTATTCCTCCTTTCCAATTTTCAATACATTTTTTTCTCATTCTTCTTTTATAGGTTCAAAAAAAAAAAAATCTTGCCATTTTTCTTTTACTTCTTTTTCAACTTCTTTCTCCTTTCTTTCGTTTGTTTCCCCTCTTACTAATATCCCGCATCATTTCTTCTTTTACAATTTGCTGAAGAAAAAAAAAAAATCCTTATATAAATTTCTCTTCTCTGCCTTGTAATTAATTTTCTTTCCTTTCTACATTTACTTCTTTCCCTTTTCAAGTTTTTCCTTTTTCATTTTTTTCTGTCTCTTCTACTTTTACAACAATAAACAAAAGAAAAAAATTCTTTCTGTTTTTGTCTTCTCTTTTATTGCTTTCCCTTCTTAATTTCTTTTCCAAATCTTTTACAATTACTTTCCTTTCTTCCTTTACAATTCTCTTTCTTTCCTGAAATCTCTCTTCCCATTTTTTTTTTGTCATTTGTTTCTTTCCTATTTGTCCACTTTTTCAACAATAAAAAAAAGGGAAGGTCATAAAAAGATTCTTTCTTTTCTTTTTTTTCCAATTATTTTTCCCTGCTTCATTTCTTCCCTCTGATCTAATACCCCTACACTTAAAGAACTTCTAGCAAAAAAAAAAGAGAGAGAGTTTCGAACTAAGGACAAGGTGACTGGAGTTCAATCAACAAATCAAGATTTCAGAAATCAAAAGAAATTGCAAATAGTGAGATTTCAATCATTGACGCTACTCATTTTTTCTGGATGGATAGCCATGCCACATTGTAGTAATTTCTGAACTCTACAGGTGCTCTGCTGCAAAGAAAAATATAGACATTGCTTGTAAAAATACTTCTGTCGGGCAGCGGCTTGCTTGTACAATATTTTAAATTTTTGCAGTTATCATTGTCTGATTGTTCTGATTGGCTGAAATTTCCATAATTAAAATATGCATTCTCATTGTTTTTAACAATAAAAATAGACAATGCAAAATAATATAATTGAAAAGTGATGTTTTGTGAAATTGACTGTCTCGTATAATTGGATCGCGGATATGTAGTTGTTCAATTTATTGAACTATTAGCAAAAGATGTTGCAAACTACCTGTAACGACCCGAACTTCCCCGTGAAGGAAAGCCCGAATAGAATTGAGGACAAGACAAAATAGGACGCAGACAGAAGAACATTTCATTGTTATCACAACAATTCCATCAGATACAAGAATATATAGAGTATAAATGAATAAACTACATTCGATAAATATCAGAGATTACAATAAATTACATAGCAGCGGAAAAATATACAAAACACAACTGAAAGTGATACACGGATACAGAGCTTTCCGAGCATCGTTCCTGCTGTAAATCAGGACCCTGTGAATATAAATCTGCAAAACCAAAAGTACTAGCTGCCCGTGTCGAAAATAGGGGCACCCAGAGTTTAGGTTAAAACAATAACCTCCAGGTCAGCCATGTGACTGGTGTGAGAACTAAAACAGTTATTTTAAACTTTACCTTTAAGAGAGAGTAATTCAAGGGACCACGTCGTATAACACGCAACGGGTTTCCTCCCAAGAATACTAGTGCATATAACAAAACAGCGCAATGCTCTTTGGAAAAATGAAGCTATTATAAGACCCAGGTCCCATCACACAATGCAACGCAAGCCGGAGGATAGGGTTTTCCCTTATAATAGCCAAACATGCTTGGTACGTTTAAAACAAATCATTTGATACTATTATAAGTGTATAGTGTCAAAACCATTCAAATCATAAATATCAATCATAGGCGGCATGGGTACCGTCTATCATGTCGCCATACTAGTTCTACAATTAAAACCGCAATATCACGTATTGGAAATTGGATTCCATCATGAGTCGAGGCAAGGGGCAAGCTCCTCTCCGCGTTTGAGACACTCTAGCAAATGCCTCAGGACCCCACTATGATCCTTTGGAACCTCCAAGGCCGGTCCTCTCTTACTTTTGAGAATTGGTTATTCCTGAACACACGTTTCCCGGTCCTTACAGACCTATATCCGAGGCGCCTCGTATCCATAAACCACACAGGTGAAAAGTATATAAATGTCAGGGCTGGTAGGTCACTGACACCACCATAGCTAGAAAGAAACGTCGTGCACTCCTTGGGTCCGTATCCCGTTTTTGACTCATACCGAGGTGTGAGGCTCGCGAATTCACGTTATACACAAAGCTTCGCCACACAGGTCGTGCTTTGATCATCAACCACAAGACTTTGCTTTTCAACAGAAGCCCTGATCAATTGCCACTTACGCGTGCCACACTGGCAATTCACTCCATGCGACTGATGTCCATCGATATACAACCTCTAAGCTCGTACGTCTCAGAGAAGGGCGTTAAGCAAGAGAATAAATTCTCCGCCACCAAATAGATGTATATTTAATAGAGATCAATCAACACAGAATAAAATCCAATGTCAGACACACAATCCATTTACTAGTTCGTTCTGGGTCTGAACGAAACCGGAGGCACTTTCCTCGCATATCCATCCATCTCCAAGTACGTCTGGACGATCACCAACTGTTTCCCTCATCTTGGGTGTACAGGCCAATCGAGATCATCAGTAATCACCCAAACGATGTGAAGACTTCCAGTCTTCAACCACCGTCTTCCTCTTCGACATCTCGTCGAATCGGTTATTCATAATGGGTATAAACCCGGCCTTTCTGAATAGCCCACGTATATGATAAACAAATGTTACACAAACACAACAAACGCCTCATTCCAATTCAGAATATCCTTTTATTCATGAAATCACATTCTTAGGGAAAGGTTCCCATTAATTTTATCCAAGATAAATTGTTCTAAATTTATTCTTTATTCTTCCTTTGGATATCATTTCAAACCATATTATGGTTTTCCAAACTAGTCGGGATTAGCGAACCACACCGAAGTAATTATTTATTTTATTTCCCAATCCCAACCTATTTATCCCATGGAGAAAAACTATTATTACCCAATAACTAACACCACGGTGTTATCGGTAAATTTAATTACCATTTCACGTTCAAATCTAATTAAAGATTTAACTATCGCTAGGAGCAAAACTGGTGATACTCCCCTTTCGATCATTTCCAAATTTTGATAATTTAAATTACCAATTCTCATTTCAATCTAATTAAAGATTCATTAAAACTCTTTTTACTGGGTTAATGAACTAATGTTATTTAAAACACAGTTCACGATAAACCCAAATCACATTCTATTTCAATTCCAATAAAATATATTAGAAATTCTGGTTATTTAAAACCCATTTCAAATTCAATTTATTTATTTCAAAAATAAATTGGTTTTAATTCTAGTTCAAAACTAGTTCATTTCGATAAAAATCTATTTTTATCTTTTCAAATATGGATTTTTTCATCCCAGTTTTCCCCAAATCATTTCTTATGATTTTAAACAAATTATAGATATTTTTTATTATTTTATCAAGGCCCGTACAGACGGTTTTCAATAACTGCCACTGAACTGCACTTACAGCGACCTTTTCCATATTTGATTTGGACATAATTACAAACCCAACCGTTAGATTTCAAATTTCTAATATTCATTGGAAAGCTCTTTTCGATACGAACCCAATGGTTCTGGTTTTAGAAGAATCCGACGGTCGGATCTCCCGTAATGTCCGTTCGAAGTCAATGGTCGAAATTCGCGAATTGTCGCGGCGTGTCTCGTTCTATTCAGGCCATTATATTATATATATTATATATATAATATATATTTCGTCGATTTCTATTTAAAACGAATTTTATAAATCGTTTAAATTCGTTTTCAAAACAATTCAACTTCATTTCAGATTCAAATCAAAATTGAATTTTTCCCAATATAAATTCGTTTTAAATTCATTTCAAATTGATTTCAATTCAAATTCGATTCTATTCAATTCCAATTCGAATTCATTTCTATTCAATTCGAATTCGTTTTATATTCAGTTCAATTCGAATTTGTTTTATATTCAATTCAATTCGAATTCACTTTATATTCAATTCAATTCGAATTCCCTTTATATTCAATTCAATTCGAATTCACTTTATATTCAATTCAATTCGAATTCACTTTATATTCCATTCAATTCGAATTCATTATCTCTTTCTAAATATTCATTTCAATTCGAATTCATTATCTCTTTCTAGATATCCATTTCAATTCGAATTCACTATCTCTTTCTAAATATTCATTTCAATTCGAATTCATTATCTCTTTCTAAATATTCATTTTAAGAACGAATATAATCGATATCAATATCGTTCGCGTCAAAATAGCGCATCTCTAATCAACACGGCTTTATATTTTTCAATAACATCGTTATTCTATTCAACAAATGAATATTTATTCTATTCAACACATGAATCTATATTTCTTCCACCACCTGACTAATCTCAACAAATGAGTACCGTCAACACGTTAATCTTTATTTTATAATATTCTTTATTTTCCCAATTGGAATGAGGCCCAATCAATTACCATATAATGTTAATTATATGGATTCCATACAACACATGCATATAATAGCAACAATAAATAATCAACCATCATCCAAAGTGCACAACACAACTACATAAGCATTTAACATATATAATCAACGCTTACACAGTCTTTCGACCAATCTATCGACATACAATTAAATAATTGGGATTAGTGTATGCCAAATATCATCCCAACACCCATGTGGGGTTTCAACAATCAAACACAGATTTTATTTGTGCAGTTGGGCGATGTGTAAAATTTATCGTCCCAATCAATATCAGTCAAATCAGTGTACATAAACAAATCAGCCGATTTGTTTATAAATATTTATTTATTCACATTCACGTTAAAAATTATATTTTTAACGATAATTAATTTATTTCAACCATCTACATTTATTATCGATTTCACATCAACATCATAAACAATTTTCACAACACATCAATCAAACAAACAAGCCATCCATGGTCTGTGGATGACGGGTGTCGGGTGCTGCTAAGCACCGTCTGCATCCTAGTATATATATATAACTAGAATAAGAAATTTAGAGTGAGAAGTTCTCACCAATAGCTATCCAAACGTCTCAACTCTTCATATGTAGAAAATCTCCGCTGTTTCTTCTTTCGTCACTTTCGTCATCCGTATTCACTACATATAGTAAAAATTCGATTTTTATATATTGAATAGCAAAGTAAAAATTCGATTTTTATATATTCCGTAAAACATTGGTCGTATCCCTTAGTATTTATACTATACGTGAACGGCCATAAGACCCTCTTCCCCCTTCTAATTGAGTCAGTTAATTAATAGAGCACAACTCATTCTTTTATACTATTTTGAACTAAGAATAATTTCTATCTTGTCTTGATTTCATTTCAAATATCTAATTCAAAAAAATTCTTGAGAGAATTGTAGGAAATAGTCGAAGTAGACGTCCTCTTGAAGAGTATGATTTTGAATTTCAACTCATGAAGCAGGATTTTCCAAAATTTCGCGAGCCAAATGTCAACAATTTTCAAAATTTTCAAAATGACCAACATTTTCAATGTTATGATCGAAATGACGACTTCAATTCAAATTTCAATAATTTCGATTATGGGCCCCATCCATATCAAAATAGCTTTGAAACCCAAGATAGCTTTGATCAACATCAATATGGGGTTGTAAACCAAAATTTCCAAAGTTATAACTCATATCAACATCTTGAAAATAACCAAAATTGCAATTTTCCGCCGAATTTCAATAGTTTTGGTTATGAACCTAATATTCAAAATCAAAATGATTTCCAATATCATTTTTCTGAAAATTCAAACAACTACCACATTGGAAATAATATTGATTGTGAAATTGATGTGGACTATAATTTTGAAAATCAAGAAATCAAAAATGAGAGCTCTCAAATCAATGATTCTGAAGAATATCACCTTAACATTCTTAGAGATAGGGTAGAAAAGCAAGATAGACAGCTTGGTGAAAAAGATGGACAACTTGATGAACTTCTTTCTTTAATGACATCTTTTAAAGAACAACTCGAGCAAAAAAATCAAACTCAAACATGCGATGATTCAGAAAACAATCCATTCTTTACTGATATTGAATTTTTTTAGATTACAACTTTGGAAATTGAGAATGACGATCTAAATGAAGTTGTTCACATTTCATAAATGATTTAGACTTCGATTCTTTTCAGGAAAAAGATTTAAGCTCAGATTTTGATCTTCCTCTTTCAAACTGCGAGAATCTTGAAATTCTAGAAATTGAACAAAATGAAAATGTTGAAGTGGAAATGGAGTTTAACAGACACGAATTCTTTGGATTGTACGAGGATGAGTTGCCAAATGAGGAAGAAGTGGATTCACGTCACGAGTTCGAAAATTTGAACTTTGAGAAAATTTCAAACGAACTTGAAATTGTCAGTGTCGAAAATACGTTGTCAATTAATGATGAGAAATGTGATCACATAGTCTTGAACAACACTCAAAGTTAAAATTTCACGATTGCAACTGAGTTTACATACGATCACAAATTTTATAAAAATTACACTGACAAATTTGTTGAACACATGAACTATTTTTGGAATGTTAGCTTTGTTGAAAAACTTCATGTTAGGACGACCCTGAACATTCATTTACTAGACTATAAATCAAGGTATAAAGATGAGATTGTTTTCAAAAACTCTTGCTTGTTAGAAAACATGCCTAGACATAGTGGGAATGGGACTCATAGGGCTAGAACCAAGTGTGGGGGAAAAAGTTGGTGGTATTCTTTGCATCGCATACATCGCAAACATATATATCATTGTATGTATGATCCATTCCTACATATAGCTAAAATGCATTTCATTCTTCAGATTATTTTGCATCTCATTCACCTTTGGGTACGATCTTTCAAATTTAGGAAACGTTCACAGTGTGGACACTGTTTAGTTCTAGTGCAGGGGGGGAGTCTGCATTTCACTCATTTTCGTTTTTTCTTTATTTTTCTTCCTTTTCATTTTGCATGCATTTAGATAGGACCATCATGCATTCAAGATTGTACGAACATACCAATTTTTTTTGTTGGAAAATACGACTCATTTTCAATTGATACAACAAAATAAGTTTACAATTTTTAGCCAGTTGATAGTATTTTTCTCTCTCAGCCAAGTTCGAATTTGAAATATAATGAAAAGTTTAATTTTGAGGGATAATAGTGTAACCGGTACATAGGGAGATTCTTAGGTGATGGCCATGAAATTATTCTATATTGTAGACTTTGTTTAAATAAGTGGAGGACTTAAAATACTTATATTGGATTTTCGAATCTTTAAAACTAAGTTGTGTTAGTTGAATTCGCGTAACTCTCTTTCGTGCTTATAATTTCAATAATAATAATAGTAATCCAAGGGTATCCAGCATGCTTGTATATCAAGCGTTGGTGTGCAAACCCGCCAAGCTCTATCCGACATGTTGTTGAAAAAGTCAGCGTTGGAATATCTTGGTCTCATTTTATGAGATTGGACACCTAAGGATTACCGACACGTTGTTGAAAAAGTCAAAGTCGGCCTGCACAATCCGCCAAGCTCTTTACCCACTCTCCGTTAGTCCGCGAGGCAGTGCTTGGGTGGTAAACCTTGGTCTTCTAAGTTAGGTGTATGTACTTCATCATAAATTTTAAAAATTTTATATAACAAAGAATAAGCGATGATGCCAAACACTTCTTGACCTTATTGATTTGACTAGCCATACATGAGAAATTAGAATACCGCTTTACAAACTGTGCCAAGCAACCTAAGAATCGATTTCATGGCTGCACTTTGATATCGACCGAACTAACTGGCCAAACTGGATTTTAACATTTGAAAACTTGATTTATATTGAAAATTTGTGACAAGTTGAGGTATCTAAAATAAGATCAACTGACTAGAAATTGTTAATTTAATTTGTTGTACCACTTTCCTGAAACAAGTCGTGTTTTCAATTGCATAAGTCCTTTGCATTCATGTAGTTACATTAGATCCACACATACTGCATATGGATTTTGTGGGTAGTATCCGCTGAAAACCCTCACGAGACGCCACTCGTCCTACTAGGGACACCTAGAGGTTTAACGGCTTGTTGCATACGCTCAATGCAATCGTGTTTCCTATGAAAGTGTGACCTATCTAATTTAGTTTTTCATTTCTTGTTTTACTCGAGGACGAGTAAAAGATAAGTGTGGGGGTATTTGATTAGCACAGAAATGTGTTTATTTTTATGCTTATATCTTATCTTTATTGTATATAAATAAATGCTACTTTGGGTATTTTGTGTGTTTTTACAGGTCATTGATTAATTGTCTCCTTCATTAAATAAAAGACCACTGATAAGAAAAAGAAGCTACTTTCCCATATCAACAAGTTTTCAATCACAAAGCAAGCCGTAGCACATTGGTTAAGGCATGGAAATCTATACAGAAAGACCTGGGTTCGATTCCCATCAAACTCTCTTTTTTGCTGAAGAATGGAACGCGTTCACACTGTCTCCCTTACTTTGAAGAATTTATGGATTAGTGATTTATGGTGTATACATATTCATATGTATGAATATATGATATACACTAATAAATATTTCAAGAATTGGAAGTATTATTCATAGATAAATCAAAGGGAATCTTTCATTTTTACTCTCCATAAAGATGAAGATTTGATTAGATAGATGCCAATTATGTTGCCAATCAATTTACCAATCAACTTCAAATCTCTTGGAAAATGCCAATCAATTTGCCACATGACCAATCAAAAGAGGAAAGCTGCATGGAATATTTCAAGTTTATCTTATCTCTTTTATTTGTGAATATATTATTTTCAAGAGGTTGAGTCATGGCCCATTTCTAATTAGGGTTAGGGTTTGGTTGTGTCATATAAATACCCTTGTAATGTCATTGTAGCCACCATCTCATTTCTGAATTCCATTACTCAAATAAAAAATTCTTCTTCTTCTTCTTTTATTTTCTAGTAATTTTTTAGCAACTAGTGTCATCTACCCGATTAGATTCGGTAGAGTACTAGTTGTATTTTACATTTGTTTCATTAGTGATTAGTACTTTGATTATTTTCAACGTCAATCCTAATTTTATTTTATTTTGTTGTTATTCTTCTTATTCTGCACTTTTATTTTCTGCATTGTTGTTCTTGTTTTGCAATTTACTTTCTTTAGTGTTTAATCGTTGATTAGATTCAACGATAATCCTAAGTTCGCAATTTCAACTTGTTTTTATTTCAACAAAATCTCAAGGCTTCGTCTAACTCGCCCAAGAGATTAGATAAATAATTTGATTTTAATTTACCTCCCTGTGTTCGACCTATATGCTACACACCTATGCGCTTGCAGTAATTATTTAAAATATCATGCTTTTCTTGCGTCAATCAATCATCAACCACAAGACTTTGCTTTTCAACAGAAGCCTTGATCAATTGCCACTTAGGCATGCCACACAGGCAATTCACTCCATGCGATGGATATCCATCAATATATAACCCTTGAGCTCGTACGTCTCATAGAAGGACATTAAGCAAGAGAATAAATTCCCCGCCGCCAAACATATATATATTTAATAGAAGTCAATCACACAGACTGAAATCCAATGTCAGACACACAGTCCATTTACAAATTCGTTCTGGGTCTGAACGAAACCAGAGGCACCTTGTACCACGCATATCCATCGATTTCCAAGTACGTCTGGACGATCACTAACTGATTCCCTCATGTTGGGTGTACGGCCTAATCAAGATCATCAGTAATTATCCAAACGACGTGAAGACCTCCGGTCTTCAACCACCGTCTTCATCTTCGACACCACGTCGACTCAGTTATTCAGAATGGGATAAACCCAGTCTTTCTGAATAACTCGCGTATATTATAAACAAGTGTTACACAAACACAACATACGCCTCATTCCAATTCATCAGTCACTAACCGTAAATTAATCACAAGAATAATTTCCCAAATATTAACCCCGAAGGCCGAAACCAACATCAGATCAATACCTAGGAAACCATTCTGCTTAGCTACCCTATAGTTAGTTTCTAAATTTAACATTCTTAGGGAAAGGTTCCCATTAAATTTATCAAAAATAAATTCTTTTAAATTTATTCTTTAATCGTCCTTTGAATATCACTTCAAACTAGTTGGGATTAGTGAACCACACCGAAGTAATTATTTATTTTATTTCCCAATCTCAACCTATTTATCCCATGAAGTAGAACTGGTAATACTTCATGTCTAAAACCATGGTGTTATTGGTAAATTCAATTACCATTTCACGTTCAAATCAAATTAAAGATTTAACTGTCGCCTGGAGCAAAACTAGTGATACTCCATTCTCATCTTTTCAATCTAATTAAAGATTCATTAAAACTCCACTTAGTTTTAATCTTTAACTGGGTTAAAGAATCAGTGTCATTTAAAACACGGTTCACGATAAACCCCAAAATCACATCACGTTTCAATTAGTCTCTAACCGTAAATTAGCAAGTGAGCAATTCTCTAAGTATTAACCCCGAAGGCCGAAACCAACATCAGATCAATACCCAAGAAACCATTCAACTTTACTAATCTCCAGTTAGTTTCTGATTTTCTTAACTTCATTGGGTCTAAGAACAGTATTATTGAAGATACCGTTCACGACAACCCAAAATCACATTTCATTAATTATCGGGTTAAAGAACAAGTGTTATTTAAAACACTGTTCACGATAAACCCAAAAATCAATACCAATTCAATTCCAATTAAATATTATTTAAATGGTACACTTCATTAAATCTAAATAAAAGATTTAATCTTTTTCACAACTGGGCTTAAGAACAGTGTTAATGAAGACATCATTCACAACAAACCCAAATCACATTCGATATTAAATACAAGGTTCTGAATAGAAAATATATCGGCTTATATTCAATATCAATTTCTACGACCAACAAATATCGTATTGGAAACAACGATATATATATAAATATATATATATGTATATATATATATTTCAAATTTCCATAATAACATCTGTATAATCACGAAATCCAACATCGAACCATTTCGATGATGATTTCGATTCAAATCCATTCCAATTCAATTATTGGAAATTCTGGTTTCTTTTAAAACCATTTCAAATCCACTTTATTTATTTAAAAATAATAAAATTATTATCCTAATTCAAAATTAGTTCATTTCGATAAAAAACTATTTTTATCCTTTCAAATATGGAGTTTTTCATCCCAATTCTTCACAAATCATTTCTTATGATTTTACACAAATTATTGATATTTTTAATAATTTTATCAAGGCTCGTACAGTCGATTTCCATCAACGGCCATCGAACTGCACTTATAACGACCTTTTCCAACTTTGATTTGGACCTAATTCCAAATCCAATCGTTACATTTCAAATCTCTAATATTCATTCGAAAGCTCTTTTCGATACGAACTCAACGGTTCCGTTTTAGGAGAATCCGACGGTCGGATCTCCCGCAATATCCATTTGAAGTCAATGGTCGAAATTCGCGAACTACCGCAGCGCGACGCGTTCTATTCAGGCAATTATATATATATATATATATAATATTATATATAATACGTCGATTTCCTTTTAAAACGTATTTTATAAATCGTTTTAAATTAGTTTTCAAAACAATTTCAACTTCCTTTTCAGATTCTAATCAAAATTGAATTTTTCAATATAAATTCGTTTTAATTTCATTTCAAATCGATTTCAATTCAATTTCAATATAATTCGAATTTCAATTCATTTCGATTTAATTCGAATTTCAAATCTATTCAATTTAATTTGAATTTCGAATCACTTTCAATATTCATTCAAAAATGAATAAAATCGATATAAATATCGTTCACGTCTAAACAGCGTCAATCTAATCAACACAGCTTCATATATTTCTTATTTTCAAATATCTTATTTCAAATATTTCTTTTTCAAATATTTCCATTCAAATATTTCTTTTCAAATATTTCTATTTAAAACTGGAATGAGGCCCAATCAATTACTATAGATTTTATTTCTATGGATT
Source organism: Allium sativum (assembly GCA_030737875.1). Classification (NCBI taxonomy): domain Eukaryota; kingdom Viridiplantae; phylum Streptophyta; class Magnoliopsida; order Asparagales; family Amaryllidaceae; genus Allium; species Allium sativum. Next base: position 696,189,169 of record CM060920.1, read on the forward strand.
TCCATACAACACATGTATATATCAACAATGACAAATAATCAACCATCATCCAAAGTGCGTTCTACACTATATAAGCATCAAATATAAATATTTAACGCTCATAATAATCTGTCAATCAATCGATCGACATACAACTAATTATTGGGATTATTGTATGTCATATATCATCCCAATACCCGTGTGGGGTTTCAAACAATCAAACACAGATTTCATTTGTGTAGTGGGGCGATGTGTAAAATTTATCGTCCCAATCAATATCAGTCAAATGTGCGTATATAAACAAATCGTTCTATTTGTTTATATTAATTTATTTACATTCACGTTAAAAATTATATTTTCAACTATAAAATATTTTTAATTACTTAAATATTTTATTTCATTTCACATCACATCACACAATCAACTTGTAACGACCCGGATTTTTTTAGCGACTTTGGTTATCGACATAAGCACGATGTCGATAACCAAAACATCGAAAAATCCTGGTAATTAATGAAAGAAATTATAGGGTGCGGATATATAAGACAGAAACCTAGAATAGAAGAAGAAGAAGAACACAACATCAGAGTAACACGAACGTCACAGCGGAACGAATAACATATAATACATAACATAACTTTGAAATATAACAGTTATGTATACAATAGCACTTATCAGAGTACAACACTTACAACACAGCGGAAATAAACTATAGCCATATGATTCAGAAGCCTCCTGCTCCAGCTCTTCAAGTATATCTGTAAATCTCGACTACTTGACTGCCCGTACAAATTTAGGCACCCAAGAGTTTAGGGAAAACAACGAAGTAAACTCCGGGTCAGTCATGGGACTGGTGTGAGTAAAACAGTTTAAACAGGTATATGAACAAGTAAACGATATCTCATAAGACCATGCCACAGAACGGAACGGGTTTTTCCCTTATGAGAATCCAAAATATCTATATATCAAAAACCTTTTGATATTATAATAATGTCTATGTACAAATAGATATCAACTAGCAGAAAAGCTTTCATCTCACGTTCTACATACATAGTATACAATCAAAATCGCAAGCACATATTGGATAATGGATTTCCAACTATGACAAGGTATGGAACCACCTTCCGATCAGTGTACTCTCGGAATGATACACTGGAGTTCAACAAAAACATCTTGCAATTCAGCCACACATGACCGACCACTCATTTCGCTCGAGTGTATCGAATGTATATCACCAACGGTTGGGATCAGCAACCGTTCCCATATATATGGGACATCATTGATAGATTTAAGAAACAAATGAATATTCTCTAGATAGGTGATTATACACCCTACTTCGGTGCGACCGACTTAGCCATGCTGGCTGCCCGATTTCTGTCATTTACTGGTTGATGAGGCTAGAAGCTACGCTTTATCATCACATCAGATTCACTTCGAATGCCACATTGTTAGGTCCATCGAAAATCACTAATTGACGTCTACAACAATACATTACGTGTTAGCTTAAAGAAGTTTCCTTCTCCGCTTCCACTCTTGGTACGGTTGAAGAAATCATGGTTCGTGACCTTTCTGGAAATACTCTGTCAGACATTCATTCATACAAGTCATCCTCATTCACTTAGAATGTCACATCGTCATACCCGCCAAATCACAAATTGACTTATCCAAAAATAACACGGGTATACAACTAAGAGAAACGAATTCCTCTGCCACCAAACATGAATACATTTGAACAGATCAACTTACGCAATCCATTAGATATACTCTGTCAGACCTTCATCCATACAAGTTGTGCTGGGACTGGAAAAACTGAAGGTACTGTTCTGTACATCCATCTTAGTCACTGTTATCTAAGACTTATACAACAGCCCTTGCATTTTACTCCATCTTCAATTAACCTTGGCATATATGATTCGCAACGCTTATGCCAATACAGAGTGGTTCTTTGGATAATAATCCAACCGGTCTCTCCATATTAACAATGTTAAAATGGTCAAAACTCCGATAGTCTGTGATTTAACTATCAAAGAAAAACAAGTGTGCAAACAACGATATTATTTCCAGATGGAAATTATATCAAACAAACATCATTTAACATTTATCTCTTTAGTTCATTTTCATCTACTGTTTCCCTATGTTCAACATTTGCTATTTTCTATATTTAGAAAATATACGTTATTAACACTGGAAACATTTCCATTCCTTGTTTTCTGTATTTAGAAAACATTTCTGACTCTTGTTTGGAAAACATTTCCAAACTCCTACGTTTGGATTAAGCAGATGTTTTAGATAAAACATCGCTATGCCAACTCAACCATTTCCTTTAATTACTAAATTCACTTTACCATCCTTTACTGCCGAACCTTAACCATTCCTGTAATGACCCGGATCCGTATGGGTTAATTTTAAATATTTAATATGGATTTAAATATTGGGGGGGGGGGTAATATAAATGGAATTTTATATTATGTTATTAGTTTAATAATCAATTTCGATTTAAAATCGAATATATTAAATAACAGAATACGAAAATGGATTTAGTTGAATTCAAATTTTAATTTGAATTGAAAACAATTCAAATAATTAATATGAAATTCTATTTGAATTTATAACGATAATAATATTTATTTATTATCGAGGAGAATAAATTGTCTGAAATGAATTTATATTGATCTAAATTAATTGTTTTGAATTAATTCCAATAAAGGAATTTAAATTGTTTTAAATTTAATTTATTGGTTTAAATTCATATCAACTACAGATGATCGAATTGGACTTCGTGACCTATCCCAGTGTGTCCGGAGCAGTGGTTAAACCCTAAAATCGACAGTTGTGGGGTTCAGTAAGGAGTTCAGAATCAACGTGGTAATTTAAATTAAAGGATACAGATTAAAATAAATTAAAATAAAATAAAAATATCCTAGTTTGTGTGGAACAAAACCAAAGGAACGGTGTCCTCCTTCATCTCCACAAAAATAAAAGGGACGGTGGCCTTCTCTCCTCCTCATTCATTCAACCTTGCTGTTTGATTTCAAAACCACACCCCGTTCCTATAAATCGCGACCTCCTGTTAATTCCATTTTGTTCCTCAATATCGCTCCCTTCCCATAAATTCTGAAATCAAAGTATTTGTTTTATTTTTCCTCAAAGTGAAATCGGGCAAATCAAAATAGAAAGGGGATCGAGCTTCGAAACTCGAGATCCCGTGTAGCTCATCAATGCACTGGAGCTGTTCGCGATTCAAGTAGGAAGGGGCACCGCTGTTCGAAGTCTTCGTCGTCTGTTGAGGATGTCGCGTTCAGTAATAGTAGAATTAGGGATTTAGGCCGCGATGTCAAGGTCTGTAGTGGGCTCGATTCATTTTACTGCCGTTTGATCTAGGGTTGATAATCAATGTCGGAATTGGACGAAGGGGGGGTGCGTGGAAGTAGACTCACTGTCAGGAAGGTCAGCGTGGTTTGGTGAAATAGGGAAGCTGATTTGGGGTAACTTGATCAAGGATTCGCAGTGTATGATGATGCGGCGGACTGGGAACAAGGGTGAAGGCCTTGAAGTGCTAGGGGGAAAGGTGATTACAGTGTGGGTTAGCTGTCAGAGAAGGATGTTGCGGCCGACTGGAGTACCTCAGTGAACAACAGTTTTTTTGAAGATCTTAGGTGTTGCTGCAGTTAGACAGTGGGGTTCAGAAATGGACGGTCTGTTGGCAAGGGGGTTTGTTGGTTCAATAAGGAAACTGATCCGACGATGATGAGATCGGCGTTGAAGGGGGTTATGGCGGCAAGTATGTTTGAGCTGATTAGTCAGGAAGAAGAGGAAGTGCCGCAGTCAAGTCTTGGCAGTTCACGGCAGTTCTAGATATAAGGAGTAAAAGACTTAACAAGGATTAAGGTAAATTAAATTTATCAGTTTAATTAATTTATTTGTTTCCAATAAATTAATGATCATTTAAAATTTGTAGCAAATTATAATGCGATATATTTAAATTTATACAAGGTCCATAATGCTAATACAAGTCGAGGGGACTCCTAGCGGGAAAGGAATTTGATATTTCTTGAAGTCAGTTGATTTTCAGTTAGTCCAAATGCTCGAAATCAATGCAAAGGAATTAAAATTTGAATTTGGAATGGATCACGATATTCAAAAGCAGGTGAGTAAATCTCACTCACCTCTAGTTAGAATTATTTTTATATAGTTAAAAATAATTGTCTGTGCTTGTTTGAATGCTGTCTGATTGTTTTAAATTATATATAGTTATTTAGGATTGGTTGACTATTATATATATATATTGGGTTGATGATTGGTTGGATTCCCGCAGTCTCATTAGCGGATGCCCGCGGTACCATAGCGGATGATTACCCTATATGCCCCCACGCTATGATTAGTGGATGACCTTCTATACCACGATATCCTGCCTCGAAGCAGGATGGGTATTACTATGTTGACTAACGTCTGTGGATGCAGGAAAACAGGTTGGAGGAATCCAACTGGATTCCTCAAAAAATATATTATATGTTTGTTTGTTTGTTTGATTTCATATATATTCATATATGATGTGTTAAAAATCAAATGATTGAAAATTGGTTGATTTGATTGTCTAAATATCACTAGGGCTTGGGATATTGATTTAAAAAAATATCGAAAAGGGTATTTGAAATTTAAAAGGGGAATTCTATTTTTATAAATAGAATTTGAATTTTAAATGAAGTATAGAAACATTAACTTGTTTTGAATATATATGAATGAGTATTGAATTTATAAACTCTGTTTATAAATAGAAAAGATGGGATTTGAATTGAATTTATAAACTCTGTTTATAAATAGAAAAGATGGGATTTGAATTGAATTTATAAACTCCGTTTATAAATGAGAAAAGATGGGATTTGAATTGAATTTATAAACTTTGTTTATAAATATATAATGGGGAGATTTTAAGTGAAGTTATAAACGTTGTTTATAAATAATGTAGGAAAACTATAGAATTTGAATATAGAATTCAAATAGACTTTAAACTATAGAATTTGAAAATAGAATTCAAATGAAGTTTAAATAAAGAGAATTCAAATAGAATTGAATTGGAATTTGAATAAGAAGTCGATAAGGAAACAAGAGTATGAGTATAATTAGTTTGTTAATATGCAGTTCAAATATATTTGAACATGTCATGTTCAAATATGAAGGTGAAATAGACTGAAAAGTTAAGTAGCAGATTTAATTAACAAATTGAGTTAAAACGATTGGTATAGTTAAAATAGATTGGACAGGTATAAATATACAGGAGACAGGTTTGGAATAAAGTATAGAAGTGAAATAAATAGAATGCCCGACAAAAAAGTACGTATTTAATTCATATATGAGATTTTATGCGCCGTATCGGCTAGCCGCTTGGCTTTTCTTTTTCTTTTTGATTGGAGAAGGCCTGTGTGGCAGTTTGGGGATTTTCCCGATGCTCCCGGTACAAAGGAGGTTATGGCGAATTTTTCCGGGAATTTAAGGAGATAGAATATTTTTAAGATAATTTGATAATTAGAAATATATATAACAATATATATAGAAGTCGATAAGGAAGCGAACTTAAAAATAGAATAGTATAATCAAAAAGGAAGACTAGAAATAAAATCTCGAAAGAATAGAAAGAGAAAGAATATATGTGTTTAAAAGTGAAGAAGTAGTTGTATGGTATTGATTTTTCGAGTAAGTAGTCATATCTGTTTTGACGTTATAAATGTTATTCAGTTAAGGTCTGAGAGGTAGTTATACCCCAACTTGATTGATTTCATTATTAACAAATAAACAGTAAGATTTCAGGCTCGAAGAATCAATGTTGAATAAGAGTTAGTTGAATATAGTATTTGGGTTGTCGTAACGATGTTTTACACAACATCCGTTTTAACCCAAATAAATGTAAGCTTGGAAATAGAATAATAAATATTTCTAAAGCTAGAAAATAAAGGAAGGCGATATTCGGAAATGTTTCCCAAATAACGTAAAAGCCCAATATGGTTATTGAAAATATTTGGTTAAAAAATATTGATAAAGAAATAGAGAATTGATTTAATTAATGAAATATTAATTAAAGGCTCACTGATTGTTGGATGTTTGGATGAACACTTGTTTTATTCGATAGTTAAATCATCGACTATCGAAACACTTGTTTTTATTCGATAGTTAAATCACAGACTATCGAAGTTTTGTCCATCGTTGCCAATATGGAGAGATCGGTTGGATTATTATCCAAAGAACGACTCCGTATTGGCAGTAGCGTGCGAATCAGATTATATAAAGATAATCGAAGACGGAGTAGAGTGCAAGGACTTTTTCTATTGATAGAAATAGTGCCTTCGGTTCATCCTGTTCCTGGGTGACGTGTATGGATGAATGTCTGACAGAGTATTTCCAGAAAGCTCACGTACATTGATTTCTTCAACCGTACCAAGAGTGGAACCGGAGAAGGAAAATTCTTTTAGCTAACACGTAATGTATTGTTGTAGACGTCAATCGGTGATTTGATGGATTTGACGATGTGGCATTCGAAGTGAATCTGGTGTGATGATAAAGCGTAGCTTCTAGCCTCATCAACCGGTAAATGACAAAAATCGGGCAAGCAGCATGGCTATGTAGGTTGCACCTATTAGGGTGTATAATCACCTGATCTAGAGTTTCATTTACTTCTAAAAATCTATTGTCGATGCTGTCCCATTTTGGAAACAGTTGCTGATCCCAACCGTTGGTGATATACATTCGATACACTCAAGCGAAATGAGTGGTCGGTCATGTGTGGCTGAGTTGCAAGATGTTCTTGTTGAACTCGGTGTATTCTCCTCTAGAGATATACCAGCGGAAGGTGGCTCCATACCTTGTCATAGTTGGAAATCCATTACCCAATACGTGCTTGCGATTTTGATTGTATATATATGTGGAACGTGAGATGCAAACGTTCCACTAGATTGTTATCTAGTTGATTTAGACATTATTATAATATCAAAAGAGTTTTGATATAAAGATAAGTCAAGTGTTTGGATTTTCATAAGGGAAAAACCCGTTCCGTGTTATACGGCGTGGTCTTATGAGTATCATTTAGTTTTCTGAAACTGTTTTAAACTGTTTACTCATACCAGTCCCATGACTGACCCGAAGTTTATTTGTTTTGTTCTACCTAAACTCTTGGGTGCCTAAATTTGTACGGGCAGTCAAGTAGTTCAGGATTTTTCAGATATATCTAAAGGAGCTTGGAGCAGGAGGCTACAACGTTATCTAGTTATAGTGTTGTTCCGTTGTGTTGTAAGTGTTGTACTCTGATAAGTGTATATTATACAGTGAAATTTTGTATTTCAAAAGTGATGATATATTATGTTTTGTTCCCCTGCGATGTGAGATTCTGTGTTGTTATTTCTGTTTCTTCTTCTATCTCTTTCTTCTAAAAAAAATGTTCCGTATTTTCGTGATATTTGGGTTGGACGTATGATGTATATAGTCAACTCCGATGTTACGGAAATCTGGTTCATTACACTGGGTATCAGAGCTTAGGTTGAGCGAATACCTAGGCTTGTTTGAATGTGCTCATTAGAGATAGGGTCAGTAGTACCCTAGATTGAGTGTGTATATATATACGAGAGAGCGTATTTGTTATTTGATATAAAAACTGTTTTATATTGTGTTGACTAGTCTTATGAGTGGATTATAAATTTTGGTCGAATCGTGGGACGCCATGATGTCGATAGGAGTTTATAAACACTTGAACAGAAGATTGGACACGATATTGTTTTTAAATAGTTAAGTTGATTGTTAGGATTATAATCGAATTAGATTATAAACAGAAATAGTTATATATATAACCAATGGAATTTGTATATGAAATCAAATATACAAATGAGATAAATTGAAATTGAATTCCAACCAGAATTCAGAATTTAAAATCCTGGGAGTTTGGAAAATATTTTTCTAAATGGAGTTTGAAAGAAATAAAGCACTGAACTCATTCAGTAGCTGGGAAATAATTCTGATAATGATCGCAACCTCATCAGTGTTCATTTTTGAGTTTCTAAGTGATGAATTGCGGCCTTAGAAAAGTTTTGATGGAAATTTGTTTGAAAAGAAACAAGTTGTTTGAAAATTCAAATGTTTTGAATTTGGGATAGGTATAAATATATGTATATATTTATATTACTTCAAAGGAATTTTGAAATGTGAAATGGGAATATAGATTTCAAATAGAAGTGAAATGGAATTTGAATATATATATAATTCAAATAGAAATTATATAAGAAAAATTGAAATGGAATTTGAATTCAAAGGAATTCAAATGGATTTGAATAAAAAAAAGTCAAATAAAGATTTGAATATTAGAATTCAAATGGAATTTGGTTAAATAGACTTTCAAAGAGAATATAAAATGGAGGTTGAATATTAGAATTCAAAGAAAATATAAAGTTTGAAATAGAATTTGAATTCAAAGGAGTTAAAATATAATTTAAATTCAAAGGATTTCAATTAGAAATTGAACAAAGGAATTTAAATAGAAATTGAATAAAGGATTTCGAATGGAATTTGAATAAAGGATTTCAAATAGAAATTGAAGATAAGAAATTCAAATAGAATTTGAAGATAAGGATTTGAATAGAAGGAAATTCAAATAGAAATTGAATAAAATGAAATAATATTGAGTTTGAATAAAGAAATTCAAATGGAATTTGAATATTGCAAATGTAGAGGACTTGAATATTTGAAGAGAAATAGATCGGGAATATTATGTTGGAATGGATTTGATACATATTAAAAATATATATCAGAATGGAGTTGAATTTATTATAAACAAAGTTAAAACGTTTATATTTATAAATATAATTAAAACGAGCTCGCCATAGCGCGGCAGTTCATAAATTGGCGATTCGAACTTCAATTTAGTATACAGAACTCAATCGAAGTCGGAATTCTTTGAAACAAGAATCGTCGGGACCGGCTGAACAATAGTTTTCTAATTAAAGAGAAAAATCTGGATTTCATCGTATAGATTTTGAGTTATGTCAAAATCAATTTTTTTGAAAAGCAGCGCGAGAACCATTATAAAACCATAACGGTTTAATTAAATAAATAAAAGGATCTTTAGGGAATAAAATCCGAATTGGCATTAGAAAAATCCAGACTGGAGATATAAAATAAAGGGTGCGTTTTTTAGAGGTCCCTATTAAGTTTCAAAATATAAAAAAAACCCGGTCATAAACTTATTGTAAATTAGGTTCCTATTTTCTGAAAAGTCATAAAAAAAATATAAAAAAATATAAAAAAATCACGTAAATTCTTATTTAAATAAAACATGTAAACACTAAAAAATTCAGAACAAAAAACCGTCAAAGAAGGCGTCAAAAATCAATAAAACGAAATTTCCAGTTAAATGCATAATAGTATGCACATATATCACTTTCCTGCATACATCCGTGCATATTTTTCACTACAGACATCTTCGTTGATTTTTATTCATGCAAATAAATGCATACATGTGCGAAAAAATTTCAAATACTTGCATACATTTGTGTAGGTTTATTTTCAGATTTTAATCTGAAAACAGCTTACAGAAAAGTTGCATACATATATGCAATTATCAATAATAATTGCATAAATGTATGCAACTATTTTTTTTCGATTTCCGTAGATTCCTGACATTATTTCCATATTTTAGAATTTTTTTTTATGAACGTACGCACATTTTTAAAAAAAAATACAAAAAGGCGGAAAAAATAAAATAGGGGGCGGGTTTAAAAATTTTCAGAACTTTGTTTTTTTTTTATAAATTAGGTCCCTACTTTTTATCCTATAAAAATGTTGCACACTTGTGTGCATTTATTTGAGAAATTTGCACATTTGGATGCAAATAAAAATGAACTGAAATATTAAGTTAAATCTATCCGCTGGAAGAACTGCAATAATTGCATATATGCATGCAATAAAATCAAAAAGGTGCATAATATTATGCATTTAACTGCAATTTTTTCTGTTTTTTTGCTTTTTCTTCTTTTTGACATTATTTTTGTTGTTTTTTGAACTGAATTTTTTTTATAATGCGTAATATATTTTATTAATAATTTACGATTTTTTTTTATTTTTTTTAATTATTATTTTATAAGTTTTTAAAACAGGGACCTAATTTACAATAAGTTTATGACCGGATGTGAGCCTAGTTAAGTTTCAAAATAGGGACGTGAGCCTAATATTCACTAAAATAAATATGAATCCAGTGAAGTAAGTGAAATGATTTTTAAGACAAAAATCATATTTTAAATGGTTAAATAGAAATAACTAAATGGGAAAATAATTAGTTAAAGGAAATTTGAATCGAAATTGGGTTTTTGTATAAGTGAAAGAAATTGAGAATTTATATTCGAAGTCGAATATATAACTCGAGTTGAAAATATAATTAGATTAGTTATAATTAAGTTGACATACATTTGAACAAGTTATATTCAAATGAAAAGGGTGAAATAGGCAAAACGGTTAATTAGCAACTAGTTAATGGGAATTTGAATGATTGAAATTTAATTTAATTTAAGTAAGTTAAATGGATCGAAATGAATAAATTGAGTAAAATCAATGTGAATGAAATATGAATTGGGTGTGAATAAAGGAAAAACCAAAAGAGTTAAAAAGAAAATATATTTGTAAAACAAATATAAAGGAAAAATATTTGTAACACAAATACAAAAGCGAGTTATTTGCAAATAAATAGAATTTGAACAGGAAATATTTGTAAAACATTTACAAATAGATTCAATGGAATTATTTATTTGTTAAATAAATAGAATGTTATAAATGAGATATTTATTTGTTAAATAAATAGAATTTAATCAAAGGAATATTTAGAAGATGAATAGAAAATGGAAATCTGTTTTTAACAGATAAATAGAAAGATTAATTTATAAATAACAGTTTATAAATTAAATTAAATATTTATCATTCGATAAATAGAAATATAAGTCTGAACTTATATAGAGAAGAGATATTGGTTTTTAACACCGATAGTTTTAAATAGAAGGGGTGCACAACACTTGTATAAGTGAAGTAACGTTATTAAAAAGAACATTTATAAAGTGAAGAACCATACTAAAAGTAATTCTTTATAAATGAATAAATGTTATCCAATAGGAGTTATTCGAATAGGAGAAGTCGATTAGTGTTAGAATAAATTGATTAGAGTAAGAATTAACCAGTTAGAGTTAATCCGTTAGGGTTAATCCGTAGAGTTAATTGAATATTAGTTATTCAATTTGAATTTATCGAATATTTGTTATTCAAATAAAGAGTTAACCAGATAAAGTTAATTGAACATAGTTAATCGAATTAGGATTTAATTGAATGTTAGTTACTCAATTAAAGTTGATCTAATTTAGTTATTGAGATAGAGTTAGTCAAACATAGTTACTCAGGATAAGTTGCCATTTCGTACGATTGCTAGCTTAATTCGCAGGGCTGCAGATAGCCTAGGGCGGTCGGATGTCTCCTGAGGGAATCAGGCGTAACCATTGTGATCGCTGCAATCTAGAGTCCAGCGAAATGGAGTTAAATCGAATATAGTTTATTCGAAGAAGAGTTTTCGAATCTAGTTATTCGAAAGATAGATTATCGAATATAGTTATTCGAAGGGAGGAGTTATCGAATAGGGATTTATTCGAAAGAGGGTTACATAAGGAAGTTTGGAATGTTGAGTATCAACCTAAATAAGTTTTGAAAGGATAAATGGGTTAGTAGCACTTTTTCTACCTTAGCAATTTCGAGGACGAAATTATTTTTAAGTGGGGAAGATTGTAATGACCCGGATCCTTATGGGTTAATTTTAAATATTTAAAATGGATTTAAATATTGGGGGGTGGGGGGGTAATATAAATGGAATTTTATATTATGTTATTAGTTTAATAATCAATTTCGATTTAAAATCGAATATATTAAATAACAGAATACGAAAATGGATATAGTTGAATTCAAATTTTAATTTGAATTGAAAACAATTGAAATAATTAATATGAAATTCTATTTGAATTTATAACGATAATAATATTTATTTATTATCGAGGAGAATAAATTGTCTGAAATGAATTTATATTGATTTAAATTAATTGTTTTGAATTAATTCAAATAAAGGAATTTAAATTGTTTTAAATTTAATTTATTGGTTTAAATTAATATCAACTACAGATGATCGAATTGGACTTCGTGACCTATCCCAGTGTGTCCGGAGCGGTGGTTAAACCCTAAAATCGACAGTTGTGGGGTTCATTAAGGAGTTCAGAATCAACGTGGTGATTTAAATTAAAGGATACCGATTAAAATAAATTAAATTAAAATAAAAATATCCTAGTTTGTGTGGAACAAAACCAAAGGAACGGTGTCTTCCTTCATCTCCACAAAAATAAAAGGGACGGTGGCCTTCTCTCCTCCTCATTCATTCAACCTTGCTGTTTGATTTCAAAACCACACCCCGTTCCTATAAATCGCGACCTCTTGTTAATTCCATTTTGTTCCTCAATATCGCTCCCTTCCCACAAATTCTGAAATCAAAGTCTTCGATTTATTTTTCCTCAAAGTGAAATCGGGTAAATCAAAATAGAAAGGGGATCGAGCTTCGAAACTCGAGATCCCGTGTAGCTCATCAACGCACTGGAGTTGTTCGCGATTCAAGTAGGAAGGGGCACCGCTGTTCGAAGTCTTCGTCGTCTGTTGAGGATGTTGCGTTCAGTAATAGTAGAATTAGGGATTTAGGCCGCGATGTCAGGGTCTGTAGTGGGCTCGATTCATTTTACTGTCGTTTGATCTAGGGTTGAAAATCAATGTCGGAATTGGACGAAGGGGGGGTGCGTGGAAGTTGACTCACTGTCAGGAAGGTCGGCGTGGTTTGGTGAAATAGAGAATCTGATTTGGGGTAACTTGATCAAGGATTCGCAGTGTATGATGATGCGGCGGACTGGGAACAAGGGTGAAGCCCTTGAAGTGCTAGGGGGAAAGGTGATTACAGTGTGGGTTAGTTGTCAGAGAAGGATGTTGAGGCCGACTGGAGTACCTCAGTGAACAACAGTTTTTTTGAAGATCTTAGGTGTTGCTGCAGTTAGACAGTGGGGTTCAAAAATGGACAGTCTGTTGGCAAGGGGGTTTGTTGGATCAATAAGGAAACTGATCCGACGATGATGAGATCGGCGTTGAAGGGGGTTATGGCAACAAGTATGTTTGAGCTGATTAGTCAGGAAGAAGAGGAAGTGCCGCAGTCAAGTCTTGGCAGTTCACGGCAGTTCTAGGTATAAGGAGTAAAAGACTTAACAAGGATTAAGGTAAATTAAATTTATCAGTTTAATTAATTTATTTGTTTCCAACAAATTAATGATCATTTAAAATTTATAGCAAATTATAATGCGATATATTTAAATTTATACAAAGTCCATAATGCTAATACAAGTCAAGGGGACTCGTAGGGGGAAATGAATTTGATATTTCTTGAAGTCAGTTGATTTTCAGTTAGTCCAAATGCTCGAAATCGATGCAAAGGAATTAAAATTTGAATTTGGAACGGATCACGATATTCAAAAGCAGGTGAGTAAATCTCACTCACCTTTAGTTAGAATTATTTTTATATAGTTAAAAATAATTGTCTGTGCTTGCTTGAATGCTGTCTGATTGTTTTAAATTATATATAGTTATTTAGGATTGGTTGACTATTATATATATATATTGGTTTGATGATTGGTTTGATTCCCGCAGTCTCATTAGCGGATGCCCGCGCTACCATAGCGGATGATTACCCTATATGCCCCACGCTATGATTAGTGGATGACCTTCTATACCGCGATATCCTGCCTCGAAGCAGGATGGGTATTACTATATTGACTAACGTCTGTGGATGCAGGAAAACAGGTTGGAGGAATCCAACTGGATTGCTCAAAAAAAATATTATATGCTTGTTTGTTTGTTTGATTTCATATATATTCATATATGATGTGTTAAAAATCAAATGATTGAAAATTGGTTGATTTGATTAACTCCATCGAATTAACTTGACTCGACTATTAACATGACTATTAACTCGAAAATCTTAACTCGAATCGATTAACTCCATCGAATTAACTTGACTTACTTAACTCACTGGTGAATTTGACTTACTTAACTCACTGGTTAACTCTATTGAACTGGTTAACTCTACTGAACTGGTTAACTCTACTGAATTGGTTAACTCTATTCAACTAACTCGACTCGACTAACCCCTTTCGAATAGCATATTCGTTTTACTAACTTTCGAATACCGTACTCGATATACTCCCTTCGAATACCATATTCGATTTAACTCCTTTCGAATACCACATTCGATTTACTTTATTCACTTTATAAAGATTTCCTTTTTAACAACGTTTTATTCATTTGGAAAGATTTACTTTTAAATAACGGTTCTACACTTTAAAAATGATTTCCTCTTTATAACGTTTCCTTTTCAATTCTATTTGTAAATGGTTTACAAATATTTCCTTTTCAAATTTATTCTTGAAATATTCTAACTCCTTAAATTCTCTGAATAATTCGCCATAACCTCCTTTGTAACGGAAGCATAGGGAAAATCCCCAACTCGTCACACAGGCCTTTCCATTCAAAAAGAAAATGGTTTGAAATTATTTCTTTTTTGAATATCTCCTATTTATAAATATTCCAAATTTATAAATATTCCTTATTTATAAATATTCCATTTATAAATATTTTTATTTCAATATCACTTTGAAAATCCCCTTATCAACATTTCAGTATGTTATGGTATTCAATCATATCAAATCCCGATGTTCAATATCGTCCAAGCACATATAATCGCCCACAGATTTTATATCACATCATATAACAATATATGAAAAACAATAAAATAACTGTTGAGGAATCCAGTCGGATTCCTCCAACCTGTCTCCCTACATCCACAGATGTTACACAATATGATTATCATCACTTTCAGTTCAATATAAATTATTCTGATAGCAGAATCAATATATAAATATTTAATAGTTTATATATATATAATTACATATGTATATATATATATATAATTTTCACTAACTGACTAGCAGTTCCATCAACAGTCAACACACAATCAAACAGACAATTTCTAACAGTTCTAAAAATACAACATGAAATTATAACTGTTCAGAGTTAGTGAGATTTACTCACATTTGCGCGTTAACCGATAAATATCGGTTTGCGTTCATTGATTCAGTCGAACAATTTATTTCGCCATAAATTGTAACGAGCTCGGATTGACTCGTGGTCAGTCCCATTGTGTTGCTCCCGTCCATACGATCGTGTCGGATCTTCGTTTGATATTTGAATCCGGCCCTTTATCCTGATCCACGCTGTATACCCAGACCCCATCCCTTATTTCTTGTTTAAATAAGCATTTTCGTAACGGGCTCAGTATCCATTTTCACAATCCTTCCATACTTTACGTTAACCCCATTTTATTTACATAAATGGGCCTTCCATCTTTATCCTTCACGGCCCAAAACCTACTATTAGAATGCAGGCCCGCTATCTCTTATTCTAAGGTATGTTCTCCCTCCATTCCTTACTTTAAACCACCGATGTTACCCATTTCATTAAGGCCTCCGTCTCCAGCAAAAACCGTAACTCCATGATAAACAAACCACCATTAAGCTACTCATGTTAACTCCACATCACACATAACCACGCATCTCGTTCTTCTTTATTGGCCCAAACGAAACAAACACTTCCTCCATATTTTCCTCACGCCTCAAATACAACCTCCAGGCCAACCACATCATTCCATCCACTACAGTTCGCACCAACTAACAGGCATGCCCAAACTCCATTATCAAATCTCGCCTTCGTTTGCTAACCTTCTGTCTGAACCAATACTAAACACCCACCTTCCAGACTTCGCATATCACCATTTCGAAAGCTCCCCTGTCCATCCTCACAGCTCTCGAACCCAACTCCACCATAGTTGAACCGCCGCCGCCATCCTTGTGGACCACCAGACCTCATGTCATCGGCCTCCTCAGGACCCCGATTCAATTGATGCCAGTCCAAATGCCTCGACGTCGAAACGACCCAGGCCTCCATACCCAAGCTCGACGGAAACCGCGGTCAACGCTGTACAAAACAGCGAGCCATCTACCAACGAAACCAAACAATACCCATATCGATTAGAAGAACAACACTCTAGGAGGCCGAATATTCTTGTCTGGGAATTTACTGATTTTATTTGGATTTTATTTGAGGATTTAGACCTCATGTTTTGAAGAACTCCTGGCGGCTGAGGTTTTGAGAGGAACGAGAGTGAAATTTAGGTCTTAAGGAGATTACAGTGTGTTATTTATAGGCAACAGTAAATATCTAGATATTTTCAATATTTAGTGTACCCCTTACATATAACTCCACTCGTTTTGGGATCTCCGTCGACGAAAATATAAATACCGTTGTGATCAACGATGTGCCACGATCCCAGAAATATAAAAGTATAGACTAGTTGACTTATTCTGTGAAATCTCAAAAATACTGATTTAGGGTGCACTATAAAAGTTACTTATTTATCACTCTAAAAATTCCTATAATCACACACGATTTCAAAATATCATGAAATTGGACATGTAACTAGAGTTCGACATTACGGACCCAACGAAACTGGTTTCGTCGAATTCCGACTTCGTATGCTCACACAGTGTATTTTTAACTGTCAAAACACTGACTGTTTCTCACTCTAAAAATCCGTACGACCACACAGTGACTCTAAAAATCACGAAACTTGACATCTAACAATAATTTGATGTTGCAGATCCAACAAAATTAGTTTCGTCGAATTCCGACTTCGTTTGCAAAACCGGCTATTTTTAAAGCTCTGAATGACCCATTTAAATATATAAATATATTTAAATATAATTAAATTTAATATTTAAAAATAAATATTATCGTATATATTCACAACAGGATATCATACAGCTCTGGAATATTCCTATATGAATTCTCAGCTCGATATTTCAAATCCCGATTTAATTGATCTTCAATTTATATTGAAATTCCTTTAAAAATATAAATAATTCCTTTATAAAATATAAAGGAATTCCACAGCGACTTTTCTAAAATTTGATTTGGACATATCTCAAAATCTACACGACGAAATCCAGATATTTCTCTTCCACTAGAAAGATACACTCCACCAGCTCCACACGTTTCTTGTTTCACAGAAATACGGCTTAAAACGAATCCTGTACATTCATTTGAAGTTCGAATCGCCCATTTACGAACTACAACGCCATTTCAAGATCGATTTTAATAATAATATAATTATACGTTCAAACTGTCGTCGATTGAATATATTCGTCAATATAATTCAACTCTAAGCAGAATTAAATCTAAGGGACGACCCCGTTCACAGAATATTGTGATTCCCCAATATTTTTGATTATTTCTGAATTAAATATATTATTTAATTATTTAATTTAGTTAAATATTCCATATTATTTAATTAAACCTCTGTTTAATTCACTACATCACGATATATATAATTAAATTAATTAATTATAATACCCCTGACAATGCGGGTCATTACATTCTTCCCCACTTAAAATAATTTCGTCCTCGAAATTGCTAAAAGGTAGGGGACGACCCTATCGACTGGAATTCCTAAGATTTGTTTACCCCTAATTTCTGATTTCAACTTAACCAATTAATATCGACTAAAATATTTATTCATACCAACTGTAACGAATTAATATCGACTAAAATATTTATTCATTCCAACTAACTAAAATTTCCAAAAATTCTGAAAATTTTCTAACACTTTAAATTTTCAGAAAATTTCGCCATAACCTCCTTTGTACAACCCTATCGGTAAAACTCCAACTCGTCTCTCTAGGCCTTCTCCAAACCAAAAGAAAATCAAACAGCCAAGCGGCTTGCCATTTCGGCTCATAAATCTCATGCTTATATCGAATATAAACTTGTACATTTTTTTCGGTCATATCAACTTTATCCCTTTCACCTGTTATCAATCCAACATATACCGATGTTATCTCAACCAAATTCCAACCTGTTTTGATCCACAGATCCAACCATTCGCTTATACCTAAGTCGAATTAAATTTCAAATTCGAGTTCCATTCTCGATTTAAACTTTTAACTTCCTAATCCAATTTTCATTTTAGATTCTTATCTCGACAACCAAATTTTATTCAAGAACAAATTTTTCTTGATATCATTCTATTCCATTAAATTTTACACTTAACTGGGTTTAATTCAATTTGCTTTCACAAATTCACATTTAATTTGTTTTAAATTAAACCATCTATTTTTGGGAGTTTTAAACAGCTTTGTTTTTCTTCTAAAAAATCCACTTTTCTTTTTGGAATTCAAACCAACTTGTTTTTCTCAAAACAATCCAAAAAAAAAAATCTTTGGTAGTAATCCATCACTTACACACTCGAAAATGAACACCGATGATGTCATGATCAACATCGGAATCTATTTTCCAGCTATCGAAATGAGTTCAATACTATATCAATTTTCAAAACCATTTTCAACATTCCACTTGAGATTTACTTCAAATATCCTTTTACACTGTTGTAAACAAATTTTAAATCTCCCAAGATCTTAAAATTCACATATATTCAATCCCAATTCTGACTTAAATTTCAGACTTTACTCATCTGATTTTACGTACTTCACTTATATTAATTTTGATTGGTTATTTACCTAACCCTTTAATTTATAATCTTACTCGATTATAATAACAACCAATATATCCAATATATTATAATTTTGATATATATATTTCCTCTATATCGGAATATACTCTAGGTAAACTTACTTTAATTTACCCTTTTTACAAAACATATCGTGTCGACCCATCGTATTCGAGTGTTTACCAACTCCTACCGATACAGTGGATCAAACTGATCGACCAGAACTCATAAACAGCTCAGCCAATGAATCTCCACAATATTAAACCGTTTTTATATCAAATACAAATACGCTCTCTCGTATATATACACTCAAACTCAATCTAGGGTATTACTAACCCTATTTCTACCGAGTCACGCTACAGAGCCAAGTAATTCTTAACTTAAGCTCTGATACCAACTGTAACGACCCGGATTTTTTTAGCGACTTTGGTTATCGACATAAGCACGATGTCAATAACCAAAACATCGAAAATCCCTGGTAATTAATGAAAGAAATTAGAGGGTGAGGATAGATAAGATAGAAACCTAGAATAGAAGAAGAAGAAGAACACAACATCAGAGTAACACGAACCTCACAACGGAACGAATAACATATAATATATAACATAACTTTGAAATATAACAGTTATGTATACAATAGCACTTATCAGAGTACAACACTTACAACACAGCGGAAATAAACTATAGCTATATGATCCAGAAGCCTCCTGCTCCAGCTCTTCAAGTATATTTGTAAATCCCGACTACTTGACTGCCCGTACAAATTTAGACACCCAAGAGTTTAGGGAAAACAACAAAGTAAACTTCGGGTCAGTAATGGGACTGGTGTAAGTAAAACAGTTTAAACAGGTATATGAACAAGTAAATGATATCTCATAAGACCACGCCGCAGAACGGAACGGGTTTTTCCCTTATGAGAATCCAAAATATCTTTATATCAAAATACTTTTGATATTATAATAATGTCTATGTACAAATAGATATCAACTAGCAGAAACGCTTTCATCTCACGTTCTACATATATAGTATACAATCAAAATCGCAAGCACGTATTGGATAATGGATTTCCAACTATGACAAGGTATGGAACCACCTTCCGATCAGTGTACTCTAGGAATGATACACTAGAGTTCAACAAGAACATCTTGCAACTCAGCCACACATGACCGACCACTCATTTCGCTTGAGTGTATCGAATGTATATCACCAACGGTTGGGATCAGCAACCGTTCCCGTATATATATGGAACATCATTGATAGATTTAAGAAACAAATGAATATTCTCTAGATAGGTGATTATACACCCTACTTCGGTGCGACCGACTTAGCCATGCTGCCTGCCCGATTTCTGTCATTTACTGGCTGATGAGGCTAGAAGCTACGCTTTATCATCACATCAGATTCACTTCGAATGCCACATTGTTAGGTCCATCGAAAATCACTAATTGACGTCTACAACAATACATTACGTGTTAGCTTAAAGAAGTTTCCTTCTCCACTTCCACTCTTGGTACGGTTGAAGAAATCAAGGTTCGTGACCTTTCTGGAAATACTCTGTCAGACATTCATTCATACAAGTCATCCTCATTTACTTAGAATGTCACATCGTCATACCCGCCAAATCACAAATTGACTTATCCAAAAATTACACGGGTATACAGCTAAGAGAAACGAATTCCTCCGCCACCAAACATGAATACGTTTGAACAGATCAACTTACGCAATCCATTGGATATACTCTGTCAGACCTTCATCCATACAAGTTGTCATGGGACTGGACAAACTGAAGGTACTGTTCTGTACATCCATCTTAGTCACTGTTATCTAAGACTTATACAACAGCCCTTGCATTTTACTCCGTCTTCAATTAACCTTGGCATATATGATTCGCAATGCTTATGCCAATACAGAGTGTTCTTTGGATAATAATCCAACCGATCTCTCCATAATAACAACGTTAAAATGGTAAAAACTCCGATAGTCTGTGATTTAACTATCAAAGAAAAACAAGTGTGCAAACAACGATATTATTTCCAGATGGAAATTATATCAAACAAACATCATTTAACATTTATCTCTTTAGTTCATTTTCATCTACTGTTTCCCTATATTCAACATTTGCTATTTTCTATATTTAGAAAATATACGTTATTAACACTGGAAACATATTCATTCCTTGTTTTCTGTATTTAGAAAACATTTCTGATTCTTGTTTGGAAAACATTTCCAAACTCCTACGTTTGGATTAAGCAGATGTTTTAGATAAAACATCGCTATGCCAACTCAACCATTTCCTTTAATTACTAAATTCACTTTACCATCCTTTACTGCCGAACCTTAACCATTCCTCAGTTGAAAACGAAGCCAATCAAGTTGGGGTAGAACTACCTCTCAAACCTTAACTGAACAACACTTCTAACCTTGAAATAGGCAAAGTTCACTTTATATTTCTTTAACTAACTTCCTTACTTAACCTTTCTTTCGAATAACTATATTCGATTAACTCTTTTCAATTAACTCTATTGGACTGAACCTACTGGGTTAACTCTATTTGATTAACCTCATTCACTTAACTCCTGTCGAATAAACTATATTCGATAACTCCTCTAACTCTATTCGAATAAACTATATTCGATTAACTCCTCTAACTCTATTTGAATAAACTATATTCGATTAACTCCTTTACTATATTCGAATAAACTATATTCGATTAACTCCTTTACTATATTCGAATAAACTATATTCGATTAACTCCTTTGATTTAACTCTAATATTCTATAACTCACTTCGATTAACTAATAATCGATAACTCCTTCGAATAACTATATTCCATAATCTCCTCTCGAATAAACGATATTCGATAATCTTCCCTTTCGATTTAACAAATTGATAACTCCTTTTCGAATAACTAAATTTGACAACTCCTTTCGATTTAACTAATCGATAACTCCTTTCGACTAAACTATAATCGATAACTCCCTTCGATGAAACTAACATCGATACTCCTTTCGATGAAACTAACATCGATTAAATCCTTTCAATGAAACTAACATCGATTAATTTAACTCGACGAACTTAACTCGACTCACTTATCTCGATAATCTAACTCAAGAACTTAACTCGATTAACTTATCTCGATAATTTAACTCAAGTTGATTAACTCCTATCGAATAACTAATATTCGATTTAACTCCATTCGCTTGACTCTAGATCGCAGCGATCACAATGCTTACGCCTGACTCCCTCAGGAAACATCCGACCGCCGTAGGCTATTTACAGCCCTGCGAATTACGCTAGCAGTCGTACGAGATGGCAACTTGTCCTGAATAACTCTGTTTGACTAACTCTATCTCAAATAACTATATTTGATAACTTCTACTTCGAATAAGTGGTATTCGATAACTTAACTCGATTATCAACTCGAAAATCTTAACTCGAATCGATTAACTCCATCGAATTAACTTGACTTACTTAACTCACTGGTTAACTTGACTTACTTAACTCACTGGTTAACTCTATTGAACTGGTAAACTCTACTGAACTGGTTAACTCTACTGAACTGGTTAACTCTATTCAACTAACTCGACTCGACTAACCCCTTTCGAATAACATATTCGTTTTACTAACTTTCGAATGCCATGCTCGATATACTCCCTTCGAATACCATATTCGATTTAAATCCTTTCGAATACCATATTCGATTTACTTTACTCACTTTATAAAGATTTCCTTTTTAACAATGTTCTATTCATTTGGAAAGATTTACTTTTAAATAACGGTTCTACACTTTAAAAATGATTTCCTTTTTATAACGTTTCTTTTTCAATTCTATTTGTAAATGGTTTACAAATATTTCCTTTTCAAACTTATTCTTGAAATATTCTAACCCCTTAAATTCTCCGAAAAATTCGCCATAACCTCCTTTGTAACGGAAGCATTGGGAAAATCCCCAACTCGCCACACAGGCCTTTCCACTCAAAAAGAAAATGGTTTGAAATTATTTCTTTTTTGAATATCTCCTATTTATAAATATTCCAAATTTATAAATATTCCTTATTTATAAATATTCCATTTATAAATATTTTTATTTCAATATCACTTTGAAAATCCCCTTATCAACATTTCGGTATGTTATGGTATTCAATCATATCAAATCCCGATGTTCAATATCGTCCAAGCACATATAATCACCCATAGATTTTATATCACATCATATAAAAATATATGAAAAACAATAAAATAACTGTTTAGGAATCCAGTCGAATTCCTCCAACCTGTCTCCCTGCATCCACAGATGTTACACAATATGATTATCATCACTTTCAGTTCAATATAAATTATTCTGATAGCAGAATCAATATATAAATATTTAACAGTTTATATATATATATAATTATATATATATATATATATATATATATATAATTTCCACTAACTGACTAGCAGTTCAATCAACAGTCAACATACAGTAAAACAGACAATTTCTAACAGTTCTAAAAATACAACATGAAATTATAACTGTTCAGAGTTAGTGAGATTTACTCACATTTGCGCGTTAACCGAAAAATATCGGTTTGCGTTCATTGATTCAATCGAACAATTTATTTCATCATAAATTGTAACGAGCTCGGATTGACTCGCGGTCAGTCCCATTGTGTTGCTCCTGTCCATACGATCATGTCGGATCTTCGTTTGATATTTGAATCCGGCCCTTTATCCTGATCCACGCTGTATACCCAGACCCCATCCCCTATTTCTTGTTTAAATAAGCATTTTCGTAATGGGCTCAGTATCCATTTTCACAATCCTTCCATACTTTACGTTAACCCCATTTTACTTACATAAATGGGACTTCCATCTTTATCCTTCACGGCCCAAAACCTACTATTAGAATGCCGGCCCGCTATCTCTTATTCTAAGGTATGTTCTCCCTCCGTTCCTTACTTTAAACCACCGATATTACCCTTTTAATTAAGGCCTCCATCTCTAGCAAAAACTGTAACTCCATGATAAACAAACCACCATTAAGCTACTCATGTTAACTCCACATCACACATAACCACGCATCTCGTTCTTCTCTACTGGCCCAAACGAAACAAACACTTCCTCCATATTTTCCTCACGCCTCAAATACAACATCCAGGCTAACCACATCATTCCATCCACTGCAGTTCGCACCAACTAACAGCCATGCCCAAACTCCATTATCAAATCTCGCCTTCGTTTGCCAACCTCCTGTCTGAACCAATACTGAACACCCACCTTCCAGACTTCGCATATCACCATTTCAAAAGCTCCTGTCCATCCTCACAACTCTCGAACCCAACTCCACCATAGTTGAACCGCTGCCGCCATCCTTGTGGACCACCAGACCTCACGTCATCGGCCTCCTCAGGACCCCGATTCAATTGTTGCCAGTCCAAATGCCTCGACATCGGAACGACCCAGGCCTCCATACCCAAGCTCGACGGAAACTGCGGTCAACGCTGTACAAAACAGCGAGCCATCTACCAACGAAACCAAACAATACCCATATCGATTAGAAGAACAACACTCTAGGAGGCCAAATATTCTTGTTTTGGAATTTACTGATTTTATTTGGATTTTATTTGAGGATTTAGATCTCACGTTTTTAAGAACTCCTGGCGGATGAGATTTTGAGGAGAACGGGAGTGAAATTTAGGTCTTAAGGAGATTACAATGTGTTATTTAAAGGCAACAGTAAATATCTAGATATTTTCAATATTCAGTGTACCCCTTACATATAACTCCACTCGTTTTGGGATCTCCATCGACGAAAATATAAATACCGTTGTGATCAGCGATGTGCCACGATCCCAGAAATATAAAAGTATAGACTAGTTGACTTATTCTGTGAAATCTCAGAAATACTGATTTAGGGTGCACTATAAAGTTACTTATTTATCACTCTAAAAATTCCTATAATCACACACGATTTCCAAAAATCATGAAATTGGACATGTAACTAGAGTTTGACATTACGGACCCAACGAAACTGGTTTCGTCGAATTCCGACTTCGTATGCTCACACAGTGTATTTTTAACTGTCAAAACACTGACTGTTTCTCACTCTAAAAATCCGTACGACCACACAGTGACTCTAAAAATCACGAAACTTGACATCTAACAATAATTTGATGCTGCGGATCCAACAAAATTAGTTTCGTCGAATTCCGACTTCGTTTGCAAAACCGGCTATTTTTAAAGCTCTGAATGACCCATTTAAATATATAAATATATTTAAATATAATTAAATTTAATATTTAAAAATAAATATTATCGTATATATTCACAACAGAATATTATACAGCTCTGGAATATTCCTATATGAATTCTCAGCTCGATATTTCAAATCCCGATTTAATTGATCTTCAATTTATATTGAAATTCCTTTAAAAATATAAATAATTCCTTTATAAAATATAATGGAATTCCACAGCAACTTTTCTAAAATTTGATTTGGACATATCTCAAAATCTACACGACGAAATACAGATATTTCTCTGCCACTAGAAAGATATACTCCACCAGCTCCACACGTTTCTTGTTTCACAGAAATCCGGCTTAAAACGAATCATGTACATTCATTTGAAGTTCGAATCGCCCATTTACGAACTGCAGCGCCATTTCAAGCTCGATTTTAATTATAATATAATTATACGTTCAAACTGTCGTCGATTGAATATATTCGTCAATATAATTCAACTCTAAGCTGAATTAAATCTAAGGGACGACCCCGTTCACAGAATATTATGATTCCCAAATATTTTTGATTATTTATGAATTAAATATATTATTTAATTATTTAATTTAATTAAATATTCCATATTATTTAATTAAACCTCTATTTAATTCACTACATCACGATATATATAATTAAATTAATTAATTATAATACCCCTGACAATGCGGGTCATTACACAACTACACATCAAAATCAAACAAACAAGCATACAAGCCGTCCATGGTCTGTGGATGACGGGTGTCTGGTGCTACTAAACACCGTCTGCATCCTAGTATAACTAGAAATTTAAATTAAAAGTGAGAAGTTCTCACAAAGGGTTCCACTCCGCCGTGCTTTGCTTTTAAACTGCTGAACCGTCTGGATCTATATGAAATTCCATTGCTGTTCTTGTCCCGCTGCTTATAATAAAAATTATATTTTTATCACTTCATTTCAATAAATAAAAATCGTATTTTTATTTCTACTTCATATATTTTACAACGCTTCTTTCTATATAAAAATTATATTTTTATATTTCTACTTCATGTATAAAGATCGAATTTTTATCTCTTCGCTATAAAAATCACATTTTTATTTCAACGTATATTTAATAAAAATCATATTTTTCCTTCGCTACATATATAAAGATTAAAGTTTTACTAGTTATATAATATAAAAATCGTATTTTTATTCTTTCTATACTATAAAAATCAAATTTTTATTATCTCTACTATATAAAAATCATATTTTTATATCCTCCATTATATAAAATTCTTACCTTTTTAAATTTAAAAATCAAATCTTTTTCTTTGAAAAATCATTCCCTTTTGCTTTGAAAAATCGGATCTTTTTATCGTTAAAACCGAAATCTTCTTATTGTTGATAATCTTTAAACACCTAAAAATATCTTCTTTAATCCTATGTACAAGAAAGAAAAAAAACTGATAATAGACATCAATTTAGGTTTACTTACATTGAAAATTAGGCGGAGAGTGTTTCTTCGATTGTTGGAAGAGGGAGGGGGCGCTGCAATCGCTCGAGGGGGGTGGAGGAGAGGTCGCGAAGGGGTCTTGGCACCGGGGGGGGGGGGGGAGCGCACTAGGGTTCGGCGGTTAGGGTTTAGGGCGTTGGGGTGTTTGGATTTCCCGAGTGACAGAGGAGAGAGAGGGCGACGCGAGGTAGGGGGTCTTGACGGCCGCTGCTGGTGGAGCGGGGTTGCGGCGCGCCAAGGGTGGCGGTGGCGACGTAGGGAGACGGGGGTCTGGAGCTTGATCGATTTTTTTTATTTCTCTGTTAAATGACGGGGAGGAGGGAAAAGAAAATGGGGGGGGGTGGGCCTATATGTAAATTTATATATTTTATTCTATTTTATTTCTAAAAAGTAACCTTTTCATACGAACTCGAAACGAGACCCACCGCCTGTCGTCCATAGCTAATTGCCCCTATTCCAAACACAATGGGATATGTATCGTAAGCTGATTCGATCGTTTCGATCATTTTTCTTCAAAATCAACATATTACTCTATATATTGAATTTGAACGCGCATTTCAATTTACCGGGTCCACATACTAACTAGAAAAATTCCCGAAAAATATTTTCTAGCTTCGTATTGACGATGCGGTCCTAACAAAACTAATTTCGTCGGATTCCGAGATCGTTGGAAAAATGGCCATTTTCCAGTCGATTAAAATCAACTGAAACTGGTCAAACGCGTTTTTCTTTGCCACGCTCACATACTAGCTTCAAAAATTATGAAATTTGAAACCTAGCAATAATTTGACATCATGGATCCAACAAAAGTGGTTTCGTCGAAATCCGAGGTCGTTTGCAAAATGGCTATTTTCGAGGGCCAGAATTCCATAGCGACTATTCTGAATTTTCAACTGTGCATTTCTTTTAATTCCCGCTATGAAATTTTGATTTTTCAGATTCGTTGGAAAGATAATCTCAAATAGATTCTAATATTTTTGGTTTCGCCGAAATCCAGTTTATTTTACACCCGGTACATTCATTTGTATTTTGAAATCGAATTATCGAACTACCACGCCATTTTCAATTCCTTTTATAATTAAAATAAATATTTATATTCTAATGACGATTCAAATAAAATTATACGTTCTAATTCCATTCAAAATAAATTTCGTCGTTATTATTTAAAATAATTCATTTCAACTATTCAAAATTCATTAAAATGGCCAAAATAAAATTTTTAAATTAGCCCAGATTTCCGGGTTATTACATCCTATATTTAACACGAACATTTTTCCTAGTTTCTTACATTACATCAAAAATGTGAAATTTTAATGTTAACATATTTTTATTTTAAAACATGAACATTTCACTATTTTCTAACATTACATTAAAAAGGTGATATTTTAATGTTAACATGTTTTTATTTTAAAATATGAACATTTCTCTAATTTCTAATATTACATTAAAAAGTGAAATTTTAATGTAAACATGTTTTTACTTTAAAACATGAACATTTTTCTAGTTTCTAACATTACATTAAAAAGTGAATTTTTAATGTAAACATGTTTTTACTTTAAAACATGAACATTTTTCTAGTTTCTAACATTACATAATGTGAATTTTTAATGTAAACATGTTTTTAGTCTAAAACATGAACATTTTTCTAGTTTCTAACATTACATTAAAAAGTGATTTTTTTAACGTAAACATGTTTTTACTTTAAAACATGGTCATTTCACTAGTTTCTATTTTAATTCAACAAAATGATCAAAATGATTCTCTTTATTTTTGTTGAAATATTATAATTCAACAAAATGACAAAATTGTTCTTTTCATTTTTGTTGAAAATCCTAATTCAACAAAATGACAAAATTTGATATTTCATCTTTGTTGAAAATTCTAATTCAACAAAATGACAAATAAAGGTTCTTTCATTTTTATGTGGACAAAAATGTCATTTGTGCTTTGGCACAAATCTGCTTAACCAAAATGTCATTTTTGTTTTGATTATTTTATCTAAACCAAAATGTTCATTTTTTTATATTTTAACAAGTTTTATTTAAACAAAAACGACAATTTCAATTCAACTATTCTAATTTTGACAAAAATGATAATTTTGTCCAATGGTTCTAATTTGACAAAATGATAAGTTTTGTCCAATTATTCTAATTAACAAAATGATAATTCTTTTTATTCAACTATTCTAATAAACCAAAAATGACAATTCTTGTTTCCACTATTCCAATTAACAAAATGATGAATTTTGTCCAGTGATTCTAATTTCACAATTTTATCTAAACAAAAATTATATATTTTTGTTTCACTCATTTTATTACAACAAAATGATCTATATGTTTTTAACTATTTTAACATAACACAATATCACCAAATGAAAAAAATCTATATACCACATCCATCACAGATCATGTCACGAATCATAACAAATAGAAATTAACTACGTATTGGTGATAATACAATCAGGATTATTTCTAATTATTTAAGAAGAAGAAATAAAATAGAATTCTTACTGTTGGATAAATTCTAAATAATTCAGAATCGAATTTTGTCCAAAATTTGATCTGCTTCGAATCAGTTCTAATCAGTCCAGAAGTGTAGATCTCGGACTCACAATCGTAACGGATCTGAAATTATTCAATTCCGAGTTCATTTGAGTGAGATACATATTTATTTGTGTAAATAATGTTTTAAAATTAAATAAATAATTTATTTTAAATCAACCTTCTACCTCAATGAACAACCAAAGGCCAACGTGTTTCCTCTTATTCTCAATTTTAGGGTTAAAGTTTCGACCCAATCCACTGAGCTTCGCGACGATCACAGACCACCATGCGGAGAGGGGAGCAGCATTCACTAGTGGGGACCCACGCTGTCAGGCGCGATGGTGGGCATCGTGGGTGGCGGCGGCTCAAACGGCCAGCCTTCTCGGGTCTGGAACTCGTTGGTTTCTCAACGATGGGTGTTGTTATCCGTATGAATGAGGAGGGTGAAGAATTCTCTTCGAAAGCTTCAACTGGAGTGAGGGATTTCAGTGAGAGGATTGGGAGAATTATTGGAGGGAAGGTTCGAAGCTTTTAGGCCATGAACAAAAGGAGATGGTGGCAATACTGTAGAGTGGATTAGGGTTTAGAGTTGGTTATTTATATTATTATAATATTAAATCCTTTAATTATCCGTTTTAGCCCATTAATCCACAACAGCTCCGAATTCAGCCCAACAAAAGTTGTTCTCACCCAATTGCCCCTGTTCCGGACACAATGGGCTAGGCCCCGTCAACCCAATCGATTGTTTTCAGTTAGTTTTCTTAAATTTAAAATTTAAATCATTTATTGATTTAATTCGATCGTGCATTTAAATTTACCAGGGCCACATACGGACTCCGACAATTCTCGAAAAATAAATATAGCTATGTTTTGACGATACGGTCCTAACAAAATTAATTTCATCGAATTTGGAGACCGTTTGAAAAATGGCCTCTTTCAACGGTCGATTAAATTCAACAGAAATTATCGAACGCCGTTTAATTTTCCACGCTCACATATTAATTCCAAAAATTATGGAAAATTAAACTTAGCAATAATTTGACATTCCGGATCTGACAAAAATGGTTTCTTCAAAAATGAAGGTTGTTTGTATAATGGCCATTTATACGGGCTATAAATTATATTAAATTTCATAGCGACTATTCTGAATATTCAATTGGCCATAACTTTTTATCCCTGCTATGAAATTTAGATTTTTCGGATTCTTTAGAAAGATATTTTTAAACAGATTTAAATATTTTTGGTTTCACTAAAATCCATTTTATTTTGAATCCTATACATCCAGTCAAAGTTCAGATTCAAATTTTCAAACTACCATACTATTTCTAATTCCTTTTAAAATTAAAATAAATATATTCGTTCTAACATCAATTTAAATAAATTTTAAATCATTATTATTTAAAATAAATTATTTTAACTATTCAAAATTCATTGAAATAGCCAAAATAAAATTTTTAAATTGGTTTTGATTTTCCGAGTTGTTACAATCTCCCCTACTTAAAAGCTTTTCTTCTCCTAAAAGGAAACAATAGTAAAGTAGGAAACAAAACGGAAAATGCAAGGTATTATAAATGTACCTCAGCATAAGAGATACTCGAAGATGTAAAATCTGCACTTGGGGATAAGCCTGTTTGATGCTATCCTCAGTCTCCCATGTACAGTCTGTAAGATCCCTGCTCCACTGCACTTTGACTAAGTGGATTCTCTAGTTCCTCAGAATTCGGGTCTCTTTGCCAACAATTTTCACTGGCACTCTCCTTACTGCTAAGCTCAGGGTAATCTCCAAATCTTGTTGTGCTTCTTCCTCCACAACCAAGTCTAGATCATGTACATGCTTTTGGAGTTGAGACACATGGAATATATCATGAACCCATGGAAAAAAGTCATGCAACTGCACCCTATAAGCGAGAGTTCCAATCCTTTCGAATATAGAAAATGGACCAATGAATCTCGGTGCCAATTTCCCAGTCTTCCCAAATCGAATTACACCTCTCAGTGGGGAAACCCTCAAGTATACATAATCACCAACAGAGAATTCTAAATACCTTCTTCGTGAGTCTACATAGCTCTTCTGTCGGCTCTGAGCAGTCATTAGTTGTTTCTTAATGAAATCTACTTTATATGATGCTTCACGAATCATGTCGGGAGCCAATACTAATCGATTGCCTGGTTCCACTTAACGTGCGGGGGATCTGCATGGCCTGCCATGTAATGCTTCAAATGGCGACATCTGCAAGCTTGCTTGGTAACTGTTATTATAAGAGAACTCAACCAAATGCAAGTGATCTTCCCATGACACGCCAAAATCAAGAATGCATGCTCGCAACAAGTCTTCTAATATGCTGTTCACCCACTCAGTCTTGCCATCTATCTGAGGATGATAAGCGGTGCTTAGATTCAACTTGGTCCCAAGCCCTTCTTGGAATGCTCCCCAGAATTTGCTAGCAAATATCGAATCACGATCACTAACGATGCTATTGGGAACTCCATGTAGTTTGACAATCTCTCTGAAATAAGCTTGCGCCAGAATTCGAGCTGTTCGGTTAGACCTGACAGTGATAAAATGGGTGGTTTTGGTGAAACGATCTCATCCATACAATGTCATTGCCTTTTCTAGTTCGTGGCAAGCCATCAGTGAGGTCCATAGAAATTTGGTCCCACTTCCTACTTGGAACCTCTAGCGGTTTCAACAATCCTGCGAGCTTCTATTGATTGCTTTTAACTTGCTTATAGGTGGAACATCTAGCAACATATATAGAAATGTCTCTCTTCATCGCCTTCCATCAGAAGGTGCGCTTAAGATCGTGATACATCTTGCTTACTCCTGGAAGGATGCTAAGTTTAGATTTTTGACATTCATCCATAACTTCTCTTTTAAGCTCAAGAATATCTGGCACACATGTTCGCCCTTGCAGTCTAAGAGTCCCCTTGCTGTCAATCTGGAAGTTAGAAGCTTCGCCCTTTCGAACTTGTTGGCTAATCATCTGAATAAATTTATCATCTTTTTGAAGAGCAGAGATCTTATCCATTAATGTAGGCGTAATGATAAGACAAGCGATGATAAGATTGGTGATGGATGCAACCTTCCAGCTGAGCGCATCGACTACAATATTGGCTTTCCTTAGAGTATATAGGATGTCCAAATCATAGGCCATAAGAAATTCAAACCAACATTGTTGCCTCACATTCAAATCTCTTTGGGTGAACTGATACTTCAAGGATCTTTGATTAGTATACAATTTGAACTTCTCACCAAAAAGATAGTGCCACCATATCTTTAAAGCAAATACGATGGCCATCAACTCAAGAAAATGAGTGGCGTATCTTTTCTCATGCGATTTCAACTAACGGCTAGAATAAGCAATTACTTTGCGCCTTTGCATTAACACTTCACGAATACCTTAAAAAGATAAAAAGGATAACATGTTAAAAATAAGATTTATCATTAAAAATGTCATCTCTGACATGTTTGTTTAGATAAAAGGAATAACCTTCAATAGAAGCATCAGTATAGACTGTCAACTCTTGGTTGCCGTCAATAATGGTCAACAAGGGAGCAGTGGTCAACCTCAATTTCAGCTCGTGGAAAGCTGCCTCACATTCAGATGTCCAAATGAATTTTGTATGCTTCTTACTAAGCTTCGTCAATGGACAAGATAGTTTCGAAAAATCTTTAATGAATTTCCGATAATAATCAGCCAATCCTAAGAAACTTCTAACTTCTGTAGGAGTGCTAGGCTGCTTTCAATCTTGGATGGCTGAGATCTTTCATGAGTCTACTGAAATGCCTTTCTTCAATACAACATGGCCGAGGAATTTCACCTCTTCTTGCCAAAATATGCATTTAGAGAATTTGGATTTCAACACATTCTTTCTCAAGATTTCCTGAACTTCTTTCAGATGCTTTTCATGCTTAGCAGTGGATTTAGAAAAGATTAGAATGTCATCGATGAAAACCAGCACGAATTTATTTAAAACATCTCGGAATACTCTGTTCATCAGATCGACAAAGTATGCTGGAGCGTTACATAAGCTAAAGAGCATTACTAGCCATTCATATAATAAGTCTAGCCCTCTGAAAGCAGTCAAAGGAACACATTCTTCGGCAATGCGAAATTGATGGAAGCCTGTAGCTAGGTCCATCCTAGAGAATACTTGTGCTCCATTCAAGCGGTCCAATAGATCATCAATACGCGGCAATGGATATTTATTCTTCAGCGTTTGCTTATTGAGGTCACGGTAGTCTATACATAGTCTGAGAGTACCATCTGACTTTGGGACAAGCACCACTACTGCACCCCAATTTGAGAAGCTAGGCCTGATCAGACCCTTCCACAAAAGTTGTTTAGTTCGATTGCTCAGCTCCTCTTTTTATTTCAGCGCCATTCTCCGAATAGGAAGCACAACTGACCTTGCATTCGGAACTAAGTCAATCTTGATGTCGATTTCTCTACGCGGATGTAAGCTATCAACTTCTTCGAACACATCCACATTATCTTTGATGATAGGGATATCCTCAATAGAAGTAGGAGTGACTTCTAGAGAAGACTAGAATTTTTCCTGTTAGTTGTTGAGCCGTGACATGGTATAAATATATCTCCGAGCTTAGTTCTAACTTTGACAATTCTTTCAGCACATCTAACTTTGGCCTTATGTCTTGATAACCAATCCATCCCAAGAATAACATCATACCCAAAAAAATGTTTGACAATTAAATTTATAGGAAATTGGTAATGAGAATAGGAGATCGGCACTCTACAGTATTGATCGAGAATAAGAGAACCTCCTATCAGACTATGAGCTCTACTCAATTCTTTAAGTTTTCTTGTTTCAGTTTTAACTTTTTAATCGTGTCACTAGAAATGAAACTTCGTTATGCACCAGTGTCAAACAATACTGTAATAGGAATGTTCTTAAAATTAAGAGTACCTCCTAAAACATCGGGTTTACCTACTCCCTCTGAAGAAGCTGGTGCAGCCGCTCCATCATACACATGAGCCACCTCAGTTTTCATTAACAATGGACAATTTCTGATAAAATGCCCCGCCTTATGGCAGTTAAAGAACTCCTAAGTGTTCCAAGGATTCTGTCCGCAATTCTGACTGGGTCCAGATTCATTCCTTCTTGGTTTCTTCGGGACTCGGCATTCGTAGTCAAAGTGCCCCATCTTCTGACAATTGAAGAATCTCACCTTGGATTTGTCTATTTTCCCTCCTTGAGGCTTGGCGTTAGAAGAATTGCCCGCCTTTGGTTTCTTGTCATCTTTCTTCCTTTTATTATTATTTTGAATTTTCTCCCGATCTTGCTGCGAATTTCTGTCATTGTCCTCATAGAGGCAAGTCATCTCGATCACCTCATTAAATAAGAGCTTAATCTGTGTTGTGACTCTATTCAGATATTTCCTGGAGAGACCATTAATGAATCTTTTGTTCTTCTGGACTTGGTCACGAGTTAATTTTGGATCATAGCATGAGAGTTCTTTAAACTTCCACACATATTCCGAAACAGTTATATCTCCTTTCTGAAAATTGGCAAATTGATCATGGAGACGCTCTACTTCCTGTAGAGGAACAAACTTCTCGTTGAAGAGTTCCTTGAATCGGGCCCAAGACATGTCGGCCTCATTATTGGCAATTATGATAGTATCCCACCAATTTTCAACCTCATCCTTTAATAGCCACGATGTCAAAAAGCGCTTTCGGTGGTCTTCTAATTCCACGCCTCCATATATTTTCTCCCAATTTTTGAGCCATGCCTGTGCTTCTATTAATGCCTCTCGCCCGGTGAATGACACACCCCCTAATTTCCTGAACTTTTTGGCCACCTTGTCCAGGTCAGAAGGCTGTGCGGGAGGAGGTGGGGGTGTTACAGCCTCGTGAGTAGGCTTCCCCTGAGCAGTGGGGGTCTCATCTCCTGCTGGTCCTCTGGCCCCACCTCTGCCTCGGGCTCTTGCCCTCGCTCTAGTGCTCATTTTTAGTTAGTTCTGTACCATCAAGGAAAGAGTCAAACAAACATAAATGATAATTTTAAAAGGGGGGGTTAAAAGCAGAGACATATGGAATGATGATAATGACTGATTAGTATGCGCTATTCTGCTGTTCTCATTCTAGGACATTACTAATCCTATCTCTAATGAGCTACTCGCCTTAGAATACTGCTGGTTCTATCTAGACAAATTGTTTTAAATATGTTGTACTCTGAAGCTAAGGTTAACCTTTAGCTCTGATACCAACAGTGATGACCCCAAACTTTCGTAGTACGAAAGCAGGGATAATCATTGGAATATAACATAATTACAGCAATAGCATATCTCAGATAATATCATAACACATAAATCATAGCAGCGGAAATGGAAGTGTCATCAACATCACAACATCAGAACATCAGAGCAGCACAGTTACATGATACAACTTAGCAAATAGAAAGTTTCAGCAAAAAGAAATAAGTCTCAAACTCCATCAAGTACATCATAAATAAAGGATGTCTAAATGTCTAAAAAAGAGAAATAAAGATAAAGTGATCTTCATCTTCAGCCCACAAGCATGCTCCAATCCAGCATATGTGCATCAATACCTAAACCTATCACTTGGCTTCTCGTGTGAAAAAGAGGGCACCTGAGTTTGTAAAATGAAACAACTACGAGTCAGTCATGGGACTGGTATAAGAAATCTTTCCTAACCTTTCTAACAATATGGCAAATCACAGGACCACACCGCTAACACAGAACCAGTTTACTCCATTGGATTGCCAGTGCATAAATAAATTTTTATTCAAAACATCGCAATGCTTTTTAGAAAAATGAAATCATTATAAGACTCAAGTCCCATCACACAATGCAACGCAAACCAAAGGTTAGAGTTTTACCTCATAATGATCAAACATGCTTGATACATAGAAAATAATATTTTAGTATTATTATTAGTGTCTAATCAGTTTTAAAATACTTCAAAGTAAATATATCAATCCTAGAGGGCATAATACCCTTCCTACTATGTCGCCATATGAAACACCCCACCTCCATTAGGGTCACTCTCAAAGGGAATGCCCTAATTTTGGTGGAGGTTTATAAGTATAAGTCACAGATACACAAGATAGATATAAATACACATATTTTTGAACAGCGGAAAACAACAACAACTTTTATTTCATTAAAATACGGGTTACACAAACCATGCCATAATTTGTCTTACAATACTTCCAAAAACATAAGATCTTCGTAACTGTCTTGATTACATTATTTAAAGAAGCATAAAAACATAAGTAAACTGCATAAGTCCCACAATTGCTGTCCAAAGCCATAGTCCAAAACGAAAAAGATCCAAGCAATACATTCTTTCTCTTCAAGCTGGATGTGGAAACTGGTCAAGCTGCGGTATTCCCTCCCTGTGGACCTTGGGGGGGGGACGAAAGAAAAGTAGAGTCAGACATAAAGCCTGAGTAAGTCTAGGACTATTCAGTCTATGAATAAAGAACTGGGTATGATAAGTGTAAACTGGAAATGAGAAAGCACCATAAACTATGTTAAGTTGTCTAGAGTCGAATATACTATCGTTCCCCATATTAATCTCTGCATCCATATAAACTAGTTCCCAACAGGCACCCCATAATTAGGGTGAAATGATTCGTTTCCAATGATCAGCTTCTACTCGCATAGTTACATGTGTCTTACGGCCCCCGATGTTGTAGTTACCTATGCTGGTCCCACCATGGGGTGTATCAAGTCCCATGGTGGCGGCCCGACACAATCCTAGAATGCACAGGTATGCTACTGGTGCCCAGTGCCTTATTTTTCTGCGCAGGAGTGTGTGCACGCCCGCACCCCGTTAGAACCTACACTGCTGCACCACCGCCGTCGATTTGACCTCTTACAGTCAGCGCAGTAATCGT
Organism: Allium sativum; assembly: GCA_030737875.1. Classification (NCBI taxonomy): domain Eukaryota; kingdom Viridiplantae; phylum Streptophyta; class Magnoliopsida; order Asparagales; family Amaryllidaceae; genus Allium; species Allium sativum. The sequence continues at coordinate 696,226,017 of CM060920.1, forward strand.
GCCCCACCCTGCCTAGTTCAGGGTATCCTGATACACCTTGTAGGGTTACTGCTGAAAAGGGTCCCCCGCTACTAGGTTTTCTATTTCTAGCCAACATGCTAAGTTGGTTAAGTGTTTTGTAAACCAAACCCCCAATCAGTCTGTATAGTTTAGCATGTTCCATTTTGATTAAGTATTAATATAATTTACTTAATCCTATCAATCCTGACTCGGCCTTAATTGTCTTATTAAAGCCTCGACCTCTCACATTAGACAGGTATTGTTGTGGCTGCCTGTTGCCGGTTGGGTCCGGGCAGTCTTACGCCACAACTCAGTCTAACCTCGGGTACTTATTGGGCTCCATGTTTAACCACCTACATTGGATAGGTATTTTTGTGACTACTGGACAACCGGGCGGTTCCGGGCAGGTTTACATCACAACTCAATCCAACCTCGGGTTAAACCCATCGTATTTTCTACATTTACATATTTTGTCTCTTTCCTTTTTATATGTAAATATTTGCAGCCCATTATTCAAATTCATCTTTATTGGGTAAGATTAATTTATACCGCTTAACTGTTTTTCAAGGTTTTTGGCATGCGTCAAACATTTCACACATATGTTCTATGTTTTAACCCCATCGTCATTACCCAAGTTTTATACGTTCACTAAAATATAACATATGCTGGGTTTAACATTTAAACCCAACTTAGCCACATGAAAAGGGGAGGCTTATAACATGGTGTTTATATATTCTAAGTGACATAAAAAGGGGAGTGTGAACGCATGAACTTGCAACATAACGATCTAATTAACATGAATTAAGCACATGTGAACTTGCATGGTAATAGCATATAATCATGGCATAAACATACTTAAACATGAATCATTCTATTCATATGATCATAGCATAAACATACCTAAACATGAACCAATATATTCATATAATCATGGCATAAACATACCTAAACATGAATTCATGTAAACTTGCAATTGGAATGTAAATCTAACTTAATTTATGTATTACATATATCACCATATGATTTTTATAACAACATAGGCCTAAAACATGGTTTTAACTAGGCATAACACCAAACATAGTTTAGTCATGTTCATAAAGGTGCTTACTTTTGTCTCTAATACAAAAGTATGATTTTATACTTGAATCACGATACCAATTCCAACATATATTCATATAAACTATAGTACCTAGTTGAATTCAACTACACTAAAAGTGGTCATAAAAGTATGTACATCATATTGGCATAATAGTGAATCATATACTTGTATGAATCCCAAATAAAATATCCCAACATATGGTTGTTATCTTCCAACATAAATCACATACTTGCAAATATCCAATCGCATACCACAACATTTTCAACTCGTTTAGAATCAAAGCAACATACAAATATAGATTATTATCGCCACAATTCCATTTCTCACTTTACACAAATCAAAACACAATTATTTATTCACATCGGAATAGCACTCTACTTACAACGTATGACGAATCTTCAATTCAGGAATCTGAATTCTGAATTTGGAGATGCTATCCTTTGTTGTAGGCGTTGTTTTGATTTAATTGACGTTGCTTTAAGCTTTCGAATTGTCTCCTAATTGTTTCTCAATTTCTGACGGCTATTCCTAGTCTTTCCTCAGCAGCATGACGGTCTCATCTCCATTTTTGTTTGTATGAATTAAGGTGAGTCTTAGGTCCTTTTTATAGAGTTTGTGAGTTGATTAAGACCGTCGATGGAGCTTGGTTTAATAATAGCCATTCGTTTGAAGGAGAGACCAACCAGGAGCTGACACCTAGCCCTAGTGACAAGGCAAGGCTCAGAAAATCGACCAATCATAGACTAGGCCAGCCAGGGGGGCTGGGTTCGACCAAGATCAGGGGCCAGGTCGACCCCCTGGTCGACCCACAGGTCGACTATGTAGTCGACCTGGGTGCCCCAGGTCGACTACCCAGTCGACCTGGGTAGCCCAGATCGACTACCCGGTCGACCTGGGTGTCTTAGGCGGGAAAATTCTCGCACTGGCCAATCCGGCCCGATTTTTGAATTTTAAATCTGGTTTCCGAGCTGTTTTGGTCTTTTTGAACTTTAAACTGAATTCTGAAACTTCCGGAGGCCATATCTTCCTCATACAGAGTCTGTTTTATGCAAACTCGGACTCTATCCCAAGAAGAATTCCGAGACGAACGCAATGGCGTATCCCGTTTCCCTTAATTCTTTGATTTGAAATTAATTATACTTTAATTTGTGAATTTCACTGTTCTAGAATACACGGGGTGTTACATTCTCCCCCACTTAAAAGGATTTCGTCCCCGAAATCTTCAAGTTCAGGAAGAATGTATGTCCTAACATCCAAACATCCATCTACTCATCCATCAAACACGAGCCTCCATTGTCCTTACAAGACTTCTAATGCTTCATGATCATATGCGAAGTGTGTGTATATGTACTTATCTAATGCAAAATCAGTCGGTCTACTGATTCAGTTGACCTCCTTAATGCAAATTATGTAAGTGCCATGAATCCATTATGTATGCAAATTTTCCTATTCATGATTCTACATGAGTGCGCAATCATTCATATATAAATGCAACATCACATTAAACTTCAACCATATACGAATATAAATACATTTATGCATATGCAGTATGAAGTGACTGAGCCGATCTAAAACCTAGATTGTGTGTGTATACGCAACCACGAGCAACCACTAGCAATCACTTGCAACCACTTGCAACCATCATCCATAACATGTTTCAATTACATGTTTTCATCCTAAGGGTTTCTTCCTAAAAGATAAGGTCGAAGAGATATACCTAAAAAGATAGATAAAAGTGCAACTTAAGGAAAAGAAAGATCAAAGATGTACCCTCGAAAAGAAAAGGGTAGGCTGCGCGAATTCTAGCTTTAGTTTCCCAAGTTGCGTCTCCCTCGGCGTCGCTCCACTGAACTTTGACAAGCTTGACTTCGCGGTTGCGTAGCTTCTTCACTTTCGTTCCTAATATGCGGATTGGAACTTTCCTCACGGTTGCTTCGCGTTCCACTTCAGCTTCTTCTAGAATATTTGGCTCTACCACTTCAGCAGATTCATGTAGACATTTTCGGAGGTGCGGAACATGGAAAACGTTGTGAACTCCGGCCAGTTCTTCGGGTAGCTCTAATCTATAGGCCATTTTCCCAATTTTCTCGATGATAGGAAATGGCCCTACGAACCTTGGTGCTAGCTTTCCTGTGGTTCCAAAACGAACAACGTTCCTTAGCGGAGATACCTTAAGAAAAACTCTGTCCCCAACCTCAAATTCAAGGTCGGTCCTCCTCTTGTCGGTGTAAGATTTTTGTCTGTCTTTGGCTGTCTTCATCCTTCTCCGTATTAAGTCTACTTTTTCTGAAGTCTCTCGGATCTTATCCGGTCCAAGTATGAGCTTGTCAGTAGACTCCCACCAATAAGTGGGCGATCGGCACGGTCTTCCATATAAAGCTTCGAAGGGCGCCATTCCGATGGTTGCTTGGTAGCTGTTGTTGTAGGCAAATTCCACCAAAGGAAGATGGTCTTCCCACGTCTGTAACACCCCGTATGTTGAATAACTCGTTATAATATAAATCAGGGCAGAATAAAATTTTAAAGATCTGAATCAGGGGGAACTGGTTATGCCATTGCGTTCGTCTCGGAAAAATACGCGAAATAGAGTCCGAGTTTTTGTAAATCGGAGTCCGTATGACCCAGTTATGGCCCATGTAAGTTTTCAGAAAATTCTAAGTTCAAAACAGATTTAAATTTCAGGGTCAAAATTCGATCAGGCCAGGCGGGCTGGGAGGGAAAATTCCCGCCAGCCACCCCAAGTCGACTGGGGAGTCGACTTGGGAGTTGACACAGCAGGACCCAAGTCGACTGCCCAGTCGACTTGGCAGTCGACACAGGTGGCCAGGTAGGTTTGGCCTGGGTGCACTGTTTTGGCTGTTGGGCTGTGTTTTGGGGCTTGTGACAAGATCTGATGGCTCTAAACTATTCTAGGGTTAATCTAAGGGCCTAAACTACATCCTAAATCTATAAATACACCCTAAGACTACCCTAATCCATACTGAAAATAGATACAAGGTCGTCATGCCGTCAAAGCAATTAGAAGGAGCCTCCATCAAATTTTAGAAGAAGATAGCTTCTCAAATCAACTTCTAATCAACTCTAGCAACTTAGTCTTCTTCATAGGAGTGCTAATCAACAAGTTGTGAGTTTCTATGCCTTTAGCCAGCAATTGCTAAACTAATTATGATAGGATGTAACGAGGTTATGGTTATGAATGTGGATCAATGCAAGTTATGTTATCATATGCTATGTGTCCATGATGCTAGTTATGCAAGTTTTATGCTATATGTCCATGATGCTAGTTATGCAAGTTTTATGCTATATGTTCATGATGCTAGTTATGCAAATCACTATGATAAACATTTATCCATTATGACACCATGTTATGCAAGTTTGGTGTTTGATTATATGCAAGTTCATATATGACATGTTATGCAAGTTTGGTGTTTGATTATATGCAAGTTCATATATGACATGTTATGCAAGTTTGGTGTTTGATTATATGCAAGTAACATGTGCAAGTTTACACCTTTGTATGATATGCATACATATGCAAGTTTACCCCTTTGTATGTCATGCATATATATGCATGTTTACCCCTTTTTATGATATGAGTAACATATGCAAGTTCATCCCTTTTTATACCTATGACATGTATGCAAGTTTATCCCTTTATGATAGGTCTATGACATGAACATCTATGCAAGTTACCCTCTTTATGACATATGTGATTCATGCAAGTTTGGGTTGATTATTTATGCTAGTTGGGTTTGATGCTATGGTCATATATGCAAGTTGACACCTTTAAAACCCATGTTGATGCTAATGTTATGCTAAGTTGAACCCATTGTTTTTGTGATGAATCTTCCCTTTTAAGTATCTCATGTTAGCGTATTACGTGGGGAACGATGGGGTTAATATTCATGTTAACAAAATTGTAGTGAAATTGGTATGATGTTGCATATCATAAGTGGATGGACATAATTGAGTCAATTATGTGCATCATTAAATTGGAATTAATTAGGGAAAATTAATTCAAAATATGGGGGTGATTAATTAGGTGTAATTAATCGACTAAGACACGAGGTTGGACCCTTTTGGAGCATAAGACTGCCGGACCCGACCGGCAAATCCAGCGGCTACAAATGATTGGCCCAATGTGAGAGGTCTTAGGCATAAACTAAATACGTGACAAGTGTAAAGACACGAGGTTAGACTCTGTTATGGCGTAAGGCTGCCCGGACCCGACCGGCAAATCCAGCTGCCATAAAAGACAACCTAATGTGAGAGGTCTTTACAAAGGTTACGTTCTTAATCAATTAAGAAACACTTAACCAGATAAGCATGCAGTGGGGCATGAGGAGTTAAGTGGGTGCCTTGGGTGCCATGTGGAAATCTAGTGGTTGCCTTGGGTGGCAATAGAAAATACGATTAGAATACTTAACCAAAGTGGAAACATGTAATTAAACATGATTAAAGGGTTAAGTGGGATACACTAGAGGGAGCAAGCTTAGGTGGGTAGCTTGTAGGGGCCCATTTCAACCAGTAACCCATATGTATCTTTCTAGGCTCGACCCATGTTGAGGACGGGACACGCGTACCGGGCTTGACTATAAGAGGCCAAAACGGGTTAGCGGTGGCAACGCAAGTCCAACGGGTTTCTTATGCGTGTGTGGACCCGGGCTGGTAGGTAAGACGTTGTTGCATCGTGTAGGTATAAGCCGTGCATCAGTATAGGTATCGGGTTGCCACTTTGGGGAATGATACACCCCACTGTGGGACCAGCACGGATATCTACGTTAGGGAGCCGATTGCTTGGGGAGTAGTGGGTACACCTAGTGGAGATAGGGCATACGGCACCTATGTGGTCAGCTAGGGGTACACGAAACTACTAGTTAAAATTTCTAAGTCCTTGGGTGGGATTAACCTTTAAGTTAGGAATGACTGGTGTGGTGTAGTTTAATAATTATCCTTGGGTGGGTAGATGCGTCTTCACCGTTATCTTGGTTCTTCCTATGTCTAGTTGGCTGCTTAGTGTAGTCATTTATCCCCAGTTGTTACCGTACCAAGTTTATATCATACCCTAATTACTTTAATGATTGTATTGTTAAAGTTATAGGACTCGCTCAGACTTATGTCTGACCCCGTTGTTTTTAATCTCCCCCCCCTCAGGTCCTCAGGTTGGGCCTAGCACTAGTGGGTTTTGATCAGATTGCTTTATCTATCTTTTGGAGCTTGGACTGTTGATGTAAAGCTCAGCTTATCTTTTCTATTATGGCTATTAGTATGTAGTGGGATTATGTACTTATGTTTTTATCGAGATGGATATTTTGTACTTGACTCTTGTTGGTTTTTGATATGTAACCAAATAGGTTTACCTTCTGCTGTAATGAAATGATGTTTTAAATTTCAAGTATTATTTATATCTGTCTTGTTGTAATTTTTCTGTTCTATATTCACTTAAAATACTCCACCGAAGTTAAGGCATTCCCTTAGTGAGTGACCTTAGCGGGTGTGGGGTGTTACAACGTCCCTCCGAAGTAAAGGACGCACAGTCTTAAAAGGTCCTCCAAAACTCTGTTCACTCTTTCTGTCTGGCCGTCAGTTTGGGGATGATAGGCTGTGCTCAAGCATAACTGTGTGCCTACCGCTTCTTGCAGACTCCGCCAAAACTCACTTGTGAAGATAGGGTCTCGGTCACTAACAATGCTGGATTGTATTCCATAGAGTCGAACAATTTCCTTAAGGTAAAGAGATGTTAGGGATGTGGCAGTTCTTTTACTTTTGACAGGTAAAAAGTGGGCGCTTTTAGTAAGCCTATCCACTATTACCCAAATGCTAGTGTTGCCTCTTCTGGACCTAGGCAGCCCATCAATGAAGTCCATTGAGATGCTATCCCACTTCCACTGCGGGACCTCTAGCGGATGGAGCAGACCACCAGGCCTTTTCTGTTCCGCCTTGACCCGTTGGCACACCATACACTTAGAAATGAAATCTGCCACGTCCTTATTCATGCCATTCCAAAAGAAAGTTCTCTTTATGTCCTTGTACATATTATCCCCGCCTGGGTGTATCGTCATCTTAGAGTGGTGTGCTTCCTCGAGAACCTTCTTTACTAAATCCCTTGATTGTCGGACGCATAGTCTTCCGTCTCGCCTTAGCCAACCCTTGTCATTGATGGAGTATCTGCTGAGGTGACATGAAGTCTCACCCCTAATGAGCCTATCAATCGCCTCTACAAGCTGAGGGTCTTCGCGTTGTGCTGTCCCTATTGCGTCCACTAAAGTCGGGCGTACTTCGAGAGATGCTAGCAAGCCCGGTACAAAATCGGAGGAGGGCCTAAAGTCAAAGTTGGCTATAAACTCTAGGCTTTTTCTTTTAACAAACAGCGGGCTTAGGGTCAGATTCTTTCGGCTCAACGCATCTGCCACTACGTTGCCTTTGCCCGGAGTGTAGGAGATCTCGAAATCGTACGAGGCAAGAAACTCCATCCATCTCTGTTGCCTCAAGTTAATATGTTTCTGCGAGAAAAGATATTTCAACGATTTATGGCCAGTGTAAAGTTCGAACTTCTCACCTAGGAGATAGTGTCGCCAAGACTTGAGTGCAAAGACGATGGAAGCTAACTCAAGATCGTGGGTTGGGTAGTTCTTTTCGTGCACTTTCAACTGCTGTTAGACCAAAAGTGGTTCTAACACCCAAATTGACTAAAATCAGAATAAAATAAGATCAAAAGTAAAATGGAGACACAGAGTTTATAGTGGTTCGGCGTTGTATAGCCTACGTCTACTTGCCAATCACTATTCTCGATGACATAGTTGCAATTACAATGAGATATTCACTCAATTGTCTCAAAACAAATGTTGAAAGACGATTTGGATTATCCGGGAGTGCTGGAATTCGGTTTATGAAAGTGGTTGAACTCTCAAAGTGCCAAAAAGAAGATCCCTTTAATTGTCTCCAGGCAAGGTATTTATAGGTGAAAATTTAGTCAGAACCTGATCCGGATCGGAGCAACGTGTCTTCCATCCCATCGTCCTCGGGTTCCGATGGATTCTAGTGCTGACAGCGCATCAGAGTAGTGGTCGTCGTGGGTAGGAACTGGTAATAACCACTCCGAATAATCAGGCGATCATGGGGGAAAGTGATGTGGATTATAGGTTTGGTTCGGAGGAGCCTGCTGAGGGGGTTCGGATCGGGATATCCGATCCAACCCGGATTAACCTAAAGCTGAATCCTTATCCATTTTGCTCTGCTCCATTCCGATCCGGTAGTAGGTAGCCCTCCGATCCGACTGATAGTAGGTAGCCCTCCGATCCGAATAGTAGCATCTCTTCGATCTAAATAATAGCAGCTCTCCGATCCGAACAGCAGCAGCTCTCCGATCCGATCCGCTACACCTCTCCGATCCGATCCGGTATGATGCTTTCTAAGTTCTTCAACGTTTCACAACTCGACTTTGTGTTGCCCAGTTCACAAAGTGGGCTAACATTTTGCCCCCTCAAAGGATGCTCCTGTTGGAAACGGAGCATGCTTTGATTATCATTGCATATCGCCTGCTAGGTAATCTTTCCTTTGACTTTTCTTGTGCTTTTATCCTCTTCTTTAAATTTTAATTTAATTCATATTCCAAGCTGAGATATGACATCCTATTCGGTTCGGATTCCGACCCGAACGGATCCCCTTTTTTTTCTATTGCACATTGGACTAGTGGGCCAGGCTACACTACTGGGCCTTCGAGCCGGTCCGAACGGGGAGACGAATAGTCACCCTGTTTTTTTATATAAATTCAGCCTTCATCTTCCTCCCACTTTCTTTTACTCTATCGTTTTACAAGTTCTGCTCGGAAACTCCAGGATTCAAAAGAGAAAAAGAAACTCTTTACCATTCTCGTGCGAATCTCCAGCTTATACACCTCGGTAGGTTTGAATCCTTGATCGACTTCATGATAATGTGTTTTAATCGAAATCTACGGTCGATTCGACCGACTTAGATGTGGCTTCCACGCTACAACACCCTCTCCCTTTATTATTGTTGTTGGTGGCTTCGTTGCTGCTTCGAGGCGTTGGGAGAGGGAGTTGTAGTTCGTTCGATCATGACTGGGGCGTTGGAGATGATATTGGGTCTAAAACTAAAGAAGAGGAAGAAGAAGAAGATCGCAGGGAGTCAGTTCGGGCGGTGGAGTATGGAAAGTGGAGAAAGGGAAAAAGAAAAGAAGTCCAGAAGGTCGGATCGGGTCGGGGCAAGTAGAGAAAGGGAAAAAGAAAAGAAGTCCAGAAGGTCAGATCGGGTCGGGGCAAGTAGTTAAAGAAGGGGGGAATGGAGCTCACCTAACCGGATCGGGTCGGACTGTAAGATAAAGGAGGAGAGGCATGACTACGTGATCCGACCCGAACCGTTCGGGGAATCAACTTCCGAGCCGACCCGATTTTGATTTCTGAGCTTCAATGTTTATCCGAGCCCAAGGCAAGGCTACGCCCCCGATCCGATCCCAATGAATGCGCCCGAACCGAACCGAAGGCAGTCCATCTTAAGGCATAAAAACTCGTTTAACTGGCCCAATCAACTCTTGGCATAATCTTCAACTTAATGGACAGTTAGGATAGTGCCTTGCGAACATAACTGGACATCAAGAACTGCCTTGATTCTTATTACTTTGCCAAAATTTTGCGTCGCACTTTCAAATATTAACTTTACACTTTTCACATACACTGTTTACACTTTAGTTTGCCCACTTGCACGGGGGGATACGGGCGAATTTACTCTAACTTGTGCTATTGCTTCTTCAATAGTTTTGTGACCATGAGACCCAGACGCTCTTTTAGACTAGCTGGGCAGAAGGAGGCCCCGGAGACATCCAACAAAATTACTTTTGAGGACATATCTTTTCCCTCGGATCCAGAATGGAATGATGAGGGCTCAGACTACGAGGTTGGAACTTGCGAAAGCGACAATGTGTCTTCGGAGGGTGGAGTTTCCCTAGGTTGTGAAGAGGAAGGAGGAATTGGCGACGACCGAGCTCCTGATGAATTTGAATCTGCCGTCATATTGGAATCACCCCAAGATTCTGTTGAATCGACGATCGACAACGACAGACTTATCCGAATTTGTCTGAAATACGGGATACTAAAAAGGGACACCATGGTGCCTTCGAGAACTGACCGTCCCCACAACCCTCCAGAAGGGTATATGGCAATTACTCGGTTGATGTGCATGGTCGGTGCTATCCCTCCATTTTCTCCTTTCATCGTCGATTTTCTAAGACAAATGTGGATTGCCCCCATGCAGCTGCACCCTAATTCTTATGCTTACTTATACACCTTATATGTAGCATACCGTGAGATCTTAGGCATAGAGCTCACTTTCGATGACGTTCATTTCTTCTACAACTTCAAGCATCGGACTCGAGAGACTCCTTCTTTCTGCTACTTTGAGTCTGTCCCTAAGAGGAAAATAATTCCAGCGCCATTCAGTAGTAAAGCTGGGGATTCCAGGCTGGAATGGTTTTATGTGAAGCGACAACCAGGATGTGCTAGGAGGTGGACAAAATCAAGTAAAGCACTGGTTTTCTAAATCTCGACTCTATACAATTAGGCCATCGCTTTAACTCGTTTTTCTTTTTGTTTGCAGTCGATAACCCAAAACAAATATCAGACCAAGTATTCTTTGACCAGATGCACCAGCTCCTTAATGGCGATCAGAAGTTTTTGACTATTGATGAAGTCCTTAAGGACGAATATCTTCATTTTCATGGGTTGCTATCGGTTACTCGTAGCATTGGTCATGGGACGGCTCCATATGTATATATTCCCCCAGTGGACGTAATCCCTGAAACGGGCGAAAGTTCGAGAGCTCCTACAGTGCCTCTTCAAGCTTCGCCCTCTCCTTCTTCTACCCAAGATGATGAATTGGCAAACATGGCCGAAAAGCATCGCGAGGGGTATACTGTTCCCGAGGCTGCCATTTCTCCAGAAAGGTCAACGTCTTCTAAAGGGTCTCCGATCGATGCTTCTGAGGGAGATGTTCCTAGCACTGATGACCCACTGTTTCAGGGTTTGGGGGATCTCCCCTTACCTGAAACCATTTACACTTCAGAGGATTTTAGGAAGAATCCTTTAGTTTTCACTTCTTTCGAAGAGACCACTCCTGCTAAGGCCAAAGAGCCCACCCGTACTAGTCTAGCTTCGGACTCGGGTTGGTTGGGGGGAAAAACACCACTTAGGGCACACTTTACACAATAACATTACAACTCATTGCATCTTTCTCTTTGTGAAAATATTGTTTCTGAATTTCATTTGTCTTATTGTGCAGGCACGATGTCCCGATCTTACTATGATATCAGGAAACTCCGCCGCAGCATGTCTAACCCACCCTATGATACTGAGTATGATCGCCGTGACGATCGCAGTAAGGAGGAGAGAAGGCCCTATGAACCCTATCGCTCTCAAACCTCGCGTTCTCGCTCTCCTGTCCGGACAGACCCAGAGAGATATAAAGGTTACCAAGGTCGTCTGGAAGAGGACAGGCCGCAACCAAAAGACTCAACCTCTTCTCAAGAAAAGCGCAGCCGGGAGAGGAGTCCGCCAAAAGATACTGAGTCGCGAAGCAAACGCAAGGTCTCTGCCAAACGGCCTAGAACAGATAAAGAGGCTATTGAATCCTCCACGCACAGGGATACTGAGCTAACGATCCCCGCCCCTCCACCACTAGATGCTGAAATTACAGTTAAGAAGGCGTATTTAGAGGAGCAATTTCCCGAACATTACTTTGAAAAATTGACTTTTTTACCTTCTCTTAAGCCTATTTCTTCAAGGTGGGCAGATGAGGCCAAAGCAAAGATAGATGCAGTTGAGAGACAGTATTCTGAAATGTTCAAGTATTCACGCAACCTTTCCAGAATTATCCGCACTTTAATCACGAATGCTGACTCAATGCAAAAAACCGCTGAAGACGATGCAAAGGCCTTAAAGAATCTAGGAAAATATTTGGAGGACACACATGCCCAGCTTGCTGTTGCTCAACGGGATGCTACTAGCTTCAAACAACAATTTGAAGACATGCAAAAACGTTACCATGATTTGCTTGAGTCCCATACTCAAGAGTGTTCTGAGTTAAAAAAGCAAACCGAAGATGCTAAGTCGGATGCTGCTAAAACGCGCCTTCCTTATGATGACTTTGAACGGAAAAATGCCGAGTTAGCAAAGAGGAATGCTGAATTAGAAAAGAAAAATGCTGACTTGGCTTCTAAGCTAATGGAGGCGGAGAACAGAGCTGCCCTAGCGGAGGGTAACGTCGAATGTGCTATCAAATCCGCTGAGGAGGCACGCAAACAACTGTCAGAGGCTGAGGGAGAGATTCAGGGTTTCGGCGAATTAATGATTGAATTTTTTGCGCATATCATCCGCCGCCGGAACATTTCTTGGATTGAAGATTATCCATCTACTCTAGTCCATGTATGGAGTCAGATCATTGAGTGGGAGAAAGAGGAGCTCAAGGTTGATTCCATTGACGAGGACAAGCTGATGGAGAAATATTTAAGAGATGATGAGCCAGAACGCCTAGCTGAAGGGCGCCGCCTCATTGCTGCTGCTATGGACGAAGAGAGGCGGAGGACTAAGCAAAAGAACATTCCCGAGGCTGGTTCCTCTTCTACTGCCCCCGCAACTTCTGAAGTAGAGGGATATGATCCTGAAAACCCGGGGATCCCTCGAACAACTCTGTTATCCCCTATTCCCGAAACGGCGTCGGAGACAGCAGTTACTCCAGCCGAGAAGTCTTCGGAAGGTATCTCTACATTTTCACCTTAATTCATCAAGGCTATCTCTACCTTTTGTCACGTGATTGAGCAATCGATGAAAAACCCAATATTTTCTCCTGAGTTGATAACTGTTGCTTCTCACTCTGTAGGTATTGAGCCGTCCGGAAAGACAGATGCGTCCCATGGAACTGCCTCTGGGGCGGAACCTATGGAGAAGACAAAAGGGGGAAAGGACAAGGCGGCTCCCATAGATTTGGGAGAAGGAGGCGAACCGTCTAAGGCTGACACTCCTCATGATGACGAAATGATAGATGCCTTAAAGGATGATTGCGGCGACGGGGGACATGAGGAAGATCTGGAGGTGGCAATAGTCGGGGAGTCGAAAAGTGCTGATGATGTTACTTTAGCTGCACTGAAAGCTGACCAAGATAAACGCTTGCAGTTAAAAGCTGAAGATTTAGACCCTGAAAGCCTCAAGCCCCTCGCAGTTGTGGATGCGGGATCAAGGTTAGTTGTTAAGCTTTCAACTAGATCTATTACAGAGGAACTCGATAAAAAGTCTTCTCTTGATTCCAGCGCTCCGCCCTCCAGGAAGAAGTCAACCGATTCCAGCACCTCAGCTTCAGGAAAGAAAAAATCAAAGCGCATCTTGACGGAGGCCGAAAAAGAGGCGAAGGATGCGGAGAAAGCCGCCAAGAAGTCCATGCCTCCTTCAAAGTCTAAATAGTGGGCTGTCTTGCGTTATTTTAGCATTTGGTTGACCTATAATTGTTGCTATAAGGGTGGGCCTTGCACCTTCTTTTTGACTGTTTTCCTGTATGAATTCATTCATTTGTAAATAAATAAAAAATAATTCATTTTCTGCAATGTCTATTAGCCATTAGTTTTGCACTTATGTAAGAATGCATATCTTACTATAGTTGTGTAATGAAGTTATGGTGGGGGGAAATATATGTATACATATATGCCCCCAGTCAATCTCAAAAAACTATTCAAGTAGTCTGAATGTCTTCGATTTTTCGATGGGATTGCATTCTCTGTGTCGTCAATGCCTGTTGTTTTTTCTGGCATTTTTTACACTCTCTTGTCTTATACTCAGGTTAGAGTTCTTACTGAGGCGGTCTCTTGTCTGGGTGCACCTTCACGCCTCAGAGGATGTCGTCTTCCCGTCCTTTATACTCTCTCTCAGTTCTCGAGAGTTAGAGTTAAGAATGTCGTCTTCCAATTCTTTTATGTCTTGTCGCACAAATAGTAGTTGTGCTTTTTCTTACGTATAAACTATTTTCAACCTTTCAGGTTTTAAATCATCTTATATTCCATAATCACAACAGAATAGTAGATGAAGGTATATATATAATGCATGAAAGTAAATGACACATGATATTTTTATAGTGGTTCGGCTAAGTCGTAGCCTACATCCACTTTATAGTTCTTTATTCATATCATCAGATTTTCCTAAGGCAAGTCATGCCTTTTTACAGAGTTCATAAGAAAAATAGCAAAGAGTACTACATTTCTAATCCAAATATCGCATCAAGTGTTGGGTATTCCATGCTCTAGGTACCTCTTCGCCATCTACGGTCGTTAACTTGAAGGTTCCTGTTTCAAGTTTCCGTTGGATGACAAAGGGTCCTTCCCACTTTGGACCGAGGTGAGGAAGGGATGGAAAGACTCTCTTTAGCACCAAATCTCCTGGTTCAAAAGTCCTAAGGCGAACTTTTTTGTCGTAATAGCGTACCATCTGACGTCGATGTCTTGCCGCGCGCAAATCTGCTTCATCCCTTTTTTCTTCGATTTCATCAAGAGACTCGAGTAAGAGCGCCCGATTCGTCATCGGGTCATAATACGTCACTCGGTGGGAAGGAACTTCAAGCTCTACTGGAATTACTGCTTCTGAACCAAAAGAGAGAGAGAGAAAGGGGTATGACCTGTAGCTGTCTTAAATGTTGTTCGATATGCCCACAAAGCTAAGGGCAATTCGTCAACCCATTTTGCCTTTGCGCGCTCTAACCGTTTCTTGAGGATGGATTTTATAACTTTGTTTATTGCTTCTACTTGCCCATTCGACTGCGGATAGGCAACCGCAATATACCGTTTGTCGATCTTATATTTCTGGCAGAAATTTCTGAATTCAGCACCATCGAACTGGGTTCCGTTATCAGTTACTATGGTCCTAGGGATCTCGAATCGGCATATAATATTTCTAACCACAAAACTTATCACCTTTCTCGCCGTGATCTTGGTTAGGGGCTCAGCTTCCACCCACTTCGTAAAATAGTCCACATCGACTATTGCATATTTCGCTCCTCCTTTAGCAATTGGTAGAACTCCGATGATATCAATTCCCCACATGGCAAAAGGCCAAGGACTCACCATCGATTTGAGTTGGGTCGACGGTGCTCTAGGGACTTTGGCAAATCTCTAGCACTTATCGCAGCGTCGTGAATAATCAGCCGCATCTTTATTAATTGTGGGCCAGAAGTATCCATACCGCAATATCTTTTTCGCTAAAGTCTGACCTCCTGTATGATCTCCGCACTCACCTTCGTGTACTTCTCTTAGTACACGTTTGATGTCGTCGTGTGCTATACATCGTAACAGGGGCATAGAAAACTCTTGTCTATAAAGAGTATCATCTTGAAGAATGTATCTGGTAGCCTTGCGAACTACAGCCTGTCTCTCACTCTTCTTTGATGGGAGTGTCCCATTCTTAAGGAAGTTCTTAATTGGGGTCATCCACGACTCCTTCTCCGGTTCCTCTTCGAAAGTGAACTCAATTTCCATCGACTCAAAGCTTGGCGATTCCAACGTTTCAATTGGAATTGTTTCAGTTTCTTCCGGGTTGTCGGAACTAGCTAGCTTTGCGAGCCTGTCTGCCTTCTGGTTTTCGGCTCTTGGGATATGCGTTATGTTGTACCGTTCCAGGTTGCTCAATAGCTTTTCCACTTTCCCGAGGTAGGCAATGAGTCGAGGTCCCCGAGCCACAAACTCCTTTCGCACTTGGAAAACTACGATTTGGAGTCGCAGAATATGTCCAACATTTTTATTCCGAGGTCTTTAGCAAGCTTCAAACCGGTAATCAGGGCTTTATATTCAGAATCATTGTTAGTCGCCGAAAATTCTAATCGTAGAGCGTAATATAACGACCGTCCTTCAGGAGTGACTAAGACGATTCCAGCTCCGGACCTTCAGTCATTCTTTGCTCCGTCAGTGTATAGCTTCCATGGATCTAATTTTAACTCATCTTCGGACTTGACCACTTTGTCATCGATTATTTCCTCCTCTGGGTTTGTGAACTATGCTAAAAGTCAGCCAGAGCATGCCCACTGATCGACCTCCGTGGCTGAAAATTTAAATCAAAATGACTTAATTCGATATTCCATTTGATCAATCGTCCCGATGCTTCGGGTCTATGCAACACCTGCCTTAGAGGTTGGTCAGTGTATATGGTTGTTGGCTGAGCTTGGAAATAGTGATGAAGTTTTCGGGAGGCGATTAGGAGGCTGTAAGCGAGCTTCTCAATCTTTGGGTAGTTGCGTTCTGCCACTGCCAATTTCTTGCTTACATAATATACTGGCCTTTGCACTTTGTCTTCTTCTCGAACCAAGGCTATGCTAACAGTGAGAGCCAAAACTGCCAAGTAAACAAATAACTCTTCGTGATCCACTGGCTTTAACAAAATCGACGGTTTTTCTAGCAATTCGAATAAATTTCGAAAGGCCTCAACACAGTCCGGAGTCCACTCAAAGTTCTTCTTTCCCCTTTTAATCAAATCAAAAAATGGGATGCATTTGTCTGTGGCTTTGGAGATGAACCTACTCAACGCGGCTACTTTCCCCGCAAAACTTTGGACATCTTTATTCCTCCTCTGTTCTTCAATGTTTCTTATCGCTGCTATTTGGCTGGGATTGAATTCAATCCCTCGGGAGCTCACAATGAAGCCTAGAAACTTTCCCGATGCCACTCCAAATGAACATTTCAAAAGATTCAACTTCATCCTATACTTTCGTAGGATACCGAACATTTCTGCCAGGTCCTGTGTATGGCTGGAGGACTGTTTCAATTTGACAAGCATATCATCCACATAAACTTCCATAGTATTCCCTATTTGATTATAAAACATCCTGTTCACCAAGTGCTGATAAGTGGCTCCAGCGTTTTTCAATCCGAACGGCATGACCACGTAACAGTATAATCCCAAATTTGGAATAAAGCTCATGTGTTCTTGATCTGGCACATGCATAGGAATTTGGTTGTACCCGGAATATGCGTCCATGAAAGAAAGAAGTTCGTGTCCCGCTGTCGAATCTACAAGCTGGTCAATCCTGGGAAGTGGGAAACTATCTTTCGGGTAAGCTTTGTTCAAATTTGAAAAATCAATGCAAGTCCGCCACTTTCCATTCGGCTTCTTTACTAAGACGGGATTCGATATCCAGTCGGGATATGTCGAATCTCTAATAAATCCATTCTGTTTCAGCTTCTCCACTTCTTCTTTCAGAGCGGCCAACCTCTCTGGGCCCAGCATACGTCTCTTTTGCTTTACAGGCAGGTGTTTCGGGTTTACATTTAGTGAATGACTTATGACGGATGGCGATATCCCACACATGTCGGCATGGGTCCAGGAAAACACGTCCAAGTTTGCCTTCATGAAGTCAGTTAGTTCTTTGGCCCGACGTGGATCCAACTGGGATCCAATCTTCAAAACTCTTGTTGGATCAGCTTCATCAATGGGAATGTCCACTGTCACTTCATTAGGAGTTGCAGTTCTAGTCTCTGGTTCCTCGTCTTTTCTGGGATCCAGGTCTTCAGGCGTTCCTTTGGGCAACTCCTTCGGGGCCGATCCCTCTAATTGCTACGCCGAGCCCTCCTTTGGAGGAGGCGAGACACCTTTACTCTCGATGTTAGGTCCCTTCATCAACATTTTTAATTCGGCAACATAGCAGACCCGTCCGGAGACTTGATCTCCTCTCACTACTCCAGTTCCGGCTTCAGTTGGGAACTAAAGCAACAAACACCAAGGGGCGATGCAAGCCCTGAACTCAGCAAGGGCAGGCCTTCCCAAAAATGCATTATAAGGCGAATCTACGTCCAATACTTCGAACTGAAGCATCCGTACTCTTCGGCGTTCTCCTTGCCCCAAGGTTACGGGAAATTCTATGTACCCCATTGGAGCTGTCGATGCTCCGTTGAAGCCTCAGATCCAACCTTCGCATGGCTTCAAATCTTCAGGTTCAAGCTTCATCTGATCGAATGACTTTTTAAATAAAATATTAACAGAGCTTCCATTGTCCACTAACACCTTATGAACCAATGTCGGCCCATTGGTGGTGGTAATGACCAACGAATCGTCGGTGGGTGACTGGATCCCGTTATTATCTCTGCTACGGAATACCACGTCGTCAAACATTGTCTTCTGTTGCTTTATGGGGGCGATATCTTCCAAATCATCACATTCATCCACATCTACGTGCTTTGCTGCATTTACATATTGATCCATTGCTTTAAAACTGTGGATCGCTGGGTGGGGTCCACCCACTATGGAGTTGATAACAATTCCCTTGCCTTTCTGCTGCGCCGTAGGCTTGGGAGCAGATTGGATCTGTTTTGGAGCCTGTTCTCCTTGCCCCTTGTCTCTAGGGGCAACCTTATATTCATCCAACTTCCCTTCGCGCAACAGCTTCTCAATCACGTCTCTCAAATGTCGACATTCATTGGTTGAATGCCCATGAGTTCCATGAAACAAACAAAACTTTCCAGTTGCCATTTCTTTCTCCGTTGAGTCGCGAGGTGGCGGTCTTTTATATTGCAAAACATTGTATGTATCCAAGTAAATGTTCTCCAGAGTGTCGTTCAACGGTGTATAATTCTCATAAGTCTGGAACCGGGGTCTTTTGTTAGGATCACTTCCCCTATTTCTATTTCTTCTGTTACCATTCGCGTTACGGTTGTTGTTGTTGCCCCCATTTCCATTATTGTCGTTTCCACTCTTGTTTCCCACATTCACCTCAACTTTTCCGGAACTTTCTCCAGATTGCTTCACGGCAACATTACTCTGAACATTCTCTTTTGAAGCCGCTCCAGACATTCTCTTTCGGTTTTCCCTGGCCTCCTCTCGTCTTAACTGAATATCGGCCTTTTCATAAAATAACTCTCATGCGGGAGGTGGCTTCCAAGAAAGGTAATCTCCAAACTCGGAGTCAGGATCGACTCCTTCCATCAAGGCCATCAAGATGCTGGGCTCGTGCGGGTCACTAACTTCAGTCACAGCTATGTTGAAACGGTCGAGATATGACCTCAAAGACTCTCCCAGGGCCTCCTTAATTCTTGATAATTCAATAACACTCTTAGACTTTCGGGTATGGAGTCGGAACTGATTCATAAAGCGTTCGCTCAATTCCCTATAATTCGATATCGACCGAGGGGGAAGTCTGGTAAACCATAGCAGCGCCACATCTTCTAAATAGATTGGGAATGCTTTACACTTCACTGCGTCAGGAGCAGCAGCAGCATTCATGAGCCATGAGTATCGCATCAAATGCTGTCCCGGATCGGTTCTCCTATTGTATTTGTCCATTTGCGGCAGATTAAAACTTCGGGGAAATTGAAAGTTGAGGATGACATCAGTGAAAGGAGTATGGCTTCGCTCAATGCCATAATCTTCATTGGTGTAGTTTCGGCTTTCAGACATAATCTGGCGTACCATTTCCCATACGTCAGCATTAGTCAGGGGTCGTTCAGGATCCCTGGCCCTGGTATCTGGGTTCCTTCTGGGCTCTTGTTCAGGAGATGCCCTTCTTCTGATGTTTGGGTTTCCTCTAGGCTCTTGCTTAGGGGATGCCCTTCTTGTTTGAGCTGCTTCTGCTCGGCTTCGTTCCCTACGCTCCTGGTCGATCTCGAGAGGAAGTGGCTGGAGAATCTGCCCCTGAGTGGGATTGGTAAGGTTAGGGTTTCTAGGTAATACATGGGATCCCTGCATCGATAACAACATAGGCTCTCTCAAGCATGGATCATTGGGTCCTAGTACTCGTGCAACATCCTCGCGGGACCCCAAAGATCCGAACGTCAGCTGCTCCAAATTCTGAGGTCGTTCGAGCGGCCTTCTTTCACGCGGCCGTTCTTCCTCGGAAGAAGAAGACTGATCCATTGGTGTGTGGCGAACCAGGGATGGGGTTCTCTGTCTACGAAGTTCGCTAATTTCCCTGCTCATGAGTCTCATGTTTTCTTGCATCATGAGATTGGTGCGCTCGTGGAATTTCATAGCCTCCCTAGTACTCTCAAGCATGTCAAGTAGGCACGAGAAATCTCCTTGAGTAACATGCGCGGATGGATTGACCTGATCATTGACCCTGGTGGATGGAGTCGGAGCATTTGTGGGGGCTCGAGTAGAGGTTCCAACTTCACCAAGTGTCGGGTCGGTTCGGAGATTTGCAATCAGGTCAGGTCGGAGCTGGGAGACCTGTTCGGGTCGGAGCTGGGAAGCCAAGTCGGATCGGTGTAGTGCGAGTTGCTCGGGTCGGTTCAGGTTGGGGGAGTGCACTGCTTCAGATTCTCCTACCCGGATCGGATCGGAGCTCTCCCCTTGAGTGCGGTTCGGATTTCCTGTATCAGTTCGTTCCACTGCCGAGCTCTGCCCACGAGACCTTGTCACAACCGCATTTTGCTGATCTTCACCAACTCCGTTCCCTCGACTAGTTTGAACTTCCTTGCCTTTTCCTTTGGCCATAGTTTTTCAACAATCAATCAACAAATATTCAGGAGCGTCGAAACTTGAGGATTAACTTCTTTGAACTCAACGGTCCAAAGAGTAGAACGATAATCCCGAAAAACAGAGAATTCAAATGTTCTCAGTGAAAGCACCAAAATGTTAGACCAAAAAGTGGTTCTAACACCCAAATTGACTAAAATCAGAATAAAATAAGATCAAAAGTAAAATGGAGACACAGAGTTTATAGTGGTTCGGCGTTGTATAGCCTACGTCCACTTGTCAATCACTATTCTCGATGATATAGTTGCAATTACAATGAGATATTCACTCAATTGTCTCAAAACAAATGTTGAAAGACGATTTGGATTATCCGGGAGTGCTGGAATTCGGTTTATGAAAGTGGTTGAACTCTCAAAGTGCCAAAAAGGAGATCCCTTTAATTGTCTCCAGGCAAGGTATTTATTGGTGAAAATTTAGTCAGAACCCGATCCGGATCGGAGCCACGTGTCTTCCATCCCATCGTCCTCGGGTTCGAATGGATTCTAGTGCTGACACCGCATCAGAGTAGTGGTCGTCATGGGTTGGAACTGGTCATAAGCGCTACGAATAATCAGGCGATCATGAGGGAAAGTGATGTGGATTATAGGTTCGGTTCGAAGGAGCCTGCAGAGGGGGTTTGGATCGGGATATCTGATCCGACCCGGATTAACCTAAAGCTGAGTCCTTATCCATTTTGCTCTGCTCCATTCCGATCCGGTAGTAGGTAGCCCTCCGATCCGATTGATAGTAGGTAGCCCTCCGATCCGAATAGCAGCGTCTCTTCGATCTAAATAATAGCAGCTCTCCGATCCGAACAGCAACATCTCTCCGATCCGATCCGCTACACCTCTCCGATCCGATCCGATATGATGCTTTCTAAGTTCTTCAACGTTTCACATCTCGACTTTGCGTTGCCCAGTTCACAAAGTGGGCTAACAACTGCCTTCCACCATAAGCTACTACCCTCCCTTCTTGCATTAAGACAGTGCCTAGCCCTGTCCTACATGCATCTGTATAAACTGTGAACATCTTACTTCCATCTGGCAACGTCAAAACTGGGGCTGTTGCAAGAGCCCTTTTTAGTCGTTGGAAAGCAAATTCGTAATCCAAGTCCCAATTGAACACTAGATTCTTCTTGGTCAACTTTGTGAGCGAAGTTGATATCTTTGTAAAGTCTCTAAAGAATTTTCGGTAGAAACCTGCTAGCCTGAGAAAGCTTCGGACTTCTGTTGCGTTCATTGGTGTCTTCCAGTCCTGCACCGCTACTACCTTAGCCGGGTCCACAGCTGGCCCTTCTTTGGATACTATATGATCAAGAAACCTCACTTCCTCTCTCCAAAAGTGGCACTTGGAGAATTTGGCTTTTAGCCGATGGGCTCGCAGATTTTCCATGATTGCCTTTAAGTGCTAAGCATGCTCTTCTTCACTCTTTGAGAAGATTAAGATATCGTCTACGAAGACCACTACGAACTTATTGAGGAAATCTCTGAACACCCTACTCATTAGGTCCACGAAGTAAGCGGGTGCGTTTGTCAAGCCGAAAGCCATGACAAGCCATTCAAAGAAGCCGTCCGGGGTTCTGAATGTCGTTTTATCGATGCTATATTCAGCCACCCTTAGCTGATGAAATCCGGTCGCTAAATCGAGTTGGGAGAAAATAGATGCTCCTACACGCTGATCAAATAGATCGTCAATTCTGGGGAGAGGGTGCCTATTCTTTTTCGTTAGTTTGTTGAGCTCCCTATAGTCAACACATAGACGGAGTGAACCATCCGCCTTTGTAGCGAACACCACTGGAGTGCCCCATTCTGAAATGCTCCTCCGAATGAACCCCTTCTCTAGAAGCTCTTTAATTTGTTTACTGAGCTCTCTCCTTTCCCGTGGAGCCATGTGTATAACGGGCAACGCAACGGGCTTTGCATTTTCTACAAGATATATGCGGAAGTCTATTTCCCGCTTCGGAGGTAAGCCCTTCACCTCTTCGAAGACATCCGGATATTCCCGGACCACTTTAACCGATTGCAAATTTTCAACAGAAGCATCTAACGATTCAAGATAACTAAGCATAACTGCATATGAGGGATTACAATTAATTTCCAGAGTATCACCGAGTTGGGTCAGAAGCCTAACCACCTTTTTCTCACAATCAAGGATGGCCCCATTACTGGATAGCCAATCCATGCCCAAAATTAAACCATATCCCGAAAAGCCCAAAACAAAGGCACTACATTTAAATTCTATGCTTAGAATAGAAATTTTCAATCCCACACAGATCATAGACAAATGAGCTGGGCCCCCAATTGGATTTGAAACAATTAAGGGGTCCTCTACCATTCTAGTTTCTAGGTGCAGAGATTCTACTAAAGCAGATGAGATAAAGGAGTGTGATGCGCCAGAATCGAATAAAGTGCAAACTGGGTGATCATAAAGATAAATTACACTTTCTACAGAAGTATTTATACCTCGCTGCTGCAGAGGTGGCGCTTCTAGCGCATGAACTTGTGCCTCTGAGGTGGATCCAGCCCTCTGCCCTTGCCCTCGCTTCTTTGGGCAATCCTTAGCCAGGTGGCCTGTCTCACCGCAAGAAAAGCACCCACCATTCATCTCGGCCTTCTTTTTCCGGCGATCTTTCACTAAGTGCCCCACTTTGCCACAGAAATTACACTTCCTCTTTTCTTTGTTGTCTTTCCCGCCCTTCTTAAAGTCTGTCTTCTTAGGCTGCAAACCCTCTTTCTTCCCTTGAGAGCTTTCTGCCTTTGTCTCCTTCTTTCCCTTATCCTCTTTGTTCAGCAATGCCATCTGCACCAACCTTTCATACGTAGCTCCCATGGGTATATGGGTCATGGCCAAACTATGTAATGGCTCATTCAACCCCTTGACAAAGCGGAGAGCCTTCTTGTGCGGGGTGTTGTCTAGGTCCAGTCCGAACCTAGCCAGCTGATCGAACTGGTTAACATACTCTTTGACTGTCATATTCCCTTGCTTAAGAAATAAGAACTTTTCCAACTGAAAACTCCTTTCAGCTTTTGAGAGAAATTTAGCCTCAAACCTTGCCCTAAAGTCCTCCCATGTTTCCACCGATCTTTCTGCATTAGTGACTTCCCACTAGTAGGAAGCCTCGCCTTTTAGTAGCCATACTGCCAGTTGTACCTTCTGCCTATCTTCTACCTCAAAGATGACGAATAGGTCCTCGGTTTCCTTTAGCCAATTCCTGGCTACCACGAATGACTCGGTTCCATGAAAGTCCTTTCCTCCCATAGCTTTAAAATCTTTACATATCTTAGCAAAAGTATTTCCCCGTGGAGGAGGTGGAGGAAGAGGTGCTGCTGCAGCTGGATGATTTCCTGCAGCTGGGGGAGGAGGAATGGTAGGACCTGGCTGAGTGGCCCTTGCTTCTAAGAATCGTCTAAACCAACCGGGTATTGGTACACCCTCTAGCAAGTTAAGTTCTTCAGACATGTTGAAACAAAAAGGATAGATTCAAAACGAAGGATAAAAGATAGTACCTATGGATTTAGGAGACTTTGCCTTTAAAATAAAATAATATTTTATCTTTAAAAATGCTTCTTTAAATTTTCTTTTGAAAATAAATTTTCAAAACTTTTTATCTTATCTGGTAAACCTATGCTCTGATACCAAGTGAAACACCCCACCTCCGTTAGGGTCACTCTCAAAGGGAATGCCCTAATTTTGGTGGAGGTTTATAAGTATAAGTTACAGATACACAAGACAGATATAAATACACATATTTTTGAATAGCGGAAAACAACAGCAACTTTTATTTCATCAAAATACGGGTTACACAAACCATGCCATAATTTGTCTTCCACTACTTCCAAAAACATAACATCTTCATAACTGTCTTGATTACATTATTTAAAGAAGCATAAAAACATAAGTAAACTGCATAAGTCCCACAATTGCTGCCCAAAGCCGTCCAAAACGAAAAAGATCCAAGCAATACATTCTTTCTCTTCAAGCAGGATGTGGAAACTGGTCAAGCTGCGGTATTTCCTCTCTGTGGACCTAGGGGGGGAAACGAAAGAAAAGAAGGAGAAAGAAAAGTAAAGTCAGACATAAAGCCTGAGTAAGTCTAGGACTATTTAGTCTATGAATAAAGAACTGGGTATGATAAGTATAAACTGGAAATGAGAAAGCACCATAAACTAAGTTAAGTTGTCTAGAGTCGAATATACTATCGTACCCCATATTAATCTCTGCATCCATATAAACTAGTTCCCAACAGGTACCCCATAATTTGGGTGAAGTGATTCGTTTCCAATGATCGGCTCCTACTCGCATAGTTACATGTGTCTTACGGCCCCCGATGTTGTAGTTACCTATGCTGGTCCCACCATGGGGTGTATCAAGTCCCATGGTGGCGGCCCGACACAATCCTAGAATGCACAGGTATGCTACTGGTACCCAGTGCCTTATTTTTCTGCGCCGGAGTGTGTGCACACCCGCACCCCGTTAGGACCTACACTGCTGCACCACCGCCATCGATGTGACCTCTTAAAGTCAGCCCAGTAATCGTGCCCCACCCTGCCTAGTTCAGGGTATCCTGATACACCTTGTAGGGTTACTGCTGAAAAGGGTCCCCCGCTACTAGGTTTTCTATTTCTAGCCAACATGCTAAGTTAATTAAGTGTTTTGTAAACCAAACCCCCAATCAGTCTGTATAGTTTAGCATGTTCCATTTTGATTAAGTGTTAATATAATTTACTTAATCCTATCAATCCTGACTCAGCCTTAATTGTCTTATTAATGCCTCGACCTCTCACATTAGACAGGTATTGTTGTGGCTGCCTGTTGCCGGTTGGGTCCGGGCAGTCTTACGCCACAACTCAGTCTAACCTCGGGTCCTTATTGGGCTCCGTGTTTAACCACCCACATTGGATAGGTATTGTTGTGACTACTGGACAGCCGGGCGGTTCCGGGAATGTTTACATCACAACTCAATCCAACCTCGGGTTAAACACATCGTATTTTCTACATTTACATATTTTGTCTCTTTGCTTTTTATATGTAAATATTTGCGGCCCATTATTCAAATTCATCTTTATTGGGTAAGATTAATTTATACCACTTAACTGTTTTTCAAGGTTGTTGGCATGCGTCAAACATGCCACACATATGTTCTATGTTTTAACCCCATCGTCAGTACCCCCGTTTTATACGTTCACTAAAATATAACATATGTTGGGTTTAACATTTAAACCCAACTTAGCCACATGAAAAGGGGAGGCTTATAACATGGTGTTTATATATTCTAAGTGACATAAAAAGGGGAGTGTGAACGCATGAACTTGCAACATAACGATCTAATTAACATGAATTAAGCACATGTGAACTTGCATGGTAATAGCATATAATCATGGCATAAACATACTTAAACATGAATCATTCTATTCATATGATGATAGCATAAACATACCTAAATATGAACCATTATATTCATATAATCATGGCATAAACATACCTAAACATGAATTCTTGTAAACTTGCAATTGGAATGTAAATCTAACTTAATTTATGTATTACATATATCACCATATGATTTTTATAACAACATAGGCCTAAAAAATGGTTTCAACTAGGCATAACACCAAACATAGTTTTGTCATGTTCATAAAGGTGCTTACTTTTTTCTTTAATACAAAAGTATAATTTTATACTTGAATCACGATACCAATTCCAACATAGATTCATATAAACTATAGTACCTAGTTGAATTCAACTACACTAATAGTGGTCATAAAAGTATGTACATCATATTGGAATAATAGTGAATCATATACTTGTATGAATCCCAAATAAAATATCCCAACATATGGTTGTTATCTTCCAACATAAATCACATACTTGCAAATATCCAATCGCATACCACAACATTTCCAACTCGTTTAGAATCAAAGCAACATACAAATATAGATTATTATCGCAACAATTCCATTTCTCACTTTACACAAATCAAAACACAATTATTTATTCACATCGGAATAGCACTCTACTTACAACGTATGACGAATCTTCAATTCAGGAATCTGAATTCTGAATTTGGAGATGCTATCCTTTGTTGTAGGCGCTGTTTTGATTTAATTGACGTTGCTTTAAGCTTTCGAATTGTCTCCTAATTGTCTCTCAATTTCTGACGGCTATTCCTAGTCTTTCCTCAGCAGCATGACAGTTTCATCTCCATTTTTGTTTGTATGAATTAGGGTGAGTCTTAGGTCCTTTTTATAGAGTTTGTGAGTTGATTAGGACCGTCGATGGAGCTTGGTTTAATAATAGCCGTTCGTTTGAAGGAGAGACCAACCAGGAGCTGACACCTAGCACTAGTGACAAGGCAAGGCTCAGAAAATCGACCAAACACAGACCAGGCCAGCCAGGGGGGCTGGGTTCGACCTGGCTCAGGGGCCAGGTCGACGCCCTGGTCGACCCCAAGGTCGACTATGTAGTCGACCTGGGTGCCCCAGGTCGACTACCCTGTCGACCTGGGTAGCCCAGGTTGAGTACCCAGTCGACCTGGGTGTCTTGGGCGGGAAAATTCCCGCCCTGGCCAATCCGGCCCGATTTTTGAATTTTAAATCTGATTTCCGAGCTGTTTTGGTCTGTTTGAATTTTAAACTGAATTCTGAAACTTCCGGAGGCCATATCTTCCTCATACGGAGTCCGTTTTACGCAAACTCAGACTCTATCTCAAGCAGAATTCCGAGACGAACGCAATGGCGTACCCCGTTTCCCTTACTTCTTTGATTTGAAATTAATTATACTTTAATTTGTGAATTTCACTGTTCTAGAATACACGGGGTGTTACACCATATATAGGTATGCAATCAAAACCATAATGTCGTATTGGAGATTCGGTTTCCATCATGAGTCGAGGCTAGGGATCGTCGTCCCCGATTGGAGACACTCTAGCAAATGCCTCAGGATCACACCAACGGGCAATCCTTGGATGCGGTAGGGCCGATCCACAAACATTTTAGTGGATTAATTATGCCTGAACACACGTTTACCGGTCCTATTGAACCTATAATTTGGTCACTATCAACCAATAAATCCGAGGTACCTCATAATCCATCATCCACATAAGTAAAAAAAAAAAATGTCAAGGCTTGTAAATGCTGACACCACTTATAGCTAGAAAGAAAGGTGTGCACTCCCTACAGTCCTTATCTCGTTTTTGTCTCATACCGGGGTTTGAGGCTCGCGAGGTAACACTATACAAAAATCTATGCCGAAATAGGCTATGCTTTGATCATCAACCACAAGGCTCTTCTTTTCAACAAAAGACTTGATCATCTGCATCTTGGCATGCCACATTGACAATCGATGCCATGCAATCGATAACTACCAATATATAACCTCTAAGCTCATACATCTCAAAGAAGCGTGTTAAGCAATAGAATAAATTCTCTGCCACCAACAGATATATATTAAATAGAAGTCAATTTAATTTACATGGAATGAAATCCAATGTCAGACACATCCATTTACAAGTCCGTTCTGGGTTTAAGCGAAACCAGAGACACCTTATTCCTCATCCCGTATGTCCAACATGGAAGAGAGGTGCTCGCTTATCCAAACAATCAACAAGTACATCCGGATAACCACCACTTTAGCCCTTTACTAGGAGCTAAGCAATGCCGGGCATCAGCAGTTATCCATTCGATGTGAAGATCGCCGGTCTTCAATCACCGTCTTCAATATCTTCGATTTTAAACATCATATAATTATTTGAAATGAGATTGAACTTGGTCATTTCAAATAATTCTCGCATATATATAATTTAAAACCATTTCACATCATTAATATTATCTAATAATGATTTATCTCTATTTTTATTTATATAAAAATAGCTCAATTTAATTCAACGACGCTTCGGGTCAATAGGCGGCCCTAGCGCTGTTTTTTTCAAAATTTGATTTACACATATCTCGAAATCTAGCCATTGGATTTTAACAGAACTTATATCATTGGAAAGATCTTCCCAAAGCGGTCCTAATGGTTCCAGTTTTGGAAAAATCTCACAGTCGGAACTTTTGGTATAATCGTTTAAAGTTATGATTCTGAAATGCGAACTACCGCGTGTGATTCATTTTATTTTAATTTTTATTTATATATATAATTTTATATAATTATAAATCATTCGACAATTCCACTAACGCATTTAATACGTCAAATAAAAGAATGTTTTATTGGCATATCATATCTATATGTTCATAACGTCAAATAAAATGTATTTTAACTTTGCATATAAATTCTAAAATATGCATCATCGATAAAATGTAATTGTATCTTTGCATATAAATTCTAATATGCATCGTCAATAAAATGTAAACATAACTTTGCATTTAAATTCTAATATATGCATCGTCGATAAAATGTAATTGTAACTTTGCATATAAATTCAAATATATGTGTAATGATCCAGAATTTTGAACCAATTTGAAATTGGAAATTTTAATACTTAATTTATATTTTTTGAACATAAAATAAGTTTGAGAACATTTAATAATTTTGATAGGTTAAACAATAGGTTTTATTTGAATTATAACATTTATAAACGGAAATGATTATTAATAAGTTTGGATTTACTAATATTATTTGTCGTTCGATCGGATTTGTCAAAAGATAACATAAATTAATAGAATTAGTATTATGCTTTGCTCTTTGTTTTCAAAATGTTTAAGGTAAATGCTACCAAAAACACAATCCTTCTCCTTTTTACAAGTGTTAAGACACTTGTAATTTTGCATGCAACATTCCATGCATAAAAAACAAATGTCCTATGATGTGTCACTCTCTCCTTACTCCTCTTTTCCTATAAATACCACCTTTTCCTTCCACTTTTTCATTAATTCTCACTTCTTTTCTTTCTCTCTTCTTCTTAAATCTTATGGCCATGGTCTCTATGGCATAAGTCTTCCTCTTATAACGTCCCACATTTTTATCGGTTTGTATTTGAATATTTAAATCAGTTTAAATATTGAATTCGTGATATAAGTGGATTTATATATTAATTAAAACAAAGTTGAATGTATAAAAAAATATATTAAATATAATCGAGCCCGAAATACCACGGTAGTTCGTAACTTAACATTCTGAACTTCAACTGAGTGTACAAAACCTGTTATTAGTCTGATTTCTTCAAAACAAGAAATGTTGGAATCTGTTGAACTGTATTTTTCTAATAGAAGTGAAAAACCAATATTTCATGTTACAGATTGTGAGTTATGTCCAAATAAAATTATCAGAAAGTCGCTATGAAATCGTATATCGAACATAACGATTTATTTGATATAACTTAATATCGGTTTTGAATTTAGACAAGGTTCTTTTAAGACATAGTGATAATTTAATTTTAGGAATTTTACTGTAATTTTCAATTAAATAAATGAACAACTTTTTATTTGGATTATTTTGCACCCTATGTCGATATTTTGGGGTTTCACAATATATGTTAACCTGCCGACATTATTATATTTTTTGGATCATGATACGTCGTTGAGCACAGCTGTACTTTTACTTTTGTCCGTACGAAAGTTTAAATTTAGAAACTGAGGCAAACCAATCTCTAAAACAATTAAAAATCTGTATCATGAACAACTTATTATCATGATTGACATAAAGTATCTCTCAAAAATACATATATTATTATTCCCTTTACTTTGCTGCTAACGAATTGCACTGTCAACGGTCACTACTCACACCCAATCATGTGTAAGCTTTCTATCCCCATTCTTCGAAACAGTATCTACTTACCTTAGGCATTAAGTCATTTCCAATAAGGCCTGCACGTTCGTAAGTAAGGCGCATGAATATGCAAAGTTTAAATCAACTACAGTTCTACTGAATGGAAAATTTCACTGAAAGTCTAAAACCTACCATAGCTTCTCTCTTGCTTCACATCACCGTATGGCTTACACTCCCTTACCAGATAAGCTAAGGAATTATAGTTTTAAGTCTATATATTAAAATATTTATATAGTGTACGTATTCTTTTCCTTAACAACGAAGACTCCTAAAGCTATAAATACAGAACGAAGCTCAAACATGAACAGCGGAACTAAATATATAAAAAACCAAAACAAAAGAATAAAATAAAAGTATACAAATCCTAACTCATGGATTAGTCTCGAAATGGGATACTCCACCCATACCTATGCGATTATCTGGCACAATCCATATTTGGGAGGAGATGTACTCGAAAAAGGCTCAAGTCTGGAAACGTGAGTAGGTCGGTTAAAGGGTGGAAGTGCTACCATGCGTTCAAGATGGAAGCAGGATCCGTCAGTTTTATTTTCACGTGGAAAAGAAAGAGGACACCACTGTAGATGTTGGATGTTGGGTGCGGTTCCTTTTCTTGTATGGAAAGGGGACGATGAGTCGTTAGTTTGACAGTTGGTGTATGAACAGAAGAGAGGGATGTGCGATAGTGGGTGAAGTTTTATGAAGGTGCACATCATACACATATACGTACACAGTAAGGGACGTATGTACAGCAAGCGAGGAGTTGTCATTGTTTTGGAAGTCTTGGCGTTCTATGAAGGGTCGTGGCCTTTTTCTGTTGTTAGCCGAACTCAAAGGATAGGGTGGCGGCATAGAGTAGTCCGTGGTGGTCGACGCGAGTTGATGCGATGGTGAAGTTAATATGGTGGTGTGTACAGTAGCAAGGGAATGAGTAGCATGGTGTTTGAAATCTTGCGAATCATGCAGCGTAGAAGACATGACATGGAGAAGTTGAAAATGAAGAGAAAGGGAGGTGCAGCAATGCAAAGTGGTGATGGGCATGGTCTTCATGTCAGTGAGGCGGGTTTCTTGAAACATGGAGTGAGGGACAACGTTCGGGTTTGTGGAGGAGCAGGTTTTGTTTTACAATCATAGAAGGAGTTCAAGGGAGCAGTTTCTTATTTAGAATGTATGGGTGTTTATTTCAGGAAGAAGGGGACACGGGGCATAGGCTACTGTGATTGAAGAGAGTGGTGGTAAGAGAAGTTTATGCCTGAACGTGGATAAGGCCATATGTTGCTCTGTAGGGGTTTCAAGAGGAGAAGCGATAGCATAATAACACTGGAGAAGGAATACTGGAAGGGCCGGTGTAATGTTATCTATGTGCTTGGACCCTATTGGCTAAAAAAAAAGAAAAAAAAAGAATAGTATCGGTTTTTTTAATACTCTTGGAAGAAGGCGTAGAAAATAAAAGAGGTATAGTAGACAAGCAATGGTTCCACATTTTGAATGGAGAAGAGTGATCAGCGGATGGTGAACATGATTATAGGCTTAAAATGCAGCGATTAACAATTGGACAAAATAAAGACCGATGGGATCGTATCAATGAAAAAAACGTAATGGATCTGGTTCGAAACCGTTGGAAGCTCGTGGGAAATTATAATGTCTGATCCGGTGTACCGACGCAAATCGTTATTTAACAGTTAACGCGCAAAGTGAGTAAATTCACTAACTCTAATCTATTTTAAAATATTATAATTATATTTTAATGTTTTTTGAATGCTGTGTGATGGTCGATTAGGTAGATTACCATTAAATTGGTTGAATATTATATATCGTTGCATATGTACCCATCATCGGTTGGATACTGATTCCATTGATTATAATATCCCCTAGTATGGAATAAGTGTTAATTGTTTGACTAACATCTGCGGATGCGGAAACCAGTTGGAAGAATTCGACTGGATCCCTCGATATTTATTTGTACTGTTTTTTTTCATATATGCACCGTTTGAACCATGTTGAATGAAAATTCAACGTTATGTTGATTTAATAAATAGACGATATCGATTTAGAAAATAGCAGCAATCGACCATAAACCATTTTTTTAAGAAGTTGATTGTCTGTCAGGCAAACCAGTGAAGATAATTATAAAAATTATATTTTTATAATTAAAGAAAAGTTTGTAAATAGAAGTACTAAACGATTATTTAAATAAATATGATGTTGTAATTATCCGACAAGTAAATAATTTGGATAATTATTTTAAGGCAAACGATTAAGAAATATTATTAGATTGATTATATTAATGTAATAAAGTAAAGTAATTAGAATCAGTTAACGAATTTACTGATGGTTGGAAATTGATTAAATCAACCGTTTATTGGAAATTGATGATTTGATTAATTGTTATTCAATTAATCTAATGAAAATGTTTAGAAATAAATCAATCAAAATTTACTGAACTAGTATAATTAGTATTGTTTATGAAGTAAACTGTTTTACATCAGCAAATGATCAAGTTAATCACTATTTGATTAAATAAATTGTTCTTAAATGGAATTCATTTAAGATAATATTGAGTTTGTATGAGATGTTTACCTGAATTAGATGAAATGATTCGAATGGAAAGTAAAATGTCAGAAGACAAAGAGCACTAATGATTTTTGATAAAAGAAGCTATAAATGGAATTGTATATGTAAGATGAAGCAAAGAATTAATATTTAGTATAAATAGTTATGAACAACCGAGTTTCAAAATAAGGATATGGGGTTATTAAACCATATATAGTTCAAATTAAACAAGAAAATACGGTCCGATAGATATTACAAGTAATAAAGGATTAGAGTTACAGATTTATATATGTTCTAAGATAAGAACGTTGTCGATCAAGGTCTGAGAGGTACCCCAACTTGAACGGCTTCACTATTGTCGAGGAATAGTATCAGTTTGTAAGGGAAAAGAGATGTCAAGATTAGTTATAAAGGGATAACAGCGTATAGCAAGTTTTCGAACTATAACGATAAAATAACGTTGTTGACTAGGCTTAAGCGTGACTGTTATGTCGAGATTAGTTATAAAGGAGAATATTACAACATATGACAAGTTTTGAACTGTAACGATAAATTAATGCCGTTGACCAAACTTAAGCGTGATTTTTATGTATAACAACATTTCCTAGGGAATGAAACAGTTTGGTTTGAAATGTAACGACGTTGTTTCAAAGAAATATGAGAATGAGTTAGAAAGAGAATTAGAAAATCGTTTCAGGAAACGATAACATCATTTCGATGTTTGGAATATGATTAGAACTAAGTCACGCTATTAGGAATTGGAACAATAATTCGACGATGTCGAATGAATTATTTTTAGGAATTATAATCTGATAGGATAGTTAATATTTAGTTAAACCAACGAATTATAATAGGATATGAAATCAATATTTATTTATATACTAGATATTGATTCAATAAGAAATTGACTTAGAAATAGAGTTTATAAAGTGGAATGGGAATATAACTTATGAAAGAGATTTTGGTAAACAAGATAAAGGTATTTATTACTTGAATAATGAATTATTTGATAAAGGTGTTCTGATTTAGGGATGATATTCACATTTAAAGTGAATAATGTTTTAAAAGAGAATGTTTGGCATATTAAAATGTTTATAATGAAATTGGAAATATTTTTCCAATATAGATAGGGTATATTATCCAAGTGTAGAAAATAAAGAATGTAAAAAGAATGGAAATGTTTCAAACATTAATAACGTATATTTTCTAGAACATAGGAGAATGAGAGTTTATAATAACAAGGAATGTTTTCCAAGAAGTGTGAAAAGACTAAAACGAGGTTTGGGAAAAATCTGGTAAGATATGGGAATTCGAATAATAAAACGAATGTTAAATAAAAAGTGTCTGTGATTGTATGATGTTTAGTTATGCATTAGAATGGATGTTTGTTTTTACTTCGATAGTTAAATAACCGACTATCGAAGTGTTTTGACCATCGTTGCCAATACGGAGAAATCAGTTGGATATATTATCTGAAATCACTCCGTACAGGCCTAAGTGCTGCGAACCAGATTATGCTGAAGATAAGTGAAGACGGAGTGAAATGCAAGGGTCGTCCTATTCCAGAATGGTGTTTTCTATTTGTCCAGTCCCGGGACAACTTGTATGGACGAGTATCTGACAGAGTATACCTAATAAATCACGTACAATTGATCTCTTAAATGTATTATGTCTGGTGGCGGAGGAATTCGTTCCTCTTGTCTTTTTATACCCGTAATATTTTTGGAAATCGATTAGTGAATTGATGGGTTTGACGATGTAGCATTCAAAGTGAATGGTGATCAGACGTTCTGAAGATAGACGTTGCCTCTAGCCTCACAACCAGGAAGTGACAAAAGTTAGGCTTGGCAGCATGGCTAGTTGGGTCATACCCAAGCAGGGTGTATTGTCACTGATCTAGAGAAAATTCATATTTGTTCTTCTTTTTTATTCTGTATCTTCGGATTATGGTTGGATGGCCAACAACCGTGGGTGGCAATATATTCGATACACTCAAGCTAAATGAGTGATCGGTCGTGTGTGGCCGGGTTGCAAGACGTTCTTGTTGAACCCAGGTGTATACCCTCTAGAGTACACTGATTGGAAGGTGCTGCCATACCTTGTCTGTTGGAATCCAATCTCTAATAAGCACCCTGCGGTTTATGATTTTATACTATATATATGTGGAGTGTGAGATGCAAGTGTTTTGCTACTTGATTATTTATATGATTAGACATTATCATAATATCACCGGATTTTGATATCAAAATGATATGGGTTATAGTAAGGTGAAAATCGTCCATGTTTATGTGTGGGCTGGTCTTACTATTATCTTTTTGTTTCAAAAGGATATTTAAAATTTAACAATATGGTTGGAATTTACTCACACCAGTCCCATGACTGACCCAAAGTTTATTTTGTTGTTTTCCTAAAATCTTGGGTGCCCAAATTTGTACGGGTAGTCAAGTGTTTCAGGCTTTGCAGACATACTTGAAGGAGTTCAAAAATGGAGGCTTCACAGATTAGTTATTTAGAGATTATTTCCGCTATGTTGTATATGAGTTATACTCTAATATGATATGTAAGTACAAATTCAGATTTTTTATTTCAAAGTTATGTTAAAATACAATTTATTCATTCCGCTGTGAGATTCGTGCTTACTCTGATTCTGTTCAGTTGTATTCTTCTTCTTCTATTCTATTAGTTCTACCTTATCTTTCTCACCCTCTAACTTCTTTCTATTAATGATCTGAACTTTCCTGCACCATGAATTGAATGTGCAGGATATTAATCAGCTCAAATTGTTACGGAATTTCGGGCCATTACAATTGGTATCAGAGCTGAAGGTTAAGTGACTACCTTGGCTCTGTGGCGTAACTCAATAGAGATGGGGTTAGTAATGACCTAGATTGAGTTGAGTGTATATATATGAGCGCGTATTTGTAAATCAATATAAAACTGTTTTATATTGTGTTGACTAGTCTGTCGAGTCGTTTATGAATTCTGGTCAAACCAGTAATGCAAACTGCATCGATAAGTGTTTCTAAACTCTTGAACAGAGTAATTCAACATAGTATATTTAGAAAAGAGGGTAAATAAAATAATTTTACCCAAAATATATTTTGATATAAAGAAAGCATATATATTGGAATTATCCAATATATATTGGATGTGTTGGTTGAAATTATAATCGGATATGGTTATAATTGAATTGGTTATAAATAACCAATAAGAATTCACATGAGTACAATATGTAAACCAGGTGAATTGAATCTGAATTTAAAACCAGAATTAAAATAAAACTCTAGGAACTTGGAAAGGTGTTGTAAATAATATTTAGATTAAATATATGGGAATATTAAAATCCTGGGAGATATGAAATTGTTTTCCAAGTGATGTGAAAGATATTCTGAAGTAATTTTCAAATATAAGTGTTTGAAAATGAGTTTTAAAAAGTAATATAATATTGAACTCACTTTGATTGTTGGAAAATAATTCCGATGATGACTGCGTAGCATTATCGGTATTCATTTTCAAGCCTCTAAGTGATGGATTACTACCAAAGATTTTGTTTTGAAATAAGTTGTTCGGAAATTCAAAAGTTTTGAATTGCTATGTTATGAATATATTTGTATATGATTTCAAACTGATTTGAAATAATTCCCAGGAATTTGAATTCTGAAATAAAGATTTAACTTATGGAGTTAAAAGTGTAAATGTGGAACTCAGACTAAGATAAACAAAGTTGGACTGAATTTGGAGTGATCCAGAACGGAAATTGTAAAAGAGAAATATTGGAGATTCGAGTTATTAAAATGAATTGATTCTTAGAGAATAAGAATCGAATTTTGAATTTGGATATGAAGATAATAAATTTGTGAAATAAATCAGTAAATGGAATTGGAGTTGAAATAGAAATTTGGCTTAGTAAAAGCGAAAGATTGGTTGGAGAATGGATGGATGGGAGATCAACCAGGGATGCTTCGGTATATGCTAAAGTGATAGATAATGGAATAGAAAAGAGTTAAATGCTTGATAAAATGGTATAAGTTTACATTATATTCGGGTACGCGATTTTTGAGCTACTTTGAAAAGATGCTTGGCTGTTTGTTTTCTTTTGGATTTGGAGAAGGCCCAGAGTGGCGAGTTGTTGTAGTACCGATTAAGCCGTGCAGAGGAAATGCTTGCAAAATTTATCGGAAATTTAAGGCGATAAAAGACTTTTTGAACTTTGAAAATCTGTGGAAATAAATTAGTATCTTAATTAATTGATTCAGTAAAACAGAAGTTAAGAAATAATGCATAGAGAATTTTTAACGGAATTAATAGATATTGTAGCATTTTCCAACCTTAGTAATTTCAGGGACGAAATTCTTTTAAGGAGGAAGGAATGTAACATCCCGCATTTTTATCAGTTTGTATTTGAATATTTAAATCAGTTTAAATATTGAATTTGTGATATAAGTGGATTTATATATTAATTAAAACAAAGTTAAACGTATAAAATATATATTAAATATAATCGAGCCCAGAATATCGCGGCAGTTCGTAACTTAACATTCTGAACTTCAGCAGAGTGTACAAAACCTGTTATTAGTCAGGTTTCTTCAAAACAAGAAATGTTGGAATCTGTTGAACTGTATTTTTCTAACAGAAGTGAAAAACCAATATTTCATGTTATAGATTGTGAGTTATGTCCAAATCAAATTTTTAGAAAGTCGCTATGAAATCGTATATCGACTATAACGATTTATTTGATATAACTAAATATCTGTTTTGAATTTAGACAAGGTTCTTTTGAGACATAGTGATAATTTAATTTTTGGAATTTTACTGTAATTTTTAATTAATTAAATAAACAACTTTTTATTTGGAGTATTTTGCACCCTATATTGATATTTTGGGGTTTCACAATATAAGTTAACTTGCCGACATTATTACATTTTTGGGATCGTGACACCTCGTTGAGCACAACTGTACTTTTACTTCTGTCCGTACGAAAGTGTAATTTTAGAAACTGAGGCAAACCAAACACTAAAACAATTAAAATGCTATATCGTGAACAACTTATTATCATGATAGACATAAAGTATCTCTCAAAAATACATATATTATTATTCCCTTTACTTTGCTGCTAAGGAATTGCACTGCCAACGGTCCCTACTCACACTCAATCATGTGTAAGCTTTCTATCCCTATTCTTCGAAACAGTATCCAGTTGCCTTAGGCATTAAGTCTTTTCCAATAAGGCCCGCACGTTCGTAAGTAAGGCGCAGGAATATACAAAGTTTAAATCAACTGCAGTTCTATTAAAAGGAAATTTTCATTGAAACTCTAAAACCTACCATTGCTTCTCTATAGCTTCACATCACCGTATGGCTTACACTCCCTTACCAGCTAAGATAAGGAACTCTAGTTTTAAGTCTATATGTTAAAATACTTCTATAGTGTACGTATTCTTTTCCTTAACAACGAAGACTCCTAAAGCTACAAATACGGAACGAAGCTCAAATAAGAACAGCGGAACTAAATATATAAAAAAAACAAAAGAATAAAATAAAAATATACAAATCCTAACTCATGGATTAGTCTCGAAAATGGGATACTCCACCCATACCTATGCGATTGTCTGACTTGATCCAGATTTGGGAGGAGATGAACTCGAAAAAGGTTCAGGTCTGGAAATGTGAGAAGGTCGGTTGAAGGGTGGAAGTGCTACCATGCGTTCAAGAATGAATCAGGATCCATCATTTTTATTTTCACGTGGAAAAAAAGAGGACACCACTGTAGATGTTGGATGTTGGGTGCGGTTCCTTTTCTTGTAAGGAAAGGGGACGATGGGGCGTTAGGGATATGCGATAGTGGGTAAAGTTTTATGAAGGTGCACATCATACACATATACGTACACAGTAAGGGATGTATGTACAGCAAGTGAGGAGTTGTCGTTGTTTGGGAAGTTTTGGTGAGCTATGAAGGGCCGTGGGCTTTTTCTGTTGCTGGCCGAACTCAAAGGATAGGGTGGTGGCACAGAGTAGTCCATGGTGGTCGAGTCGAGTTGATGCGATGGTGAAGTTAAAATGGTGGTGGGTACAGTAGCAAGGGAATGAGTAGCATGGTGTTTGAAAGCTTGGTAATCACGCAGCGTGGAAGACATGACATGGAGAAGTTGAAAATGAAGAGAAAGAGAGGTGCAACAATGCAAAGTGGTGATGGGCGTGGTGTTTATGTCAGTGAGGCTGGGTTCTTGAAACATGGAGGGAGGAACAACATTTGGGTTTGTAGAGGAGCGGGTTTTGTTTTACAATCATGGAAGGAGTTCAAGGGAGCAGTTTCATATTTAGAATGTGGGAAGTTAATTTCAGGAAGAAGGGGGAAGGGACCATAGGCTACTGTGATTGAAGAGAGTGGTGGTAAGAGAAGTTTATGCTTGAACGTGGATGAGGCCATATGTTGCTCTGTAAGGGTTTCAGGAGGAGACGAGCTAGCATAATAACACCGGAGAAGGCATACTGGAAGGGCCGGTGTAATGTTATCTATGGGCTTAGACCATATGGTCTTAAAAAGAAAAGAAATAAAAAAAAGAAAAGAAAAGAAGAGTATCGGTTTTTTAATCCTCTTGGAAGAAGGCGCAGAAAATAAAAGAGGTATAGTAGACAAGAAGTGGTTCCATGTTTTGAATGGAGAAGAGTTATCAGCAGATGGTGAATGTGATTATAAGCTTAAAATGAGCGATTAACAATTGGACAAAACAAAGACCGATGGGATCTTATCAATGAAGACAACCTAATGGAGCTGGTTCGAAACCATTGGAAGCTCATGGGAAATTATAACGTCTGATCCGGTGTACCAACGCAAGTCGTTATTTAACGGTTAACGCGCAAGGTGGGTAAATTCACTAACTCTGGTCTATTTTATAATATTATAATATATTTTAATGTTGTTTGAATGTTGTGTGATGGTCGATTAGGTAGATTACCATTAAATTGGTTGAATATTATATATCACAGCATATGCGCCCATCATCAGTTGGATACTGATTCCATCGATTATAACATCCCCTAGTATGGAATCAGTGTTAATTTTTTGACTAACATCTGTGGATGTGGAAACCAGTTGGAGGAATCCGACCGGATACCTCGATATTTATATGTAAAGTTTGTTTCATATATGCACTGTTTGAACCATGTTGAATGAAAATTCAACGTTATGTTGATTTAATAAATAGACGATATTGATCAAGAAAATAGCAACAGTCGACCATAAAACCATTTTTTGAAGAAGTTGATTGTCTGTCAGGCAAACCAGTGAAGATAATTATAAAAATTATATTTTTATAATTAAAGCGAAGTTTTTAAATAGAAGTTCTAAACGATTATTTAAATAAGTATGAAGCTGTAATTATCCGACAAGTAAATAATTTGGAAAATTATTTTAAGGCAAACAATTAAGAAATATCATTAGATTAATTATATTAATCTAATAAAGTAAAGTAATTAGAATCAGTTAACGAATTTACTGATGGTTTGAAATTGATTAAATCAACCATTTATTGGAAATTGATGATTTGTTTAATTGGTCTTTAATTAATCTAATAAAAATGTTTAGAAATGTTGACCTGCTTTTTAGTCAAAGCAGTCACACTTGAAATTTCTGATCAACAATACACTCCAGTATTGGAAGTATCGTCAGAAGACAAGAAGCGATTTGGTCGAAATCGCATCACAAACAAAGAACAGGCTGAAACTCCTATCAGACGATCTCTTTTGGGCCCAAAAACAGCAATTATGGAGCTGAGCTCTACAACTCTTGTAGCTCTCTAAATCAGCTTCGAATCGAGCCTTCGTTTGGCTAAAACGGACTTACGGTTTGAACGTTATGCTCGTTTCCATGAACGCATGCAGAACTGGAAACCTGGAATTTAGCATTGAATAGATCCTCGGATCGGATCGGACAAGTCTGTTCGGATCGGACGCTGCCTTAAGATGGACAGCTTGGCACTTGCTCATCGCATTCACATAAGCACGGATCGGATCAGAGGGAGCATGCCCGATTCGCTCCACCTTCGAAGCATTGGACATGGAGTCTTCGGAATGAAGACACCGACTCGGTTCAGATCGGACCCGAACCGACCCCTTGGACCTGCTCCTCTATCGTGTGTTTGACTTATTCATAAAGCATAATCGCCTCCTATTAATCCAGATCGTCTTCCACCTGTCCTTGCACTATCTGAAGACCACTTCTTCCACTTTCCCCGATATGGCCTCTCTACCCTCCACGTGGCCCATCCGAACCGGACCGCTTCTAGGCCTGGCAAGGCCCCTCTACGCCTATAAATACACCGTGAGATAGACATTTTACGGGATCTTTTTCGGTTCTCACTTATCATGGATTCTACCACTACTTCACGCAAGGTCATTACTCAATAAGGAAGCCAAATTCCACATTATAACACGATGATTTCATGTATAATCTCCACTTTTCTCACTTCTTTTCATTGTAAACACGAGGATTTCGTGTATAAAATGCAAGCAAACTGTATTGTAATAGCTTCTTAGAATTTAAGAAACTATAAAGTGGACGTAGGCTTGGTTTGAGCCGAACCAATATAAAAATCTCGTGTGTCTCCTCTTATTTTACTGCTTTTCTGCATTAATCTGTGATTGTGATGTTTTCACAAAGCATTTGAGTGTTAGGCCAAAATTTTGGTCTAACATTTTTGGCGCGCCAGGTAGGGGGCACACGACACTTCAACTTCTGCTTGGATTATTTGGCAATTGGATCAATGTTCAACGAAAGAAAGACGGAACCTTCTCTCGTGCTGAGGACGTTGGCACTGAAGGCGCAAGGAACGAGGCGAGCCAGGAGGATTTCTCTCATGGAAATTCTTCAGCATACCTGACTAGAGATGAAATGGATGGATTTCTCACTGAATTAAGAGCTCAAATAGCAAGGCAAGATGATCTCCTCCGCAAATAACAGTAGATGATCGACCAATTCTTCGCACGGATGGAAGGAAGGCCGAGTGACAACGCTCAACTCATTGGAAATGGCATGGAATTAGCACCAGAAGGAGTAGCGATTCGGATCGGATCGGACCCGATCCGAGCCGAAGGAGACCCAAATTCAGCAGCCGCTCGAGATGCATCAGCTCGAGCCAACCAGGTCAGATCAGCCTTCACTCGACCCGCTGCTTCACTTGAGCTCGGGGGCAACCCCCTTAATTTGGAAAACTCAGGTCGAGCACGACCAATATCGGCACCGATTTAGATAGAACCCACACGAGTGCAGCAGCACGAAGCCACTCAGAATGGCAACCAAGCATTGGTTCAGACCGGGCATCACGAACTGAACCGGTTCGGCCACCACGACCCACAGCATGAGGGCACCTACAAACCGAACCGAATGGCCTTCCAAGCTCCCCATACTTTTCCGAACTATTCTAGATTCAACGCTGGGGCCACCATCTCTGACCTCGGTAGCTTGCAACCGCTCTTTGAATGCGATTGGCTCGCCAATCTCACTCAACGCCTCTCTCGAGGCCGCACTTATCAGAGTGAGATGGATGATTTCAATCACAATCCATTCACATAAGAAATTAGGAATTCTCGCGATCCCCCAGATTTTAAACTTCCACAAGTGCAGCCCTACAACAGCAGTACGGATCCTACCATGCATCTCATGTGCTACAAACAACACATGGAAGTTCAATCGACGTCGGAAAACGTCATGGCAAAGTGCTTCCCTGTCTTTTTGACTGATATAGCTGCTATGTGGATTCGGAAGTTGGAATCTGAATTGATCAACAGTTGGAATATGTTGGTCGCTCGCTTTATCGAACAATTTCGGGTCCATATCGGTAGGCCCAAGAATGTCATGTCGCTTACTACAATCAAACATGGATCCAGAGAAACTCTGCGCTCATTCCTGGAAAGGTTCAACGTTGCAGCAGCATCAGTTGATCGACCTGAGCAATCTGTGGTGTTGAAGGCGGCAGTATCCGGCGTTCTGGACAACTCGGAGTTCAAAAAATCCTTGTACCTGGACCCACGATGGAATCTCAGCGAATTCTACCTTGAATCGGATAGATTTCTACGTGAAGAAGATGAAATGTCCGAAAAGAAAATTCTTGATGTCAACATGCTCAGAGACGGAGAACCGTCTGATTCTGGAAAAGGCAAAGGTAAAGTTGCTGTCAAGAATGACCGCAACGCTCATCCCCAGAGAGGGCCTAGATATGAAAAGTACACAGAGCTCAATTCATCACTAACCGACATCTACGTGAACACAAATGGTGATATCTCCT
Source organism: Allium sativum (assembly GCA_030737875.1). Taxonomy (NCBI): domain Eukaryota; kingdom Viridiplantae; phylum Streptophyta; class Magnoliopsida; order Asparagales; family Amaryllidaceae; genus Allium; species Allium sativum. The sequence goes on from CM060920.1 coordinate 696,269,194, forward strand.
ATCCAAAGCCTCCCAGGAAGGAACCATCACAGAGAGAACGGGATTGTGGAAAATACTGCATATTTCACGATATGGACGGTCATAACACGGATGACTGCAGGCATCTTAGAGATCTAATTGAGGAACATGTTAGGCGTGGAGAGCTACCCGAGTATGTGAAACAACCAATAGTGCCTGCACCTGCGCTACCTCCACCTGCTCCCCGGAGAGGGAATGATCCTGAATCGAGCTCTCGTGGGCTCATCGTCAACTGATCTGGATTGGATCACTCTGCATTTTCAGCATTTCTTAGGATTTAAGATATGTCTCTTTGCTTTCTTTAGGTTTTCTGATTGGCTAAATCGGAGTACACACGTTCGAGGTTAGGATTTAGTTCCAAAACGTGCTCTGGACTTGATGACAAACCAATCAGGATTTGCTTTGGTATTGTACTTGGAATTGAATAAGGAAGGACTTTTCAAGCATGGATTATGTTTGGCAAATTTAAGTTTCTTGCCAGGTTGTGGCAGGATTCTCAATCTCGATTAAAGTATGGTTTATACTTATCTCGAAACCCTTAGTACGGATTGAGCCTAGGGATGGACTGTCTTGTCAGGCTTTGGCAAGTATAGCTCCATCTCGGCATGAGTATGGATTGTACTCCACTGAATTTACAGGTATGGATTATATTCAGGAATGACGAACGCTCTTGTCAGTATTTGGCAAAGGAACTCAATAAAACTCGAGTATGGCTTATGCTCAGCTTGAACTTCCTGATATGGCTTATACCCGCAAGGTTAGGTCCCTCGTCAGGTTTTGGCAGGATGATTCGAACGTGTCTTGAGTGTAGTTTATGCTCAAATAAATCCCAAGCGTGGTTTATGCTCGAAAGCATAATCAGTTTTTTTAGGATTTGACACACCTTTTTGCTCTCTTTTCTTCGTGGGTATGGATTATACTTGCAGCTGGCAGGCCCGGCGTGGCCTCGGATTTCTTGGATTATCCAGAACACATCTTCCTTCAAACAGCAAGATATGTTCTGGGGGGCAAAATGTTGACCTGCTTTTTAGTCAAAGCAGTCACACATGAAATTTTTGATCAACAATACGCTCTAGTATTGGAAGCATCGTCAAAAGACAGGCAGCGATTTAGCCAAAATCGCACCTCAAACAAAGAACAGCCAGAAACTCCTATCAGACGATCTCTTTTGGGCCCGAAAACAGCAATTACGGAGCTGAGCTCTATAACTCTTGTAGCTCTCTAAATCAGCTTCGAATCGAGCTTTCGTTTGGCTAAAACGGAATTATGGTTTGAAAGTTATGCTCGTTTCCATGAACGCATGCAGAACTGGAAACCTGGAATTTAGCATTGAATAGATCCTCGGATCGAATCGGACAAGTCTGTTCGGATCCGACGCTGCCGTAAGATGGACAGCTTGGCACTTGCTCTTTGCATTCACATAAGCACGGATCAGATCAGAGGGAGCATGCCCAATTCGCTCCACCTTCGAAGCATTGGACAAGGAGTCTTCGGATTGAAGACACTGACTCGGTTTGGATCGGACCCGAACCGACCCCCTGGACTTGATCCTCTATCGGGTGTTTGACTTATTCATAAAGCATAACCGTGTAACACCCCGTAATTCTGTTAATATTAGTATTCATAAATTAAAGAATAACTAATCTCAGACGTGAGAATTGTGGGAAACGGGTTGCGCCATTGTGTTCGTCTCGGAATTTTGGCTGAAAAAGAGTCCGAGTTTGCGTGATTTGGACTTCGTATGAAGGAGATATGGCCATCGGAAGTTTCAGAAAATTCAAAACAGATTTCAGAAAATTTAAATTTCAAATTCGGGATCAAATCAGGCTAGGCGGGAAATTTCCCGCCCAGCACCCAGGTCGACCGGGGAGTCGACTGGACAGTCGACACCCCAGGTACCAGGTCGACTGCACAGTCGACCTGGGTGTCGACCTGGTCCAATTGGCTAGGGTTTGACTGAGCGCAATCTTGAGCTGCTGAGGTGTCTTTAGGGCTGAGTTGGCAAATTAAACGGCTCAGGTTAGTTCTGAGTTGATCTGACGGCCTAAATAAATCCTAAACTCTATATATACCTAGGTAGTCTCTCACTCTAGATCACATGAAAAATAGAAGAGCCGCCGTCATGCCATCGCCATGGAACTCAGTGCAGCCGCCGCCAACAAAGAAGGAAGAAGCTAATCAAAACCCTAATTCTACTCAACTCTAAAGCAAATCAAGACTCTCTTTCTTCTCTAATTGTGAGTATGATGATCTTAACAAGATTATTAACAAACTAATTAGATTAAAATGTGATATGGATCATAATAAAATGATGTGAATTGTCATATATGTTGTTGTAAACCTTATGCTATCATGTATGTTGTAAATCCTATGTTATGTAATGATGATATCCTATATGTTGTAAATCATGCTATGATGATATTGTATAGGTTGTAATTTTCTATGCTAAGTTGTGTTGAATCATACATGCTATAAAGTCATGATGTTATTATCTATGCTAATTTGTTCATGTTAAACAAATCATGATGTTGATATTATTTGGGCTATGATCATGATTCACATGATAAATCACATGTACATATTTAGATTGATTAGTATGTATAGTCTCACATATCCTATGACATCTATTTAGAACTAAAATTAGGTTATAACATATGTGAGTTCTATGGGTTAGATGCTAGTTCACACCATCATTAGGTTGCATAAACCACATATGCAAGTTTATACATGAATTTGGGTTATGATCATATTATGTAAGTTGTGACATTTAATCAAACAAGTTGACACCTTTAGATCCATGACATGTGTAGTTTTATGCAAGTTTCACCCCTATCATGATTAGATCTATTTTATTTGTCTATATGTTGTGACAATTTATCTTTGTGCTATGAGTTAGACTATTAGAGTCTAACATATATTTTGCGTTGAATAGGCGAACACATAACGTGGGGTAGGGGTAATATTAAGGATTTAATATTGAGAAAATTGGGGTGCAATTGATATGATTTTGCATACCATAAGTGGATGGCCATAATTGAGTCAATTATGGACATCATTAAAATTGGAAGTAATTAATGATTTGAATAGGGATATATTTAAAACTGGGGTAAAAGATTATAAGTGTTAATCAATGCTTAGGACACGAGGTTGGACTCGTTTGTGACGTAAAACTGCCCGGACCCGCCCGGCAAATCCAGTAGTCGCAAATGTCAGCCCAATGTGAGAGGTCCTAGGCCCAAATTAAAGCATAATAGTTGTAAAGACACGAGGTTAGACTCTTTTATGGTGTAAGACTGCCCGGACCCGCCCGGCAAATCCAGCTGCCATAAATTCCAGTCTAATGTGAGAGGTCTTTATGAGGTTATGGCCTGAATGAATTAAGAAATACTTAACCAGATAAACATGTGAAGCGGGACATGGGGGTTAAGTAGGTGCCTTCGGTGGCATGAGGAATCTAGTGGGTGCCTTTAGTGGCATTTGAAATACGATTAGTAAGACTTAACCAGACACACATGTAAATGAACATGACTAAGAAGAAGGTTAAGTGGGGTATACTAGTGGGGACAAGCTTAGGTGGATAGCTTGTGGGGGCCCATTTCAACCAGTAACCCAAACGTATCTTTGTGGGCTCGCCCCAAGTCGAGGACGGGACAAGCATACTGGGCTTGACTATAAGCGGCCAAAACGGTGTAGCGGTGGCAACGCAAGTCCAACAGGTTTCATATGTGTGTGTGGACCCGGGCTGGTAGGTAAGACGTTGTTGCATCGTGTAGGTATAAGTCGTGCATTCTCTAGTTGTATCGGGTTGCCACTTTAGGGGAGTGATACACCCCACTGTGGGGCCAGCACGGGTATCTACGAGTAGGGAGCCGATCGAAAGTGGGTAGTGGGGTACACCTAGCGGAGATAGGGGCAAGCGGTACCTATGTAGTCAGCTAGGGGTACACGAAGCTATTTATATAATTTCTAAGTGAAGCAAGTGGGATCAACCTTAGGATGTCTGGTGTGGTGCAGTGTAGTAATTATTCGTTAGTAATTAGGTGTGCCTTTAACGTTATCTTTATCTGCTCTTCCATACCCAATAGTTCATAGACATTTCCTTGTTTTCCAGCTTATGCCTTAGTCTAGTTATTTTGGATAATAGTATTGTTAGAATTATCATACTCGCCAGACTTCATGTTTGACCCCCTCTATTTCAATCCTTTTCCTCCTCCAGGTCCTCAGGGTGGACCCAGCTCTAGTGGAGTTCGATTGGATTGCTTTATCTCTTTTGGAATGCTTGGACAACTGAAGTAAAGTCCAGCTTGTTATCTTCTTTAATGGCTATTTATGTAATGGGGCTATGTATTTTGTTTTATCAAGATGGATAGTGTACTTGACTCTGATTTATGCCTTTTATGATGTAACAAACATGTTTAATTTCCGTTGCAATAAAATGAAGTTTTAGATTTCCAAGTACTACTTATTATCTGTCTTGTTGTAATTTTTTTGTTCTATATTCACTTAAAACCTCCATGGAAGTTAATGCATTCCCTTTGTGAGTGACATTAATGGACGTGGGGTGTTACACGTGGTATCAGAGCTTAAGGTTACCAGAACAGATAATTTTTTTAGAAAAACTATTTTTCTAAAGTATTTTTGGAAGAAGTGCTTTCAAAAACATGTCTTAATGAGTGATTTTAAGAGGAAATTTTTTATGAAAAACATAATACCCAATAGCCATATATCTTTATCTTTCGAATTCTCCATTTTGAATCTTTCCTTTTTCGTTTCAACATGGCTGAAGATCTTAACCTTCCGGATGGTGTACCGATACCAGGATGGTATAGGAGGTTATTAGAGGCTAGGACCGCTGCAGGTCCAGCCAATGTTCCTCCACCACCAGTAGCACCCGTTCCTCCTCCTCCTCCTCGCGCTGATACTTTTGCAAAGACATGCAAGGAATTTAAGGCTATGGGTGGAAAACCTTTTCATGGGTCAGAAACATTTGTGGAAGCTAGAGATTGGCTTTAGGAGGTGGAAGAATTGCTAGAAATCTTTGAAGTGGAAGAAGGGAGGAAAGTCAAATTAGCAGCTTGGTTAATGAAGGGAGAGGCCTCGTTTTGGTGGGAGGTCACTAATGGGGAGCATCCTGTTGATTCTTGGGCTGATTCAGGCATAGGTTTGAGGAAAAGTTTCTCTCAAGGGCAGAAGAGAATCTATATATGGAAAGGTTCTTGACATCAAAGCAAGGAAGCTCATCAGTGAAAGAATATGTCAACAAATTTAATCAGTTAGCAAGGTTTGGCTTGGACTTAGTGAACACGCCGGAGAAGAAGGCTCTGAGGTTCGTTAATGGTTTGAATGAGCCATTGCAGGGGTTGGCTATGACCCACATCCCTATGGGGGCACCTTTGAAAAGCTAGTAGACATGGCACTCATGCACGAGGAGAAAGGCGCTAATGCTAATAAGGCACCTGAGAAGAGAGGGGATCAGAAGAAACCACAACAACAAAACAAGAAGGGTGGCAAAGGAAAGAAAAGAGGCTTTAACTATGGGACACCAGACCATCTCATCAAGGATTGCAGAAAGAAAAAGAAGACTGGCTGTTTTCACTGTGGTGAAGCGGGACATCTAGTAAAGGACCGCCCAAAGAAGGGGCAGAGGGTAGGGTCTACCTCGGGAGGACAGGTGCAGGCAATTGTGGCACCAGGGCAGGCAAGGGGACAAGTTCAGGCTCTCGCGGTCCCACTGCTGCAAGAACGAGGTAGAACCATTTCTGTTGAAAGCTTAGTTTTTCTGTTTGATCATCCTGTCCGTACTTTATTCGATTCGGGCACATCGCATTCGTTTATCTCTACATCATTAGTTGAATCACTGCATTTAAATACCAGTTTAGTAGAGGATCCCTTAGTTGTTTCGAATCCAATTGGGGGCTCATCTTATTTGTCCATGATGTGTTTGGATTTGAAAATTTATATACTTAGCGTTGAATTTAGATGTGATGCTTATGTTTTGGGCTTCACAGGCTATGGGCTAATTTTATGAATGGATTGGTTATCCAAAAATGGGACCGTTCTTGATTGTGAAAGGAGAGTAGTTAGGCTCATGACTCGCCTTGGCAACACTCTCGAAATCTTTTGTAATCCCATAAATTCCGTTATGCTAAGTTTTCTAGAATCTCTTGATGCATCTGTGGAGAATCTACGATCGGTTAGAGTGGTCCGAGAATACTCGGATGTGTTTGAGGAGGTGAAGGGCTTGCCTCCGAAGCGGGAAATAGATTTTCGAATATATCTTGTGGATAATGCAAAACCAGTATCTTTGCCAGTACGCCACATGGCCCCTCGTGAAAAGAGGGAACTCAATAAGCAAGTAAAGGAGTTGCTTGAGAAGGGGTTCATTAGACGAAGTATATCGGAGTGGGGTGCTCCAGTAGTATTTGCCACGAAGGCGGATGGGTCCCTTAGACTTTGTGTGGACTATAGAGAACTTAATAAGCTTACTAAGAAGAACAGACACCCACTGCCGAGGATTGATGATCTCTTCGATCAGTTAGTTGGCGCCTCAGTGTTTTCGCAGTTGAACTTAGCCACTGGATTCCATCAGTTGAGAGTGGCTGAGGATAACATAGACAAGACTGCCTTTAGGACTCCGGACGTTTTCTATGAATGGCTAGTGTTGCCCTTCGGTTTGACAAACGCCCCCGCAAACTTGGTTGATTTGATGAGTAGGGTGTTTAGGGAGTACCTTAATAAATTCGTGGTGGTCTTTGTAGACGACATCTTGATCTTTTCTAAGAATGAAGAAGAGCATGCCCTACATCTTAGGGAAGTGTTGGAGACTCTACAAGCGCATTACCTTAAAGCTAAATTTACTAAGTGTCACTTCTGGAGAGAGGAAGTGCGATTCTTAGGGCACGTGGTTTCCAAAGAAGGGATAGCTGTGGATCCCACGAAGGTGGTGGCCATCTAAGATTGGAAGGTCCCTAAAAATGCTACCAAAGTAAGGAGTTTCTTTGGGTTGGCTGGCTACTATAGGAAGTTTATCAAAGACTTCGCAAAGATATCAACTCCATTGACATGCCTGACGAAGAAGAACCTAGTCTTTGCATGGGACGTAGATTGTGATGATGCGTTCCAATGTTTAAAGAGAGCTTTGACCTCAGCTCCAGTCTTAGTGCTGCTAGACGGGAGTAAGCCGTTTACTGTTTATACCGACGCTTGTGATACAGGACTAGGCGCAGTCTTAATGCAAGAGGGTAGGGTAATAGCCTATGGTGGAAGGCAGTTAAGGGTGCATGAGAAGAATTACCCCATGCATGACCTAGAGTTGGCCGCAATTGTTTTTGCACTTAAGTCTTGGTGCCATTATCTTCTTGGCGAGAAATTTGAATTATTTACTGATCATAAATCTTTAAAATACTTATTCTCTCATAAGGACTTGAACATAAGGCAGCAAAGGTGGATGGAGTTCTTAGCGTCCTACGATTTCGAAATAGCATATACCCCTGGCAAGGGTAAAGTGGTGGTAGACGCCTTAAGTAGGAAAAGGCTGTCCTTAAGTCCGTTGTTTGTTGAACGGCGAAACTTAGAATTCATCTCTATGTTTGATTTTAGACCTTCCGTTGACTTTGTACCCGGTTTGCTAGCATCCTTGGAGGTCAGACCTACGCTTTTGGGATGGATTGGTGAGGCACAGCGAGACGACCCACAGTTGGTTGAGTTAGTAGAAAAGCTCAAAAGAGGGGAGTCATCAAGCCATCTCTGTAGGTATACCCTAGACGATAAGGGTTGGTTACGTAGGGATAGTAGACATTGTGTACCTCGGGATGAAGGTTTGAGGAAGGCTATTCTTGATGAAGCACATCATTCGAAGATGACCATTCATCCCGGCAGGGACAAGATGTACAAAGACATGAAGCGAGTTTTCTTTTGGAGCGGTATGAAGAGGGATGTGGCCGAGTATGTCGCTAGATGCTTGGTGTGCCAACAAGTAAAAGCGGAGCAAAAGAAACCCGGTGGGTTGCTTCACCCATTGGAAGTTCCACTATGGAAGTGGGTAAGTGTCTCGATGGACTTTGTGGATGGATTACCAATGTAACGACCCGGAATTTTCAGCCATTGAATTCTGAATATTTAAATTTGTTTAAATATTTTATTTGAATTACATATAGGAATTTATTGATTAAAAACGAAGTTTGAACATTAATTTATATATATAATTATAAAACGAGTTCGAAATCGCGCGGCAGTTCGTAATATAGAGTTTTGAACTTCAACTGAGAATACAGGATCCGATATAAGTCGGATTTCTGTGAAACAAGACACGTTGGAACCATATTGATTATAATTTTCATATGAAAGAGAAAAATCCATATTTCGTGTTATAATTTGTTAGTTATGGTCAAATCAAATTTTGAAATAGTCGCTGTGGAAATCGTTATTTAAAATATACGCGTTAAAATAGCCGTTTTGCAAACGGACTCTGTTTTCGACGAAATCAGTTTCATTAGGACCGTATCGTTAAATTATTGTACGGTGGTGAGTGGCGTGGAAAACCGATGTCGTATGTAACCACGGTAGCCGTAAACGCTCGTTCAGTGCAATTAAATTAATCCAACTGAATAAAGGGATATTAGAGTGTAACTTGAACAGACGATCGAATCAGGCCACGAAATCAGTTCCAGTGAGTTCGTAGCGTCGGATATAGTCAGGGTAGGTATATAGTTTGTTATTTTTAGAGATCGGCAAATTTGGTGTTCAGAAGGGCAGTGCGGTACGCGCCAAAAACAGTCTACCGGGGCAACAGTCTCAGAATGCTACGGAACTAGTGCCGTTGGGTTCGTATCGAAAAGTTATTGTCAGTGTTCGCAGTTTCAAGTTGATTTGATTTATCTGGTGATCGTGAAAAATTTAAACGCGTGTTCATTTCTGGTTTTATAAAGGAAATTTTTTCAAACGATGTCGGAATTCAACGAAACTTGTCCCATTGGGTTCAGAATACCTTTTTACACCAAGATTAGCCTTTTTTTCAGTAAACAGACTGTTCATTCATATGATTTTTCGTTCATATTCAAATACGCACTTAAACCACGTACTATACACTTTATAACTTGAAAACATAATATATATATAAAGCATTCGTTGGTTCATCAACGATAGATTCGAAACAAAGAAATAAACGACGCCTTCACCGACATGTTCACACTTTAAAAACCGTGGCTGCCAAGTACAAAAACAAGAAATATAAAATATAGTAATAATAATATACGCCCTTACTCAGTAAACTTCTTACACCGTGCCTACCAAGTTATTCTGTATTCGTGATGGCCAAGGAATTCAAACCGTGCATAGCACGTTGTCACCAATACCGTGAGTATCACAGTACTCAAACCCCTATATAAACCAAAGTCGTTCCCTTCCTATTTTTCTCTTGAGCAACTAAATAAAATCCCAAATGAAAAACAAACAAAATCCCTAACTTTTCCTTTATTTTCCTATTTCGTTTTCACTGGTTAAACAAGTTACGGCATCCACCAAATCCGATCTTCGAAAATGCCCATAAATCGAAAAACAAGACTAGATCGTTCGACTCTCAATGGGTTGGATTCGTAGGACCAGGAGCTTTGCTGTAGTACTCTTGTTTTCAGATGCGATGCACGTTTGGGGTATTGGGTTTTCCAGCGACAAATAGGGTTAACGCTTCGAGAGTTCTTGCCGCCGTTCTGGTCTAAGGTGGGGATCGTTAGTGGTGTCAATGGAGATGAAGTGGGGCTGACGCGAACTAGTGAGGCGAGGTGACTGGTGTCAGCATGGATTTACGGGATGGGTTTTGCCACTAGTGGGTTTCTTTTACTGGGAAGGAGGGATTAGGAGTGGGATTGGTGGAATTGAAAATGTAGTCTCATATTCAAAACGTAAATGGTGGAGGGAAACACGGTTTGGCCATCTAAGCACTGGAGAGGTTTAACGAAATGGTTAATGGGAAGGACAGCTGTTCAAGGAGTGGAAGGGGGACGCATCAAAAGGTACCAGGATTTTGCTGGAGGAGGAAAGAGACTAGGCGCCTACTCTATTTTGCAAAGTGACGTGGTAACGTAAGTAAGTAATGGGATTACTTAAGGATAACACTATTACTTAATTAATCAATTTTCTTGCATTTCAAATTAAAGTTGTAAAGCGCATGGTTTAGCATCAAAGACGGTAGTGAAATATTAAAATGAAATTTGTAAATTTATTATATTCTAATTTAAGTCAAATATTTAAAAAAATCCATCACTTTCTGATTTGTTAACAGAATCAGACGGAACCATTCGGGTCGGAATCGTAGCGATGATAACTACGTTATGGAACTAGCATGGTTACGAATTGAGTTACTGAAATTACAAGGAAAAATTAAACGCATGTTTCGTTTTAAACGAAAACAAAAGCAGGATCATCAACTGCGAACCAAGGTGAGTAAACTCACTAACTCTTCCTCGTTTATATTTTAATATAAACGAGTTTTAAATTTATTTTATACTGTGAAATGGTTGCTTGGTTGAATGGTTGATAAAATTGGTTGAAATGATTGCATCGTTGATCAATTATTAGTTCTGATACTTCACATTGACGTGAAATAATATTGTTGATGTTATTAACATCTGTGGATGCAGGGAAACAGGTTGGAGGGGCCCAACTGGGTTCCTCAACATTTATTCTACTGTTTTTTTTCATATATCCTGATATATGAAGTGTTATATCATCTGTTGTTGATGCTGTATGTTTGGATGATGGTCGATCATTCTGATTCGGTATTTTTATACCATAAATGATACTGGATAGTGAAAAAGGATTTTCAAAGTTTACTTTGAAATATAATTTATTTATATAAAATCATGGATTTTATATAAAAGGGAAATGTTTTCATAGAAGAAAATAATTATAAAATCAAAGGAATTATATAAAAAGAAAGTATTTGTGAAAACAAACATTGAAAGGAAAATATATGTAACATCTACAAAATGGAAATAGAAAGGGATATTTGTAAAACAATTATAAATGGATTAAAAGGAATATTTATCAAGAAACGAACTGAGTTATGGAAAGGAGTTATTTATTTAGAAATTAAATAGAATAATGGAATTCTTGAAAGGGATAAAATTGTAATAAAGGAGAATTTTACACTAGGAAGAGTTTCGACCCGTGCTTCGCACACGGGTAAACAGAATACAAATTCTACGTGAATTTTTAAGAGAAATCTGTTTTAACAGATAAGGCGAGAGGATTAATTTATAAAATAAAGTTTTATAAATTAATTCAATTATTTAGCATTTGATAAATAGAGTATATAAGCCAAGACTTATATAGAGAAGTAAGAATCGATTTCCACATCGATGTTTGAACTGAATAAGGACGGAAGAGCAATTATCGAATAAGTGTTATTCGAAGTAAAGTTATCGAATATTAGTTTATTCGAAAGGAAGTTTATCAAATATTAGTTATTCGAATAGAGTAATCAGGTAGGAGTTATTCGGGAAAGAATTATCAAATGTTGGTATTCGAGTTAAGTTAAATCGAATAGAGTAAACCGAATATAGGATATTCGAATAGTGTGTTAATCTAAATGAGTTGCTATTTAGCACGACTGCTAGCGAAATTCGCAGGGCTGCAGATAGCCTAAGGTGGTCGGATGTTTCCTGAGGGAATCAGGCGTAACCATTGTGATCACTGCGATCTAGAGTCAAGCGAATGGTGTCAAGTCAAATATTAGTTAATTGATAAAAGTAATTTAGTCGAGTTAATTAAGCTAAGTTAGTCCAGTTGAACTGATCAAGTAAGTGGGTCAAAATGAGTAAATCAGACCGAGTTATCTGAACAGGGGTTAGTCCAGTAAGAGTTAAATAGAATAAGAGTAAATTGAATAAGAGTTACAGCTTATAGTTAACCGAGTATGAGTTAATAATTTAGTTCGTTATTTATTCGAGTTAGAAAATCAAAGTACTTATAAAGTCATTATAATTCGGATGCAGGGGATTATAACACCATTGTGATAATCAAGTGGGTTTTTTCCGTACGAGAGGCGGATTTGTAAATAAAATCCGAGAATGTCGTAAAGGAGTGTTAAAGATTTAGAAAGATGAACTTTGCCTATTTCGAAGTTAGAAATGTTGTTCAGTTAAGGTCTGAGAGGTAATTATACCCCAACTTGATTGACTTCGTTTTTAACTAAGAAATGGTTAAGATTCGATGGTGAAAAGTGGTTAAGTGGAAACCAAATGAAGGAGATTTGGCGTAGTGATGTTTATTCAAACATCTGTTTAATCAAATGAAGGAGATTTGGAAATGTTTTCCAAATGAGAAGCAGAATTGTTTTCTGAATATAGAAACAAGAGATGGAAATGTTTTCCAATAATAATATATATTTTCTAAATATAGTGAATACAAAACATTAAACAACAGGAATAGGGGAATGAACGAATGAATGAAATGATGGTTGTTCGATAGAATTTCCTTTTGGAAATAATATCATTGTTTGCACACCGACATGTTTTCATTTGATAGTTAAATCACCGACTATCAAAGTTTTGACCATTTTAACGTTGTTAATATGGAGAGACCGGTTGGATTATTATCCAGAGAACCACTCCGTATTGGCATAAGCGTTGCGAATCAAGTATGCTGAATCTCTTGAAGACGGAGTGAAGTGCAAGGGCTATTGTATAAGTCTTAGATAACAGTGCCTAAGATGGATGTACTGAATAGTGCCTTCGGTTTGTCCAGACCTAGGACAACTTGTATGGACGAGTGTCTGACAGAGTATTTCCAAAGGGGGTTACGTACGTTGATTCCTTCAAACGTACGAAGTTGGTGGCATAGAAGGGAAACTTCTTTAGCCTAACAATCTGAGTATTTTTGTGGGAATCAACTAGTGATTTCCGATGGATCTGACGATGTGGCATTCAAAGTGAATGATGGCCAGATGTTCTGGAAGATAATTCAAACCTCAAGCCTCATCAGCCGGAAGTGGACAAAAATCGGGCAGGCAGCATGGCTATGTGGGTCGCACCCATTAGGATGTATGATCACCAATCTAGAGAAATTCCTTTTGTTCTTAAATCTATCGATGCTGTCCCTTATCGGGAGGCGGTTGCTGATCCCAACCGTCGGTGGTATACATTCGATACACTCAAGCGAAATGAGTGGTCGGTCATGTGTGGGCCGGGTTGCAAGATGTTCTTGTTGAACCCAGTGTATTTGCCTCTAGAGATACACGTTCAGAAGGTGGTCCCATACCTTGTCAAGTTGGAATCCAATCTCCAATAAGTGCCTGCGAGTTTGATTGTATATTATATATGTAGAGCGTGAGATGCAAGCGTTCTACTAGATTTTAATTACTTGTGATTAGACATTATGATAATATCAGATAATATATGATTTCCAAAGTGTTTTGGGTTATCGTAAGGTAAAAACCATCCGTGTTTATGTGTGGATCGGTCTTACGATTATCATTTCTTTCGAAAGGATTTTGAAAAGTTAAACAAATGATTGGAGTTTACTCACACCAGTCCCATGACTGACCCAGAGTTTATTTTGTTTGTTTTCCCTAAACTCTTGGGTGCCCAAATTTGTACGGGCAGTCAAGTAGTTGGGATTTTACAGATTCACTTGGAGGAGTTTGAAGGCTTCGCCAGTAGTTATAGACTATCATATTTCCGCTGTGTACTATGTTGTATCTGGAAACAGGTGTTTATAACTGTTCCAGGAATAATTGTTGTGCTCTGATAATGGTATGTATATATACAGTTACTGATTTTCATTTCAAAAGTTATGTTATCTAATATATTTTATTCGTTCCGCTGTGAGTTGTGATCTTCTTTTTCTTCTATCCTAATATTTCTTTCTTTCTATTTCTCATCCTCTAACTTCTTTTTAAAAATGATTCGTATTGCTGTGCAATTTGAGTTGGACGTGTGGTGTTATTAGTCGACTCAAAGGGTACGGATTTGCGGGTCGTTTCGTTTGGTATCAGAGCCGAAGGTTAAGTGATTACCTTGGCTCTGTGGCGTAACTCAATAGAGATGGAGTTAGAAATACTCTAGATTGAGTTTGAGTGTATTTGTATGAGCACGTATTTGTAGATCTGATATAAAATTGTTTTATATTGTGTTGACTGGTTGGTTGAGTGGTTTATGAATTCTGGTCGATACAGGATGTGCAACTGTATCGATAGGTGTTTCTAAACTCTCGAACAAAACAATTCGACGTAGTATTGTTTTTAAGATGGGTAAATGATATAATTTTGCCCAAAGTATATTTTTGATATAAAAGGGATATTTTTCTGAAATTATTGAATGTGTTGATTGTTGTTAAAATCAAACGAAATATGAGATATTGAAATGGTTATATAACCAAGATAAACTAGAATTAAATTCAAACCATAAATTGGAATTTAAATCCCGGATATTTTGAAAATATTCCTTGAAGTATTTTAAAGGTGATATATCATTGGTTTGAAGATATTTTTGAATTAGAATGATTTTAAATGGATTTTTAAAGTGATTAAGCACTGAAATCACTTCAGTGGCGAGAAAATGGTACTGATAATGGGTCGCGACATTATCGGTATTCATTTTCAAGTTTCGAGTGGTGGATTGCTACCATAGTAATTTCGGAATGAAAGATTTGTTTGAAAATGACAAGTTATTTTAGAAATTCAAAAGTTTTGAATTGAGTTGATTATAAATATATGTATATAAATATATATGATTTCAAACTAAAACCCGGGAATTTGAAGTCTGAAATTAAAATTTAACCTAAGTTAAATAAATTTGAATTGTAATAGAGATAATCCAGAACGAAATTAAACGAAGAGAAATGCTTGAAATTGGAATTAATAAAGCGAATTCGACTTATGTGTGAAAAGTTGAATATACATTGGATGTTGTTGTTTGGAATTAAACCGTGATGGAATTGAACCCAAGCAGGATAAGTAGATTGGTTTTGGAAATAGAAATCAAGTTTGAATTGATATAATGGACTAATCAGAAGTTGATTAGAGAGTTAAAGACTGGAAGTTGGACTGATTGGAAATCAGTTAGAATGGATATGCTGAGCAAATATTGAAAGGAAGCAAGTGCAAGAGATAGAATTATGCCCGACAAAAAGGTACATGTTTACAATATTGTTTGGGTTGATGATTTTATGAGCCTATGAGGCAAGCCACTTGGCTTTTTGATTTTCTTTTGGATTGGAGAGGCCTAGAAAGGCGAGTTGTGATTGTGCCGATTGAGCCGTGCAGAGGAGATGCTGTCGAAATTTTTCAGAATTTAAAGTATTAGAAAATTTTCAGAATTTTGAAAAGTTTCGTTAAGAAGAATAAATTAATATTTTAATTGAAATAAATTGGTTCAGTTAAGCTGAAAATTAAAAAGTGAAAAAAAAGGATTATTGGACCTAGTTAACAGGGTACGTAGCATCTTTTCCTATCTTAGCAATTTCGAGGACGAAATTATTTTAAGGGGGAAGGAATGTAACGACCCGGAATTTTCAGCCATTGAATTCTGAATATTTAAATTTGTTTAAATATTTTATTTGAATTACATATAGGAATTTATTGATTAAAAACGAAGTTTGAACATTAATTTATATATATAATTATAAAACGAGTTCGAAATCGCGCGGCAGTTCGTAATATAGAGTTTTGAACTTCAACTGAGAATACAGGATCCGATATAAGTCGGATTTCTGTGAAACAAGACACGTTGGAACCATATTGATTATAATTTTCATATGAAAGAGAAAAATCCATATTTCGTGTTATAATTTGTTAGTTATGGTCAAATCAAATTTTGAAATAGTAGCTGTGGAAATCATTATTTAAAATATACGCGTTAAAATAGCCGTTTTGCAAACGGACTCTGTTTTCAACGAAATCAGTTTCATTAGGACCGTATTGTTAAATTATTGTACGGTGGTGAGTGGCGTGGAAAACAGATGTCGTATGTAACCACGGTAGCCGTAAACGCTCGTTCAGTGCAATTAAATTAATTCAACTGAATAAAGGGATATTAGAGTGTAGCTTGAACATACGATCGAATCAGGCCACGAAACCAGTTCCAGTGAGTTCGTAGCGTCGGATATAGTCAGGGTAGGTATATAGTTTGTTATTTTTAGAGATCGGCAAAT
The DNA here is from genome assembly GCA_030737875.1 of Allium sativum. NCBI lineage: Eukaryota > Viridiplantae > Streptophyta > Magnoliopsida > Asparagales > Amaryllidaceae > Allium > Allium sativum. Next base: position 696,285,361 of record CM060920.1, read on the forward strand.
TTGGTGTTCAGAAGGGCAGTGCGGTACGCGCCAAAAACAGTCTACCGGGGCAACAGTCTCAGAATGCGACGGAACTTGTGCCGTTGGGTTCGTATCGAAAAGTTATTGTCAGTGTTCGCAATTTCAAGTTGATTTGATTTATCTGGTGATCGTGAAAAATTTAAACGCGTGTTCATTTCTGGTTTTATAAAGGAAATTTTTTCAAACGATGTCGGAATTCAACGAAACTTGTCCCATTGGGTTCAGAATACCTTTTTACACCAAGATTAGCCTTTTTATCAGTAAACAGACTGTTCATTCATATGATTTTTCGTTCATATTCAAATACACACTTAAACCACGTACTATACACTTTATAACTTGAAAACATAATATATATATAAAGCATTCGTTGGTTCATCAACGATAGATTCGAAACAAAGAAATAAACGACGCCTTCACCGACATGTTCACACTTTAAAAACCGTGGCTGCCAAGTACAAAAACAAGAAATATAAAATATAGTAATAATAATATACGCCCTTACTCAGTAAACTTCTTACACCGTGCCAACCAAGCTTATACCCGTGCCTACCAAGTTATTCTGTATTCGTGATGGCCAAGGAATTCAAACCGTGCATAGCACGTTGTCTCCAATACCGTGAGTATCACGGTACTCAAACCCCTATATAAACCAAAGCCGTTCCCTTCCTATTTTTCTCTTGAGCAACTAAATAAAATCCCAAATGAAAAACAAACAAAATCCCTAACTTTTCCTTTATTTTCCTATTTCGTTTTCACTGGTTAAACAAGTTACGGTATCCACCAAATCCGATCTTCGAAAATGCCCAGAAATCGAAAAACAAGACTAGATCGTTCGACTCTCAATGGGATGGATTCGTAGGACCAGGAGCTTTGCTGTAGTACTCTTGTTTTCAGATGCGATGCACGTTTGGGGTATTGGATTTTCCAGCGACAAATAGGGTTAACGCTTCGAGAGTTCTTGCCGCCGTTCTGGTCTAAGGTGGGGATCGTTAGTGGTGTCAATGGAGATGAAGTGGGGCTGACGCGAACTAGTGAGGCGAGGTGACTGGTGTCAGCATGGATTTACGGGATGGGTTTTGCCACTAGTGGGTTTCTTTTACTGGGATGGAGGGATTAGGAGTGGGATTGGTGGAATTGAATATGTAGTCTCATATTCAAAACGTAAATGGTGGAGGGAAACACGGTTTGGCCATCTAAGCACTGGAGAGGTTTAACGAAATGGTTAATGGGAAGGACAGCTGTTCAAGGAGTGGAAGGGGGACGCATCAAAAGGTACCAGGATTTTGCTGGAGGAGGAAAGAGACTAGGCGCCTACTCTATTTTGCAAAGTGACGTGGTAACGTAAGTAAGTAATGGGATTACTTAAGGATAACACTATTAATTAATTAATCAATTTTCTTGCATTTCAAATCAAAGTTGTAAAGCGCATGGTTTAGCATCAAAGACGGTAGTGAAATATTAAAATGAAATTTGTAAATTTATTATATTCTAATTTAAGTCAAATATTTAAAAAAATCCATTACTTTCTGATTTGTTAACAGAATCAGACGGAACCATTCGGGTCGGAATCGTAGCGATGATAACTACGTTATGGAACTAACATGGTTGCGAATTGAGTTACTGAAATTACAAGGAAAAATTAAACGCATGTTTCGTTTTAAACGAAAACAAAAGCAGGATCATCAACTGCGAACCAAGGTGAGTAAACTCACTAACTCTTCCTCGTTTATATTTTTATATAAACGAGTTTTAAATTTATTTTATACTGTGAAATGGTTGCTTGGTTGAATGGTTGATAAAATTGGTTGAAATGATTGCATCGTTGATCAATTATTAGTTCTGATACTTCACATTGACGTGAAATAATATTGTTGATGTTATTAACATCTGTGGATGCAGGGAAACAGGTTGGAGGGGCCCAACTGGGTTCCTCAACATTTATTCTACTGTTTTTTTCATATATCCTGATATATGAAGTGTTATATCATCTGTTGTTGATGCTGTATGTTTGGATGATGGTCGATCATTCTAATTCGGTATTTTTATACCCTAAATGATACTGGATAGTGAAAAAGGATTTTCAAAGTTTACTTTGAAATATAATTTATTTATATAAAATCATGGATTTTATATAAAAGGGAAATGTTTTCATAGAAGAAAATAATTATAAAATCAAAGGAATTATATAAAAAGAAAGTATTTGTGAAAACAAACATTGAAAGGAAAATATATGTAACATCTACAAAATGGAAATAGAAAGGGATATTTGTAAAACAATTATAAATGGATTAAAAGGAATATTTATCAAGAAACGAACTGAGTTATGGAAAGGAGTTATTTATTTAGAAATTAAATAGAATAATGGAATTCTTGAAAGGGATAAAATTGTAATAAAGGAGAATTTTACACTAGGAAGAGTTTCGACCCGTGCTTCGCACACGGGTAAACAGAATACAAATTCTACGTGAATTTTTAAGAGAAATCTGTTTTAACAGATAAGGCGAGAGGATTAATTTATAAAATAAAGTTTTATAAATTAATTCAATTATTTAGCATTTGATAAATAGAGTATATAAGCCAAGACTTATATAGAGAAGTAAGAATCGATTTCCACATCGATGTTTGAACTGAATAAGGACGGAAGAGCAATTATCGAATAAGTGTTATTCGAAGTAAAGTTATCGAATATTAGTTTATTCGAAAGGAAGTTTATCAAATATTAGTTATTCGAATAGAGTAATCAGGTAGGAGTTATTCGGGAAAGAATTAGCAAATGTTGGTATTCGAGTTAAGTTAAATCGAATAGAGTAAACCGAATATAGGATATTCGAATAGTGTGTTAATCTAAATGAGTTGCTATTTAGCACGACTGCTAGCGAAATTCGCAGGGCTGCAGATAGCCTAAGGTGGTCGGATGTTTCCTGAGGGAACCATTGTGATCACTGCGATCTAGAGTCAAGCGAATGGTGTCAAGTCAAATATTAGTTAATTGATAAAAGTAATTTAGTCGAGTTAATTAAGCTAAGTTAGTCCAGTTGAACTGATCAAGTAAGTGGGTCAAAATGAGTAAATCAGACCGAGTTATCTGAACAAGGGTTAGTCCAGTAAGAGTTAAATAGAATAAGAGTAAATTGAATAAGAGTTACAGCTTATAGTTAACCGAGTATGAGTTAATAATTTAGTTCGTTATTTATTCGAGTTAGAAAATCAAAGTACTTATAAAGTCATTATAATTCGGATGCAGGGGATTATAACACCATTGTGATAATCAAGTGGGTTTTTCCGTACGAGAGGCGGATTTGTAAATAAAATCCGAGAATGTCGTAAAGGAGTGTTAAAGATTTAGAAAGATGAACTTTGCCTATTTCGAAGTTAGAAATGTTGTTCAGTTAAGGTCTGAGAGGTAATTATACCCCAACTTGATTGACTTCGTTTTTAACTAAGAAATGGTTAAGATTCGATGGTGAAAAGTGGTTAAGTGGAAACCAAATGAAGGAGATTTGGCGTAGTGATGTTTATTCAAACATCTGTTTAATCAAATGAAGGAGATTTGGAAATGTTTTCCAAATGAGAAGCAGAATTGTTTTCTGAATATAGAAACAAGAGATGGAAATGTTTTCCAATAATAATATATATTTTCTAAATATAGTGAATACGAAACATTAAACAACAGGAATAGGGGAATGAACGAATGAATGAAATGATGGTTGTTCGATAGAATTTCCTTTTGGAAATAATATCATTGTTTGCACACCGACATGTTTTCATTTGATAGTTAAATCACCGACTATCAAAGTTTTGACCATTTTAACGTTGTTAATATGGAGAGACCGGTTGGATTATTATCTAGAGAACCACTCCGTATTGGCATAAGCGTTGCGAATCAAGTATGCTGAATCTCTTGAAGACGGAGTGAAGTTCAAGGGTTATTGTATAAGTCTTAGATAACAGTGCCTAAGATGGATGTACTGAATAGTGCCTTCGGTTTGTCCAGACCCAGGACAACTTGTATGGACGAGTGTCTGACAGAGTATTTCCAAAGGGGGTTACGTACGTTGATTCCTTCAAACGTACGAAGTTGGTGGCATAGAAGGGAAACTTCTTTAGCCTAACAATCTGAGTATTTTTGTGGGAATCAACTAGTGATTTCCGATGGATCTGACGATGTGGCATTCAAAGTGAATGATGGCCAGATGTTCTGGAAGATAATTCAAACCTCAAGCCTCATCAGCCGGAAGTGGACAAAAATCGGGCAGGCAGCATGGCTATGTGGGTCGCACCCATTAGGATGTATGATCACCTATCTAGAGAAATTCCTTTTGTTCTTAAATCTATCGATGCTGTCCCTTATCGGGAGGCGGTTGCTGATCCCAACCGTCGGTGGTATACATTCGATACACTCAAGCGAAATGAGTGGTCGGTCATGTGTGGGCCGGGTTGCAAGATGTTCTTGTTGAACCCAGTGTATTTGCCTCTAGAGATACACGTTCGGAAGGTGGTCCCATACCTTGTCAAGTTGGAATCCAATCTCCAATAAGTGCCTGCGAGTTTGATTGTATATTATATATGTAGAGCGTGAGATGCAAGCATTCTACTAGATTTTAATTACTTGTGATTAGACATTATGATAATATTAGATAATATATGATTTCCAAAGTGTTTTGGGTTATCGTAAGGTAAAAACCATCCGTGTTTATGTGTGGATTGGTCTTACGATTATCATTTCTTTCGAAAGGATTTTGAAAAGTTAAACAAATGATTGGAGTTTACTCACACCAGTCCCATGACTGACCCAGAGTTTATTTTGTTTGTTTTCCCTAAACTCTTGGGTGCCCAAATTTGTACGGGCAGTCAAGTAGTTGGGATTTTACAGATTCACTTGGAGGAGTTTGAAGGCTTCGCCAGTAGTTATAGACTATCATATTTCCGCTGTGTACTATGTTGTATCTGGAAACAAGTGTTTATAACTGTTCCAGGAATAATTGTTGTGCTCTGATAATGGTATGTATATATACAGTTACTGATTTTCATTTCAAAAGTTATGTTATCTAATATATTTTATTCGTTCCGCTGTGAGTTGTGATCTTCTTTTTCTTCTATCCTAATATTTCTTTCTTTCTATTTCTCATCCTCTAACTTCTTTCTAAAAATGATTCGTATTGCTGTGCAATTTGAGTTGGACGTGTGGTGTTATTAGTCGACTCAAAGGGTACGGATTTGCGGGTCGTTTCAACCAAGATCAAGGAAGGGTAATACGGGGATTTGGGTTATAGTAGACAGACTTATTAAGAGCGCCCATTTTATTCCCGTGAATAGTAAGAGGACTGCTCCATGGTTAGCTTCTGTATACGTCCGAGAGATAGTTCGTTTGCATGGTGTTCCTTCTAGCATAGTAAGCGACCGCGATCCTATCTTCACTAGCGAATTTTGGAAGAGCTTGCAAGAGGCGGTAGGGACTCAGTTTTGTTTGATCACCGCATATCATCCTCAGACAGATGGCCAAACCAAGAGGGTGAATCGTATTCTAGAGGACCTTTTGAGACTATGTATCCTAGACTTTGGGGGTACATGGGAAGAGCATCTCCCATTGGTGGAGTTCCCATATAATAACAGCTTTCAATCTAGCATTGGCATGGCACCTTTCAAAGCTCTTTATGGACGACCTTGTCGTTCACCTACATGTTGGTGGGAATCTACGGATAAGATCTTACTTGGGCCCGATATGATTAGAGAGACTTCAGAAAAGATCGACTTGATTCGAAGGAGGATGAAGATGGTGCAAGATAGGTAGAAATCTTATGCAGACAAAAGGAGGACAGATCTTGAGTTTGATGTTGGGGACATGGTCTTTATCAAAGTGTCTCCATTACGGAACGCTGTTCGCTTTGGCTCCGTTGGGAAATTAGCACCAAGGTTTGTAGGGCCGTTTCCTATTAAGGAGAAGATTGGGCAGATGGCGTATAGATTGGAGTTACTCAAGAAACTTAGTGGTGTACACGACGTATTCCATGTGTCACATTTGAGGAAGTGCTTGCACGAGACTGCGGAAGTGGTAGAGCCAAGCTTGCTTGGAGAGTTGGAGATAGAGCGTGATGCGATGATTCGACGAGCTCCTACATGCATTCTTGGGTCGGAGATCAAGAAGTTGAGGAATCGAGAGGTCAGACTAGTCAAAGTGCAATGGGGAGATGATGAGAGCAATGCTGCTTGGGAGACAGAAGCGAAGATGCGTTCGCTGTACCCTTTTCTTTTTTAGGGTATGTCTTTTAATTTCTCCTTTATCGCTTAGCTTGTACTTATCTTATCTTTAGTATGTCCTCTCGCTAGTATCTTTGACCTTTAGTTAGGATAATCCTATGGTTGAAACATGTGTTTGAGACATGTTATGTATGATGGATGCACGTGGATGCAAGTGTTTGCTAGTGGTTGCTCGTGGACGCATATACACACACTTTAGGCACTAGATCGACTCAGTCACTTCATATTGCATATCGCATATATATGGATGTATTTAGTAAAATGGATGTATGAGGATTTTTTTATCATATGGATGTTGCATTCAGATGATGATTGTGCACGCATATAGAGATAATATGTAACATTAAGGAACTTTTGCATACATAATGGATGCATGGCACTATCATGATTTGCATTAAGGAGGTCAACTGAATCAGTGGACTGCCTGATTTTGCATTAGATATGGACATATACACACATTGTGCATTTAACATGAAAGCATTAGAAGTCTATAAGGACAATGGATGCCTGTGTTTGATGGTTGAGTAGATCGACGATTGGATGTTAGGATGTACATTCTTCTTGACTTGAAGATTTCGGGGTCGAAATCCTTTAAGGAGGGGAGAATGTAACACCCCGTAATTCTGTTAATATTAATATTCATAAATTAAAGAATAACTAATCTCAGACATGAGAATTGTGGGAATGGGTTGCGCCATTGTGTTCGTCTCGGAATTTTGGCTGAAATAGAGTCCAAGTTTGCGTGATTTGGACTTCGTATGAAGAAGATATGGCCATCAGAAGTTTCAGAAAATTCAAAACAGATTTCAGAAAATTTAAATTTCAAATTCGGGGTCAGATCAAGCTAGGCGGGAAATTTCCCGCCCAGCACCCAGGTCGACTGGGGAGTCGACTAGGCAGTCGACACACCAGGGACCAGGTCGACTGCGCAGTCGACCTGGGTGTCGACCTGGTCCAGTCGGCTAGGATTTGACTGAGCCCAATCTTGAGCTGCTGAGGTGTCTTTAGGGCTGAGTTGGCAAATTAAATGGCTCAGGTTAGTTCTGAGTTGATCTGACGGCCTAAATAAATCCTAAACTCTATATATACCTAGGTAGTCTCTCACTCTAAATCACATGAAAAATAGAAGAGCCGACATCATGCCATCGCCATGGAACTCAGTGTAGCCGCCGCCAACTAAGAAGGAAGAAGCTAATCAAAACCCTAATTCTACTCAACTCTAAAGCAAATCAAGACTCTCTTTCTTCTCTAATTGTGAGTATGATGATCTTAACAAGATTATTAACTAACTAATTAGATTAAGATGTGATATGGATCATAAGAAAATGATGTGAATTGTCATATATGTTGTTGTAAACCTTATGCTATCATGTATGTTGTAAATCCTAGGTTATGTGATGATGATATCCTATATGTTGTAAATCATGCTATGATGATATTGTATAGGTTGTAATTTTCTATGCTAAGTTGTGTTAAATCATACATGCTATAAAGTCATGATGTTATTATCTATGCTAATTAGTTCATGTTAAACAAATCATGATGTTGATAATATTTGGGCTATGATGATTCACATGATAAATCACATGTACCTATTTAGATTGATTAGTATATATAGTCTCACATATCCTATGACATCTAATTAGACCTAAAATTAGGTTATAACATATGTGAGTTCTATGGGTTAGATGCTAGTTCACACCATCATTAGGTTGCATAAACCACATATGCAAGTTTATACATGAATTTGGGTTATGATCATATTATGTAAGTTATGACATTTAATCAAACAAGTTGACACCTTTAGATCCATGACATGTGTAGTTTTATGCAAGTTTCACCCCTATCATGATTAGATCTATTTTATTTGTCTATATGTTGTGATAATTTATCTTTGTGCTATGAGTTAGACTATTAGAGTTTAACGTATATTTTGCGTTGAATAGGCGAACATATAACGTGGGGTAGGGGTAATATTAAGGATTTAATATTGAGAAAATTGGGGTACAATTGATATGATTTTGCATACCATAAGTGGATGGCCATTATTGAGTCAATTATAGACATCATTAAAATTGGAAGTAATTAATGATTTGAATAGGGATATATTTAAAACTGGGGTGAAAGATTATAAGTGTTAATCAATGCTTAGGACACGAGGTTGGACTTGTTTGTGACGTAAAACTGCCCGGACCCGCCCGGCAAATCCAGTAGTCGCAAATGTCAGCCCAATGTGAGAGGTCCTAGGCCCAAATTAAAGCATAACAGTTGTAAAGACACGAGGTTAGACTCTTTTATGGTGTAAGACTGCCCGGACCCGCCCGGCAAATCCAGCTGCCATAAATGCCAGTCTAATTTGAGAGGTCTTTATGAGGTTATGGCCTGAATGAATTAAGAAATACTTAACCAGATAAACATGTGAAGCGGGACATGGGGGTTAAGTAGGTGCCTTGGGTGGCATGAGGAATCTAGTGGGTGCCTTTAGTGGCATTTGAAATACGATTAGTAAGACTTAACCAGACACACATGTAAACGAACATGACTAAGAAGAGGGTTAAGTGGGATATACTAGTGGGGACAAGCTTAGGTGAATAGCTTGTGGGGGCCCATTTCAACCAGTAACCCAAACGTATCTTTGTGGGCTCGACCCAAGTCGAGGATGGGACACGCATACTGGGCTTGACTATAAGAGGCCAAAACGGGGTAGCGGTGGCAACGCAAGTCCAACGGGTTTCATATGCGTGTGTGGACCCGGGCTGGTAGGTAAGACGTTGTTGCATCGTGTAGGTATAAGCCGTGCATTCTCTAGTTGTATCGGGCTGCCACTTTAGGGGAGTGATACACCCCACTGTGGGGCCAGCACGGGTATCTACGAGTAGGGAGCCGATCGAAAGTGGGTAGTGGGGTACACCTAGCGGAGATAGGGGCAGGCGGCACCCATGTAATCAGCTAGGGGTACACGAAGCTATTATATAATTTGTAAGTGAAGCAAGTGGGATCAACCTTTAGGGTGTCTGGTGTGGTGCAGTGTAGTAATTATTAGTTAGTAATTAGGTGTGCCTTTAACGTTATCTTTATCTGCTCTTCGATACCCAATAGCTCATAGACATTTCCTTGTTTTCTAGCTTATGCCTTAGTCTAGTTATTTTGATAATAGTATTGTTAGAATTATCATACTCGCCAGAGTTTATGTCTGACCCCCTCTATTTCTATCCTTTTCCTCCTCCAGGTCCTCAGGGTGGACCCAGCTCTAGTGGATTTTGATTGGATTGCTTTATCTCTTTTGGACAGCTTGGACCACTGACATAAAGTCCACCTTGTTATCATCTTTGATGGCTATTTATGTAATGGGGTTAAGTATTTTGTTTTATCAAGATGGATATTGTACTTGACTCTGATTTATGGTTTTTATGATGTAACAAACATGTTTAATTTCTACTGCAATAAAATGAAGTTTAAATTTCCAAGTACTACTCATTATCTGTCTTGTTGTAGTTTTTCTGATCTATATTCACTTAAAACCTCCATGGAAGTTAATGCATTCCCTTTGTGAGTGACATTAATGGACGTGGGGTGTTACAAACTGCCTCCTATTAATCTGGATCGGCTTCCACCTGTCCTTGCACGTTCTAAAGACCACTTCTTCCACTTTCTCCGAGATGGCCTCTCTACCCTCCACGTGGCCCGTCCGAACTGGACCGCTTCTGGGCCTGGCAAGGCCCCTCTACGCCTATAAATACACAGTGAGATGGACATTTTATGGGTTCTTTTTCGGTTCTCACTGATCATGGCTTCTACCACTACTTCACGCAAGGTCATTGCTCAATAAGGAACCCAAATTCCACATTATAACATGAGGATTTCATGTATAATCTCCACTTTTCTCACTTCTTTTCATTGTAAACACGAGGATTTCGTGTATAAACTGCAAGAAAACTATATTGTAATAGCTTCTTAGGATTTAAGAAACTATAAAGTGGACGTAAGCTTGGTTTGAGCTTAACCACTATAAAAATCTCGTCTGTCTCCTCTTATTTTACTGCTTTTTCTGCATTAATATGTGATTGTGAGGTTTTCACATAGCATTTTGGTGTTAGGCCCAAATTTCGTTCTAACAAGAAATAAATTAATCAAAATTTACTGAACTAGTATAATTAGTATTGTTTTTGAAGTAAATTGTTTTACTTCAGCAAATGATCATGTTAAACACTATTTGATTAAAGAAATTGTTCTTAAATGGAATTCATTTAAGATAATATTGAGTTTGTATGAGATGTTTACCTGAATTAGATGAAATGATTTGAATGGAAAGTAAAATTTCAGAAGAAAAAGAGCACTAATGATTTTTGATAAAAGAAGTTATAAATTGAATTGTATAAGTAAGATGAAGCAAAGAATTAATATTTAGTATAAATAGTTATGAACAACCGAGTTTCAAAATAAGGATATGGGGTTCTAAAACCATAGTTTAAATTAAACAAGAAAATATGGTTCGATAGATATTATAAGTAATAAGGAATTAGAGTTACAGACTTATATTTGTTCTAAGACAAGAACGTTGTCGATCAAGGTCTGAGAGGTAAATAAAATATCCCAACTTGAACGGTTTCACTATTATTGAGGAATAGTATCAGTTTGTAAGGGAAAAGAGATGTCAAGATTAGTTATAAAGGGATAATAGTGTATAGCAAGTTTTCGAACTATAATGATAAAATAACGTTGTTGACTAGGCTTAAGCGTGACTGTTATGTTGAGATTAGTTATAAAGGAGAATATTACAGCGTATGACGAGTTTTGAACTGTAATGATAAATTAACGCTGTTCACCAAACTTAAGCATGATTTTTATATATAGCAGCATTTCCTAGGGAATGAGACAGTTTGGTTTGAAATCCACTTAGTCTAAAGTAATAAGTAACGACGTTGGTTCAAAGAAATATGAGAATGAGTTAGAAAGAGTATTAGAAAATCGTTTCAGGAAACGATAACATCATTTCGATGTTTGGAATATTATTAGAACTAAGTCACACTATTAGGAATTGGAACCATAATTCGACGATGTCGAATGAATTATTTTTAGGAATTATAATCTGATAGGATAGTTAATATTTATTCAAACCAACGAATTATAATAGGATATGAAATCAATATTTAGTTATAAACTAGATATTGATTCAACAAGAAATTGACTTAGAAATAGATTTTATAAAGTGGAATGGGAATATAATTTATGAAAGAGATTTCGGTAAACAAGATAACGGTATTTATTACTTGAATAATGAATTATTTGATAAAGGTGTTCAGATTTAGGGATGATATTCACATTTAAAGTGAACGTTTGGCAGATTAGAATGTTTATAATGAAATTGGAAATATTTTTCCAATATAGATAGGGAATATTATCCAAGTGTAGAAAATAAATAATGTAAAAAGAATGGAAATGTTTCGAATGTTAATAATGTATATTTTTTGGAACATAGGAGAATGAAAGTTTATAATAACTGGGAATGTTTTCCAAGAAGTGTGAAAAGACTAAAACGGGGTTTGGGAAATATCTGGTAAGATATGGGAATTCGAATAATAAAACGAATGTTAAATAAAAAGTGTCTACGATTGTATAATGTTTAGTTATACATTAGAATGGATGTTTGTTTTTACTTCGATAGTTAAATAACCGACTATCGAAGTGTTTTAACCATCATTGTTAGTACGGAGAAACCGGTTGGATACATTATCTGAAACCACTACGTATAGGCCTAAGCCCTGTGAATCATATTATGCTGAATATAATTGAAGATGGAGTGAAATGCAAGGGTCGTCCTATTCCAGAATGGTGTTTTCCGTTTGTCCAGTCCCAGGACAACTTGTATGGACGAGTGTCTAACAGAGTATAACTAACAAATCACGTACGATTGATCTCTTAAAGGTATTACGTCTGGTGGCGAAGGAATTCGTTCCTCTTGGCTTTTTATACCCGTGATATTTTTGGAAATCGATTAGTGAATTGATGGGTTTGACGATGTGGCATTTAAAGTGAATGGTGATCAGATGTTCTGAAGATAGACGTAGCCTCTAGCCTCACAACTAGGAAGTAACAAAAGTTGGACTAGGCAGCATGGCTAGTTGGGTCATACTCAAGCAGGGTGTATTATCACCGATCTAGAGAAAGTGCATATTTGTTCTTCTTTTTGACTCTGTATCTTCGGATTACGGTTGGATGGCCAACAACCGTGGGTGGCAATATATTAGATACACTTATGCTAAATGAGTGGTCAGTCATGTGTGGCCGGGTTGCAAGACATTCTTGTTGAACCCAGGTGTATACCCTCTAGAGAACACTGATCGGAAGGTGTTCCCATACCTTGTCTGTTGGAATCCAATCTCCGATAAGCACCCTGCGGTTTATGATTTTATACAATATGTATGTGGAGAATGAGATGCAAGCGTTCTGCTACTTGGTTGTTTATATGATTAGACATTATCATAATATCACTAGATTTCGATATCAAAATGGTATGGGTTGTAGTAAGGTAAAATCCGTCCATGATTATGTGTGGGCTGGTCTTACTATTACCTTTTTGTTTCAAAAGGATTTTCAAATTGAACAATATGGTTGGAATTTACTCACACTAGTTCCATGACTGACCCAGAGTTTATTTTTTTGTTTTCCTAAACTCTTGGGTGCCCAAATTTGTATGGGTAGTCAAGTGTTTCAGGCTTTGTAGATATACTTGGAGGAGCTCAAAAATGGAGGCTTCACCAATTAGTTATTTAGAGATTATTTCCACTGTGACGTATATGAGTTATACTCTGATATAATATTTAAGTACAAATTCAGATTTTGTATTTCAAAGTTATGTTATTATACAGTTTATTCATTCCGTTGTGAGATTCGTGTTTACTCTGATTCTGCTCAGTTGTATTCTTCTTCTTTTATTCCACTAGTTCTACCTTATCTTTCTCAACCTCTAACTTCTTTCTATTAATGATCTGAACTTTCGTGCACCTTGAGTTGAATGTGTAGGATAGTAGTCAGCTCAAATTGGTACAGAATTTCGGGCCATTACACCTTTTTTCCACCACCACCTTGCCAAAGTTCATCATTGTAACAACCCGAAAAATCAGAACCAATTTAAAATTTTTATTTTAGAGAATTTGGTTAGAAAATGTGCTAGAATTTAAATTTTTTATTTTTAAATAATATTAAAGCCATTGAAAATAGTCAATTTTCAAACGACCTCCGTTTTTGATGAGACCACTTTTGTTGGAACCGGAATGTCAAATTATTGCTAGGTTGCAATTTTCATAATTTTTCGAATTAATATGTGAGTGTGGCAAAAGAAAATGTATTTTTATCATTTCAGTCAAATTTAATCGACTAAAAAATAGGCATTTTTCAAACGGTCTCGGAATTCGACGAAATTAATTTTTTTAGGACCGTATCTTCATAATAAAGCCAAATATATTTTTTTCTGTAATTTTTAGAAGCCGTATGTGGCTCAAGTGAATTAAAATGTAAGGTCGAATTAATTAAATAAATGATTTAAAATTAAATTAAAGAAAACAGGCTATACACATTCGTTTGGGCTCACGAGGCATGGCCCATTGGGTCCAGAATAGGGGTTATTAGCTAGGAAGATCAGTAGTTGGGTCTGAATCGGAGTTATAAAGAAAATATTGGATTTAATTGTAAAATTACCATTAAAAATATATAAATAATAGAAAAATTCAAAACCCTAGAACACTGTTCATCTATGTAGCCGTCGTCCCTTATATCCATGGCCGAAATAGCTCCCTTCTTATTCCACTAAAATTACCCAATCCATTCACCAAAACTCCCCTTTGGAGTTTATCATAGAGATTTGTTCAAGCTTTCAATCCATACGGCCATCACCCCGTATCGTCGCCTGAATCGAGAGAACCGACCCCCCCAAAAACCTCGACTTTGCCGCCGCCGTACCCCCCAACACCCGCCCCCGAGTTGGCCATCTTCCCCCTAGGCCGACGCGCCTCCCTGAGCCCTTCAACCCTGAACAATCTGATCATAACTTATTTATTCGAACTCAGAATAACACCATTTTCGAAGCATTGTGATCATGAAGCCAAATACTATGCTTCAGAACTGACTAGGGCTGATTATGGACCTTTTGAATTTTAGATCTGAATTTGAATCGAGGTGAGATCTCCGATTTAAAAAAATTATATCAATTTGAATATTTCCCGCTATTTAAATAATTGTTGTTTGTTAATAAACCAGATCTGCGATGTTATGAAATTGTTGAATGGTTGATATGTTGATTTGTGATGTTTTTAATATAGATCTGCTAGTTTAATCATTCTGTTAATTCAGATCTGCATGTGATGGATGGATTAGAATAGATCATTTTGTTTAAACATATTGTTGAATCATTTTTGTTGAATCTCATATATTAAACAAAGATGGAGTACTATGTTTATTCATTGAATTGAATTAGATCTTTCAATTCGATAAAAGAAAAAAAATTCACCTTTGTTTGTTGAATTGAATTAGAATTTTCAATTCAACATGAAAATATAACCTTGTTTGTTTGTTGAATTGAATTAGAATTTTCAATTCAACATGAAAATATAACTTTGTTTGTTTTGTTGAATTGAATCAGAATTTTCAATTCGACATGAAAATATAACCTTGTTTGTTTTGTTGAATTGAATTAGAATTTTCAATTCAACATAAAAATATAACCTTGTTTGTTTTGTTGAATTGAATTAGAATTTTCGCAATTAGATAAAAATATCACCTTCTGTTAATGTTGGATTTAATTAGAATTTATAATCCAATAAAAATATTTTTTGTTGTTATAATTAAACCTGTAACTAAAAAAAAGAATAAATTTACAATGACACTTTTATTTACATTTTAGATGTAAATAAAAAGAATCTATTTACAGTGACATCTTTATTTACATTGTAGATGTAAATAAAAAGAATAAATTTTAAGTGACACATTTACATTTACATTTTAGATGTAAATAGAACCATGGATTAAAAAGTGAAATTTATATTTACATTTTGGATGTAAATGGAAACATCGATTCAAAAGTACATTTTTATTTACATTTTACATGTAAATAAAAACATAGAATTAGAAAATACCTTTTTAATGCCATTTTAAATGTGAATAAAAACATCGTTTTAGAAAGTACATTTTTATTTTCATTTCACATGTAAACATCGTTTTAGAAAGTACATTTTTATTTTCATTTCACATGTAAATAAAAACATCGTTTTGGAAAGTACATTTTTATTTGCATTCCACATGTAAATAAAAACATCGTTTTAGAAACTACATTTTTATTTGCAATGTACAAGTAAATAAACACGTATATTTAAAAGTACATTTTTATTTACATTTTAAATGTAAATAAAAACATAAGAATCAAAGTGACCATTGTATTTACAATGTAGTTGTAAATAAAGGTGCATTTTTATTTGAATTTTACATGTAAATAAAAATATGAATTAGAAAGGTTATGTTTTAATTTACAATTAAGATGTAAATAAAAGATAGAATTTAATGTTATATTTTTATTGTCAAAATAGATACAATAAAAGGATTAGATTTTGAGGTTACATTTTAATGTCATTTTAGATGTAAATAAAAGAATAGGTTCTAAGGTTACACTTTTGTTAACATTTTAAAGATAATAAAAGAATAGATTAAAAGGCTATATTTCTATTTACATTTTAAACGTAAATAAAGAATGGAATCAAAAGTATATTATTATTGTCACTCTAGGGATAATAAAAAGAGTAGAAACAAAAGTGACATTTTAATTTGTATTTTAGATGTAATATAAATGGCTGAATTTAAATGCTACATTTTTATCGTCATTTTAGATACGGTAAAAGGAATAGAAATTAATGTTACATTTTTATCGTCATTTTAGATGCGATAAAAATGATAGAATTAAAAAGTACATTTTTATCGTCATTTTAGATGCGATAAAAATGATAGATTTAAAAAGTACATTTTTATCGTTATTTTTGATGCGATAAAAATAATAGAATTAAAAAGTACATTTTTATCGTCATTTTAGATGCAATAAAAATGATAGAATATAAAAGTACATTTTTATCGTCGTTTTAGATGTGATAAGAAGAATAAATTTCAAAGTTACGTTTTAAATATGATTGATGGAAGTAGTTGAAATCGCCAAACGATTTATATTTATATTTATATAAATATAAATTATAAATAAAATGAATTGCGCGCTATAGTTCGCGTTTCAGCAGTTGTAACTTTAAACGAGTATACCGAAAGATCCGACCGTCGGATTTTCCAAAAACTGGAACCGTTAGGACCGCTTTGGGAAGATCTTTCCAACGATATAAATTTCGTCAAAATTCAACAGTTAGATTTCAAGATATGTGTAAATCAACTTTTGGTAAAAACAGCGCCAGGGCCGCCCATTGACCCGAAGCGTCATTTAATTATATTGAGCTATTTTAAATAAATAAAAATAGCGATTGTAACAAGCTGGAAATGAGAGCCAATTTAAAATTTTTATTTTGGCAATTTTAGTGAATTTTGAATATTTAAAATGAATTATTTTAGATAATAACGACGAGAAATTTATTTTGAATAGAATTAGAACGAACATATTTATATAGATCGTCATTAGAATATAAATATTTATTTTAAATTATAAAAGGAATTGAAAATGGCGCGGTAGTTCGATAATTCGATTTCAAAGTTCAAATGAATGTACAAGATTCAAAATAAATCGGATTTTAGCGAAACAAAAATTTTAGAATCTAATTGAGAATATATTTCCAACGAATCTGAAAAATTGAAATTTCATAGCGGGAATCAAAAGATACGTCCAATTGAAAATTCAGAATAGTCGCTATGAAATTCTGACCCTTAAAAATGGAAATTTTGCAAACGACCTCGGAATTCGACGAAATTACTTTTGTTGGATCCGTGATGTCAAGTTATTGCTAGATTTCAATTTTCATAATTTTTGAATTCAATATGTGAGCGTGGCAAAGGAAAACGAGTTTGACAAGTTTCAGTTGATTTTAATCGACTGGAAAAATGACCATTTGTCAAACGGTCTCAGAATTTGACGAAATTAGTTTTGTTAGGACCGTATCGTCAATATGAACCTAGAAATAATTTTTCTGGAATTTGTAAAGACTGTATGTGGCATCGGTAAATTGAAATGTACGTTTAAATTGAATATATAAAGATTTATATTTTAAATACAACGGAAACCTATCGTAACAGCCGAATTGGATTACGAAACATATCCCATTGTGTTTAGAATTAGGGTAATTAGCTAGGGACGACAGTCGTTGGGGTTGAATCCGAGTTCATAATAAAAGTCAACTCTTTGAAAGAAAAATTATAATATAGTAATAAAATATAAATATATAATATACTCTCCCCTTACCCTAACCCTATCACTCAGAAAACCCGCCCCTTAAAATTGAAAACCCCATCGCCCCTAGTCTTCCAACGCCGCCCCCTCCTGGCGCGTTGCCAGCGCCGCCGCCGGTCAGGTGCGGACCACCATGCTCCCCTCCTTCCTCCTCCACTCTTCTCCTTCTCTCCCCCTTCATCGATTTCGAACCCAAATCCCTCTTTACCCCCGCGCCACCACCTAACCCAATCCCACCGACCACCAAACCAACCGACGCCGCTCCCCTGGCCGTCAGCATCCCCACGCCGCCTCCACCGACCACCACCGACCCCGGTGAGCCTCTCCGTCAATAAAAATCCCATTTTTATTTAATTTCAGTGTTCGTTTAAATCCCCCCCCCCCACTTACTCGAGCCACCCCGCGCGAGCACAAGCACCCCACGCATCTCCTCCGACCACCCGAAACAAAGGAAAAGCAATGTGAGTTTTATTTCGTTTATTTTATTCATATAGCGAGAAAGAAAATAGGAATTTTGGTTATAAAGTATTATGATTTTTGTTAATGAAAAGATTACTTTTTTTAAATGAAAAAGATTATATTTTTATAAAAGGAAAGATTAGATTTTTAGTTTAGTAAAGATCCGATTTTTATCGCTCGAAAGATTTGATTTTTATAAAGGAGAAAGGATAAAAATATGATTTCTAAATTATAAAAAGAATAAAAATATAATTTTTATAATATAGAAAAGTTAAAAATATAATTTTTATACTAGTGGCATAATAAAAATATGATTTTTACTTAGGTAGAGTATTAAAAATATGGCTTTTGTTAAAGTAGAAATACAAAAATATAATTTTTATATAGTTATGATAATAAAAATTCAATCTTTATATAAGAAGAAGAAGTATAAAAATATAATTTTTATATAGGAAGAAGCATTGTAAAAATATATAAAGTAGAAATAAAAATATGATTTTTATTTATTGAAATAAGGTAATAAAAATATAATTTTTATTATGAACCGCATAGTAAGGACTGCAATGGAATATCAAACAGATCCAGATTGCTCAGAGTTCAAAAGCAAAGCACGGTGGAATGGAACCCTCTGTGAGAACTTCTCACTTTTAATTTAATTTTCTAGTTAAAATATATAATAGGATGCATACAGTGTTTAGTAGCACCCGACACCCATCGTCCACAGGCCATGGACGACTTGTATGCTTGTTTGTTTGATTTTTATGTGTAGTTGATTGTGTGATGTGATGTGAAATGAAATAAAATATTTTATAGTGGAAAATATTTTATAGTTAAAAATATAATTTTTAACGTGTATATAAAATAAATATTTATAAACGAATCGGACGATTTGTTTATATACACACATTTGACTGATATTGATTGGGACGATAAATTTTACACATCGCCCAACTGCACAAATAAAATCTGTGTTTGATTGTTTGAAAACCCCACACGGGTATTGGGGTGATATATGACGTACACTAATTCCAATAATTAGTTGTATGTTGATCGATTGATTGACAGACTGTTATAAGCATTGAATATTTATATTTGTTGCTTATACAATGTAGAATGCACTTTGGAAGATGGTTGGTCATTTGTCATTGTTGATATATACATGCGTTGTATGAAAATCCATAGAAATAGAATCTATGGTAATTGATTGGGCCTCATTCCAGTTTTGAAATAGAATATTTGAAGAGAACTATTTGAATAAAATATTTGAATAGAAATATTTGAAAAAGAAATATTTGAAATAGAATATGTGAAAATAGAAATATATGAAGCCGTGTTGATTAGGTTGACGCCATTTGGACGCAAACGATATTTATATCGATTTTATTCATTTTATAATGAATATCGAAAGTGATTTCAAAATCTGATATTTTGAAAAGAATTGAAATTCGAATTATTTTGAAAGGAATTGAAATTGAATAGAAATGAATTCGAATTGAAATTGAATAGAAATGAATTTGAATTGAAATTGAATAGAAATAAATTCGAATTGAAATTGAATAGAAATGAATTTGAATTGAAATTCAAATAGAAATGAATTCGAATTGAAACCGAATTGAATTGAAAACGAACTGAAATTGAATTAAAAATCGATTTGAATTGAAATCAATTTGAAATGAATTTAAAACGAATTTATAAGGAAAAATTCAATTTTGTTTTGAATTTGAAATGAAGTTGAAATCGTTTTGAAAACAAATTTAAAATGATTTAAATAATATGTTTTAAAAGGAAATCGACAAAGTATATATTATATTATATTATATATATATATATAATATAATGGCCTGAATAGAACGCGCCGCGCGATGGTAGTTCATGAATTTCAACCATTGACTTCGAACAGACATTACGGGAGATCCGACCATCGGATTATCCTAAAACCAGAACCGTTGGGTTCGTATCGAAAGAGCTTTCTAGTGAATATTGGAGATTTGAAATATAATGGTTGGATTTGGAATTGTGTCCAAATTTAATTGGGAAAAGGTCGCTGTAAGTGCAGTTCGATGGCCGTTGATGGAAATCAACTGTACGGGCCTTGATAAAATTATTAAAAATATCAATAATTTGTGTAAAATCATAAGAAATGATTTGTGAAGAATTTGTATGAAAAACTCCATATTTGAAAATATAAAAGTAGATTTTTATCGAAATGAACTAGTTTTGAACTAGAATTAAAATTCTATTTATTTTTGAAATAAATAAATTGAATTTGAAAAGGATTTTAAAAGTAACCAGAACTTCCAATAATTGAATTGGAATGGATTTGAATCGAAATTGTCTTTGGAATATTTCGATGATGGATTTCATGATGATACAGATATTGTTATGGAAATTTGAAAGATATATTTATATCGTTATTTTTAATACGATATTTGTTGGTCGTAGAATTTGATATTGAATATAAGCCGATATATTCAGAGCCTTGTATTTAATATCAAATGAGATTTGGGTTTGTCATGAATGGTGTCTTCATTAACACTGTTCTTAAGCCCAGTTGAGAAAAAGATTAAATCTTTTATTTAGATTTAATGAAGTGTACCAATTAAATAATATTTAAATGGAATTGAATTGGTATTTATTTTTGGGTTTATCATGAACAGTGTTTTAAATAAAACTTGTTCTTTAACCCGATAATTAAAGGAATGTGATTTTGGGTTTATCGTGAACTGTGTTTTAAATGACACTGAATCTTTAACCCAGTTAAAGATTAAAACTAAGTGGAGTTTTAGTGAATCTTTAATTAGATTGAAAAGATTTAGAATGGAGTATCACTAGTTTTACTCCAGGCGATAGTTAAATATTTAATTAGATTTGAACGTGAGATGGTAGTTGAATTTACCGATAACACCGTGGTGTTAGATATGAAGTATTACTAGCTTTACTTCATGGGGTGAATAGGTTGGGATTGGGAAATAAATGATTACTTCGGTGTGGTTCGCTAATCCCATCTAGTTTGAATTGATATTCAAAGAAGGTTAAAGAATAAATTCAAATAATTTATCTTTGATAAAATTAATGGGAACCTTTCCAAAGTATAAGAATATTTGAATAAAAGAATATTCTGAATTGGAATGAGGCGCATGTTGTGTTTGTGTAACACTTGTTTACTATATACGCGAGCTATTCAGAAAGACCGGGTCTATCCCATTCTGAATAACTGATTCGACGTGGTGTCGAGGATGAAGACAGTGGTCGAAGACCGGAGGTCTTCATGTCGTTTGGATAATTACTGATGATCTTGATTGGGTCGTACACCCAAGAGGAGGGAATTAGTTAGTGATCGTCCAGACGTGCTTGGAGATCGATGGATATGCGAGGTACTAGGTGCCTCCGGTTTCGTTCAGACCCAGAACGAACTTGTAAATGGACTGTGTGTCTGACATTGGATTTTAGTCTGTGTGATTGATTTCTATTAAATTTATATCTGTTTAGCGGTGGAGAATTTATTCTGTTGCTTAACTCCCTTTTCTTAGATGTACGAGCTCAGGGTTTATATACTGATGAATATCAAACGCATAGAGTGAATTGCCTGTGTGGCATGCCTAAGTGGAAAATGATCAAGGCTTCTGTTGAAAAGCAAAATCTTGTGGTGGATGATCAAAGCACCGCCTGCGTGGCATAGCTTTGTGTAACGTGAATTCGCGAGCCTCACAACCCGGTTGTGAACCAAAAACAGGAGAGGACATCAGGGAGGACATGCGTTTCTTTCTAGCTAGAAGTGGCGTAAGTGGTTTTACACGCCCTGACGAGTTTGACTTATGTGTTTGTTGCTGTTGCGAGGCGCCTCGGATTTATCGGTGACTGTGTGGAGCCGATGGAGTCATTTGGCTCATTTGCGCCCCATAGGGTGGGGAAACAAAGTGTTTAGGCATAATAATCCACGTCGATGGACCGGCCCGGACGATCCATGGGGCAGTTGCGGCTGTTCCTGAGACATGGTAGGCTAGATTGTCTCGAATCGGTAGAGGACGATCCCTGGCCTCGGTTCACAGACGAAAATCCAATTTCCAAATATGTGATTCTACGGTTTTATTTGTAGAGCCTAGTATGGCGACATAGTGGGATGGGACGCTTATGCCGTCTATGATTGATACTTATGATTTGAAGTTGTTTTATACACTATGCACTTATAATAGTATCAAATGATTTGTTTTAAACGTATCAAGCATTCTTGGCTATTATAAGGTAAAAACCTTATCCTCCGGCTTGCATTGCATTGTATGATGGGGCCTGGGTCTTAAAATAGCTTCATTCTTCTTTATTTAGCATTGCGCTGTTGTTTTATGCACTGGTATCCTTAGGAGGAAACCCGTTCTGTGTTATACAGCGTGGTCCCTTGATTTACCTATCTTTAAAATAAAGATTAATAACTGTTTTAGTTCTCACACCAGTCCCATGACTTACCTGGAGTTTATTGTTTTAACCTAAACTCTGGGTGCCCTTATTTTGACACGGGCAGCTAGTAGTTTTGGTTTTGCAGATTTATATTCATAGGATCTTGGTTTACAGCTGGAATAATATCCGGAAAGCTTTGTATCTGTATATCTCCTTCATTTGTGTATTGTATTACTTTCCGCTGCTATGCAATTTATTGTAATCTCTGATATTTGGTAAATGTGTAATATTGATTCATACTCTGTATATTCTTGTATTCTGATGGAATTGTTGTAATATGCAATGAAATGTTCTTCTGTCTGTGTTCTTTTGTGTACTCTTCTCAATTCAATCCGTGCTTTCCTTACCGGGGAAGTTTGGGTCGTTTCATCGTGGTATCAGAGCTTTGGTTTACAAAGCTCGGAGAATAAGACAAATTAAAACCATATGAAAGAATTCAACAGAAATTGGATTATTAATATCCAACTGGAATGACTCGTTAGAGATGGGATCAGTAGTATCCTAGAACGAGTGTGAAGAGTATATTTTTAAAGTGAAAACAATTTTTGTTTTGAAAATTTAATTCAATTATTCGTATTTGAATAGTTATTTGTATTGATTTGGAAAGTCCAGTATATATAGACTTTGCGTATACGTCTGATCAACGTGTATTTGAAGTTTTAATATACTGGATAGATATAGAATTACACTCTAGTCGCCCGGAGAAGATACTGATGATTGAGATCTCATCATCAGTATTTATGTTCGAGTTTCGACGGTGGAATTTCTATATATTTCCTACTAACTGGTGTGAGAACCAAAATAAGATAGGGTCTATTGTTGTGATTTGACATCAAAATGTGAATTTTGACTATGTATCAAAGTTATGAATTTGAAAAGCTAATCAACTAATTGATTGCTGATTGTGTTGTTTGATTATAGTTTGATTAATTAAAATGTTTAACCTATAACCATATTGAATCAAATAGTGAATTGTATTGGAAATTTATCGCATTAGCATGCATGTACATGTACTTACATTGAACAGGTCATAGCAAGGAGGCTAGAACAGAAGAATAAAATTTGTTTGCCCGACAAATAGGTACATGTTTACCATAATTTACTGTTTTGTTTGGGTGATGATGATTTTATGAGCCGATTGTCTAGCAACTTGGCTTTTTCTTTTTCTTTTGGATTGAAGAAGGCCATGGGAGGCTATATGAAATATCCCGAAGTCCCCGGTGCAGGGGAGGTTATGGAGAAATTTTTCGAAAATTTAGGGTGTTATCCAAATTTTTGAAAAATTTGCGAAGCTCTTAGAAACTGAAAAGTTGACGAACTTAAGCCGTAGTGAAAACACTGGAAGTTGAGTTGATTTGTGAAACAACTTTCGGCTTTGTTCCTTTTCGGGGACGAAAAGTTTTAAGTGGGGGAGATTGTAACAACCCGGAAATACGAGCGAATTTAAAATTTTTATTTTGGCAATTTTAGTGAATTTTGAATATTTAAAATCAATTATTTTAGATAATAACGATGAAAACTTTATTTTGAATAGAATTAGAACGAATATATTTATATAGATCGTCGTTAGAATATTAATATTCATTTTAAATTATAAATGAATTGAAAATGGCACGGTAGTTCTATAATTTGATTTCAAAGTTCGAATGAATATACAGGATTCAAAATAAATCGGATTTTAGCGAAACCAAAAATATTAGAATCTATTTGAGAATATCTTTCTAATGAATCCGAAAAATTGAAATTTCATAGCGGGAATCAAAAGATAAGTCCAATTGAAAATTCAGAATAGTCGCTATGGAATTCTGGCCCTTAAAAATGGAAATTTAGCAAACGACATCGGAATTCAACGAAACCACTTTTGTTGGATCCGTGATGTCAAGTTATTGATATATTCCAATTTTCATAATTTTTGAATTCAATATGTGAGCATGGCAAAGGAAAACACGTTTGACTAGTTTCAGTTGATGTTAATCGACTGGAAAATGGAAATTTTTCAAACGGTCTCAGAATTTGACGAAATTAGTTTTGTTAGGACCGTATCGTCAATACAAAGATAGAAATAATTTTTTTGGAATTTTCAGAGACTGTATGTGGCCCCGATAAATTGAAATGTACGTTTAAATTGAATATATAAAGATTTATATTTTAAATTCAATGGAAACCTATCGTAACAGCCGAATTGGGTTACGAAACATATCCCATTGTGTTCAGAATGAGGGTAATTAGCTATGGACGACAGTCGTTGGGGTTGAATCTGAGTTATAATAAAAGTCAACTCTTGGAAAGAAAAATTATAATATAATAATAAAATATAAATATATAATATACTCTCCCTTTACCCTAACCCTATCACTCAGAAAACCAGCCCCCTAAAATTGAAAACCCCGTCGCCCCCAGTCTTCCAACGCCCCCCCTCCTGGCGCGTTGCCAGCGCCGCCGCCGGTCAGGTGCGGACCACCATGCTCCCCTCCTTCCTCCTAAACTCTTCTCCTTCTCTCCCCCTTCACCGATTTCGAACCCAAATCCCTCTTTACCCTCGCGCCACCACCTGACCCAATTCCACCGACCATCAAACCAACCAACGCCGCAACCCAGGCCGTCAGCACCCCCACGCCGCCTCCACCGACCACCACCGACCTCGATGAGCCTCTCCGTCAATAAAAATCCCATTTTTATTTAATTTTAGTGTTCATTTAAATCCCCCCCCCCCCCCCCCCGACTTTCCCGAGCCACCCCGCGCGAGCACAAGCACCCCACGCATCTCCTCCGACCACCCGGAACAAAGGAAAAGCAATGTGAGTTTTATTTCATTTATTTTATTCATATAACGAGAAAGAAAATAAGAATTTTGGTTATAAAGTATTAAGATTTTTCTTAATGAAAAGATTACTTTTTTAAATGAAAAAGATTATAATTTTATAAAAGGAAAGATTAGATTTTTAGTTTAGTAAAGATCTGATTTTTATCACTCGAAAGATTTGATTTTTATAATGGAGAAAGGATAAAAATATGATTATTATATTATAGAAAGAATAAAAATATAATTGTTATAATACAGAAAAGTTAAAAATATAATTTTTATACCAGTGGCATAATAAAAATATGATTTTTACTTAGGTAGATTATTAAAAATATGGCTTTTGTTAAAGTAGAAATATAATTTTTATATAGTTCTAATAATAAAAATTCAATCTTTATATAAGAAGAAGAAGTATTAAAATATAATTTTTATATAGGAAGAAGCATTGTAAAAATATATAAAGTAGAAATAAAAATATGATTTTTATTTATTGAAATAAGGTAATAAAAATATAATTTTTATTATGAACCGCATAGTAAGGACTGCATTGGAATATCAAACAGATCCAAACGGCTCAGCAGTTCAAAAGCAAAGCACGGGGGAGTGGAACCCTCTGTGAGAACTTCTCACTTTTAATTTAATTTTCTAGTTAAAATATATACTAGGATGCATACGGTGCTCACTAGCACCCGACACCCGTCGTCCACAAGCCGTGGACGGCTTGTATGCTTGTTTGTTTGATTTTTATGTGTAGTTGATTGTGTGATGTGATGTGAAATGAAATAAAATATTTTATGGTGGAAAATATTTTATAGTTAAAAATATAATTTTTAACGTGTATATAAAATAAATATTTATAAACGAATTGGATGATTTGTTTATATACACACATTTGACTGATATTGATTGGGACGATAAATTTACACATCGCCCAACTGCACAAATAAAATCTGTGTTTGATTGTTTGAAAACCCCACACGGGTATTGGGGTGATATATGACGTACACTAATCCCAATAATTAGTTGTATGTCGATCGATTGATTGACAGACTGTTATAAGCGTTGAATATTTATATTTGATGCTTATACAGTGTAGAATGCACTTTTGATGATGGTTGATCATTTGTCATTGTTGATATATACATGTGTTGTATGAAAATCCATAGAAATAGAATCTATGGTAATTGATTGGGCCTCATTCCAGTTTTGAAATAGAATATTTGAAGAGAACTATTTGAATAAAATATTTGAATAGAAATATTTGAAAAAGAAATATTTGAAATAGAATATGTGAAAATAGAAATATATGAAGCCGTGTTGATTAGGTTGACGCCATTTTGATGCAAACGATATTTATATCGATTTTATTCATTTTATAATGAATATCGAAAGTGATTTCAAAATCTGATATTTTGAAAAGAATTGAAATTCGAATTATTTTGAAAGGAATTGAAATTTGAATTGAAATGAATTCGAATTGAATTTGAATAGAAATGAATTCGAATTGAAATTGAATAGAAATGAATTCGAATTGAAATTGAATAGAAATGAATTCGAATTGAAATTCAAATAGAAATGAATTCGAATTGAAATTGAATTGAATTGTAAACGAACTGAAATTGAATTTAAAATCGATTTGAATTGAAATCAGTTTGAAATGAATTTAAAACGAATTTATAAGGAAAAATTCAGTTTTGGTTTGAATTTGAAATGAAGTTGAAATCATTTTGAAAACGAATTTAAAACGATTTATATAATATGTTTTAAAAGGAAATCGATGAAGTATATATCATATATATATATATATATATATATATATGTAATATAACGGCCTGAATAGAACATGCTGCGCGGCGGTAGTTCATGAATTTCGACCATTGACTTCGAACAAACATTACGGGAGATCCGACCGTCGGATTCTCCTAAACCCAGAACCGTTGGGTTCGTATCAAAAAGAGCTTTCTAGTGAATATTGGGGATTTGAAATCTAATGGTTGGATTTGGAATTATGTCCAAATCAAATTGGGAAAAGGTCGCTGTAAGTGCAGTTCGATGGCTGTTGATGGAAATAGACTGTACGGGCCTTGATAAAATTATTAAAAATATCAAAAATTTGTGTAAAATCATAAGAAATGATTTGTGAAGAATTGGGATGAAAAACTCCATATTTGAAAAGATAAAAGTAGATTTTTATCTAAATGAACTAGTTTTGAACTAGAATTATAATTCTATTTATTTTTGAAATAAATCAATTGAATTTGAAAAGGATTTTAAAAGTAACCAGAACTTCAAATAATTGAATTGGAATGGATTTGAATCCAAATTGTCTTTGGAATATTTCGATGTTGGATTTCGTGATGATACAGATATTGTTATGGAAATTTGAAAGATATATTTATACCGTTATTTCTAATACGATATTTGTTGGTCGTAGAATTTGATAAGCCTTGTATTTAATATCAAGTGTGATTTGGGTTTGTCGTGAATGGTGTCTTCATTAACACTGTTCTTAAGCCCAGGTGAGAGAAACATTATATCTTTTATGTAGATTTAGTGAAGTGTGCCAATTAAATAATATTTAATTGGAATTGTATTGGTATTGATTTTTGGTTTTATCGTGAACAGTGTTTTAAATAACACTTGTTATTTTACCCGATAATTAATGGAATGCGATTTTGGGTTTATCGTGAACTGTGTTTTAAATGACACTAATTCTTTGACCCAGTTAAAGATTAAAAGTAAGTGGAGTTTTAATGAATCTTTAATTAGATTTAAAAGATCTAGAATGGAGTATCACCAGTTTTACTCCAGGCGATAGTTAAATCTTTAATTAGATTTGAACGTGAGGTGGTAATTGAATTTACCGATAACACTGTGGTGTTAGATATGAAGTTGTAATGACCTGCTTTGTCAGAGGTATTATAATTAATTAATTTAATTATATAAATAGTGATTTAGGGAATTAAATAGTCGTTAATTAAATTATAGTGAATATTTAATTTAATTAAATAATTAAATAATATATTTAATTCAGAAATAATCAAAAATATTGGAAATCACAATATAATGTGAACAGGGTCATCCCCTAAGATTTAATTCAGCTTAGAGTTGAATTTTATTGACGAATATATTCAATCGATGTCAGTTTGAACGTGGAATTTTAATATAATTAAAATAGAGCGCGTAACGACGCGGTAGTTCGCTATTTGGCGATTTAAACTTCAACTGAATGTACAGGATTCATTTTAAGCCGGATTTCTGTGAAACAAGAAACGTGTGGAGCTGGTGGAGTATATCTTTCTAGTGGAAGAGAAAAATCGGGATTTCATCGTGTAGATTTTGATTTACGTCCAAATCAAATTTCAGAAAAGTCGCTGTGGAATTTCCTTTAAAATTTGCAACGCTTTATTTACGTTATAAAAGGATTTTCGATATAAACTGAATATCGATAAATCTAAAATCTGAAGTATCAAAATGTAAATTCTGATATGATATTCTGGAGCTGTACGATATCATATGTGAAGATATACGATAATATAAATTTATTTATATTTAATTTAATTATATTTAAATATATTCATATATTTAAATGGGTCATCTAGAGCTTTAAAAATAGCCACTTTTGCAAACGAAGTCGGAATTCGACGAAACTAATTTTGTTGGATCCGCAATGTCAAATTATTGTTAGAGGTCAAGTTTCGTGATTTTTAGAGTCATTGTGTGGCCGTACGGATTTTTAGAGTGAAATACAGTCAGTATTTTGACAGTTAAAAATACGCTGTGTGAGCAAATGGAGTCGGAATTCGACGAAACCAGTTTCGTTGGGACCGTAATGGCGAACTCTAGCTACATGTCCAGTTTCGTGATTTTTGAATATCGTGTGCGATCACATGGATTTTTAGAAGGCAAAACGAATTAACAAAAGGGAATATACTGGGAATATTCCCTCTATAAAATATCTAGATATTTGTTTCTTCTATAAATCCCCCCCCCCCTTACCAATCCTTTAACCTAATTCAACTCTCTTCTTTAGTAAACACAGAATTCTGCCGTTGTTTTCTTTTACAGCAAGAAAAAGGGCGAACAAGAAAATCATAAGAAAATTCATCCAAATTTCTATAAATCATTGTAGTGGATCCCTCAAGGCCTACTCTTCGACGTAGTGGTATTTTGGTGAAGCTCGACGTCCATTTACTGTCGACTGCTTTGTGAACCGTGGAAGTTAGGATTGGGGTATTGGTGAAATTCGAGTTTAAATACAAGTTTCTGGTATGAATTTTGAGATCGTAGTTTTGCTTTGGATCTTGCGGTGAAGTTTGAGGAAATCCTAGGTGAAAAACTGTCGATCTTATTTTCTGTTGAGGTGCGGTTTCGGTTACTGATGACGCAAGACAGAACTCGTTTGGATGTCAAACTGTGGGTTTGGGTTTAAGGAATTTCGAAGGAGGTGAAGAGGGTGATGGTTGGTTTGTGAATCGGTGGATCAGAGAAGAATGAAGGTGCGGTGATGGAAATCAATTTGGGAAATGGCGTGCGATGTAGTGATGGGTACTGGGAGAAGTTCAATGTTGTAAGAAGATGAAGTATGGGCTGGTAGATGGGCTTGGGCCGGGATATTAAAAAGGTGGATTTAGTTTTGATATTTGGTTAAATATTGAATGAGGAAAAGGAGTTGGAAATAGTTGAGGATGGTTGTATGCTGAGGACAGCGTTCAAAGAGGACAGTGAAGAAGATGGTTAAGAGGCGGGTTCGTGGGTTTATGCAGTGGACAATTGGGCCTTAGTTCGGGGTGAGCCCAGTTAGAAATAAAAATGTTAGTTTTATTTACTTTAAATTAATCGTAGAACTTGTAAAATACGTAACTTGCTCGTACATTATCAGATTGAACGTAATAAGATCCGACAGGATCGTATGGACGACGACTACACGATGGAGCTGACTAGGAGTGAATCAGAGCTCGTTATAATTTATGGCGAAATAAATTGTTCGTCGAAATCAAAAAACGCAAACCAATTATTCAACGGTTAACGCGCCAATGTGAGTAAAACTCACCAACTCTGCACAGTTCTATTTTTACAACGTATTCTTAGAACTGTTAAATATTGTCTGTTTGATTGTGTGTTGACTGTTTGATTGAACTGCTAGTCAGTTAGTGAAACTTATATATATATATATATACACCGTTAAATATTTATATGTTGATTCTGCTATCAGAATAATTCATATCAAAGAGAATTCGATGTTAATCATATTGTCTAACCACTGTGATGCTGGTAAACAGGTTGGTGGAATCCAACTGGATTCCTCAACAGTTATTTTACTGTGATTTATATATTGTGATATATAATGTGATGTATAATCTGTTGTTGATTATGTGTGGTTGGACGATATTTATCCTTGTTATATGGTGGGTTAAATACCATAAGAAATACCAAAATGTGGAAAAGGGATTTTCAAAGTATATTTTGAAAATAATTTATTTATATAAAATCAATGGATTTTATATTATAAAGAAAAAGGATTTTGAATAAAAGAAATATATATTTGTAAATCAAATATAAGGGAATTATATTTATAAATCAAATATAGAGGGAATTTATTTGTTAATCAAATATAAAGGAGATATATTTGAAATGAAATATAAAGGAGATATATTTGAAATCAAATATAAAGGAATATATTTGAAATCAAATATAAAAGAAATATATTTGAAAGCAAATATAAAGGAATATATTGGTAAAAACATAAACAAAGAGTTATGAGAATTTATTTATTTAGGAAAAAAATAAAAGTAAAAGGGTTTATTTATTTAGGAAATAAATAAATATTAAAGGAGATACTTATTTGGTTAAATAAATAGGATTAAATCAAAGGAATATTTATTTGTAAATAAATAGATTAAACCAAAGGAATATGTAGGAAATGAATAGAAATGGAAATCTATTTTTAACAGATAAATAGAAGGGGTTAATTCATAAATAATAGTTTATAAATTAATTAAATATTTATCATTCGATAAATGGAATATTTAAGTCTAAACTTATATAGAGAAGAGATATTGGTTTCAACACCGATAGGTTTAAATAGAGTATGTACCCAACACTGGTATAAGTGAAGTAACGTTATTAAAGAGAATATTTATAAAGTGTAGAACCGTTACTAAAAGTAAATCTTTATAAATGAATAAACGTTATCAAATAGGAGTTATTAGAATTAGAGTTAATCGATTAGAGTTAGGGTTGACCAGTTAGAGTTAGAGTTAACTAATTAGAGTTATTCAAATGGAGTTAATCGAGTAAAGTTATCATATATCACTTATTCGAAGTAGAGTTATCGAATATGGTGTATTCGAGAGAAGAGTAATCGAATATTGGTTATTCGAGGTGAGTTAATCGAATCTAGTTATTCGAA
The DNA here is from genome assembly GCA_030737875.1 of Allium sativum. Taxonomy (NCBI): domain Eukaryota; kingdom Viridiplantae; phylum Streptophyta; class Magnoliopsida; order Asparagales; family Amaryllidaceae; genus Allium; species Allium sativum. Next base: position 696,317,191 of record CM060920.1, read on the forward strand.
TAGGAGAATTCGATTAGAGTTAGAGTTAATCAGTCAGAGTTAACCAGTTAGAGTTAATCGAATTAGTTATTCGAATAGAGTTAAATAAATAGGAGTGATTCGAATTAGTTATTCGAATAGAGTTAAACACAAATGAGTTATCGAATTAGTTAAATCTAAAGGAGTTATCGATTAGTTAAATCGAAAGGAGTTATCGAATTTAGTTATTCAAAAAGGAGTTATCGATTTGTTAAATCGAAAGGGAAGATTATCGAATATTGTTTATTCGAGAGGAGATTATCAAATGTAGTTTATTCGAAGGAGTTATCGATTATTAGTTAATCAAAGTGAGTTATAGAAAATTAGTTTATTCGAAGTGAGTTAATCGAATATTGGTTATTCGAAGTGAGTTAATCGAATATTGGTTATTCGAAAAGGGAAGTTATCAAATCTAGTAAAATTAAAGGAGTTGATCGAATCTAGTTTATTCGAATAGAAGTAAAGGAGTTAATCGAATCTAGTTTATTCGAATAGAATTAAAGGAGTTATCGAATATAGTTTGTTCGAAAGGAGTTAAGTGGAATTAGTTAATGAGTATAGTGGTTTGGATCGTCATCGCGTTGTGGATTTTAAACATCCATTTAAATCCAAATAAGGAGTATTTGGAAATGTTTTCCAAATCAGAATCAGAATGAAATCAAAGATTGGAAATTGAAATATGAATTAGAAAATGGAATGTTTATTTATAAGGAAGGGAATAAATAAATGATAAGATAAATTTAAGAGTTAATAATGATTGATGATTGTTCGATATAATTCCCTCTGGAAATAATATCGTTGTTTGCACACTTGTTTTTCTTTGATAGTTAACTCACAGACTATCGAAGTTTTGACCATTTTAACGTTGTTAATATGGAGAGACCGGTTGGATTATTATCCAAAGAACCACTCTGTATTGGCATAACCGTTGCGAATCATATATGCCAAGGATAATTGAAGACGGAGTAAAATGCAAGGGTTGTTGTATAAGTCTTAGATAACAGTGACTAAGATGGATATACTGAATAGTGCCTTCGGTTTGTCCAGTCCCAGGGCAACTTCTATGGACAAAGGTATGACAGAGTATATCCAATGGATCGCGTAAGTTGATCTCTTCAAACGTATATACGTTGGTGGCGGAGGAATTCGTTTCTCTTAGCTGTATACCCGTTGTATTTTTGAGGAAATCAATTTGTGATTTGGCGGGTATGACGATGTGACATTCTAAGTGAATGAGGATGACTTGTATGGATGAATATCTGACAGAGTATTTCCATAAAGGTTACGTACATTGATTTCTTCAACCGTACCAAGAGTGGAAGCAGAGATGGAAACTTCTTTAGCTAACACGTAATGTACTGTTGTAGACGTCAATTAGTGATTTTCGATGGATCTGACAATGTGGCATTCGAAGTGAATCTGATGTGATGATGAAGCGTAACCTCAAGCCTCATCAACCGGTAAATGACAGAAATCGGGCAGGCAGCATGGCTATGTAGGTCGCACCTATTAGGGTGTATAATCACCTGATCTAGAGTTTCATTTACTTCTAAAAATCTATTGTTGACGCTGTCCCTTATCGGGAAACGGTTGCTGATCCTAACCGTTGGTGGTATACATTCGATACACTCAAGCGAAATGAGTGGTCGGTCATGTGCGGCCGGGTTGCAAGATATTCTTGTTGAACCCAGTGTATTCCTCTCTAGAGGTACATTAGCGTAAGGTGGTTCCATACCTTGTCATAGTTGGAAACCCATTACCCAATAAGTGCTTGCGGTTTTGATTGTACACTATATATGTAGAACGTGAGATGAAAGCGTTTCTGCTAGATGATTATAATATTGTGATTGATAGACATTATTATAATATCAAAAGGTTTTTGATATAAAGATATTTTGGATTCTCATAAGGGAAAAACCCGTTCCGTATTCACGGCGTGGTCTTATGAGATATCGTTTACTTGTTCAAACTGTTTAAAACTGTTTTACTCATACCAGTCCCATGACTGACCCGGAGTTTATTTTGTTTTGTTCTACCTAAACTCTTGGGTGCCTAAATTTGTACGCGCAGTCAAGTAGTTCAGGATTTTTCAGATCTATCTAAAGGAGCTTGGAGCAGGAGGCTTCAGCGTTACTTATATAGAGTTTTGTTCCGCATTATTGTAAGTGCTGTACTCTGATAAGTGCTATTGTATACATAACTGTTATATTTCAAAGTTATGTTATATATTATATGTTATTCGTTCCGCTGTGAGATTTGTGTTACTCTGATGATGTAAGTTCTTCTTTCCTTCTTCTATTCTAAGTTTCTATCTTATCTATCCTCACCCTCTAATTTCTTTCATTAATTACCAGGATTTTTCTATGTTTTGGTTATCGACATCGAGTTTATGTCGATAACCAAAGTCGCCAAAAATCCGGGTCATTACAATTGGTATCAGAGCTTAAGTTAAGAATTACCTTGGCTCTGTGGCGTGACTCGGTAGAGATGGGGTTAGCAGTACCCTAGATTGAGTTTGAGTGTATATAAACGAGTGTGTATTTGTATTTGATATAAAATTTATTTTATATTGTGGGGATTCATTGGTTGAGTCGTTTATGGGTTTTGGTCGATCAGTTTGATCCACTGTACCAGTGGGAGTTTGTAAACAATCGAATACGATGGGTCGACACGATATGTTTTGTAAAGAGGGTAAATTAAAATAAGTTTACCCAGAGTATATTCTGATAAAGAGGAAATATATATTAGATATATTGATTGTTATTATAATCAAGTAAGATTATAAATCAAATGGTTATGTAAATAACCAATCAGAATTCATCTAAGTGAAATACGTGAAATCAGATGAGTTAAAACTGAAATTAAGATCAGAATTGAAATTCAAACTCTGGAAATTTGAATAAGTGTTTGTAAAAGGATTTTGATTGAATATATGTGAATTTTACGATCTTGGGAGATTTTAAATATGTTTACAACATTGTAAAAGGATATTGGAATTGATTTCAAAGTGGAAATGTTTAAAAATGGGTTTTGATAGTGCTATAGTATTGAACTCACTTTGATAGCTGGAAAATAGATTCCGATGTTGATCATGATATCATCGTTGTTCATTTTCGAGTGGTAAGTGACGGATTACTACCAAAGAGTTTGTTTTTGAATTGTTTTGAGAAAACAAGTTGTTTTAATATTCCAAAATGGATATTTGATTTTTGGGAAAAGTTAAGCTATTTGAAAGTCCCAGGTAAAGACTGTTTAAGATAAAAACAAATTTAATAGAAATTTTGTGAAAACAAATTGAGATTTAAATAAAGCCAGTTAAGTGGTAATTGGATTTGATTAGGATGATATCAAGTAAGTTAGATTGATAAGAATTTGAAATCGAGAATGGAATTTTGATCAAATTCGACTTGGATATAAGCGAAAGGGTGCGTTGAGAATAAAAACAGATAAATTGATTTGGGATCAAGTTGGAATTGCATGGGTATATGTTGAATTGATGACAGGTGAAGTGATAGAGTTGATATGCCTGACAAAAAGGTACAAGTTTATATTTGATATAAGCATGAGATTTATGAGCCGAATTGGCAAGCCGCTTGGCTGTTTGATTTTTTTTTGGGTTGGAGAGGGCCCAGAGAGGCGAGTTGGAGTTTTACCGATAGGGCTGTACAAAGGAGGTTATGGCGAAATTTTCCGAAAACTTAAAGTGTTAGAAAATTTTCAGAATTTTTGAAAATTCTAGTTAGTCGGAATGAATAAATATTTTAGTCGATATTAATTGGTTCAGTTGAAATCAGAAATAAGGGGTAAACAAATCTTAGGAATTCCAATAGATAGGATCGTCCTCTAACTTAGCAATTTCGAGGACGAAATTATTTTAATTGGGGAAGAATGTAATGACCCGCATTGTCAGAGGTATTATAATTAATTTATTTAATTATATAAATAGTGATTTAGGGAATTAAATAGTCGTTAATTAAATTATAGTGAATATTTAATTTAATTAAATATTTAAATAATATATTTAATTCAGAAATAATCAAAAATATTGGAAATCACAATATAATGTGAACAGGGTCATCCCCTAAGATTTAATTCAGCTTAGAGTTGAATTTTATTGACGAATATATTCAATCGACGTCAGTTTGAACGTGGAATTTTAATATAATTAAAATAGAGTGCGTAACGACGCGGCAGTTCGCTATTTGGCGATTTGAACTTCAACTGAATGTACAGGATTCATTTTAAGCCGGATTTCTGTGAAACAAGAAACGTGTGGAGCTGGTGGAGTATATCTTTCTAGTGGAAGAGAAAAATCGGGATTTCATCGTGTAGATTTTGGTTTACGTCCAAATCAAATTTCAGAAAAGTCGCTGTGGAATTTCCTTTAAAATTTGCAACGCTTTATGTACGTTATAAAAGGATTTTCGATATAAACTGAATATCGATAAATCTAAAATCTGAAGTATCAAACTATAAATTCTGATATGATATTCTGGAGCTGTACGATATCATATGTGAGGATATACGATAATATAAATTTATTTATATTTAATTTAATTATATTTAAATATATTTATATATTTAAATGGGTCATCTAGAGCTTTAAAAATAGCTACTTTTGCAAACGAAGTCGGAATTCGACAAAACTAATTTTGTTGGATCTGCAATGTCAAATTATTGTTAGAGGTAAAGTTTCGTGATTTTTAGAGTCACTGTGTGGCCGTACGGATTTTTAGTGTGAAATACAGTTAGTATTTTGACAGTTAAAAATACGCTGTGTGAGCAAATGGAGTCGGAATTCGACGAAACTAGTTTCGTTGGGACTGTAATGTCGAACTCTAGCTACATGTCCATTTTTGTGATTTTTGAATATCGTGTACGATCACACGGATTTTGAGAAGGCAAAACGAATTAACAAAAAGGGAATATACTGGGAATATTCCCTCTATAAAATATCTAGATATTTGTTTCTTCTATAAATACCCCCCTTACCAATCCTTTAACCTAATTCAACTCTCTTCTTTAGTCAACACAGAATTGCGCCGTTGTTTCTTTTACAGCAAGAAAAAGGGCGAACAAGAAAATCATAAGAAAATTCATCCAAATTTCTATAAATCATTGTATATACATTTATGGATCCCTCAAGGCCTGCTCTTCGACACAGTGGTATTTTGGTGAAGCTCGACGTCCATTTGCTGTTGACTGCTTTGTGAACCGCGGAAGTTAGGATTGGGGTACTGGTGAAATTCGAGTTTAAATACAAGTTTCTGGTATGAATTTTGAGATCGTAGTGTTGCTTTGGATCTTGCGGTGAAGTTTGATGAAATCATAGGTAAAAAACTGTCGATCCTATTTTTTGTTGAGGTGCGGTTTCGGTTACTGATGACGCGAGACAGAACTCGTTCGGATGTCAAACTGTGGGTATGGGTTTAAGGAGTTTCGAAGGAGGTGAAGATGGTTATGGTTGGTTTGTGAATCGGTGGATCAGAGAAGAATGAAGGTGCATTGATGGAAATCGATTTGGGAAATGGCGTGCGATGTAGTGATGGGTACTGGGAGAAGTTCGATGTTGTAAGAAGATGAAGTATGGGCTGGTAGATGGGCTTGGGCCGGGATATTAAAAAGGTGGATTTAGTTTTGATATTTGGTTAAATATTGAATGAGGAAAAGGAGTTGGAAATGGTTGAGGATGGTTGTATGCTGAGGACATCATTCAAAGAGGACGGGGAAGAAGATGGGTGAGAGGCGGGTTCATGGGTTTATGCAGTGGACAATTGGGCCTTAGTTCGGGGTGAGCCCAGTTAGAAATAAAAATGTTAGTTTTATTTACTTTAAATTAATCGTAGAACTTGTAAAATACGTAACTTGCTCGTACATTATCAGAACTGAACGAAACAAGATCCTACAGGATCGTATAGACGACGAGTACACGATGGAGCTGACTAGGAGTGAATCCGAGCTCGATACAATTTATGGCGAAATAAATTGTTCGTCGAAATCAAAGAACGCAAACCGATTATTCAACGGTTAACGCGCCAATGTGAGTAAAACTCACCAACTCTGCACAGTTCTATTTTTACAACGTATTCTTAGAACTGTTAAATATTGTCTGTTTAATTGTGTGTTGACTATTTGATTGAACTGCTAGTGAAACTTTTATATATATATATATATATATAAATATATATACACCGTTAAATATTTATATGTTGATTCTGCTATCAGAATAATTCATATCAAAGTGAATTCGATGTTAATTATATTGTCTAACCACTGTGATGCAGGTAAACAGGTTGGAGGAATCCAACTGGATTCCTCAATAGTTATTTTACTGTGATTTATATATTGTGATATATAATGTGATATATAATCTGGTGTTGATTATGTGTGGTTGGACAATATTTATCGTTGTTATATGGTGGGTAAAATACCATAAGAAATACGAGAATGTGGAAAAGGGATTTTCAAAGTATATTTTGAAAATAATTTATTTATATAAAATCAATGGATTTTCTATTATAAAGAAAAAGGATTTTGAATAAAAGAAATATATATTTGTAAATCAAATATAAGGGAATTATATTTGTAAATCAAATATAGAGGGAATTTATTTGTTAATCAAATATAAAGGAGATATATTTGAAATGAAATATAAAGGAGATATATTTGAAATCAAATATAAAGGAATATATTTGAAATCAAATATAAAAGAAATATATTTGAAAGAAAATATAAAGGAATATATTGGTAAAAACATAAACAAAGAGTTATGAGAATTTATTTATTTAGGAAATAAATAAAAGTAAAAGGGTTTATTTATTTAGGAAATAAATAAAGATTAAAGGAGATATTTATTTGGTTAAATAAATAGGATTAAATCAAAGGAATATTTATTTGATAAATAAATAGAATTAAACCAAAGGAATGTAGAGGAAATGAATAGATATAGAAATCTGTTTTTAATAGATAAATAGAAGGGGTTAATTCATAAATAATAGTTTATAAATTAATTAAATATTTATCATTCGATAAATGGAATATATAAGTCTAAACTTATATAGAGAAGAGATATTGGTTTTAACACCGATAGGTTTAAATAGAATATGTACCCAACAATGGTATAAGTGAAGTAACGTTATTAAAGAGAATATTTATAAAGTGCAGAATCATTACTAAAAGTAAATCTTTATAAATGAATAAACATTATCAAATAGGAGTTACTAGAATTAGAGTTAATCGATTAGAGTTAGGGTTGACTAGTTAGAGTTAGAGTTAACTAATTAGAGTTATTCAAATGGAGTTAATCGAGTAGAGTTATCATATATCACTTATTCGAAGTAGAGTTATCGAATATGGTGTATTCGAGAGAAGAGTAATCGAATATTGGTTATTCGAGGTGAGTTAATCGAATCTAGTTATTCGAATAGGAGAAATCGATTAGAGTTAGAGTTAATCAGTCAGAGTTAACCAGTTAGAGTTAATCGAATTAGTTATTCGAATAGAGTTAAATAAATAGGAGTGATTCGAATTAGTTATTCGAATAGAGTTAAACACAAATGAGTTATCGAATTAGTTAAATCGAAAGGAGTTATCAATTAGTTAAATCGAAAGGAGTTATCGAATTTAGTTATTCAAAAAGGAGTTATCGATTTGTTAAATCGAAAGGGAAGATTATCGAATATCGTTTATTCGAGAGGAGATTATCGAATATAGTTTATTCGAAGGAGTTATCGATTATTAGTTAATCAAAGTGAGTTATAGAATATTAGTTTATTCGAAGTGAGTTAATCGAATATTGGTTATTCGAAGTGAGTTAATCGAATATTGGTTATTCGAAATGGGGAGATATCAAATCTAGTAAAATTAAAGGAGTTAATCGAATCTAGTTTATTCGAATAGAAGTAATGGAGTTAATCGAATCTAGTTTATTCGAATAGAATTAAATGAGTTATCGAATATAGTTTATTCGAAAGGAGTTAAGTGGAATTAGTTAATGAGTATAGTGGTTTGGGTCGTCATCGCATTGTGGATTTTAAACATCCATTTAAATCCTAATAAAGGAGTATTTGGAAACGTTTTCCAAATCAGAATCAGAATGAAATCAAAGATTGGAAATTGAAATATGAATTAGAAAATGGAATGTTTATTTATAAGGAAGGGAATAAATAAATGATAAGATAAATTTAAGAGTTAATAATGATTGATGATTGTTCGATATAATTTCCATCTGGAAATAATATCGTTGTTTGCACACTTGTTTTTCTTTGATAGTTAACTCGCAGACTATCAAAGTTTTGACCATTTTAACGTTGTTAATATGGAGAGACCGGTTGGATTATTATCCAAAGAACCACTCTGTATTGGCATAAGCATTGCGAATCATATATGCCAAGGATAATTGAAGACGAAGTAAAATGCAAGGGCTATTGTATAAGTGTAATAACCCGGAAATTCGGAGCCAGTTTAAAATTTTTATTTTGGCAATTTTGGCGAATTTTGAATATTTAAAATAGATTATTTTAAATAATATCGACGAGAAAATTTATTTAGAATATAATTCGACGTATATATTATATACGTCGTCGTTAGAATATAAATATTTATATATAAATATAAATAGAATTGAAAATGGCGCGGTAATTTGATAATTCAATTTCAAACTTCAATTGAACATACCGGGCGCAAAACAATCCGGATTTTAGTGAAACCAAAAAACATTAGGATCTAATTGATAATATCTTTCCAACGAATCCGAAAAAGTGAGATTTCATAGCGGGAATCAAAAGATATGTCCAGTTGAAAATTCTGAATAGTCGCTATGGAATTCAGGCCCTTAAAAATGGGAATTTTGCAAACGATCTCGGATTTCGACGAAACCACTTTTGTTGGATCCGTGATGTAAAGTTATTGCTAGGTTCCAAATTTCATAATTTTTCGAATCAATATGTGAGCGTGGCAAAGGAAAACACGTTTGACCAGTTTCAGTTGATTTTAATGGACTGGAAAATGGCTATTTTTCCAACGGTCTAAGAATTCGAAGAAACTAGTTTTGTTAGGACCGTATCGTCAATACGAAGCTATAAAATATTTTTCGAGAATTTTTAGAGTTAGTATGTAATCCCAATAATTTAAAATGTACGTTTAAAATTCAATATAATGATTTAAATGCAAATTTAACGGAAACTGATTGTAACAGCCGAATCAGCTGGCGTGGCATATCCCATTTTGTTCGGAATGGGGGTAAAACGCTAGGGGCGACAGTCGATGGGTTCGATTCTAAGTTCAAATGAAAAGTCAACAATTAGGGTTTGGAAAAATATAAAATAATAAAATAAATAATTAAATATAAAAGGCCCCACTTCCTTTTCTCTCTCCCTCACTTCCTTCTTCACCGTCAGCCTCTAGGAAAAGAAAAAAACGCCAGAGCTCGAGCCCGTCGCCGCCTCCCTCCCCGCCATCTCGTCGTCAGGCCACCGCCCCTCCACCAACTCCCGCCTCCCTCCAGCCTTGCCCTCCCCCTCGAAACCCCAATCCATCGAACCCTAGACCCCCCCTAAATCGAGCGGACCCGCCGCCTCTGCCTGGCCCCGGCGCCACCACACGACGCCAACCCTCTCCCCTCCGTCTCCTCCCCTTCTCCCTCCCCAAATCCGTGGAGCAGCCCCCCCCCCCCCAGACCACGGAAATCCGCGCAGACCAGCCAATGGGGCCCCACCACTGCAAACCGTCGCTCCAACGCCCTGCCACCACCAGCACCGACCACCTCCAATCGCGCAGCACACCACCAGCACCCCATCTCCAACAAAGACGCGTTTTTCCCACTAAAAATGTAAGTTTTATTTCCATTTTACTTGTTTATTTGTTGATGCTAATTTAGACCCTTATGTATATAGGAGCGATGTAAAAATCTTGTTTTAATATATGTATAGAAGAAAAAAATATAATTTTTATATAGCATAGGATAGAAAGGTTTGATTTTTATCTATGCCAAAGGTTCGATTTTTAATATACAAAATGTTTTATTTTCAAATTTAAAAGGGTTTGATTTTCATCTTTGAAAAGATAAGATTTTTCTTATGTATGATGCGAAGAAAAATAGATTTTTAGTCAAGTGAAAATTTGATTTTTGTGTTGTAAAAATATAATATTTATTATATTTATATCATGTTAAAAATATAACCTTTATAATTTAAATAGCGTTGTAAAAATATAACATTTTCTCTAAAAATAGCGGTAGAAAATATAATCTTTGGTTTAAAAATAGCGAGGTTAAAAATGTGATTTTTAACATGTATCGTGTGAAACAGAGTGCGATGGACCAAGTGGAAGCACGACAAAGATGTTCTACATAAGAAGAGTCGCGATGATTGGATAGCTATTTGTGAGAATTTCTCACCTTTCAATTTCATTTCTATATATATATATATATATATATATATATATATATATATATATATTAGGATGCAGACGGTGCTTAGTAGCACCCGACACAATCGTCCACAGACCATGGACTTGTTTGTTTGGTTGCATAGATTAGTCAGATTATTTGATTTGAATTTGGTTGTTTGGTGAATTTGATTGATGTGTGAATGGCGTGGGCCTTCACTAGACCGTGGATAAGGCCGTCACATTTGGTATCGGAGCTTTGGTTTACAGAGCTCGAGAACAAGACACATTAGAACCATACGAAAGAATACATCAGATATTGGATTAGTTATATCCAATTAGAATGACTCGTTAGAGATAGGATCAGTAGTATCCTAGAACGAGTGTGAAGAGTATATTTTCCAAATGAAAACAATTCTGTTTTGAAATTTAAACCATTTTAAACGTATTTGATTATTTATTTATTTTGAATATGGACAATCTAGTATATAAAGGTTTTGCATATACGCGTCATGAACGTATATTCGAAGTTTTAATATATTAGATAGATATAGAATCACATTCTAGTCGCCCGGGCATGATTCTGATGATGGCGCGCCATCATCAGTAATTATTTTCGTGTTTCGAAGGTGTGATATCGATATATTTCCATTAGACTGGTGTGAGAACCAAAACCAATATAGCTAGAACACATTGTTGTGAATTGGCATCAAAAACATGATTTTTGTATATATATCAAAATTATGAATTTGAAACTCTAATCCACTAATTGAGTGATGTTTTGTGTTGTTTGTTTATTTGTTTGATAATTTTGAACCATTATGCCTAATAGAACCAAATATTGAGCGATATTGAAAATTGGTCGCATTTGCTTGCATATACATATACTTACATTGAACAGGTCATAGCAAGGAGGCTAGAGCCAGAGAATAAAATTTGTTTGCCCGACAAATAGGTACATGTTTACTATAATTTACTGTTTTGTTTGGGTGATGATGATTTTATGAGCCTATTGGCTAGCCGCTTGGCTTTTTCCTTTCCTTTTTGAGATTAGAAGGACCGAGGAAGCTATTTGAAATTCCCCGATGCTCCCGGTGCAGGGGAGGTTATGGCGAAATTTTTCGAAAATTTAGGGGGTTAGCCAAATTTTTGAAATTTTGAAAATTCTCAGAAACTGAAAAGTTGGAGAATGGAAGCCGGATCGAACGTAGAACTAATTAATCAAACCACTTTCGACTTTGTTCCTTTTCGGGGACGAAAAGTTTTAAGTGGGGGAGATTGTAATAACCCGGAAATTCGGAGCCAGTTTAAAATTTTTATTTTGGCAATTTTGGCGAATTTTGAATATTTAAAATAGATTATTTTAAATAATATCGACGAGAAAATTTATTTAGAATATAATTCGACGTATATATTATATACGTCGTCGTTAGAATATAAATATTTATATATAAATATAAATAGAATTGAAAATGGCGCGGTAGTTCGATAATTCAATTTCAAACTTCAATTGAACATACCGGGTGCAAAACAATCCGGATTTTAGTGAAACCAAAAACATTAGGATCTAATTGATAATATCTTTCCAACGAACCCGAAAAATTGAGATTTCATAGCGGGAATCAAAAGATATGTCCAGTTGAAAATTCTGAATAGTCGCTATGGAATTCAGGCCCTTAAAAGTGGGAATTTTGCAAACGATCTCGGATTTCGACGAAACCACTTTTGTTGGATCCGTGATGTAAAGTTATTGCTAGGTTCCAAATTTCATAATTTTTCGAATCAATATGTGAGCGTGGCAAAGGAAAACGTGTTTGACCAGTTTCAGTTGATTTTAATGGACTGGAAAATGGCCATTTTTCCAACGGTCTCAAAATTCGAAGAAACTAGTTTTGTTAGGACCGTATCGTCAATACGAAGCTAGAAAATATTTTTCGAGAATTTTTAGAGTTAGTATGTAACCCCAGTAATTTAAAATGTACGTTTAAAATTCAATATAATGATTTAAATGCAAATTTAACGGAAACTGATTGTAACAGCCGAATCAGCTGGCATGGCATATCCCATTGTGTTCGGAATGGGGGTAAAACACTAGGGGCGACAGTCGGTGGGTTCGATTCTGAGTTCAAATGAAAAGTCAACAATTAGGGTTTGGAAAAATATAAAATAATAAAATAAATAACTAAATATAAAAGGCCCCACTTCCTTTTCTCTCTCCCTCACTTCCTTCTTCACCGTCAGCCTCTAGGAAAAGAAAAAAACGCCAGAGCTCGAGCCCGTCGCCGCCTCCCTCCCCGCCATCTCGTCGTCAGGCCACCGCCCCTCCACCAACTCCCGCCTCCCTCCAGCCTTGCCCTCCCCCTCGAAACCCCAATCCATCGAACCTTAGACCCCCCCTAAATCGAGCGGACCCGCCGCCTCTGCCTGGCCCCGGCGCCACAACACGACGCCAACCCTCTCCCCTCTGTCTCCTCCCCGTCTCCCTCCCCAAATCCGTGGAGCAGCCCCCCCAGACCACGGAAATCCGCGCCGACCAGCCAATGGGGCCCCACCACTGCAAACCGTCGCTCCAACGCCCTGCCACCACCAGCACCGACCACCTCCAGTCGCGCAGCACACCACCAGCACCCCATCTCCAACAAAGACGCGTTTTTCCCACTAAAAATGTAAGTTTTATTTCCATTTTACTTGTTTATTTGTTGATGCTAATTTAGACCCTTATGTATATAGGAGCGATGTAAAAATCTTGTTTTAATATATGTATAGAAGAAAAAAATATAATTTTTATATAGCATAGGATAGAAAGGTTTGATTTTTATCTATGCCAAAGGTTCGATTTTTAATATACAAAATGTTTTATTTTCAAATTTAAAAGGGTTTGATTTTCATCTTTGAAAAGATAAGATTTTTCTTATGTATGATGCGAAGAAAAATAGATTTTTAGTCAAGTGAAAATTTGATTTTTGTGTTGTAAAAATATAATCTTTATTATATTTATATCATGTTAAAAATATAACCTTTATAATTTAAATAGCGTTGTAAAACTATAGCATTTTCTCTAAAAATAGCGGTAGAAAATATAATCTTTGGTTTAAAAATAGCGAGGTTAAAAATGTGATTTTTAACATGTATCGTGTGAAACAGAGTGCGATGGACCAAGTGGAAGCACGACAAAGATGTTCTACATAAGAAGAGTCGCGATGATTGGATAGCTATTTGTGAGAATTTCTCACCTTTCAATATCATTTCTATATATATATATATATATATATATATATATATATATATATATATATATTAGGATGCAGACGGTGCTTAGTAGCACCCGACACAATCGTCCACAGACCATGGACTTGTTTGTTTGGTTGCATAGATTAGTCAGATTATTTGATTTGAATTTGGTTGTTTGGTGAATTTGATTGATGTGTGAATGGCGTGGGCCTTCACTAGACCGGGGATAAGGCTAGGCCTCGTCCCGTTTCTAGTATCGTGCCGTTATGCCGTCGAAATTTCCTAAAATATGTTAGAAAAATAAAAATATCATTTTTATTGTGTAAATGAACTGAATAGAAATTTATATGTTAAAATAAAATGTTTTATCGTTAAAAATATAATTTTTAACGTGAATATAAATATAGTGGATGTGAATAAATAAAATATTCATTTACAAACCGGATGGTTTGTTTATGTACACCTATTTGAAGGACATTGATCGGGTCGATAAATTTTACACATCGCCCAACTGCACGAATAAAATCTGTGTTTGTTGATTTGAAACCCCACACGGGTGTTGGGATGAAATATGAAGTTCACTCATCCTGATTGATTAAATATGTTGATCGATTGATTGACAGGCTGTTATAAGCGTTATATATCTATATTTGATGCTTATACAGTGTAGTGCACTTTGGTTGATGGTTGATTATTTTTCAAGGTTGTTATATACATATGTTGTATGAAAATCCATATAATTAATTTTATATGGTGATTGATTGGGCCTCATTCCAATTTAGAAGATAAAGAATAATATAATATAAAGGTTCATGTGTTGACTGTACTCATCCGTTGAGATTAGTCATGTGTTGAACGAAATATTTTTATAATAAAATTTACATCTTTATCAATATAATATAAAGGTTCATGTGTTGACTGTACTCATCCGTTGAGATTAGTCATGTGTTGAACGAAATATTTTTATAATAAAATTTACATCTTTATCAATATAATATAAAGGTTCATGTGTTGACTGTACTCATCTGGTTAGATTAGTCATGTGTTGAACGAAATATTTTTATAATAAAATTTACATCTTTATCAATATAATATAAAGGTTCATGTGTTGACTGTACTCATCCGTTGAGATTAGTCATGTGTTGAATGAAATATTTTGATAATAACAAATATTTTGATAATAGGAAATATTTGAAATAGAATATTTGAAATAGAAATATGTGAAGCCGTGTTGATTAGATTGACGCCATTTTGACGTGAACGCTATTTATATCGATTTTATTGATTTCGAAATGAATTGAATATAAAACGATTTCGAAATGAATTGAATATAAAACGATTTCGAAATGAATTGAATATAAAACGATTTCAAAATGAATTGAATATAAAACGATTTCGAAATGAATTGAATATAAAGCGATTTCGAAATGAATTGAATATATAACGATTTCGAAATGAATTGAATATAAAACGAATTTGATTTCAATGGAATATATAACGAATTTGATTCGAATAGAAAACCAATTCGAATTGAATCGAATAGAAAACGACTTTGGAATTGAATTGAATTGAAAACGAATTCAAATTGAATTGAAAGCGAATTGAAATGAATTCAAATTGAATTAAAATTTGAATTGAATAGAAATGAATTTTAAAACGAATTTATAAAGAAGAATTCAATTTTGCTTTGGGTTGAAATGGAAGTTGAAACCGTTTTTGAAACGAATTTAAAACTATTTATATAATTCGTTTTAAATAGAAATCGACGATATATATATTATATATATTATATATATAATAATGGCCAGAATAAAACGCGCCGCGCCGCGGTAGTTCGTAAATTTCGACCATTTATTTCAAACGAACATTACGGGAGATCCGACCATCGGATTCTCCTAAAACCGGAATCGTTGGGTTCGTATCGAAAAGAGCTTTCTAACGAATATTTGAAATTTGAAATCTAACGGTTGGATTTGGAGGTACGTCCAAATCAAATTTGAAAAAGGTCGTTGTAAGTGCAGTTCGATGGCCGTTGATGGAAATAGACTGTACGGGCCTTGATAAAATTATTAAAAATAGTAATAAATTGTGTAGAATCATAAGAAATGATTTGGGAATGATTGGGGTGAAAAACTCCATATTTGAAAAGATAAAAATAGATTTTTATCGAAATGAACTAGTTTGAACTAAATTTAAAACCCGGGTTTTTATTTTTAAATAAATAAATTAGATTTAAAAAGGGGTTTTAAATAATAGGAATTTCTAATATATTTGATTGAATTTGTCGTGAACTGTGTTTTAAATAACACCTAGTTCTTTAACCCAGTAAAAGGAGTTCTAACGAATCTGCAATTAGATTGAAATGTGAACCTATAATCTAAATTATCAAATTTAGAAATAAGCGGGAATGGAGTATTACCAGTTTTACTCCAAAGCGATAGTTAAATCTTTTATTAGATTTGAACGTGAAATGGTAATTAATTTTACCGATAACACCACGGTGTTAGATATGGAGTATTACCAGTTTTGCTTCATGGGATGAATAGGTTGGGATTGGGAAATAAAATAAATAATTACTTCGTTACGGTTCGCTAATCTCGACTAGTTGGAAAAACCATAACTTGGTTTTAAACGACATCCAAAGGAAGATTACAGGATAAATTTTAAAGAATTTATCTTGGATAAAGTTAATGGGAACCTTTCCCTAAGAATGTGGAATTTAGAAAGTAGCTGTAGGTTGGCTAAGAAGAATGGTTTCCTGGATATTGATCTGATGTTGGTTTCGGCCTTCGGGGTTAATGTTTGGGAAATTGTTCTCTTGCTAATTTGCGGTTAGTGACTAATGAATTGGAATGAGGCGTATGTTGTGTTTGTGTAACATTTGTTTTCAATATACGTGGGTTGTTCGGAAAGTCCGGGTTTACACCCATTCTGAATAACCGATTCGACGATATGTCGAAGATGAAGACGGTGGTCGAAGACTGGAAGTCTTCACATCGTTTGGATAATTACTGACGATCCTGATTGGGCTGTACACCCAAGAGGATGGAAATAGTTGGTGGTCGTCCAGACGTACTTGGAGATGGATGGATATGCGAGGAAAGTACCTCCGGTTTCGTTCAGACCCAGAACGGACTTGTAAATGGATTGTGTGTCTGACACTGGATTTTATTCTGTGTTGATTGATTTCTGTTAAATATACATCTGTTTGGCGGCGGAGAATTTATTCTTTTGCTTAACGCTTTTCTCTGAGACGTACGAGCTCAGAGGTTGTATATCGATGGACATCAGTCGCACGGCATGAATTGCTTGTGTGGCACGCTAAGATGCAATGATCAAGGCTTCTGTTGAAAAGCAAAGTCTTGTGGTTGATGATCAAAGCACGGCCTCTGTGGCGTAGCTTTGTGTATAACGTGAATTCGCGAGCCTCACACCTCGGTATGAGTCAAAAACGGGATACAGACAGTAGGGAGAGCACGACGTTTCTTTCTAGCTTTGGTGGTGTCAGTGACTTACCAGCCCTGACATTTATATACTTTTCACCTTTGTGGTTGTTGGATGAGGCGCCTCGATTTTAGGTCTGTAAGGACCGGGAAACATGTGTTCAGGAATTTCCAATCCTCTAACGTAAGTTAGGACCGTCCCTAAAGATCCGGGGTTGCCCAGAGTGCGTAACCCTGGGACATTTGCTAGAGTGTCTCGAACGCGGAGAGGAGCTTGCCCCTTGCCTCGACTCATGACGGAATCCAATTTCCAATACGTGTAATTCGGCTTTAATTGTAGAACTAGTATGGCGACATAGTAGATGGTAGCTATGCCGCCTATGATTTATATTTATGATTGAAATGTTTTGACACTATACACTTATTATAGTATCAAATGATTTGTTTTAAACGTATCAAGCATGCTTTCGCTGTTATAAGGGAAAACCCTATCCCCCGGCTTGCGTTGCATTGTGTGATAGGACCTGGGTCTTATAACAGCTTCATTTTTCTTGATTTAGCATTGCGCTGTTGTTTTATGCACTGGTATTCTTGGGAGGAAACCCGTTCCGTGTTATACGGCGAGGTCCCTTGAATTACTCTCTTTTAAAGTAAAGTTTTAAATAACTGTTTTAGTTCTCACACCAGTCACGTGACTGACCTTGAGTTTATTGTTTTAACCTAAACTCTGGGTGCCCCTATTTTCCGCACGGGCAGCTTGTAGTTTTGGTTTTGCAGATTTATATTCACAGGATCCTGGTTTACAGCTGGAATGATATCCGGAAAGCTCTGTATCCGTATATCACCTTCAGTTGTGCTTTGTATTATTTTCCGCTGCTATGTAATTTATTGTAATCCCTGATATTTATCGAATGTAATTTATTCATTTATACTCTGTATATTCTTGTATCTGATGGAACTGTTGTAATAGCAATGAAATGTTCTTCCGTCTGCGTTCTATTTTGTCCTGTTCTCAAACGTTCAGGGGTTTCGAACGGTCTAGATCGGTTTAACGACTGATTCAGATCGAGCGAAATTTCGGGCTATTGTATAAGTCTTAGATAACAGTGACTAAGATGGATATACTGAATAGTGCCTTCGGTTTGTCCAGTCCCAGGACAACTTGTATGGACGAAGGTCTGACAGAGTATATCCAATGGATCGCGTAAGTTGATCTCTTCAAACGTATATACGTTGGTGGCGGAGGAATTCGTTTCTCTTAGCTGTATACCCATTGTATTTTTGAGGAAATCAATTTGTGATTTGGCGGGTATGACGATGTGACATTCTAAGTGAATGAGGATGACTTGTATGGATGAATGTCTGACAGAGTATTTCCAGAAAGGTTACGTACATTGATTTCTTCAACCGTACCAAGAGTGGAAGCAGAGAAGGAAACTTCTTTAGTTAACACGTAATGTACTGTTGTAGACGTCAATTAGTGATTTTCGATGGATCTGACAATGTGGCATTCGAAGTGAATCTGATGTGATGATGAAGCGTAACCTCAAGCCTCATCAACCGGTAAATGATAGAAATTGGGCAGGCAGCGTGGCTATGTAGATCGCACCTATTAAGGTGTATAATCACCTGATCTAGAGTTTCATTTACTTCTAAAAATCTATTGTTGATGTTGTCTCTTATCGGGAAACGGTTGCTGATCCTAACCGTTGGTGATATACATTCGATACACTCAAGCGAAATGAGTGGTCGGTCATGTGTGGCCGGGTTGCAAGATGTTCTTGTTGAACCCAGTGTATTCCTCTCTAGAGGTACATTAGCGTAAGGTGGTTCCATACCTTGTCATAGTTGGAAACCCATTACCCAATACGTGCTTGCGGTTTTGATTGTATACTATATATGTAGAATGTGAGATGAAAGCGTTTCTGCTAGATGATTATTATATTGTGATTGATAGACATTATTATAATATCAAAAGGTTTTTGATATAAAGATATTTTGGATTCTCATAAGGGAAAAACCCGTTCCGTATTCAAGGCGCGGTATTATGAGATATCGTTTACTTGTTCAAACTGTTTAAAATTGTTTTACTCATACCAGTCCCATGACTGACCCGAAGTTTATTTTGTTTTGTTCTACCTAAACTCTTGGGTGCCTAAATTTGTACAGGCAGTCAAGTAGTTCAGGATTTTTCAGATCTATCTTAAGGAGCTTGGAGCAGGAGGCTTCAGCGTTAGTTATATAGAGTTTTGTTCCGCGGTGTTGTAAGTGTTGTACTCTGATAAGTGCTATTGTATATATAACTGTTATATTTCAAAGTTATGTTATATATTATATGTTATTCGTTCCGCTGTGATATTCGTGTAACTCTGATGATGTAAGTTCTTCTTTCCTTCTTCAATTCTAAGTTTCTGTCTTATCTATCTTCACCCTCTAATTTCTTTCATCAATTACCAGGATTTTTCGATGTTTTGGTTATCGACATCGAGTTTATGTCGATAACCAAAGTCGCCAAAAATCCGGGTCATTACAGAAGTATTACCAACTTGACTTCATGGGGTGAATAGGTTGGGATTGGGAAATAAATGATTACTTCGGTGTTGTTCGCTAATCCCGTCTAGTTTGAATTGATATTCAAAGAAGGTTAAAGAATAAATTTAAAGAATTTATCTTTGATAAAATTCATGGGAACCTTTCCCAAAGTATAAGAATATTTAAATAAAAGAATATTCTGAATTGGAATAAGGCGTATATTGTGTTTGTGTAACACTTGTTTACTATATACGCGAGTTATTCAGAAAGACCGGGTCTATCCCTTTCTGAATAACTGATTCGACGTGGTGTCGAGGATGAAGACGGCGGTCGAAGACCAGAGGTCTTCACGTCATCTGGATAATTACTGATGATCTTGATTGGGCCGTACATCTAAGAGGAGGGAATCAGTTAGTGATCGTCCAGACGTGCTTGGAGATCGATGGATATGCGAGGTACTAGGTGCCTCCGGTTTTGTTCAGACCCAGAATGAACTTGTAAATGGACTATGTGTCAGACATTGGATTTTAGTCTATGTGATTGATTTCTATTAAATATATATCTGTTTGGCGGTGGAGAATTTATTCTCTTGCTTAATGCCCTTCTCTGAGACGTACGAGCTCAGGGGTTATATATTGATGGATACCAAACGCACAGAGTGAATTGCCTGTGTGGCATGCCTAAGTGGCAAATGATCAAGGCTTCTGTTGAAAAGTAAAGTCGTGTGGTGGATGATCAAAGCACCGCCTGTGTGGCATAGCTTTGTGTAACGTGAATTCGGGAGCCTCACACCCCGGTTGTGAACCAAAAACTGGAGAGGACGTTAGGGAGGACATATGTTTCTTTCTAGCTAGAAGTAGCGTCAGTGGTTTTGCACACCCTGACGAGTTTGACTTATGTGATTGTTGCTGTTGTGAGGCGCCTCGGATATATTGGTGACTGTGTGGAGCCGATGGAGTCATTTGGCTCATTTGCGCCCCATAGGGCGGGGAAACGCTGTGTTCAGGCATAATAATCCACATCGGTGGACCGGCCCTGACGATCCATGGGGCAGTTGCGGCTGTTCCTGAGACATGGTAGGCTAGATTGTCTCGAATCGGTAGAGGATGATCCATGGCCTCGGTTCACAGACGGAAATCCAATTTCCAAATACGTGATTCTGCAGTTTTATTTGTAGAGCCTAGTATGGTGACATAGTGGGATGGTCCGCTTATGATGTCTATGATTGATAGTTATGATTTGAAGTTGTTTTATACACTATGCACTTATAATAGTATCAAATGATTTGTTTTAAACGTATCAAGCATTCATGGCTATTTAAGGTAAAAATCCTATCCTCCGGCTTGCGTTGCATTGTGTGATGGGACCTGGGTCTTCTAATAGCTTCATTCTTCTTTATTTAGCATTGCACTGTTGTTTTATACACTGGTATCCTTGGGAGGAAACCCGTTCCGTGTAATACGGCGTGGTCCCTTGATTTACCTAACTTTAAAATAAAGTTTAATAACTGTTTTAGTTCTCACACCAGTCCCATGACTGACCTGGAGTTTATTGTTTTAACCTAAACTATGGGAGCCCTTATTTTGACACGGGCAGCTAGTAGTTTTGGTTTTGAAGATTTATATTCACAGGATCCTGGTTTACAGCTGGAATGATATCCGGAAAGCTTTGTATCCGTATGTCTCCTTCAGTTGTGTATTGTATTACTTTCTGCTTCTATGTAATTTATTTTAATCTCTGATATTTGGTAAATTTGTAATATTGATTCATACTCTGTATATTCTTGTATTCTGATGGAATTGTTGTAATATGCAATGAAATGCTCTTCTGTCTGCGTTCTTTTGTGTACTGTTCTCAATTCAATCCGTTGTTTCCTTATCGGGGAAGTTTGGGTCGTTTCAGTGATAAATCGATACAAAAAGATATTGAAGATATAAAATGATTTAAATGATAATTATTCAAGAAATTGTTTGAAAAGACCGAGTTCAACTCATTTCAAATAATTATACTGCGATTTAACCAAGATGGTGTTTGAAGACCGGCAGCCTTCACATCGAATGGATGGCTCCTGATGCCTTTGATAGGAGTTGCTACCTTGAAAGAGTTACAGTGGTAGTTGTCCGGACGTATGTGTTGACTGTCCAGATTTGCGAGTACCCCTTTTCCGTATTGGACATACGGACAAGGAATAAGGGGACTCCGGTGTAATGACCCGCATTGGCAGAGGTATTATAATTAATTTATTTAATTATATAAATGGTGGGTTAGAGTATTTAATGGTCGTGGAATTAAATAGTGATGAATATTTAATTAAAATAATAAATTAAATAATATATTTAATTCTGAAATAATCAGAATTGGCTGAAATGGCGATCTGGTGTGAACTGGGCAAATTCAAAATATATATTTCAGTTTAGAATTTGAATTTGAATAACGAATATATTCAATCGACGACAGTTTGAGCGTATAATTATATTATAATTAAAATCGAGCTCGAAATGGCGCTGCAGTTCGTAAATTGGCGATTCGAACTTCAATTGAATGTACAAGATTCGTTTTAAGCCGGATTTCTGTGAAACAAGAAACGTGTGGAGCTGGTGGAGTATATCTTTCTAGTGGAAGAGAAAAATCGGGATTTCGTCATGTAGATTTTGATGTATGTCCAAATCAAATTTTAGAAAAGTCGTTGTGGAATTCCTTTATAATTTATAAAGGAATTATTTATATTTTTAAAAGGGATTTCAATATAAATCAAATATCGGGTTGACCCAGAAGTGAATATCGAGTTGTAAATACATATAGGAATATTCTAGAGCTGTGTGGTATGCCACTGTGAATATAGACGATAATATTTAATTTTAAATATTTAATTTAATTATATTTAAATATATTTATATATTTAAATAGGCTATTTAGAGCGTTAAAAATAGCCACTTTCGCAAACGAAGTCGGAATTCGACGAAACCAGTTTTGTTGGATCCGCAATATCAAATAGTTATTAGATTTCCAGTTTCGTGATTTTTAGAGTTAGCGTGTGGCCGTACGGATTTTTAGAGTGAGAAACAGTCAGTATTTCGATGGTTAAAAATACGCTGTGTGAGCATACGGAGTCGAAATTCGACGAAACCTATTTCGTTGGGACCGTAATGTCGAACTCTAGCTACCTGTCCAGTTTGGTGATTTTTGGGTATCACGTGTGACCATAGGAAATTTTAGAGTGCATAATCAAATAAATAAAATAGATAAATATATATATATATATAAATATCCTAAATCAATATGTGGACCAAAACCACCCACCCAACATTCATTCCAGCCACCAACCTTACCAACCTGCACCTTTATAAACATGAACGAATGAGCCGCCAGTTACTCTTTACAGAAATCAAATTCGCAACAAGAAAAATACAAAGAAAATCGAAGTAAATACAATAAATTGCTATACATATGTTTTTGAAATACTAGTGATCTACTCTCCGATTCAGTACCACTTTGGTGGCGTGCGACTCATGCCTGACGAGCTCGAGGTTTTTCAGCGTCTGTTGTTTCGAACTAGGGTTCGATTTCTTTTGAAATTTAGGAAGGTATGGATTGTTTGGAATTCAGATTAGGATCCAGGGTGCAGAATCGAAGAGGTTGTGGGTTTATTTGGCAAATTCGATGATAAAATCCGTCGTGAATTTCCTGTAGCTGGCGAGAGTATGGGTTCGACGCATTATAAATGGGTATTGCGAGTTTGGAGTTTTCGAGTTGAGGTTGTAGAGGAGTCTGAGAGAGGATTTAAGGTGATTTTAGTTGAATTTTAAAGTAATTGAAGAAGGAGGAATTGATGGAGGAAAGTGCGGCTATGGTGGAGGACCCTTGCTGGAAATCGCGATTTTGTACAAAAGGGAGAAGAAGCAGAAGTCGGCCGTGGGTTTTGATCGAGGGTTGGGCCTAAAGGTAAGGGAAAGCTCAATTAAAAGTTAGATTTTTGTTTTTATTTAATTTAAAATTGTTCAAACTTTAAAATCAAATATCTTGGTCATACAAGATCAGATTGACGAACCGTAAGTTGCGTTGGGATCGTATGGACGGGAGCAACACAATGAGACTGACCGGGAGTGAATCCGAGCTCGTTACAATTTATGGCGAAATAAATTGTCCTTCGAAATCAAATAACAGTTTATCGTTCTTTAATGATGAACTGCAAATGTGAGTAAATCTCACTAACTCTGAACAGTTTATAAATTCATGTTGTATTTGTAGAACTGTTAGATATTGGCTGATTGACTGTATGACTGTTTGATTGAACTGCTAGTCAGTTATTTGAATTTTCTATATCGATTCTGTTTAACAGAATATATCATATAGAACTGAAAGTGATGTTATCGATATCGTTTAACATCTGTGATGCAGGGAAACAGGTTGGAGGAATCCAACTGGATTCCTCAACATTTATTTTACTGTTTTCATATATTGTGATATATGATGTGTTATATAATCTGTTATGTATTATGGGTGTTGGAATGATGTTGATCATTTTTATTCGATATTTTAAATATCATAAAAGACCCTGGGATGTAAAAAGAATTATTTTAATGTATATTGAAATAAAAGGGATTTTATAAAATCAACAGATTTTATAAAAGGAAATATTTCGAAAGAAAATAAAAAGGGAAAAATGTTTTGAAATCGATTAGAGTTAAAGTAAAAGGAGTTAATCGATGTTAGTTTAATCGATTAGAGTTAAAGCGAAGTAGTTAATCGATGTTAGTTTAATCGATTAGAGTTAAAGCAAAGTAGTTAATCGATGTCAGTTTAATCGATTAGAGTTAAAGTAAAAGGAGTTAATCGATGTTAGTTAATCGATTAGAGTTAAAGTAAAAGGAGCTAATCGATGTTAGTTAATCGATTAGAGTTAAAGTAAAAGGAGTTAATCGATGTTAGTTTAATCAATTAGAGTTAAAGTAAAAGGAGTTAATCGATGTTAGTTTAATCGATTAGAGTTAAAGTAAAAGTAGTTAATCGATGTTAGTTAAATCGATTAGAGTTAAAGAAAAAGGAGTTATCGAATATAGTTTATTCGAAAGGAGTTAAGTGACATGAGTAAATAAATAGCGTTAGTCAAATAGAGTTAATCAAATAGTGTTAATTCAAAAGAGTTAATCGATGTTAGTTAATCGAATAGAGTTAAGTGAAAAGCGTCAATCGAATATAGCTATTCGAGGAGGGTTAAGTAAGGAAGTTAGTAAAGGGATATAAAGTGAACTTTGTCTATTTCAAAGTTAGAAATGTTGTTCAGTTAAGGTCTGAGAGGTAGTTCTGCCCCAACTTGATTGGCTTCGTTTTTAACTAAGGGATAGTTAAGGTTCGGTAGTAAAGGAAATGGTTTGAGTTGGCATAGCGATGTTTGTTTAAGCATCTGTCTAAGTCCAATGAAGAAGCTTTGGGAATGTTTTACAAATAAGAAACCAGAAATGTTTTCTAATAAAGAAAACAAGAAATGGAAATGTTTTCCATTGTTAATAACGTATATTTTCTAAATTTAGAAAATAGCAAATGTTGAATATAGGGAAACAGGAGATAAGTAGATTAATGAAATAAAGAGATTAATGTTGAATGATGTTTGATCGATATAATTTCCATTTGGAAATAATATCGTTGTTTGCACACCTGTTTTTATTCGATAGTAAAATCATAGACTATCGAAGTTTTGACCATTTTAACGTTGTTAATATGGAGAGACCGGTTGGATTATTATCCAAAGGACCACTCTGTATTGGCATAAGCGTTGCGAATCATATATGCCAAAGGAAATTGAAGACGGAGTTAAGCAAGGGCTATCCTGTTTACAGAATAGTGCCTTTGGTTCATCCTGTTCCTGGATGACTTGTATGGACGGATGTCTGACAAAGTATTTCCAGACGATCACGTATATTGATTTCTCCAACCGTACCAAGAGTGGAAGCGGAGAAGGAATCTTCTTTTAGCTAACACATAATGTATGGTTGAGGACGTCAATCGCTGATTTGATGGATTTGACGATGTGACATTCAAAATGAATCTGGTGTGATGATAAAGCGTAGTTTCTAGCCTCACATCCGGTAAATGATAGAAATCGGGCAGGCAGCATGGCTAAGTCGGTCGCACCGAAGTAGGGTGTATAATCACCTGATCTAGAGTTTCATTTACTTCTAAAAATCTATTGTTGATGTTGTCCCATTCGGGAAACGGTTGCTGATCCCAACTGTTGGTGATATACATTCGATACACTCAAGCGAAATGAGTGGTCGGTCATGTGTTGCCGGGTTGCAAGATGTTCTTGTTGAACCCAGTGTATTCCTCTCTAGAGGTACACTAGCGAAAGGTGGTTCCATACCTTGTCATAGTTGGAAATCCATTACCCAATACGTGCTTGCGGTTTTGATTGTATACTATATATGTAGAACGTGAGATGAAAGCGTTTCTGCTAGATGATTATTATATTGTGTTGATAGACATTATTATAATATCAAAAGGTTTTTTGAAATAAAGATATTTGGATTCTCATAAGGGAAAACCCCGTTCCGTTATGCGGCGTGGTCTTATGAGATATCGTTTACTTGTTCGAACTGTATTTAAAATGTTTTACTCATACCAGTCCCATGACTGACCCGGAGTTTACTTTGTTGTTTTCCCTAAACTCTTGGGTGCCTAAATTTGTATGGGCAGTCAAGTAGTCGGGATTTTACAGATATAGTTGAAGAGCTGGAGCAGGAGGCTTCAGGATCATATAGCTATAGTTATTTCCGCTGTGTTGTAAGTGCTGTACTTTGACAATGATATGTATATTCAAGTACAGATTTGTATTTCAAAGTTATGTTATGAAATATATTTATTCGTTCCGCTGTGAGATTCGTGTTACTCTGATGTTGTGTTCTTCTTCTTCTGTTCTAAGTTTCTATCTTATCTATTCTCACCCTCTAATTTCTTTCACTAATTACCAGGATTTTTCGATGTTTTGGTTATCGACATCGTGTTTATGTCGATAACCAAAGTCGCTCGAAATCCGGGTCATTACAGTTGGTATCAGAGCAGAAGGTTAATTGATTAACTTGGCTCTGTGGCGTGACTCGGTAGAGATAGGGTTAGTAATACCCTAGACTGAGATTGAGTGTATATATAGGAGTGAACGTATTTGCTATTGATATAAAAAAATTCTTTATATTATGGACATTTGTTGGTTGAGTTGTTTATGAGTTCTGGTTGATCAGTTTGATCCACTGTATCGGTAGGAGTTGATAAACACTTGAATACGATGAACCGTCACGATATGTTTTGAAAGAGGGTAAATGAAAATAGTTTACCCAACGTATATTTTGATATATATTGGATATATTGGTTGTTATTATAATCGAGTAAGATTATAAATTAAATGGTTATGTAAATAATCAATCAGAATTCATATAAGTAAAATACGTGAAATCAGATGAGTTAAATCTGAGATTTTAACCAGAAATTGAAGTCAAAATTCTGGAAAATTTGATAAGTGTTTGTAAATGGATTTGGATTAATAGTAAGGAAAATTTAAGATCCCGGGAGATTTTAAATTGTTTTACAAGCAGTGTGAATTATATTTTGAAATGAATTTCAAAGGGGAAATGTTTAGAAATTGTTTTATAGTATTGAACTCACTTCAATCGCTGGAAAATAGATTCTGATGATGACAGCTGCATCATTAGTACTCATTTTCGAGTTGTAAGTGACGAATTACTACAAGAGATACTGTTTTGAAATTGTTTTAGGAAAGACAATTTGTGTTGAATTTCAAAATGGGATTTATAATAAAGAATGAATAAAGAAAGAATTTAAATAGAATTGAAATAAGAAAATTCAAAGGGGATTTGAATAAAGAGAATTCAAATAGAAATTGAATATAGAAATTCAAAGGGAGTTTGAATATATGAAATTCAATGAAATTGAAATAGAGTTTGAATATAGAAATTCAAATGGAATTCAAATATAGAAAATATAAAGGAATTCAAATATAGGATTTGAATATCGAAGGTGAAATGGAATTTGAATATAGATTTCAAATGGAATTTAAACTATAGAATTTGAATATATAGAATTTGAATAATAAAAGTGATATAAATTTGAATAGAAATTGAATAGAATTAACTAAGTCGAAGAGGAATTAGTTAAACGAGTTTTGAATTTGAAGTTGAACTTTGAAAGGTGAATTGGATTTGTAAAGGGATATTCGAAATCAAATATAGAACTTAAGTTTGAAATTTAAATTCAAATTAGTTAATAAGTAAGTTAAAATATATTTGAACATGTTATACTCAAATATGAGGGTGAAATGGGAAAACCAGTAATTTGAAAATCACTTAACGAACTAAGTTAAAACGATTGGATTAAGTTGAAATGAATTAGAAATGTATAAATATACATGAGATATGTATGGATAAGATATGAAGGTATATAAATAGATATGCCCGACGGAAAGGTATGTATTTAATTCATATATGAGATTTTATGCGCCGTATCGGCTAGCCGCTTGGCTTTTTCTTTTTCTTTTTCTTTTGGATTGGTAAGGGCCATGGGAGGCTATTTGAAATATCCCGATGCTCCTAGTACAAAGGAGGCTATGGCGAATTTTTCCGAGAATAAAAGGAGTTAGAATATTTTTAAGATAATTTGATAGTTAGAAATCAACGTATCGATATATATATAAACATCGATAAGGAAACGAACTTAGAAATAGAATAGTAAAATCAAAAAGGAAGACAAAGAATAAAATCTAGTAAGGATAGAAAGAGGAAGCGTATACGTGTTTAAAAGTGAATAAGTAGTTGTATAGTATTGATTATTCGAGTAAGTAGTCATATCTGTTTTGACGTTATAAATGTTATTCAGTCAAGGTCTGAGAGGTAGTTATACCCCAACTTGATTGATTTCATTATTAACAAATAAATAGTAAGATTTCAGGCTCGAAGATCAATGTGAGTAAGAGTTAGTTGAATATAGTATTTGGATTGTCGTAACGATGTTTTACACAACATCCGTTTTAACCCAAATAAGTGTAAACTTGGAAATAGAATAAAGAATATTTCCTAAGTATGGAAATAAACGAGATTGGAAGAGAGATAAATAATTGGAATATTTTCCAATTATAAATAGCATATATTTTCTAAAGTTTAGAAAATAAAGGAAGGCGATATTCAGAAATGTTTTCCCAATAACATAAAAGGGCCAATATGGTTATTGAAAATATTTGGTTAACAAATATTGATAAAGAAATAGAGAAGTGATTTAACTAATGGAATATTGATGATGGGCTCTGTTGAATTTCAAAAAGGAAAATTTGATTTTTTTTGAAAAAGTAAACTGTTTAAAATTCCCAGGAAGAGACTATTTGAATTAAGAACAAATTTAAATAGAAGTTTGCGAAAGTAAGCTGAGATTGAATTGAAACAGTTAAGTGAAAACTGAATGGAAAGAGAACGATATCAGGAAAAATTTATTCTTGGATAAAATTGGATTGTCGAGATAAGAATATGAAATGAAAATTGAATTGGGAAGTTAAGAGTTTGAGATCGAGAATGGAACTCGAATTTGAAATAAAATTCGACTTAGGATATAAGCGAATGGTTGTGTGGTGGATAAAAGCAGATAAAAATTTGATTGGGATGACCCTTGTATCCGCTGAATTGATAACAGGTGGAAAGGATATAATGATATGCCGACAAAAAAGGTACAAGTTTATATTTCTGTTGGATATAAGATGTATGAGCCGAATTGGCAAGCCGCTTGGCTGTTTGATTTTCTTTTGGGTTGGAGATGGCCCAGAGAGGCGAGTGGTGGTTTGACCTATTGACCAGTATAAAGGAGGTGCTGACGAAATTTTTCGAGAAGTTAAGAAGTTAGAAAATTTTTAGGATCTTTGAAAATTTTCGTTAATAAGAATTAATGAATAATTTAATTAAAATTAAATTGGTTCAGTTGAAACTGAAGTTAAGAAGTGAACAAATATGTTCTAACCAGTCGATAGGGTCGTCCTCTACCTTTTAGCAATTTCGAGGACGAAATTATTTTAAGTGGGGAAGATTGTAATGACCCGCATTGGCAGAGGTATTATAATTTATTTATTTAATTATATAAATGGTGGGTTAGAGTATTTAATGGTCGTGGAATTAAATAGTGATGAATATTTAATTAAAATAATAAATTAAATAATATATTTAATTCTGAAATAATCAGAATTGGCTGAAATGGCGATCTGGTGTGAACTGGGCAAATTCAAAATATATATTTCAGTTTAGAATTTGAATTTGAATAACGAATATATTCAATCGACGACAGTTTGAACGTATAATTATATTATAATTAAAATCGAGCTCGAAATGGCGCTGCAGTTCGTAAATTGGCGATTCGAACTTCAACTAAATGTACAGGATTCGTTTTAAGCCGGATTTCTGTGAAACAAGAAACGTGTGGAGCTGGTGGAGTATATCTTTCTAGTGGAAGAGAAAAATCGGGATTTCATCATGTAGATTTTGATGTACGTCCAAATCAAATTTTAGAAAAGTCGCTGTGGAATTCCTTTATAATTTATAAAGGAATTATTTATATTTTTAAAAGGGATTTCAATATAAATCAAATATCGGGTTGACCCAGAAGTGAATATCGAGTTGTAAATACATACAGGAATATTCTAGAGCTGTGTGGTATGCCACTGTGAATATAGACGATAATATTTAATTTTAAATATTTAATTTAATTATATTTAAATATATTTATATATTTCAATAGGCTATTTAGAGCGTTAAAAATAGCCACTTTTGCAAACGAAGTCGAAATTCGACGAAACCAGTTTTGTTGGATCCGCAATATCAAATAGTTGTTAGATTTCCAGTTTTGTGATTTTTAGAGTTAGCGTGTGGCCGTACGGATTTTTAGAGTGAGAAACAGTTAGTATTTCGATGGTTAAAAATATGCTGTGTGAGCATACAGAGTCGGAATTCGACGAAACCTATTTCGTTGGGACCGTAATGTCGAACTCTAGCTACCTGTCCAGTTTGGTGATTTTTGGGTATTACGTGTGACCACAGGAAATTTTAGAGTGCATAATCAAATAAATAAAATAGATAAATATATATATATATATATATATATATATATATATAAATATCCTAAATCGATATGTGGACCAAAACCACCCACCCAACGTTCATTCCAGCCACCAACCTTACCAACCTGCACCTTTATAAACATGAACGAATGAGCCGCCAGTTACTCTTTACAGAAATCAAATTCGCAACAAGAAAAATACAAAGAAAATCGAAGTAAATACAATAAATTGCTATACATATGTTTTTGAAATACTAGTGATCTACTCTCCGATTCAGTACCACTTTGGTGGCGTGCGACTCATGCCTCACGAGCTCGAGGTTTTTCAGCGTCTGTTGTTTCGAACTAGGGTTCGATTTCTTTTGAAATTTAGGAAGGTATGGATTGTTTGGAGTTCAGATTAGGATCCAGGGTGCAGAATCGAAGAGGTTGTGGGTTTATTTGGCAAATTCGATGATAAAATCCGTCGTGAATTTCCTGTAGCTGGCGAGAGTATGGGTTCGACGCATTATAAATGGGTATTGCGAGTTTGGAGTTTTCGAGTTGAGGTTGTAGAGGAGTTTGAGAGAGGATTTAAGGTGATTTTAGTTGAATTTTAAAGTAATTGAAGAAGGAGGAATTGATGGAGGAAAGTGCGGCTATGGTGGAGGACCCTTGCTGGAAATCGCGATTTTGTACAAAAGGGAGAAGAAGTAGAAGTCGGCCGTGGGTTTTGATAGAGGGTTGGGCCTAAAGGTAAGGGAAAGCCCAATTACAAGTTAGATTTTTGTTTTTATTTAATTTAAAATTGTTCAAACTTTAAAATCAAATATCTTGGTCATACAAGATCAGATTGACAAACCGTAAGTTGCGTTGGGATCGTATGGACGGGAGCAACACAATGAGACTGACCGGGAGTGAATCCGAGCTCGTTACAATTTATGGCGAAATAAATTGTCCGTCGAAATCAAATAACAGTTTATCGTTCTTTAATGATGAACTGCAAATGTGAGTAAATCTCACTAACTCTGAACAGTTTATAAATTCATGTTGTATTTGTAGAACTGTTAGATATTGGCTGATTGACTGTATGTTGACTGTTTGATTGAACTGCTAGTCAGTTATTTGAATTTTCTATATCGATTCTGTTTAACAAAATATATCATATAGAACTGAAAGTGATGTTATCTATATCGTTTAACATCTGTGATGCAGGGAAACAGGTTGGTGGAATCCAACTGGATTCCTCAACATTTATTTTACTGTTTTCATATATTGTGATATAGATGTGTTATATAATCTGTTATGGATTATGGGTGTTGGAATGATGTTGATCATTTTTATTCGATATTTTAAATATCATAAAAGACCCTGGGATGTAAAAAGAATTATTTCAATGTATATTGAAATAAAAGGGATTTTATAAAATCAACAGATTTTATAAAAGGAAATATTTCGAAAGAAAATAAAAAGGGAAAAATGTTTTTAAATCGATTAGAGTTAAAGTAAAAGGAGTTAATCGATGTTAGTTTAATCGATTAGAGTTAAAGCGAAGTAGTTAATCGATGTTAGTTTAATCGATTAGAGTTAAAGCAAAGTAGTTAATCGATGTCAGTTTAATCGATTAGAGTTAAAGTAAAAGGAGTTAAGCGATGTTAGTTAATCGATTAGAGTTAAAGTAAAAGGAGCTAATCGATGTTAGTTAATCGATTAGAGTTAAAGTAAAAGGAGTTAATCGATGTTAGTTTAATAAATTAGAGTTAAAGTAAAAGGAGTTAATCGATGTTAGTTTAATCGATTAGAGTTAAAGTAAAAGTAGTTAATCGATGTTAGTTTAATCGATTAGAGTTAAAGAAAAAGGAGTTATCGAATATAGTTTATTCGAAAGGAGTTAAGTGACATGAGTAAATCAATATCGTTAGTCAAATAGAGTTAATCAAATAGTGTTAATTCAAAAAAGTTAATCGATGTTAGTTAATCGAATAGAGTTAAGTGAAAAGCGTCAATCGAATATAGCTATTCGAGGAGGGTTAAGTAAGGAAGTTAGTAAAGGGATATAAAGTGAACTTTGTCTATTTCAAAGTTAGAAATGTTGTTCAGTTAAGGTCTGAGAGGTAGTTCTACCCCAACTTGATTGGCTTCGTTTTTAACTAAGGGATAGTTAAGGTTCGGTAGTAAAGGAAATGGTTTGAGTTGGCATAGCGATGTTTGTTTAAGCATCTGTCTAAGTCCAATGAAGAAGCTTTGGGAATGTTTTCCAGATAAGAAACTAGAAATGTTTTCTAATAAAGAAAACAAGAAATGGAAATGTTTTCCATTGTTAATAACGTATATTTTCTAAATTTAGAAAATAGCAAATGTTGAATATAGGGAAACAGGAGATAAGTAGATTAATGAAATAAAGAGATTAATGTTGAATGATGTTTGATCGATATAATTTCCATTTGGAAATAATATCGTTGTTTGCACACCTGTTTTTATTCGATAGTTAAATCACAGACTATCGAAGTTTTGACCATTTTAACGTTGTTAATATGGACAGACCGGTTGGATTATTATCCAAAGAACCACTCTGTATTGGCATAAGCGTTGCGAATCATATATGCCAAAGGAAATTGAAGACGGAATTATGCAAGGGCTATCCTATTTACAGAATAGTGCCTTTGGTTCATCATGTTCCTGGATGACTTGTATGGACGGATGTCTGACGGAGTATTTCCAGACGATCACGTATATTGATTTCTCCAACCGTACCAAGAGTGGAAGCGGAGAAGGAAACTTCTTTTAGCTAACACATAATGTATGGTTGAGGACGTCAATCGGTGATTTGATGGATTTGACCATGTGACATTCAAAGTGAATCTGGTGTGATGATAAAGCGTAGTTTCTAGCCTCACATCCGGTAAATGACAGAAATCGGGCAGGCAGCATGGCTAAGTCGGTCGCACCGAAGTAGGGTGTATAATCACCTGATCTAGAGTTTCATTTACTTCTAAAAATCTATTGTTGATGCTGTCCCATTCGGGAAACGGTTGCTGATCCCAACTGTTGGTGATATACATTCGATACACTCAAGCGAAATGAGTGGTCGGTCATGTGTTGCCGGGTTGCAAGATGTTCTTGTTGAACCCAGTGTATTCCTCTCTAGAGGTACACTAGCGAAAGGTGGTTCCATACCTTGTCATAGTTGGAAATCCATTACCCAATACGTGCTTGCGGTTTTGATTGTATACTATATATGTAGAACGTGAGATGAAAGCGTTTCTGCTAGATGATTATTATATTGTGTTGATAGACATTATTATAATATCAAAAGGTTTTTTGAAATAAAGATATTTGGATTCTCATAAGGGAAAACCCCGTTTCGTTATGCGGCGTGGTCTTATGAGATATCGTTTACTTGTTCGAACTGTTTTTAAACTGTTTTACTCATACCAGTCCCATGACTGACCCGGAGTTTACTTTGTTGTTTTCCCTAAACTCTTGGGTGCCTAAATTTGTATGGGCAGTCAAGTAGTCGGGATTTTACAGATATAGTTGAAGAGCTGGAGCAGGAGGCTTCAGGATCATATAGCTATAGTTATTTCCGCTGTGTTGTAAGTGCTGTACTTTGACAATGATATGTATATTCAAGTACAGATTTGTATTTCAAAGTTATGTTATGAAATATATTTATTCGTTCCGCTGTGAGATTCGTGTTACTCTGATGTTGTGTTCTTCTTCTTCTTCTATTCTAAGTTTCTATCTTATCTATTCTCACCCTCTAATTTCTTTCACTAATTACCAGGATTTTTCGATGTTTTGGTTATCGACATCGTGTTTATGTCGATAACCAAAGTCGCTCGAAATCCGGGTCATTACATCCGGTTTCATTCAAACCCAGAACGGACTCGTAAATGGATGTGTGTCTGACATTGGAGTTCATTCCATGTAAACTAAATTGATTTCTATCTAATGTATATCCGTTGGTGGCGGAGAATTCATTCTCTTGCAACAGAAGTTAAATTGAATATGAAAATAAATTGGGTGTAATATATATAAGTTATTATAAATATAAATTTCCAAAATAAAATTTTGATTTTAAATAGATTTCGAAATAGACTTGTTTAAATATAAAACAAGGAAATTTATAAAATGGTGTTTATAAATGTAATGAATTAATTATCAAGAGATAATTTGAATATTTAAATTCGAATATGAATTTAAAAATAGAATTTGAAATCATTCGAAAAGGAACAAAGGTTTTTATTCCGCAATTCGGAATATCAAAGGGATGGATTTTCAAATAGAAATTTGAAAAGAGAACTTGTTTAAATATATGAAACAAGAAAGTTGAATTCATTAATAGTGCTATCAATTTGGTGAAATAAATTATCATTTGGATAATTTAAACCATTTAAATTCAAATAGGAATTTAAAAGTAAATTGGGAAGTGTTTTGAAGCAAAACGATTGATTATATTTCGAAATTCGGAGTATAAGCTGAGTTGAGAAGAATTCAACAGGTTTATAATTGAAATTCGATTATATCAAATTTTATAAATAATTTATTTATAAAAGGAGATGGAACTAAATATAGAAGATCGAAGTATAAATAAATATATTACCGAGTAAGGAAAAATCGACAATTATAGATAATCGTAAATATTATGTTGAATTGGGAAACTAATTTGATATATATTAAAATTATATCAGAATGGAGTTGAATTTATTATAAATGAATTTTAAACGTATATATATATACATATATATATATATATATATACAATTAATTAAAATGAACTCGTCGCAGCGCGGTAGTTCGTATATTGGCGTTTCGAACTTCAATTGAGTGTATAGAACTCAATTTAAGTCGGAATTCTTTGAAACAAGAATTGTCAGGACCAACTTGATAATAGTTTTTTAATGGAATAGAAAAATCTGGATTTCGTCCGATAGATTTTGAGTTATGTCAAAATCAAATTTTCAGAAAAGCAGCGCCAAAATCGTTTAAAAACCATAATGGTTTATATTAATAAATATAAGGATTTTAAGTAAATAAAATCCGAATTTCCATTGGAAAAATCCGGATTTGAGTTGTAAAATAAATACGAAATCAAGTTGTGTAAATGAAATAATTTTTGAAATAAAAATCAGCTTTTAAATTTATTGAATAGAATTAACTTATTAGAAGAAAAATTAGTTAATGAACCTTTGGTTAAATTGGACAATGGATGAGTAAATGAGGTATGTAATTCATGTTCAAAATCGAATATGGAAATTGAATTGAAAATGGAATTCAAATGGGTTTATAAGTAACTAATTATTTGTATTTGAACTGATATGTTCAAACAAAAAGTGGAATAGCCAAAAGAGCTAATTAGAGAATTAATTAGCGAATTGAATTAAAATTGCCAGATTGAGTTGGATTAAAATGTAAATGGATGTATATGGGTTAGACATGTATGGGATGAAGTGTATGAAGGTTATATAATTCGTGTGCCTGACAATAAGGTACATGTTTAAATTCCATATGAGTTTTTATGTGCCGAATCGGCAAGCCACTTGGCTTTTTTATTTTCTTTTTGAATGGAAAGAGTGTAATAACCCGGAAAATCTGAGCCAGTTTAAAATTTTTATTTTGGCGATTTTAATGAATTTTGAATATTTAAAATGAATTATTTTAAATAATATTGACGAGAAATTTATTTTTGAATATAATTAGAACGTATATTGTTATATAGATCGTCGTTAGAATATAAATAATTATATATAATTATAAAAGGAATTGAAAATGGCGCGGTAGTTCGATAATTCGATTTCAAACTTCAATTGAATGCACCAGGTGCAAAATAAACCGGATTTTAGTGAAACCAAAAATAATAGGATTTATGTAAGGATATCTTTCCAACGAATCCGAAAAATTGAAATTTCATAGCGGGAATCAAAAGATATGTCCAGTTGAAAATTCTGAATAATCGCTATGGAATTCAGGCCCTTAAAAATGGGAATTTTGCAAACGACCTCGGATTTCGACGAAACCACTTTTGTTGGGTCCGTGATGTCAAATTATTGCTAGATTCCAAATTTCATAATTTTCCGAATCAATATGTGAGCATGGCGAAGGAAAATGCGTTTGACCAGTTTTAGTTGATTTTAATCGACTGGAAAATGGCCATTTTTCCAATGGTCTCAGAATTCGACGAAACTAGTTTTGTTAGGACCATATCGTCAATACAAAGCTAGAAAATATTTTTTGGGAAATTTTAGAGTTCGTATGTGACCCCAGTAAAGTGAAATGCGCGTTCAAATTCAATATATAGAGTTATATGTTGGTTTAGATGAAAACTGATCGAAACGATCGAATCAGCTTACGACACATATCCCATTGTGTTCGGAATGGGGGAAATTAGATATGGACGACAGGCGGAGGGTTTCGTTTCGAGTTCATCAATAAAAGTTGCTTTTTGGAGAATAAATAAAAAAAATATTTAAAACCCCCTCTTCCCTTATCTCTCCTCAGACCCCCCCTGTTCATTTTAAATAAAGAAAAAAAAATCATAATCGAACGCGCCCCCCCTCCACGTCGACGTCCGCCACCACCGCTCCCTCCTCAGGCGGAGCGCCGCCACAACTTGACCCTCCTCGCGCCTCCATCTCGTGCTGCTTCTCCCCCTCTTCTCGAATGGACATCGTGCCCCCTCCGCCTCCCCTCCTCCAGCCAATCCCCTCCCTCCATTCGAAGGTCGAACCCCCTCCAAGCCCCAAAACGGAAAACCCTGGACCTCCGCCAGCACTTGAACCGCCGCCCACACCCTCCTCTGCCGCTGCCGACCACCGGCGAAGCCAACACCCCCCCTCCTCCGAAAATCTATAAGTTTTGTTTTCCTTTTTATTATTTTATTTTCTTTTAATTTAGTTATAATACGTTGTTTTATTTTCTGATTTTGTTTTTAGCTTACTAAAATATGTTTGTTTTATATAAAACATAACTTTCAAAATTCAGTTTTATTTTTATTTGCTTATGATTAAAAAGTTTTGATTTTTATCCTTAGATAGATATGATTTTTCATATATGAATAACAGTAAAAAGTTATGATTTTTATCGTATTAATCTTATGAATGGAATCGGGACAAATATTGAATTTTTACAAAGAAAGAAATGATTTTTATACGAAGAAAGATTAAGTTTTTAATATATGAAAAAATATATTTTTAGCATATCAAAAATTCGATTTTTATATATTGAATAGCGAAGTAAAAATTTAATTTTTATATATTGAATAGCAAAGTAAAAATTCGATTTTTATATATTGAATAGCGAAGTAAAATTTTGATTTTTATATATTGAATAGCGAAGTAAAAATTCGATTTTTATACATTGAATAGCGAAATAAAAATGTGATTTTTATATATGTAGTGACTACGGGCAGCGAAAGTGACAAAAGGCGAGAACGGCGAAGACTTCTACATAAGAAGATTCGTGGAGTTGGGATAGCTTTGGTGAGAACTTCTCACTATAAATTCCCTTTTCTAGTTATAAATATATACTAGGATGCAGACGGTGTTTAGTAGCACCCGACACCACTGTCCACAGACCATGGACTTGTTTGTTTGGTTGTGAAGTTGGTTAGATTGTTTGATTTGAATTTGATTGTTTGGTGAAATAGAATGGATTTGATTGATGTGTGAATGGCGCGGGCCATCACTAGACCGGGGATGAGGCTAGGCCTTGTCCCGTTTCTAGTATCGTGTCGTTATGCCGCCGAAATTTTCTAAAATAAATTAGAAAAATAAAGATATCATTTTATTTAATAAATGAACTGAATAGAATATTCATAGGTTGAATAAAATAATTTGATCGTTGAAAATATAATTTTCAACGTGAATATGAACATATTGAATGTAAATAAAATAAATATTCATTTACAACCCGGACGGTTAGTTTATATACACCTATTTGAAGGATATTGATTGGGACGATAAATTTTACACATCGCCCAACTGCACAAATAAAATCTTTGTTTGATTGTTTGAAACCCCACACGGGTATTAGGATAAAATATGACATACACTAATCCCAATAATTAGTTGTATGTCGATCGATTGATTGACAGGTTGTTATAAGCATTAGATATCTATATTTGATGCTTATACAGTGTAGTGCACTTTGGATGATGGTTGAATATTTATCGTTGCTATTATATACATTTGTCGTATGGAATCCATATAATTAATTTTATATGGTGATTGATTGGGCCTCATTCCAATTTAGAAAATAAAGAATATTATAAAATAAAGGTTCATGTGTTGACAGTACTCATTCGTTGAGATTAGTCATGTGTTGAACGAAATATTTTAACAATAAAATTTACATCTTTATCATATATAAAATTAGAAACTAACTGGAAAATAGATAAGATGAGTGGTCTCCTGGATATTGACCTGATGTTGGTTTCGGCCTTCGGGGTTAATATTCAGGGAATCGTTCTCTTAATAATTTACGGTTGGAGTCTGATTTAAATCAAACGATAGATACCATAATTTTTATAAAATATATTAAATAACAAAAATAGTCACACGTGGATAGTACTCATTCGTTGAGATTAGTCATGTGTTGACAAAAATATAGATTCACGTATTGAATAGAATAAATATTCATATGTTGAATAGAATAATGGGATTATTGAGATATATAAAGCCGTGTTGATTAGAGATGCGCTATTTTGACGTGAACGATATTTATATCGATTATATTCGTTTTTATGATGAATATTGAAAAGAGATAAAAATTGAATTGAATATATAACGAATTCGAATTGAATTGAATATATAACGAATTCGAATTGAATTGAATAGAAAACGAATTCGAATTGAATTGAATAGAAAACGAATTCGAATTGAATTGAATAGAAAACGAATTCGAATTGAATTGAATAGAAAACGAATTCGAATTGAATTGAATAGAAAACGAATTCGAATTGAATAGAAAACGAATTCGAATTGAATTGAATAGAAAACGAATTCGAATTGAATTGAATATATAACGAATTTGAAACGATTTATAAAATTCGTTTTAAATAGAAATCGACGAAATACATATAATATATATATATATATATATATATATTATATAATGGCCTGAATAGAACGCGCCGCGCAGCGGCAGTTCGTAAATTTCGACCATTGACTTCGAACAGACATTACGGGAGATCCAACCGTCGGATTCTCCTAAAACCGGAACCGTTGGGTTCGTATCGAAAAGAGCTTTCTAAAGAATATTAGAAATTTGAAATCTAACAGTTGGGTTTGGAGATACGTCCAAATCAAATTTGGAAAAGGTCGTTGTAAGTGCAGTTCGATGGTCGTTGATGGAAATCGACTGTACAGGCCTTGATAAAATTATTAAAAATAGAAATAATTTGTGTAAAAACATAAGAAATGATTTGGGAAAAATTGGGATGAGAAACTTCATATTTGAAATGACAAAAATAGATTTTTATCGAAACGAACTAGTTTTGAACTAAAATTAAAACCCATTTATTTTTAAAATAAATAAATTGGATTTGAAATGGGTTTTAAATTGAATTGATTTGTGGGTTTATCGTGAAGGGTGTTTTAAATAACACTTGTTCTTTAACCCGATAATCAATAGAATGTGATTTGGGTTTGTCGTGAACTGTGTTTCAAATGACATTAGTTCTTTAACCCAGTAAAAGGAGTTCTAATGAATCTATAATTAGATTGAAATGTGAATTGATAATTTAAATTATCAAATTTAGAAAGTGAGCGAGAATGGAGTATCACCAGTTTTGCTCCAGGCGATAGTTGAATCTTTAATTAGATTTGAATGTGAAATGGTAATTAATTTTACCGATAACGCCGTGGTGTTAGATATGGAGTATTACCAGTTTTGCTTCATGGGATGAATAGGTTGGGATTGGGAAATGAAATAAATAATTACTTTGGTGCGGTTCGCTAATCTCGACTAGTTTGGAAAACCATAATTTGGTTTGAAATGACATCCAAAGGAAGATTAAAGAATAAATTCAAAGAATTTATCTTGGATAAAATTAATGGGAACCTTTCCCTAAGTATATGAAATTTAGAAACTAGCTGTATGTTAGCTAAGAAGAATGGTTTCCTGGGTATTGATCTGATGTTGGTTTCGGCCTTCGGGGTTAATATTTGGGAAATTGTTCTCTTGTTGATTTACGGTTAGTAGCTACTGAATTGGAATGAGGCGTATGTTGTGTTTGTGTAACATTTGTTTTTAATATACGTGGGTTGTTTGGAAAGGCCGGGTTTATACCCATTCTGAATAA
The DNA here is from genome assembly GCA_030737875.1 of Allium sativum. Taxonomy (NCBI): domain Eukaryota; kingdom Viridiplantae; phylum Streptophyta; class Magnoliopsida; order Asparagales; family Amaryllidaceae; genus Allium; species Allium sativum. The sequence goes on from CM060920.1 coordinate 696,358,180, forward strand.
CCGAGTCGATGATAAGTCGAAGATGATGACGATGGTCGAAGACTGGAAGTCTTCACATCGTTTGGATAATTACTGATGATCTTGATTGGGCTGTACACCCAAGAGGATGGAAATAGTTGGTGGTCGTCCAGACGTACTTGGAGATCGATGGATATGCGAGGAAAGTGCCTCCGGTTTCGTTCAGACCCAGAACGAACTTGTAAATGGATTGTGTGTCTGACATTGGATTTTACTCTTTGTTGATTGATTTCTGTTAAATATATATCTGTTTGGCAGCGGAGAATTTATTCTCTTGCTTAACGCTCTTCTCTGAGACGTACGAGCTTAGAGGTTATATATCGATAGATATCAATCGCATGACATGAATTGCCTGTGTGGCACGCTGAGATGCAATGATCAAGGCTTTTATTGAAAAGCAGAGTCTTGTAGGTGACGATCAAAGCACGGCCTTTGTGGCGTAGCTTTGTGTATAATGTGGATTCGCGAGCCTCACACCTCGGTATGAATTAAAAACGGGATAAGGACTGCAGGGAGAGAACGACGTTTCTTTCTAGTTTTGGTGGTGTCAGTGACTTACCAGCCCTGACATTTATATACTTTTCACCTATGTGGTTATTGGATGAGGCGCTTCGATTTTAGGTCTGTAAGGACCGAGAAACGTGTGTTCAGGAATAACTAATCCTCAAACGTAAGAGAGGACCGGCCCTGAAGCATCCAGGGGTTACCCAGATTGTGTAGTCCCGAGGCATTTGCTAGAGTGTCTCGAAGCGGAGAGGTGCTTGCCCCTTGCCTCGACTCATGAAGGAAATCCAATTCCCAATACATGTATCTCGGTTTTATTTGTAGAGCCTAGTATGGCGACATGATAGATGGTACCCATGCCGCCTAGGATTGATATTTATGATTGAAATTGTTTCGACACTATACAATTATTATAGTATCAAATGATTTGTTTTTAAAACGTATCAAGCATGTTTGGCTATTATAAGGGAAAACCCTATCCTCCGGCTTGCGTTGCATTGTGTGATGGGACCTGGGTCTTATAATAGCTTCATTTTTCGAAAAAGCATTGTGTTGTCTACTCTATGCACTGGTATTCTTGGGAGGAAACCCGTTCCGTGTTATACTGCGTGGTCCCTTGAATTACGCTCTTTTAAAGTAAATCTTTAAATAACTATTTTAGTTCTCACACCAGTCACATGACTGACCTGGAGTTTATTGTTTTAACCTAAACTCTGGGTGCCCCTATTTTCGACACGGGCAGCTAGTAGTTTTGGGTTTGCAGATTTATATTCACAGGATCCTGGTTTACAGCTGGAATGATATCCAGAAAGCTCTGTATCCGTATATCGCCTTTAGTTGTGCTTTGTATTATTTTTTCCGCTGCTATGTAATTTATTGTAATAAGCAATGAAATGGTCTTCTGTCTGCGTTCCGATGTGTTTTGTTCTCAAAGTATCCGCTCTTTCCTTACCGAGGAAGTAACGGGTCCTTACAAAGGGCCTAGAGAGGCGAGTTGAGGTTTGAACTATCGACCGGTACAAATGAGGTTATGGCGAAATTTTCTGGAAATTTAAGGAGTTAGAATATTTTTAAGAAGATTTGGTAATTAAAAATCGATTTATCTATTTATATAGAATTCGATAATGAAACAAAATGAAAATGTAATATTATAAACAAAAGGAAATCGAAAATCTGGTAATAGAAAGAGAAATATATATATATATATACGTTCTAAAAATGAATAAGTGGTTTTTATGATGTTGATAATTTGAGATATGTGGTCTTGTCTGTTTTGAAGTTAATGATGTTTTCAGTCAAGGTCTGAGAGGTAGTTATACCCCAACTTGATCGATTTCATTTTTAACCGATAAATAACAAGATCCAGTCTTAAAGAGAAATGATTGAATAAGAGTTTAGTTGAATGCTGTATTTTGGGTTATTGTAATAATGTTTTTACACAACATTCGTTTTAACCCAAGTAAGTAGAATTTTGGAAATGTAATAAATAAATATTTCCTGAGTGTAGAAATGAATGGTCATAAAGGAGATAAGTAATTGGAATGTTTTCCAATTATAAATAAAATATATTTTTCTAAGTATAGAAAATAAAAGATGGAGATGTATGGAAATGTCTTCCAAATAGTGTAAGAGGCCAAGACGATTATTAAAAATATTTGGTTAACAAATATTGATAAAGAAACGGAGAAATGATTTAATTAATGAAATACTAATAAAGGGGCCCAGTGATTTGTTTGATGCTTTGAATGAATGTTTGTTTTCTTTGATAGTTAAATAACCAACCATCGAAGTGTTTGCCAATATCGTTGTCAATATGGTGAGACCGGTTGAATTATTATCCGAGAACCACTCCGTATTGGCAGTAGCGTTGCGAATCAGATTATATGAAGATAATCGAAGACGGAGTAAAGTGCAAGGGCTTTTTCTATTAATAAAAATTGTGCCTTCAGTTTCGTTCAGTCCAAGAACGAAGTGTATGGACGAATGTCTGATGAAGTATTTCCAATGATCATATATGTTGGTCTGTATAAGTATATATGGTGGCAGAGGATTTATTCTCTTAGCATAATATCCATAATATATTTGTGCAAATCAATTAGTGATTAACGGATCTGACAATGTGGCACTCAAAGTGATTGTGCTATCAATGAATGATAAGAAATCATAGCCTCAGGCCTCAACAACCGGGAAATGACAAAAATTGGGCAGGCAATATGGCTATGTGGGTCGCTCCCATTAGGTTGTACAATCACCTATCTAGAGATATTCATTTCATTCTTTAATCTATTTGATGCTGTCCCATTCGGGAAACGGTTGCTAATCCCAACCGTTGGTGATATACATTCGATACACTCAAGCGAAATGAGTGGTCAGTCATGGGTGGGCAGGTTGTAAGATGTTCTTGTTGAACCCAGTGTATTCCCTTCTATAGATACACTATTGGTAGGTGGTTCCATACCTTGTCATAGTCGGAATCCAATCTCCAATAAGCGCCATGCGGTTTTTGATTTTATATTATATATGGAGCGTGAGATGCAAGTGTTCCGCTATATTGTTATTTATTTGATTTAGACACTATTATAATATCACTGGATTTTCATATCAAAGTGTTTTGGGTTATAGTAAGGTAGAAACCGTCCATGTTTATGGGTGGGCTGGTCTTATTATTATCCTTTCTTTCGAAAGGATTTTGAAAGTTAAACAAATGGTTGGAGTTTACTCACACCAGTCCCATGACTGACCCAGAGTTTGTTTTGTTTTGTTTTCCCTAAACTCTTGGGTGTCCAAATTTGTATGGGCAGTCAAGTAGTCAGGATTTTTCAGATTCACTTGGAAGAGCTGGAAGCATGAGGCTTCACCAGTTAGCTATAGACTATCATATATTCCGCTGTGTCCCATGCTGTACCTGGAAAAATGTGTTTATAACTGTTCCAAGAATACCTGTTGTGCTCTGATAATGGTATGTATATATAGTTATTGATTTGTATTTCAAAAGTTATGCTATTTAATATATTTTATTTGTTCCGCTGTGAGATTTGTGTTCTTCATTTTTCTTCTATTCTAACTTTTCTTTCTTTCTATTCTTCATCCTCTAATTTCTTTCTACTAATTATTTGTATTTTTGTGTCATTTGAGTTGGACATGTGGTGTTATTAGTCAACTCAAAGGGTATGGATTTGTGGGCCATTACATAACCTGAACTTGGAAAGAGAATAGGAAGTAATCCATCTTTTGTAGAGACTCTTTATGACAAATAAACAAAGAAATCTGATGTAATGTCCCAGATTTTTTAGCCATTTTTTAGTGAATATTTAAATCAGTTTTAAATATTTAAAATGATTTTTATATTGGGTTATCAATATAATATAGTTATTTTAATTATACGTTCAGATTAAATTTTAAATTTTTATTCAGTTCAGTTCATAATAATATTACAGTGTTGAAAAGTCAGTGGATACGTTAAAATAGCGGTTCAGATTTTCGGGTTAAAAACCACAAGATATTTTAATTTAAAATTCAAATTATAATATTTTAGTGTTGTATCAGCCGACCTATTAACATAGGCTACCATACACTATACATCACGCAAATTATTTCCTTCTTCTCGAGCAGTAAGATTTGTCTCCTTGCTTCGTATCAAGCAGACAAGATTTTAATGGGATATGGTACGAGTGTTTCCCCATTCCTTCACTTATAAATACCGCAATCCCTTTCTTCCTTTCTGCTCAAACCAAAGCCTCAAATTCAATACGACCGCAACTTCCCTTTTCCTCATTTCAGAAATCAAATCGCGATTGAAGCTTGCATCGTCTGGAACACTCGTGAGCTAGGGGGTCAACTTCAAATTCTATTTCGGATCTAAGGAAGACTCGCGAAGGGTAATGTCGAGTAGACGATTGGGGGTAAGGTGCATAGGGGTTCGAAGCAGGGATTTCTGAAGTTCAGATCCTTGATTTGTGAACTCGAAGGTATTGCTGAAGGCGACGGGTTGAGAAATTGGGAAAAAGTTGCAGTCGACGTCGGTTCTAGGTGGTGCGATAGGCTTGAGGAGGGGTTCCGTTACTGATGTTCTCGCGTATCGCTGAAGAACGTGAGTTTTCTCTGAGGCTCGAACTGTGAACTAGAGTGGTTCGAGGGTTGACTGGACTGAGCTGTTTGGGGTTGCGCTGTGAGGATTGGGAAATGAGAGATGGTGGATGCGGTCGGTGCAGGCAAGAGAGGGATGATTTACTGTCAGAGTATAAGGTGATAAAGGGAAGGGAAAAGAGGATGACTGCGAGTTGTTCGACAAAATGCCAAGGTGAAGAATTATCGTTTGAACTGGTGCTATTCTTATGGGACTGTTCTGGGTTTAGTTCGTCGACCGGTCGAGTAGATTATGATAGCAGTAAGGTATACGTTTTACTATAATCTAAATTGCATAAATTATTTATTTATTTTAAATAGTTAGTCATTTAATCGATAATTAGAAATAAATCGTAGGAACCTGACAAATTCAGTTAAGACGATTGAAGACGATTCATGGAAAGCAGGATATGGAAATAAAATGGATATTCAACAAATGGGAAATCACGGTGAGTACATCTCACTCACCTTTAGAATTATTTTTATTTCATTAAAAATAATTGTTTGTTGCTTGTGTGAATGCTTTCTGCTTTCTTTATATATATTAGTTATTTTAGGCTATATATATATATATATATATTGGGTTGATTGATTGGTTGGATTCCCACAGTCTCATTAGCGGATGCCCGTGGTACCATAGCGGATGATTACCCTATACGCCCCCACGCTATGATTAGTGGATGACCTTCTATACCACGATATTCTACCACGAAGCAGAATGGGTATTATTTATGTGCTAACATCTGTGGATGCAGGAAAACAGGTTGGAGGAATCCAACTGGATTCCTCAAAAATATATTATCTGTTTGTTTGTTATTTGTTTGATCCCATATATATTTTTCATATATGACGTGGAAAAAAATCAAATGATTGAAAATTTGGTGATTTGATTGGTTTAAATATCACTGGGCTAAGTGTTAATTTATTTAAAATATCGTGGAGGGATATTTGAGATTTTAAAAGGAAAATTCTATTTTTAAATAGAATTTGAATTTTTAAATGGAATAGAAATATAAACTTGTTTTTGAAAGATAAAACAAGTAGTTTCTTTTTAAACGAATTTTATAAATAGTTCTTTTATAACGAAGTTATAAATGAAGTGAAAAGAATTATCATTTGATAATTCAGAAATAGAAATACAAGCGTGAAATTGGGGTTTGAAATGAAATTTCAAAATAGGATGTGAAATGGAATTTTTAAATATATAACTCGAATGAAATTTGAGTATAACATTTGAATTTTAAAAGGGAGTTTAAATATTTGAATTTTAAAAGGGGATTGAATATTAGAAATTCAAATAGAAGTTCAAATAAAATTTGAATAGACGAAATTAGAATGAAAAATAGAATTTGAATTCAAGGAATTAAAATAGAATTTGAATTCAAGGAATTCAAATAATGAAAATTCAAATAGAGATTTGGATATAGAATTCGAATAAAATTCAAATATAGAAATTTGAATATGGAAGTTCAAATGGAATTTTAAATATAGAGTTTGAATAAGAGATTCAAACAGCATTTGAATAAGAGAGTTCAAAATGGAATTTGAATAAGAGAGTTGAAATAGAATTTGAATAAAGAAATTCAAATAGGGTTTTGAATATAGAATTTCAAAATAGAATTCGAAATAAACTTGGAACATAGGATTTCAAAGTAGAATAGGAAATCCAAATGGTTTGAAATGGAATTTGAATTCAAAGGAATTCAAATGGGTTTGAATAAAGAAATTCCAATGGGATTTAAATATGAGATTTCAAATAGAAATTTAAATGAAGTTTAAATATTTAAATTCAAATATGATTTTCAAATATAACCATTCAAAAGGGATTTGATTATAGAATTTAAAGTGGAATTTAATTCAAAGGAATAAATTAAGGTATTGGGATTCAAGAAAATTAAATGTGGAGCTTAACTAATGAATTTGAATTTAGGATTCAAATGGTATTTGTAAATGAATTCGAATTTAGAATTCAATGGTGTTTGAAAGAAAATTGGAATATTTTAATTCAAATGGAGTTGGAAATAGATTTGAACATAGAAATTCAAATGGGGTTTGAATATTTGAATTTCAAAAAGGGAATTCAAAATGGAGTTGAATATCTAAATTCAAGTATGAATTTCAAATATAGAAATTCAAAAAGGAGTTGAATTAAAGTGGGAATTCGAATAAAGGATTTGAAATGGAATTCGAATAGAGGATTTGAAATGGAAATCGAATAAAGAATTTGAAATGGAATTCGAATAAAGGATTTCAAATAGGATTTAAATACAGGATTTAAAACTATGGAATTTGAAATGTAAAGATTCAAATGGAATTTGGAATATATATATCTATATATATATATATATATATATATATATATATATATATTAGAAGGGAGTTGAATTCATTTAGCGAAGTTTAAAAGTTTTTATATATATAAATATAATTAAAACGAACTCGCCGCAGCGCTGCAGTTCGTAAAATAGCGATTCGAACTTCAATCGAATATACAGGACTCAATTGAAGTCGAAATTCTTTGAAACAAGAAATGTCAGGACCGGTTTGATAATAGTTTTCAAATGAAAGAGAAAAATCTGAATTTCGTCGTATAGATTTTGAGATATGTCAAAATCAAATTTTCAGAAAAGCAGCGCCAGAACCATTATAAAACCATAACGGTTTATTTAATGATATTAAAGGATTTTAAGCAAATAAAAATCGAAATTTCTATTCAGAAAAATCCAGATTTGAGTTATAAAATATATGTGAACTCCAGTGGAGTAATGAGTTGATTTTTGAAACAGAAATCAGATTTTTGATTTATTGAATAGAGTTAACTAATTCGAATAGAAATTAGTTAACGAGATTTCGAATGAATATTGAGCTTTAAATAAGTGAATTCGATTTGAGAATTTATATTCGAAATAGAAAAGAGAACTAGAATTGAAAGTGAAATTCAATTTGGTTATGAACGAGTTAAATATTTTGTTTGAACATGTTATGTTCAACAAAGAAGTGAAATAGGCAAAAGGGCTAATTAAAGAATAATTGAGCGAAACTGAATTCAAACGATTCAAATTTGAATTCAAACGAAAGGATTGAGTTGAATTGAATTGGAAACAGGTGAACAGGTGTTAAACAGATATGGGATGAGTATATGAAGATTTAAATTTATGTGCTCAACAAAAAGGTACATGTTTAAATTCATATATGGGTTTTATGCACCGTATCGGCAAGCCGCTTGGCTTTTCCTTTTTCTTTTTGATTGAGGAAGATACCGGGAAGCTATTTGAAATTTCCCGATGCTCCCGATACAGGGGAGGTTATGGCGAAATTTTGCGGATATTTAAGGAGTTAGAATATTTTTAAGATATTTTGATAATTTGAAATCATTGTATCGACGTATTGAATTCGATAGTAAAGTGAATATAAAAATCGAATGTTGTAAACAAAAAGGGATAGAGATAAGTGATTGGAATTGTTTCCAATTGCAAATAGAGATTTTTCTAATGTATAGAAAATAAAAGAAGTTGATATTTGGAAACGTTTTCCAAATGGCATAAGGGCCAATATGGCTATTGAAAATATTTGGTTAACAAATATTGATAAGAGAATATAGAAGAGATTTAATTAATGAAATATTAATTAAAGGGCCCAGTGATTTGTTTGATATGTTTGGATGAACACTTGTTTTTATTCGATAGTTAAATCACAGACTATCGAAGTTTTTGACCATCGTTGTCAATATGGAGAGACCGGTTGGATTATTATCCGAAGAACCACTCCGTATCGGCATAAGCGTTGCGAACCAAGTATGCTGAATATATTGAAGACGGAGTAAAGTGCAAGGGCTTTTCTATTAAATAGAAATAGTGCCTTCGGGTTCGTTCAATCCCAGAACGAACGTAAATGGACGGATGTCTGACAGAGTATTTCCAATGATCAAATGGGTTGGTCTGTATGAATATATATGGTTGCAACGGATTTATCCCTTAGCATAATATCCAGAATATTTGTGCAAACTCAACTAGTGATTAACGGATCTGACGATGTGGCATTCAAAGTGATTGTGTTATCGATGAATGGTAAGTATGCGTAGCCTCAGGCCTCAACAACCGGGAAAGGACAAAAATCGGGCAGGCAGCATGGCTATGTGGGTCGCACCCATTAGGATGTATAATCACCTATCTAGAGGTTCATTTAGTTTCTTATTCTATTCGATGCTGTCCCAGTCGGGAGACGGTTGCTGATCCCAACTGTTGGTGATATACATTCGATACACTCAAGCGAAATGAGTGGTCGGTCATGTGTGGGCCGGGTTGCAAGATGTTCTTGTTGAACCCAGTGTATTCCTCTCTAGAGATACACTAGCGGAAGGTGGTTCCATACCTTGTCATGTTGGAAATCCAATCTCCAATAAGCGCCATGCGGTTTTTGATTTTATACTATATATGTAGAGCGTGAGATGCAAGCGTTCTACTATATGGTTATTTACTTGATGTAGACATTATTATAATATCACTGGATTTTCGTATCAAAGTGTTTGGGTTATAGTAAGGTAAAAACCGTCCGTGTTTATGTGTGGGCTGGTCTTACTATTACCTTTTCTTTTGAAAGGATTGTTAAAGTTAAACAAGTGGTTGGAGTTTACTCACACCAGTCCCATGACTGACCCAGAGTTTATTTTGTTTTGTTTTCCCTAAACTCTTGGGTGCCCAAATTTGTACGGGCAGTCAAGTAGTCGGGATTTCACAGATTCATTTGGAGGAGCTGGAAGCAGGAGGCTTCACCGGTTAGCTATAAACTATCATATATTCCGCTGTGGACCTTGTTTGTATCTGGAAACAGGTGTTTATAACTGTTCCAGAAATGACTGTTGTGCTCTGATGATGGTATGTATATAAAGTTACGGATTTGTATTTCAAAAGTTATGTTATATAAAATATTTTATTCGTTCCGCTGGGAGTTGCGATCTTCGTTTTTCTTCTATTCTAATATTTCTTTCTTCCTATTTCTCATCTTCTAACTTCTTTCTATTAATGGTTCGTATTTCTGTGTTATTTGGGTTGGACGTGTGGTGTATTTAGTCAACTCAGATAGCTCAGATCTGCGGGTCGTTACAGGTGGTATCAGAGCTTAGGTTGAGCGAATACCTAGGCTTGTGTGGCATGTGCTCATTAGAGATAGGGTCAGTAGTACCCTAGAATGAGTTGAGTGTATAGATACGAGAGAGCGTATTTGTTAGTTGATATAAAAGTTGTTTTATATTGTGTTGGCTAGTCTGTTGAGTGGTTTATGAATTCTGGTCGGATAGTGGGACGCCACAAAGTCGATAGGAATTTCTAAACACTTGAACAGGAGATTGAACATGATATTGTTTTCAAGTGGGTAGATGAAATAATTTTACCCAAAATTTCTATTTTTGATATAGAAAGAATAATTTTCTAGAATTATTATTATATGGATGTATTGGATGTTGATTTTGTAATCAAATGAGATTATAAAATTAGAATGGTTATTTATAACCAAATAGAATTTGTATAGGGATTAAATATACAAATGAGATGAATTAGAATTAAATTCAAACCAGAATTAAGAATTCAAAATCCTGGGAAGTTGAAAAATATTTTTCAAAGTAATTAAAATAATATAGTTTTATTTTGAAAGGGTTTTTGAATGAAAATCATTTTGAATTGATTTTTAAATGATAAAGCACTGAACTCACTTCAGTCGCTGGGAAATAATTCTGATGATGATTGCAACATCATCAGTGTTCATTTCCGAGTTTCTAAGTGATGAATTGCTACCTTAGAAAAGTTCTTGGTCGAAATTGATTTGGAAGAAAACAAGCTGATTTAGAAAATTCAAATGTTTTGAATATGTGTATATTTATGGGATTTCAAAAGAATTTGAAAAGAAAAACCCAGGGATTTGGATTCTGGAATTTAAATTTAACTTAAACAAGTTAAATGGGTAGAAATGAATGAATTGATTAGAATCAATTTAAATAGATTTATTGAAATAAATAGAAATAAATATGAATTGAATGTGAAGGCATATGAAGGGAAGAAGACCAAAAGTTTTGGTTGAAAATAAAGTCATAGAAATATGAGAAGTTGAGTTTCAACAAAAGTGAGATGTTGAAAAGAAATGGATTAGTAGCACTTTTCCTACCTTAGCAATTTCGAGGACGAAATTATTTTAAGGGGGGAAGAATGTAATGTCCCAGATTTTTTAGCCATTTTTTAGTGAATATTTAAATCAGTTTTAAATATTTAAAATGATTTTTATATTGGGTTATCAATATAATATAGTTATTTTAATTATACGTTCAGATTAAATTTTAAATTTTTATTCAGTTCAGTTCATAATAATATTACAGTGTTGAAAAGTCAGTGGATACGTTAAAATAGCGGTTCAGATTTTCGGGTTAAAAACCACAAGATATTTTAATTTAAAATTCAAATTATAATATTTTAGTGTTGTATCAGCCGACCTATTAACATAGGCTACCATACAGTATACATCACGCAAATTATTTCCTTCTTCTCGAGCAGTAAGATTTGTCTCCTTGCTTCGTATCAAGCAGACATGATTTTAATGGGATATGGTACGAGTGTTTCCCCATTCCTTCACTTATAAATACCGCAATCCCTTTCTTCCTTTCTGCTCAAACCAAAGCCTCAAATTCAATACGACCGCAACTTCCCTTTTCCTCATTTCAGAAATCAAATCGCGATTGAAGCTTGCATCGTCTGGAACACTCGTGAGCTAGGGGGTCAACTTCAAATTCTATTTCGGATCTAAGGAAGACTCGCGAAGGGTAATGTCGAGTAGACGATTGGGGGTAAGGTGCATAGGGGTTCGAAGCAGGGATTTCTGAAGTTCAGATCCTTGATTTGTGAACTCGAAGGTATTGCTGAAGGCGAAGGGTTGAGAAATTGGGAAAAAGTTGCAGTCGACGTCGGTTCTAGGTGGTGCGATAGGCTTGAGGAGGGGTTCCGTTACTGATGTTCTCGCGTATCGCTGAAGAACGTGAGTTTTCTCTGAGGCTCGAACTGTGAACTAGAGTGGTTCGAGGGTTGACTGGACTGAGCTGTTTGGGGTTGCGCTGTGAGGATTGGGAAATGAGAGATGGTGGATGTGGTCGGTGCAGGCAAGAGAGGGATGATTTACTGTCAGAGTATAAGGTGATAAAGGGAAGGGAAAAGAGGATGACTGCGAGTTGTTCGACAAAATGCCAAGGTGAAGAATTATCGTTTGAACTGGTGCTATTCTTATGGGACTGTTCTGGGTTTAGTTCGTCGACCGGTCGAGTAGATTATGATAGCAGTAAGGTATACGTTTTACTATAATCTAAATTGCATAAATTATTTATTTATTTTAAATACTTAGTCATTTAATCGATAATTAGAAATAAATCGTAGGAACCTGATAAATTCAGTTAAGACGATTGAAGACGATTCATGGAAAGCAGGATATGGAAATAAAATGGATATTCAACAAATGGGAAATCACGGTGAGTACATCTCACTCACCTTTGGAATTATTTTTATTTCATTAAAAATAATTGTTTGTTGCTTGTGTGAATTCTTTCTGCTTGCTTTATATATATTAGTTATTTTAGGCTATATATATATATATTGGGTTGATTGATTGGTTGGATTCCCGCAGTCTCATTAGCGGATGCCTGCGGTACCATAGCGGATGATTACCCTATACGCCCCACGCTATGATTAGTGGATGACCTTCTATACCGCAATATTCTACCACGAAGCAGAATGGGTATTATTTATGTGCTAACATCTGTGGATGCAGGAAAACAGGTTGGAGGAATCCAACTGGATTCCTCAAAAATATATTATCTGTTTGTTTGTTATTTGTTTGATCCCATATATATTTTTCATATATGACGTGGAAAAAAATCAAATGATTGAAAATTTGGTGATTTGATTGGTTTAAATATCACTGGGCTAAGTGTTAATTTATTTAAAATATTTTGGAGGGATATTTGAGATTTTAAAAGGAAAATTCTATTTTTAAATAGAATTTGAATTTTTAAATGGAATAGAAATATAAACTTGTTTTTGAAAGATAAAACAAGTAGTTTCTTTTTAAACGAAGTTTATAAATAGTTCTTTTATAACGAAGTTATAAATGAAGTGAAAAGAATTATCATTTGATAATTCAGAAATAGAAATACAAGCGTGAAATTGGGGTTTGAAATGAAATTTCAAAATAGGATATGAAATGGAATTTTTAAATATATAACTCGAATGAAATTTGAGTATAACATTTGAATTTTAAAAGGGAGTTTAAATATTTGAATTTTAAAAGGGGATTGAATATTAGAAATTCAAATAGAAGTTCAAATAAAATTTGAATAGACGAAATTAGAATGAAAAATAGAATTTGAATTCAAGGAATTAAAATAGAATTTGAATTCAAGGAATTCAAATAAAGAAAATTCAAATAGAGATTTGGATATAGAATTCGAATAAAATTCAAATATAGAAATTTGAATATGGAAGTTCAAATGGAATTTTAAATATAGAGTTTGAATAAGAGATTCAAACAGCATTTGAATAAGAGAGTTCAAAATGGAATTTGAATAAGAGAGTTGAAATAGAATTTGAATAAAGAAATTCAAATAGGGTTTTGAATATAGAATTTCAAAATAGAATTCGAAATAAACTTGGAACATAGGATTTCAAAGTAGAATAGGAAATCCAAATGGTTTGAAATGGAATTTGAATTCAAAGGAATTCAAATGGGTTTGAATAAAGAAATTCCAATGGGATTTAAATATGAGATTTCAAATAGAAATTTAAATGAAGTTTAAATATTTAAATTCAAATATGATTTTCAAATATAACCATTCAAAAGGGATTTGATTATAGAATTTAAAGTGGAATTTAATTCAAAGGAATAAATTAAGGTATTGGGATTCAAGAAAATTAAATGTGGAGCTTAACTAATGAATTTGAATTTAGGATTCAAATGGTATTTGTAAATGAATTCGAATTTAGAATTCAATGGTGTTTGAAAGAAAATTGGAATATTTTAATTCAAATGGAGTTGGAAATAGATTTGAACATAGAAATTCAAATGGGGTTTGAATATTTGAATTTCAGAAAGGGAATTCAAAATGGAGTTGAATATCTAAATTCAAGTATGAATTTCAAATATAGAAATTCAAAAAGGAGTTGAATTAAAGTGGGAATTCGAATAAAGGATTTGAAATGGAATTCGAATAGAGGATTTGAAATGGAATTCGAATAAAGAATTTGAAATGGAATTCGAATAAAGGATTTCAAATAGGATTTAAATACAGGATTTAAAACTATGGAATTTGAAATGTAAAGATTCAAATGGAATTTGGAATATATATATCTATATATATATATATATATATTAGAAGGGAGTTGAATTCATTTAACGAAGTTTAAAAGTTTTTATATATATAAATATAATTAAAACGAACTCGCCGCAGCGCTGCAGTTCGTAAAATAGTGATTCGAACTTCAATCGAATATACAGGACTCAATTGAAGTCGAAATTCTTTGAAACAAGAAATGTCAGGACCGGTTTGATAATAGTTTTCAAATGAAAGAGAAAAATCTGAATTTCGTCGTATAGATTTTGAGATATGTCAAAATCAAATTTTCAGAAAAGCAGCGCCAGAACCATTATAAAACCATAACGGTTTATTTAATGATATTAAAGGATTTTAAGCAAATAAAAATCGAAATTTCTATTCAGAAAAATCCAGATTTGAGTTATAAAATATATGTGAACTCCAGTGGAGTAATGAGTTGATTTTTGAAACAGAAATCAGATTTTTGATTTATTGAATAGAGTTAACTAATTCGAATAGAAATTAGTTAACGAGATTTCGAATGAATATTGAGCTTTAAATAAGTGAATTCGATTTGAGAATTTATATTCGAAATAGAAAAGAGAACTAGAATTGAAAGTGAAATTCAATTTGGTTATGAACGAGTTAAATATTTTGTTTGAACATGTTATGTTCAACAAAGAAGTGAAATAGGCAAAAGGGCTAATTAAAGAATAATTGAGCGAAACTGAATTCAAACGATTCAAATTTGAATTCAAACGAAAGGATTGAGTTGAATTGAATTGGAAACAGGTGAACAGGTGTTAAACAGATATGGGATGAGTATATGAAGATTTAAATTTATGTGCTCGACAAAAAGGTACATGTTTAAATTCATATATGGGTTTTATGCGCCGTATCGGCAAGCCGCTTGGCTTTTCCTTTTTCTTTTTGATTGAGGAAGATACCGGGAAGCTATTTGAAATTTCCCAATGCTCCCGATACAGGGGAGGTTATGGCGAAATTTTCCGGAAATTTAAGGAGTTAGAATATTTTTAAGATATTTTGATAATTTGAAATCATTGTATCGACGTATTGAATTCGATAGTAAAGTGAATATAAAAATCGAATGTTGTAAACAAAAAGGGATAGAGATAAGTGATTGGAATTGTTTCCAATTGCAAATAGAGATTTTTCTAATATATAGAAAATAAAAGAAGTTGATATTTGGAAACGTTTTCCAAATGGCATAAGGGCCAATATGGCTATTGAAAATATTTGGTTAACAAATATTGATAAGAGAATATAGAAGAGATTTAATTAATGAAATATTAATTAAAGGGCCCAGTGATTTGTTTGATATGTTTGGATGAACACTTGTTTTTATTCGATAGTTAAATCACAGACTATCGAAGTTTTTGACCATCGTTGTCAATATGGAGAGACCGGTTGGATTATTATCCGAAGAACCACTCCGTATCGGCATAAGCGTTGCGAACCAAGTATGCTGAATATATTGAAGACGGAGTAAAGTGCAAGGGCTTTTCTATTAAATAGAAATAGTGCCTTCGGGTTCGTTCAATCCCAGAACGAACGTAAATGGACGGATGTCTGACAGAGTATTTCCAATGATCAAATGGGTTGGTCTGTATGAATATATATGGTTGCAACGGATTTATCCCTTAGCATAATATCCAGAATATTTGTGCAAACTCAACTAGTGATTAACGGATCTGACGATGTGGCATTCAAAGTGATTGTGTTATCGATGAATGGTAAGTATGCGTAGCCTCAGGCCTCAACAACCGGGAAAGGACAAAAATCGGGCAGGCAGCATGGCTATGTGGGTCGCACCCATTAGGATGTATAATCACCTATCTAGAGGTTCATTTAATTTCTTATTCTATTCGATGCTGTCCCAGTCGGGAGACGGTTGCTGATCCCAACTGTTGGTGATATACATTCGATACACTCAAG
Organism: Allium sativum; assembly: GCA_030737875.1. Taxonomy (NCBI): domain Eukaryota; kingdom Viridiplantae; phylum Streptophyta; class Magnoliopsida; order Asparagales; family Amaryllidaceae; genus Allium; species Allium sativum. The sequence goes on from CM060920.1 coordinate 696,374,123, forward strand.
CGAAATGAGTGGTCGGTCATGTGTGGGTCGGGTTGCAAGATGTTCTTGTTGAACCCAGTGTATTCCTCTCTAGAGATACACTAGCGGAAGGTGGTTCCATACCTTGCCATGTTGGAAATCCAATCTCCAATAAGCGCCATGCGGTTTTTGATTTTATACTATATATGTAGAGCGTGAGATGCAAGCGTTCTACTATTTGGTTATTTACTTGATGTAGACATTATTATAATATCACTGGATTTTCGTATCAAAGTGTTTGGGTTATAGTAAGGTAAAAACCGTCCGTGTTTATGTGTGGGATGGTCTTACTATTACCTTTTCTTTTGAAAGGATTGTTAAAGTTAAACAAGTGGTTGGAGTTTACTCACACCAGTCCCATGACTGACCCAGAGTTTATTTTGTTTTGTTTTCCCTAAACTCTTGGGTGCCCAAATTTGTACGGGCAGTCAAGTAGTCGGGATTTCACAGATTCATTTGGAGGAGCTGGAAGCAGGAGGCTTCACCGGTTAGCTATAAACTATCATATATTCCGTTGTGGACCTTGTTTGTATCTGGAAACAGGTGTTTATAACTGTTCCAGAAATGACTGTTGTGCTCTGATGATGGTATGTATATAAAGTTACGGATTTGTATTTCAAAAGTTATGTTATATAAAATATTTTATTCGTTCCGCTGGGAGTTGCGATCTTCGTTTTTCTTCTATTCTAATATTTCTTTCTTCCTATTTCTCATCTTCTAACTTCTTTCTATTAATGGTTCGTATTTCTGTGTTATTTGGGTTGGACGTGTGGTGTATTTAGTCAACTCAGATAGCTCAGATCTGCGGGTCGTTACATCTGAACCATAAATTTCTTCCTACAAGCCTAGGGGGAAGAAAAGAGAAAGGAAAAAAGGAAATGGGTTAGACATAAAGCATAATGAGCTATTATAATTATCAGCTCGACTGCTAAGTTAAGAAAAATAGATAAATAGTAGTTCTAGTGTCATAAAAGATTAAGAGTCTATACATACCTAAAAGTGAACAATAATTTATACGAATTGATAATAAGGATACAAGTTTGGACAAAAATAAGTAATTAGTAATGGATTTCATAATTCTACCCATCGATCGACTTTCCAGACATGAATAACATTTGCCAGCTATGGAATTCGGGGTTATCAGCCCCGAACCCATCAACCTAAAAGACACAGCCTTAATCACAGGCGTTACAGAGTCTTATCTTTCAAGTCTGTAATGATGCACGCTCACCGTTCCGCCAGAACGCACCTGTACCCACCTAATATTTTGAACCTCTTACTATCCAGATTGGTAAAGCGTGCTAGAGCCTCTACCTAGTGTGAGGCTCTGGAAGATAACAATAGGAATACTGATTGATACGGGTTCCAGACAAATAAGCATTTGACGTAAGTCACCCCTAGGCTTTGTCCCCAAGTTAACTAAATTTTCTACGAAACCCTTCTATCTCTCTGGAATGGACTCCTTAGCTTATTAATCAAATGGGTTTAACTTAGCATGTTTAAGTTCATTAATAAGCCGAATATAACCTTGTTTTATATTCCTACATTTTAGTTAACATTTGTAATTAAATGTAATCATTTTATACAACCCTTCCTCAAGTCAGACAAGTCAAATGCATCACTGCTCAGATATTTTATAGTTACATATTACTTAATGTACAATTAAGTGTCATTCATTTCAATTAAGATGTTTTCCCAAATACAGGATAATTAATGTTACTTAATGTTAAATTAACTATAATTCATTCCAATTAACATGTTTTCCAAATACAAGTTACTTAATGTTAAATTAAGTAAAATTCATTTCAATTGACTTCTTTTTCAAATAGAGGTTACTTAATGTCAAATTGAGTAAAATCATTCCAAATAACATGTTTTCCAAATACAAGTTATTTGCGCAATTCATTTCAATTAACATGTTTTCCAAATACATGTTACTAATGTCAAATTTGGTACAATTCATTCCAATTAGCATTCGATTACTTGAATATAATATTTACCTCCAAAGTCCTCTTTTTAACATGCTTCCAATACTATCCCAATATTACACCTCATTTGTTGATTACACCTCTTGTGACGACCCGTATTTTAGCAATATAATAATTAATTTATTTAATTTTATAAATAGTGATTTAGGGATTTGAATTGTCGTAGAATTAAATAATAGTGAATACTTAATTAAATTAAATAATAGAATAATATATTTAATTTTAGAAATAATCAAAAATAGTGGAATTTACAATATTGTGTAATTTGGATTATTTAAAAAATATAATTCAGTTTAGAGTTGAATTATATTCATGAATATATTATATAAATGATAGTTGAATGTATAATTATATTATAAATATAATCAAGCTCGAAATGGCATGGCAGTTTCGCTATTTGGTGATTTGAACTTCAGCAGAATATACAGAATCCGTTTTAACCCGGAATTTTGTGAAACAAAAAACGTTCGTAGCTAGTGAAGTATATTTTTCTAATGGAAGAGAAAAATCGGGATTTCGTCGTGTAGATTTTGACTTATGTTCAAATCAAATTTTATAAAAGTCGCTATGGAATTCCTTTGAAATTTATAAATATATATTTATATTATAAAAGGATTTTAAATATAAATCGATTATCGATATAACTGGGAATTTGAAATATCGAGTTAGAAATTCATATAGGAATATTCTGGAGTTGTATGATATTCTATCGTGAATATATACGATAATATAAATTTATTTATATTTAATTTAATTATTTTTTATATATATATATTTAAATAGGTTATCTAGTGCTTTTAAAATAGCCAGTTTTTCAAACGACCTCCGTTTTCGACGAAACTAATTTAGTTGGATCCGCAATATTAAGTTATTGTTAAATTCTAATTTTCGTGATTTTTGAAGTCAGTGTGGGGCTATACGGATTTTTAATGTGAAAAACAATCAGTATTTTGACGGTTAAAAATACGCTGTGTGAGCAAACGGAGTCGGAATTCGATGAAACAAGGTTCGTTGGGTCCGTAATGTCGAACTGTAACTGCATGTCCATTTTCGTTGAAATTGGATAGTATATGTGACCGTATGAATTTTTGAATGCCAATTAGGCTTATAATCGAATATAAATAAATATAAAATTAGTAGCTTACTTTCTAAGCTATTCTACTCTATAAATACTAATACTCAAACCCTACAATTCACTTTTCATGGTCAACCAAATTGAGCCACCACCAGGAAAGCTTCCTCAAGCAAAATCGTATGTTTGAAAAATAATCTAAAATCAAAGCAAATTCCTAAAATCATCAAATAAGGATATTTGAATTTCGTAAATCCTCCTCTTCGGTCTTATGTCATTTTTAATGAGTGCGATCTATCTTCTGTCTGCTGCCGAATAAATGTTATGCATCTAGGGTTGAGGATTTGATGAAAAGGGAGGAGTTCGGGATCGGTTAGAGTATGGTGTAGGGTTTTTGGAGGTAAATGGAAATTGGTAATGTGATTTTGGGATATTTTCTTGCAAATAAATGTCACAGACTTCACTGTAGTGGCAGCTATAGGCCACGATGAACTCAAGAAGGTTGAGTTCTTCATCATGGTGCTGAATGAATGTTGGTTTGAGTGTTGATGAGAACTAGGGCTCGCTGGAAAAGTTTTGGGGAAAGTTTGTATCAGAAAAACTGTCAGTGGGCTTATAGGTAGTAGGAGAATGGTCTGAGACGAGGAAGAGGAGGAATGTTCAAATAGAACGAGGTGGATATGTGTTGAAGGAGGACTGAATGGTGATTGTAATGCTAGAGTTTGTGAGAAAGAGGAGGGGTAATGGGATCAAAGAAACTGGTGTTGGCAAGGGGCATACGGGTTTTAACAGTGAGGTCTAAGCGTAGTATGTTGGATATGGGTAGTAAGAAGATTTGAAGGGATGACCTTTGCCAACTTTAGATTGAATTATCATGAAGTGAAGAAAAGGAAATTTTCGTGTAAGATAATCGGCTATAGGAGACATCGAAGCGTGATGTTAAGGAGAATGGAGAAGAAGGATTTGCGGAAATGGGAATTAAATGGTGTGGGCTAAATTGGTATTGGACCTATTGGTAAGCCCCAGGAGAAGATCTTTTTAAGTTTAATTTAATTATAATATGATTATTAAAATTTGTATTCAAATTTATAAAATGTATAACTCTTCCATACGTTGTCAGAATTGGGCTCCGTTGGATCCGTTGGAATCGTATGGACGGTGGCTACAGAATGGAACTGACTGGAAGTAATTCGGAGCTCGTTACAATTTATAGTAAAATAAATTGTCCGTCTGAATCAAGCGATGGTTATCGTTATTAATGATGATCATCCAATGTGTGTAAAACTAACCAACTCTATCAGTTCATATTTCTATAACGTGTAATTGGAAATGATAAATGATGATGATTGCTGTATGCTGACCGTTTGATTGATTTGCTGAATGATTGGTTAAAATTTTAGATAACGATATACATATAAATCGTTAAATAAATATTGATTCTGTTTATCAGAATATTTCGTACTAAAATGACATCGATTTGAATTATATTGTGTAACATCTGTTGTTGCAGGAAAACAGGTAGGAGGGACCCAATTGGGTTCCTCAATATATAAATACTGTTTTGTTTCACATATGGTGATATATGATGTGATATATAATCTGATGTTTGTTTGAATGATATCGATTATTGTTATTTGGTATTTTAAATCCCGTAAAAAATACTGGGATGTAGAAAAGGGGATTTTCAAAGTGTATTTTGAAAATGAATTATTCATATAAAATCAATGGATTTTAAAATAAAAAAGGAAAATATTTGTAAAAAAGGTATAAAAGGAAAATATTTTAAAACAAATATAAAAGGAAAATATTTGTAAAACAAATATAAAAGGGATATATTTGTAAAACAAATAGAAAAAGGATATATTTGTAAAACATTTACAAATAGAATAGAAAAGGAAATGTATGTAAAACATTTACAATTAGAATTGAAAAGGATATGTTTGTAAAACATTTACAAATAGAATAGAAAAGGATATATTTGTAGAACATTTACAAATAGAATCGAAAAATAAAATATTTGTAAAACAAATATAAAAGGAAAATATTTGTAAAACAAATATAAAAGGAAAATATTTGTAAAACAAATATAAAAGAAATACATTTGTTAAAAAAATCGAAAAAGGATGTATTTGTAGAACATTTACAAATAGAATAGAAAAGGAAATATTTGTAAAACATTTACAAATTGAATTGAAAAGGATATATTTGTAAAACTTTTACAAATAGAATAGAAAATGTTATATTTTGTAGAACATTATAAATAGAATTGAAAAGGAAATATTTTAAAACATTTACGAATAGAATTGCAAAGGAAATAATTATTGAACAAATAGAATTGAAAAGGAATATTTATTTGTTAAATAAACAGATATCATAAAAGGAAATATTTGGAAAGTAAGTAGGATTATAAAAGGAATTAGAGTTAATCGAATAGAGTTAAATCGAATTGGAGCTAATCGATTAGAGTTAATCGAATTAGAGTTAATTGATTAGAGTTAATTAGATAGAGTTAATTAAATAGAGTTAATCGAACAAGATCTAGTCGAATATTAGTTATTCGAATAGAGTTAATCGAATTAGAGTTACCGAATATAGTTATTCGAATAGAGTTTATCGAATATGGCTATTCGAAAAGAGGTTATCGAATAATAGTTTATTCGAAAGGAGTTATCGAATAATAGTTTATTCGAAAGGAGTTATCGAATAATAGTTTATTCGAAAAGAGGTTATCGAATATTAGTTATTCGAAGAGAGATTATCGAATAATAGCTTATTCGAAAAGAGTTATCGAATATTAGTTATTCGAAAGGAGTTATCGAATATAGTTTATTCAAATAGAGTTAAAGGAGTTAATCGAATATAGTTTATTCGAATAGAGTTAAAGGAGTAAATCGAATATAGTTTATTCGAAAGAGTTATTGAATATAGTTTATTCAAAAGGAGTTATCGAACATAGTTTATTCGAAAGGAGTTGTTTGATAGGAGTTAATTGATAAGAGGTAATTGATAAGAGTTAATTGATTATAGTTAATCCAATAGAGTTAATCAAATAGAGTTAATAGAATAGAGTCTATCAAATAGAGCTAACTGATAAGAGCAAATCGATTAGAGTTAATCGAATAGTGTTAATTGAATAGAGTTAATCGAATATGGCTATTAGAAGAGAGATTATCGAATATAGTTTATTCGAAGGAAAGAGTTATCGAATAGAGATTTATTCAAAAGAGAGTCATGTAAGGAAGTTTATTAGAGGTTTAAAAGGTGAACCTTGTCTATTTCGAAGCTAGAAATGTTGTTCAGTTAAGGTCTGAGAGGTAGTTATACCCCAACTTGATTGGCTTCGTTTTTAACTAAGGAATGGTTAAGGTTCGACAGTGAATGTTGGTTAAGTCAAATTAGTTAATCAGTGTAATGTTTTGAGTTGGCATAGCGATGTTTTATTTAAACATCTGTTTAAATCCAATGTAGGAGTTCAGGAAATGTTTTCCAAATAAAAATCAGAAATGTTTTCTAATAGAGAAAATAAGAATTGGAAATGTTTTCTAATGTTAATAACGTATATTTTCTAAAATTAGAAAATATGAAATGTTGAATATATGGAAACACGAATAGGGAAATGGATAATTGAATGACAAATTAAATTAAAGTGGATCAGTGTTGATTGATGATTTGCTTAGTAAGATTTCCATTTGGAAATACGACCGTTGTTTGTACACATGTTTTACTTTGATAGTTAAATCATCGACTATCGAAGATTTTGACCATTTCCGTTGTCAATATGGAGAGATCGGGATCAGATTCATTATCTGAAAACCACTATGCATGGGCATTAGCGTAGCGAATCAAATATGATGGAGATAATTGAAGATGAAGTTATGCAAGGACAGTTCTGCCGATCCTAGGTAGAAATTGCATAAGATGGATTTAAAGAATAGTACCTTTGGTTTGTCCAGTCTTAGGACGACCTGTATGGAAGAATGTCTGACAAAGTATATTTAACAAATCGCGTAAGTTGATCTCTTTAAACGTATTTACGTTTGGTGGCATAGGAATTCATTTCTCTTAGCTGTATACCCATTATATTTTTAGGGAAATCAATTTGTGATTTGGCAGGTATGACGATGTGACATTCAAAGTTAATAAACATGTGATCTATCAGAGATAAGCGTGGCCTCTAGCCTCACAACCGGGAAATGACAAAAATTGGGCAGCCAGCATGGCTAAGTGGTTGGCTGCCAATTAGAGTGTATTATCACCTATCTAGAGATATTTATTTCATTCTTAAATCTATTCAATGCTTTTCCATTCGGGAAACGGTTACTGATCCCATCCGTTGGTGATATACATTCGATACACCCAAGTGAAATGAGTGGCCGGTCATGTGTGACCGGGTTGCAAGATGTTCTTGTTGAACCCAGTGTATTCCTCTCTAGAGGTACACTATCGGAAGGTGGTTCCATACCTTGTCATAGTTGGAAGTCCATTATCCAATAAGTGCTCGCGATTTTGATTGTATACTATATATGTAGAACGCGAGATGAAAGTGTTTCTGCTAGATGATTATTATATTCTGATTGATAGACACTATCATAATATCAAGGGAGTTTTGATATAAAAGACCAATGTTTCTTTCAAAATGATTTGAAAGTTAAATCAAATTGATTTGGATTCTCATAAGGGAAAACCCTTTCCGTTATACGGCGTGGTCTTATGAGATATCGTTTAATTGCTCAACTATTTCTAAATTGTTTTACTCACACCAGTCCCATGACTAACCCGGAGTTTATTTTTTATTTTTTCCCTAAAATCTAGGGTGCCCAAATTTAAACGTGCAGTCAAGTAGTCAGGATTTTACAGATATACTTGGAGAGCTTGGAGCTGGAGGCTTCAGTATTATTTAGCTATAGTTATTTCCGCTGTGCTGTAAGTGTTGTACTCTGGTAATGTTACTGTATACATATACTGATTTTATTTCAAAGATATGTTATCTATTATATGTTGTTCATTCCATTGTGAGATTCTTGTTACTCTGCTGTTGTATGTTCTTCTTCCTCTTCTATTCTAAGTTTCTATCTTATCTATTCTCACCCTCTAATTTCTTTCATGGACTATCTAGTATTTCCGATCCTTGAATAGTCGACATAGTGTTGTATGCCGATATCCAAGATCGCAAAATCCCCAGGTCATTACAGTGGTATCAAGCTTAAGGTTAAGTAATTACCTTGGATCTGTGGCGTGAATCAGTAGAGATAGGGTTAGCAATACCCTAGATTGAGTTGAGTGTATATATACGAGAGAACGTATTTGTAGATATCGATATAAAATTGTTTTATATTATGGAGATTTATTAGTTGAGTTGTTTATGAGTTTTGGTCGATCAGTTTGATCCACTGTATCGGTAGGAGTTTCTAAGCACTCAAATACGATGAACCAACACAATATGTTTTGAAAGAAGGGTAAATGAAATAATTTTACCCAAAGTATATTTTGATATAGAGAAAATATATATTGGAAACATAGTATATTGGACGTGTTGGTTGTGATTATAATTAGATAAGATTATAATTGAAACGGTTATGTAAACAACCAATCTGAATGCATATAAGTGAAATGTATGAAATCAAAATGAATTAAATCTGAATTTAAATCAGAATTGGAGTGAACACCCTGAAAATTTGAATAAGTGTTTGTAATGGACTTGGATTAAGTATATGAGAATTTTAAAATACTAGGAGATTTTAGAAATATTTTCCAAGCATTGGGGATAGTATTCTGAAATAGATTTCAAAATGGAAGTGTTTAGAATTGGTTTTAAAAGTGATATATTATTGAACTCACTTCGATCGCTCGAAAATAGATTCCAAAGATGACTGCACAGCATCATCGGTGTTCATTTTCAAGTTCTAAATGACGGATTACTACCAAAGGTTTTGTTTTTGAATTGATTTGTGAAAAGTAAGTTGTTTGGATCCTGAAAAGGAAAGTTGATTTTCGATATGGTGAACTATTTAAAATTCCCAGGGAAAGACTGTTTGAATTAAAACCAAAGTGAAATGAAATTTAGGAAAGCAAATAGAAATTAAAATTGAATTAAAGACGATTAATGAAATTGAATTGAAATTTACAAAAGAAAATTGAAGTTGAATTAGATCAGAATGTTATCGAAAAAATTTGGGTTTATGTGATCGGAGTTTGAAATGGAACCAGATTATTGGAGTTAAGAGTTTGGAATCGAAATGAAACTCGAGTTTGAAATGAAATTCGACTTTGGTATAAGTGAATGATTTGGTTTGAGAATGAAGTGATTGGAGTTTCGTTGGGATAACATTGGTATATGTTGAATTAACAGCAGATGGAAGTGATAAATTTGATATGCCCGACAAAAAGGTACAAGTTTATATTTGGTATCAGCATGAGATTTATTAGCCTGTTTGGCAAGCCGTTTGGCTGTTTGGTTTTCTTTTGGGTTGGAGAAGGCCTAGAGGCGCGAGTTGTAGTTGTACCGATTGACCAACACAAAGGACGTGCTGGCGAAAATTTTCAGAAATTTCGGGTATTAGAAAATTTTCAGAGTTTATGGAAATTTTTGTTAACAGAAATGAATTAATATTTTTATTGAAATAAATTGGTTCAGTCGAGACTGAAGATAATAAGTAAACAAATAATTTTTAACCAGTTAGTAGGGTTTGTTTTCTACCTTAGCAATTTCGAGGACGAAATTATTTTAAGTGGGGAAGAATGTAACGACCCGTATTTTAGCAGTATAATAATTAATTTATTTAATTTTATAAATAGCGATTTAGAGATTTGAATGGTCGTGGAATTAAATAATAGTGAATATTTAATTAAATTAAATAATAGAATAATATATTTAATTTCAGAAATAATCAAAAATAGTGGAATTCACAATATTGTGTAATTTGGATTATTTAAAATAAATAATTCAGTTTATAGTTGAATTATATTCACGAATATATTATATAAACGACAGTTGAACGTATAATTATATTAAGCAAGATTTTCTGTGAAGCAAGAAACATTCGGAGCTGGTGAAGTATATTTTTGTAATGGAAGAGAAAAATTGGGATTTCGTCGTGTAGATTTTGACTTATGTTCAAATCAAATTTTAGAAAAGTCACAATGGAATTCCTTTGAAATTTATAAATATATATTTACATTATAAAAGGATTTTAAATATAAATCGAATATCAATATATTTGGGAATTTGAAATATCGAGTTTGAAATACATATAGGAATATTATGGAGTTGTAAGATATTCTATTGTGAATATATATGACAATATAAATTTATTTATATTTAATTTAATTATTTTTAAATATATATATATATATAAATAGGTTATTTAGAGCTTTAGAAATAGCCAGTTTTTTAAACGACCTCTGTTTTCAACGAAACAAATTTTTTTGGATTCGCAATATTAAATTATTGTTAGATTCCAATTTTCGTGATTTTTGAAGTCAGTGTGGGGTCGTACGGATTTTTAATGTGAAAAACAGTCAGTATTTTGATAGTTAAAAATACGCTGTGTAAGCAAACGGAGTCGGAATTCGATGAAATAAGGTTCGGTGGGTCCGTAATGCCGAACTGTAACTGCATGTCCATTTTCGTTGAAATTGGATAGTATATGTGATCGTATGAATTTTTGAACGCCAAATTAGGCTAATAATCGAATATAAATAAATATAAAATTCATAGCTTAATTTCTAAGCTATTCTACTCTATAAGAACCAATACTCAAACCCTACAATTCACTTTTCATGGTCAACCAAATTGAGCCACCACCAGGAAAGCTTCCTAAGCAAAATCGTATGTTTGAAAAATCATCTAAAATAGAAGAAAATTCCTAAATTAATCAAACAAGGATATTTGAATTTCTTAAATCCTTCTCTGCAATCATATGTCATTTCTAACGAGTGCGATCTATCTACTGTCCACTGCCGTATGAATGTTATGCATCTAAGGTTGAGGATTTGATGAAAAGGGAGGAGTTCGGGATTGGTTAGAGTATGGTGTTGGGTTTTTGGAGGTAAATGGAAACTGGTAATGTGATTTTGGGATATTTTCTTGCAAATTAATGTCGCGGTCTTCACTACAATGGCAGCTACATGCCGCGATGAACTCAAGAAGGTTGAGTTCTTCATCATGGTGCTGAATGAATGTTGGTTTGAGTGTTGATGAGAACTAGGGCTCGCTGGCAAAGTTTTGGGGAAAGTTTGTATCAGAAAAACTGTCGCTGGGCTTCTGGGTAGTAGGAGGACGGTCTGAGACGAGGAAGAGGAGGAATGTTCAAATAGAACGAGGTGGATATGTGTGGAAGGAGGACTGAATGGTGATTGTAGTGTTTGAGGTCGTGAGAAAGAGGAGGGGTTTTGGGATAAAAGAAACCAGTGCTGGCAAGGGGCATACGGGTTTTAACAGTGAGGAGCGGGCGCAGTATGTTGGATACGGGTAGTAAGAGGATTTGAAGGGATGACCATTGCTAACTTTGGATAGAATTATTATAAAGTGAAGAAGAGGAAATTTCCGTGTAAGATAATCGGCTGTGGGAGACAGTGAAGCGTGATGTTAAGGAGAATGGAGAAGAAGGATTTGCGGAAATGGGAATTGAATGGTGTGGGCTGAAATGGTATCGGACCTATTGGAAAGGCCAAGGAGAAAATATTTTTAAGTTTAATTTAATTATAATATGATCATTAAAATTTGTATTCTAATTTATAAAATGTATAACTCTTCCATACGTTGTCAGAATTGGGCTCCGTTGGATCCGTTGGGATCATGTGGACGGTCGCTACAGAATGGAACCGACTGGAAGTAATTCGGAGCTCGTTATAATTTATAGTAAAATAAATTATCCGTCTGAATCAAGCGATGGTTACCTTTATTAACGATGATCGTCCAATGTGAGTAAAACTCACCATCTCTATCAGTTCATATTTTTATAACGTATAATTAGAACTGATAAATAATGATGATTGCTGTATGCTAACTATTTGATTGAATTGCTCAATGATTGGTTAAAATTTTAGATAACGATATATATATAAATCGTTAACTAAATATTGATTCTGTTTATCAGAATATTTCATACTGAAGTGATATCGATGTGAGTTATATTGTGTAGCACCTGTGGATGCAGGAAAACAGGTTGGAGGGACCCAACTGGGTTCCTTAATATATAAATATTGTTTTCTTTCATATATGGTGATATATGATATGATATATAATCTGTTGTTGATTACGTGTGTTTGAATGATATTGATCATTGTTATTTGGTATTTTAAATCCCGTAAGAAATACTGGGATGTAGAAAAGGGGATTTTCAAAGTGTTTTTTAAAAATGAATTATTTATATAAAATCAATGGATTTTAAAACAAAAAAGGAGAATATTTGTAAAAAAAATATAAAAGGAAAATAGTTGTAAAATAAGTATAAAAGGAAAATATTTGTAAAACAAATATAAAAGGGATATATTTGTTAAAAAAATAGAAAAAGGAAATATTTGTAAAACATTTACAAATAGAATAGAAAAGGAAATATTTGTAAAACATTTACAAATAGAATTGAAAAGGATATATTTGTAAAACATTCATAAATAGAATAGAAAAGGATATATTTGTAGAACATTTACAAATAGAATTGGAAAGGAAAATATTTGTAAAACAAATATAAAAGGAAAATATCTGTAAAACAAATATAAAAGGAAAATATCTGTAAAACAAATATATTTTTAAAACAAATAGAAAAAGGATATATTTGTAAAACATTACAAATAGAATAGAATAGGAAATATTTGTAAAACATTTACAAATAGAAATAAAAAGGATATATTTGTAAAACATTTACAAATAAAGTAGAAAAGAATATATTTGTAGAACATTTAAAAATAGAATTGGAAAGGAAATATTTGTAAAACATTTACGAATAGAATTGCAAAGAAATAATTGTTGAACAAATAGAATTGAAAAGAAATATTTATTTTTTAAATAAACAGATAACATAAAAGGAAATATTTGGAAAGTAAGTAGGATTATAAAAGGGATTAGAGTTAATCGATTAGAGTTAAATCGAATAGAGTTATATCGAATTGGAGTTAATCGAACTAGAGTTAATCAATTAGAGTTAATCAAATAGAGTTAATTAAATAAAGTTAATCAAACAAGAGTTAGTCGAATATTTGTTATTCGAATAGAGTCAATTGAATTAGAGTTAGTCGAATATAGTTATTTGAATAGATTAATCAAATATGGCTATTCGAAAAGAGGTTATCGAATATTAGTTTATTCGAAAGGAGTTACCAAATAATAGTTTATTCGAAAGGAGTTATCGAAAAATATTTATTCGAAAAGAGGTTATCGAATATTAGTTATTCGAATAGAGATTATCGAATAATAGTTTATTCGAAAGGAGTTATCAAATACTAGTTATTCGACAGGAGTTATTGAATATAGTTTATTCAAATAGAGTTAAAGGAGTTAATCGAATATAGTTTATTCGAATAGAATTAAAGGAATATGGTTTATTCGAATAGAGTTAAAGGAGTAAATCGAATATAGTTTATTCGAAAGGAGTTATCGAATATAGTTTATTCGAAAGGAGTTAATTGATAGGAGTTAATTGATAAGAGATAATTGATTAGAGTTAATCCTATAGAGTTAATCAAATAGAGTTAATAGAATAGAGTTAATCAAATAGAGCTAACTAATAAGAGTAAATCGATTAGAGCTAGTCGAATAGTGTTAATTGAGTAGAGTTAATCGAATATGGCTATTCGAAAAGAGATTATCGAATATAGGTTATTCGAAGGAAAGAGTTATCGAATAGAGATTTATTCGAAAGGAGTCACATAAGGAAGTTTATTAGAGGTTTAAAAGGTGAACCTTGTCTATTTCGAAGTTAGAAATGTTGCTCAGTTAAGGTTTGAGAGTAACTAAACCCCAACTTGATTGGCTTCATTTTTAACTAAGGAATGGTTAATGTTGGATAGTAAAGGTTGGTTAAGTGAAATTAGTTAATCAGTGTAATGTTTTGAGTTGGCATAGTGATGTTTTACTTAAACATCTGTTTAAATCCAATGTAGGAGTTTTGGAAATGTTTTCTAAATATAAACCAGAAATGTTTTCTAATAGAGAAAATAAGAAATGGAAATGTTTTCCAATGTTAATAACGTATATTTTCTAAATTTAGAAAATAAGAAATGTTGAATATATGGAAACAGGAATAAGGAAATGGATAATTGAATGACAAATTAAATGTAAGTGGATCAGTGTTGATTGATGATTTGCTTAGTAAGATTTCCATTTGGTTACGACCGTTGTTTGTACACATGTTTTACTTTGATTGTTAAATCACCGACTATCGAAGATTTTGACCATTTCCATTGTCAATATGGAGAGACTGGGATCAGATTCATTATATGAAAACCACTCTGTATGGGCATTAGCGTACCGAATCAAATATGATGGAGATAATTGAAGATGGAGTTATGCAAGGTCTGTTCTGGCGATCCTACGTAGAAATTGCATAAGATGGATTTAAAGAATAGTACCTTCGGTTTGTCCAGTCTTAGGCCGACCTATATGGAAGAATGTCTGACTGAGTATATTTAACAGATCACGTAAGTTGATCTCTTTAAACGTATTTACGTTTGGTGGCGGAGGAATTTATTTCCCTTAGCTATATACCCGTTATATTTTTAGGGAAATCAATTTGTGATTTGGCAGGTACGACGATGTGACATTCAAAGTGAACAAACGTGTGATCTGTCAGAGATAAGCGTGGCCTCTAGCCTCACAACCGGGAAATGACAAAAATTGGGCAGCCAGCATGGCTAAGTGGTTGGCTGCCAATTAGGGTGTATTATCACCTATCTAGAGATATTTATTTCATTCTTAAATCTATTTAATGCTTTCCCATTCGGGAAACGGTTGCTGATCCCACCCGTTGGTGATATACTCAAGCGAAATGAGTGGTCGGTCATGTGTGGCCGGGTTGCAAGATGATCTTGTTGAACCCAGTGTATTCCTCTCTAGAGGTACACTATCGGAAGGTGGTTCCATACCTTGTCATACTTGGAAATCCATTATCCAATAAGTGCTCGCGGTTTTGATTGTATACTATATATGTAGAACGCAAGATGAAAGCATTTTTGCTAGATGATTATTATATTGTGATTGATAGACACTATCATAATATCAAAAGAGTTTTGATACAAAAGACCAATATTTGTTTCAAAATGATTTGAAAGTTAAATCAAATTGATTTGGATTCTCATAAGGGAAAAACCTGTTCCATTATACGACATGGTCTTATGAAATATCGTTTAATTACTCAATTGATTCTAAATTGTTTTACTTGCACCAGTCCCATGACTGACCGGGAGTTTATTTTGTTTTGTTTTCCTTAAACTCTTGGGTGCCCAATTTTGTACGGGCAGTCAAGTAGTCAGGATTTTACAGATATAGTTGGAGAGCTTGGATCAGGAGGCTTCAGGATTTTATAGCTATTGTTATTTCCGCTGTGTTTTAAGTGTTGTACTCTGATAATGTTACTGGATACATATACTGATGCTATTTCAAAGATATGTTATCTACTATATGTTGTTCGTTCCGCTGTGAGATTCGTGTTACTCTGATGTTGTATGTTCTTCTTCTTCTTCTATTCTAAGTTTCTATCTTATCTATTCTCACTCTCTGTTTTTTTCATGGACTATCCAGTATTTTCGATGCTTGAATAGTCGACATAGTGTTGTATGCCGATATCCAAGATCGCGAAAACCCAGGTCATTACACCTTTTAATCAAGTTTCAACATGTCTTTTTGATACCCATTATTGTATAAAATTTCACATAGCCCCGATTATTCCTTTTTATGCATAATTCTCATTATTCTCCAATTGCGCTATTATCATCTTATTACATGGTTTAATTCAATTTGCCCAAAAATAAAAACAAATGAAAGGTTTGAGCATAAAATACCTAAGCTCAGCGTTAGGAATAAAAAGGAAACGGCCTAGGCTCTCGTATGGAAAAGGCTCAAATGGATAGAAATAGATGTGAAATAAAAATAGAGCTAATGACAGAACTGTAATAAAATTTCATATGAAGAACAAAGCTGTAGATAACTAAAACAAGTTACAGTAATGGATTTACTAAAAAAACATAAAATGAGAAGAACGGGAATAGAAATAAGATCTAAAAGAATTATTTACAGAGAAAAGAATTACATATAGTAGGATCTGTAAATAAACAACAAATGAAAGGAAAGATTTAGATCTGAAATCATTGTAACAACTATTGTAAAATAAACAACAAATGAAAGGAAATATTTAGATCTGAAATCACTGTAATAACTATTGTAATAATTTTAACCTTACATGGAAGAAATATTTTAATCGCAGTAATAATCACAAAAAAATCGATCAAATCTAATAAGCTTTGGTAGATTTTCCTATCTATGAATATCCACGAGATATATGTGTAGAACCAAAACCCTAATACTCCAATAAAGTTATATTTGAGAAAAAATTAACTGAGAGAGGTAGAGAAATGTA
This sequence comes from Allium sativum, assembly GCA_030737875.1. Lineage (NCBI taxonomy): Eukaryota > Viridiplantae > Streptophyta > Magnoliopsida > Asparagales > Amaryllidaceae > Allium > Allium sativum. The sequence continues at coordinate 696,390,772 of CM060920.1, forward strand.
GTAGTGAAGATTAGGTTGGGGTTGGTTTTGGAGGCTATTTATAATAGAGTTGGGTGTCCAGGTTCATTCGATTTTTTTTTCAAATTCATTGTATTTTTTATTTAGATTTTAGGCCATAGTATTTTAGGCTTTCAACCTTAGCCTTAGAAGAGCATCAGCAATACATCTGCATAGAAGATTCCGGGAACGTTCAACATGGGCACGACATCGTGCCAAGCCAAAAACGTGCCTGACACATATATGGGTCGATGCACCTCTCATGTGGGTCGATGGAGGAGTCGACCTAGATATGGGTCGGGTCACCCATACACCATTTATTTAATTCCAATTATTTATTAAATTTTCTAATTTTAGTTTCGAACTTTAACTAATCATAACTTATTCATTTCTCGTCTGATTTATGCAAAATAAAAGCCTATCTGGATCGGAATTTTGTAATGAATGCAATGGTGAAATCCTTTTTGCTTAATTCTCAATATTTTTCTAATTAATACTTATTTTGTAAAAAAAATCCCTAGTTAATTAATTATTGTTTGTTAAAAATTCAGGTTGTTACATGAATGCTTCTTTACCATTCCAATTATTAATTTAATTATATACATAAAGTTAATAGAGTTAATTTTAATTATTTTATACTTGATCCCTATCTCGTCGTAGTTTGACTCCTCACTTTTGTCATCTTAACACTACTCAATTCGAACATAAGTTCAACATTTAATATTCAATGTTTTCATTTCTATATTAAGAAACTTAAATTTATTATTTATATGTATATATACATATATATATATATATATATGAATCAATTAGTATTATCTACTTCTCAATTAATCCTAGACTATATACTAATGTTTTATTTGGTCTAGAAAAATTAGTATCTCCACTACTTCTCAATATACCACTCTGGTCAAATATTTTGGAAAATCGAAAGATCGCACTTTCCTTTTAGTTATATTGATTAATTTATTACTATGCTTCCTCTCAAATTTACTGCTTTAATCAAACATTTCATTTTCTTCTATGCTAACTTTCGTGGCTTTAGTTGCATATTATATACACATAAACAATATTTTATGTTTCATACCTCGATAATTCATTTTCTTCTAAAAAATAACTAAATCAAAAAAATATAATCATTTTTCGATGAATTCGTTACAACTAACTCTTTGTTCACTACTTTGAAATCTCAACTTCTCTCATATAAGATCTATGCGCCTTCTGTTCCATCTTGAATCGGTGAAGGTAATTTTTTTTCCAATAAGTTCTAAGCTATATATTATCTCCATCAAAATTGGTTTTTTTTCCATATATAGTTTTGATTTTCAATTTTTTAGTATGTTGAGTTTTCAAATATTATTGTATAAATATCTTAGTTAACGCCTTACTTGATTTTTGGTTTTTCAGTTTATGTAATTGATTATGTAATTGATTTTTTTTTATTTGCATTCCTTAGTACGGTTCAATATTAAAGTGGTATTTAAGGTTTGGTATATTATCATATAAATGAATTTTTCTTATTCAGTTAGGCATGATGAATTTGTTTTCCTTAATTATTTTAAACTTAAATCGATCATGTATGAAAACTTCATTATACATTTATCATTATGAAAAATGGTATACTAATAATTCTACATGGACAATAAATAACAAATTATGATTTTAATGAAGGAAAGTGTTTTTATGGAACCCAATATCATATGCATAAAATACGAAGTAACAAGAAGGATTATACAACTTTTGAGTGTAATAACAAAAAAAAGAGATATTCAACACAGATTTGAATTAAGCCATGATTTCAAATTTGATAAGTGAATCAAAATATAATATTCACAAATATCTACAAATACAGACTCATACGTTTATTTTTAATTAGCATATTAATGGTAATTAATGGCAATTATGTTTACTTTAATTATCTTATTAGTGGTAGTGGTAATTATGTTTTCATTTAATATAACTGTATTAATGATGTCTAATTTACTTAATTATTTTCATAGATTAATTATTTTTGAATTTATAAGTATAAGTATATTGATTCATTATAATCATATTATGTGAAGCTTAAATTTCATCCAAAGACCTTTTAGTTATGTTTTTGCCGAAAAATGGTTACACTAGCATATGACAGAAGAAATAAATCAATTATGGAAAAATGTTTTTAAACATGTGCATCTCTTAGTTTTCTAAAGTAACATGCATTCCACCCGCTTTTAGACATCCACAATTTGAAGAATCCCCGATTAATGTTAAGGGAAAAAATTTTATAAGGACAAATTAATTAAATATTTTATCCATAAGGACAACACATTTATATTTATTCCAAAAGGGCAACTAATAGCCTAGCCCAACATAAGCCATGTATTCGACTGATTTTTTGTGATAGTTTAAATCCTCTTTTTCCTTCAGCGTGAAATAGGAATGGCGAACGAATCGTGATAAACTCAATCTCCACCTGTAGATTACGCTAGTTTAGATGAAAAACCTAGCATCAGTACTCACAACGATCTATTGGAAAAGGTTGTGGAAAATTTTTTGGAAACCCTAGTTGAAGCTGCCGCAATGTCACAAGCTGAAGTCGAAAACCTAGGTACTGAAAATCAACAAATTATTGACGGTCAGAATCAAATTGAGAATCTAGTAATGGAGAAAATCGCAACAAACGGCAGAACTGATACTGTTGATAAACAATTTGTTGATCAAAGAGCAAATGTAGGAAAAAATGATATTGGTAATGAAGAAACAGAGGAACGATGTGTTGTAGAGAAGCAGACCGAAAGAATTAAGGGTAAAAATGATGAAGAAGTGCAATTGGGAAAAAAATGATACTATTAAACTAGAAATGAAGAACAAGCGAAATTTAGAATAGAAATTGTTACTTTGGATGCCAAAAATGTTTTAAAAAATTTGAAGAAAAGCGACAGAGTGAAAAGTAAGGAGACTCATTCAAAAAGGTTTAATGATCCCAAATTTGAAGTAGAAAAGTCAAAGAAGAAAATAAGAGTTGATGAAAATAAGGTAACTGGTATTCATAGTATGAAAATTTAGTAATGTTTGTTTAATAATGTTTAAATTGTGCAGGATAAAGAAGAAGGAAAATGGAAAACAATTGAAGTTAATGATGATGGAAACTTTGAAGAAAATTCTGTAAGTTAAAACTGATTACTTCAATGATATAAAACTGATAACTTGAATAGAGCTAATTAATAAAAATGATATTTTGAATGAATAAAAACTGATACTTTGTCTATGGAAACTGATTTTTAATTTGATATTAAAATGATTCCAATTCAGTTCACAAGTAAACACAATGTAACACCCCACCTCCGTTAAGGTCACTCACAAAGGGAATGCCTTAACTTTGGTGGAGCATTTTAGTAAACAGAACAGAATCTTACGAGACAGATAAAATAGTACTTGAAAATTTTATAACTTTATTACAACAGAAAACGAAATAAGCTTGGTTACATCCTTTCAAATCACAATATCAGAATTCAAGTACAAAATATCAGTCTTGTACAAAAGCCTTCAGAATGCATAGTTTAAAATCATAATCCCCACAGAAGAAGACAAGCCATACTTTAAGCACTTCAAGCAGAAGAAATTTGGATCAAGCTAGAGTATTCCCATCTACAAAACCTGGGGGGAGGGGGGAAACGGAAGAAAGGAGGCGAAACAACAAGGGTTAGACAAAAAGTCTGGCAAGTCCAGTGATTTTCAGTTATGAACAGATAATAATAACATGACATGAAAATAAAACTGGATGAGAGATAACAGTAACAGGTGTAGCGGATATAACAGAAGAACAGTATGACATAAGCTATTTCTTTACACTTCTCTGCACTAATACTAGTATAACAGAATTAGGTGTCACCCTAATGTCTAAACTGAAACAGAAACGGGTACAGAATAATTTCCATAGAAGAGAGTGCTAGTAATGGGCCTTTACCACTCGAACAGAAACAGACAGAAGCAAAAATACATTAATCCCTATGGAAACAGAATGTAGAATTAGGTGTACACTAGTAATGGGCCTTTACCACCCCAACAGATGGTACCACGCAGAAACAGACAGGTGTTAACACCCAACAGAAACAGACTGAGACGACCCGAACTTCCCCGTGAAGGAAAGCACAGATAGAATTGAGTACAAGACAAAATAGAACTCATACAGAAGAACATTTCATTGTTAATTACAACAATTCCATCAGGTACAAGAATATACAGAGTATAAATGAATAAATTACACAGAAAATATCAGAGATTTAAATTACATTTAAATACATCGCAGCGGAAAATAATACAGAAACACAACTAGAAGTAATGCACGGATACAGAGCTTTCCGAGCATCGTTCCAGCTGTAAATCAGGACCTTGTGAATATAAATCTGCAAACCCAAAACTACTAGCTGCCCGTGTGGAAAATAGGGGCACCCAGAGTTTAGGTTAAAACAATAAACTCCAGGTCAGTCATGTGACTGGTGTGAGAACTAAAACAGTTATTAATATTGGTTTTAAAGTTAGGTAAATCAAGGGACCACGCCGTATAACACGGAACGGGTTTCCTCCCAAGAATACCAGTGCATAGAACAAACAGCGCAATGCTAAATAAAGAAAAATTAAGCTGTTATAAGACCCAAGTCCCATCACATAATGCAACGCAAGCCGGAGGATAGGGTTTTCCCTTATAACAGCCAAAGCATGCTTGATACGTTTAAAACACATTATTTGATACTATAATAAGTGTATAGTGTCAAAACAATTCAATCATAAATATCAATCATAGACGGCATGGGTACCATATATCATGTCGCCATACTAGTTCTACAATTAAAACCGCAATATCACGTATTGGAAATTGGATTTCCGTCATGAGCCGAGGCAAGGGGCAAGCTCCTCTCCGCGTTCGAGACACTCTAGCAAATGTCCCAGGACCCCACTCTGATCCTTGGATCTTCAGGGCCGGTCCTCTCTTACTTTTGAGGATTAATTATTCCTGAACACACGTTTCCCGGTCCTTACAGACCTATATCCGAGGCGCCTCTCATTCCAACAACCACACAGGTGAAAAGTATATAAATGTCAGGGCTGGTAGGTCACTTACACCACCCTAGCTAGAAAGAAACGTCGTGCTCTCCCTGCAGTCACTATCCCGTTTTTGACTCATACCGAGGTGTGAGGCTCGCGAATTCACGTTATACACAAAGCTGCGCCACACAGGCCGTGCTTTGATCATCAACCACAAGACTTTGCTTTTCAACAAAAACCTTGATCAATTGCCACTTACGCATGCCACACTGGCAATTCACTCCATGCGACTGATGTCCATCGATATACAACTTCTGAGCTCGTACGTCTCAGAGAAGGGCGTTAAGCAAGAGAATAAATTCTCTGCCGCCAAACAGATGTATATTTAATAGAGATCAATCAACACAGAATAAAATCCAATGTCAGACACACAATCCATTTACAAGTTCGTTCTGGGTCTGAACGAAACCGGAGGCACTTTCCTCGCATATCCATCTATCTCTAGGTACGTCTGGACGATCACCAACTGATTCTCTCATCCTGGGTGTACAGCCCAATCAAGATCATCAGTAATCACCCAAACGATGTGAAGACTTCCGGTCTTCAACCACCGTCTTCATCTTCGACATCTCGTCGAATCGGTTATTCAGAATGGGTAAAAACCCGGCCTTTCTGAATAACCCACGTATATAATAAACGAATGTTACACAAACACAACAAACGCCTCATTCCAATTCAGAATATTCTTTTATTAACAAAATCACATTCTTAGGGAAATGTTCCCATTAATTTTATCCAAGATAAATTCTTCTAAATTTATCCTATAATCTTCCTTTGGATATCATTTCAAACCATTTTATGGTTTTCCAAACTAGTCGGGATTAGCGAACCACACCAAAGTAATTATTTATTTTATTTCCCAATCCTAACCCATATATCCCATGGAGAAAACTGGTAATACTCCATAACTAACACCACGGTGTTATCGGTCAAATTAATTACCATTTCACGTTCAAATCTAATCAAAGATTTAACTATCGCTTTGGAGCAAAACTGGTGATACTCCACTCTCGATCACTTTTCATATTTGATAATTTAAATTATCAATTCACATTTTAATCTAATTAAAGATTCATTAAAACTCCAGTTAGTTTTAATCTTCTCAAAAATCAATATTCTGTCTTTAACTGGGTTAAAGAACCAATGTCTTCTAAAACACGATTTACGACAAACCCAAATCACATTCGATATTAAATACAAGGCTCTGAATAGAAAATATACCGGCTTATATTCAATATCAAATTCTGAAACCAACAAATATCGTATTGGAAATAACGATATAAAATATATCTTTCAAATTCCCATAACAATATCTGTATAGTCATGAAATCCAACATCGAAATATTCCGAAGATAATTTCGATTCAACTCCAGTCCAATCCACGTATTGGGAATATTGATTATTTTTAAAATCACTTTCAAATTCAATTTATTTATTTCAAAAATAAATTGATTTTAATTCTAGTTCAAAACTAGTTCATTTCGATAAAAATCTATTTTTATCTTTTCAAATATGGAGTTTTTCAACCCAGTTCTTTCCAATTCATATATTATGATTTTACACAAATTATTGATATTTTTAATAATTTTATCAAGGCCCGTACAGTCGATTTCCGACAACGGCCATCGAACTGCACTCACAGCGACCTTTTCCAAATTTGATTTGGACATAATTCCAAATCCAACCGTTAGATTTCAAATTTCTAATATTCATTGGGAAGCTCTTTTCGATACGAACCCAACGGTTCCGGTTTTAGGAGAATCCGACGGTCGGATCTCCCGCAACGTCAATTCGAAGTTAATGATCGAAATTCACGAACTGCCGCGGTGCGGCGCGTTCTATTCAGGCCATTATATATATAATATATATATATTATATATATTTCGTCGATTTCCTTTTTAAAACGTATTTTATAAATCGTTTTAAATTTGTTTTCAAAACCATTTCAACACTATATTCAATTTCAAATCGATTTGATTCGAATTCATTTCAATTCAATTCCAATTCTAATTCGTTTCAATTCAATTCTAATTCTACCTTCTATTTGATTCTATTCGAATTCGTTTCAGATTGATTTCAATTCAATTTCAGTTCGTTTTAAATTTCATTAATAACGATTTCAATTCGTTTTTAATTCAACTTCAATTTAATTCAATTTGAATTCATTTCTATTCAATTCGAATTCCAATTCACTTTCTATTCAATTCGAATCGAATTCATTTTCTATTCGATTCGAATTCATTTCAAATTGACTCAACCAAATTTCAATTTGAATTTTAATCTAATTTAATTTGAATTTCATTTCCATATATTAAATTTTGAAATCACTTTTCAATATTCATTATAAAACGAATAAAATTGATATAAATATCGTTTGCGTCAAAATAACGCATCTCTAATCAACACGGCTTTATATTTCAATAATTCGTTATTCTATTCCACACATGAATCTATATTTCTTTCAACACACGACTACTCTCAACACATGAGTACTGTCAACACATCACTATTTTTGTTATTTAAAATATTTTATAAAACTATGGTATCTATCGTTTGATTTTTAATTAGACTTCTACTGGGAAGTAGTTCTAATTTTAAATATGATAAAGATGTGAATTTTATTATAAAAAATATATTTTACTCAACACACGAATATTTTCAACACATGAACATCGTCAACACATGACTATTTTTATATTCAACACATGAATCTACTTTTATAATATTCATTGTTTTCCCAATTGGAATGAGGCCCAATCAATCACCATATAACGTTAATTATATGGATTCCATACAACACATGTATATAATAGCATTGAAAATTAATCAATCATCAACCAAAGTGCACTACACTGTATAAGCATCAAATATGGATATCTAACGCTTATAACAGCCTGTCAATCAATCGATTGACATATTTAATCAATCAGGATGAGTGAACTTCAAATTTCATCCCAACACCCGTGTGGGGTTTCAAATAATCACACACAGATTTTAGCTGTGCAGTTGGGCGATGTGTAAAATTTATCGACCCAATCAATATCAGTCAAATCAGTGTATATAAACAAATCGGCCGATTTGTTTATAAATATTTATTTATTCACTTTCACGTTAAAAATTATATTTTTAACGATAATATATTTTATTTTAACACATGAATTTCTATTCATTTCATTTATTCAATAAAATGATATTTTTATTTTTCTAACATATTTTAGGAAATTTCGGCGGCATAACGGCACGATACTAGATACGGGACGAGGCCTAGCCTTATCCCCGGTCTAGTGAAGGCCCACGCCATTCACACATCAATCAAATCCATTCCATTCACCAAATAATTCAATTCAAATCAAATAATCTAACCAACTACACAACCAAACAATTTAACAAACAAGCCATCCATGGTCTGTGGATGACGGGTGTCGGGTGCTACTAAACACCGTCTGCATCCTAGTATATATATATATATATATATAACTAGAAAAAGAATTTTAAAGGTGAGAAATTCTCACCGACTAGCTACCCAACTTCACGACTCTTCATTTGTAGGAAATCATCATTGTTTTCGCCTTTTGTCGCTTTCGTTGCCCGTAGTCACTACATATATAAAAATCACACATTTTTATATTTTGATGTCTTTAAAATAAAAATTACATTTTTATTTGTTCACTTTCAATTTGAAAATCATATTTTTATAATCGCTTCATACATTTAAAAATCGAATTTTCCCTTCGCTATTCAATATATAAAAATCGAATTTTTATCCTTTTCTAAACTATAAAAATTATAGTTTTAACCTTTGTATAATATAAAAATTATATTTTTACTTACTTATATTATAAAAATATTTTTTTCTACAACTATAATTAAAAATCGTTTCTTTACCTCGCCTACTTCACATATAAACAATTTGAATTTTTATCACGCTTTCTCCAATATAAAAACACGATCTTTTTCTTTTAAAAATTCAAATCTTTACTTTTAGAAAAATCACATCTTTTACTTTCGAAAAATCAAATCTTGCACCATTATAAATATTCAGTTTTTAACCATTATAAAAATTCAGTTTTTAACCATTATAAAAATTCAGTTTTTAACCATTATAAAAATTCAGTTTTTTTTTTTAAAATCAACTAAATATTCTGTTTTTAAAATCAAATAAAAATTCTGTTTTTAAAATCAAATAAAAATTCTGTTTTTAAATGAAAATAAATAAATAAATAAAAACAAAACTTACAGTATTCGATACAGGGGGGAGGGGGTTTGCTGTCGCGGGTTCGGGACTGGGGAAGTGTGCGGCGGCGGAGGAAAAAGGGGGGGGACTCTCGCGCTTCGGCGGACGAGGGGGGTGTGTGTCGCTTCGAGGTGGCGGAGGAGAAGAAGAAGGGGAGGGCGGCGAGCTTGGACGGAGGTGGGCGCCTCTGGTGGCGGCGTCGAGGGCCTCCCGTCCTTCGATTTAGGGCTTAGCCCCTTTTTTTCTTTTTTTTTTCTTTTAATTCGATTCTCTGTTGATCGAAGTAATAGGGGGGGCAGAACGGGTTAAAGGGGGAGGGGAGAGAGAACTTTAGTTTTTAATTATTTTAATTATTTTATTTCACCGCAAAAAGCAACTTTTATTTTCGACCTCTAAACGAGGCCCACCGCCTGTCGTCCATAGCGTTTCACCCCCATTCCGAACACAATGGGATATGTATCGTAAGCTGATTCGATCGTCTCGATCAGTTTTCATCAAAATCAACATATAACTCTATATATTGAATTTAAACGCGCATTTCAAATTACCGGGGTCGCATACGAACTTTAAAAATTCCAAAAAAATATTTTCTAGCTTCGTATTGACGATACGGTCCTAACAAAACTAGTTTCGTTGAATTCTGAGACCGTTGGAAAAATGGCCAATTCCCAGTCGATTAAAATCAACTAAAACTGGTCAAACGCGTTTTCCCCTGCCACGCTCACATATTGATTCGAAAAATTATGAAATTTGAAATCTAGCAATAATTTGACACTGCGGATCCAACAAAAGTGGTTTCGTCGAAATCCGAGGTCATTTGCAAAATTCCCATTTTTAAGGACCTGAATTCCATAGCGACTATTCAGAATTTTCAACTGAACATATCTTTTGATTCCTGCTATGAAATTTCGATTTTTCGGATTCGTTGGAAAGATACTATCAATTAAATCCTAATGTTTTTGGTTTCACTAAAATCCGGATTGTTTTGCACCCGGTACATTCAATCGAAGTTTGAAATCGAATTATCGAACTACCGCGCCATTTTCAATTCTATTTATAAATATATATAATTATTTATATTTTAACGACGGCGTATATAATATATACATCGAATTCTATTCAAAATAAATTTCTCATCGATATTATTTAAAATAATTCATTTTAAATGTTCAAAATCCGCTAAAATTGCCAAAATAAAAATTTTAAACTGGCCCATATTTTCGGGTTATTACAATCTCCCCCACTTAAACTTTTCGTCCTCGAAAAGGAACAAAGTCGAAAGTGGTTTGATTAATCAACTCTACGTTCGATCTGGCTTCCATTCTCCAACTTTTCAGTTTCTGAAAATTTTCAAATTCTTCAAAAATTTGGCTAACACCCTAAATTTTCGAAAAATTTCGCCATAACCTCTCCTGCACCGGGAGCCACGGGAAAATCCCGAAATTTCCATATAGGCCTTCTGATCTCAAAAAGAAAAAGAAAAAGCCAAGCGGCTAGCCAATAGGCTCATAAAATCATCATCACCCAAACAAAACAGTAAATTATAGTAAACATGTACCTATTTGTTGGGCAAACAAATTTTATTCTTCGGCTCTAGCCTCCTTGCTATGACCTGTTCAATGTAAGTATATGTATATGCAAGCAAATGCGACCAATTTTCAATACAATTCAATATTTGGTTCAATTAGGCTTAATGGTTCAAAATTATCAAACAAATAAACAAACAACACAAACATCAATCAATTAGTGAATTAACGTTTCAAATTCATAATTTTGACACATATACAAAAAATCATGTTTTTGATGCCAATTCACAACAATGTATTCTAGCTATATAAGTTTTGGTTCTCACACCAGTCTAATGGAAATATATAGAAATCACATCTTCGAAACTCGAATATGAATACTGATGATGATGCACCATCATCAGAATCATCCCCGGATATCTAGAATGTGATTCTATATCTACCCAGTATATTAAAACTTCGACTATACGTTCATGACGCGTATACGCGAAATCTTTATATATTGGATTGTCCAAATTCAAAATAAATAAATATTCAAATACGTATAAAACGATTTAAATTTCAAAACAAAATTGTTTTCATTTGAAAAATATACTCTTCGCACTCGTCCTAGGATACTACTGATCCTATCTCTAACGAGTCATTCTAATTGGATTTTACTAATCCAATATCTGATGAATTCTTTCGTATGGTTCTAAGGTGTCTTGTTCTCGAGCTCTGTAAACCAAAGCTCTGATACCACACTGAGACGACCCGAACTTCCCCGTGAAGGAAAGCACGGATAGAATTGAGTACAAGACAAAATAGAACTCATACAGAAGAACATTTCATTGTTAATTACAACAATTCCATCAGATACAAGAATATACAGAGTATAAATGAATAAATTACACAGAAAATATCAGAGATTTAAATTACATTTAAATACATCGCAGCGGAAAGTAATACAAAAACACAACTAGAAGTAATGCACGGATACAGAGCTTTCTGAGCATCGTTCCAGCTGTAAATCAGGACCCTGTGAATATAAATCTGCAAACCCAAAACTACTAGCTGCCCGTGTGGAAAATAGGGGCACCCAGAGTTTAGGTTAAAACAATAAACTCCAGGTCAGTCATGTGACTGGTGTGAGAACTAAAACAGTTATTAATATTGGTTTTAAAGTTAGGTAAATCAAGGGACCACGCCGTATAACACAGAACGGGTTTCCTCCCTAGAATACCAGTGCATAGAACAAACAGCGCAATGCTAAATAAAGAAAAATGAAGCTGTTATAAGACCCAAGTCCCATCACACAATGCAACGCAAGCCGGAGGATAGGGTTTTCCCTTATAACATCCAAAGCATGCTTGATAGGTTTAAAACACATTATTTGATACTATAATAAGTGTATAGTGTCAAAACAATTCAATCATAAATATCAATCATAGACGGCATGGGTACCATATATCATGTTGCCATACTAGTTCTACAATTAAAACCGCAATATCACGTATTGGAAATTGGATTTCCGTCATGAGCCGAGGCAAGGGGCAAGCTCCTCTCCGCGTTCGAGACACTCTAGCAAATGTCCCAGGACCCCACTCTGATCCTTGGATCTTCAGGGCCGGTCCTCTCTTACTTTTGAGGATTAATTATTCCTAAACACACGTTTCCCGGTCCTTACAGACCTATATCCGAGGCGCCTCGCATTCCAACAACCACACAGGTGAAAAGTATATAAATGTCAGGGCTGGTAGGTCACTGACACCACCCTAGCTAGAAAGAAACGTCGTGCTCTCCCTGCAGTCACTATCCCGTTTTTGACTCATACCGAGGTGTGAGGCTCGCGAATTCACGTTATACACAAAGTTGCGCCACACAGGTCGTGCTTTGATCATCAACCACAAGACTTTGCTTTTCAACAAAAGCCTTGATCAATTGCCACTTACGCATGCCACACTGGCAATTCACTCCATGCGACTGATGTCCATCGATATACAACCTCTGAGCTCGTACGTCTCAGAGAAGGGCGTTAAGCAAGAGAATAAATTCTCTGCCGCCAAACAGATGTATATTTAATAGAGATCAATCAACACAGAATAAAATCCAATGTCAGACACACAATCCATTTACAAGTTCGTTCTGGGTCTGAACGAAACCGGAGGTACTTTCCTCGCATATCCATCCATCTCCAGGTACGTCTGGACGATCACCAACTGATTCCCTCATCCTAGGTGTACAGCCCAATCAAGATCATCAATAATCACCCAAACGATGTGAAGACTTCCGGTCTTCAACCACCGTCTTCATCTTCGACATCTCGTCGAATCGGTTATTCAGAATGGGTATAAACCCGGCCTTTCTGAATAACCCACGTATATAATAAACGAATGTTACACAAACACAACAAACGCCTCATTCCAATTCAGAATATTCTTTTATTCACAAAATCACATTCTTAGGGAAATGTTCCCATTAATTTTATCCAAGATAAATTCTTCTAAATTTATCCTATAATCTTCCTTTGGATATCATTTCAAACCATTTTATGGTTTTCCAAACTAGTCGGGATTAGCGAACCACACCGAAGTAATTATTTATTTTATCTCCCAACCCCAACCCATATATCCCATGGAGAAAACTGGTAATACTCCATAACTAACACCACGGTGTTATTGGTCAAATTAATTACCATTTCACGTTCAAATCTAATCAATGATTTAACTATCGCTTTGGAGCAAAACTGGTGATACTCCACTCTCGATCACTTTTCAGATTTGATGATTTAAATTATCAATTCACATTTTAATCTAATTAAAGATTCATTAAAACTCCACTTAGTTTTAATCTTCTCAAAAATCAATATTCTGTCTTTAACTGGGTTAAAGAACCAATGTCTTCTAAAACACGATTCACGACAAACCCAAATCACATTCGATATTAAATACAAGGATCTGAATAGAAAATATACCGGCTTATATTCAATATCAAATTCTGAAACCAACAAATATCGTATTGGAAATAACGATATAAAATATATCTTTCAAATTCCCATAACAATATCTATATAGTCACGAAATCCAACATCGAAATATTCCGAAAATAATTTCGATTCAACTCCAGTCCAATCCACGTATTGGGAATATTGATTATTTTTAAAATCACTTTCAAATTCAATTTATTTATTTCAAAAAAAATTGATTTTAATTCTAGTTCAAAACTAGTTCATTTCGATAAAAATCTATTTTTATCTTTTCAAATATGGAGTTTTTCAACCCAGTTCTTTCCAATTCATATATTATGATTTTACAAAAATTATTGATATTTTCAATAATTTTATCAAGGCCCGTACAGTCGATTTCCGACAACGGCCATCGAACTGCACTCACAGCAACCTTTTCCAAATTTGATTTGGACATAATTCCAAATCCAACCGTTAGATTTCAAATTTCTAATATTCATTGGGAATCTCTTTTCGATACGAACCCAACGATTCCGGTTTTAGGAGAATCCGACGGTCGGATCTCCCGCAACGTCAATTCGAAGTTAATGATCGAAATTCACGAACTGCCGCGGCGTGGCGCGTTCTATTCAGGCCATTATATATATAATATATATATATATATATATATATATATATTATATTTCGTCGATTTCCTTTTTAAAACGTATTTTATAAATCGTTTTAAATTCGTTTTCAAAACCATTTCAACACTATATTCAATTTCAAATCGATTTGATTCGAATTCATTTCAATTCAATTCCAATTCTAATTCATTTCAATTCATTTCAATTCAATTCTAATTCTACCTTCTATTTGATTCAATTCGAATTCGTTTCAGATTGATTTCAATTCAATTTCAGTTCGTTTTAAATTTCATTAAAAACGATTTCAATTCGTTTTTAATTCAATTTCAATTTAATTCAATTTGAATTCATTTCTATTCAATTCGAATTCCAATTCACTTTCTATTCAATTCGAATCGAATTCATTTTCTATTCGATTCGAATTCATTTCAAATTGATTCAACAAAATTTCAATTTGAATTTTAATCTAATTTAATTCGAATTTCATTTCCATATATTAAATTTTGAAATCACTTTTCAATATTCATTATAAAACGAATAAAATCGATATAAATATCGTTCGCGTCAAAATAACGCGTCTCTAATCAACACGGATTTATATTTCAATAATTCGTTATTCTATTCCATACATGAATCTATATTTCTTTCAACACACGACTACTCTCAACACATGAGTACTGTCAACACATCACTATTTTTGTTATTTAAAATATTTTATAAAACTATGGTATCTATCGTTTGATTTTTAATTAGACTTCTACTGGGAAGTAGTTCTAATTTTAAATATGATAAAGATGTGAATTTTATTATTAAAAAAATATTTTACTCAACACACGAATATTTTCAACACATGAACATCGTCAACACATGACTATTTTTATATTCAACACATGAATCTACTTTTATAATATTCATTATTTTCCCGATTGGAATGAGGACCAATCAATCACCATATAACGTTAATTATATGGATTCCATACAACACATGTATATAATAGCATTGAAAAATAATCAATCATCAACCAAAGTGCACTACACTGTATAAGCATCAAATATGGATATCTAACGCTTATAACAGCCTGTCAATCAATCAATCGACATATTTAATCAATCAGGATGAGTGAACTTCAAATTTCATCCCAACACCCGTGTGGGGTTTCAAACAATCACACACAGATTTTAGTTGTGCAGTTGGGCGATGTGTAAAATTTATCGACCCAATCAATATCAGTCAAATCAGTGTATATAAACAAATCGGCCGATTTGTTTATAAATATTTATTTATTCACTTTCACGTTAAAAATTATATTTTTAACGATAATATATTTTATTTTAACACATGAATTTCTATTCATTTCATTTATTCAATAAAATGATATTTTTATTTTTCTAACATATTTTAGAAAATTTCGGCGGCATAACGGCACGATACTAGATACGGGACGAGGCCTAGCCTTATCCCCGGTCTAGTGAAGGCCCACGCCATTCACACATCAATCAAATCCATTCCATTCACCAAATAATTCAATTCAAATCAAATAATCTAACCAACTACACAACCAAACAATTTAACAAACAAGCCATCCATGGTCTGTGGATGACGGGTGTCGGGTGCTACTAAACACCGTCTGCAGCCTAGTATATATATATATAACTAGAAAAAGAATTTTAAAGGTGAGAAATTCTCACCGACTAGCTACCCAACTTCACGACTCTTCATTTGTAGGAAATCATCATTGTTTTCGCCTTTTGTCGCTTTCGTTGCCCGTAGTCACTACATATATAAAAATCACACATTTTTATATTTTGATGTCTTTAAAATAAAAATTACATTTTTATTTGTTCACTTTCAATTTGAAAATCATATTTTTATAATCGCTTCATACATTTAAAAATCGAATTTTCACTTCGCTATTCAATATATAAAAATCGAATTTTTATCCTTTTCTAAACTATAAAAATTATAGTTTTAACCTTTGTATAATATAAAAATTATATTTTTACTTACTTATATTATAAAAATATTTTTTTCTACAACTATAATTAAAAATTGTTTCTTTACCTCGCCTACTTCACATATAAACAATTTGAATTTTTATCACGCTTTCTCCAATATAAAAATACGATCTTTTTCTTTTAAAAATTCAAATCTTTACTTTTAGAAAAATCACATCTTTTACTTTCGAAAAATCAAATCTTGCACCATTATAAAAATTCAGTTTTTAACCATTATAAAAATTCAGTTTTTAACCATTATATAAATTCAGTTTTTAACCATTATAAAAATTCAGTTTTTAACCATTATAAAAATTCAGTTTTTTTTTAAATCAAATAAAAATTCTGTTTTTAAAATCAAATAAAAATTCTGTTTTTAAAATCAAATAAAAATTCTGTTTTTAAATGAAAATAAGTAAATAAAAACAAAACTTACAGTATTCGATACAGGGGGGAGGGGGTTTGCTGTCGCGGGTTCGGGACTGGGGAAGTGTGCGGCGGCGGAGGAAAAAGGGGGGGACTCTCGCGCTTCGGCGGACGAGGGGGGGTGTGTGTCGCTTCGAGGTGGCGGAGGAGAAGAAGAAGGGGAGGGTGGCAAGCTTGGACGGAGGTGGGCGCCTCCGGTGGCGGCGTCGAGGGCCTCCCGTCCTTCGATTTAGGGCTTAGCCCCTTTTTTTCTTTTTTTTTTCTTTTAATTCGATTCTCTGTTGATCGAAGAAATAGGGGGGGGGGCAGAACGGGTTAAAGGGGGAGGGGAGAGAGAACTTTAGTTTTTAATTATTTTAATTATTTTATTTCACCGCAAAAAGCAACTTTTATTTTCGACCTCTAAACGAGGCCCACCGCCTGTCGTCCATAGCGTTTCACCCCCATTCCGAACACAATGGGATATGTATCGTAAGCTGATTCGATCGTCTCGATCAGTTTTCATCAAAATCAACATATAACTCTATATATTGAATTTAAACGCGCATTTCAAATTACCGGGGTCGCATACGAACTTTAAAAATTCCAGAAAAATATTTTCTAGCTTCGTATTGACGATACGGTCCTAACAAAACTAGTTTCGTCGAATTCTGAGACCGTTGGAAAATGGCCAATTCCCAGTCGATTAAAATCAACTAAAACTGGTCAAACGCGTTTTCCCCTGCCACGCTCACATATTGATTCGAAAAATTATGAAATTTGAAACCTAGCAATAATTTGACACTGCGGATCCAACAAAAGTGGTTTCGTCGAAATCCAAGGTCATTTGCAAAATTCCCATTTT
This sequence comes from Allium sativum, assembly GCA_030737875.1. NCBI lineage: Eukaryota > Viridiplantae > Streptophyta > Magnoliopsida > Asparagales > Amaryllidaceae > Allium > Allium sativum. Next base: position 696,408,452 of record CM060920.1, read on the forward strand.
TAAGGGCCTGAATTCCATAGCGACTATTCAGAATTTTCAACTGGACATATCTTTTGATTCCTGCAATGAAATTTCGATTTTTCGGATTCGTTGGAAAGATACTATCAATTAAATCCTAATGTTTTTGGTTTCAGTAAAATCTGGATTGTTTTGCACCCGGTACATTCAATTGAAGTTTGAAATCGAATTATCGAACTACCGCGCCATTTTCAATTCTATTTATAAACATATATAATTATTTATATTCTAACGATGGCGTATATAATATATACATCGAATTCTTTTCTAAATAAATTTCTCGTCGATATTATTTAAAATAATTCATTTTAGATGTTCAAAATCCGCTAAAATTGCCAAAATAAAAATTTTAAACTGGCCCAGATTTTCGGGTTATTACACAGACGGTACCAACAGAAACAGACAGAACTAAGTGTACCCTAAAACCCTACCCCAAGCGATCGGCTCCCTAATACATAAATAACCTCTGCCAGCCCCACAAAAGGGTGTATCACTTCCCAAAGTGGCAACCATTAAATGACACAGACCTATTTACAGATGTCACGGTGTCTTACATCCTCAGAGGCAGACCGGGATCCATGCACGCACATGACCCGGTTGGAACGCACCATCAACACCCCTCGCCATTATCAGAATGAACCGCTTATAATTAGTTCAATAAGCGTGCCCGGACGCTACCTACTGTTGGGTCAAAGTTTTGATACCAGAAAGGGTTACTGACTAATATGGGTCCCAAACAACAGATGACACAAGTAATTCCCCTCCTACCCTTGTGTCCCCAGACTAACAGATTTCAGATTAACTTGTTTACAAGTTTCAGACATACAGAATTCAGATCAACTAGTTCACATATCAGATAAGTTTTCAGACTAACAGATCAGATATACGGATTTAACAGAATTACAGATTTGTCTAACTTTGCAATTGGGCATATAGATTCACGGAACAGATTAATTAAATTCATCAGTCTAGTGGGTTTAATCCTATCCGCCCAACACGTTTTAGACTGTTGGATCTAGATTAACCCTAGAGGGGGGTGAATAGGGTTTATCACAGTTTTTAAACTGAATTGAAAAACTGACAGGATATTAAATAATAAACAGATCACAGAATACAGCAGAAATAAAAGGCAGAAAGGAAATAACACACAGAGATACCCAGCTTCGGCAAAATCCTGCCTACTGCTGCATTTCTAAGGTTTCTACTAGGTGATAGAACAGTTCCCGCATACAAGACCACGTACACTCGTAAACCCTGCTCCTATTCTAACCCTACGCTCAAAACCGTAGACTGATCGATATCCCCTCGATCAGATTTCCCCGAATTACAACCCTGTAATCCGTAACCCAGATTTTACAGACTCTGTCAACTGCCAGTTAAACACCTAACTGGTGTCCCCTAGATTTTTACAGAATTCTATAAACTGTATGAGACGATTTACAAAAATCAAAAATAAAGTACAACATGAATTAAACAAATAAAACCCTAAAAGAAAATAAAGGAGTTTAGTAATAAAGGGTCATCCCCTTTGCACACTTCAAAGAAATAGGCCGGCCCATTCTCTTTATTGTTTAACCCGATCTCTTTTGCTTCTCTGGAAAGATAATGGTGGCGGCTTGAGAAATGATTTTAGGGTTTCGTTGTTTATCCCCAAATTCGAATCGATGCTTGATGAAATTGAGTTCTCTGATGCTCCTTGATTCTTCAATGGCTCCTGATGCTTGTCGATCAAATTTGGAATTTGTCTTTGATCGAAACCAGAAAAAAAAGTGAGTTTTCTGATTTTCAGTTCTTTGCTTGAATTAGTAGTTTGTGGTTTCAATGCTTGTTGCCTGTGATGATTTGGTGTTAAAATAGGATTATAGAATCCTTTAATTGCTCTCTGATTTCACTCGATATGACTTGGCTGATTTTCGAGTTTCCCCTTTTAACTGGCTCGATTTAAATTTGATTTCTTGTAATTGGAAAACTTGCGTGAATGTTGGCTTTGTATCCAGACATGAATTAGGCCCGATGACTTGTCTAATAATTGTGTGTTTCCTCTTTTGCTCGAGACTTTGTTTTGCATGATTTCTTGATTGAGATTAACCTGGACTTGAGTGAGTTTGGAGTTGCATGATTTATCCCATAAATTGATTACAGAATTGTTTAAAAAAATTGCTCAAAACTGCAAACAGATTTGAACTCTTGCCAAATTAAATTTGATTAGATGATTTCAGGAATTTATTGAAATCGTGCCATACTTGTACATTGAGAAAACTTGGAAACATATATTCTTGGTCCCTTGAATTTCCTTGCGTGATTCTCTGCATGATTCTTTGATTCCACTGATTTCCTTTTTTGAAAAGTTTGATTGAGGGACTTGCTAAAAGGCACTGCTTTATTTCTGGAAAATCTTTAAACATTTGTCCAAAAATATTAATTCGTTTTCCTTGAATGAAATCTCTGAAAATTTTAAGACTAGAAACAAATATTTGGCAGTAGCTAATTTCCACAAGAGTATATGCTGGAAAAATTCTGAATTGTATGAATTTGTTCTTGCCAAATAAAATCTCATGAATGCTGTAGCATCATTTATCATATTGTACCTCTTGACACTTGCATTTCCAGTTTGCTTGGCATTAATATGTGCACATTCTTTAATCAATATTGTCTTGCTTCTAATGTTGGCTGCATTGCTTGAGTATGAAACATGTTGCTATGCCACTTCTGCACATTTGCTTGGTCATACATGTACACTGCACCTTTCAAAAAATTTTGTTGTAGCTCATGTGTATTTATCTTTGACCATGCACAAATTTGTGTCGAGCTGATTCACACTTGTCTACACTTGTCAATTGCCATGAATTTACCACACTAGCTTGGTCATGCTTGTCACCAGCACTTTGTATTGTGCTACAGTCTCCATGCTTGAATTGCTTGACTTAACCTATGCATGCACGCAGTCCTTGCTGTGCACATCTTGATGCCCTGTCATATTTGAACTTAATCTTGTTTCGTACTTGACTGTTTGCTGGTCATGAGCTTGCATGTTGACCTTGGCTTGAACTTTGACCTCCACTATCCATCCATTACATTGATATTCACCATTGTGTAAGCTACCTTGACCTTGTGTTTGCTGCATCAATTTGAATATCTTGCTGTGTATACTTGTGAGCTGTACTGACCATTGTGTTTGTACATGGCTCGGCTATGCCATCCATTTGCTTGAATTTGAAATGCTGTACCATGCATGCTGCAGCTCCATTGTTGTACTGATCTGCCATGTAAATCACTTCATTTTTAGTTGATCTGCCGTGTTTGTCAGCTTATTTTTGGCTGATCTGAAAATATTTGCACTTGAATCTTGTTGCACCATATTTGAATTTTGAGCTGTTTTATCTTTAGCTCAGCCATTGATGTTTTTCTTTGCTGTTTGACTTTACATTGAGTTGTGTTTGTCTTTATTTTCATGTGCACTGAGTCGAGAAGGTCCATGCGGCTACTCCTCAGTTGCACACTGAATTGGCGTGGCAGTGCACACGTGTATATATATATACGTGTGTATATGCAGCCATTCAGAAAATTTCCTGTCCCTGTACTATATATACATAGTCTGCCTTGTGGTATTTACAGTGTATCACTGTGAATATCACAAGCTGTCTAGATACAGATTGATGGTTTTTATAAATCAGATCAAGTCATGAAAAATGATGAGAAACACACCAGAAAACTGAGGCAAATAAAATTTTAAAAATAAAATTTATATTCGCATACATTCAGTTTAAATTCTATTGCAGTGTACTGTGTGTGTGTTTTATTGTGACAGGTAAGCAGGTGATGACTGGACTGACAGTGAAGATACTGTGAAGACAGAAGACAAAAATAGTGTCAGTGAATGAGTGTATGTATAAATATGAAATTACTGAGTGACTGAGAATGTACTGTACTGGAGGAACTGTATTCTGTGAATGTATTGTGATGTAGTGAATATCAGTGAATATAAGAGAAATGTATAAACAATGGAGTTTATAAATTTGTACTGTTTTGATAGTGAAATAAAATATTATATTTAAACAAAATACTGTGTGAAAATTTAAATTTCTATGCAGTCGTATTTTATTTAAATATAAATATTATATTCCAGTCTGTGATGTATAATAACAGTACAATATCAAACACATTAAAAAATATTTATTTAGTTGTTATCATCAAACAAAAATCATATAATTGTGTATACAACAATGTTATATACAACAATCTCCCCCTTTTGATGATGACAAACAAATAAAAGATTTTGAAAAATCCAATAAATGTGTTTGACAGTGAATATTGAACTCCCCCTATTTATTAGCTCCCCCTACAACAAAAAACTCCCCCTATAACTGTGCATGAGTGAATTGAACTGAATGATAATGAATTTTCAAAAATAAAAAATATTTATAAAATATTCACTCATAAATCAAAATCTAATCCATTCTCCCCCTTTTGTTATCATCAAAAGGATACAGATTTTAAAATACAGATGAAAATTGACTAAAGATACAATTTCATCTTAAGAGGAAGAGAGGTCATCAAAAATTTCAATCAGTCAAACAAAAATCATAATATTCTAAGAACAGGTGGCATATTTCACATTGTAGAGAATGATGGAAATACGATGAAAAATGGAGAGAGTTTTAAAAAACAATTCATTTCCAATTATTTTCAAAAGAAAAATAAAACACAAAAACAGTGATGGATTGGGACTATAATTATAATTTCAATTTAAGTGACAATATCGTACAATCTCAAATCCCAATACCTATCAATCAACAAATCATAATACGTCATAAGATTTCAACACATTTCACAGATTAGAAAGATGGATTGATAGGCTGGTTTTTATACACCAAGGAGAAATTAATTTCAATTTAGCAAATTATTTCCTTATCTTTTATCTTTTATTTAAGAGCACCCTGACCACGCATAACAGAGCTTGGATTTTTAAATGAGGTCAGTCGCAGCTTAAATTATAAGTTGTCTCTTAACCATGCATGACCAGAGCTTGGATTTTTAAATGAGGTTAGAGACACACTTATGTATTAATTATTTTTATCATTTCATTTTTAAAAGGAAAATCTCCTCGGTATATACAACCAATATGAATGATATAAATGTGGTAGGTACAGAAATGAACTGTGAAATAAATTTCTAAATTAATAATATTATGAAATATGACCAATTGTACCGGGATTATTGAAAAATTTCAATTATCACTAATTCTGAATAATAGCATAGTCCAATTTCTATCACAAATATTTTCACTGTTTATTCAAAAAGATTTTAAAAAATATTGAACTCTCCACATTTAAATAAAACATGATGGATGGCAGAATAATGGTAGATAAAGGAGGTGGTCATGAAATAATTGCCAATTCAAAGATATTATAATAAATGTTCAGCCTTCATGAAAATTTAAATAAAATCTCCTCTTGTTGTGCAATATATTATAGTCATAATTCATCACAATTTCAAATTCTAATATATTTTGATGAATTATAAATACAGAACAATTTGGATATTGATTTCAATTTGTGAATGAATAAAAAATGAATAATTTAAAAAATGAAAATCAATTACAAGAGGAATATGAAGAGCTATACAAAGAAAAAGAGGGATAAGAAAAAATATATACATGATGAGAATAAGAAAAAAAATTCAGCACTTCCTAATCTGATACCACTTGTAGTCTCTATTAACGAGGATTTTTAAAATGACACTGGTGGCTAAACAAGGGTATCTCAGTCAACAGAAAAGACTTAATTACAAAGCAAGCAACTCAAGCACACAAATTTTATTTATCTGAGCACGATAAACCTTTGATACCAAATCAAGCAGTCCTCAAAAACAAAATTTACAAATCAATTTCTTATAATTAGAGCAACATGATTCCAAAAAACAAACATTTTTCAAAAACAGTATCAGAGCAGCACAGAAAAATCAACATCACAATAGACTTGTTAAACGATGTTTCTGAAGGTCACAAAAACAATATATTCCACGATCCATGATTATAAAATTTAGTTTATTTTAAATCATTTGAAGAAATGTGAATATATCAGGATTTAATGAATCAATCACACAATATTATATTTCAGATTCAAGATATGTGTGCGATTCAATAAATCAATAATTTCAAATGATTTTAAACAAACATATATTAAAATCAAATAACCATGAAATAATAGAGAATTTTAAGACCATATTTTCAAAGAAATTTTCACAGGTATTTCTGACAAACCCATAGAAAAAAAGATCAGATCATTTACATTAGGTTTGATAGATATTCATGATCCAAAATAATTTATTTGAAATCACTTGAAACAATGTCAAGTTTTGAAATATAATGAATCAGTCACACTAGGTTGATAATTTCAAATTTAGGAGGTGTGTGATTATTCAAAATATTAATAATTTCAGATGATTTCAAACAAACAAATTCTAACCATGATGATCATGAATAACAATGATTTTCAAGATGTATCACTGAGATTCTAGACAATTTAAAATTTCCAAGCCAATCTGAAAAATAATGGAAATATCACTATTGATAAATAATAGAGTGCTGTAATGAGTGTAATATTTCAAGTTTTTCTAAAATGAATTAGAAGAATCTCAAAACAACAACGATGTGTGAATTTCCATTAAACTTTCAGATCTTCAAAAATTTAGAATTCTAATTAACAGTGTTCAAGATTTGACAAGAATACATCAACACTTTTATGAATTCATAAATCAGAAAATAAGCTTCAAAACAATTGCAGATATTTACAAGATTAACATCAAGATCTAGAAATAATTAACACATCAGAGTTCGATTTAAATGAAGCAAATTTCCACAAGATTATGAGAACTGCAATTGGAAGTTAAGAAAGCCCAAAAATAAAATTGCAGCTATGACAAATCAAAGGAAATAGACAGAAGAGATAGAAGGAGGAAAATAAATAAATAAAAAAATTAAAAACAAAGAATATACAAAAGAATGAGTGTAGAGATATACCTGAAATCCATGTAAGCAAATGAATCTCTAACTCAACTGATTTGGCTAAGGAACTGTGAATAACCTGATGATATGATGCAGTTTGAATTCAGTTTTTAGCACAGTTGTTCCTCAAACTCCTTTGGTACCTAACTGTTTAGAGGATTGAGTGCTCTAACAAAAACAGTAAAACCACTCACAGTTGTATTTGCTCGTTTTGGTACCCAAACCTGTTTGTAAAGCAATCCATCTGAATTTACCTTTGTTCCCTTTGGAACCCATATCTGTTTGAATTTAACGACGTTTGTTTTATCTCTTTTTGGGATCCAGGATTGCTTAGATGGATTATTACAAACAAATTCGCATTTTGCTTTCGATTCAAAAATCCTTTTGAATTAACAAAGTTCGTATTATCAAGACGATACTTTTCAAAGAAGATTGAAGGATTTTTAAAATCGTTTGAACTTCTCTTTTCAAAGAACTCAGATTTCCCAAAACCAAGTCCAATTCTATTTCCTGATGAAAATTGACTTTTCAACAACATATTTAAAGATTTTTCACTGTTTGAAAATTTTGCCAAGGTTGTTTCAAGTTGCTGAAGTTTTGTTTTGAGATCACGGTTTTCTTTTAATAAATCTGAACAACGATTTTCAGTGATCTTATAAAAGTCAGACTTCAAAACCAAATTTTCATCTTTAAGCAAATTAATTTTGGTTTGGGACTCAACAATCTCAGATTCAAAAAGTTTTTGTTCTTCAAACCCAAATTTCTTGGATTTTTCAATCTCGTTTTCCAGTTCTTTCAAAATCAAGTCAGATTTCAACAAATTTTCCTTTTCAGCAATTTCAAATTTGGAATATATATCAGTCTTGAAATTTTCAAATTCCTTTTGTAGAAAATTGTTCAACCTTGACAACTCAATCTTGTTTTCTTTCAAGATCAGAATTTCCTTTTCAAACATTTGAATATTTTTACTAAGATGAACAAGATTGGTTTTCAATTTCAAACAATTTTTGCAATCTGAATTTGAAGAATTTTTAAGATGTTCAAGTTGTGATTCCAAATCATCAATTTTGCTAGTCAACCCAAGATTTTTAGATTTCAGAGATTAGTTTTTAATTTGAGTTTATCAACAGACTTAGTTAAATCAAGACACGTGTAAACCAGATCTTCATATGAGAAATTTTCTGTTTCAACATTTGTTGATTCTCCATCATCTGATCTTTCTGAATTTTCATTTGTAAATCCGGTTAAACAGAACTCTGAATCTGAGTTTACTTTCTCGGGTTTTGCGTTACCGTTGTCAGATCTTCCATACTTCATATTGAGAGTATCCCAGATTTCCTGTGCAGATAAACGATGACAGGTAAGATTAAACTGTTCAGTATTAACATAATCAAATATAATTTTCATAGCACGAGCATTGAAAGTATTATCTACACAATCAAAACCATTGATAACAACTTCCCAACATTTAAGACTAACATATTTTAAATAAGATTCCATTTTGGATTTCCTGTTTTAAAAAATCTGTTCCATCGAAAATAGTTGGAGATGAACTGGACTAACTCTCAAAAGACTGACAACAAGGATTCACCATTACTCTGGAGTTAACAGAATACCTGCTCTGATACCACTTATTGGATCTAGATTAACCCTAGAGGGGGGGTGAATAGGGTTTATCACAGTTTTTAAACTGAATTGAAAAACTGACAGGACATTAAATAATAAACAGATCACAGAATACAGCAGAAATAAAAGGCAGAAAGAAAATAACACACAGAGATACCCAGCTTCGGCAAAATCCTGCCTACTGCTGCATTTCTAAGGTTTCTACTAGGTGATAGAACAGTTCCCGCATACAAGACCATGTACACTTGCAAACCCTGCTCCTATTCTAACCCTACGCTCAAAACCGTAGACTGATCGATATCCCCTCGATCAGATTTCCCCGAATTACAACCCTGTAATCCGTAACCCAGATTTTACAGACTCTGTCAACTGCCAGTTAAACACCTAACTGGTGTCCCCTAGATTTTTACAGAATTCTAGAAACTGTATGAGACGGTTTACAAAAATCAAAAATAAAGTACAACATGAATTAAACAAATAAAACCCTAAAAGAAAATAAAGGAGTTTAGTAATAAAGGGTCATCCCCTTTCCACACTTCAAAGAAATAGGCCGACCCATTCTCTTTATTGTTTAACCCGATCTCTTTTGCTTCTCTGGAAAGATAATGGTGGCGGCTTGAGTAATGATTTTAGGGTTTTATTGTTTATCCCCAAATTCGAATCGATGCTTGATGGAATTGAGTTCTCTGATGCTCCTTGATTCTTCGATGGCTCCTGATGCTTGTCGATCAAATTTGGAATTTGTCTTTGATCGAAACCAGAAAAAAAGGTGAGTTTTCTGATTTTCAGTTCTTTGCTTGAATTAGTAGTTTGTGGTTTCAATGCTTGTTGCCTGTGATGATTTGGTGTTAAAATAGGATTATAGAATCCTTTAATTGCTCTCTGATTTCACTCGATATGACTTGGCTGATTTTCGAGTTTCCCCTTTTAACTGGCTCGATTTAAATTTGATTTCTTGTAATTGGAAAACTTGCGTGAATGTTGGCTTTGTATCCAGACATGAATTAGGCTCGATGACTTGTCCGATAATTGTGTGTTTCCTCTTTTGCTCGAGACTTTGTTTTGCGTGATTTCTTGATTGAGATTAACCTGGACTTGAGTGAGTTTGGAGTTGCATGATTTATCCCATAAATTGATTACAGAATTGTTTAAAAAAATTGCTCAAAACTGCAAACAGATTTGAACTCTTGCCAAATTAAATTTGATTAGATTATTTCAGGAATTTATTGAAATCTTGCCATACTTGTACATTGAGAAAACTTGGAAACATATATTCATGGTCCCTTGAATTTCCTTGCGTGATTCTCTGCATGATTCTTTGATACCACTGATTTCCTGTTTTGAAAAGTTTGATTGAGGGACTTGCTAAAAGGCACTGCTTTATTTCTGGAAAATCTTTAAACATTTTCCAAAAATATTAACTCGTTTTCCTTGAATGAAATCTCTGAAAATTTTAAGACTGGAAACAAATATTTGGCAGTAGCTAATTTCCACAAGAGTATATGCTGGAAAAATTCTGAACTGTATGAATTTGTTCTTGCCAAATAAAATCTCATGAATGCTGTAGCATCATTTATTATATTGTACCTCTTGACACTTGCATTTCCAGTTTGCTTGGCATTAATATGTGCACATTCTTTTATCAATATTGTCTTGCTTCTAATGTTGGCTGCATTGCTTGAGTATGAAACATGTTGCTATGCCACTTCTGCACATTTGCTTGGTCATACATGTACACTGCACCTTTCAAAAAATTTTGCTGTAGCTCATGTGTATTTATCTTTGACCATGCACAAATTTGTGTCAAGCTGATTCACACTTGTCTACACTTGTCAATTGCCATGAATTTACCACACTGGCTTGGTCATGCTTGTCACCAGCACTTTGTATTGTGCTACAGTCTCCATGCTTGAATTGCTTGACTTAACCTATGCATGCACGCTGTCCTTGCTGTGCACATCTTGATGCTCTGTCATATTTGAACTTAAACTTGTTTTGTACTTGACTGTTTGCTGGTCATGAGCTTGCATGTTGACCTTGGCTTGAACTTTGACCTCCACTATCCATCCATTACATTGATATTCACCATTGTGTAAGCTACCTTGACCTTGTGTTTGCTGCATCAATTTGAATATCTTGGTGTGTATACTTGTGAGCTGTACTGACCATTGTGTTTGTACATGGCTCGGCTATGCCATCCATTTGCTTGAATTTGAAATGCTGTACCATGCATGCTGCAGCTCCATTGTTGTACTGATCTGCCATGTACATCACTTCATTTTTAGTTGATCTGCCGTGTTTGTCAGCTTATTTTTGGCTGATCTGAAAATATTTGCACTTGAAGCTTGTTGCACCATGTTTGAATTTTGAGCTGTTTTGTCTTTAGCTCAGCCATTAATGTTTTTCTTTGCTGTTTGACTTTACATTGAGTTGTGTTTGGCTTTATTTTCATGTGCACTGAGTCGAGAAGGTCCACGTGGCTACTCCTCGGTTGCACACTGAATTGGCGTGGCAGTGCACACGTGTATATATATATATATATATATATATATATATATATATATACGTGTGTATATGCAGCCATTCAGAAAATTTCCTGTCCCTGTATTGTATATACATAGTCTGCCTTGTGGTATTTATAGTGTATCACTATGAATATCACAAGCTGTCTAGACACAGATTGATGGTTTTGATAAATGAAATCAAGTCATGAAAAATGATGATAAACACACCAGAAAACTAAGGCAAATAAAATTTTAAAAATAAAATTTATATTCGCATACATTCAGTTTAAATTCTATTGCAGTGTACTGTGTGTGTGTTTTATTGTGACAGGTAAGCAGATGATGACTGGACTGACAGTGAAGATACTGTGAAGACATAAGACAAAAATAGTGTCAGTGAATGAGTGTATGTATAAATATGAAATTACTGAGTGACTGAGAATGTACTGTACTGGAGGAGCTGTATTCTGTGAATGTATTGTGATGTATTGAATATCAGTGAATATAAGAGAAATGTATAAACAATGGAGTTTATAAATTTGTACTGTTTTGATGGTGAAATAAAATATTATATTTAAACAAAATACTGTGTGAATATTTAAATTTCTATGCAGTCGTATTTTATTTAAATATAAATATTATATTCCAGTCTGTGATGTATAATAACAGTACAATATCAAACACATTAAAAAAATATTTATTTGGTTGTTATCATCAAACAAAAATCATATAATTGTGTATACAACAATGTTATATACAACATAGACATCATATTTATCTCAGATTTTCATTAATTAAATATTAATGCCCAGACCTCTCACATTAGACTAATAGTTTGCGGCTACTGGTTAGGCCGGTTGGTTCCGAGCAGATTTCTGCTGCAAACTTAGTCTAACCTCGGGTTTCAAGCACGTTATGACTAACTTCTCACACTAGAACCTATTGTTTGCGGCCACTGGATGTGCCGGGCGGTTACGGGCAGAATTACGCCACAAACTCATTCTAACCTCGAGTCAGCCATGTTTATCTTTGCGGCCAATTAATTAATAATTTACCATTTATGCCCACGCCTAATATACATGTCAATTATTCATAGCTAATTCAGATTATGTCAATAACATACTGAATATATCAACTTAACAGATATAACAGATAACAGATTTTCCCGGATTAGGCGACTTAACGGATTCCGCAGATTAAGTAATTTAGCAGATTTAGCATATAACAGATTTGGCATTTTCAGCAGACTTAGCAGATGACAGATTTGGCAGATGAACAAATCTAGCAGACTAGGAAGTAGAGCAGAACTAGCAGATTAAGCAATATAATAGAACTAGCAGATTAGGCAATATAACAGAACTAGCATATTAGGCAAATATAGCAGAACTAGCAAATTAGGAAAATATAACAGATCTAACAATTCCTTAAAGTTTCACAAACATATCTTGCCTAATTATAAATTTGGCCTAAGTTTGCATGCCTAAATAGTTGTCATGATTCACACTATGATCAAATACCCCACGTTTGCATTGAATTTACATGTCACAGATTATTGCCATAATTTACATGTCCCAATTTAGTTCAACTTGCCTAGTACAAAAGATTCACATATAAATTATACCAAATATAGCCATCGATTTCAATGCATGACATATATTTAAAAATCTCCTACTTAGTTGTTATTCACATTTGATAGTTATCAAATCTTAATATAGATCTTCACACCTAAGTCATATTCTCTTTCAAATCATGAATTGTTAGATAAACAATATGCCCAACAATCTAGTTATAACAAATCTTAATTCAAAATATGCGTTATGTCCAATGTCTCAAGTCACATGTTAACATACCATTGTTCCTCTTCTTCCAATTCACAGAATATGCATAGATCTAAATCTAGTTTACAACCTATGTCCTTTTTCTTAAATCAGTCACAGATTAGCCATGTCCAATTATGCCACATTCATTATTTGTCCCAAACATTTTAGCGTTCGTGCGTTAATCTCTTAGGAGATTGGCGCAGGCTTGTAGTAGCCTGGTTATAGAACAGAAAGAAGAAGAGATACAAAATAAAATAGATCAGAACATAACATACACAATCTCAAATTCAGATTTACAATCATATCACAATTATGATTAAAGTTTATATCGGAAAATAACTGCACTTTCCTTGATTGGTTTAAAGAAGAAGAAGAGTTGTAGCTGTTCTCTTTTAATTCTATTCAGTTTGGAAGAAGATGCTTTAGTCCTAGTTCCAGTTCAGATTTCAGCAGAGTAGTGACGCCATTATTTTATTTAATTAGAACAGAGGCAGAGTATAGGTAGAATGAAATGGTGTAGAGAGAATAAGGCTAGAGACCTGTTTATATAGGGTTAGGCGGACGAATCTAGGCAGAAAACATGACCAAATACATCAGAACGAACCAGGTTCAAAAACTGGATTTCGGGAGCAGGTCGACCCCCAGGTCGACTATCCAATCAACCTAGTCAGGGGGGGTCGACTACCCAGTCGACTCCCCAGTCGACCTGGTCGGGGGGGTCGACTACCCAGTCGACTCCCCAGTCGACCTGGGTCCTGGGCAGGAAATTTCCCGCCCAGCCCGCTTCTGGGTTTGAATTCGAATTTTGAATTCGAATTTCGAGCTGTTTTCGATTCTGAAAATTCCTGAAACTTCGGAGGGTCATATCTCCCTCATACGGACTCCAATTCTTGCAAACTCGGACTCGTTTCCAAGTAGAATTCCGAGACGAACACAATGGCGCAACCCGTTTCCCTTGATTCTTAATTTAAAAATTAATTATCCTCTTATTTGTTACTTATACGTTCATAGAAAATACGGGGTGTTACACACAAATACATTAAATATTGAAAAACTAATAACGAGATTTGTAAATATTTTTGTTAATTAGAGTAATGTTTTTTTAATGCATTGCATTGAATTGTGACAGTCATAAATCTTATTAGTCTGTTAATTAATGTTTTTGTATTTGTTAACTAGGATGATGATTTTGCCAGTCCAAGGCCAGGAGAAATTAAATAGGGTATATCAGTAAAGACTAGAGAAGAGATAGTTGTAGATGACAAAACCAAACATGAGACGGCTTACAAGTGTGGTTTGCAAGTGTCTTTCAAAACGATAAGTATGATAAGAGAGAAGAAAGCACTGACAAATAAGCAAATTGAGATTTTGAAACGAACACCATTTTATGATTTCTTTTGTGTATTTTATGAGAAAAATATTTCATTGAAAGAGTGCGAGAAAAAAGCAGAGAATTTGGATGTAGTGAACTCAGTGGATGAAGATGCTTTTCTATTTGGTGATAGTAGAATGAAAATTTATCCAGAAGATATTAGTTTACTATTTTACATGCCTTATGAAGGTCTGATATTAACAACACACAGAAAATGACTAGTACAACTATACCAACCGAGTGTAAGGAACTGGTCTCAAGAAACTTTGGAAAATCGACTATCATTATGAGGAATTTAATAGAAAAAAGAATTAAAGATGAAGTAGGGAAGAAAAAGTAGCAGTTTGAAGAAGACTTGTCACTGCTTCTTATTATGTTAATACTTCTTACCTTTTTCTTTCGCAATAACCAACAGAAATTTAGATGGGATTTTATTCCATTCATCATTGATGTAAAGAAGATGAATTCAATTTCATGGCTGAAAACCATTCATTCGAGTTTTACAAAGTTTTTAAAAAGCTATATAAATAATCCGAGGGAAATGGTCGGGTGCTCGATGCTTCCTTTGGTAAAAAAAATTGTAATGTATTTTTAATGTATATGTAGACATAAATTATAGAGTTCAGTTATAATCTTGGTTTTTCTGCATATGCAGTATATGATGTGCGAGAAGATAACTCTAATTGCACAAAGGAGAAACTTTGAGAAAAAATCCCATGCTTTGCAAGGTGGGATCTGATGAAATTGAAGACCATAGTAACAAAGGAATTTTTAGACATGTTCAAACTTGGATAGGTACAATTCCTAGTATGTCACTTTTAATCTCTTATATGTATTAATTTACCGAGTTATTCTTTATGTTTCAGTAACTGGTTATCAGTTCTATATCTCTGTAGGGTTCATTTTTGTGTTGTTAACATGTGCAGAATTTTTTAGATGTAAGTTTTATAGTTTGTTAGGAGTCAATTTAATTTTTTCTCATCTTCAAAGTCCATGGGTCTCTATTTTTGCATACTGCAGTTATCATTTTTTTTTCATTTTTAATTTCAGTTTCTGGTTGTCATTTTTTATTTAGGTATCAGTTTTTTAATTTTTACCACTACACAGCTTGTAGTTATGATTTTTTTTTTTTTGAATTGTAGTTATCAGTTTCTTTTTTTTTCCTTTAGTTCACAAGATTTCTATACAAATACAAATTATTGACCAAAAAATAGTTGTCAGTTCATTATTTTAGTATCCAATTTAGTGATTAAACTCATGCATGCAATGATTCAAGGTTTTATTCTTTCCGATTTAATGTGCTAAGTATTTATCATCTTCAAAGTCCATGGGTATCAGTTTTTGTAACATGCAGTTATCAGTTTGGTTCTATAAATATATATTCAGTTTCTGGTTATCATTTTTTATACATTGCAGGTATCAGTTTTTGATTTTCTTCCACTGTACAGTTTGTAGTTGTCATTTTCTTACTGTTGTAGTTATCAGTTTTATACTTTTTGTTTGTTCACATCACTTCTGCACACATACTGTAGTAGTTATCATTTTCTTACTGTTGTAGTTATCAGTTTTATACTTTTTGTTTGTACACATCACTTCTGCACACATACAAATTGCTGGAAAAATAAATTTGATATCAATTCAATAACTTCCCATCCAACTCAGTAATGTGTCAATATGAAAATTGATTCATATAATGTGTAAATATTTACAAATAAAGGATATAGCAAAAATCGAGATGCATGAGGTGGTTCTTTAAGAGAATAAGGAAAGTTTGGCAAGAAGATACACAACAAAAGGGAATGTTGCGCAAACTAAAAAAAGAAAGCATGGTCAGTAGGTAGAAGAAGTGAAAAAAGTTGATAAAGATGTGGAAAAGAGAGCTCTAAACTATCGCATCACAGGAATTGAGAAAGAAAACAAAGCATTAAAAAGGAATTGGAAGAAAGAAATAAATTCGAGAAGAAAAGCAGAATAGGAGCTATGTAAACTTAAACCACAGATGAAAGAGCAGAAAGCTGACATTGGACATTAGAAAAGGGATGATAGAGTTGATTCAGAACCAACTATGATTGATTCACAAAATGTTGAAAACATGAAAAGTAATGAAATAACTCAAAATGAGTTGAATAATGAGAACGCAAACCAAGATAAAATGATGGAAAGCATTACGAATGATGATGAAAAGTCTTCTAGAGAAAAAAAACAAGTCTGTTGGAAAAGAAACTGAAATAATGCCAATCATGGTTACTGATAATGTTAATCATAGTGGAAGAATAGAAAAGGGTGTACAATCAATTGAAGAAATAGAGCCTCCAACTTTAATCTAAATTTGATTGCAGAAATTTCAAAGTTAAAAGTCGATGAAGGGAATTGCAAAAAAACAATAAAAAAAGAGTTAAAAAATTAGCTGCTAAGCTAACAAGTGTTAAACCACCTTCTTATGTACTGAGAATGAGAGGAAGACGAAGAACACAAGAAAGGAATGAGGAGTATGAATACTTTCTAAAAGCAGGGAAGAAAGCATGGGAAACACAAACGAAGGAAAATGAAGGTTCATGCGAAGGAAAAGAGGAAGAACTTCAACTTTCTTTGATTTGATTAGATGAAGAAAAATGCAGAAAAAAGCAGATAAATGAAGATGATAGAGAGCAAGAACAAACTGTAAAACCAGAAGAGCCAATAAATTTTGAAGAACCATCATGGAAAGACTTATACTTGTCGAAATGCAAAAAGGTGACAAAACATCTAAATAATAAGGAAGGATTATAAGGAAATTTTATTCAATGTCAATAGCTGAAGAAAAGTAAGTATAATATTTTCATCTGTACTTGTAGAACATGCCAATAAGTATATTGGCTGCTTGACTTTTGAATAATTAACAGTCCAGTTGCTTGGCAAGATTATATTGGGCAAGGGGAGGATGTATAATTACGAAAGATATGCTGACGGAAATGCTGCGAGGTTCATTAACAGATGGCCAGGTAAACATATTTAACAAAATTAATTAATGATAACCATGTAAATTAAAAAATGATAACCAAAATTGATATTTTTTAGGTGATAAGTATAATGAATAGGATACTGATATCTAAAAAAAATGTCAAAATGATACTTAGAAACTGGAACATATTGATTCAAATTGAGTCCTACTAAAACTGATACTTTTTTAGACATAAAACTGCTAACTAGTTATTCTATTTAAAAAAAATGATAATGTAAATTATAAAAACTGTAACATAGTAATTGGAAGTAATATTAAATTGATACCGTAAACATGATAAAAACATATCTATCAATAATAAAAACAAAACCTCATGTATTCCGTTTTATAACATGATAATGTAGTTTATGTAATATATTGTTTTCATTTTGTAATCAGATTATCGACTGGTGTATCCTTAAATGTGATTTAGTAGAAAACAATTATGCAATGTCTACACTGATGACAGTAAGTTCAATTACAATTTATAAAAAGTGTTGTTTCTATTATTCACGTCCTTAATACTTATACAAATTAAATTTGAACGGCACAACAAGGCATTATGGAAGGAAGGAATTCAATTATTACAAGTTTGGTTACTCCTTTTGTAGTAAACCGTAACTTCCCCGGTAAGGAAAGAGCGGATACTTTGAGAACAAGCCACATCGGGACACAAACAGAAGAACATTTCATTGCTTATTACAACAATTCATCAGAATACAAGAATATACGGAGTATGAATAAATATTATATAGAAAATATCATAGATTTAAATTACATTTAAATACATCGCAGCGGAAAATAATACAATACACAAATGAAAACAGATACACGGATACAGAACTTTCCGGATATCATTCCAGCTGTAAACCAGGTTCCTGTGAATATAAATCTGAAAAACCAAAACTACTAGCTGCCCGTGTCAAAATAAGGGCACCCAGAGTTTAGGTTAAAATAATAAACTCCAGGTCAGTCATGGGACCGGTGTGAGAACTAAAACAGTTATTAATCTTTATTTTAAAGTTAGGTAAATCAAGGGACCATGCCGTATAACACGAAGCGGGTTTCCTCCCAAGAATATGAGTGCATAAAACAACAGCGCAATGCAACTAAAGAAAAATGAAACTATTATAAGATCCAGGTCCCATCACACAATGCAACACAAGCCGAAGGATAGGGTTTTATTTTATAATAACCAAAGAATGCTTGATACGCTAAATTTCATCTTTTATTACTATAAGTGCATAGTGTCAAAACAATTTCAATCATAAATATCAATCATAGAAGTCATGGGTACCATATATCATGTCGCCATACTAGTTCTACAATTAAAACCGCAAACTCACGTATTGGAAGTTGGGTTTCCATCTATGAACCGAGGCTAGGGATCGTCCTCTACCGAAATAGAGACTGTCTAGCCCGAGCCTCAGGCAAGCGCGCGGGCAAGACTTGTATCGTCAGGGCCGGTCCACCGATGTGGATTATTATGCCTGAACACTACGTTCCCCCGCCCTTTGGGGCGTAAATGAGCCAAATGACTCCATCGGCTCCACACAGTCACCGATATATCTGAGGCGCCTCACAACAGCAACAACCACACAGGTGAAAATAATATAAATGTCAGGGCTGGTAGGTCACTAACACCACCCTAGCTAGAAGGAAACACATGCCCTCCCTGATGTCCTCTCCCGTTTCTGGTTCACAATCGGGGTGTGAGGCTCGCAAGTCAAAGCTACACAAAGCTATGCCACACAGGCGGTGCTTTGATCATCAACCACAAGACTTTTCTTTTCAACAGAAGCCTTGATCAATTGCCACTTTGGCATGCCACATAGGCAGTTCACTCCATGCAATTGATATCCATCAATATATAACCCCTGAGCTCGTACGTCTCAGAGAAGGGCGTTAAGCAAGAGAATAAATTCTCCGCCTCCAAACAGATATATATTTAATAGAAATCAATCACACAGAATAAAATCCAATGTCAGACACATAGTCCATTCACAAGTCCTTCTGGGTCTGAACGAAACCGGAGGCACCTTGTACCTCGCATATCCATCGATCTCCAAGTACGTCTGGAAGATCACCAACTGATTCCCTCCTCCTGGGTGTACAGCCCTATCAAGTTCATCAATAATCACCCAAACGATGTGAAGACCTCCGGTCTTCGACCACCGTCTTCATCCTCGACACCACGTCGAATCATTTATTAAGAATGGGATAAACCTGGTCTTTCTGAATAACTCGCGTATATAATAAGCAAATGTTACACAAACACAACATACACCTCATTCCAATTCAGAATATTCTTTTATTCAAATATTCTTATACTTTGGGAATTGTTCCCATTAATTTTATCAAAAATAAATTCTTTAAATTTATTCTTTAATCTTTTTTTGAATATCAATTCAAACTAGTCGGGATTAGCGAACCACACCGAAGTAATCATTTATTTAATTTCCCAATCCCAACCTATTCATCCCATGAAGTAAAACTGGAAATACTTCATATCTAACACCACGGTGTTATCAGTAAATTCAATTACCGTTTCACGTTCAAATCTAATTAAAGATTTGACTATCGCCTGGAACAAAACTGGTGATAGTCCATTCCTGATTATTTCAATCTAATTAAAGATTCATTAAAACTCCACTTGGTTTTAATCTTCCCAATAATCACTATCAATGATTATTTAACTTGGGAAAACACATCATGTCTTTAACTGGGTTAAAATGTCATTTAAAACAGGGTTCACTATAAACCCAAAATCACATTACATTAATTATCGGGTTAAAGAACAAGTGTTATTTAAAACACCGTTCACGATAAACCCAAAAATCAATTCAAATTCAATTCCAATTAAATACCATTTAATTGGTACACTTCATTAAATCTAAATAAAAAGATTTAATCTTTTTCTCAACTGGGTTTAAGAATAGTGTTAATGAAGACACCATTCATGGCAAAGACAAATCACATTTGATATTAAATACAAGGCTCTAAATAGAAAATATATTGGCTTATATTTAATATTAAATTCTACGACCAACAAATATCGTATTGGAAATAACGATATAAATATATCTTTCAAATTCCCATAACAATATCTGTATCATCACGAAATCCAACATCGAAATATTCCAAAGACAATTTCGATTCAAATCCATTCCAATTCAATTATTGGAAATTCTAGTTATTTTCAAAACCATTTCAAATCCACTTTATTTATTTCAAAAATAAATGATTTTTAATTCTAGTTCAAAAAACCAGTTCATTTCGATAAAAATGTATTTTTATCTTTTCAAATTTGGAATTTTTCATTCCATTTCTTCACAAATAATTTCTTATGATTTTACACAAATTATTATTATTTTTAATAATTTTATCCAGGCCCGTACAGTCGATTTCCACTAATGGCCATCGAACAGCACTTACCTCGACCTTTTCCAAATTTGATTTGGACATAATTCCAAATCCAGCTGTTATATTTCAAATCTATAATATTCGTTAGAAATCTCTTTTCGATACGAACCCAACGGTTCCGGTTTAAGGAGAATCCGACGGTCGGATCTCCCGTAATGTCCATTCGAAGTTAATGGTCGAAATTCGCGAACTGCCGCGGCGCGGCACGTTCTATTCAGGCCATTAAATAAATATATATATATATATAATATAAATATTACATTTGTTTCGTCAATTTCCTTTTTAAAACGTATTTTACAAATCGTTTTAAATTCGTTTTCAAAACGATTTCAACTTCATATTCAATTTCTAATCAGAATTGAATATTCCACATCATCGATATATAAATGATAATATTTTCAAAATGTTATATTTTGAAATCAATTACTTTTCTATATTCATTATAAAAATGTATAAAATCGATATAAATATCGTTCATGTCAAAATGGCATCAATCTAATCAACACGGCTTTTATTTAACACATGAATGTTTATTCTTCTATTCAACACATGAATCTTTATTTTACTATTCAACACATGAATATTTCTATTCAACACATGAATTTTATTTGCTATTCAGCACATGAATATATATTTTACTCCAACACATGAATATATATTTCTATTCAACACATGAATATATATTTTACTTTAACACATGAATATATATTTTACTTCAACACATGAATATATTCTTATTTTCCAAATTGGAATGAGGCCCAATCAATTACCATATAACATTTATTATAAGGATTCCCCACAACATACGTATATAACAACAACAATAAATCATCAACCATCATCAAGAGTGTACCACACAACTGCATAAGCATTAAATATAAATAATTAACGCTTACACAGTTTGTCGACCCATCGATTGACATACAACTAAACAATCGGGATTAGTGTACATCAAATCTCATCCCAATACCCGTGTGAGGTTTCAAATCAACAAACACACATTTTATTTATGCAGTTGGGTGATGTGTAAAATTTATTGTCCCAATCAATATCAGTCAAATCAATGTATGTAAACAAATCGTTCGATTGGTTTATTACTATTTATTTTATATACACGTTAAAAATCATATTTTTAACTGTAAAATATTTTCCACTATAAAATATTTTATTTCATTTCACATCACACAATCACATTTCACAACACAACAATCAAACAAACAAGTCATCCATGGTGTGTGAACGACGGGTGTCGGGTGCTGCTAAGCACCGTCCGCATCGTAGTATATATTTCAACTAGAAAATAAATTAAAAGTGAGGAGTTCTCACCGATAAGCTAAACCAAACACCACGACTCTTCTTATGTAGGAAATCTTCGTCGTGTGGCCAACGAGTTCTGTTTCACGTAGTCTATATTAAAAATCACATTTTTATTTCACCGCTATAAAAATCATATTTTTATGTTGTGATTCATATTTTAAAAACCATATTTTTATACCGCTACTTCTATGATAAAAATCATAATTCTAATTCCCTATATAAATATAAAGTTCATATTTTTACCTCGCCTTTCATATAAGTAAAATCACATTTTACATGCTAAAAATCGGATTTTTACATAACTAAAAATCTCCTTTTTATAAACCAAAAATCATTCTTTTACCTAGTAAAAATCTATTCTTTTACTTAAGGAAAATCTATTCCTTTACCTAATAAAAATCTATTCTTGTTTAAATAAAAATCAAAGCCTTGTTCAAATAAAAATCAAAACTTTGTTCAAATAAAAATCAAAACTTTGTTCGAGTAAAAATCAAAACTTTCTACTTATAAAAATCTAATTTTTACCATATAAAAATATATTATCGTATAAAAATATAATCTTTATCGTAATATATAAAAAGTGGTTTTCTTTAACTATGCTATATAAAAAAACTGATTTATTTAGTTTAACTAATTACATATAAGAGGAAATAAAATAGTTTAAAAAAACTTACTCTTGCTTATCGAAGAGGAGGGGCTGATTTTTTGAATGGAGTGGTGGAGGTTGCTGTCGAACTGTGCGGAGGAGGAGGCGGGGCGCGACTTCCAGTGCGATGGCGCGGGGAGGGCCCGCAGCAACCGGCAGTGGTGGTTCGGGGAGGAGGTGGTTGCGCGGCTCGTTTTCTGGTGTTAGGAGGTTTGAACGTCGCGAGGAGGGAGTGAGAAAGAGGAACGACGGAGAGAGGGGGTTCGGCGCTGGGGAGGTTGGAGGGGGTTGCGATGGAGGCGGCGTGGGCCTGGGAGGGAGGTCGACGAAGTCGATTTAGTGAAACAAAAGGGGGATCGGGTTTCTGAGAAAGGGGAAAGGGGGTTGGGTATTTAAATATATTTATATATTAATAATTTAATTTTATTCTCTTCCATTGAGTTGACTTTTCTTTTGAACCCCTAACGAGGCCCAACGACTGTAGCCCCTAGCGTAATACCCCCATTCCGAACACAATGAGATATGTATCGTGAGACAGTTCGGCTCTTACGATCCGTTTCCGTTGAAATTAAAATATAAATCAATGTATATTGAATTTGAACGCACATTTCAATTTACTGGGGACACACACTAACTCTAAAAATTCTAGAAAAATTATTTCTAGCTTTGTATTGACAATACAGTCCTAACAAAACTAATTTCGTCAAATTCCGAGACGTTTGAAAAATGGCCATTTTCAGGTCGATCGAAATTGACAAGACACGTTTTCCTTTTCCACGCTCACATATTGATTCAGAAAATTATGAATTTTGGAATCTAGCAATAATTTGACATCCCGGACCTACAAAAAGTGGTTTCGTTGAAAACCGAGGTCGTTTGCAAAATTTCCGTTTTTAAGGGCCAGAATTCCACAGTGACTATTCTGAATTTTCAACTGGGCATAACTTTTTATTCCCGCTATGAAACTTCAATTTTTCGGATTCGTTGGAAAGATATTCTCAAATAGATTCAAATATTTTTGTTTCCGCTAAAATCCGATTTATTATGAATCCTGTGCATTCATTTGAACTTCGAAATTGAATTTTCGAACTACCGCGCCATGTTCAATTCCTTGTATAATTTGAAATAAATATTTATATTCTAACGACGATCTATATAAATATATACATTCGAATTCTATTCAAAATAAATTTTTCGTCGTAATTATTTAAAATAAATCATTTTAAATATTCAAAATTCGCTAAAATTGCCAAAATAAAAATTTTAAATCGGCTCGGATTTCCGGGTTATTACATTCTCCCTCACTTAAAACTTTTCGTCCCCGAAAAGGAACGAAGTCGAAAGTTGTTTCACAAATCAACTCAACTTTCACCATTTCCATTATGGCTTAAGTTCATCAACTTTTCAGTTTCTAAGAACTTTTCAAAATTTTCAAAAATTTGGCAAACACCCTGAATTTTCGAAAAATTTCATCGTAACCTCCTCTGCACCGGGGACTTCGGGATATTTCAAATAGCCTCCCATTGCCCTCACCAATCCAAAAAGAAAAAGAAACAGCCAAGCGGCTAGCTAATCGGCTTATGAAATCATCCAAAACCCTAGAAATACAATAAACATGTACCTATTTGTCAGGCAAACAATTTTTTCTCCAGCCTCCTTGCTATGACCTTTTCAATGTATACACATGTATATGCATGTAATTCCAAATAAATTTCAATGCAATCCACTATTGGGTTCAATTTAGCTAAAGGTTCAACATTTAAATTAATCAACCAATAATCGAACAACACAACCTGCAATCCATTAGTTGATTATCATTTCAAATTCATAACTTTGATATATAGTAAAAAATCACGTTTCTGATGCCAAGTCACAACAATATAGTCTAACTATATTTTGGTTCTTATACCAGCCAATGGAAATATATAAATATTGCACCTTCGAAATCCGAACACAAACTGTTGATGCTACGTAGTCATCAACAGAATCATCTCCGGGAGACTAGAGTGTAATTCTATATCTATCCAGTATATTAAAATTTCAAATACACGTGGATCAGACGTATATGCAAAATCTTTATATACTGGACTGTCCAAATCAATACAAATAAATAATTAGATGCGAATGATTGATTTAAATTTTCAAAACAAAAATCGCTTTCATTTTAAAAGTACACTCTTCACACTCGTTCTAGGATACTACTGATCCTATCTCTAATGAGTCATTCTCATTGGATATTACTAATCCAATTTCTGATGAATTCTTTTGTATGGTTCTAATGTGCCTTGTTCTTTGAGCTCTGTAAACCAAAGCTCTGATACCACTGTAGTAACCCATAACTTCCTCGGTAAGGAAAGAGTGGATACCTTGAGAACAAGCCACATCGGGATGCAAACAGAAGAACATTTCATTGCTTATTACAAAAATTCATCAGAATATAAGAATATACAGAGTATGAATAAATATTACACAGAAAATATCAGAGATTTAAATTACATTTAAAATACATCGCAGCAGAAAATAATACAATACACGACTGAAAACAGATACACGGATACATAGCTTTCCGGATATCATTCCAGCTGTAAACCAGGTTCCTGTGAATATAAATCTGCAAAACCAAAACTACTAGCATCCCATGTCAAAATAAGGGCACCCAGAGTTTAGGTTAAAACAATAAACTCCAGGTCAGTCATGGGACTGGTGTGAGAACTAAAACAGTTATTAATCTTTATTTTAAAGTTAGGTAAATCAAGGGACCACGCCGTATAACACGGAACGGGTTTTCTCCCAAGAATACTAGTGCATAAAACAACAGCGCAATGCTAAATAAAGAAAAATGATACTATTATAAGACCCAGGTCCCATCACACAATGCAACACAAGCCGGAGGATAGGGTTTTACCTTATAATAGCCAAAGAATGCTTGATACGCTAAATTTCAACTTTTATTACTATAAGTGTATAGCGTCAAAACAATTTCAATCATAAATATCAATCATAGACGGCACGGGTACCATATATCGTGTCGCCATACTAGTTCTACAATTAAAACCGCAAAGTCACATATTGGAAGTTGGGTTTCCATCTATGAACCGAGGCAAGGGATCGTCCTCTACCGAATTCGAGACTGTCTAGCCCGAGCCTCAGGCAAGCGCGCAGGCAAGCCTCGGATCGTCAGGGCCAGTCCACCGATATGGATTATTATGCCTGAACACTACGTTTCCCCGCCCTTTGGGGCATAAATGAGCCAAATGACTCCGTCGGCTCCACACAGTCACCGATATATCCGAGGCGCCTCGCAATAGCAACAATCACACAGGAGAAAATAATGTAAATGTCAAGGCTGGTAGGTCACTGACACCACCCTAGCTAGAAGGAAACGCATGCCCTCCTTGATGTCCTCTCCCATTTCTAGTTCACAACCGGGGTGTGAGGCTCGCGAATCAACGCTACACAAAGCTATGCCACACAAGCGGTGCTTTGATCATCAACCACAAGACTTTGCTTTTCAACAGAAGCCTTGATCAATTGCTACTTAGGCATGCCACACAGGCAGTTCACTCCATGCGATTGATATCCATCAATATATAATCCCTAAGCTCATACATCTCAGAGAAGGGCGTTAAGCAAGAGAATAAATTCTCCGCCGCCAAACAGATATATATTTAATAGAAATCAATCACACAGAATAAAATCCAATGTCAGACACACAGTCCATTTACAAGTCCGTTCTGGGTCTGAACGAAACCGGAGGCACCTTGTACCTCGCATATCCATCAATCTCCAAGTACGTATTGACGATCACCAACTGATTCCCTCCTCCTTGGTGCACAACTGTGATGATCCCAAACTTCCACGGAATGAAAGCAGGAGTAATCATTTTTGGAATACAACATAAATACAATAAAACAGAACACAGATACAATATAGCAAAGGAAATTCATAGAGTAATAACATTATAGCGGCGGAAAAATATAATTTCATCAATCACAGAAAATCCACAGTCACAGAATCTAAGATATTACAACAAGTTTTGTAATGACCCGTATTCTACACATCATAGGATCGTAGAATATTTATTTCTTTCCCATGTGAAGTCGTATGGTCATGTAACTTTGGGAAACATCTACTAGAGTCATTTCCCATGTTCACGATTTTTGTCGATTTTTAAATGACCATTTTGCCCCTAGTTTGTACTATTTTGGCTATAACTTTTGATTGGAAAGGAATTTTGACCTGAAACCACTTTCATTTGATTCGTTTGATGGTTTCTCTTTCCGTAGAGTGGTCATAATAGTCAAACGGAGTTACCGTTTGGGAGATATGGCTGAAACAATGTTTGGAGGGTGAGAAACTGCTTAACCGGGCCAAATCGGGTGATTAGTGAGTAGGCCCATAACCCATTTCGGGATTAGGGTTATGGGAGGGCTGAAATGAGATGGAGAATCATTCCATTTCAGTTTTCTAGCCTCCACTTATCACCAAGGATCCCTAAAAATGGCCTCCAACCTCTAAATCACCTCCAAATCATCTTTTGGTTAAGGATTTGGCTTAGCAACCCCTAATCAAGAAGGATCTTCACCAAATCAACAAAGGAGCTGCTGTTTGGCGTTGAAATTCGCGTCAAATCAGAGAATCATTTCAGATCTTAGTTTATTTTGTGGCTAAGGTGAGTGATTTGCATAGTTTTGCACTAATGATGGCTAATTAGGGGTGATTTGTGTTAATTAGCGAATTTAAACATGATAAAATTCTGGAAAAATGTTTATAAAATTCGGAATGATGTTTTAGACCTCTGATATGAATTTGGGTTAATTTGGTTAAGATTTGCTAATCCTATCATTAGTCTCACTCAAACATGCTTAAGGGGAAATATGGGATTTTGGGTAAGTTTGATCCATTTTTCATGCTATGATTGTTGTTTTGGTGTTTGAGGTCATTTCTACTTGTTGCTATGACTGTATGGTATGTTTTATGATTGATTAGAATAGCTAGAATGGTTGAAAACGCCGTCGAATGGCGTAAACTGCTCGCTGGAAGGACTACAGGAAATTGCAAGCGGGATCGGATCGGACCCCTTTTACCTGACCCGAACCGATCGTGGGCATATGCCACGATCCGATCCGAAGATAGCGATCCGCATGTCCACCCCCGATCGCGAATCCTCTCTACGATCCAATCCAGATTTATGAGGCGCAACGATCCGAAGGGAGGAGCACGAACCGATCCATTTCAGAAGCTCACGAGCTGACTATCTGGGAAGTTGCACCCGACCCGACCCGACCAGCGGGGAAAGCACGAACCGACTTGAAGGAGGAACCCCGACCCGATCCGAATGGGTGACCACGATCCGACCCGAAATGGTGACGCCGATCCGATCCAGGAGAAGGAGCCACGCGCTGGAGGAACATGACTCGATCCGCAGGGGGTGTTGGCGATCCGAACTAAGCCGATCCGATCCGATGAAGAATGGGAAGGCTGACCCGATCCGATCCGATGGTGATGACCAATAACCCGAGATGCAAAGGTAGTCCAAATGGAAGTTAGAGCTCAGGATCCCGGAACTAGTTGGGAACCAATGAGTTCACTTCATGGTTGGACTTTGCTGCGGGACGTGTGCTAAGGAGTTATCGACGTTCATAACTTCGATTCACCACTAAAAAGGAATGATGGGCTACTTATCAGTGTAGTAGGGTCATTACGACCTGAGGGGCAAGGTGATGGTAGCAAGACTACGTTATCAGTGCAGTAGGGTCATTGTGACCTGAGGGGCAAGGTGATGCGTAGTAAGACTATGAGCCAGCGCAGATGGGGTGAATAACTCCATGGGGCAAGTGGACATAGTAAGGATTAGTAAGGCTATGAGCCAGCGCAGATGGGGTGAATAACCCCATGGGGCAAGTGGACATAGCGAGGAATTAGTGGCTACGTTATCAGTGCAGTGAAGCCATTTATGACTTCATGGGGCAAAGTGATCGTAGCAAGGAATGTTGGGTGATCGAAGTGGTGAATATCGTATGCTTTACGCACTGAGTGAGAGATGTGAGGATGGATGCTATGTTTGATTGTTTGCCATCATTATGACATGCACACCTCCCCCACCTCCGTATCTTTACACTGTTTGATATGATACCTTAGAGTGTTGTACAGTATGTAGTGCTAACTCTTTGGTTGCAGGTCCAGGTTCAGGTATGTTTTAGTCTACCTGTTATTGTTCACTTTAGATGCTTATCGCTCATACCAGGCTTTATGTCTGACCCAGATTTTTATGTCTCCTCTTATTACTCTGGGTGCTCACACGAGCAGACTAGAGACATGTTAGCTGGTGGTGTGCGAGTAGCCGATTCGGAGGCGGGCAGGAGGCTTCCACGTATTATATATATATATATATATACACATTCTCCCTGTGTCGTAGATGGTCGCTACTCGGGCATTAGTAGTGTACCTCATTTAGCTTGCTTTTGCTTTGAGACAGTTTGAAAATTGTAATAAGCTGTATTTTGGATTTCCACTGCTATGATGTTTAGTTCTGATTTTCAGCTTATGCACTGTCTCTCCTGTTTTATGTCAAGTATGTTATTATTATATTTTGTTCTATGCGCTGTGAGACATTCTACAGGTTCTTGATTAGCTCATTCACTTCTTCCTTTTCCTTCTCACGACCCGTTTCGTGCTAACTGGACATGTATACAGCGCACTTTTGGAGTAAATGTCAGTTGGTGCGGGGCGGGTCGTCACACTTGGTATCAGAGCTCTAGGTTGCATAGTTAACCCAGGGAAAGACACTAGGGAGAGTTAGTACGTATATGAGAGCGCGTATTTGTGATTACTTTGGTTTTCAAAAGCTATGTATATATATACTATTAGTGGTATAAGAATGAAGTTGCACTGCACTAGTACCACTATGGGGTCGTTAATCGTTTCTCCTTTTTCAGATTGACGATGAGCCGACATATTAGAGGTACCGGTAGAGGGGCCAATAATGGGAATGCCGCTGACATGTGGGCGATGTTTACCAACCTCATGAGAGACATGCTTAGAGAAGTGCAAGGGGCAGTTCCCAATCCCGGAGTTGGTGTTGACCCAGTAGTGCAGGCGCCTAGGGTCGATTTCGCCAAGTTGTGCAAAGATTACACTAATCTTGGTGGGAAGCCGTTCCACGGAACGGAGTCGGCCACAGATGTTCAAGATTGGATGGATAGCTGTGATCGTATCTTTGATGACTTGGGTCTTGAGGATGCGATGAAGAGAAGGCTAGCGTCTCGTCAGCTGCAAGGGCGAGCGATGAATTGGTGGAATGCTATCAGAACAGCTACTCCAGAGGACCAGGTTACTTGGGTTCAGTTCAAGGCTCGCTTTAGCGAGAAGTTCATTCCAGCTGCCCAGAATTCAGTATTGTTTAAGAGGTTCTTGGAACTGAAGCCGAATGGGAGGGCAGTTTCTGATTATATTGCTGAGTTCGACACTTTGTCGAAGTATGGACTGTCTCTTATTGATACTCCTGAAAAGAAGAATGAGAAGTTCATTACTGGTCTGGATGGGTACTTAGGGGAGAGGCTCATTAACCACATTGATGAGACTTTTGAATCGATCGTGGGGAAAGCTTTGAGATCAGAGAGTCTTTACCCTAAGTCAAGGACTGAGGCTGCATCTGTAGAAGGGCCAAAGCCGCAAGCAGGCGGTGGAGGCAAGAATAATTCTCAGAACAAGAGGAAGCAGGACCAATCTAAAGGTGGCCAGAAAAAGAGCAAGAAGGAGGTTGAGTGCTTCAGCTATGGAAAGAAAGGCCACTATGCTAAGGAATGTCGGGCCAAACCAGCGGAAAGGAAGTGCTACAACTGTGGCCAAGTGGGACATCAGAAGGATAAGTGTCCGCAACCTCTTAAGGAGAAGCAGATTGTGAAAGCATATGCTATTGATGCTGTTCCTTCTTCGTCGAATGCCCCAACTGCGGCGGAGAAAGGAAAGAATGTTGTTATTCAAGGTATGCTTTCTATTTATGATATACCAGTTCGAGTTTTGTTTGATACTGGGGATTCCCGTTCCTTCATATCTAGTGACCTGGTAGATAGGTTGGGACTGGAACCCGAGATAGTCGATAGACCATTGGTTGTGACGAACCCGATTGGTGGTTCGACTAGCCTTAGTATGATTTGCAGGAATTTGGTCTTATCGAGTCATGGATGTATGTTTGTATGTGATTGCTTTGTTTTGGGCTTTACTCGGTACGGCATTATATTGGGAGTCGATTGGCTCCAAAGATACGGGGTGGTGGTAGACTGTGAGGGCTTTTTGGTGACAGTGAGGGCGGATGATGGGCGGAGGGTAGTGTTTGGTAGTCTACCTAGTGATGGGGTTATGGCTAGTTTTGTAAATTCCCTCGACATCCCGCAGGATGAGTTGTCAGATGTGCCCGTGGTTGGCCAGTATCCGGACGTCTTCGAGGAGGTGACCGGGCTTCCACCACACCGAGAGATTGAGTTCCGTATTGATTTAGTGAAAGATGCCAGACCTATAGTGATGCCACTTCGTCGTATGGCACCAAGGGAGCAGCGAGAGCTCGGGGTGCAAGTCAGCAATCTTTTGAAGAAGGGATTGATTAGGAGGAGTGTCTCCGAGTGGGGAGCACCAGTTGTGTTTGCCACTAAGGCAGATGGTTCCCTTCGTTTGTGTGTGGACTATCGCGAGTTGAATAAGGTGACGAGGAAGAATAAGTATCCTCTACCGCGGATAGATGATTTGTTTGATCAGCTGGAAGGAGCAAGAGTGTTCTCCTAGTTGGACCTCGCGACAGGATTTCATCAGCTAAGAGTGGCGGATGAGAGTGTTCCGAAAACGGCATTTAGGACGCCGTCTGGATTTTATGAGTGGTTGGTTATGCCATTTGGGTTGACTAATGCACCAGCCTATTTTGTGGATCTTATGAATCGAGTATTCAGAGATCAGTTGAATAAGTTTGTTCTTGTGTTCGTGGATGATATCCTTGTTTATTCAAGGACAGAGGAGGAACACAAGGGGCACTTGAGGATAGTGATGGAGGTGTTGAGGAAACACCAATTGAAAGCGAAATTCTCTAAGTGTCATTTTTGGAGAAGGGAAGTAAGATTCTTGGGTCATGTTGTTTCAGAGTGTGGTATTGCCGTGGACCCTGTGAA
This sequence comes from Allium sativum, assembly GCA_030737875.1. NCBI lineage: Eukaryota > Viridiplantae > Streptophyta > Magnoliopsida > Asparagales > Amaryllidaceae > Allium > Allium sativum. The sequence continues at coordinate 696,440,322 of CM060920.1, forward strand.
GGTGGCCACGGTACAGGATTGGCCTACGCCCAAGAATGCAACAGATGTAAGAAGTTTCTTGGGGTTAGCCGGATATTATCATAAGTTTATCCAGGACTTCTCTAAGATAGCAGCACCGTTGACTTAGTTGACTAAGAAGAATCAGTCCTTCGTCTGGGACGGAGTGTGTGAGGATGCCTTCAAAAGTCTAAAGGAGAGGTTGACGCGTGCGCCAGTGTTAGTCATTCCTAAAGGGAATGAAGAGATGACGGTATACACAGATGCTTGTGGTACCGGACTGGGTGCTGTATTGATGCAAGGAGGTAGGGTTGTAGCTTATGCTAGTCGACAGCTAAAGCCACATGAGAAGAAGTATCCTACCCATGATTTGGAATTGGCAGCGATTGTATTTGCGCTGAAGATGTGGAGACACTATCTCTTGGTAGAAAGATTTGAGTTGTTTACCGATCATAAATCGTTAAAGTATCTCTTCTCTCAGAAAGATCTGAATCTCCGTCAGCAGAGATGGTTAGAGTTCTTGGCTTCGTATGATTTTGATATCGCATACACACCTGGGAAAGGTAATGCGGTAGCCGATGCCTTGAGTAGGAGACATGCCAGCTTAGGAGCAATGTTTCTTGAATGGAAGCAACTAGAGTATATCGCGGGGTTTGATTTCAGACCAAGGTGCGAATTGGATCCAGTTATGCTAGCTAGTTTGACGATCAGACCCACTTTGATAGAGAGGATTGGTTCTAGCCAGAGGGACGATCCTAATCTATTAGAAATCATCTCCAAGTTAGAGATGGGTATTGATGGGAAGATGAATGTGTATGGGCTTGATCGAGATGGATGGCTTCGAAAGAATGGAAGATTAGTTGTGTCCAACGTGAATGGTTTGAGAGATGAAGTGCTTAGAGAATGTCATCACTCAAAACTGACTATACATCCCGGTGGTAATAAGATGTATCGAGACATGAGACAGACTTACTACTGGGAAGGAATGAAAAGAGACGTTGGGAAGTTTATATCCAAATGCATGAATTGCCAGCTAGTTAAAGCCGAGCAAAAGAAGCCTAGTGGGTTGCTGCAACCATTAGAAATTCCCGAATGGAAATGGGAACAAGTTTCGATGGATTTCATCGATGGTTTACCAAGGACTAGATTGGGATATGATAGCATTTGGGTAATTGTGGATCGATTGACTAAGAGCGCAAGATTTATACCAGTCAAATCGACCAGAACAGTAGCCAAGTTGGCAGAATTGTATATGAAGTGGGTAGTGAGATTTCATGGAGTGCCCAAAAGCATTGTGAGTGACCGAGACCCGTTGTTCACTAGTGGGTTTTGGAAGAGCTTACAAGAGGCTCTAGGGTTAAGATTACATCTCAGTACCGCATATCATCCTCAGACCGATGGTCAGACGGAGAGGGTGAATCTTATATTGGAAGATCTCTTGAGAGCGTGTATATTGGATTTTGGTGGATCATGGGATGACCATTTGCATCTAGTAGAGTTTGCATATAATAATAGCTACCAATCCAGTATCGGTATGGCTCCATATGAAGCTTTGTATGGAAGACCATGCAACTCACCATCATGTTGGATAGAGACTGGCGAGAAGTTTGTGCTTGGACCAGATGTGGTGAGGGAAACTTCAGATAAGATTAAGGTCATTCAGCAACGAATGAAAGCTGCTCAAGATAGGCAGAAAAGCTATGCCGATAAGAGGAGAAGAGACTTGAAATTCTCCGTTGGTGACTTGGTGTTTGTCAAGATTTCTCCGTTGAAAAGTGTGATACGATTTGGCAGGAGAGGCAAGTTGGCACCAAGATTTGTTGGCCCATTCCCTGTTCTTGAACTTGTCGGGAATTTGGCATATAGAGTTGGCTTACCAGAGAAAATGGCGGGAGTTCACAATGTGTTTCATGTTTCCCAACTAAGGAAGTTCGTTCACGACTCAGATGTGACTATCTCACCTGATCAGTTAGAGGACTTCGAAGTAGAACCCGAGGCGGTTGGGAACCGCAAGCCGATTCGTATTGTGGGGCACGATACGAAGCAACTTCGAAGGAAGGCGGTGAAGCTAGTCAAGGTTCAGTGGGGCGAGAACGAGAATGATTGTACTTGGGAGACAGAGGAGAACATTAGGAAGGCTTATCCAGAACTCTTTGCCTGGTAAGATTTACTTTGCGATTTAGTTTCCCGCGTGCTAGGATAGACTTGTTTAGCTTGTTTTGCATGTTTGATTGTTGCTTCATGATTGATAGGCATGCGGGAACCTTTGTGTATGTTTGGATTAGGGAATTTCGGGGGCGAAATTTCTTAAGGGGGGAAGAGTGTAATGACCCGTATTCTATACATCATAGGATCGTAGAATATTTATTTCTTTCCCATGTGTAGTCGTATGGTCATGTAACTTTGGGAAACATCTATTACAGTCATTTCCCATGTTCATGATTTTTGTCGATTTTTAAATGAACATTTTGCCCCTAGTTGGTACTGTTTTGGCCATAACTTTTGATTGGAAAGGAATTTTGACCTGAAACCACTTCCATTTGATTCGTTTGATGGTTTCTCTTTCCGTAGAGTGGTCATAATAGTCAAACGGACTTACCGTTTGGGAGATATGGCTGAAACAAGGTTTGGAGGGTGAGAAACTGCTTAACCGGGCCAAATCGGGTGATTAGTGAGTAGGCCCATAACCCATTTCGGGATTAGGGTTATGGGAGGGCTGAAATGAGATGGAGAATCATTCCATTTCAGTTTTCTAGCCTCCACTTATCACCAAGGATCCCTATAAATGGCCTCTAACCTCTAAATCACCTCCAAATCATCTTTTGGTTAAGGATTTGGCTTAGCAACCCCTAATCAAGAAGGATCTTCACCAAATCAACAAAGGAGCTGCTGTTTGGCATTGAAATTCGCATCAAATCAGAGAATCATTTCAGATCTTAGTTTATTTTGTGGCTAAGGTGAGTGATTCGCATAGTTTTGCACTAATGATGGCTAATTAGGGGTGATTAGTGTTAATTAGCGAATTTAAACATGATAAAATTCTGGAAAAATGTTTATAAAATTCGGAATGATGTTTTAGACCTCTGATATGAATTTGGGTTAATTTTGTTAAGATCTGCTAATCCTATCATTAGTCTCACTTAAACATGCTTAAGGGGAAATATGGGATTTTGGGTAAGTTTGATCCATTTTTCATGCTATGATTGTTGTTTTGGTGTTTGAGGTCATTTCTACTTGTTGCTATGACTGTATGGTATGTTTTGTGATTGATTAGAATAGCTAGAATGGTTGAAAACGCCGTCGAATGGCGTAAACTGCTCGCTGGAAGGACTGCAGGAAATTGCAAGCGGGATCGGATCGGACCCCTTTTACCCGACCCGAACCGATCGTGGGCATATGCCACGATCCGATCCGAAGATAGCGATCCGCATGTCCACCCCCGATCGCGAATCCTCTCCACGATCCGATCCAGATTTATGAGGCGCAACGATCCGAAGGGAGGAGCACGAACCGATCCATTTCAGAAGCTCACGAGCTGACTATCTGGGAAGTTGCACCCGACCCGACCCGACCAGCGGGAAAAGCACGAACCGACTTGAAGGAGGAACCCCGACCCGATCCGAATGGGTGACCACGATCCAACCCGAAATGGTGACGCCAATCCGAGCCAGGAGAAGGAGCCACGCGCTGGAGGAACATGACTCGATCCGCAGGGGGTGTTGGCGATCCGAACTAAGCCGATCCGATCCGATGAAGAATGGGAAGGCTGACCCGATCCGATCCGATGGTGATGACCAATAACCCGAGATGCAAAGGTAGTCCAAATGGAAGTTAGAGCTCAGGATCCCGGAACTAGTTGGGAACCAATGAGTTCACTTCATGGTTGGACTTTGCTGCGGGACGTGTGCTAAGGAGTTATCGACGTTCATAACTTCGATTCACCACTAAAAAGGAATGATGGGCTACTTATCAGTGCAGTAGGGTCATTACGACCTGAGGGGCAAGGTGATGGTAGCAAGACTACGTTATCAGTGCAGTAGGGTCATTGTGACCTGAGGGGCAAGGTGATGCGTAGTAAGACTATGAGCCAGCGCAGATGGGGTGAATAACTCCATGGGGCAAGTGGACATAGTAAGGATTAGTAAGGCTATGAGCCAACGTAGATGGGGTGAATAACCCCATGGGGCAAGTGGACATAGCGAGAAATTAGTGGCTACGTTATCAGTGCAGTGAAGCCATTTATGACTTCATGGGGCAAAGTGATCGTAGCAAGGAATGTTGGGTGATCTAAGTGGTGAATATCGTATGCTTTACGCACTGAGTGAGAGATGTGAGGATGGATGCTATGTTCGATTGTTTGCCATCATTATGACATGCACACCTCCCCCACCTCCGTATCTTTACACTGTTTGATATGATACCTTAGAGTGTTGTACAGTATGTAGTGCTAACTCTTTGGTTGCAGGTCCAGGTTCAGGTATGTTTTAGTCTACCTGTTATTGTTCACTTTAGATGCTTATCGCTCATAGCAGGCTTTGTGTCTGACCCAGAGTTTTATGTCTCCTCTTATTACTCTGGGTGCTCACACGAGCAGACTAGATACAGGTTAGCTGGTGGTGCGCGAGTAGCCGATTCGGAGGCGGGCAGGAGGCTTCCACGTATTATATATATACACACACATTCTCCCTGTGTCGTAGATGGTCGCTACTTGGGCATTAGTAGTGTACCTCATTTAGCTTGCTTTTGCTTTGAGACAGTTTGAAAATTGTAATAAGCTGTATTTTGGATTTCCGCTGCTATGATGTTTAGTTCTGATTTTCAGCTTATGCACTGTCTCTCCTGTTTTATGTCAAGTATGTTATTATTATATTTTGTTCTATGCGCTGTGAGACATTCTACAGGTTCTTGATTAGCTCATTCACTTCTTCCTTTTCCTTCTCACGACCCGTTTCGTGCTAACTGGACATGTATACAGCGCACTTTTGGAGTAAATGTTGGTTGGTGCGGGGCGGGCCGTCACAAGTTTGCAGAAAAGAAATAAGTTTGATGTCTAAAAAGAAAAGAAAAGATGCCATAGAAACAAAAGATAAATGTCTTCAAGCTCCAAGTCATCACCCCTCCACAAAAGCAAATCCAAGAGAGAGAATAAGCAGCTCCAAAGAAAAGACTCCAAGAAAAGAATGAACCTGTCTACTTGGCTGCCCGTGTGGAAAAGAGGGCACCCAAGTTTGCAAAAAGGTGAAACAAACTATGGGTCAGTCGTGGGACTGGTGTGAGAATTCTTAAGTGAAATAACTATTAGATATAAGGCAAATCCAAAGACCACGCCGCTAACGCGGAACGGGTTTACTCTAATGGATTGCCGTGCATAATTTAAAGTGTCATAACAAATAAATAAGTACCTCGTAAACAACGCAATGCTTTTTGGAAAAAAATGGAATCACCATAAGACCCAAGTCCCATCATACAATGCAACGCACTCCAGAGGATAGGGTTTTACCTTATGGTGATTAAACATGCTAAATACGGCAAATACGCATCTAATATTATTATTAGTGTATATGAAAGTATTTCAAAGTAAATGTATTAATCTTAGGAAGCATAGGTACCATATACTATGCCTCCGTACTAGTAATACAATCAAATTCGTCGGTTCGTATTTGGATTTTGGTTTCCATCATAAGTCAAGGCTAGAGCGGAGCTCCTTACCGATTCGAGACACTCTAGCTAGTGCCTCAGGATTCCCCGCGGAGAACCCTTGGAAATGGCAGGGCCGGTCCGCAAATACAGCTTAGCGGATTGGCAATTCCTAAGCACACGTTTCCCGGTCCTATTGGACCTATCCGAGGCGCGCCACATTCCATCATCCACATAAGTAAAGTATCAGCGCTGGGAGGTCCCTGACACTACTTCTAGCTAGAAAGAAACGTGCTGCTTTCCCTGCGTTCCCTTCGCCCGTTTTTGACTTAACCGGGGTGTGAGGCTCGCGAAGTCCCGTTACACAAAGCTACGCCTAAACAGGCCATGCTTTGATCGTCTCCACAAGGTTCTGCTTTTCAACAAGAAACCTTGATCATTGCATCTTAGTATGCTACACTGTCACTCCATGCCATACCATTGCTTCTCCATCAATACATAAATGGGTGTTAAGTAGAGAATAAATTCTCCACCACCAATATTTATATATTAATAGAAAATCAACAATATGATATATAACAAAGTACGATGTCAGACACACCATCCATTTAAACTTAAGCTCTGGGTCTGAACGAAAGTCAAATCCGTGAAACCAACACGTACGTCTGGGCAATGACCTTGACCCATGAATTGGTAGCAAGTCAATTCAGGGTCTCGATCGCTGTCCATTCGAGGGAAGATTTACGGTCTTCATACGTCGTCTTCTTACTTCGATCTTTAACGCCGCTGGATTATTTAGGATGAGAATATCTCGGACTTCCCAGACAATCCTCGTATGTATATACATATATATATCTTGAAAATCCTTCTTATTTGTTAATAATTATTTTTATTAACAATTCATTTTATTTTAATTATTTAAAATAGTCAAACTTCTTATTTAACGACGCATTCTCAAAATCATATTTTTATTTACATTAATTAAAATGTAAACTTTCATTACATATCGCATTCTTGTTTTCTTTACATTTAATAAAATGCAAACTTGAAATTACATGTCACATTCTTACTTATTTACAATGAATAAAATGTAAACTTGCATTTACATGTCGCATTCTTACCTATTTACATTGAATAAAATGTAAAATTTCATTACATATCGCATTCTTGTTTTCTTTACATTTAATAAAATGCAAACTTGAAATTACATGTCACATTCTTACTTATTTACATTGAATAAAATGTAAACTCATCCTACGGTGGAATTCCTTTATTTTAACATTAAAATAATGTAAATTTTTCCCTATGGTATATACACTTTTATATTAACATTTAGAATAATGTTAACTCATCCTACGATGCATATTTTCTTAATTTTAACATTAAAGATAATGTTGACTTATCCTATGGTTAAATTACCCTTTATTAACATTAAAAATAATGTTAACTCACCCTATGGTGTTATTCCTTCTTAATTTCATAAAAAAAAATGTAACATTCCTACGGTCAATTCTCTTTTATGTTAACATTATAAAATAATGTAAATTTTATCCTACGAAGTAATTCTCTTAATATTAACATTAAAAAAAATGTATATTAACCCTATGGTTAAATTATCCTTTATTAACATCAAAAATAATGTAATCTCATCCTATGATAAATTACTTTATTACTTTACATTAAAAATAATGTAGCTCAATCCTACGGTTAAGTTACTCTTTAATTTAACATTAAAATTATGTTAATTCAACCTACGGTTGAATTTCCTTTATTTTAACATAAACAAAATATAATGTTAATTCATACTACGGTGGAATTCACTATATATTAACACTAAAAACAATGTTAATTCATCTTGCGGTCAAATTCCTTATATACTAACATTATAAATAATGTTAATTACCCTATGGTGAAATTCTTTTATTTAAACATTAAAAATAATGTTAAATCCTTCTACTGTGAAATTCTTTTACTTTAACATTAAAAATAATGTTAATCATCCTACGGTGTAAATTCTTTTTATTAACATTAAAAATAATGTTAATCATCCTACGATGTAAATTCTTTTTATTAACATTAAAAATAATGTTAATCACCCTACGATGTAAATTCTTTTTATTAACATTAAAAATAGTGTTAATTTTCATTCGATGTGAATACTTATTTTTAACATTGACACAAAAATGTTAATTTATCATACGTTGTAAATACTTTTATATTAACACTAAAAATACTAATGACATCCTACGGCTAAAATTTATTATATTAACATTAAAAATGTTAATTACATCATACGGTGTTATCTTTAACATTAAAAATGTTAATCTACGCATGCGGTGAAATTGCTATTTAATTAACATTAAAAATAATGTTAATTGCTCATGCGGTGTAGTTTCTTATTATTAACATTTAAAAAATAATGTTACTTTCTCATACTATGTAAATTCCTTATATTTAACATTAAACAAAATGTTAATTTCTCATCACTTTAATTTTACATAATTCAATGTAAATTTCATGTTAACACAAATTCCTCATTTGGTTTTACATAATTAAATGTAAATTTATGTCATTCCAAATTTCATACCTTAATTTAACATAATTAAATGTAAATTTAATGTTAATACCAATTCCTACTTTAATTACATTGATAAAAATGTAATCTTTTTCCTACGGTGAAGTCCTTGAATATATTACATTAAAAAATGTAAACTTTATTTACATATCACATTCTTAATAAAATAAAACGTAAACTTTAGTTACATTTCACATTCTCAATTTGTTTACATAAAATAAAAGGTAAACTTTAGTTACATTTCTAAAAATTTAAATTTCACCTGTGGAGTAAATTCTTATATATATTACATTAATAAGAATGTATATTGTGCATACAGTTAAAATTACCATTTTATTCACATTACAATTTATTCACATTAATAAAAATGTGTTACATGTCTAATAATTTATTTTATTCACATAAGTAAAAATGTGAAATTTTACATGTCCAATATTTAATTTATAATATTAACATTAAAAATGTTAATGTCATCATACGGTTGAATTTTTATAATATTAACATTAAAAATGTTAATGTCATCCTACGTTTAATTTCTTTTTATATTAACATAAAAAAAATGATAGTGTACACTTGCGGTAAAATTACTATTTAATTAACATTAAAAATATTAATTTTTCATGCATTGAAAATTTCTTATTATTAACACCAAAATAAATGTTAATTTTCCATACAACGTAAACATCAAAATAAATGTCAATTTTTCAAAAAAAAAAAAAAGAATATGTAAATTTCATCACAAGTCGTGTTCTTATTTACATCAAATAAATTGTAAATTCTCATCACATCGCATAACAACATCCAAATACAACAATAGGATCAGATTCGATACTAACATCGAGGTAAATTGCAAGATGGGATTTCACACAGCATATGTAAAATCAACATGGCATGGTTAAATAAATAACACATAATTAATTTTAATTAATTATGAATTCAGATTTAAGCCTAAAATTTCAGATCTAATCACATAGCACTATAGGCAATTTAGATTTCACATCATATGTTATGAACGGTTTAGATCTATGTTTAAACATCGTGTCATATTAATTCTACTGTTAATAATCATGCAAATAATAATTAAATAAATTAAATTTAAAAATAAAATTCTCACCCTAATCAGTCTCAGCAAAGCCTACTCATCGCCACGGTCCTGTCGGATCTGAAATTTTCAGATTCGGGGTTCATACGCATTAGTTATCAATGTTTGAATAATTCTGACTTTTAACAACTGCTGCAGCAACGCTTAAAAGCGTCGCAAAATCTGAAGCATACCTTATTTTCAGAATTTGTTCAAAACTTTAAATTCGATTTTCTGGAGTTGTAGTTGATGAAACGACGAGCCGTTTGTTGGAGAATGACCAACTACGAGAGATGCATCCACGCCGGGAAGGGGGGAGGCCACGCGCTGACGTGGTAGGCCCAGGGGGGTGCGTTCGGCGCTGGTTCGGGGGCCTGGTGGCGGAGCTACGGTGCACGGAGAGGGATGCTCCTTATCTAGAATCGAAGAGCTCGCGAAGAGCTTCGAAATGAGTATTTACACGAAGTTTTTCGTTGAGAAATGAGGTTGGAATCAGAGTTTGAAATTCTGAGTAGTGATGTGTTTCGGCGGCTCAGCAAAGAGGAAGAAGACGTACTGTTCATCCGTATTTATACGGTATTTCTAGGGTATTTTAATTATTATATCATTTAATAATTCCAAAAAAAAAGTGATTTTCCATCCGAACTCCGATTCGCACTCAACGACTGTCGATCTTAATGTTTTGACGTCTTCTGAACGCGATGGTGCTATCCCCGAAGTCCAATTCTGAAGTTATACGCATGTTTCTTTTATTTTCAAAATAAATCCTTTATTTTCAATTCAAACGCACACATAAATTCACCGGGACCACATACGGACCCAGAAAAATCCAGAAAAATTATTTTTGGCTTTCTTATGACGATACCATCAAAACAAAATTAATTTCGTTCGATTCTGAGACTTTTTGAAAAATGGCTATTTTCAAGGCGAATATATTTAATATTAAAAATGCATTTTTAAACAAATATTTTCTGAAACTCGAAACATATAAGTGCTTACTGTTTTTCAATGCAGAAACGTCATTCTGAAACCAATGGAAGTGGTTTCGAGTTCAAATTCCTACATATGTGAAAAGTAGCATTTTTGTCCTATGCAAATTACCCAACGACCTTTCTAAAAATTGAATTGGCCATAACTTTTGATTTCCCCTATGAAATTTCGATTTTTCGGATTCATTGGAAAGATATTTTTAAATAGATTCTAATACTTTTGGTTTCACTAAAATCCGTTAAATTTTGCATCCTGTATGGTCAGTCAAAGTTCAAGTTTGACTTTTCAAACTACCGTGCTATTTCTACCTCTTTTTATAATTAAAATTTATTTGTTCGTTTTAACTTCGATTAAAATAAATAAATCATCAAAAATACTTTAAATTCATTAAAATAAAAATTTTAATTTGGCCCTAAAATTTCGGGTCGTTACAATCTCCCCTCCTTAAGAACTTTTCGTCCTCGAAAAGGAAAAAGAAAAATAGAAGAGGAAGAATAAACACAGAGAATGTTTTTAACAGAGATGGTACCGTCTATAACATCAGGCTTTCCACCGAAGAAGTTGGTCCTTTCGTTCCTTCGTAAACATGTGCCAATTGAGCATCGCCACTTCACTTAGTCTTCTTCGAATGCACGACCAAGGGGAGAGTCAAAATAACGGTAATGGTGATTTAAGAGATAGAAAAGATCGAAGGATGAATGAAAAGATGATGATAAAGTGACTGGCTATTATGTATCTCATGAAATGTTCGCCGTAGAATATAGTGATTCTACGTAAACGAATTATTATAAATATGTTATATTCCGCTTTGTAAACCAAAGCTCTGATACCAACTGTGATGGCTCGGACGAAATCCGGTAGGCTTTGCAACCATCCCTTCATCCCCCCAAAGCAGCAGGTAAAACCCACCGTGGCTCACAGTGGTCCCCCAGTACACCTTGTTTTATGGCGACCCTCTCGAGCCTCCCGGCCATTGCCTTACCAACCCTCAACAGGGACATGTGGGGGTAAGAGTCTCCCGTTCGCCACCAAACCGCGAAGCGAGAACCCCCCATCATGCTGCATCCTATTCCCGGCATGCTAAACAAGGACTGGAGTGAGAATTCTTAAGTGAAATAACTATTAGATATAAGGCAAATCCAAAGACCACGCCGCTAACGCGGAACGAGTTTACTCTAATGGATTTCCATGCATAATTTAAAGTGTCATAACAAATAAATAAGTACCTCGTAAACAACGCAATGCTTTTTGGAAAAAAATGGAATCACCATAAGACCCAAGTCCCATCACACAATGCAACGCACTCCAGAGGATAGGGTTTTACCTTATGGTGATTAAACATACTAAATACGGCAAATACGCATCTAATATTATTATTAGTGTATATGAAAGTATTTCAAAGTAAATGTATTAATCTTAGGAAGCATAGGTACCATATACTATGCCTCTGTACTAGTAATACAATCAAATTCGTCGGTTCGTATTTGGATTTTGGTTTCCATCATGAGTCAAGGCTAGAGCGGAGCTCCTTACAGATTCGAGACACTCTAGCTAGTGCCTCAGGATTCCCGGCGGAGAACCCTTGGAAATGGCAGGGCCGGTCCGCAAATACAGCTTAGCGGATTGGCAATTCCTAAGCACACGTTTCCCGGTCCTATAGGACCTATCCGAGGCGCGCCACATTCCATCATCCACATAAGTAAAGTATCAGTGCTGGGAGGTCCCTGACACTACTTCTAGCTAGAAAGAAACGTGATGCTTTCCCTGCGTTCCCTTCACCCGTTTTTGACTTAACCGGGGTGTGAGGCTCGCGAAGTCCCGTTACACAAAGCTACGCCTAAACAGGCCATGCTTTGATCGTCTCCACAAGGTTCTGCTTTTCAACAAGAAACCTTGATCATTGCATCTTAGTATGCCACACTGTCACTCCATGCCATACCATTGCTTCTCCATCAATACATAAATGGGTGTTAAGTAGAGAATAAATTCTCCACCACCAATATTTATATATTAACATAAAATCAACAATATGATATATAACGAAGTACGATGTCAGACACACCATCCATTTAAACTTATGCCCTGGGTCTGAACGAAAGTCAAATCCGTGAAACCAACACGTATGTCTGGGCAATGACCTTGACCCATGAATTGGTAGCAAGTCAATTCAGGGTCTCGATCGCTGTCCATTCGAGGGAAGATTTACGGTCCTCATATGTCGTCTTCTTACTTCGATCTTTAACGCCGCTGGATTAATTTGGGATGAGAATATCTCGGACTTCCCAGACAATCCTCGTATGTATATACATATATATATCTTGAAAATCCTTCTTATTTGTTAATAATTATTTTTATTAACAATTCATTCTATTTTAATTATTTAAAATAGTCAAACTTCTTATTTAACGACGCATTTTCAAAATCATATTTTTATTTACATTAATTAAAATGTAAACTTTCATTACATATCGCATTCTTGTTTTCTTTACAATTAATAAAATGCAAACTTGAAATTACATGTCACATTCTTACTTATTTACAATGAATAAAATGTAAACTTGCATTTACATGTCGCATTCTTACCTATTTAAATTGAATAAAATGTAAACTTTCATTACATATCGCATTCTTGTTTTCTTTACATTTAATAAAATGCAAACTTGAAATTACATGTCACATTCTTACTTATTTACATTGAATAAAATGTAAACTCATCCTACGGTGGAATTCCTTTATTTTAACATTAAAATAATGTAAATTTTTCCCTATGGTATATACACTTTTATATTAACATTTAGAATAATGTTAACTCATCCTACGATGCATATTTTCTTAATTTTAACATTAAAGATAATGTTGACTTATCCTATGGTTAAATTACCCTTTATTAACATTAAAAATAATGTTAACTCACCCTATGGTGTTATTCCTTCTTAATTTCATAAAAAAAAATGTAAAATTCCTACGGTCAATTCTCTTTTATGTTAACATTATAAAATAATGTAAATTTTATCCTACGAAGTAATTCTCTTAATATTAACATTAAAAATAAATGTATATTAACCCTATGGTTAAATTATCCTTTATTAACATCAAAAATAATGTAATCTCATCCTATGTTAAATTACTTTATTACTTTACATTAAAAATAATGTAGCTCAATCCTACGGTTAAGTTACTCTTTAATTTAATATTAAAATTATGTTAATTCAACCTACGGTTGAATTTCCTTTATTTTAACATAAACAAAATATAATGTTAATTCATACTACGGTGGAATTCACTATATATTAACATTAAAAACAATGTTAATTCATCTTACGGTCAAATTCCTTATATACTAACATTATAAATAATGTTAATTACCCTATGGTGAAATTCTTTTATTTAAACATTAAAAATAATGTTAAATCCTTCTACGGTGAAATTCTTTTACTTTAACATTAAAAATAATGTTAATCATCCTACGGTGTAAATTCTTTTTATTAACATTAAAAATAATGTTAATCATCCTACGATGTAAATTCTTTTTATTAACATTAAAAATAATGTTAATCATCCTACGATGTAAATTCTTTTTATTAACATTAAAAATAGTGTTAATTTTCATTCGATGTGAATACTTATTTTTAACATTAACACAAAAATGTTAATTTATCATACGTTGTAAATACTTTTATATTAACATTAAAAATATTAATGACATCCTACGGCTAAAATTTATTATATTAACATTAAAAATGTTAATTACATCATACGGTGTTATCTTTAACATTAAAAATGTTAATCTACGCATGCGGTGAAATTACTATTTAATTAACATTAAAAATAATGTTAATTGCTCATGCGGTGTAGTTTCTTATTATTAACATTTAAAAAATAATGTTACTTTCTCATACCATGTAAATTCCTTATATTTAACATTAAACAAAATGTTAATTTCTCATCACTTTAATTTTACATAATTCAATGTAAATTTCATGTTAACACTAATTCCTCATTTGGTTTTACATAATTAAATGTAAATTTATGTCATTCCAAATTTCATACCTTAATTTTACATAATTAAATGTAAATTTAATGTTAATACCAATTCCTACTTTAATTACATTGATAAAAATGTAATCTTTTTCCTACGGTGAAGTCCTTAAATATATTACATTAAAAAATGTAAACTTTATTTACATATCACATTCTTAATAAAATAAAACGTAAACTTTAGTTACATTTCACATTCTCAATTTGTTTACATAAAATAAAAGGTAAACTTTAGTTACATTTCTAAAACTTTAAATTTCACCTGCGGAGTCAATTCTTATATATATTACATTAATAAGAATGTATATTGTGCATACAGTTAAAATTACCATTTTATTCACATTACAATTTATTCACATTAATAAAAATGTGTTACATGTCTAATAATTTATTTTATTCACATAAGTAAAAATGTGAAATTTTACATGTCCAATATTTAATTTATAATATTAACATTAAAAATGTTAATGTCATCATACGGTTGAATTTTTATAATATTAACATTAAAAATGTTATTGTCATCCTACGTTTAATTTCTTTTTATATTAACATAAAAAAATGTTAGTGTACACTTGCGGTAAAATTACTATTTAATTAACATTAAAAATATTAATTTTTCATGCATTGAAAATTTCTTATTATTAACACCAAAATAAATGTTAATTTTCCATACAACGTAAACATCAAAATAAATGTCAATTTTTCAAAAAAAAAAAGAATATGTAAATTTCATCACAAGTCGCGTTCTTATTTACATCAAATAAACTGTAAATTCTCATCACATCGCATAACAACATCCAAATACAACAATAGGATCAGATTCGATACTAACATCGAGGTAAATTGCAAGATGGGGTTTCACACAGCATATGTAAAATCAACATGGCATGGTTAAATAAATAACACATAATTAATTTTAATTAATTATGAATTCAGATTTAAGCCTAAAATTTCAGATCTAATCACATAGCACTATAGGCAATTTAGATTTCACATGATATGTTATGAACGGTTTAGATCTATGTTTGAACATCGTGTCATATTAATTCTACTGTTAATAATCATGCAAATAATAATTAAATAAATTAAATTTAATTTAAAAATAAAATTCTCACCCTAATCAGTCTCAGCAAAGCCTACTCGTCGCCACGGTCCTGTCGGATCTGAAATTTTCAGATTCGGGGTTCATACGCATTAGTTATCAATGTTTGAATAATTCTGACTTTTAACAACTGCTGCAGCAACGCCTAAAAGCGTCGCAAAATCTGAAGCATACCTTATTTTCAGAATTTGTTCAAAACTTTAAATTCGATTATCTGGAGTTGTAGTTGACGAAACGACGAGCCGTTTGTTGGAGAAGGACCGGCTACGAGAGATGCATCCACGCCGGGAACGGGGGAGGCCGCGCGCTGACGTGGTGGGCCCAGGGGGGTGCGTTTGGCACTGGTTCGGGGGCCTGGTGGCGGAGCTACGGGGCACGGGGAGGGATGCTCCTTATCTAGAATCGAAGAGCTCGCGAAGAGCTTCGAAATGAGTATTTACACGAAGTTTTTCGTTGAGAAATGAGGTTGGAATCGGAGTTTGAAATTCTGAGTAGTGATGGGTTTCGGCGGCTCAGCAAAGAGGAAGAAGACGTACTGTTCATCCGTATTTATACGGTATTTCTAGGGTATTTTAATTATTATATTATTTAATAATTCCAAAAAAAAGTGATTTTCCATCCGAACTCCGATTCGCGCTCAACGACTGTCGATCTTAATGTTTTGACGTCTTCTGAACGCGATGGCGCTATCCCCGAAGTCCAATTCTGAAGTTATATGCATGTTTCTTTTATTTTCAAAATAGATCCTTTATTTTCAATTCAAACGCACACATAAATTCACCGGGACCACATACGGACCCAGAAAAATCCAGAAAAATTATTTTTGGCTTTCTTATGACGATACGATCACAACAAAATTAATTTCGTTTGATTCTGAGACTTTTTGAAAAATGGCTATTTTCAAGGCGAATATATTTAATATTAAAAATGCATTTTTAAACAAATATTTTCTGAAACTCGAAACATATAAGTGTTTACTGTTTTTCAATGCAGAAACGTCATTCTGAAACCAATGGAAGTGGTTTCGAGTTCAAATTCCTACATATGTGAAAAGTAGCATTTTTGTCCTATGCAAATTACCCAACGACCTTTCTAAAAAATGAATTGGCCATAACTTTTGATTTCCGCTATGAAATTTCGATTTTTCGGATTCGTTGGAAAGATATTTTTAAATAGATTCTAATATTTTTGGTTTCACTAAAATCCGTTAAATTTTGCATCCTGTATGGTCAGTCAAAGTTCAAGTTTGACTTTTCAAACTACCGCGCTATTTCTAGCTCTTTTTATAATTAAAATTAATTTGTTCGTTTTAACTTCGATTAAAATAAATAAATCATCAAAAATACTTTAAATTCATTAAAATAAAAATTTTAATTTGGCCCTAAAATTTCCGGTCGTTACAACAACCCAATCAAGATCATTAGTAATCACCCAAACGATGTGAAGACCTCCGGTCTTTGACCATCGTCTTCATCCTCGACACCACGTCGAATCAGTTATTCAGAATGGGATAAACCCGGTCTTTCTGAATAACTCTTGTATATAATAAGCAAGCGTTACACAAACACAACATACGCCTCACTCCAATTCAGAATATTCTTTTATTCAAATATTCTTATACTTTGGTGAATGTTCCCATTAATTTTATCAAAGATAAATTCTTTAAATTTATTCTTTAATCTTCTTTTGAATATCAATTCAAACTAGTCGGGATTAGCGAACCACACCGAAGTAATCATTTATTTTATTTCCCAATCCCAACCTATTCATCCCATAAAGTAAAACAGGTAATACTTCATATATAACACCACAGTGTTATCGGTAAATTCAATTACCATTTCACGTTCAAATCTAATTAAAGATTTGACTATCGCCTGGAGCAAAACTGGTGATACTCCATTCCCGATTATTTCAATCTAATTAAAGATTCATTAAAACTCCACTTGGTTTTGATCTTCCCAATAATCACTATCAATTATTATTTAACTTAGGAAAACACATCATGTTTTTAACTGGGTTAAAGAACCAATGTCATTTAAAACACGGTTCACTATAAACCCAAAATCACATTACATGAATTATCGAGTTAAAGAACAAGTGTTATTTAAAATACCATTCACGATAAACCCGAAAATCAATTCAAATTCAATTCCAATTAAATACCATTTAATTGGTACACTTCATTAAATCTAAATAAAAAGATTTAATCTTTTCTCAACTGGGTTTAAGAACAGTGTTAATGAAGACACCATTCACGGAAAATCCACATCACATTTGATATTAAATACAAGGCTCTGAATAAAAAATATATCGGCTTATACTCAATATCAAGTTCTACGACCAACAAATATCGTATTGGAAATAATGATATAAATATATCTTTCAAATTTCCATAACAATATCTGTATCATCACGAAATCCAACATCGAAATATTCCAAAGACAATTTCGATTCAAATCCATTCCAATTCAATTATTGGAAATTCTGGTTATTTTCAAAACCATTTCAAATCCACTTTATTTATTTCAAAAATAAATGGTTTTTAATTCTAGTTCAAAACCAATTCATTTTAATAAAAAACTATTTTTATCTTTTCAAATTTGGAATTTTTCATTCCAATTCATCACAAATCATTTTTTATGATTTTAAACAAATTATTATTATTTTTAATAATTTTATCAAGGCCCATACAGTCGATTTCCACCAATGGCCATCGAACTGCACTTACAACGACCTTTTCCAAATTTGATTTGGACATAATTCCAAATCCAACCGTTAGATTTCAAATCTCTAATATTCGTTAGAAAGCTCTTTTCGATACGAACCCAAAGGTTCCGGTTTTAGGAGAATCCGACGGTCGGATCTCCCGTAACATCCATTCGAAGTTAATGGTCGAAATTCGCGAACTGTCGTGGCGCGGCATGTTCTATTCAGGCCATTATATATATATATATAATATATTATATATATATTTCTTCGATTTCCTTTTTAAAACATATTTTATAAATCGTTTTAAATTCGTTTTCAAAACGATTTCAACTTCATATTCAATTTCTAATCAGATTTGAATATTCCACATCATCGACATCTAAATGATTATATTTTCAAAACGTTATATTTTGAAATCAATTACTTTTCTATATTCATTATAAAAATGAATAAAATCGATATAAATATCGTTCATGTCAAAATGGCGTCAATATAATCAACACGGCTTTTATTCAACATATAAATGTTTATTCTTCTATTCAACACATGAATCTTTATTTTACTATTCAACACATGAATATTTCTATTCAACACATGAATATATATTTTACTCCAACACATGAATATATATTTCTATTCAACACATGAATTTATATTTCTATTCAACACATGAATATATCCCTATTTTCCAAATTGGAATGAGGCCCAATCAATTACCATATAACGTTTATTATATGGATTCCCTATAACACATGTATATAACAACAACGATAAATCATCAACCATCATCCAGAGTGCACCACACAACTGCATAAGCATTAAATATAAATAATTAACGCTTACACAGTCTGTCAACCCATCGATTGACATACAACTAAACAATTGGGATTAGTGTACGTCAAATCTCATCCTAATACCCGTGTGGGGTTTCAAATCATCAAACACACATTTTATTTGTGTAGTTGGGCGATGTGTAAAATTTATCGTCCCAATCAATATCAGTCAAATCAGTGTATATAAACAAATCGTCCGATTGGTTTATTACTATTTATTTTATATACACGTTAAAAATCATACTTTTAACTATAAAATATTTTCCACTATAAAATATTTTATTTCATTTCACATCACACAATCACATTTCACAACACAGCAATCAAACAAACAAGTCACCCATGGTCTGTGGACGACGGGTGTCGGGTGCTGCTAAGCACCGTCTGCATCCTAGTATATATTTCAACTAGAAAATAAATTAAAAGTGAGGAGTTCTTACCGATAAGCTAAACCAAACACCGCGATTCTTCTTATGTAGGAAATCTTCGTCGTGTGGCCAATGAGATCTGTTTCACGCAGTTTATATTAAAAATCACATTTTTATTTCACCGCTATAAAAATTATATTTTTATGTTGTGATTCATATTTTTAAAACCATATTTTTATACCGCTACTTCTATGATAAAAATCATAATTCTAGTTCGCTACATAAATATAAAGTTCATATTTTTACCTCGCCTTCCATATAAGTAAAATCACATTTTGTATGCTAAAAATCAGATTTTTACATAACTAAAAGTCTCCTTTTTATAAACCAAAAATCATTCTCTTACCTAATAAAAATCTATTCTTTTACTTAAGGAAAATCTATTCCTTTACCTAATAAAAATCTATTCTTGTTTAAATAAACATCAAAACCTTGTTCAAATTAAAATCAAAAATTTATTCAAATAAAAGTCAAAACTTTGTTCAAATAAAAATCAGAACTTTCTACTTATAAAAATCTAATTTTTATCATATAAAAATATAAACTTTATCATATAAAAATATAGTCTTTATCGTAATATAAAAAAAGTGGTTTTCTTTAACTATTCTATATAAAAAAAGAAAATTGATTTTTTTATTTTAACTAATTACATATAAGAGGAAATAAAATAGTTTAAAAAACTTACTTTTGCTTATCGAAGAGGAGGGGGCTGATTTTTCGAATGGAGTGGTGGAGGTTGCTATCGAACTGCACGGAGGAGGAGGCGTGGCGCGGCTTCCAGTGCGATGGCGTGGGGAGGGCCTGCAGCAACCGACGGTGGTGGTTCGGGAAGGAGGTGGTTGCGCGGCTCGTTTTCTGGTGTTGCGGGGTTTGAACGTCTCGATGAGGGAGTGAGAAGGAGGAACGACGGAGAGAGGCGGTTCGGCGCTGGGGAGGCTGGAGGGCATTGGTCGCCGTTGGCGCCGGGAGAGGGGGGTTGCGATGGAGGCGGCGTGGGCCTGGAAGGGAGGTTGACGAAATCGATTTGGTGAAACAAAAGGGGGATCGGGTTTCTGAGAAAGGGGAAAGGGGGTTGGGTATTTAAATATATTTATATATTAATAATTTAATTTTATTCTCTTCCATTGAGTTGACTTTTTCTTTTGTACCCCTAACGAGGCCCAACGTCTATAGCCCCTAGCGCAATAACCCCATTCCGAACACAATGGGATATGTACCGTGAGCCAGTTCGGCTGTTATGATCCGATTCCGTTCAAATTAAAATATAAATCAATGTACATTGAATTTGAACGCACAATTCAATTTACCGCGGACGCACACTAACTCTAAAAATTCCAAAAAAAATTATTTCTAACTTCGTATTGACAATACGGTCCGAACAAAACTAATTTCGTCAAATTCTGAGACCGTTTGAAAATGGCCATTTTTAAGTCGATCGAAATTGACAGAACACGTTTTCCTTTGCCACGCTCACATATTGATTCAGAAAATTATGAATTTTGGAATATAGGAATAATTTGACATCCTGGACCTAACAAAAGTGGTTTCGGTGAAAACCGAGGTCGTTTGCAAAATTTCCATTTTTAAGGGCCAGAATTCCACAACGACTATTCTGAATTTTCAACTAGGCATAACTTTTTATTCCCGCTATGAAACTTCAATTTTTCGGATTCGTTGGAAAGATATTCTCAAATAGATTCAAATATTTTTGGTTTCGCTAAAATCCAATTTATTTCGAATCCTGTGCATTCATTTGAACTTTTGTAACACCCCGTATGTTGAATAACTTGCTATAATATAAAACAGGGCAGAATTAAATTTTAAAATCTGAATCAGGGGAAACTGGATATGCCATTGCGTTCGCTCCGAAAAATACGCGAAATAGAGTCCGAGTTTTCGAAAATCGGAGTCCGTATGACCCAGTTAAGGCCCGAAGAAGTTTTCAGAAAATTCAAAACAGATTTAAAATATAAAAATTTCACATTTCAGAAGAGGCAGAAAAACTCCCGCCAGGCAGAGGGTGTCGACCCTAGGGTCGACATGGGTGTTGACCCCCTCCCTAGGGGTCGACCCATGGGTCGACCCCCTTGTCGGTCTGTGTGACCTGGGTGCACTGATTTGGGATTTGGGCTATGGTTGGGGGCTAGTGACGAGGTCTTACGGCTCTAATCTGATTTAGGTTTAATCTAATGGCCTAAAACACTTAACTAATCTATAAATACACCCTAAGACTACCCTAATTCATACTAAAATTGGAGACAACTTCGTTATGCCGTCAAAATGCAACTAGAAGGAGCCACCAACAAATTAAAGAGGAAGATAGCTTCTCAAATCAACTTCTAATCAACTCTAGCAACTTAATCTTCTTCATAGGAGTGCTAATCAACAAGTTGTGAGTTTCTATGCCTTTAGCAAGCAATTGCTAAACTAATTATGATAGGATATAATGAGGTTATGGTTATGTATGTGGATCAATGCAAGTTATGTTATCATATGCTATGTGTTCATGATGTTAGTTATGCAAGTTTGATGTTATATGTCCATGATGTTAGTTATGCAAGTTATGCAAGTTATGCAAGTCATATGCTATGTGTTCATGATGTTATGCAAGTTATGCAAGTCATATGCTATGTGTTCATGATGTTATGCAAGTTATGCAAGTCATATGCTATGAGTTCATGATGCTAGTATACAAATCACTATGATAAACATTGATCCATTAGGACACCATGATTATGCAAGTTTGGTGTGTGATTATATGCAAGTTCATGCATGATATGTTATGCAAGTTTGGTGTTTGATTATACACAAGTTCATATATGACGTGTTATGCAAGTTTGGTGTTTGATTATATGCAAGTAACATGTGCAAGTTTACAACTTTGTATGATATGCATACATATGCAAGTTAACCCCTTTGTATGTCATACATACATATGCAAGTTTACCCCTTTGTATGACATAAGTAGCTTATGCAAGTTACCCACTTTATGACATATGTGATTCATGCAAGTTTGGGTTGATTATTTATGCAAGTTGGGTTTGATGCTATATGCATGTTGACACCTTTAAAACCCATGTTGATGCTAATGTTATGCAAGTTGAACCCATTGTATGTGTGATGAATCTTCCCTTTTAAGTATGTCATGTTAGTGAATTACGTGGGGAACGATGGGGTTAATATTCATGTTAATGAAATGGTATGAAGTTGGTATGATTATGCATACCATAAAGTGGATGGACATAATTGAGTCAATTATGTACATCGTTAAATTTGTAATTAATCAGGGATAATCAATACAAATTATGGGGGTGATTAATTAGGTGTAATTAATCGACTAAGACACAAGGTTGGACCCTTTTGTAGCATAAGACTGCCCGGAACCGACCGGCAAATCCAGCGGCTACAAATGATTGGCCCAATGTGAGAGGTCTTAGGCATAAACTAAATACGTGACAAGTGTAAAGACACGAGGTTAGACTCGGTTATGGCGTAAGGCTGCCCGGACCCGACCGGCAAATCCAGCAGCCATAAAAGATAGTCTAATGTGAGAGGTCTTTACAATGGTTACGTTCTTAATCAATTAAGAAACACCTAACCAGATAAGCATGTAGTGGGGCATGAGGGGTTAAGTGGGTGCCTTGGGTGGCATGTGGAAATCAAGTAGGTGCCTTGGGTGGCATGTGGAAATCTAGTGGGTTGCCTTGGGTGGCAATAGAAAATACGATTAGAATACTTAACCAAGTGGAAACATGCAATTAAACATGATTAAAGGGTTAAGTGGGAGGCACTAGAAAAAGGGACAAGCTTAGGTGGGTAGCTTGTGGGGGCCCATTTCAACCAGTAACCCATATGTATCTTATTGGGCTCGACCCATGTCGAGGACGGGACACGCGTACTGGGCTTGACTATAAGAGGCCAAAACGGGTTAGCGGTGGCAACGCAAGTCGAACGGGTTTCATATGCGTGTGTGGACCCGGGCTGGTAGGTAAGACGTTGTTGCATCGTGTAGGTATAAGCCGTGCACCATTGGTTGTATCGGGTTGCCACTTTGGGAAGTGATACACCCCACTGTGGGGCCAACACGGGTATCTACGGTAGGGAGCCGATCGCTTGGGGAGTAGTGGGTACACCTAGTGGAGATAGGGGCAGACGGCACCTATGTAGTCAGCTAGGGGTACACGAAACTACTGGGTAAATTTTCTAAGTCCTTGGGTGGGATCAACCTTTAAGTAGGAATGATTGGTGTGGTGCAGTTAGTAATTACCCTTGGGTGGGTAGATGTGTCTTTACCGTTATCTTAGTCCATCCTATGTCTAGTTGGCCGCTTAGTGTAGTCATTTATCCCCAGTCATCACCGTACCAAGTTTATATCATACCCTAATTACTTTAATGATTGTATTGTTAAAGTTATAGGGCTCACTCAGACTTATGTCTGACCCCGTTGTTTTTATCTTTTTCCCCCTCAGGTCCTCAGGTTGGGCCTAACACTAGTGGGCTTTGATCAGATTTTTTTATCTATCTTTTGGAGCTTGGACCGTAATGTAAAGCCCAGCTTATCTTTTCTATTATGGCTATTAGTTATGTAGTGGGATTATGTACTTATGTTTTTATCATGATGGATATTTGGTACTTGACTCTTTTATGGTGTGGTAACTAAACATGTTTACCTTCTACTGCAATGAAATGATGTTTTAGATTTTCAAGTATTATTTATATCTGTCTTGTTGTAATTTTTCTGTTCTATATTCACTTAAAATGCTCCACCGAAGTTAAGGCATTCCCTTAGTGAGTGACCTTAGCGGGTGTGGGGTGTTACACGTGGTATCAGAGCTGAAGGTTACCGGAACAGATAAATTTTTTAGAAAAACTATTTTTCTAAAAACATTTTTGGAAGAAGTATTTTCAAAAACATGTCTTTTAAGAGAAAAGTTTTTGAAAGAAAAGCATAATCCCTAATAGCCATATCTTTATCGTTCGAATTCTCCGTTTTGAATCTTTCCTTTTTCGTTTCAGCATGGTTGAGGATCTTAACTTTCCGGAGGGTGTGACGATACCAGTATGGTATATGAGATTGATGGAGGCTAGGGCCGCCACTGCGGGTCCAGCAAATGTTCCTCCACCAACAGTAGCACCTGATCTTCCTCCCCCTCCTCCTACTCGCACAGATACTTTTGCTAAGACTTGCAAGGAATTTAAGGCTATGGGAGGGAAACCTTTTCAAGGATCAGAAACTTTTGTGGAAGCTAGAGATTGGCTTAAGGAGGTAGAAGAGTTGATAGATATCTTTGAGATGGAAGAAGGAAAGAAAGTCAAGTTAGCTGCTTGGTTAATGAAGGGAGAGGACTCATACTGGTGGGAGGTCACTAATGGAGAGCGCCCTGTTGACTCTTAGGCGGATTTCAGGCAAAGGTTTGTGGCAAAGTTTCTCTCAAGGGTGGAGGAAAACTTGTATATGGAAAGGTTCTTGACTCTAAAGCAAGGGAACCTATCAGTGAAGGAATATGTCAACAAGTTTAATCAATTGGCAAGGTTTGGCATAGAAATGGTGAATACACCAGAGAAGAAGGCTTTGAGGTTCGTTAAAGGCTTGAATGAACCGATGCATGGATTGGCTATGACTCACATCCCTATGGGGGCCACCTTTGAGAAGCTAGTTGACATGGCACTCATGCATGAGGAAGAGAAGGGTCCCAATGCTAATAAGGCACCTGAGAAGAAAGGAGATCAGAAGAGACCTCAACAGCAACAGCAAAACAAGGGTGGGAAAGGCAACGGTGGCAAGGGAAAGAAGAAGTGCTTCAATTGCGGGACACCAGGCCACCTAAGCAAAGATTGTCTGAAGAAGAAGAAGACTGGCTGCTTCCACTGTGGTGAAGCAGGGCATCTAGTGAAGGACTTCCCTAAGAAGGGGCAGAGGAAAGGATCTACCTCAGGGGGACAGGTGCAAGCTCTTATGGCACCAGGTCAGGCAAGAGGGCAAGTTCAGGCTCTCGCGGTTCCACCGATTCAGGAAAGAGGTAGAACTATTTCCGTTGAAAGTCTGGTTTTTCTGTTTGATCATCCTGTCCGTACTTTGTTTGACTCTGGCGCATCGCATTCGTTTATCTCATCATCATTAGTTGAGTCACTGCACTTAGACACCAGTCTAGTAGATGATCCCTTGGTTGTTTCAAACCCAATTGGGGGCTCCACTTATTTTTCCATAATATGTTTGGGTTTGAAGATTTCCATACTTAGCGTTGAGTTTAGATGTGATGCTTTTATTTTGGGCTTCACGGGCTATGGGTTGATTTTGGGCATGGACTGGTTATCCAGTAATGGTGCCGTTCTTGATTGCGAAAGGAGAGTTGTTAGGCTCATGACCCGCTTGGGAAACACTCTCGAGATCTCTTGTAATCCCATGGATTCTGTTATGCTATGTTATCTTGAATCGCTTGACGCTTCGGTCGAGAGTTTGCGATCTGTTAGAGTGGTCCGGGAATACTCGGATGTGTTTGAGGAGGTGAAGGGCTTACCTCCGAAGCGGGAGATAGACTTCCGAATATATCTGGTGGACAATGCTAAACCAGTATCTTTACCAGTGCTCCACATGGCTCCTCGTGAGAGGAGGGAACTCCATAAGCAAGTAGGGGAGTTGCTTGAGAAGGAGTTCATAAGACGAAGTATATCAGAGTGGGGTGCTCCAGTAGTTTTTTCCACGAAGGCGGATGGGTCCCTCAGACTTTGTGTAGACTATAGAGAACTCAACAAGCTCACAAAGAAGAATAGACACCCATTGCCGAGGATTGATGATCTCTTTGATCAGTTGGTTGGAGCCTCAGTGTTTTCGCAGTTGGACTTGGCCACGGGGTTTCATCAGTTGAGAGTGGCTGAGGATAGCATAGACATAACTGCCATTAGGACTCCGGATGGTTTCTATGAGTGGTGGTGATGCCATTTGGTTTGACAAACGCCCCCGCATACTTTGTAGATTTGATGAGTAGGGTGTTCAGGGAGTACCTTAATAAGTTCGTGGTGGTCTTTGTGGATGATATCTTAGTATTTTCTAAGAGTGAAGAAGAG
This sequence comes from Allium sativum, assembly GCA_030737875.1. Taxonomy (NCBI): domain Eukaryota; kingdom Viridiplantae; phylum Streptophyta; class Magnoliopsida; order Asparagales; family Amaryllidaceae; genus Allium; species Allium sativum. The sequence continues at coordinate 696,466,777 of CM060920.1, forward strand.
CATGCCCTACATATTAGGGAAGTGTTGGAGACTCTTCGAGCACATAGCCTTAAGGCTAAATTCTCTAAATGTCACTTTTGGAGGAAGGAAGTGCGGTTCTTAGGGCACGTGGTCTCTAAGGAATGGATAGCTGTGGATCCCGCGAAGGTAGTGTCCATCCAAGATTGGAAGGTTCCGAAGAATGCTACCGAGGTGAGGAGTTTCTTGGGATTGGCTGGCTACTATAGGAAGTTTATCAAGGACTTCGCAAAGATATCAGCCCCATTAACTTACTTGACGAAGAAGAATCTAGTCTTTGCATGGGACGTAGATTGTGATGATGCGTTCCAACAGTTAAAGAGAGCTTTAACCACAACTCCAGTCTTAGTGTTGCCAGATGGGAGTAAGTTGTTTGTTGTTTATACCGATGCTTGTGGGACAGGACTAGGCGCAGTCTTAATGCAAGAGGGAAGTGTAATAGCCTATGGGGGAAGGAAGTTGAGAAAGTATGAGAAAAATTACCCTACCCATGATTTAGAGTTGGCCGCTATTGTTTTTGCGCTTAAGACTTGGCATCATTATCTTCTTGGAGAGAGGTTCGAATTGTTCACTGACCACAAATCATTGAAGTACTTGTTTTCTCCGAAGGATTTGAACTTGAGACAACAAAGGTGGATGGAGTTCTTAGCATCCTATGATTTCGAGATAGCATATACCCCTGGCAAGGGTAACGTGGTGGCGGACGCCTTGAGCAAAAAAAGGTTGTCCTTGAGTCCATTGTTCGTGGAACGACGAAGATTGGAATTTATCTCGATGTTTGGTTTCAGACCTTTCGTTGACTTTGTACCCGGTTTGCTAGCATCTTTAGAGGTCAGACCTACTCTTCTGGGACGGATTGGCGAGGCACAGCGGGACGACCCACAGTTGGTTGAGTTGGTAGGGAGGCTCATAAGGGGGGAGTCGTCCAGCCATTTGAGTAGGTACACCCTAGACGATAGGGGGTGCTTGCGTAGAGGCGGTAGACTTTGTGTACCGCAAGACGAGGTTTGAGGAAGGCTATTCTTGATGATGCGCATCGTTCAAAGATGACCATTCATCCCGGTGGGGACAAGATGTACCAAGACATGAAGCGAGTTTTCTTTTGGGCCGGTATGAAGAAAGATGTGGCCGAGTATGTCGTTAGATGCTTGGTGTGCCAACAAGTGAAAGCGGAGCAAAAGAAACCTGGTGGGTTGCTTCACCCATTGGAAGTTCCGCAATGGAAGTGGGATAGCGTCTCGATGGATTTTATTGATGGGTTACTGAGATCGAGGAAGGGTAATACGGGAATATGGGTTGTGGTAGACAGACTTACTAAGAGCGCCCATTTCATACCCGTGAAGAGCAAGAGGACTGCTCCATGGCTAGCTTCAGTTTACCTTCGAGAGATAGTTCGATTACATGGGGTACCTTCTAGCATAGTGAGCGATCGAGATCCTATCTTCACTAGCGAGTTTTGGAAAAGTTTGCAAGAGGCAGTAGGGACTCAGTTGTGTTTGAGCACCGCATATCATCCTCAGACGGACGGCCAGACCGAGAGGGTGAATCGTGTTCTGGAAGACCTTTTGAGGCTTTGTATCTTAGATTTTGGAGGTAGATGGGAAGAGCATCTTCCATTGGTGGAGTTCGCGTATAATAACAGCTTTCAGTCCAGTATTGGTATGGCTCCTTTCGAAGCTCTTTATGGAAGGCCTTGTCGATCACCTACATGTTGGTGGGAATCTACGGATAAGATCTTGCTTGGGCCTGATATGGTTAGAGAGACTTCGGAAAAGATTGATTTGATTCAAAGAAGGATGAAAGCAGCGCAAGATAGGCAGAAATCTTACGCGGATAAGAGGAGGACGGATCTTGAGTTTGATGTTGGGGACATGGTCTTTGTTAAAGTATCTCCATTACGGAATGTTGTTCGCTTTGGGTCCATTGGGAAGTTAGCACCAAGATTTGTAGGACCATTTCCTATTAAGGAAAGGATTGAATGGATGGCATATAGAGTGGATTTACCCGAGAGACTTAGTGGGGTACATGACGTATTCCATGTGTCACATTTGAGGAAGTGCCTACATGAGACCGCAGAGGTGGTAGAGCCGAGCTTGCTAAGGGAAGTGGAGGTAGAGCGTGATGCGACTATTTGACGAGCTCCTACCCGCATCCTTGGGTCAGAGATTAGGAAGTTGAGAAACAGAGAGGTGAGACTAGTCAAAGTGCAATGGGGAGAGGATGAGAGCAATGCTACTTGGTAGACAGAAGCGAAGATGCGTTCACTGTACCCATTCCTTTTTGAGGGTATGTCTTTTAACTTCTCCTTTATCGGTTGTCTAGTACTTATCTTATCTTTAGTATGTCCTCTCATTAGTACCTTTGACCTTTAGATAGGGTAAACCTATGGTTGAAACATGTGTTTGAGACATGTTATGTTTGATGGATGCGTGTGGATGCAAGTGGTTGCTAGTGGTTGCTCGTGGATGCATATACACACACTTTAGACACTAGATCGGCTCAGTCACTTCATATTGCATATAATTGTGTGTAGGTAGCTATATTAATGGATGTATAATGGTTGTGTTATCATATGGATGATGCATTTTGGTGTATGGTTGTGCACACATGTAGAAATAGTATGTGTCGATAGAGTTCTTTCGCATACATATTGGATGCATGGAACTATCATGGTTTGCATTAAGGAGGTCAACTGAATCAGTAGACCGCCTGATTTTGCATTAAACAGGGAACATATACACGCACGTTTTACATATGTTCATACAGCATTAGAAACTTTAAGGACAATGGATTCCAGTGTTTGATGGTTTGAGTAGATGGTTGTTTGGTTGGTAGGATACGTTCTTCTTAACTTAGAGATTTCGGGGACGAAATCCTTTAAGTAGGGGAGAATGTAACACCCCGTATGTTGAATAACTTGCTATAATATAAAACAGGGCAGAATTAAATTTTAAAATCTGAATCTGGGGAAATGGGCTATGCCATTGCGTTCGTCTCAGAAAATACGCGAAATAGAATCCGAGTTTTTGAAAATCGGAGTCCGTATGACCCAGTTAAGGCCCGAAGAAGTTTTCAGAAAATTCAAAACAGATTTAAAATATAAAAATTTCACATTTCAGAAGAGGCGGGAAAATTCCCGCCAGGCAGAGGGAGTCGACCCTCGTGTCGACATGGGTGTCGACCCCCTCCCTAGGGGTCGACCCATGGGTCGACCCAGGGGTCGACCCCCCTGTCGGTCTGTGTGACCTGGGTGCACTGATTTGGGATTTGGGCTATGGTTGGGGGCTAGTGACGAGATCTGATGGCTCTAATCTGATTTAGGGTTAATCTAATGGCCTAAAACACTTAACTAATCTATAAATACACCCTAAGACTACCCTAATTCATACTAAAATTGGAGACAACGTCGTTATGCCGTCAAAATGCAACTAGAAGGAGCCACCAACAAATTAAAGTGGAAGATAGCTTCTCAAATCAACTTCTAATCAACTCTAGCAACTTAATCTTCTTCATAGGAGTGCTAATCAAAAAGTTGTGAGTTTCGATGCCTTTAGCAAGCAATTGGTAAACTAATTATGATAGGATAAAATGAGGTTATGGTTATGCATGTGGATCAATGCAAGTTATGTTATCATATGCTATGTGTTCATGATGTTAGTTATGCATGTTTGATGTTATATGTTCATGATGTTAGTTATGCAAGTTATGCAAGTCATATGCTATGTGTTCATGATGTTATGCAAGTTATGCAAGTCATATGCTATGTGTTCATGATGTTATGCAAGTTATGCAAGTCATATGCTATGTGTTCATGATGTTATGCAAGTTATGCAAGTCATATGCTATGAGTTCATGATGCTAGTATGCAAATCACTATGATAAACATTGATCCATTAGGACACCATGATTATTGAAGTTTGTTGTGTGATTATATGCAAGTTCATGCATGATATGTGTTAGCCCACTTTGTGAACTGGGCAACACAAAGTCAAGATGTGAAATAATGAAGAGCTTGAAAAACACTGAAGCGGGTCAGATCGAAGCAGTATAGCGGTTCGGATCGGATAAAGTCTGCTGTTCGGATCGGTGAGCCATTGTTGTTGGAATTAGAGAGGCACGTCTGTTCGGATCGGAGAGCAACCTATTTCCAGCTGGAGCGGAGAGCAATAGTTCTGAGCGGAGCAGAGTAAACACAGGAATTAGTCCTAAGTCAATCCGGGTCGGATCGGGTATTCCGATCCGAACCCCTTGTGCATACCCCTCCGACTCGAGCCTGTCTTCCACGTCATTCTCCTGCATGAGCGCCTGGTTATTCGGATCGGCTGTGACCAGTTCCTACCCTCAACGTCCACAACTCTGATGCGTTGTCAACATAGAAATTCATTCGAACCCGAGGCTGATGGGATGCATGACACGTGGCTCCAATTCGGATCGGGTTCTGAGCAAATTCTCACCTGTAAATACCCCGTCTGGAGGCAAAGAAAAGGATCTTTTTTCTGACACTTTGAGAGTTCAACCACCTTCATAACCCGAATTCTAGCACTCCCGGAAAATCCAAATCTTCTTTCATTATTTATTTTTAAACAATTGAGCGATTGTAAGTGAGTTGTGAGAGAAATCAAGTGAATATTTCATTGTACTTGCAACTAAATCAGTGAAAATAGTGAAAGAGAAGTGGACGTAGGCATTTCTTCGCCGAACCACTATAAATCCTGTGTGCTCATTTTTATTTTTGATCTCATTTCATTTTGCTTTTAATCAATTTAGGTGTTAGAACCACTTTTTGGTCTAACATTTTGGTGCTTTCACTGAGAAACTTATCTGAATTCTTTGTTTTTCGGGATTATCATTCTACTTTTTGGACCGTTGAGTTCAAAGAAGTTAATCCTCAAGTTTCAACGCCCTTGGATATTTGTTGAAGTGATTGTCGAAGAATCATGGCCAAAGGAAAAGGCAAAGAAGTTCAATCTGGTCGAGGAAATAGAGCTGGTGAAGATCAGCAAAATGCGGTTGTAACAGGGTCTCGTGGGCAGAGTTCAGCAGCAGGACGAACCGATGCAGGAAACCCGAACCGCCTTCAGGGGGAGAGCTCCGATCCGATCCGGGTAGGAGATTCTGAAGCAGTGCATTCCCCCAACCTGAACCGACCCGAGCGGCTTGCCATGTGAAACACCCCACCTCCGTTAGGGTCACTCTCAAAGGGAATGCCCTAATTTTGGTGGAGGTTTATAAGTATAAGTCACAGATATACAAGATAGATATAAGAACACATATTTTTGAACAGCGGAAAAACAACAACTTTTATTTCACTAAAAATACGTGTTACAACAACCATACCATAATTGTCTTACAATACTTCCAAAAACATAACATCTTCATAACTGTCTTGATTACATTATTTAAAGAAGCATAAAGATAACATAAATAAACTGCAAAAGTCCCATAGTTGTTGTCCAAAGCCATAGTCCAAATCGAAAAGATCCAAGCAATACATTCTCTCTCTTCAATTTGGATATGAAGGCTGGTCAAGCTACGGTATTCCCTCCCTGTGGACCTGGGGGGGGGGGGAACGGAAGAAAAGAAGACGAAAGAAAAGTAGAGTCAGACATAAAGCCTGAGTAAGTCTAGGACTATTCAGTCTATGAATAAAGAACTAGGTATGATAAGTATAAACTAGAAATGGGAAAGCACCATAAACTTAGTTAAGTTGTCTAGGGTCGAATATACTATCACACCCCATTTTAATCTTTGTACCAGTATAAACTAGTTCCCAACAGGCACCCCATAATCAGGGTGAAGTGATCCATTTTATGATGATCGGCTCCTACTCGCATAGTTACATGTGTCTTACGGCCCCCGATGTTGTAGTTACCTATGCTGGTCCCATCATGGGGTGTATCAAGTCCCATGGCGGCGGCCCGACACAACCCTAGAATGCACAGGTATGCTACTGGTGCCCAGTGCCTTATTTTTCTGCGCCGGAGTGAGTGCACGCCCACACCCCATTAGAACCTACACTGCTGCACCACCGCCGTCGATTTGACCTCTTACAGTCAGCCCAGTAATCGTGCCCCACCCTGCCTAGTTTCAGGGTATCATGATACCTTATAGGGTTACTGCTGAAAAGGGTCCCCCGCTACTAGGTTTTTCTATTTCTAGCCAACATGCTAAGTTGGTTAAGTGCTTTATAAACCTAACCCCCAATCAGTCTGTTTAGTTTAGCATGTTCCATCTTGGTTAAGTATTAATATAATTTACTTAATCCTATCAATCCTGACTCAGCCTTAATTGTCTTATTAAAGCCTTGACCTCTCACATTAGACAGGTATTGTTGTGGTTGCCTGTTGCCGGTTGGGTCCAGGCAGTCTTACGCCACAACTCAGTCTAACCTCGACTCCTTATTTGGGCTCCATGTTTAACCACCCACATTGGATAGGTGTTGTTGTGACTACTGGACAGCCGGGCGGTTCCGGGCAGGTTTACATCACAACTCAATCCAACATCGGGTTAAACACATCGTATTTTCTACATTTACATATTTTGTCTTTCTTCTTTATTTTCTTATATGTAAATATTTGCGGCCCATTATTCAAAATCAATTTAAGCTAATGGTGTAAAGGTTTACACCAATCGTGGGCCCAACCCATTCTTGAATTTGGGCCCCTCTACTTTTATATTTTCATTTATTAATTAATTTGGCCCAACGCTATTTCCCCCGTTTAATACGTTCGTTTATTATAATATATGTTGGGCTTAGCCTTTTAAGCCCAACTTAGCCACGTGAAAAAGGGGAGGCTTAAAACGTGATTGTATACACAAAAAGGGGAATGTGAACGCATGAACTTGCAACATAACGTTGGAACTACAAAATAGAAACTGGTGTACTTGCATTGTAGTAACATATACTTTGGTCATAAAGCATAAGTGACATGAATCAAACCATGTAAACTTGTAGTTAAGTTAAGAATCTAACTAAATTAGATATCATTATTGACACATAGTCTTAACTACAACATAAACCTATATTTTTACTTAGGCATAATGTCAAACATAAGCAAATCATGTTTATAAAATTACTATATGTTTACAAAGGTGCTTACTTTTGTTACTAATACAAAAGTATAGTTCAACTAGAATTATTCCAACTTAATCATGATTTTTACTCTATTCACATAATCATGGCACAAATATACCCAAGCATGAAATCATGGTTTTTGATCTATTCATGTAATCATGGCATAAATATTCCTAAACATGAAATCATGGTTTTTACTTTATTCATGCAAACTTGCAATTGGAATGTAAATCTAACTTAGCTATATGTCACATATATTATCATATAATTCTTGTTAACAATATAGGCCTAACATGTTTTTCAATTAGGCATAATACCAAACATAGCCTAGTCATATTCATAAAATCAACATAAGTTCACAAAGAGGCTTACTTTTGTTTCTAATACAAAAGTATGGTTTTATACATAGATCAAGATGCCAATTCCAACATAATTTCATATGAATCATAATACCCCAAATTTGATCCAATTACACAAAAAGTGATTTTGTACAAAAATATACATTATGTTGGCATAGTAGCAAAACCACATACTTGCATGAATCTCAATTAAACAACCACAAACATGTAGCTTTATCATGAATTACATACTTGCGAATATCCAATCGTTATATCACAACATTCCAAATCGATTAGAATCATAGCAACGCACAAATATGAATTACTATCACCACAAATCAAGTGTAATTCTCATTTTACACAAATCAAACACAGTTATTTATTCACATCGGAATAGTACTCTACTTACAATCGTGTGAGGAATTCTTCAAATTCAGGAATCTGAATTCTGGATTTGGAGATGCTATTCCTTTGATGTAGGCGTTGATTTGATTTGTTTAAGTTTAACTTGTAGTTGCTTTATGCTTTAGAGTTTGCCTCCTAATTGTCTCTTTATTTTCTGATGGCTATCCTCAGTCTCTCCTCAGCAGCATGACGGTCTCATCTCCATTTTAGTTTATGTGAATTAGGGTTAGTCTTAGGTCCTTTTTATAGAGTTTCTGAGTTGATTTAGACCGTCGATGGAGCTTGGTTTAATAATAGTCGTTCGTTCAAAGAAGAGACCAACCAGGAGCTGACACCTAGCCCTAGTGACAAGGCAAGGCTCAGAAAATCGACCAAACATAGACTAGGCCAGCCAGGGTGGGCTGGGTTCGACCTGACTCTGGGGCCAGGTCGACAGCCCAGTCGACACAGTGTCGACTTGGCAGTCGACACGGGTGTCGACTGCCCTGTCGACTTCTAGCCCAGGTCGACTGCCAAGTCGACCTAGGTGCCTTAGGCGGGAATTTTCCCGCCCTGGCCAATTGGGCCCGATTTCGAATTTTAAACTTGTTTTTCTGAGCTGTTTTCGTCTGTTTGAATTTTAACCTGAATTCTGAAACTTCCGGAGGCCATATCTTCTTCATACGGACTCCGTTTTTCGAAAACTCGGACTCTATTTCGTGTATTTTTCCGAGACGAACACAATGGCGCATCCCGTTTCCCATAATTCTTTGATTTGAAATTAATTATATTTTAATTTGTGAATTTCACTGTTATAGAATACACGGGGTGTTACATTCTCCCCCACTTAAAAGGATTTCGTCCCCGAAATCTTCAAGTTTAGGAAAAATATATTTATCCTATCATCCAAACATCCATCTACTCATCCATCAAACACGAGTATCCATTGTCCTTAAAAGACTTCTAATGCTTCATGATCATATGCGAAGTGTGTGTACATGTACTTATCTAATGCAAAATCAGGCGGTCTACTGATTCAGTTGACCTCCTTAATGCGAATTATGTAAGTGCCATGAATCCATTATGTATGCAAATTTTCCTATTCATGATTCTACATGAGTGCACAATTATTCATACAAATGCAACATCCATATGACAACACATTAAAGTTCAACCATATACGAATGCAAACATATATGCATATGCAATATGAAGTGACTGAGCCGATCTAAAACCTAGATTGTGTGTGTATATGCAACCACGAGCAACCACTAGCAATCACTTGCAACCACTTGCAACCATCATCCATAACATGTTTCAACTACATGTTTTCATCCAAAGGGCTTCTACCTAAAAGATAAGGTCGAGGAAATATACCTAAAAAGATAGATAAAAGCGCAACTTAAGGAAAAAGAAAGATCAAGGATGTACCCTCGAAAAGAAAAGGGTAGGTAGTGCATATTCTAGCTTCAGTTTACCAAGTCGCGTCTCCCTCGGTGTCGGTCCACTGAACTTTGATGAGCTTGACTTCGCGGTTGCGTAGCTTTTTCACTTCCGTTCCTAATATGCGGGTTGGAACTTTTCTTATGGTTGCTTCGTGTTCCACTTCAGCTTCTTCTAGGATATTTGGCTCTACCACTTCAGCAGACTCATGTAGACATTTCCGGAGATGTGAAACATGAAAAACGTTGTGAACTCCGGCCAGCTTTTCGGGTAGCTCTAATCTATAGGCCATTTTCCCAATTTTCTCGATGATAGGGAATGGCCCTACGAACCTTGGTGCTAGCTTTCCTGTGGTTCCAAAACGAACCACGTTCCTTAGCGGAGATACCTTAAGAAAAACTCTGTCCCCAACCTCAAATTCAAGGTCGGTCCTCCTCTTGTCGGCGTAGGACTTTTGTCTGTCTTGGGCCGTCTTCATCCTTCTTCGTATTAAGTCTACTTTCTCTGAAGTCTCTCAGATCGTATCTGGTCCAAGTATGAGCTTATCAGTAGACTCCCACCAACAAGTGGGCGATCGGCACGGTCTTCCATATAAAGCTTCGAAGTGCGCCATTCCGATGGTTGCTTGATAACTGTTGTTGTAGGCAAATTCCACCAAAGGAAGATGGTCTTCCCACGTTCCTCCGAAGTCAAGGACGCATAGTCTTAAAAGGTCCTCCAAAACTCTGTTCACTCTTTCCGTTTGGCCGTCGGTTTGGGGATGATAGGCTGTGATCAAGCATAACTGCGTGCCTACCGCTTCTTGCAGACTCCGCCAAAACTCACTTGTGAAGATAGGGTCTCGGTCACTAACAATGCTGGATGGTATCCCATGGAGTCGAACGATTTCCTTGAGGTAAAGAGATGCTAGGGATGAGGCAGTTCTTTTACTTTTGACAGGTAAAAAGTGGGCGCTTTTAGTAAGCCTATCCACTATTACCCAAATGCTAGTGTTGCCTCTCCTAGACCTAGGCAGCCCATCGATGAAGTCCATTGAGATGCTATCCCACTTCCACTGCGGGACCTCTAGAGGATGTAGCAGACCGCCAGGCTTTTTCTGTTCCGCCTTGACCTGTTGGCACACCATACACTTAGAAACGAATTCTGCCACGTCCTTTTTCATGCCATTCCAGAAGAAAGTTCTTTTTATGTCCTTGTACATTTTATCTCCGCCTGGGTGTATCGTCATCTTGGAGTGATGTGCTTCCTCCAGAACCTTCTTTACTAAATCCCTTGTCTGTGGGACGCATAGTCTTCCGTCTCGCCTTAGCCAACCCTTGTCGTCGATGGAGTATCTGTTGAGGTGGCTTGAAGTCTCACCCCTAATTAGCCTATCAATTGTTTCCACAAGCTGGGGGTCTTCACGTTGTGCTGTCCCTATTGAGTCCACTAAAGTCGGGCGCACTTCGAGAGATGCTAGCAAGCCTGGTACAAAATCGGAGGAAGGCCTAAAGTCGAAGCTGGCTATAAACTCTAGGCTTTGTCTTTCAACAAACAGCGGGCTTAGGGTAAATTTCTATCAGCTCAACGCGTCTGCCACTACGTTGCCTTTTCCCGGAGTGTAGGAGATCTCGAAATCGTAAGAGGCAAGAAACTCCATCCATCTCTGTTGCCTCAAGTTAAGATCTTTCTGCGAGAAAAGATATTTCAACGATTTATGGTCAGTGTAAAGTTCGAACTTCTCACCTAAGAGATAGTGTCGCCAAGACTTGAGTGCAAAGACGATGGTAGCTAACTCAAGATCATGGGTCGGGTAGTTCTTTTCGTGCACTTTCAACTGCCTCCCGCCATAAGCTACTACCCTTCCTTCTTGCATTAAGACGGCGCCTAGCCCTGTCCCACATGCATCTGTATAAACAGTGAACATCTTGCTTCCATCTGGCAACGTCAAGACTGGGGCTGTTGTAAGAGCCCTTTTTAGTCGTTGGAAAGCAAACTCGCAATCCAAGTCCCAATTGAACACTAGATTCTTCTTGGTCAATTTCGTGAGCGGAGCTGAGATTTTCGAAAAATCCCTTATGAACTTTTGATAGAAACCTGCTAGTCCTAGGAAACTTCGGACCTCAGTTGCATTCCTTGGTGTCTTCCAATCCTGTACCGCCACTACCTTAGCAGGATCCACTGCTAACCCTTGTTTGGATACTATGTGTCCAAGGAACCTCACTTCTTCTCTCCAAAAGTGGCATTTGGAGAATTTGGCTTTTAGTTGACGGACTCGCAGAGTTTCCATGATTGCCCTTAAGTGTTGAGCATGTTCCTCTTCACTCTTTGAGAAGATAAGGTTATCGTCTACGAAGACCACTACGAACTTATTGAGGAAATCTCTGAATACCCTACTCATCAGGTCCACGAAGTAAGCAGGTGCATTTGTCAAGCCGAAAGGCATGACAAGCCATTCAAAGAAGCCGTCTGGGGTTCTGAATGCCGTTTTATCGATACTATCTTCAGCCACCCTTAGCTGATGAAAACCGGTCGCTAAATCGAGTTGGGAGAAAACAGACGCTCCTACAAGCTGATCAAACAAATCGTCAATTCTGGGGAGAGGGTGCCTATTCTTTTTCGTTAGCTTGTTGAGCTCCCTATAGTCAACACATAGACGGAGTGAACCATCCGCCTTTGTAGCGAACACCACTGGAGCGCCCCATTCTGAAATGCTCCTCCTAATGAACCCCTTTTCTAGAAGCTCTTTAATCTGTTTACTGAGCTCTTTCCTTTCCCGTGGAGCCATGTGTCTAACGGGCAACGCAACGGGCTTTGCATTATCTACAAGGTATATGCGGAAGTCTATCTCCCGCTTCAGAGGCAAGCCCTTCACCTCTTCGAAGACATCCGGATATTCCCGGACCACTCTAACTGATTGCAAATTTTCAACAGAGGCATCTAGTGATTCAAGGTAACTAAGCATAACCGCATACGAGGGATTACAAGAAAATTCCAAAGTATTACCTAGCTGGGTTAGGAGCCTAACAACCCTTTTCTCACAATCAAGGATGGCCCCATTACTGGATAGCCAATCCATGCTCAAAATCAAACCATATCCCGAAAAGCCCAAAACAAAGGCACTACATTGAAATTCTACGCTTAGAATAGAAATTTTCAATCCCAAACAGATCATAGACAAATGAGCTGGGCCCCCAATTGGGTTTGAAACAATTAAGGGGTCCTCTACCATACTAGTTTTTAGGTGCAGAGATTCTACTAAAGCAGACGAGATAAAGGAGTGTGATGCGCCAGAATCAAATAAAGTGCGAATGGGGTGATCATAAAGATAAACTACACTTTCTACAGAAGTATTTATACCTCGCTGTTGCAGAGGTGGCGCTTCTAGCACATGAACTTGTGCCCCTGAGTTGGATCCAGCCCTCTGCCCCTGTCCTCATTTCTTTGGGCAGTCCTTAGCCCTGTGGCCTGTCTCACCGCAAGAAAAGCACCCACCATTCTCCTTAGCCTTCTTTTTCCGGCAATCTTTCACTAAGTTTCCCACTTTGCCATAGAAATTACACTTCCTCTTCTCTTTGTTGCCTTTCCCGTCCTTCTTAAAGTCTGTCTTCTTAGGCTGCAAACCCACTTTCTTCCCTTGAGAGCTTTTTGCCTTTGTCTCCTTCTTGCCCTTATCCTCTTCGTTCAGCAATGCCATTTGTACCAATCTTTCATACGTGGCTCCCATGGGTATATGGGTCATGGCCAAACTGTGTAATGGCTCATTCAACCCTTTGACGAAACGGAGAGCCTTCTTGTGCGGGGTGTTGACTAGGTCCAGCCCAAACCTAGCCAGCTCATAGAACTGATTAACATACTCTTTGACTATCTTGTTCCCTTGCTTAAGAAATAAGAATTTTTTCAACTGCAAACTCCTCTCCGCATCTGAGAAAAATTTAGCCTCAAACCTTGCCCTAAAGTCCTCCCATGTCTCCACTGGTCTTTCTGCATTAGTGACTTCCCACCAGTAGGAAGCCTCGCCCTTTAGTAGCCAAACCGCTAGTTGTACTTTCTGTCTATCTTCTACCTCAAAGATGACGAATAAGTCCTCGGTTTCTTTCAGCCAATTTCTGGCTGCCACGAAGGACTCAGTTCCATGAAAATCCTTTCCTCCCATAGCTTTAAAATCTTTACATATCTTAGCAAAATTGTTTCCTCGCGGAGGAGGTGGAGGAGGAGGTGCCGCTGCAGCTGGATGATTTCCTACAGCTGGGGGAGGAGGAACGGTAGGACCTGGCTGAGTGGCCCTTGCTTCTAAGAACCGTCTAAACCAACCAGGTATTGGTACACCCTCTAGCAAGTTAAGTTCTTCGGACATGCTGAAACAAAAAGGATAGCTTCAAAACGAAGGATAAGAGATAGTACCTATGGCTTTGGGGGGGGGGGACTTTGCCTTTTAAAATAAAATAATATTTTATCTTTTAAAAAAAATGCTTCTTTAAATTTCCTTTTTGAAAATAATTTTTCAAAACTTTTTATCTTGTCTGGTAAACCTATGCTCTGATACCAAGTGAAACACCCCACCTCCGTTAGGGTCACTCTCAAAGGGAATGCCCTAATTTTGGTGGAGGTTTATAAGTATAAGTCACAGATATACAAGACAGATATAAGAACACATATTTTTGAACAGCGGAAAAACAACAACTTTTATTTCACTAAAAATACGTGTTACAACAACCATACCATAATTGTCTTACAATACTTCCAAAAACATAACATCTTCATAACTGTCTTGATTACATTATTTAAAGAAGCATAAAGATAACATAAATAAACTGCAAAAGTCCCATAGTTGTTGTCCAAAGCCATAGTCCAAAACGAAAAGATCCAAGCAATACATTCTCTCTCTTCAAGCTGGATATGAAGGCTGGTCAAGCTGCGGTATTCCCTCCCTGTGGACCTGGGGGGGAGGGGGAACGGAAGAAAAGAAGACGAAAGAAAAGTAGAGTCAGACATAAAGCCTGAGTAAGTCTAGGACTATTTGGTCTATGAATAAAGAACTAGGTATGATAAGTATAAACTAGAAATGGGAAAGCACCATAAACTTAGTTAAGTTGTCTAGGGTCGAATATACTATCACACCCCATTTTAATCTCTGTACCCATATAAACTAGTTCCCAACAGGCACCCCATAATCAGGGTGAAGTGATCCATTTTATGATGATCGGCTCCTACTCGCATAGTTACATGTGTTTTACGGCCCCCGATGTTGTAGTTACCTATGCTGGTCCCACCATGGGGTGTATCAAGTCCCATGGCGGCGGCCCGACACAACCCTAGAATGCACAGGTATACTATTGGTGCCCAGTGCCTTATTTTTCTGCGCCGGAGTGAGTGCACGCCCACACCCCGTTAGAACCTACACTGCTGCACCACCGCCGTCGATTTGACCTCTTACAGTCAGCCCAGTAATCGTGCCCCACCCTGCCTAGTTTCAGGGTATCATGATACCTTATATGGTTACTGCTGAAAAGGGTCCCCCGCTACTAGGTTTTTCTATTCCTAGCCAACATGCTAAGTTGGTTAAGTGTTTTATAAACCTAACCCCCAATCAGTCTGTTTAGTTTAGCATGTTCCATCTTGATTAAGTATTAATATAATTTACTTAATCCTATCAATCCTGACTCAGCCTTAATTGTCTTATTAAAGCCTTGACCTCTCACATTAGACAAGTATTGTTGTGGCTTCCTGTTGCCGGTTGGGTCCGGGAAGTCTTACGCCACAACTCAGTCTAACCTCGGGTCCTTATTTGGGCTCCATGTTTAACCACCCACATTGGATAGGTGTTGTTGTGACTACTGGACAGCCGGGCGGTTCCGGGCAGGTTTACATCACAACTCAATCCAACCTCGGGTTAAACACATCGTATTTTCTACATTTACATATTTTGTCTTTCTTCTTTATTTTCTTATATGTAAATATTTGCGGCCCATTATTCAAAATCAATTTAAGCTAATGGTGTAAAGGTTTACACCAATCGTGGGCCCAACCCAATCTTGAATTTGGGCCCCTCTACTTTTATATTTTCATTTATTAATTAATTTGGCCCAACGCTATTTCCCCCGTTTAATACGTTCGTTTATTATAATATATGTTGGGCTTAGCCTTTTAAGCCCAAATTAGCCACGTGAAAAAGGGGAGGCTTAAAACGTGATTGTATACACAAAAAGGGGAATGTGAACGCATGAACTTGCAACATAACGTTGGAACTACAAAATAGAAACTGGTGTACTTGCATTGTAGTAACATATACTTTGGTCATAAAGCATAAGTGACATGAATCAAACCATGTAAACTTGTAGTTAAGTTAAGAATCTAACTAAATTAGATATCATTATTGACACATAGTCTTAACTACAACATAAACCTATATTTTTACTTAGGCATAATGTCAAACATAAGCAAATCATGTTTATAAAATTACTATATGTTTACAAAGGTGCTTACTTTTGTTACTAATACAAAAGTATAGTTCAACTAGAATTATTCCAACTTAATCATGATTTTTACTCTATTCACATAATCATGGCACAAATATACCCAAGCATGAAATCATGGTTTTTGATCTATTCATGTAATCATGGCATAAATATTCCAAAACACGAAATCATGGTTTTTACTTTATTCATGCAAACTTGCAATTGGAATGTAAATCTAACTTAGCTATATGTCACATATATTATCATATAATTCTTGTTAACAATATAGGCCTAACATGTTTTTCAATTAGGCATAATACCAAACATAGCCTAGTCATATTCATAGAATCAACATAAGTTCACAAAGAGGCTTACTTTTGTTTCTAATACAAAAGTATGGTTTTATACATAGATCAAGATGCCAATTCCAACATAATTTCATATGAATCATAATACCCCAAATTTGATCCAATTACACAAAAAGTGATTTTGTAAAAAAATATACATTATGTTGGCACAGTAGCAAAACCACATACTTGCATGAATCTCAATTAAACAACCACAAACATGTAGCTTTATCATGAATTACATACTTGCAAATATCCAATCGTTATATCACAACATTCCAAATCGATTAGAATCATAGCAACGCACAAATATGAATTACTATCACCACAAATCAAGTGTAATTCTCATTTTACACAAATCAAACACAGTTATTTATTCACATCGGAATAGTACTCTACTTACAATCGTGTGACGAATTCTTCAAATTCAGGAATCTGAATTCTGGATTTGGAGATGCTATTCCTTTGATGTAGGCGTTGATTTGATTTTTTTAAGTTTAACTTGTAGTTGCTTTATGCTTTAGAGTTTGCCTCCTAATTGTCTCTTTATTTTCTGACGGCTATCCTCAGTCTCTCCTCAGCAGCATGACGGTCTCATCTCCATTTTAGTTTATGTGAATTAGGGTTAGTCTTAGGTCCTTTTTATAGAGTTTCTAAGTTGATTTAGACCGTCGATGGAGCTTGGTTTAATAATAGTCGTTCGTTCAAAGAAGAGACCAACCAGGAGCTGACACCTAGCCCTAGTGACAAGGCAAGGCTCAGAAAATCGACCAAACATAGACTAGGCCAGCCAGGGTAGGCTGGGTTCGACCTGGCTCTGGGGCCAGGTCGACAGCCCAGTCGACACAGTGTCGACTTGGCAGTCGACACGGGTGTCGACTGCCCTGTCGACTTCTAGCCCAGGTCGACTGCCAAGTCGACCTGGGTGCCTTAGGCGGGAATTTTCCCGCCCTAGCCAATTGGGCCCGATTTCGAATTTTAAACTTGTTTTTCTGAGCTGTTTTCGTCTGTTTGAATTTTAACCTGAATTCTGAAACTTCCGGAGGCCATATCTTCTTCATACGGACTCCGTTTTTCGAAAACTCGGACTCTATTTCGCGTATTTTTCCGAGACGAACACAATGGCGTATCCCGTTTCCCCTAATTCTTTGATTTGAAATTAATTATACTTTAATTTGTGAATTTCACTGTTATAGAATACACGGGGTGTTACACCATGTACCGATCCGACCAGGCTCCCCAGCTCCGAACCGACCCGATCTCCCATCTCCGATCCGACCCGACACTTGGTGATGTTGGAACCTCTACTCGAGTCCCTACGAATGCTCCAATTCCAGCCACCAGGGTCAATGATCAGGTCAATCCATCTGCGCCCATTACTCAAGGAGATTTCTCTCGCCTGCTTGACATGCTCGAGTGTACTAGGGAGGCTATGAAAGTCCATGAGCGCACCAATCTCATGATGCAGGAAAATATGAGGCTCATGAGCAGGGAGATCAGCGAACTCCGTCGACAGAGGACCCTATCACCGGTTCGTCACACACCAGTGGATCAGTCTTCATCTTCCGAGGAAGAGCGGCCCCGTGAACGAAGGCCGCTCGAACGACCTCAGAATGTGGAGCAGCTGACATTCGGATCTTTGGGGTCTCGCGAGGATATCGCACGAGCACTAGGAAACAATGATCCCACTCGGGGGCAAAGGCTCCAGTCCCCTCCTCCTGAGATCGACCGAGAGCGTAGGGAACGGAATAGAGCAGAAGCAGCTCGAAGAAGAAGGGCATCTCCTGAACAAGAGCCCAGAAGGAACCCGGATACTAGGGCCAGGGAACCTGAACGGCCCCTAACTAATGCTGATGTACAGGCAATGGTTCGCCATATCATGTCCGAGAGCCTGAACTATACAAATGAAGATTATGACATTGAGCGAAGCCATACTCCTTTCACCGATGATATCCTCGACTTCCAGTTTCCCCGACGTTTTAACCTGCCACAAATGGACAAGTACAACGGGAGAACTGACCCGGGACAGCATTTGATGCGTTACTCGTGGCTCATGAATGCTGCTGCTACCCCTGATGAAGTGAAGTGTAAAGCATTCCCGATCTATTTAGAAGATGTGGCGCTGTTCTGGTTTACCCGACTTCCCCCCCCCCCCCCCGTTCGGTTTCGAATTACAGGGAACTGAGCGAACGTTTTATGAACCAGTTCCGACTCCATACCCGAAAGTCCAAAAGTGTTATTGAATTATCGAGAATTAAGCAGGCGCCAGGAGAATCTTTGAGGTCGTATCTTGACCGTTTTAACTTAGCTGTGACTGAAGTTAGTGACCCTCATGAGCCCACCATTCTGATGGCATTAAAAGAAGGAGTCGATCCTGAATCCGAGTTCGGGGATTACCTCTCTGGGAAGACACCCTCCACAAGAGAGATATTCTATGAAAAAGCCGATATTTATTTAAGACGAGAGGAGGCCAGGGCAAACCGAAAGAGAAAGTCTGAAGCGGCTTCAAAAGAAAATGTGTAGTGTAACGTCGCCGTGAAGCAGTCTGGGAAAAGTTCCAGAAAGGTTGAAGTAAATGTGGGTAACAAGGGTGGAAACAACAATGCTGGAAACGGGGGCAACAACAATAACCGTAATGCGAACGGTAACAGAAGAAATAGAAATAGGGGAAGTGATCCTAACAAAAGACCCTGATTCCAGACCTACGAGAATTATACACCATTGAACGACACCCTAGAGAAAATTTACCTGGATACGTACAACGTTTTGCAATATAAAAGACCGCCACCTCGTGACTCGACAGAGAAAGAAATGGCGACTGGGAAGTTTTGTTTGTTTCATGGAACTCATGGGCATTCAACCAATGAATGTCGGCATTTGAGAGATGTGATTGAGAAGCTGCTGCGTAAAGGGAAGTTGGATGAATACAAGGTTGCCCCGAGGGACAGGGGGCAAGGAGAGTAGGCTCCAAAACAGATTCTACCTGCTCCCAAGCCTACAAGGCAGCAGAAAGGTAAAGGAATTATAATCAACTCCATAGTGGGTGGACCTTACCCGGCAATCCGTACTTTTAGAGCGATGGATCAATATGTAAATGCTGCCAAGCACATAGATGTGAATGAAGGTGATGATTTGGAAGATATCACCCCCATAAAACAATAGAAGACCATGGTTGACGACGTGGTATTCCGCAGCAGAGATAATACTGGGATCCAATCACCCACTGATGATCCGTTGGTTATTACTACCACCATTGGGCCGGCCTTGGTTCATAAGGTATTAGTAGACAACGAAAGTTCTGTCCATATTTTATCTAAAAAGTCATTCGATCAGATGAAGCTTGAATCTGAAGATTTGAAGCCATGTGAAGGATGGATCAGAGGCTTCAACGGGGCATCAACAGCTCCCATGGGATACATAGAATTGCCCGTGACCTTGGGGCAAGGAGAACGCCGAAGAGTGCGGTTGCTTCAGTTCGTAGTATTGGACGTGGATTCGCCTTATAATGCATTTCTGGGGAGGCCTGCCCTTGCTGAATTCAGAGCTTGTATCGCCCCTTGGTGTTTATTGCTTAAGTTCCCAACCGAAGCCGGAACTGGAGTAATGAGAGGGGATCAAGTTTCCGGAAGGGCCTGCTATGTTGCCGAATTAAAGATGTTGATGAAAGGACTTAACATCGAGAGTAAAGATGCCTCGTCTCCCTCAAAGGGGGGCTCGGCGTAGCAATTAGAGAAATCGACCCCGAAGGAGTTTCCCAAAGGAACGCCTGAAGACCTGGATCCCAGAAAAGATGAGGAACCAGAGGCTAGAAATGCAACTCCTAATGAAGCGACAGTGGAAATTCCCATTGATGAAGCAGATCCGACAAAAGTTTTGAAGATTCGTTCTCAATTGGATCCACGTCGAGCCAAAGAACTAACGGACTTCTTGAAGGAAAACTTGGACGTGTTTGCCTGGACCCATGCTGACATGTGTGGGATATCGCCATCCATTATAAGTCACAAATTAAATGTAAACCCGAAACATTCGCCTGTGAAGCAAAAGAGACGTATGCTGGGCCCAGAGAGGTCGGCTGCTCTCAAAGAGGAAGTGGAGAAGCTGAAGCAGAACGGATTTATTCGAGATTCGACATATCCCGACTAGATATCGAATCCCGTCTTGGTAAAGAAGCCGAATGGAAAGTGGCGGACTTGCATTGATTTTTCAGATTTGAACAAAGCTTGCCCAAAAGATAGTTTCCCACTTCCCAGGATTGACCAGCTGGTAGATTCGATAGCAGGTCATGAAATTCTCTCTTTCATGGACGCATATTTCGGATATAATCAAATTCCTATGCACGTGCCAGATCAAGAGCATACGAGCTTCATTACGAATTTGGGGTTATATTATTATGTTGTAATGCCATTCGGATTGAAAAACGCCGGAGCCACTTATCAGCGCTTGGTGAACAGGATGTTTTATAATCAAATAGGGAAGACTATGGAAGTTTACGTGGATGATATGCTTGTCAAATCGAAACAGTCCTCCAGCCATACGCAAGACTTGGCAGAAATGTTTGGTATCCTGCGAAAGTATCGGATGAAGTTGAATCCTCTGAAGTGCTCATTTGGAGTGGCATCGGGAAAATTCCTAGGCTTCATTGTGAGCTCCCGAGGAATTGAAATCAATCCTAGCCAGATAGCAGCGATTAGAAACATTGAAGAGCCGAGGAGAATTAAAGACGTCCAAAGTCTTGCAGGGAAAGTAGCTGCGCTGAGTAGATTCATCTCCAAAGCCACAGACAAATGCGTTCCGTTTTTTGATTTGATTAAAAGAGGAAAGAAGAACTTCGAGTGGACTCCGGACTGTGTTGAGGCCTTTCGAAATTTATTGGAACTGCTAGAGAAACCGCCGATTTTGTCAAAGCCAGTGGATCACGAAGAATTGTTTGTTTACTTGGCAGTCTCGGCTCATGCCGTTAGCACGGCTCTGGTTCGAGAAGAAGACAAAGTACAAAGGCCAGTGTATTATGTAAGCAAGAAATTAGCAGCGGCAGAGCGCAACTACCCAAAGATTGAGAAGCTCGCTTACAGCCTCCTAATCGCATCCCGAAAACTTCGTCACTATTTCCAAGCTCATCCCATAACCATATACACAGACCAGCCCCTAAGGAAGGTGTTGCAGAGACCTGAAGCATCGGGAAGGTTGATCAAATGAAATATAGAATTAAGTCAGTCTGATTTAAATTTTCAACCACGAAATTCGATCATGGGGCAAGCTCTGGCAGACTTTATAGCAGAATTCACCATCCCAGAGGAGGAAGTAATCGATGACAGAGTGGTTAAGTCCGAGGATGAGTTAAAGATAGATCCGTGGAAACTATACACAGATGGAGCCAAGAACGACCGAAGGTCCGAAGCTGGAATCGTCTTAGTCACTCCTGAAGGACGGTCGTTATATTACGCTCTACGATTAGAATTTTCGGTGACTAACAGTGACTCTGAATATGAAGCCCTGATTGCCGGGCTGAAGCTTGCTAAAGACCCCGGAATAAAAATGTTGGACATATTCTGTGACTCTAAAATCGTTGTTTGCCAAGTGCGAGAAGAGTTTGTGGCACGGGGACCTCGACTTATTGCCTACCTCAGGAAAGTGAGAGAGCTATTGAGCAACTTGGAGCGGTACAGTATAACACATATCCCGAGAGCCGAAAACCAGAAGGCGGATAGGCTCGCAAAGCTGGCTAGCTCCGACAATCCAGAAGAGACTGAAATAATTCCAATTGAAATGTTGGAATCGCCAAGCTTTGAGTCGATGGAAATTGAGTTCGCTTTTGAAGCGGAACCGGAGAAGGAGTCGTGGATGACCCCAATTAAGAACTTCCTTAAGAATGGGACACTCCCGTCAAAGAAGAGTGAGAAAAGGGCTATAGTTCGCAAGGCTACTAGATATGTCATACAAGATGATATTCTTTATAGGCAGGGATTCTCTATGCCCCTGTTACGATGTATTGCACACGACGACATCAAACGTGTACTAAGAGAAGTGCACGAAGGTGAGTGTGGAGATCATACAGGAGGTCAGACTTTAGCAAAAAAGATATTGCGATATGGATACTTCTGGCCCACAATTAATAAAGATGCAGCTGATTATTCACGACGCTGCGATAAGTGCCAGAGATTCGCCATAATCCCCAGAGCACCGTCGACCCAACTCAAATCAATGGTGAGTCCTTGGCCATTTGCCACGTGGGGAACTGATATCATTGGAGTTCTACCAATTGCTAAAGGAGGAGCGAAATATGCAATAGTCGCTGTGGACTATTTTACGAAGTGGGTGGAAGCTGAGCCCTTGACCAAAATCACGGCAAGAAAGGCGATAAGTTTCGTGGTTAGAAATATTATATGCCGGTTCGGGATCCCAAGGACCATTATAACTAACAACGGAACCAGTTTGATGGTACTGAATTCAGAAATTTCTGCCAGAAGTATAAGATCGACAAGCCATACACTGCGGTTGCTTATCCGCAGTCGAATGGGCAAGTTGAGGCAATAAACAAAGTAATAAAATCCATCCTCAAGAAATGGTTAGAGCGCGCAAAGGAAAAATGGGTTGACGAATTGCCCCTAGCTTTGTGGGCATATCGGACAACATTTAAGACGGTTACTTGTCACACCCCTTTCTCTCTCTCCTTCGGCTCAGAAGCAGTAATTCCAGTTGAGCTGGAAGTTCCTTCCCACAGGGTGATGTATTATGACCCGATGACGAATCGGGCACTCTTACTTGAGTCTCTTGATGAAGTCGAAGAAAAAAGGGACGAAGCAGATTTGCGTGCGGCAAGACATCGACGTCAGGTGGCACACTATTACGACAAAAAAGTTCGCCTCATGACTTTTGAACCAGGAGATTTGGTGCTAAAGAGAGTCTTTCCATCCCTTCCTCACCTCGGTCCAAAGTGGGAAGGACCCTTTGTCATCCAACGGAAACTTGAAAAAGGAACCTTCAAGTTAACGACCGTAGATGGCGAAGAAGTCCCTAGAGCATGGAATGCCCAACACTTAATGCGATATTTGGATTAGAAATGTTGTACTCTTTGTTATTTTTCTTATGAAATCTGTAATAAGGCACGACTTGCCTTGGGAAAATCTGACGATATGAATAAAAGACTATAAAGTGGATGTAGGCTACGACTTAGCCGAACCACTATA
Organism: Allium sativum; assembly: GCA_030737875.1. Taxonomy (NCBI): domain Eukaryota; kingdom Viridiplantae; phylum Streptophyta; class Magnoliopsida; order Asparagales; family Amaryllidaceae; genus Allium; species Allium sativum. Next base: position 696,490,006 of record CM060920.1, read on the forward strand.
AAAATATCGTGTGTTATTTACTTTTATGCATTATATATATACATTCATCGATTACTCTGTTGTGATTATGGAATACAGGATGATTCAAAACCTGAAAAGGTTGAAGACAGTTCAAACATAAGAAAAAGCACAACGACTATTTGTGCGACAAGACATAAAAGAATGAGAAAACGACATTCTTAACTCTAACTCTCCAGAGAGAGAGAGAGTATAAAAGCGTCTCCGACTGAGCGCTGAAAAAGAAATCCTTCCCCTAAGAGCGTCTCCGACTGAGCGCTGAGAAAGAGATCCTTCCCCGCCGAAAGACCAGGGAATGAATAGATTGTTGATCTCGAACTCTAACTCTCCAGAGAGAGAGGGAGTATAAAAGGACGGGAAGACGACGTCCTCTGAGGCATGAAGGTGCACCCAGACAAGGGACCGCCTCAGTAAGAACTCTAACCTGGGTATAAGACAGGAGAGTATAAAGGAAATGCCAAAAAAAAATGACAGGCACTGACAACACAGGAAATGCTACCCCGTCAGAAAATCGGGAGCATTCAGATTGTTTGATTAAGCATTAAATAATTTGTGAGAATTGACTGGGGGCATACATGTTTACGCATATATCCTCCCTCCGTAACTTCATTTCATAACTATAGTAAGACATGCATTTTTACATAAGTGCAGAACTACTGACAAACAGACATTGCAGAAAATGAATTATTTTTTATTTATTTATGAATGAATGAATTTGTACAGGAGAGTAGCTACAAAAGAAGGTGCAAGAGCCGCTCTTGTATCAGCAATTGTTGATTCACCAAATGCTAAAACGACACAAGGCAATCCACTATTTAGATTTTGAGTGAGCCTTGGACTTCTTGGCGGATTTCTCCGCATCCTTTGCTTCTTTCTCGGCCTTTGTCAAGATTCGTTTTGATTTCTTCTTTCCTGAAGATGCGGTGCTGGAACCGGTAGACTTCTTCCCGGAGGGCGGAGCGCTGGAATCAAGAGAAGATTTTTTAGCGAGTTCCTCTGTAATAGATATAGTTGAGAGCTTAACAACTAACCTTGATCCCGCATCCACAACCGCGAGGGACTTGAGGGCTTCGGGGTCTAGTTCTTCGGCTTTTAATTGCAAGCGTTTGTCTTGATCAGCTTTCATTGCAGCCAAAGTGACATCATCAACATTTTTTGACTCCCCGACTATTGCAACTTCTGGTTCCTGCTCATGACCTCCGTCACCGCCATCATCCTTTAAAGCTGCTATCATTTCTTCATCATGGGAAGTGGCGGCCTTAGTCGGCTCACTTCCTACTCCCAAGTCTATAGGAGCAGCCTTGTCCTCCCCTCCTTTTGCCTTTTCTGTAGGCTCTGCCCCGGCGGTGGCTCCCTGAGTCACATCTGTCTTTTCGGATGGCTCAATACCTATAGAATGAGAAGCAACAGTTATCAACTCAGGCGAAAACAATGGGTTTTTCATCGATTGCTCAATCACGTGGCGAAAGGTAGAAATAGCCTTGACAAATTGAGGAGAAAAGGTAGGGATACCTTCCGAAGACTTCTCGGCAGGGGTAACTACTGCCTCTGATGTTGTTTCAGGAATAGGGGATAGCAGAGTTGTTCGGGGGATTCCCGGATTTTCAGGATCATACCCCTCTACTTCAGAAGTCGCAGGGGCAGCAGAAGAGGAACCAGCTTCGAGAACATTCTTCTGTTTAAACTTCTGTCTCTCTTCTTCCATGGCCTCAGCAATGAGGCGGCGCCCTTCAGCTAGGCGTTCCGGCTCATCATCCCTCAAGTATTTCTCCATTAGCTTATCTTCATCGATGGAATCGACCTTAAGCTCCTCTTTTTCCCACTCGACGATCTGATTCCATACTTGAACTAGAGTGGATGGATAATCCTCGATCCAAGAAATGTTTCGGCGACGGATGATATGTGCGAAGAATTCAATCATTAATTCGTCGAAACCCTGAATATCAGCCTCCGCCTCTGACAATTGTTTGCGGGCTTCCTCCGCAGATTTGATAGCACACTCCACATTGCCCTCAGCCAGGGCAGCTCTGTTCTCTGCCTCCAATAGATTTGAAGCCAAGTCAGCATTCTTCTTTTCTAGTTCAGCATTCCTCTTTGCTAACTCGGCATTTTTCCGTTCGAGGTCAGTATAAGCAAGGCGTGTCTTAGCAGCTTCTGACTTAGCCTCATCAGCTTGATTTTTTAACTCAGAACGCTCTTGAGTGTGAGATTCAAGCAAGTCATGATAACGTTTTTGCATATCCTCAAATTGTAGTTTGAAGTTGGTAGCGTCCCTCTGAGCAATAGCAAGCTGGGCCTGTGTGTCCTCCAAATCTTTACCAAGGTTCTTTAAGGCCTTAGCATCTTCTTCCGCGGTTTTTTGCATTGAATCAGCATTCGTGATTAGAGTACGGATAATTCTGGAAAGATTGCGTGAATATTTAAACATCTCAGAATACTGTTTTTCAACCGCGTCTATCTTTGCTTTGGCCTCATCTGCCCACTTAGAAGAAACAGGTTCAAGGGCAGGTAAAAAAGTCAGAGTCTCGAAGTAGTGTTCGGGAAACTGCTCCTCCAAATACGCTCGCTTTATTGCAGTTTCCGCATCTAGTGGGGGAGGAGCGGGGATCGTCAATTCAGTGTCCCTGTGTGTGGAGGATTCAGTAGTTTCTTTGTCTGTCCTAGGTCGTTTAGTAGCAGGGACCTTGCGCTTACTTCGAGACTCAGTATCTTTTGGAGGACTTCTCTCTCTGCTGCGCTTTTCGTGGGAAGAGGTGGAGTCTTTCGATTGTGGCCTGTCCTCTTCCCTACGGCTTTGATAACCTTTGTACTTCTCTTGATCCGACCGAACGGGAGAGCAAGAACGTGAGGGTCGAGAATGATAGGGATCATAAGGCCTTCTCTCCTCCCTACCGTGATCATCACGGCGATCATACTCGATATCCTAAGGTGGATTAGACATGCTGCGGCGAAGCTTCCTGATATCATAGTAGGATCGAGACATCGTACCTGCACAATAAGACAAACGAAATTCAGAATCAATGGATTCACGGAGAAAGAGATGCAATGAATGCTAATGTTGTTGTATAAAGTGTGTCCTAAGCGGTGTGTTTCCCCCCAACCAACCCGAGTCTGAAGCTAGACTAGTACGGGCATGCTCTTTGGCCTTAGCAGGAGTGGTCTCTTCAGAAGAGGTGAAGACTAAAGGATCCTTCCTAAAATCCTCTGAAGTGTATATAGTTTCAGGTAAGGGGAGATCCCCCAAACCCTGAAATATTGGATCATCAGTACTAGGGACATCTCCCTCGGAAGCATTAAGTGGCGACTCTTGGGAGGACGTTGACTTTTCCAGAGAAGTAGCCTCCTCGGGGGAAGTATAACCTTCACGATGCTTTTCGGTCAGGTTAGCCAATTCGTCATCCTGAGTAGAAGATGGAGAAGGTGAAGTTTGAAGAGGCACTATAGGAACTCCCGAGCCTTCTCCTGTCTCTGGAACTACCTCCACTGGAGGAATATATACGTATGGAGCCGTCCCATGACCTATACTACGAAAAACGGATAACAGCCCATGAAAGTGAAGATATTCGTCCTTAAGGACTTCATCAATAGTCAAAAATTTCTGATCGCCATTAAGAAGTTGGTGCATCCGGTCAAAGAACACCTGATCTGATATTTGTTTTGGATTGTCGACTGCAAACCAAAAGGAAAACAAGTTAACGTGATGACTCGAGTGTATAGAGCCTGAATTTAGAAAATCAGTGCTTTACTTGATTTTGTCCACCTCCTGGCACATCCCGGCTGTCACTTCACATAGAACCATTCCAGTCTGGAATCTCCAGCTTTAATGCTGAATGGCGCCGAGATTATCTTCCTCTTAGGAACAGACTCAAAATAGCAGAAAGATGGAGTCTCTCGAGTCCGATGCTTGAAGTTATAGAAGAAATGAACGTCATCGAATGTGAGCTCTGTGCCTAAGATCTCACGGTATGCTATGTACAAAGTGTGCAAGTAGGCATAAGAATTGGGATGCAGCTGCATGGGGGCAATCCGCATTTGTCTTAGAAAGTCAACGATGAAGGGAGAAAATGGAGGGATAGCGCCGACCATACACATCAACCGAGTGACCGCCATATATCCTTTTGGAGGGTTGTGGGGACGGTCAGAGCTTGAAGGCACTAGAGTGTCCCTTTTCATTATCCCATATTTCAAACAAATTCGTGTAAGTCAGTCGTTATCAATTGTTGATTCAACAGAATCTTGGGGCGATTCCAATATGACAGCCGATTCAAACTCATCAGGAGCCCGGTCGTCGCCGACCCCTCCTTCTTCTTCAAACCCTAAAGGCACTTCATTCTCTGAAGACGCTTCGTCACTTTTACGATTTCTGACATCGTAGTCCGAACCCTCATTATCCCATTCTGGATCCGACGGAGAAGATATGTCCTCGAGAGTAATCTTGTTAGAGGTTTCCGGGGCTTCTTTCCTTTCATCTAATCTGGAAGAGCGTTTGGATCTCATGGTCATAAAACTATTGAAGAAGAAATAGCACAAATTAGAGTAAATTAGCCCGTATCCCCCCGTGCATGTGTGCAAGCTAAAGTGTAAACAGTGTATATGGAAAGTGCAAAGTAAATGTTTAAAAGTGAGACGAAAAAGTTTGGCAAAATATAAAGAGTTGAAGTAGTTCTTGATGTCCAGTTATGTTCGTAAGGCACTATCCTTACTGTCCATTAAATTGAAGATTATGCCGAAAGTTGATTGGGCCAGTTAGACGAGTTTTTATGCGTTAAGGTAGACTACGCTTCGGTTCGGTTCGAGTGCATTCATTGGGATCAGATCGGGGGCGTGGCCTTAGGCTTGGATATCTCATTGAAACTCAGAAATCAAAGACGGATCGGATCGGAGGCAAAGTCCCCTAACGGTTCGGATCGGATCACGTAGTTATACTTCTCCTCCGTCATCATACGGTCTGACCCGATCCGGTTAGGTAAGCTCTTTTTCCCCTTCTTTAAATACTTGCTCCGACCCGATCCGATCTCCTGGATTTCTTTTCTTTTTTCTTTCTTTACGTGCCCCGACCCAGTCCGATTTCCTGACCTCCCTTCCTCTTTCCCTCATTTTTTCAACATCCCTGTCCCTCCGAACCGAACCGATTCTCCATCATCTTCTTCTTCTCCTTCACCCTCTTTCTTCCCTAACCGACCCCAAGGACAATTTCATGCCAGTCACTAAAATCAAAACCAAGCAATTATATGCTGGTGCATTCAACTACGGATTCTCATCCCCTCCGTTCCAACCTCAAGATGGTGACGAGTCTATTGGTGACGATGACGAGGGGGAGGGTCACTGCGGCAAGGTCATAGGAATTTTATACTTAAATCATCCTAATCGCTCACGAATCCGACTCGAGAATGATTAAAGAAGGAATTGTTCGAAGTTTTATAACCTACCGATGTAATTACTTCGAGAATTAAGGAGAATTTTGATGTTTCACGAATTGAGTTTTTTCTCTCGTTTTACAGAACTTCGCGAATGAAACAGTGAAAATGAAAGGAGGAAGAAGGCAGTGTTTATATAGGAGAGAAAAGTGTCTATTCGTCTCCCCATTCGGATCGGCAGCCCAGCAGAAGAATTCTCGTTCGGATCGGATGGACAGCCCAGAGGCGAAGCTTGGCCCAACAGTCCAGTGAAAAATAGAAAGGAGAAGGGATCTGTTCGGATCGGGATCCGAACCGAACCGAGTTCTTTAGCTCAGCAACGAATTAAATTGAAATCAAAAGAAAAACCGCGTCGAAGAGCGTTGTGCAATGATAATCAAAGCATGCTCCGTCTCCAACAGAAGCATCCTTTGAGGGGGCAAAATGTTAGCCCACTTTTTGAACTGGGCAAAACAAAGTCAAGATGTGAAATATTGAAGAGCTTGAAAAACACTGAAGCGGCTCGGATCGGAGCAGTATAGCGGTTCAGATCGGATAAAGTTTGCTGTTCGGATCGGTGAGCTATTGTTGTTGGAATTAGAGAGGCACGTCTGTTCGGATCGGAGAGCAACCTATTTCCAGCTGGAGTGGAGAGCAATAGGTCTGAGCAGAGCGGAGTAAACACAGGAATTAGTCCTAAGTCAATCCGGGTCGGATCGGGTATTCCGATCCGAACCCCTTGTGCATACCCCTCCGACCCGAGCCTGTCTTCCACGTCATTCTCCTGCATGAGCGCCTGGTTATTCGGATCGGCTGTGACCAGTTCCTACCCTCAACGTCCACTACTCTGATGCGTTGTCAACATAGAAATTCATCCGAACCCGAGGCTGATGGGATGCATGACACGTGGCTCCGATCCGGATCGTGTTCTGAGCAAATTCTCACCTATAAATACCCCGTCTGGAGGTAAAGAAAAGGATCTTTTTTCTGACACTTTGAGAGTTCAACCACCTTCATAACCCGAATTCCAACACTCCCGGAAAATCCAAATCTTCTTTCATTATTTAGTTTTAAACAATTGAGTGATTGTAAGTGAGTTGTGAGAGAAATCAAGTGAATATTTCATTGTACTTGCAACTAAATCAGTGAAAATAGTGAAAGACAAGTGGACGTAGGCATTTCTTCGCCGAACCACTATAAATCCTGTGTGTTCATTTTTATTTTTGATCTCATTTCATTTTGATTTTAATCAATTTGGGTGTTAGAACCACTTTTTGGTCTAACAATATGTTATGCAAGTTTGGTGTTTGATTATATGCAAGTTCATATATGACATGTTATGCAAGTTTGGTGTTTGATTATATGCAAGTAACATGTGCAAGTTTACACCTTTGTATGATATGCATACATATGCAAGTTAACCCCTTTGTATGTCATACATACTTATGCAAGTTTACCCCTTTGTATGACATAAGTAGCTTATGCAAGTTACCCTCTTTATGACATATGTGATTCATGCAAGTTTGGGTTGATTATTTATGCTAGTTGGGTTTGATGCTATATGCATGTTGACACCTTTAAAACCCATGTTGATGCTAATGTTATGCAAGTTGAACCCATTGTATGTGTGATGAATCTTCCCTTTTAAGTATGTCATGTTAGCGAATTATGTGGGGAACGATGGGGTTAATATTCATGTTAATGAAATGGTATGAAGTTGGTATGATTATGCATACCATAAAGTGGATGGACATAATTGAGTCAATTATGTACATCGTTAAATTTGTAATTAATTAGGGATAATTAATACAAATTATGGGGGTGATTAATTAGGTGTAATTAATCGACTAAGACACGAGGTTGGACCCTTTTGTAGCATAAGACTGCCCGGAACCGACCGGCAAATCCAGCGGCTACAAATGATTGGCCCAATGTGAGAGGTCTTAGGCATAAACTAAATACGTGACAAGTGTAAAGACACGAGGTTAGACTCGGTTATGGCGTAAGGCTGCCAGGACCCGACCGGCAAATCCAGCTGCCATAAAAGATAGTCTAATGTGAGAGGTCTTTACAACGGTTACGTTCTTAATCAATTAAGAAACACTTAACTAGATAAGCATGTAGTGGGGCATAAGGGGTTAAGTGGGTGCCTTGGGTGGCATGTGGAAATCAAGTACGTGCCTTGGGTGGCATGTTGAAATCTAGTGGGTTGCCTTGGGTGGCAATAGAAAATACGATTAGAATACTTAACCAAGTGGAAACATGTAATTAAACATGATTAAAGGGTTAAGTGGGAGGCACTAGAAAAAGGGACAAGCTTAGGTGGGTAGCTTGTGGGGGCCCATTTCAACCAGTAACCCATATGTATCTTATTGGGCTCGACCCATGTCGAGGACGGGACACGCGTACTGGGCTTGACTATAAGAGGCCAAAACAGGTTAGCAGTGGCAACGCAAGTCCAACGGGTTTCATATGCGTGTGTGGACCCGGGCTGGTAGGTAAGACGTTGTTGCATCGTGTAGGTATAAGCCGTGCACCATTGGTTGTATCGGGTTGCCACTTTGGGAAGTGATACACCCCACTGTGGGGCTAGCACGGGTATCCACGGTAGGGAGCCGATCGCTTGGGGAGTAGTAGGTACACCTAGTGGTGATAGGGGCAGACATCACCTATGTAGTCAGCTAGGGGTACACGAAACTACTGGGTAAATTTTCAAAGTCCTTGGGTGGGATCAACCTTTAAGTAGGAATGACTGGTGTGGTGCAGTTAGTAATTACCCTTGGGTGGGTAGATGCGTCTTTACCGTTATCTTAGTCCATCCTATGTCTAGTTGGCCGCTTAGTGTAGTCATTTATCCCCAGTCATCATCGTACTAAGTTTATATCATACCCTAATTATTTTAATGATTGTATTGTTAAAATTATAGGGCTCACTCAGACTTATGTCTGACCCCGTTGTTTTTATCTTTTTCCCCCTTAGGTCCTCAGGTTGGGCCTAGCACTAGTGGGCTTTGATCAGATTTCTTTATCTATCTTTTGGAGCTTGGACCGTGATGTAAAGCCCAGCTTATCTTTTCTATTATGGCTATTAGTTATGTAGTGGGATTATGTACTTATGTTTTTATCATGATTGATATTTGGTACTTGACTCTTTTATGGTATTGTAACTAAACATGTTTACCTTCTGCTGCAATGAAACGATGTTTTAGATTTTCAAGTATTATTTATATCTGTCTTGTTGTAATTTTTCTGTTCTATATTCACTTAAAATGCTCCACCGAAGTTAAGGCATTCCCTTAATGAGTGACCTTAGCGGGTGTGGGGTGTTACACGTGGTATCAGAGCTGAAGGTTACCGGAACATATAATTTTTTTAGAAAAACTATTTTTCTAAAAACATTTTTGGAAGAAGTATTTTCAAAAACATGTCTTTTAAGAGAAAAGTTTTTGAAAGAAAAGCATAATCCCCAATAGCCATATCTTTATCGTTTGAATTCTCCGTTTTGAATCTTTCCTTTTTCGTTTCAGCATGGCTGAGGATCTTAACTTTCCGGAGGGTGTGACGATACCAGTATGGTATAGGAGATTGATGGAGGCTAGGGCCGCCACTGCGGGTCCAGCAAATGTTCCTCCACCAACAGTAGCACCCGATCTTCCTCCCCCTCCTCCTCCTCGCACAGATACTTTTGCTAAGACTTGCAAGGAATTTAAGGCTTTGGGAGGGAAACCTTTTCAATGATCAGAAACTTTTGTGGAAGCTAGAGATTGGCTTAAGGAGGCAGAAGAGTTGATATATATCTTTGAGATGGAAGAAGGAAAGAAAGTCAAGTTAGCTGCTTGGTTAATGAAGGGAGAGGCCTCATTCTGGTGGGAGGTCACTAATGGAGAGAGCCCTGTTGACTCTTGGGCGGATTTCAGGAAAAGGTTTGTGGCAAAGTTTCTCTCAAGGGCGGAGGAAAACTTGTATATGGAAAGGTTCTTGACTCTAAAGCAAGGGAACCTATCAGTGAAGGAATATGTCAACAAGTTTAATCAATTGGCAAGGTTTGGCATAGACATGGTGAATACACCAGAGAAGAAGGCTTTGAGGTTCGTTAAAGGCTTGAATGAACCGATGCATGGATTGGCTATGACTCACATCCCTATGGGGGCCACCTTTGAGAAGCTAGTAGACATGGCACTCATGCATGAGGAAGAGAAGGGTCCCAATGCTAATAAGGCACCCGAGAAGAAAGGAGATCAGAAGAGACCTCAACAGCAACAGCAAAACAAGGGTGGGAAAGGCAACGGTGGCAAGGGAAAGAAGAAGTGCTTCAATTGCGGGACACCAGGCCACCTAAGCAAAGATTGTCGAAAGAAGAAGAAGACTGGTTGCTTCCACTGTGGTGAAGCAGGGCATCTAGTGAAGGACTGCCCTAAGAAGGGGCAGAGGACGGGATCTACCTCAGGGGGACAGGTGCAAGCTCTTATGGCACCAGGTCAGGCAAGAGGGCAAGTTCAGGCTCTCGCGGTTCCACCGATTCAGGAAAGAGGTAGAACTATTTCCGTTGAAAGTCTGGTTTTTCTGTTTGATCATCCTGTCCGTACTTTGTTTGACTCTGGCGCATCGCATTCGTTTATCTCATCATCATTAGTTGAGTCACAGCACTTAGACACCAGTCTAGTAGATGATCCCTTAGTTGTTTCAAACCCAATTGGGGGCTCCACTTATTTGTCCATGATATGTTTGGGTTTGAAGATTTCCATACTTAGCATTGAGTTTAGATGTGATGCTTTTATTTTGGGCTTCACGGGCTGTGGGTTGATTTTGGGCATGGACTGGTTATCCAGTAATGGTGCCGCTCTTGATTGCGAAAGGAGAGTTGTTAGGCTCATGACCCGCTTGGGAAACACTCTCGAGATCTCTTGTAATCCCATGGATTCTGTTATGCTAAGTTATGTTGAATCGCTTGACGCTTCGGTCAAGAGTTTGCGATCTGTTAGAGTGGTCTGGGAATACTCGGATGTGTTTGAGGAGGTGAAGGGCTTACCTCCGAAGCGGGAGATAGACTTCCGAATATATTTGGTGGACAATGCTAAACCAGTATCTTTACCAGTGCGCCACATGGCTCCTCGTGAGAGGATGGAACTCCATAAGCAAGTAGGGGAGTTGCTTGAGAAGGGGTTCATAAGACGAAGTATATCAGAGTGGGGTGCTCCAGTAGTTTTTTCCACGAAGGCGGATGGGTCCCTCAGACTTTGTGTAGACTATAGAGAACTCAACAAGCTCACAAAGAAGAATAGACACCCATTGCCGCGGATTGATGATTTCTTTGATCAGTTGGTTGGCGCCTCAGTGTTTTCGCAGTTGGACTTGGCCACGGGGTTTCATCAGTTGAGAGTGGCTGAGGATAGCATAGACATGACTGCATTTAGGACTCCGGATGGTTTCTATGAGTGGCTGGTGATGCCATTTGGTTTGACGAACCCCCCTGCATACTTTGTTGATTTGATGAGTAGGGTGTTCAGGGAGTACCTTAATAAGTTCGTGGTGGTCTTTGTGGATGATATCTTAGTATTTTCTAAGAGTGAAGAAGAGCATGCCCTACATCTTAGGAAATTGTTGGAGACTCTTCGAGCACATAGCCTTAAGGCTAAATTCTCTAAATGTCACTTTTGGAGGAAGGAAGTGCGGTTCTTAGGGCACGTGGGCTCTAAGGAAGGGATAGCTGTGGATCCCGCGAAGGTAGTATCCATCCAAGATTGGAAGCTTCCGAAGAATGCTACCGAGGTGAGGAGTTTTTTGGGGTTGGCTGGCTACTATAGGACGTTTATAAAGGACTTCGCGAAGATATCAGCCCCATTAACTCGCTTGACGAAGAAGAATCTAGTCTTCGCATGGGACGTAGATTGTGATGATGCGTTCCAACGGTTAAAGAGAGCTTTAACCACAGCTCCAATCTTAGTGTTGCCATATGGGAGTAAGCCATTTGTTGTTTATACCGATGCTTGTGGGACAGGACTAGGCGCAGTCTTAATGCAAGAGGGAAGGGTAATATCCTATGGGGGAAGGCAGTTGAGAAAGCATGAGAAAAATTACCCTACCCAAGATTTAGAGTTGGCCGCTATTGTTTTTGCGCTTAAGACTTGGCGTCATTATCTTCTTGGAGAGAGGTTCGAATTGTTCACTGACCACAAATCATTGAAGTACTTGTTTTCTCAGAAGGATTTGAACTTGAGACAGCAAAGGTGGATGGATTTCTTAGCATCCTATGATTTCGAGATAGCGTATACCCCTGGCAAGGGTAACGTGGTGGCGGACGCCTTGAGCAGAAATAGGTTGTCCTTGAGTCCATTGTTCGTGGAACGACGAAGCTTTGAATTTATCTCGATGTTTGATTTCAGACCTTCCGTTGACTTTGTACCTGGTTTGCTAGCATCTTTAGAGGTCAGACCTACTCTTTTGGGACGGATTGGCGAGGCACAACGGGACGACCCACAGTTGGTTGAGTTGGTAGGGAGGCTCATAAGGGGGGAGATGTCCAGCCATTTGAGTAGGTACACCCTAGACGATAGGGGGTGCTTGCGTAGAGACGTTAGACTTTGTGTACCGCAAGACGAGGGTTTGAGGAAGGCTATTCTTGATGATGCGCATCGTTCAAAGATGACCATTCATCCCGGTGGGGACAAGATGTACCAAGACAAGAAGCGAGTTTTCTTTTGGGCCGGTATGAAGAAAGATGTGGCTGAGTATGTCGTTAGATGCTTGGTGTGCCAACAAGTGAAAGCGGAGCAAAACAAACCTGGTGGCGTGAATTGGGAGTTCCGCAATGGAAGTGGGATAGCGTCTCGATGGATTTTATTGATGGGTAACCGAGATCGAGGAAGGGCAATAAGGGAATATGGGTTGTGGTAGACAGACTTACTAAGAGAGCCCATTTCATACCCGTGAAGAGCAAGAGGACTGCTCCATGGCTAGCTTCAGTTTACCTTCGAGAGATAGTTCGATTACATGGGGTACCTTCTAGCATAGTGAGCGATCGAGATCCTATCTTCACTAGCGAGTTTTGGAAAAGTTTGCAAGAGGCAGTAGGGACTCAGTTGTGTTTGAGCACCGCATATCATCCTCAGACGGACGGCCAGACCGAGAGGGTGAATCGTGTTCTGGAAGACCTTTTGAGGCTTTGTATCTTAGATTTTGGAGGTACATGGGAAGAGCATCTTCCATTGGTGGAGTTCGCGTATAATAACAGCTTTCAGTCTAGTATTGGTATGGCTCCTTTCGAAGCTCTTTATGGAAGGCCTTGTTGATCACCTACATGTTGGTGGGAATCTGCGGATAAGATCTTGCTTGGGCCTGATATGGTTAGAGAGACTTCGGAAAAATTGATTTGATTCAAAAAAGGATGAAAGCAGCACAAGATAGGCAGAAATCTTACGCGGATAAGAGGAGGACGGATCTTGAGTTTGATGTTGGGGACATGGTCTTTGTTAAAGTATCTCCATTACGGAATGTTGTTCGCTTTGGGTCCGTTGGGAAGTGAGCACCATGATTTGTAGGACCGTTTCCTATTAAGGAAAGGATTGGACGGATGGCATATAGAGTGGATTTACCCGAGAGACTTAGTGGGGTACATGACATATTCCATGTGTCACATTTGAGGAAGTGCCTACATGAGACCGCAGAGGTGGTAGAGCCGAGCTTGCTTAGAGAAGTGGAGGTAGAGCGTGATGCGACTATTCGACGAGCTCCTACCCGCATCCTTGGGTCAGAGATTAGGAAGTTGAGAAACAGAGAGGTGCGACTAGTCAAAGTGCAATGGGGAGAGGATGAGAGCAATGCTACTTGGGAGACAGAAGCGAAGATGCGTTCACAGTACCCATTCCTTTTTGAGGGTATGTCTTTTAACTTCTCCTTTATCGTTTGTCTAGTACTTATCTTATCTTTAGTATGTCCTCTCATTAGTACCTTTGACCTTTAGATAGGGTAAACCTATGGTTGAAACATGTGTTTGAGACATGTTATGTTTGATGGATGCGTGTGGATGCAAGTGGTTGCTAGTGGTTGCTCGTGGATGCATATACACACACTTTAGACACTAGATCGGCTCAGTCACTTCATACTGCATATTGCATATAATTGTGTGTAGGTAGCTATATTAACGGATGTATAATGGTTGTGTTATCATATGGATGATGCATTTTGGTGTATGGTTGTTCACACATGTAGAAATAGTATCGATAGAGTTCTTTCGCATACATATTGGATGCATGGCACTATCATGGTTTGCATTAAGGAGGTCAACTGAATCAGTAGACCGCCTGATTTTGCATTAGACAGGGAACATATATACACACACTTTTTGCATATGTTCATACAGCATTAGAAACTTTAAGGACAATGGATGCCAATGTTTGATGGTTTGAATAGATGGTTGTTTGGTTGGTAGGATACGTTCTTCTTGACTTAGAGATTTCGGGGACGAAATCCTTTAAGTAGGGGAGAATGTAACACTCCGTATGTTGAATAACTTGCTATAATATAAAACAGGGCAGAATTAAATTTTAAAGTCTAAATCAGGGGAAACGGGCTATGCCATTGCGTTCGTCTCGGAAAAATACGCGAAATAGAGTCCGAGTTTTCGAAAATCGGAGTCCGTATGACCTAGTTAAGGCCCGAAGAAGTTTTCAGAAAATTCAAAACAGATTTAAAATATAAAAATTTCACTTTTCAGAAGAGGCGGGAAAATTCCCGCCAGGCAGAGGGTGTCGACCCTAGGGTCGACATGGGTGTCGACCCCCTCCCTAGGGGTCGACCCCCCCTGTCGGTCTGTGTGACCTGGGTGCACTGATATGGGATTTGGGCTATTGTTGGGGGCTAGTAACGAGATCTGATGGCTCTAATCTGATTTAGGGTTAATCTAATGGTCTAAAACACTTAACTAATCTATAAATACACCCTAAGACTACCCTAATTCATACTAAAATTGGAGACAACATCGTTATGCCGTCAAAATGCAACTAGAAGGAGCCACCAACAAATTGAAGAGGAAGATAGCTTCTCAAATCAACTTCTAATCAACTCTAGCAACTTAATCTTCTTCATAGGAGTGCTAATCAACAAGTTGTGAGTTTCTATGCCTTTAGCAAGTAATTGCTAAACTAATTATGATAGGATATAATGAGGTTATGGTTACGTATGGGGATCAATGCAAGTTATGTTATCATATGCTATGTGTTCATGATGTTAGTTATGCAAGTTTGATGTTGTATGTTCATGATGTTAGTTATGCAAGTTATGCAAGTCATATGCTATGTGTTCATGATGTTATGCAAGTTATGCAAGTCATATGCTATGTGTTCATGATGTTATGCAAGTTATGCAAGTCATATGCTATGTGTTCATGATGTTATGCAAGTTATGCAAGTAATATGCTATGAGTTCATGATGCTAGTATGCAAATCACTATGATAAACATTGATCCATTAGGACACCATGATTATGCAAGTTTGGTGTGTGATTATATGCAAGTTCATGCATGATATGTTATGCAAGTTTGGTGTTTGATTATATGCAAGTTCATATATGACATGTTATGCAAGTTTGGTGTTTGATTATATGCAAGTAACATGTGCAAGTTTACACCTTTGTATGATATGCATACATATGCAAGTTAACCCCTTTGTATGTCATACATACATATGCAAGTTTACCCCTTTGTATGACATAAGTAGCTTATGCAAGTTACCCTCTTTATGACATATGTGATTTATGCAAGTTTGGGTTGATTATTTATGCTAGTTGGGTTTGATGCTATATGCATGTTGACACCTTTAAAACCCATGTTGATGCTAATGTTATGCAAGTTGAACCCATTGTATGTGTGATGAATCTTCCCTTTTAAGTATGTCATGTTAGCGAATTACGTGGGGAACGATGGGGTTAATATTCATGTTAATTAAATGGTGTGAAGTTGGTATGATTATGCATACCATAAAGTGGATGGACATAACTGAGTCAATTATGTACATCGTTAAATTTGTAATTAATTAGGGATAATTAATACAAATTATGGGAGTGATTAATTAGGTGTAATTAATCGACTAAGACACGAGGTTGGACCCTTTTGTAGCATAAGACTGCCCGGAACCGACCGGCAAATCCAGCGGCTACAAATGATTGGCCCAATGTGAAAGGTCTTAGGCATAAACTAAATACGTGACAAGTGTAAAGACACGAGGTTAGACTCGGTTATGGCGTAAGGCTGCCCGGACCCGACCGCCAAATCCAGCTGCCATAAAAGATAATCTAATGTGAGAGGTCTTTACAACGGTTACGTTCTTAATCAACTAAGAAACACTTAACCAGATAAGCATGTAGTGGGGCATGAGGGGTTAAGTGGGTGCCTTGGGTGGCATGTGGAAATCAAGTAAGTGCCTTGGGTGGCATGTGGAAATCTAGTGGGTTGCCTTGGGTGGTAATAGAAAATACGATTAGAATACTTAACCAAGTGGAAACATGTAATTAAACATGATTAAAGGGTTAAGTGGGAGGCACTAGAAAAAGGGACAAGCTTAGGTGGGTAGCTTGTGGGGGCCCATTTCAACCAGTAACCCATATGTATCTTATTGGGCTCGACCCATGTCGAGGACGGGACACGCGTACTGGCTTGACTATAAGAGGCCAAAACGGGTTAGCGGTGGCAACGCAAGTCCAACGGGTTTCATATGCGTGTGTGGACCCGGGCTGGTAGGTAAGACGTTGTTGCATCGTGTAGGTATAAGCCGTGCACCATTGGTTGTATCGGGTTGCCACTTTGGGAAGTGATACACCCCACTGTGGGGCCAACACGGGTATCTACGGTAGGGAGCCGATCGCTTGGGGAGTGGTGGGTACACCTAGTGGAGATAGGGGCAGACGGCACCTATGTAGTCAGCTAGGGGTACACGAAACTACTGGGTAAATTTTTGAAGTCCTTGGGCGGGATCAACCTTTAAGTAGGAATGACTGGTGTGGTGCAGTTAGTAATTACCCTTGGGTGGGTAGATGCGTCTTTACCGTTATCTTAGTCCATCCTATGTCTAGTTGGCCGCTTAGTGTAGTCATTTATCCCCAGTCATCACCGTACCAAGTTTATATCATACCCTAATTACTTTAATGATTGTATTGTTAAAGTTATAGGGCTCACTCAGACTTATGTCTGACCCCGTTGTTTTTATCTTTTTCCCCCTCAGGTCCTCAGGTTGGGCCTAGCACTAGTGGGCTTTGATCAGATTTCTTTATCTATCTTTTGGAGCTTGGACCATGATGTAAAGCCCAGCTTATCTTTTCTATTATGGCTATTAGTTATGTAGTGGGATTATGTACTTATGTTTTTATCATGATGGATATTTGATACTTGACTCTTTTATGGTATTGTAACTAAACATGTTTACCTTCTACTGCAATGAAATGATGTTTTAGATTTTCAAGTATTATTTATATCTGTCTTGTTGTAATTTTTCTGTTCTATATTCACTTAAAATGCTCCACCGAAGTTAAGGCATTCCCTTAGTGAGTGACCTTAGCGGGTGTGGGGTGTTACAACTTTGAAATCGAATTTTCGAACTACCGCACCGTTTTCAATTCCCTTTATAATTTAAAATAAATATTTATATTCTAACGATGATCTGTATAAATATATACGTTTGAATTCTATTCAAAATAAATTTATCGTCGTCATTCTTTAAAATAAATCATTTTAAATATTCAAAATTCCCTAAAATTGCCAAAATAATAATTTTAAATTGGCTCGGATTTCCGGGTTATTGCACTTTTCTTAAATGAAGCAGCATTGAACAATATTACAGAAACATTCTGCTTCCTAATGCATTTTAACAATCATTGGACGCTGTTGACGTTATCATATCCAAACATGCATTGGGAGCACTATGGTTCTTTAAGACCAAGAAGATCAACCGAATTAAATAATCTTCGTTTAAGGGAAGCATATGAAATGGTAAGGGATATTGTAATGTATTTATTTTATGTAATGTTGTACTAATGTATCTTCATTACGGCGAAATAAAGTTGAACAAATTCTGCAACAAATTTGGGTCGAGAATAAAATTGAAGATAAGAAGATTGAGGTGAAAATTTTCAAGGTCCATGCGCATAGCAGCATTCGGATAGGTAAAGTTATCTTTGGGTTTTTTTTCAGGTGAATAAAAAGTGGTATTAGTTTCTACCGATAATTGTTTGTAACCGACAGGAATCAGTAATCATTTCACAAGAAAATTAACTGAATTTTCTGCTATATTTTTTCTAAACATCATTACTTTTAATTCGTACAGAGTGGACTGCGGGATATTCATCATCATAAATATGATATCGGACAACAGAATTGTAATTCCGTTGAAGGTCACAAAAGAGAAGATGGGTAAAATGAGAGAACTAATTGTGCGTGAAATCATTGCCGATCATGCTTGCTGCTGGAATTTGGTTAGATTCATCATTGGACTGAGCAAAAATATGAAAAGAAAATGACTGGAAAAAAATGACTAAAACAGTGTCGTATATTGTATTTGATCTCAGAATAGTATTTTTTTATTTTAGTTTTAAATTTAAGCAGTTGACTATGTTTTGAATACCAGTACTGACTGGATTGATGTGTGAAATACTAATGTTGGTTATGTACACAATGGTGAATTTTCATATTGGCACATTGTTTAATTTGATGGGAAATTATTGAAATTGAAATCAATTTTTTTCCCAGTAATTTGTATGTGTGTTGAAGTGATGTGAACAAACAAAAAGTACAAATTGATAACTACAACAGTAAGAAAATGATAACTACAAACTGTACAGTGGAAAAAAAAAATCAAAAACTGGTACCTACAATATATAAAAATTGATAACTAGAAACTGAATATATATTTATAGAACAAAACTGATAACTGCATTTCACAAAAACTGATACCCGTGGACTTTGAAGATGATAAATACTTAGCACATTAAATCGGAAAGAATAAAACGTTGAATCATTACATGCAGGAGTTTAATCACTAAATTGGATACTAAAATAATGAACTAACAACAATTTTTTGGTCAATAATTTGTATTTGTGCAGAAATCATGTGAACTAAAGAAAAAAAAGAAACTAATAACTACAATTCAAAAAAATGAAAACTACAAGCTGTATAGTGGTAAAAATTAAAAACTGATACCTACAATAAATAAAAAATGATAACCAGAAACTGAAGTTAAAAATGGAAAACAAAAATGATAACTGCAGTATACAAAAATAGATACCTATGGACTTTGAAGATGAGAAAAAAATAAACTGACTCCTAACAAATTATAAAACTGATACCAAGAAAATTCTACACATGTTAATAACATAAAAATGAACCCTACAGACACATAGAACTGATAACCAGTTACTGAAACATAAAGAATAACTCATTAAATTGATACATGTAAGAGATTAAAAGTGATATTCAACATGCAGATCAAATTTAATTGATCATAACAACATGATATCACATAATATCAACAACACTTCAATGTAAAAATAAAATAGGAAAAGGTAAGCTAAGAAGAATTGTTATTAAAAATGTAGATTATTGTGCACATTTGCAAAGTATCAAACACTAATTTGCTAACGTATACGGGTTTACTTGAAAAGAATATATGCAAATACACATTATCCCTGAAACAAATGAAATGAAAATCAGTTTTTATTTTTGGATGCTTGACAATTGCACTTATTGTGGCCATATTCATTGCACACTCTACATCTGGTTTGCTTGTTTTGGAAATATGCAAATCCTCCTTTTCTTTTTTATGAAGGTCCCCCGGCTCCACGTTTATCCTTGGGTGGTTTAATTACTGAATCATAACTTGAATCAACATCAGGTTTGTCAAATGTAGGTATAGGATTTATTGTATTACTGTATGAAGATCGGTAAGCTTCTGCAGTGAAATAGTGCTCAATGAAATCATATACATTTAATTTCACTTTATTAATGCATTTTATCGCATGAGCACATGGAAAACCCATCACCTTCCATTGATTACAGCTACATATCCAGTCTTTAAGTTCAACACGATGAGAAATTGGTGATTTCACTTCAAATAGGAATTCAGAAGCCTTGAATACATCCCAACCAAAACCTTCTTCAACTAAATCTTTTAATTGATTTTCCATGGTTGGACATAAAATGGTAGTCCATAATCAGGATTCCTCTCTACGTTTAGCCATTTGCTCCATGATTTTTATTCATATTCCATAGAAACAAGAAGTAATAGGTAATGCCTGCTCATCTAAAATCCAACTATTGAAACTTTCAGCCACGTTAGAGCTACACTCACCATACCTTTTAACTCGAAAGAACAAGTCAGAACATTTATCGAATGGTTTGCCTATAAAAAAATTAGCCACTGCAGGACCACAAATTTGTAAAAACTTAGAATGAGCAACTTGAAACTCATGAACATTAGATGCTCGAGAACATGTCCGGAACAATTCCGCAATCAAAATGTGTGCATTTTTGTGTTCCATGTAAAGGTAGCAATAACTGTGGTATGAAGTGGGAAAACATCGTGAACACCAGAAAGCAAAACTTTATGTTGATCGAACATAAAAACAAAATTACGATCTTCGTTAAGCATTTTCTTCAAATGAGTTAAAAACCAACTCCAATACTCCATATTTTCTATTGAAACTATGGCCATAGCTAGAGAGAAGAAACTTGCAAACAAATTATGAATAAAAATTCGAAAATAATTCATGATTGAAAAAAAAATTGATAACTTCAGACAAAAAAAAAGATAAATAATTACTGTATAATACAAACTGATAACTGCAAACAACCAAAACTGATGCTCAATATCTAGGTATGATAAAAAAAAACTGATACCTAGATATGTATTAAAATGCTACCTACAAACTGTACACTAAAAACAGAGAACAAACTGATACCATAATGCAAATAAAACTGATACCTAAATCTGTAGAACTAAACAATCATACTGTAAAAAATATTAAACTGATACCTTAGAAAATAAACTAGAGAAAACTGATCCCATAGAATCCAAATGGTACCATATAATTTGTACATCATCTAAAATTATTTTAAAATAATACCTTGGTTGTCATTCTTTGCTGTAGCCCATCAAGACTCCTGGCCTCCCTTTCAAATGGGTAACATCTAAAAATATCATAGGCCGACAATGTTTGAAGCTAAGAATACAAGCACCTAAACCAACAAACACTCTCTCAAACTGATATATAGAAGAGTTAACATTCCTAGCAAAATAAGAACCTAGATTGTGAGTCTGTAGTGTACCTAAATACCAGGGCAAATCATTGTACGACATTGCATCATTACCACACAATTCCATTAAAGCTAGTTGCTTTCCTTTGTAAGCATAAGAGTCAGACAAATTCAGATTAAACTCTCTTTGAAAATCAGCCATTTTGTCCTTCGGTTTCTTACTCCGAAGATCTCTAATTTCATCTATTATCAATGATTTAACAAATGAGCTAGATAGAGTAGGGTTATTCAAATTTGTTAGACCCCCTCCGCAAGAATGTTCAGTAACCAAATTTCTAATGAAAAACCAACGTAGTTGGCCAACATCACAAGAAGCACTTTAAACATACAACCAGAAGAAGACGATGAGCAAATAGTTGTGATCCTAGTAGCACTGTTCTTAAGATAATGTAACTCATGACCTAATTTAATTTGATAAGCCACTAAGGATTCTCTGAACTCATAGGAACCTCCGAAACCAAAACTGGTAAAATCAGAAAATTTTAATGTAGATCCTCTTTTCATCAAATCTTTTAAGTAACTCTTCCTATGAACGATAATGTTCACATCCAAACATTGATCAGAAGATGAAAGAGTTGAAACATTAGTAGAAAGTGCAGAATAACCATCAATCAAATTTTCCAACAGAGATTCCTTGAACTTAACATCAAAACAGAGAAAGCAGTCTTCTTACGTAATTGAAATAAAATAATACTTTGAAGATCAGAGTCACTCTCAGCGATTTTAGTTATATCCCCAAGCACATAGCTAATTTCAATTGACTTAGGTTGTGACAACTTGGAAAATCAGAACCAATTTTTTTTTTTAATTTGGCTATTTTAATGAATTCAGAAAATAATTTATTTTAAATAATAATTACTAAAAATTTATTTAAATCGAAGTTAGAATTAATATATATATTTTAAATATAAAAGTGTTTGAAATAGCACTATAGTTCGAAAATTTAACTTTGAACTTTGACTGAATGTACAGGATTCAAAATAAACTGGATTTTAGTGAAACCAAAAATATTTAAATCTATTTATAAATGTCTTTCTAAAAAATCTGAAAAATCGAAATTTGATAGCGGGAATCAAAAGTTATGGCCAGTTGAATATTCAGAATGGTCGCTATAGAATACAAATATAGCCCTTAGAAATAGACATTTTGCAAACGACCTCCGTTTTCGATGAAAGAACTTTGGTTGAATCGGAATGTCAAATTATTTCTAGGTTTAAAATTCCATAATTTTAGGAGTTGATATGTGAGCATGGCTAAAGAAAACGTGTTTTGCAATTTTAGTTTAA
This sequence comes from Allium sativum, assembly GCA_030737875.1. Taxonomy (NCBI): domain Eukaryota; kingdom Viridiplantae; phylum Streptophyta; class Magnoliopsida; order Asparagales; family Amaryllidaceae; genus Allium; species Allium sativum. The sequence goes on from CM060920.1 coordinate 696,512,001, forward strand.
ATTGGATCGACCAGAAAAAGTCCATTTTTCAAACGGTCACCAAATTCGACAAAATTAATTTTGTTGGGACCGTATCATCCCAACATAGCTAGATTAATTTTTCGGGAATTTTTGGAACGAGTTTGTTGCCCGGACAAATTAAAATGTACGTTCAAATCTAAAATTGAATGTTTTATTTTTAATTTGAAGAATAACTAACTGAAACAGTCGAATGGGCTTATGAAACATATTCCATTGTGTTCGGAATATGGGTATTTGGCTAGGGGCGACAGTCGTTTGGTTTGGATCGGAGTTCATATTGGTAAAAGTTTTTTTTTTGCAATTAAATTAATTAATATATAGTCCAGCCAATAGAATAATTCCTATTATTATTTTAAAATTCTTGTTTCCTCAGAAAAACCCGTAACCCCTGAAGATCGATGGCAGTTTCCTGTTCAAACCTTCTCTCCTCCGTTCTGGCAAATCCCCTCATCGAAACCCTTCGACCCAGTTGAAGTTTTTGTACATCTCCCTCCCCTCTTAAAATCCATACCCACCACGTCCCCCCTCGTTACTCCTTCGATGAGTTTCATGCCTCCGAAGTCACAAACTTCAAGCCGCCGCTGCACCTCCACCGCTGCATCGTAGTGGACCCCCTGACTTCGATAGCCGCGCCTAGGCTGTGGCACAACCCGATCCCGTCCAAGAGCAACGGTTTGAAAGTTATTCACAAACCATAGTTTGAATCTAACTGAAAGGTATCGGATTTAATATATTTAAACTGTTTATAACAGTTAAAAGAGTTACGATTTATGATTTTAGTATAAAAATCATATCTTTAATGTAACACCCCACCTCCGCCAGTACCACTCTTGCAAGGGCACTGACTTTGGAGGGGCGTTTGAATCAGGTAAACATGCATAATGATATATCAAGGCAGAACAAGAACATATGTATATATGTAAACAGAGTAAATAAGATAAGTAAAACAGCGGAAGATTTCAAACTATTTCAAAACAAGTCTGGTACAACATAATGTCAACTTTCCAAATGAACAAGTCTAGATAAAAACAACATCAACTGAAAAACTGAAATACATAAGTACTATCCCCAAAATAAGTGATAACCATAACTAGCTTCATGTCAAGACCGTACATGAGCTAAAATCCCGCAAGAAAGTGATCAGAAATCCAAGCTAAGCTCCAATATTCCCACCCTGAGAACCTGGGGGGGAAACGGAAGAAAAGTGGCGAAAGGAAAACAGGTCAGTCAAAAAGACTGAGTAAGCCCTACTACAATCAATGTAAACTGATAAAGTTAACTGACATGAGAAGCAGGGATGAACATAATGATAACAACATACTAGCATGATGGTTAACTAACAAGGTAGATAAAGGTGTCATCGCATATTCAGGTTTAAGGTTTTTGCACCACAGGTGTACTAGCAAACTAACATGACATGAATAAACAAGTATTGATCCCTTGGCCCAAGCTTTGGCCCAATAACATGAAGTGACCCTAATACGCGGTCCAACCAAACGGTCTAGTCGATCGGCTCCCTATAAGCCTAACTCGTCACGTGTTGGTGTCAATGCGGCCCAAACATAATTGTAGTCAGACTGTGCAGGGTCTCCCGTCGGGTGTATCAAGCCCTAGGGTGTCAACCCTTGAACACCATAAACATAAGAGCACAGTCTCGATCTACTGGTACCCGTGCATGTTTTCCCCGGCTTCGGACTATGTGCACGACCATAGTCCGCCCGGAACTACACCGGCGTACCCATCTGCCGTCGTTTTTGGTCTCTTACCTCAAGTCCAGTAATTGTGCCCCGCACCCTAGCCTAGTCCCTAGGGTCATAATGATACGAACTTGGGATTACAGCTGGAGTGGACCCCCATTGCTAGGATTTTCTAGTGGGTTAAGTACGGTTTAACCCTCTTGCTAATCATTGATTAACTTGGTTAAGTGTAACGACGAGTTCACGACTTAACCCTGATTAATCTACCAAGCCCAAATTGGTTAAGTATTAAGTGGACCATGACTTAACCCTAATCATGAGGCATTAATTAATTTCACGTGCCTTAACCTCTCACATTAGACCTTGTTGTGGTTACTAGTTAAGCCGGGCGGGTCCGGGTAGCTTTACACCACAACTTGGTCTAACCTCGGGTTCAAGGTACCACATGGCCAACTTCACACATTGGGTCCTATTGTTTGTAGCAACTAGTTAGGCCGGTCGGTTCCGGGTAGGTTTACGCTACAAACTCAACCCAACCTCGAGTTGGTCACACTTATATTTTCTAAGTGCCAATGTCCGTCATGTTTCCAAAACATATTACAAGTTTTCAAGCATTTGGGTAGACCTAACTTAATAGGTAAATTCCCAATGGGTAGAACTAACTTAATAGGTAAATTCCTAATCTTAAGTTTTTATGTCTTTTAAGTTTACCCAACCCCAAATGCAATCCCATCGCTTACATATCGCAATAGCGCATAAAGGATAGAAAGAGGGAACTTGACATAATCATGACATAAAGGTGTTGAAGCCACAAGTTCAACATGGTGGCATATGAAATGTACACATGTTCATATACTTGCATATTACATTTTTAGGCCTCAAAAGCATGCATAAAACCAAACTTAGCATATTGGTGATACATGGTGATAAATGACATGTAGAAATGGCCATAAGTTCGCATTTAGCCTCACATGCAAGTTATCATAAGAGATATGATAACTTACATGTTGCCAAAATGCAACCTTTAGCATAAAGCTTGAAGCTTTATGTTCATATACTCAAGATAAGCTTGCATAACATGATAACATGAGCAAAATGATCAACCCAAACTTGCATAACATAACTTGATAAACTTGCATATCACAATATGGCAAACTTGCATAACATAACATGATAAACTTGCATATCATAACATGGCAAACTTGCATAGCATAACATGGTAAACTTGCATATCATAACATGGCATACTTGCATAACATAACATGATAGACTTGCATATCATAACATGGCATACTTGCATAACATAACATGATAGACTTGCATAACACATCATAGTAAACTTGCATATCATAATGATCAAACACAACTTGCATCATTCATTAACTTTGGAGTTTAAATATGAAAGTAGAAAAGGGCTTACAATGCTTATGAAGACTCAAATGAGTATAAGCAAATATAAGATTGAGACAAAGCCCTTATGCAATCAAATAAACCCAAAATGCAAGCTCCAATAGAAAAACCCTTGAGCAAAAATGATCAAGACCCTTGCTTTATGATGTAAATATGGAAACTTGACTTGAATGCAAGCTAATGACGCTCATACAAGCTTGAAAACACTTGTATGCATGGAAAATCTCTCATAGAAATGACTTAGGAATTTTATGAAGAGAGTGGAGGCCATGAGAGGAATGATTTTGCCATAGTTTAGTTACTTGAATGAATAGTGATGATTTAGGGTTAGGTTAGGGGCTTATTTATAGAGATTAGGACTAGTTTTAGCCTTAGGATTAAACCCTAGTTCCAATCTCAGCCCTCAAAACTGAATCTGGCCCAAAAACCTAACCAAGACCCCAAAATGGTGCACCAGGCAAAACTGCCCGGCTGGACCAAGTCGACAGCCAAGTCGACAGGGCTGTCGACTTGGGTCCAACCAAGTCGACTCCCAAGTCGACAGGGCTGTCGACTTGGGTGCTATGGCGGGAATTTTCCATCCTGGCCCAATCTGACCTAATTTCCAAATTCAAACTTGAATTTGAAATCTGTTTTTTACTTTGAAATTTTCTGAAAACTTCGTTGGGCCTTAATCGGGTAATACGGACTCCGATTTTCGAAAACTCGGACTCTATTTCGTGTATTTTTCCGAGACGAACGCAATGGCATAGCCGTTTCCCTTGATTCAGATTGTAGAATTAAATTCTGCCTTGATTTACGTTATAACAGGTTATTGAAAATACGGGTTGTTACATTCTCCCCTCCTTAAAGGATTTCATCCCCGAAATCTTCAAGTTAGGAAGAACGTATCCTACCATCCAACATCCATCTACTCAAAACATCATCCACGAGCAATCATTGTCCTTACAAGATTCTAAATGTTGTATGAACATATGCAAAGGCGTGTGTATATGTACTTATCCAATGCAAATATCATCAATGCAAATTATGTTGGTGAAATGAATCCATATGTATGCAATTCCTAACATAATGTATAACATCTATATGTGTGCACATAACATACATCCATATGCAACATCCATGTGATAACACAAAAATTTTCATCCATGAATAAGCGTAAACACTCATGCATATGCAATATGAGGAGTGTGTGAGCCGATCTAGTGCCTAATGTGTATAATGCATCCACGAGTAACCACTTGCAAACACTTGCAACCACTTGCAACCACCAAGCATAACATGTTTCAAACACATGTTTCATCCAAAGGGTTTCTACCTAAGGTTCTCATGACAAGATTAACATGATAAGCTAGATAATCAAGACAAACATGGATAGCAAAAGATATGCTACAAAGAGATCGGGAAGATAAGCAGGATATACTCCTTTCGGACTACAAGAAATCCCTTCCTAACCCAACCCATATTCTATAAAAGCCCAAAAGGTTTAGTCAACCTAACGGACCCCTTCAAACCCTGACATGTATTACTAACCGACGAGTCACACCCCCTTATGGAGTTTACAACAGAAATGGGATCGAGAACGAGACCGAGAGGATATACGTAAAAGATAACATGCGAGTAAGCTCCACATGAAAACAAGGATCAAGAATATACTCATAAAAAAAAAAGATATGATGCGCGTATCCAGCCTTCAATCTTCTAAGTCACGTTTCCTTGAGTTTAACTCCACTGTGCTTCGACCATCTTTTACCTCATGATTTCTTAGCTTCTTAACTCTTATTTCCAAATATGAGTTGGAACCCATTTCATTGTCGCCTCTCGTCTTCCTTTTTCACTTACTCTTTTATCATTCTTGGCTTAAACATAACTATGGCCTCATGGTTTCATGCAAGCTCTCCAAAATTCACTAGTGAATCCTGGATCTCGTTTACTTACTATAAAGTATTCCACGCAGCAGAACTTTTCTTGAAAATACCAATCCACGTTGCCAATTGCTCTTACTGACGTGATTTTCTATAACTTATGCTTGAACGGAATGAACCATCCGCCTGCGAATGATAGGCCGTACCTAGATTCAGTGCTTGCCCATGACTTCCCGTAGGCTATCCCAAGACTGGCTGAGTCATGGTTACTAACTATCCTTTAGGGAACCCCGTGCAACCGCTTTATTTCTTGAAAGTAAACTGTCGCTAGTTATGATGCAGTCTTTTCGCTCTTTACCGGAGTGAAATGAGCACTCTTCGTGAGTCTACCTACTATGACCCACATGCTCTTATTCCCTTTCTTGATCTAGGCAGTCCATCCACGAAATCCTTCGTGACGTTTTTCCTTCTTCCATTGCGGGGACCTCCAATGGATGTAATAGCCCACCGGGCTTTTTATGACTCGGCCTTAATCTGTTGGCACAACATGCACCTTGGGACAAACTCGGCCACCTCCTCGAGTGATGTGCATCTTCAAGAGCCTTCTTTCTCTCATCGCGTCTTAGCCATCCCTTGTCATCTATAGCGAGGTGACTTACCATCTCGCCTCGAATCAACTTGTCCATGATCTCGACTAACTGCAGGTCTTCTTTCTGTGAAGTCCCTACTTGATCCAGAAGGGTAGGTCTAAGCTCAAGGGACGCTAACTAACTAATTAAACTGAGAGAACTTCTTACTTCAATTGTCCTTGTCGGAGCTTTTCGGTTTTGAACCGCGACCACTAAGCCTTTCTTGGAAACTATGTGCCCAAGAAATCTAACTCCTTTTTCTCCAAAATTACATTTGGAGGACTTGGCTTTCAACTGATGCGCTCTAAGCGTATCCATCACCTCCTTGAGATGTCTAGCATGTTCTTCCTCGTTCTTTAAGAAAGTCAGGATATCTTCTACAAAGATTACCACAAACTTGTTCAGGAACTCCCTAGGCACCCTACTCATCAAGTCCACGAAGTAGGCGGGTGCATTAGTCGAACCGAATGGCATGACCAGCCATTCTAAGAATCCATCTGGAGTTCTGAACGCAGTTTTGTCTATACTATCCTCAGCTACTCTGAGCTGATGGAATCCAGTAGCAAGATCAAGAGAAAGCAGATGTTCCTACAAGCTGATCAAACAAATCATCGATCCTTGGCAATGGTTGTCTATTCTCTTTGTTTAACTCACGATAATCAACACAAAGTAGAAGAGAACCATCTGTCTTGGTAGTAAATACTACAGGCGCTCCCCATTCAGATATACTTCATCTAATGAAGTTCTTCTCAAGCAACTCCTTGACTTGCTTTCTTAACTCTCATCTTGCGGGGCCATGTGCCTAACCGGCCACGAAATTATCTTGGCATTATCAACCAGATAAATGCGGAAATCTATCTCTCATTTAGGGGTAACCCCCTTCACTTCACCCAAGATATCAGGATATTCTCGGACCACCCTCACCGATTGCAAACAATCGATAGACGAGTTGAGGGATTCAAGATAACACAACATGACGGAACTCATAGGGTTACTAGAAATTTTTAGGGAATTACCGAGGCGAGTCATGAGCCTCACAACCCTATGCTCAAAAATCAAGGATGGCTCCAAAACTGGACAATCGATCCATGCCCAAAATCAACCCATACCCCATGAAACCGAGAATATAAGCATCACACGAGAACTCTACACTAAAGATAGAGATTTTCAAATCCACGTAGATAATAGACAAATGGGCGGAAACCTCAATTGGATTTGAAACACACACGGGATCATTAACTAGACTAGTACTTAGGTGCAAACTTTCAACTAGATCAGATGAAATAAACTATGCGATGCACCAAAATCAAACAAAGTACAAACAGGAAAATCAGAAATGTAAAAAAGACTTTTAACAGAAACACTACCTCGATCAAGAGCTGGAAGAACGATGTTGAGGGGGTGAACTCGCCCTTCAGATGGTCTTGCACACTGAGTCTGACCTTGCCCTTGCTTCTTCGGGCAATCTTTGCTGAAATGTCCAAACTCACCACAACGATAACATTCACCACTCTTCCTTTTCCTCTTCTTACAATCCTTAATAAGATGCCCAATTGAACCGCAATAATGGCACTTCCTCTTGTCGTTATTGCCCTTGTTGTTGTTCCCCTTGTTGCCTTGACTCTTGTTCTTGTTCTTATTGCCTTGACTGCTCTGACCGCTTGGATTACCCTGATTTCCTTTCCACTGGGAATCAGTCTTCTTGGCTTGAGTATCATTCATCTTGATCTCTTTCTTGTCACTCCTATTCTATTCATTGAGTAGGGCCATATTCACCAAACTCTCGAAAGTTGCCCCAAGGGTATATGAGATATGGCCAGACCATGTAATGGCTCGTTTAATCCTAGAGCAAAGTATATGGCCTTCTTCTGAGCTGTGTTAACCAAGTCTAAACCGACCCGAGCCAGTTGATTAAACTTATCTATGTATTCCCTAATAGTCATGTCCCCTTGCTTCAGTGATAGGAATCTTAGTCCAAACTTTCCCTGAAAGTCATCCCAAGTCTCAATTGGCCTAGTAGCGGTGGTGACCACCCACCAACGTGCAGCTTCTTCCTTTAGCAACCACACTGCTAATAAAACCTTCCTACGGTCATCTATATCAAAGAAGGCAAAAAGATCTTCGGTTTCTTTCAACCGATTCCTTGCCTCTACATAAGTCTCGGTTCCAATGAAATTCTTGCAACCCATCGCCTTAAAGTCTTTGCAAATCTCCGCAAAATCCTCTTGTGGATGCTGAGGGGGAGGAGGAAGAGGAACCTCAGCGACAGGAGGAGGAGGAACATCAGCGACAGGAGTAGGGGGAACATTAACTACCGGAGGAGGAGTAACATTTGCGGGGCCGGCTTCGGTCGCCCTAGCCTCCAAAAGTCTCCTATACCAAACAGGTACGTGTACTCCCTCCGGAATGGCAAAGTTATTGGCCATACTGAAACGAAGAAAAAGATAGATTCAGAATGGAGAAAAACGAAGGAATTTTTGCTAATGGCTTTTTGGGGAATAGCCTTTAAAATAAACTAGACTTTTCTTTGGAAAATACTTTATACTTGGTTTTGAAAATAGTTTTTCAAAAGTTTTCTAAAAACCTTTTTGTTCCTTCTCGTAAACCATATGCTCTGGTACCAAATGTAACACCCCACCTCCGCCAGTACCACTCTTGCAAGGGCACCGACTTTGGAGGGGCGTTTGAATCAGGTAAACATGCATAATGATATATCAAGGCAGAACAAGAACATATGTATATATGTAAACAGAGTAAATAAGATAAGTAAAACAGCGGAAGATTTCAAACTATTTCAAAACAAGTCTGGTACAACATAATGTCAACTTTCCAAATAAACAAGTCTAGATAAAAACAACATCAACTGAAAAACTGAAATACATAAGTACTATCCCCAAAATAAGTGATAACCATAGCTAGCTTCATGTCAAGACCGTACATGAGCTAAAATCCCATAAGCAAGTGATCAGAAATCCAAGCTAAGCTCCAATATTCCCACCCTGAGAACCTGGGGGGGGGGGGGAACGGAAGAAAAGAGGCGAAAGGAAAACAGGTCAGTCAAAAAGACTGAGTAAGCCCTACTACAATCAATGTAAACTGATAAAGTTAACTGACATGAGAAGCAGGGATGAACATAAGGATAACAACATACTAGCATGATGATTAACTAACAAGGTAGATAAAGGTGTCATCGCATAATCAGGTTTAAGGTTTTTGCACCACAGGTGTACTAGCAAACTAACATGACTTGAATAAACAAGTATTGATCCCTTGGCCCAAGCTTTGGCCCAATAACATGAAGTGACCCTAATACGCGGTCCAACCAAACGGTCTAGTCGATCGGCTCCCTATAAGCCTAACTCGTCACGTGTTGGTGTCAATGCGGCCCAAACATAATTGTAGTCAGACTGTGCAGGGTCTCTCGTCGGGTGTATCAAGCCCTAGGGTGTCAACCCCTGGACACCATAAACATAAGTGCACAGTCTCGATCTACTGGTACCCGTGCATGTTTTCCCCGGCTTCGGACTATGTGCACGACCATAGTCCGCCCGGAACTACACCGGCGTACCCATCTGCCGTCGTTTTTGGTCTCTTACCTCAAGTCCAGTAATTGTGCCCCCCACCCTAGCCTAGTCCCTAGGGTCATAATGATACGAACTTGGGATTACTGCTGGAGTGGACCCCCATTGCTAGGATTTTCTAGTGGGTTAAGTACGGTTTAACCCTCTTGCTAATCATGGATTAACTTGGTTAAGTGTAACGATGAGTTCACGACTTAACCCTGATTAATCTACCAAGCCCAAATTGGTTAAGTATTAAGTGGACCATGAATTAACCCTAATCATGAGGCATTAATTAATTTCACGTGCCTTAACCTCTCACATTAGACCTTGTTGTGGTTACTAGTTAAGCCGGGCGGGTCCGGGTAGCTTTACACCACAACTTGGTCTAACCTCGGGTTCAAGGTACCACATGGCCAACTTCTCACATTGGGTCCTATTGTTTGTAGCAACTAGTTAGGCCGGTCGGTTCCAGGTAGGTTTACGCTACAAACTCAACCCAACCTCGAGTTGGTCACACTTATATTTTCTAAGTGTCAATGTCCATCATGTTTCCAAAACATATTACAAATTTTCAAGCATTTGGGTAGACCTAACTTAATAGGTAAATTCCCAATGGGTAGACCTAACTTAATAGGTAAATTCCCAATCTTAAGTTTTTATGTCTTTTAAGTTTACCCAACCCCAAACGCATTCCCATCGCTTACATATCGCAATAGCGCATAAAGGATAGAAAGAGGGAACTTGACATAATCATGACATAAAGGTGTTGAAGCCACAAGTTCAACATGGTGGCATATGAAATGTACACATGTTCATATACTTGCATATTACATTTTTAGGCCTCAAAAGCATGCATAAAACCAAACTTAGCATATTGGTGATACATGGTGATAAATGACATGTAGAAATGGCCATAAGTTCGCATTTAGCCTCACATGCAAGTTATCATAAGAGATATGATAACTTACATGTTGCCAAAATGCAACCTTTAGCATAAAGCTTGAAGCTTTATGTTCATATACTCAAGATAAGCTTGCATAACATGATAACATGAGCAAAATGATCAATCCAAACTTGCATAACATAACTTGATAAACTTGCATATCACAACATGGCAAACTTGCATAACATAACATGATAAACTTGCATATCATAACATGGCAAACTTGCATAGCATAACATGGTAAACTTGCATATCATAACATGGCATACTTGCATAACATAACATGATAGACTTGCATATCATAACATGGCATACTTGCATAACATAACATGATAGACTTGCATAACACATCATAGTAAACTTGCATATCATAATGATCAAACACAACTTGCATCATTCATTAACTTTGGAGTTTAAATATGAAAGTAGAAAAGGGCTTACAATGCTTATGAAGACTCAAATGAGTATAAGCAAATATAAGATTGAGACAAAGCCCTTATGCAATCAAATAAACCCAAAATGCAAGCTCCAATAGAAAAACCCTTGAGCAAAAATGATCAAAACCCTTGCTTTATGATGTAAATATGGAAACTTGACTTGAATGCAAGCGAATGACACTCATACAAGCTTGAAAACACTTGTATGCATGGAAAATCTCTCATAGAAATGACTTAGGAATTTTATGAAGAGAGTGGAGGCCATGAGAGGAATGATTTTGCCATAGTTTAGTTACTTGAATGAATAATGATGATTTAGGGTTAGGTTAGGGGCTTATTTATAGAGATTAGGACTAGTTTTAGCCTTAGGATTAAACCCTAGTTCCAATCTCAGCCCTCAAAACCGAATCTGGCCCAAAAACCTAACCAAGACCCCAAAATGGTGCACCAGGCAAAACTGCCCGGCTGGACCAAGTCGACAGCCAAGTCGACAGGGCTGTCGACTTGGGTCTAACCAAGTCGACTCCCAAGTCGACAGGGCTGTCGACTTGGGTGCTCTGGCGGGAATTTTCCCGCCTGACCCAATCTGACCTTATTTCCAAATTCAAACTTGAATTTGAAATCTGTTTTTTACTTTGAAATTTTCTGAAAACTTCGTTGGGCCTTAATCGGGTCATACGGACTCCGATTTTCAAAAACTCGGACTCTATTTCGCGTATTTTTCCGAGACGAACGCAATGGAATAGCCCGTTTCCCTTGATTCAGAACTTAGAATTAAATTCTGCCTCGATTTACGTTATAACAGGTTATTGAAAATACGGGTTGTTACATTTAACATATGTTGTCAAAATCCAGTGAAACCGGAGAAATTGGACTCGTGACGACATCATCTACATTCTAGAAGAGACTAGAACGCATTTGAAGCTTCCTACAATTTTTGGAGGAGTGGAACTCAATGTGATATTTCTAAATTCAAATTGGAATGTATACATGTTGTGTAACTTATATAAGTGATGTATAAACTATATACGCATTGTACATCTCATGTATGGGTGTTGTATAAATTATATAAACAATTTATAAGTTGTACACACATTGTATAAATCATATATGCGTTGAATGGAATTGAAATAAAATTGAAATGGAAATAAATGTATATACATATATACATACATACATATATACATACATACATACATACATACATACATACATACATATATATATACACACACACTCCCCACGTCCATAGACCATGGACGATATAAATTGACTGTGTTGTGAATGATTGATTGTGGTTGCAACAAATTTGGTTGTCTTTGTGGCATATTCATTGTGATGTGAAAATGAATGATATTGTGGAAATCATTGAAATGAAAAATATTGTAATGCTGCAAGGCCTAGGATAGCAGAGGAGCCGTACTGGACACGATGTCGGTGCTAAATACCCTGCCGTTGTAATGCTGAAATTTTCTGAAATATTCATTTATATAAAATATTCATGTTTGAAATAAATTGTTTGAATGATAAAAATAACATTTTTAGTGTATATATGAATCACTAAAAATATGCAAGTTTGAAATAAATATTTGTTGATTGAAAATAATAATTTTAACATGAATATGAATTGTTAAAAATAACGAAAGGTTGAAATAAATATTTATTGATTGAAAATAATATTTTTAACATATATATGAACTGTTAAAAATAACAAAAGGTTGAAATAAATATTTGTTGATTGAAAATAATATTTTAACATATATATGAACTGTTAAAAATAACGAATGGTTGAAATAAATATTTGTTGATTGAAAATAATATTTTTAACATATATATGAACAGTTAAAAATAAAGAAAGGTTGAAATAAATATTTGTTGATTGGAAATAATGTTTTTAACACATATATATATATATATATATATATATATATATATGAAGTGTTAAAAATCATCATGAATAGAAATAAATATTTGTTCGCTAAAAATATTATTTTAGCTTAGATATGCATCTATATATGAGCTTAAGGTTGGCCGCTTGGCAATTTTCTTTTCTTTTAAAGATTTATGAGCCTAAGGCTGGCCGCTTGGAAATTTTCTTTTCTTTTAAAGATTTATGAGCCTAAGGCTGGCCGCTTTGCAATTTTCTTTTCTTTTAAAGATTTATGAGCCTAAGGCTAGCCGCTTGGCATTTATTTTTTAAATGATTTATGAGCCTAAGGCTGGCCGCTTGGCACTTTCTGTTCTTTTAGATGGATAAGAGCCCTGTGAGGCGAGTTACTGATTTCCAAACCCCTCTCTGTACAAAGGAGGCTATGGCGAAATTTTCCAAAATTTCAAGGCGCTAGCCAAAATTTTGAAGTAGAAACGATTTAGAAATCGTCGAATGAATTATATTTATATATACAAATATAATTAAAATAAAACGAATAATGACGCTACAGTTCGTGTTTTGGAATCGTAATTTTAAACGATTATACCGAGAAATCTGACCATCGGATTTCCCCAAAACCGAAACATTGGATTTGCTTGAAAATATATTTTCATCAACATAAAATTTGTTGAGATCCAATGGTTAGATTGTGTGAAATGTTTAAATCAAATTTGGACGAGAGCAGCGCCAAGGCCGTCAAATGACCTGAAATGTCGTTCGATGGAAATGGACTATTTTTAAATAAATAAAAATAGTGAAAAATCGTTTTAAGATATTTTAAACGATGTGGAATGGAGATAAACTGATTTTACTTGGTTTATCGGAGATTTTGATGGTTAGACATATTTGACATGAAAATTATACTAATGAACTGAAATGTGGATGTCGAATAGTTTAACCATTGAAAGAATTGATTTGAATTATATATATGCATGAATTATTTGAAAAGACCGAGTTAATTCTCATTTCAAATAATTGATCGACGATGAAAAGTCGAAGATATGAAGACGGTGGTTGAAAACCGGAGAGCTTCACATCGTTTGGATGATTACTGATGTCTTGATTGGGAGTCATCCTAAGGCAAGGTAATAAATGCTGATCGTCCAGACGTACTTGGAGATCGACCGGATATGCAAGGACCTCACTCCTATATTGGGCATTCGGGACGAGTAATAAGGTTCCTCTAGTTTCGTTCAGACCCAGAATGGACTTATAAATCGATGTGTGTCTGACGTTGTAGATTGACAACATAGCATGCTGAGATGTAGTGATCAAGGCTTTTGTTAAAAACATAACCTTGTGGTTGATGATCAAAGCACGGCTTTAATATAGCAAAGCTTTGTGTATAACGTTAATTTGCGAGCCTCACACCCCGGTATGAACCAGAAAAGGGAGAGGACCTCAGGAAGGACATGCGTTTCTTTCTACCTAGGAGTGGTGTCAGGGTTTTGCAAGCCCTGGCGTTTTACTTATGTGGATGATGGAAAGCGACGCGCCTCAGTTATATCGGTCTATGCAAAGCAGATGGATGGTTTGGTCGACATATGACCAGTTTGCGCCCCATAGGGTGGGGAAACGCATTGTTCAGTCTTTTTAATCCACTTCATGTGGACTGGCCCTGATGATCCAAGGGTCACTCGATCTATGATCCCGAGGCTCGGGCTAGAGAGTCTCAAAGTCGGTAAGGACGATCCCTTGCCTTGGTTCACGATGGAAATCCAACTTCCAATACAACATGTGAGGTTTTGATTGTAAACCTATATGTGGCGGCATAATGGAATGGGATGCTCATGTCGTCTATGATTGGTATATTATGATTGAAATTGTTTATGAAACATATACGCACCAGTAATACTATCAAATGATTTTGTATTATACGTATCAAGCATATTTTGGCCATTATAAGGTAAAACTCTATCCTCCGGTTTGCGTTGCATTGTGTGATGGGACTTGAGTCTTATAATGGCCTCATTTTTTGTCAAAAGCATTGCGATGTTTAAATGGTTTATTTGTTTTAAGTACTTCCAATCCAATGGAGTAAACACGTTCCACGTTAGCGGTGTGGTCCTGTGATTGGCCTTATTATCAAATAAGTTAAGTAGATTTGTAACACCCCGTAATTCTGTAACATTAAGTTTCATAAATTAAAGTATAAATAATTTTTAGAAGAAGAATAAAGGGAAATGGGTTACGCCATTGCGTTCATCTCGAAATTCTTCTTGCGATAGAGTCTGAGTTTGCGTAAATCGGACTCCGTATGAAGGAGTTATGACATTCAGAAGTTTCAGCAAAAATTCAGAATCAGCTCAAAAATTCAAAAATCGCAGAACTGGGCTGGGCGGGAAAATTCCGGCCTAGGCAGATCGACCTAGAGGTCGACCTACCTCAAGGGAGGTCGACCTGGGGGTCGACCGACCCCCAGATCTGGGCAGAATTCACATTTTTGAAACTAGATGCGATTTTGGATCTATACATTGATTAAACAGCTATAAAAACACCCCTAGGCCTCATATTTTCTCCTCACAACTTCTCTACGTCTATACTCTTCTCTAATTCTAACTAAAATAAAATAATATATAAATCTAAGACAAGGTTATGCTGCTCAAGTTTCTCAAGAAGATATTTAAATCAAGTTAAAGATTTAAGAAGGGAATCAAAGGCTAATTCAACGGCTTCGAGTAACGCCACGCAAATCATAGCAAATCGCCTTTTCTAAACCGATCACTGTAAGTTGGGTTATTCCTTAGATTTAAACGTGTAATTGGACTCGTGAATGTAATAAATTAAAATATAGAATTGTGCCTATTGGAAAGTTAATTATCTTTGATTCATGCTAATGTCAAATCTAACGTTATCTATGCCTTTGGATCTGATTCTCGATTGTGGCATAGAACTTATTATGGCTAATTGCCAATGACTATGACTATGGGACTTTTGCCTATGCCGATGACTATGAGCATAAGACTAATGCCTATGACTATGAACATAAGACTATTGCCTATGACTACGAACATAAGACTATTGCCTATGACTACGAACATAAGACTATTGTTTATGACTATAATTCATAACTATGAGATTATCACCTATGACCATGCCTAGGACTATTGTGGTTAATTGCCTACGACTATTATGGTTAGTTGCTCGTGCCTATAACACTATAGTTACATATCATGATTGTACAACGAACTGGCATTATGTTGGATCAAATCAACTATGTCTCCCTTGATTATGTTGGATCTCACATTTAAGGTGTAACTTGTCTAGTTTATTCCTATTCACTGTTTTGTACATACAGCCTATTGGAACCATTAATTTTGTATTTGGTTCATTTTTGCATGACTATTATTTCATGTCAATTCTCATGCTTATTCCCTATTCCTTTGATTAGTTTCATTTCATGAGTACTTAGAAACTTGTGAAATCATGTTATACGTATGATTACGACGCGGGAATTTGGGTGTAGCTTAATTAAGTTGATTTGGCATAATAAATATGTTGGCATAATCTGAATTGGCTATAAAAATAATTTACATGCATATTAGACTTGAGCGTAAATGGTAAATTGTTAATTGGCTGCAAAGTATGTAATTGGCATGTAAACCAAGTTTTGGGCATAAACTGTAAACTAGAATATCAAATCTAGTTTTAACATGAACTATAAATTTGGATATTTAATCTAGATTGGGTGTAAAATGTAAATAGGAATATTAAATCTAGATGTGGAATGCCAAATATATGACATAGTGATTTTGGGCATGACTATTATGGCGAGTTTGGGAAGGTGGGGTATAATCTATTCTGATTAATAATTTGAAATTACTTGTAATTGTCATGTTTAGCATAATCATGGTTAGTGACACTTAATTTGTATAATTTACATACCAACAACTATAAACATGATTTAGAGGGAAAGTAGGCCATAATAATAAGTGTTGATAATGTACATTAAGAGAGTAATTATGGCATAAGTAAATTAGGAATAGTTTACATATAGAATTTGTCCTAAATATGTGTACATTGTTGAAAATATGAATATGCCTAACCGAGGTTAGATTGAGTTGTGGTGTAAAACTGCCTGGACCTGCCCGGCTATCCAGTAACCACAAAAATACCTATCTAATGTGAGAGGTTAAGGCATTGAGTCCAATAAGAACCCGAGGTTAGACTGAGTTGCGATGTAAAGCTGCCCGGAACCGACCGGCACATCCAGTGATCGCAACAATACCTGTCTAATGTGAGTGGTTGGTGCTTTAATAAATGAATTAAAGCTAAGACAAGATTTGGTAGGGTTAAGTTAATTAAGGTAACACTTAACCAATTGAACATTTTAACTAAACTGATGTCTGAGGTTAATTAAAATTAGAACACTTAACCACTATAACCTGTTAATTAGACAAGTGGTTGAGGTTAAGTAAATTTAGAACACTTAACCGTTATAACATGTTAATTGAACAGATGGTAGGGCTAAGTTAACTTGAATTGATTAATGACACTTAACCAATATAACGTGGTAAACGAGTGAGGTTAAGTTAATATGAACACTTAACCAACATAACACGGTGAATGAACAGGGTTAAGTTAATAAATCACACTTAACCAATCCAACATGATAAGCAAGAAATATTAAGTTAATAAGAACCACTTAACCAACACGACTTGATGAATAGGAGGTTAAGTACACGTTGGGTAGGTGGGTAATATTAGTAAATATAGGCCCACAAAACTTAACCATTAAATAAACATGCTTGAATCTGTAGGATGGTTAAGTACACGTCGGGTAGGTGGGTAATATTAGTAAATATAGTCCCACAAAACTTAACCATTAAGAAAACGTGCTAGAATCAGTGGGAGGGTTAAGTACATCTCATATAGGTGTGTAATGTTTGCATATATAAGCCCACGAACTTAACCAGCAGGAAATCCTAGTAACGGGTACCCATTTCAGCAGTAACCCACATAAATGTATCATGGTACCCTGAAACTAGGCAGGGTGGGGAACGATTACTGGGCTGATTTTAAGCGGTCAAAAATAGCGGCAGGGGGTATGTCTGTGTAGGTTCCGACAGTTTATGGACGTGCACGTACTCCAGAGTGGAAAAAACAGGCACTGTGTACCAGTAGTTATACACTGTGCATCTTGAACCATGTCAAGTCGCTATCATAAGGCTTGATACACCTTATGGTGGGGCCAACACAAAGTATCTACAGGCAAGAGAGGGCCGACTGACACACATGGAAAAAATTAATACAAGTAGGTAGCATAATCCCTAGTTAGACCTAGGTCGCGTAAACCATGAATCCAAGAAGCATTCAATAGGTAGCATAAACCTCAGTGGCCCTGGGTAGCGTAAACCCTTGTTGAATCCAGTGAGCACTCAATAGTAAACCCTTGATTAGATCTAGGTAATAAACGAAATCCCCATAATAGAAGCACACCTGAAGGCAACCGCAAATATGGGATTGGGATCACGTTATCATATGACCATAGATTACTAGGTTGGACATCAGTTAGGTAGTGTAGAGATATAGAAATCAGTATAAATAGGGTAGTTGCAAAGCAGAGAAGGAGTAGGAGAGCATTCAGTTTATCAGTACATTCAGTTTATCGGTACATTTAGTTTATCTTGCCATATCCCATGCTTATCCCATATTATCTTGTTACTATGGTTTAGTCTTATATTTAGTTTATTCATGTCATGACCCTTTTCCTCATTTAAATACTAAGAATCACTAGACTTACTAGACTTTATGTTTGATCTAGTTTTGCTTTCGCCTCTTTTCTTCCATCCCCCCCCCCCCCCCCCCTCCCGGTAGTCCGGGAGGGAATAGCTCAGGTTTATTCGGACCGTTACTCTTTCCAAGCTTGAAGACTCTTTGACGTGTTGCCTAGGTCTCTCTCTTCTACTGCTAAGGCTGGCTCATGCTTTATTTGGGGAAATCATTTTATGCTTCTTTATTTTTGTAAGCAAGACAGGATACTTTTGGTATTGTAAAACAACCTTTGTACAAGTTGTTTATCAATGAAATAAAGTTTTATTTATTTGTCGTTGCTTTAATTGTCTGTCTTGTAATTTATCTACATCTTTTACCTATAAAGGTCCACTGAAATTAAGGCATTCCTTTTGTAAGTGACCTTAACGGAGGTGGGGTGTTTCACTTGGTACCAGAGCTGAAGGTTACCAGATTAGATAAAAGATTTGAAAAATTACCTTCAAAACGGTTTTAAAAGAAGAATTTTTCAAAAGAAAAGTTTTGTTTTAAAGGCATGTTCCCCAAAGCCATATGCACTATCTTTTGATCCTCTATTTGAATCCTTGTTTCCTTCTTTCCTGAGTCTCTGGGGCTCTTGGCTTTCTGGGACGTAACCTCATCGCGGCATGGTTCCATAGGCTTGATGAGGCTACGACACTTGTCAATGGACAAATAAGTGCCTAACTTCCATCTATAGCCGTAATTTCCTATCAGGCTTTGTAGGATTCCCCATGCGATGGAGGCAGCTTTCGAGAGACATGTCAACAAGTTACATAATGATGACAAAGTTGAGAATGAGGGGGTCTGGCTATGGAGCACAACACCAGGATGAAGAACCCATGGATATGGACTTGGTTCACAAAGGAGGGGAGGAAAGAATAGTGAAACCTAAAACAAGGGGAAGTATCTTTATTTTGGTATAATGGCTCGTATAATTAACGAAAAGGGAAAAGAACAAGGGACAGTATTTTCAGGAAGGCAAGTGCATGCTCTCACCGCTAGCATACCTGGGAGAGAGGCAGTAAGATTTCGGCTGAAAGAGTTTTTCCTTTTGGATTAGCCTGTTAGTACTCCTTCCGATTTTAGCACTTCACATCCGTATATGTCTGCTTCCATAGTGAGTCTCTGCACCCTAGATATTGTGTAGTAGAGGATCCCATTATAGACTCAAATCCAATTGCTAGTTCGGCCCATTTATCTTTGACTTGTGAGGATTTGAGAATAGCTATATTTATTCTTATGTGTTTGGGCTATGGGTTGATTCTAGGCACTAATTGGTTAGCTAGTAATTATGAAACAAGGGTAGTTAGACTTTCGACTTGCCTCGAGAATACCCTTGAGATTTCGTACGATCCTAAGGGATCAGTTTGTCTTAGCTACCTAGAATCACTTTACTTATCTATTGACGATTTTCGATCTGTAGGGGTAGTCCATGAGTATGCAAGATGTTTTGACTAGGGTAGGGGTTTTCCGCCTAAGAACTTGAGATAGATTTCCGCATGTATCTAGATGACACTATAAACCCATTATGCGATCAACGATAATTCTGGAATAAGGTTGGCGAGGATAGCCAAAGTCGGTAAAGTGCTCAGTCGTTGGGTTGTTTTGTTAGTATCATCTCACATAGATCATCCAAATTCGGAGGAGGTATCCCTTGGGTGCTTGTCTGATATTGGTTTAGGCCTTTGGGGCATGTACTTGAGGGATGTCGAGTTCGACTAGAATCGTTTGCGTGAGAAATAAATGGTTGGAGCTGGCACCCTAAGTTAGACTGACCTTAAGAGAGGTAATAAGCACATAGTAACCATTAGCTTTAGAGCCTCAGATTTGCAGCATGATGGATAAGCTAAGTAGAGAAGAGACCTCTGCTCATCTTAGGTATATTCAATTGGTATCATGATTAACATATGTTTTTCTCGGAAGGATAGTTCGATTACATTGGATACCCTCTAACATAGTAAGTGAGTGAGATCATATCTTTACAAGTGGGTTTTGGAAATGGAGGCCAAGAAGCTTCGCAATCATGAAGTTAAATTAGTTAAGGTACAGAGGAGTGAAGCTCAAGAAAATGCGACTTAAAAGACTGAAGACCAGATACGCCCATCTTACCCTTTTTGAGGGTATATCCTTGATTCCTCTTTTTCTGTAAAATCTATTTGCATGCTAGTCTTTAGCTTTTAAGTATATCCTCTCGGTCCTATCCTCAATTCTTAGGTAGAAGCCAATGGATGTAAACATGTGTTTGAGACATGTTATGTTTGGTGGATGCAAGTGGTTGCAAGTGTTTGCTAGTGGTTGCTCGTGGATGCATATACACACATAGGGGACTAGATCAGCTTAGTTACTTCCATGTTGCATTTGTGTATATGTATTTGTTTATGGATTGAACTTGATTTGTTATCCTATGGACATTGTTTTTGAGTGAATGGTTGTGCACTCATATAAAAATGGTATGTATCGTTAGGACTGCATACATATTGGATGTATAGCACTGACATAATTCGCATTAAGGATGTCAACTGAATCAGTAGACCGCCTGAGTTTGCATTAGATAAGAACATATACACACACTATGCATATGAACATGAAAGCATTAGAAATCTTTTTAAGGACAATGAATGCCTATGATTGAATGGTTGAGTAGATGGATGACTGAATGGTAGGACACATTCTACCTAACTTGAAGATTTCGGGGACGAAATCCTTTAAGGGGGGGAATGTAATATCCCGTAATTCTGTAACATTAAGTTTCACAAATTAAAGTATAAATAATTTTTAAAAGAAGAATTAAGGGAAATGTGTTTCGCCATTGCGTTCGTCTCGAAATTCTGCTTGAAATAAAGTCCAAGTTTGCGTAAATCGGACTCCGTATGAAGGAGTTATGACGTTCAGAAGTTTCAGCAAAAATTCAGAATCAACTCAGAAATTCAAAAATCGCAGAACTGGGCTGCGCGAGAAAATTCCGGCCCAAGCAGGTCGACTTGGAGGTCGACCTACCCCAAGGGAGGTCGACCTACCCCTAGATCCGGGTAGAATTCACATTTTTGAACCAAGACGAGATTTTGGCTCTATACATTGATCAAACAGCTATAAAAACACCCCTAGGCCTCATATTTTCTCCTCACAACTTCTCTGTGTCTATATTCTGCTCTAATTCTAACTAAAATAAAATAATATATAAATCTAAGACAAGGTTATGCTGCTCAAGTTTTTAAAGAAGAGATTTAAATCAAGTTAAAGCTTCAAGAAGGGAATCAAAGGCTAATTCAACTGCTTCGAGTAACAACACGCAAATCATAGCAAATAGCCTTTTCTAAACCGATCGCTGTAAGTTCGTTTATTCCTTAGATTTGAACGTGTAATTGGACCCGTGAATGTAATAAATTAAAATATAGAATTGTGCCTATTGGAAAGTTAATTATCTTTGATTCATGCTTATGTCAAATATAACGTTATCTATGCCTTTGGATCTGATTCTCGATTGTGGCCTAGAACTTATTGTGGCTAAATGCCAAAGACTATGACTATGGGACTTTTTCCTATGCCTATGACTATGAGCATAAGACTAATGCCTATGACCATGAACATAAGACAATTGCCTATGACTACGAACATAAGACTATTGCCTATGACGACGAACATAAGACAATTGCCTATGACTATGATTCATAATTATGAGACTACCACCTATGACCATGCCTAGGACTATTGCGGTTAATTGCCTATGACTATTATGGTTAGTTGCTTGTGCCCATAACACTATAGTTGCAAATCATGACTGTACACCGAACTGGCATTATGTTGGATCAAATCACTTATGTCTCCCTTGATTATGTTGGATCTCATATTTAGTGTGTAACTTGTCTAGTTTATTCCTATTCACTATTATGTACATACAACCTATTGAAACCATTATTTTTGTATTTGGTTCATTTATGCATGACTATTCTTTCATGTCAATTCTCATGCTTATCCCCTATTCCTTTGATTAGTTTCATTTCATGAGTACTTAGAAACTTGTGAAATCATGTCATACATACGATTACGGCTCAGGAATTTGGGTGTAGCTTAATTAAGTTAATTTGGCATAATCTGAATTGGCTATAATAGTAAATAATTTACATGCATATTAGACATGAGCGTAAATGGTAAATTGTTAATTAGTCGCAAAGTATGTAATTGGCATGTAAATCAAGTTTTAGGCATAAACTATAAACTAGAATATCAAATCTAGTTTTAACATGAAATGTAAATTTGGATATTTTATCTAGATTGGGTGTGAAATGTAAATAGAAATATTAAATCTAGATGTGGAACGCCAAATATATGACATAGTGATTTTGGGTATGACTATTATGGAGAGTTTGGGAAGGTGGGGTATAGCCTATTCTGATTAATAATTTAAAATTACTTGTAATTGTCATGTTTAGCATAATCATGGTTAGTGACACTTAATTTGTATAATTTACATATCAAAAATTATAAACATGATTTAGAGGGAAAGTGGGCCATAATAATAAGTGTTGATAATGTACATTAAGAGAGTAAATATGGCATAAGTAAATTAGGAATAATTTACATACAGAATTTGTCCTAAATATGTGTACATTGTAGAAAATATGAATATTCCTAACCCGATGTTAGATTGAGTTGTGGTGTAAAACTGCCCGGACCCGCCCGGCTGTCCAGTAACCATAACAGTACCGATATAATGTGAGAGGTTAAGGCATTGAGCCCAATAAGAACTCGAGATTAGACTGAGATACGATGTAAAGCTACCCGGAACCGACCGGCATATCCAGTGATCGTAACAATACCTGTCTAATGTGAGTGGTTGGTGCTTTAATAAATGAATTAAAGCTAAGACAAGATTTGGAAGGGTTAAGTTAATTAAGGTAACACTTAACCAATTCAATATTTTAACTAAACTGATGGGTGAGTTTAAGTGAAATTAGAACACTTAACCACTATAACCTGTTAATTAGACAAGTGGGTGAGGTTAAGTAAATTTAGAACACTTAACCGTTATAACATGTTAATTAAACAGATGGTAGGGTTAAGTTAAATTGAATTGATTGATGACACTTAACCAATATAACGTGGTAAACGAGTGGGGTTAAGTTAACATGAACACTTAACCAACATAACATGGTGAATGAACAGGGTTAAGTTAATAAATCACACTTAACCAATCTAACATGATAAGCAAGAAAGGTTAAGTTAATAAGAACCACTTAAACAACACGACTTGACGAATAGGAGGTTAATTACACGTTGGGTAGGTGGGTAATATTAGTAAATATAGGCCCACAAAACTTAACCATTAAATAAACATGATTGAATCTGTGGAAAGGTTAAGTACACGTCGGGTAGATGGGTAATATTAGTAAATATTTGCCTTCAAAACTTAACCATTAAGAAAACATGCTAGAATCGGCGGGAGGGTTATGTACATCTCGTATAGGTGGGTACTATTTGTATATATATAGGCCCATGAACTTAACCAGTAGGTAACCCTAGTAACGGGGACCCATTTCAGCAGTAACCCACATAGATATATCATGGTACCCTGAAACTAAGCAGGTTGGAGCACGATTACTGGGCTGATTTTAAGCAATCAAAAATAGCTGTAGGTGGTACATCAGTGTAGGTTCCGACGGTTTATGGGCGTGCACGTACTCCGGAGTGGAAAAAGCAGGCACTGGGTACCAGTAGTTATACATTGTGCATCTTGAACTGTGTCGGGTCGCTATCATAAGGCTTGATACACCTTATGGTGGGGCCAACACAGAGTATCTGTAATACCCCACGTCCATTAATGTCACTCACAAAGGGAATGCATTAACTTCCATGGAGGTTTTAAGTGAGTATAGAACAGTAAAATTACAACAAGACAGATATAAAATAGTACTTGGAAATTTAAAACTTTATTTCATTGCAGCAGAAGTCAAAACATGTTTGATTACATCATAATACCATAAATCAGAGTCAAGTACAATATCCATCTTGATAAAACAAAATACATAATCCCATTATCATAAATAGCCATTAAACAAAAGATAACAAGCTGGACTTTACTTCAGCAGTCCAAGCTTTCCAAAAAGAGATAAGCAATCCAATTAAACACCACTAGAGCTGGGCCCAACCTGAGGACCTGGAGGGGGAAAAGATAGAAATAGAGGGGGTCAGACATAAAGTCTGGCGAGTATGACAATTCTAACAATACTATTTTCAAAGTAATCAGACTAAGGCATAAGCTGGAGAATAAGGAAATGCCTATGAACTATTGGGTGTGACAGATCATGCAAAGGAAATGAGGTTAACCAAGGTAACATTAAAGGCATAACTACTAAAGAATAATTACTACGCTGCACCACACCCGTTACTAATCACTAACGTTAATGACGCTTCCTAATCAATATAGGATAATTACTATACTCTACTGTACTGTACCGTGCTGTACTGTACTAGCACTAACTGCACCCCTACTAGTCACTTTGATCCCTAAATAGAATGATGATAGCTTCGTGTACTACTAGATGTACCCACTATCCTCCACGTTTAACTGTATATCTCTAGTTGCTATCCTAGGTACCCAACGTGTACCTATCCCTACTAGACATACCCTCTTAATAATGGTAATTCCACGTACCCCTAGCTGACGTCATAGGTGCCGTCTGCCCCTATCTCTACTAGGTGTACCCTTTTAATACTTAATTAATAATGGTAGCTCCGTGTACTACTAGGTGTACCCACTTCCCTGCCCCATTTGATCGGCTCCCTAACTCGTAGATACCCGTGCTGGCCCCACAGTGGGGTGTATCACTCCCCTAAAGTGGCAACCCGATACAACTTAAGGATGCACAGCTTATACCTACATGATGCAACAACGTCTTACCTACCAGCCCGGGTCCACTCACACATATGAACCCGTTGGACTTGCGTTGCCACTGCTAACCCGTTTTGGCCTCTTATAGTCAAGCCCAGTATGCGTGTCCCGTCCTCGACTTGGGTCGAGCTCACAAAGATACGTTCGGGATACTGGTTGAAATGGGCCTCCCACCAAGCTTCCCACCTAGGCTTGGTCCCCTCTAACACATTCCACTTAACCCCCTTCATGTCCACTTACATGTTTTAAATTTCGTTAAGGGTTTCTATTAGTAATTCCACATGCCACCCAAGGCACCCACTTAACCCCTATGTCCCACTTACATATTTAATTTGGGTAAGTGTTACTAATCGTATTTTCTCATGCCACCCAAGGCACCTACTTAACCCCCTTCTTAGTCATGTTCATTTGCATGTGTGTTTGGTTAAGTCTTACTAATCGTATTTCAAATGCCACTAAAGGCAACCACTAGATTCCTCATGCCACCCAAAGCACCCACTAGATTCCCATGTCCCACCACATGTTTTCTTTCTAAATTCAAGACCATCCCGTTCATTGGGTCAGTTAGGGATAGCCAGGGAGTGCAGGAAACTTGTTTTCCAAACCCAAGCCTAGACACTATCCTCTCTGCCACACTAGAACCTTCTGGTGTATGTAGATAGAAAGAATGTTAATTATCTTAAGTGATTAATTAATTAATTAATCTTTCCCAAATTTGAATTAACTTCCCTATCCAAATTAGTAATTTATTCAAAATTTAATGATGTCCATAATTGACTCAATTATGTCCATCCATTTATGGTATGATAAATCATACCCTTTTTCACCACAAATTGATTATATGCCATTAAAGGCATTTTATACCAATTTCTCAATCCCTATTCAAATTCAAATTAATCCATAATTAACTTATGACCATTTCTACACATTAATTTTCCAATTAATGTCTTAATTCCATTTTTCGCCTTTTAAGGCAATTCACATATCTCAAATTTGTTATATGCCTTTTTAAGGCTATTTCGTGCAAATTCTCAATATTAATTCTTTTAATATCACCCCTATCCCACGTTGTACGTTCATACGTTAAACGTAAAATATACGTTAGACTCGAATAGTCTAACTCATAGCACAAAGATAAATTATCACAACAACAACATATATGTATATGACCAAAATAGATCGACTCATAAAAAGGGGTGAAACTTGCGTATGTGATAGAGGTCCAACACTTAAACTTGCATAGGCTAAGACTATAACTTGCATAAGCTACACATGTTAAAGGTGTCAACTTGTTTGGTTAAATGTCATAGTCTACATAATATAACCCAAATTCATGTATAAACTTGCAACATAATGGTGGTGTGAACTAGTATAGAACTCACACATGTCATGGATCTAATTTTAGATCTAAAATAAGTGTCATGAAACCTACACAATTTTTATTAATCAGTGCCAAAACTTGCATAGGTACATGTATGAATCATCATAGCCCAAACATATATAATATCATGATTTGACTAACATGAACTAACCAACATGGATACTAACATCGTGACTATGTAACATATGTGACATCATTTACAACATATCATCATCTAACTTAATAACATAGGTTCATGTATATGGGTACATCTAACTTAATAGACAAATTCCCATAATCAAGATCCAGGGATAATCATGTATATGGGTACATCTAACTCAATAGACAAATTCCCATTATCAAAATCCAAGGATAATTAAGAATCATGTATATGGGTACATCTAACTTAATAGACAAATTCCCATAATAAAAATTAATTTAGTCATAGATTCATGCATGTGGGTACACCTAACTTAATAGGCAAATTCACATAATCATGATCCATTTAATTTTTAGAAAAAAAAACATAAACTTTAAAACATGATCCAATTTGCATAAATAACAACATCATGCTTTTACAACTTGTACGATTCAACACAACTTAACATGATATCATAATCATATAACTTATGGATTTCCAACATATGTGTTAACATGAGATCTACAACATATATAAGATTTATGACACAACATAGCATGATTTACACATAGCATAGCATGATAGCATAACATAGCATAGCATGATTTTCATCATAGCATGGCATGATAGCATAACATAGCATAGCATGATTTTCATCATAGCATAACAAAACATTTAGAACATACATGATAACATAAGATTTTACAATAACATATATGACAATTCACATCATTTTCTTATGTTCCATTTGCATCTTAATCAAATTAGTTTGCTAATAATCTTGTGAGAATCATCATACTCACAATTTAAGAAGAAAGAGAGAGTCTAGATTGCTTTTAGAATTGATTAGAACTGGATTAGATTAGCTTTCTTCTACTTTGATTTGCGGCGGCTACTCGGAGTTCCATGGCGACGACATGACGGCGGCTTCTCTAATTTTTCATATGAATTAGAATGAGAGACTACCCACTTATTTATAGAATTTAGGATTCATTTAGGCCATTAGATTTAACCTAGAAATAACCGCAGCCGTTCAGACAAGATGGGGTTTATCTTATTGACTCCGCAATGAGTCAGAAGTGACTCAGCAAACACTCAGCAGATTAATAAACTTCTATTCATGTTTACATTAACTGCCCATATATATAAATATATATATATATACATATATACACGCACCTATTCATGAATTCAAATAATGCAAATTAATTGCTTGCTTGAAAAAAAGGAAATCGAGCATATAATTTAATTTCCCCTTTTTTTTCTCTACTTTCCTTGCAACATGCAAAATCAATGCATAATGAAGTTACCTACATACATACATATCTACTTATGCATAAATCTTTCCCTCCAAATAAATTGACTGTATTTATCTTCTTAATTATATATATATGTATATATATATATACATATATATATTCAATATATATATATATATATAATTTTTTTGAACTGCGTTCACACTAAGCCGCTTTTTAGCCATTCCCCTAAAACAAAAATATGGCGTTGGCGGGGATCGAACTCTGCACCTCTTGTATGCAAGTCACATGTTCCAACCAAATGAGCTATTATATCTTTTGCTTACAATTCTTAGAACAATGCTAAACATTATTCTTTTCTCATTCCTCTTTTTCCTTGTTTTGCTGCAATATTTAATTTAAGGATATCTTTTTCATACGGAGTCCAATTTACGCAAACTCGGACTCTATCTCAAGTAGAATTCCGAGACGAACGCAACGACGCAACCCGTTTCACCTAATTATTTTTCTAAAACTTAATTATACCTTGATTTTTTTTCATGTTCACAGAAAATACAGGGTGTTACATTCTCCCCTCCTTAAAGGATTTCATCCCAGAAATCTTCAAGTTAGGAAGAATGTGTCCTACCATCCAATCATCCATCTACTCAACCATCAGGCACAAGCATCCATTGTCCTTAAGAGACTTCTAATGCTTTCATGTTTATATGCATAGTTTGTGTACATGTCCTTATCCAATGCAAAAATCAGGCGGTCTACTGATTCAGTTGACCTCCTTAATGAGAACCATGATAGTGCCATGCGTCCATTATGTATGCAAAAGATTCCGAATGATACATATTATTTCTATATGCGTGCACAACCATTCATCTTAATGCAGCATCCATATGATAATACAACCACTATTCATTCATTAATTTAAATATGCACACATATTTATATGCAATATGAGAGTGACTGAGCCGATCTAGTGCCTAAAGTGTGTGTATATGCATCCACGAGCAACCACTAGAAAACACTTGCATCCACTTGTATTCTTCAAACATAACATGTCTCAAACACATGTTTCAACCATAGGACTACCCTTCTAAAGGTCAAAGACTTAAATGAGAGAATATACTAAAGATAGGACAAGTATAAACTAGGCGATAAAGGAGAATCTAAAAGACATAACCCCGAAAAGGAAGGGGTACAACAAACGAATCTTCTCTTCCGTCTCCCAAGTAGCGTCTCCTTGATCTTCTTCCCATTGCACTTTGACTAGCTTGACCTCTCGGTTTCTCAACTTCTTAATCTCCGACCCAAGAATGCATGTAGGAGCTAGTCTGATCGTGGCATCTCGCTCTACTTCCACTTCCTTAAGCGTGTTCGGCTCCACCACTTTCGCCGTATCATGTAAACACTTCCTCAAACTTTCGTCCCGTAATATACAAAGTTTACCGTCCCTACGCAACCAACCCTTATCATCTTGGGTATACCTACTAAGATGGCTTGATGACTCCCCTCTTGTGAGATTCTCTACTAACTCAACCAACTGTGGGTCAGCTCGCTGTGCCTCTCCAATCCGTCCCAAAAGCATAGGTCTGACCTCTAAGGATGCTAGCGAACCAAGTACAAAATCAATGGTTGTCTAAAGTCAAAGGTAGAGATAAACTCTAAGCTACGCCGCTCAACAGACCAAGGACTCAGTGTCAACCCTTTTCTACTTAAGGCCCCCACCACAATGTTACCCTTGCCAGGGGTATATGCTATTTCGAAATCGTAGGACGCCAAGAACTCCATCCACCTTTGCTGCCTCAAGTTCAGATCTTTTTGAGAGAACAAATACCTTAGCAACTTATGGTCTGAATGCAACTCCTAAGTCGTGGGTAGGGTAATTCCCCTCATGGACTTTCGATAGTCTTCCTCCATAACACATCACCCTTCCCCAGAGGCTTCCCTAAGATGTAGGGCATGCTCTTCTCCGCTTCTAGAGAAAACCAGGATATTATTCCATGCAAAATTTGTCACAACTGTCCATCTCTCACGCAGACCATCCTAGTCGAACTCGACATCCCCCAAGTGCAAGCCCCAAAGGCCTAAACCAATATCAGACAAACACCCAAGGGATACCTCCTTCGAATTCAGATGACATACATGAGATGATACTAGTAAAACGGCCAAATAACTGAGCACTTAACGGACTCTGGCTGTCCTTACCAGTCTTGCTCCAAAACCATCGTTGATCTCATAAATGGCTTTGCATTATCTACTAGGCACACACGAAAGCTTACTTCGCTCCGATAGGTAAACCCCGCTCTACATCGAAGACATCCCCATACTCACGGACCACACAAATAGATCCAAATCATCGTTGGATACATCATAAGATTCTAGGCAACTAAGCATCACTAAACTCCTATGGTCACAAGAAATATGAGGGTCTTTCCATAACGAACCAATAGTCTAACTACCCTCCTTCCCCAATCTAGGATGGCACCACGCCTGGCTAGCCAATCCATCCCTAGAATCAAACTATAGACCGTGAAACCAAGAATGAAGGTGCTGCATTCAAACCCAACGCCCAAGACAGACACTCTCAAATCCCGACAAACCATTGAAGGATGAGCCGAACCACCAACAGGATTTGAGACTAGGATGGGATCCTTAACTAGACTAGTATTTAGGTGCAGTGTTTCAACTAACGAAGCAGATACTAACGAGTATAAAGCGCCAGAATCAAACAAGGTTCGAACAGGATGATAAAGAAAACCAAATTTCAACCTAGACGGTCCTACCCCCATCAGGTATACCAGCCGTGAGGGAATACAACAACCCTCCAGAAGATCCTGTACTTTATTCTTGCCTCTTTGGACAATCCTAATAAGGTGTCCTATTTCTCCAAAACGGCTAGCCTTCTTCTTCACATTCTCCATTCATGACCTCCCACCAAGATGAGGTTTCGTCCTTTATTAACCTAACAGCTATTTGAACCTTCCTCCCATCGTCCATCTTAAAGGTTCCCACAACCCTCCACCTCCTTGGACTAACTTCTAGCCCGACAAACGTCTAAGTCCCTTGAAGTGGTTCTTCCGTCCTTCGTACGGAAGTCCTTATTTATCTTAGAAAAAGCATCTATACGCGGAGGGGAATTTTAAAAAGAGAAAGAGGAAGAGATTCAAAACGGAGAATCGAAGGAAGGATATATGGCTCTTGGGGATTATGTTCTTAAAATAAACCTTTCTTTCAAAAATACTTTCCTACAAACATATTTTTGAAAGTATTCTTTATAAAAATGCTTTTGAAAAATAGTTTTTCAAAATATCTTATCTGTTCTGGTAACCTTAAGCTCTGATACCACGTGTAACACCCCACGTCCATTAATGTCACTCACAAAGGGAATGCATTAACTTCCATGGAGGTTTTAAGTGAGTATAGAACAGTAAAATTACAACAAGGCAGATATAAAATAGTACTTGGAAATTTAAAACTTTATTTCATTGCAGCAGAAGTCAAAACATGTTTGATTACATCATAATACCATAAATCAGAGTCAAGTACAATATCCATCTTGATAAAACAAAATACATAATCCCATTATCATAAATAGCCATTAAACAAAAGATAACAAGCTGGACTTTACTTCAGCAGTCCAAGCTTTCCAAAAAGAGATAAGCAATCCAATTAAACACCACTAGAGCTGGGCCCAACCTGAGGACCTGGAGGGGGAAAAAGATAGAAATAGAGGGGGTCAGACATAAAGTCTAGCGAGTATGACAATTCTAACAACACTATTTTCAAAGTAATCAGACTAAGGCATAAGCTGGAGAATAAGGAAATGCCTATGAACTATTGGGTGTGACAGATCATGCAAAGGAAATGAGGTTAACTAAGGTAACATTAAAGGCATAACTACTAAAGAATAATTACTACGCTGCACCACACCCATTACTAATCACTAACGTTAATGACGCTTCCTAATCAATATAGGATAATTACTATACTCTACCGTACTGTACCGTATTGTACTGTACTAGCACTAACTGCACCCCTACTAGTCACTTTGATCCCTAAATAGAATGATGATAGCTTCGTGTACTACTAGATGTACCCACTATCCTCCACGTTTAACTGTGTATCTCTAGTTGTTATCCTAGGTACCCAGCGTGCACCTATCCCTACTAGACGTACCCTCTTAATAATGGTAATTCCACGTACTCCTAGCTGACGTCATAGGTGTCGTCTGCCCCTATCTGCACTAGGTGTACCCTTTTAATACTTAATTAATAATGATAGCTTCGTGTACTACTAGGTGTACCCACTACCCTTCCCCATTCGATCGGCTCCCTAACTCGTAGATACCCGTGCTGGCCCCACAGTGGGGTGTATCACTCCCCTAAAGTGGCAACCCGATACAACTTAAGGATGCACGGCTTATACCTACACGATGCAACAACGTCTTACCTACCAGCCCGGGTCCACTCACGCATATGAACCCGTTGGACTTGCGTTGCCACCGCTAACCCGTTTTGGCCTCTTATAGTCAAGCCGAGTATGCGTGTCCCGTCCTCGACTTGGGTCGAGCTCACAAAGATACGTTTGGGATACTGGTTGAAATGGGCCTCCCACCAAGCTTCCCACCTAGGCTTGGTCCCCTCTAACACATTCCACTTAACCCCCTTCATGTCCACTTACATGTTTTAAATTTCGTTAAGGGTTTCTATTAGTAATTCCACATGCCACCCAAGGCACCCACTTAGCCCCAATGTCCCACTTATATATTTAATTTGGTTAAGTGTTACTAATCGTATTTTCTCATGCCACCCAAGGCACCTACTTAACCCTCTTCTTAGTCATGTTCATTTGCATGTGTGCTTGGTTAAGTCTTACTAATCGTATTTCAAATGCCACTAAAGGCAACCACTAGATTCCTCATGCCACCCAAAGCACCCACTAGATTCCCATGTCCCACCACATGTTTTCTTTCTAAATTCAAGACCATCCCGTTCATTGGGTCAGTTAGGGATAGCCAGGGAGGGCAGGAAACTTGTTTTCCAAACCCAAGCCTAGACACTATCCTCTCTGTCACCCTAGAACCTTCTGGTGTATGTAGATAGAAAGAATGTTAATTATCTTAAGTGATTAATTAATTAATTAATCTTTCCCAAATTTGAATTAACTTCCCTATCCAAATTAGTAATTTATTCAAAATTTAATGATGTCCATAATTGACTCAATTATGTCCATCCATTTATGGTATGATAAATCATACCCTTTCTCACCACAAATTCATTATATGCCATTAAAGGCATTTTATACGAATTTCTCAATCCCTATTCAAATTCAAATTAATCCATAATTAACTTATGACCATTTCTACACATTAATTTTCCAATTAATGTCTTAATTCCATTTTTCGCCTTTTAAGGCAATTCACATATCTCAAATTTGTTATATGCCTTTTTAAGGCTATTTCGTGCAAATTCTCAATATTAATTCTTTTAATATCACCCCTATCCCACGTTGTACGTTCATACGTTAAACGTAAAATATACGTTAGACTCGAATAGTCTAACTCATAGCACAAAGATAAATTATCACAACAACAACATATATGTATATGACCAAAATAGATCTACTCATAAAAAGGGGTGAAACTTGCATATGTGATAGAGGTCCAACACTTAAACTTGCATAGGCTAAGACTATAACTTGCATAAGCTACACATGTTAAAGGTGTCAACTTGTTTGGTTAAATGTCACAGTCTACATAATATAACCCAAATTCATGTATAAACTTGCAACATAATGGTGGTGTGAACTAGTATAGAACTCACACATGTCATGGATCTAATTTTAGATCTAAAATAAGTGTCATGAAACCTACACAATTTTTATTAATCAGTGCCAAAACTTGCATAGGTACATGTATGAATCATCATAGCCCAAACATATATAATATCATGATTTGACTAACATGAACTAACCAACATGGATACTAACATCGTGACTATGTAACGTATGTGACATCATTTACAACATATCATCATCTAACTTAATAACATAGGTTCATGTATATGGGTACATCTAACTTAATAGACAAATTCCCATAATCAAGATCCAGGGATAATCATGTATATGGGTACATCTAACTCAATAGACAAATTCCCATTATCAAAATCCAAGGATAATTAAGAATCATGTATATGGGTACATCTAACTTAATAGACAAATTCCCATAATAAAAATTAATTTAGTCATAGATTCATGCATATGGGTACACATAACTTAATAGGCAAATTCCCATAATCATGATCCATTTAATTTTTAGAAAAAAAAACATAAACTTTAAAACATGATCCAATTTGCATAAATAACAACATCATGCTTTTACAACTTGTACGATTCAACACAACTTAACATGATATCATAATCATATAACTTATGGATTTCCAACATATGTGTTAACATGAGATCTACAACATATATAAGATTTATGACATAACATAGCATGATTTACACATAGCATAGCATGATAGCATAACATAGCATAGCATGATTTTCATCATAGCATGGCATGATAGCATAACATAGCATAGCATGATTTTCATCATAGCATAACAAAACATTTAGAACATACATGATAACATAAGATTTTACAATAACATATATGACAATTCACATCATTTTCTTATGTTCCATTTACATCTTAATCAAATTAGTTTGCTAATAATCTTGTGAGAATCATCATACTCATAATTTAAGAAGAAAGAGAGAGTCTAGATTGCTTTTAGAATTGATTAGAATTGGATTAGATTAGCTTTCTTCTACTTTGATTTACGGCGGCTACTCGGAGTTCCATGGCGACGGCATGACGGCGGCTTCTCTAATTTTTCATATGAATTAGAATGAGAGACTACCCACTTATTTATAGAATTTAGGATTCATTTAGGCCATTAGATTTAACCTAGAAATAACCGCAGCCGTTCAGACAAGATGGGGTTTATCTTATTGACTCAGCAATGAGTCAGAAGTGACTCAGCAAACACTCAGCAGATTAATAAATTTCTATTCGTGTTTACATTAACTGCCCATATATATATAAATATATATATATATATATACACACGCACCTATTCATGAATTCAAATAATGCAAATTAATTGCTTGCCTGAAAAAAAGGAAATCGAGCATATAATTTAATTTCTCCTTTTTTTTCTCTACTTTCCTTGCAACATGCAAAATCAATGCATAATGAAGTTACCTACATACATACATATCTACTTATGCATAAATCTTTCCCTCCAAATAAATTGACTGTATTTATCTTCTTAATTATATATATATATATACATATATATATTCAATATATATATATATTTAATTTTTTTGAACCGCGTTCACACTAAGCCGCTTTTTAGCCATTCCCCTAAAACAAAAATATAGCGTTGGCTTGGATCGAACTCTGCACCTCTTGTATGCAAGTCACATGTTCCAACCAAATGAGCTATTATGTCTTTTGCTTACAATTCTTAGAACAATGCTAAACATTATTCTTTTCTCATTCCTCTTTTTCCATGTTTTACTGCAATATTTAATTTAAGGATATCTTTTTCATACGGAGTCCAATTTACGCAAACTCGGACTCTATCTCAAGCAGAATTCCGAGACGAACGCAACGACGCAACCCGTTTCACCTAATTATTTTTCTAAAAATTAATTATACCTTGATTTTTTTTATGTTCACAGAAAATACGGGGTGTTACAGTATCTACACGCAAGAGAGGGCCGATTGACACAGACACATGGAAAAAATTAATACAAGTAGGTAGCATAATCTCTAGTTGGACCTAGGTCGCGTAAGCCCTGAATCCAAGAAGCGTTCAATAGGTAGCATAAACCCAATGGCCCTGGGTAGCGTAAACACTGGTTGAATCTAGTGAGCACTCAATAGTAAACCCTAGATTAGATCTAGGTAATAAACGGAATCCCCATAATAGAAGCACACCTGAAGGCAACCACAAATACAGGGACTGGGATAACGTTATCATATGATCATAGATTACTAGGTTGGACACCAGTTAGGTACTGCCGAGATATAGAAATCGGTAAAAATAGGGTAGTTGCGAAGTAGAGAAGGAGTAGAAGCGCATTCAGTTTATCAGTACGTTCAGTTTATCGGTACATTCAGTTTATCTTGCCATGTCCCATGCTTATCCCATATTATCTTGTTACTATGGTTTAGTCTTATATTTCTTTATTCATGTCGTGACCCTTTTCCTCTTTTAAATACTAAGAATCACTGGAATTACCAGACTTTATGTCTGACCCAGTTTTGCTTTCGCCTCTTTTCTTCCGTCCCCCCGGTAGTCAGGGAGGGAATAGCTCAGGTTTGTTTGGACCGTTACTCTTTCCAAGCTTGAACACTCTTTGACATGTTGCCTAGCACTCTCTCTTCTGCTGCTATGGCTGGCTCATGCTTTATTTGGGGAAATCATTTTATGCTTCTTTATTTTTGTAAGCAAGACAGGATACTTTGGTATTGTAAAACAATCTTTGTACAAGTTGTTTATCAATGAACTAAAGTTTTATTTATTTGCCGCTGCTTTAATTATCTGTCTTGTAATTTATCTGCATCTTTTACCTATAATGCTCCACCGAAATTAAGGCATTACTTTTGTGAGTGACCTTAATGGAGGTGGGGTGTTTCAAGATTTCTCATACCAGTCCCATGACTGACTCGTAGTTTGTTTCACTCTACAAACTCGGGTGCCCCTATTTCTACATGGGCAGCCTTGTGTTCAAGTTTTAGCAGGCTCATTCTGGATAGTTATGGAGCTGAAGATGGATTCTATCATTTCTATTTTTCTGTTCAGACTCTGTTATATATATTATGTTTGATTCCACTGCAGACATTCTATATAAAGCTGAAACTGTATTTTGTACTAAGTATGATCCTGTTGTACTGTGTAACTCTGATGATTATATTTGTTCCATTGTAATTTATTGTACATTATCTGGTGTAATGATATATTTCTGTTCTGCTGTTCTTGATTATGTGTTATATTCCAGAGATTATCCTTGCTTTTGTGGCACAGGAGTTTAGGGTCATCTCATAGGAGTAAGTTGAGACCAATACTCACATATTTCGTTTTGCAAATTCATACAATGAGCAATTAACCGACAACCAAGTACTAAAAGAGGTTTCGTTGAAGATAAGTACGATAAGAGTACCTTCACCACTGGAATAAATAAGTAATGTGAAAAAATCAGTTAGCCAAGTAAAAAGATGCAAACAGATACCAAAAAACAATAAAACATGGGTAATACATTAAAAATGATACCTAAAAAAATAGTAAAATGATACCTACAAACTGCTGCAATTTCAAAGGAAAGGGAAGAAACCGATAGCATAAAAATTATTAAAATGATAACTAAAAACTGATTTAGTTAAGTTTTCCTGAAAGAAATACTAACGAAAAAACAATCAAAGTAACAGTTATAATTATTTACATTAAATTTTAATCTAAAACAGATTTAATTTGGCAATGCATTTACAAACCAATTACAACATGAAAAAAAATGAGAATAAAAGTATTGAATTAAACAAAAAAAAATTGAAATATAAAAAAAGTAAAAACTAATACCTGCTTGTATTACCAGTAAAATCCATGAATTACGGGTACAAGCAGTAAAAACCTATCGGAAATAGTGAAAGAATCGTATGATAAACACAAATTGAATCGCTAAAATCCGCCGTAAACCTAATGTGCAATTGATTTTCCTGTACGATTCTTAAGAGATCGATTTTCCGTTCAGAATTGTGCATTGAATTACGATTTCAGATCTCGTTATTTTTATGCGATCGGTAAATAAATTCGATTTGAAAATATGGAAGAACAAGAATAGCGATCAATGGCAGGGAGATACAAATTTTCTTCGATGAGAGATAGTTGATAAAAGAAGGAAATAGCGCGCGTGATTTACGGATCAAAATTTTGCTGAATGAAGGAAATAGCGCACGGGAAGAAGAAAATAATTATATATTGTCCTTATGAGATAAATTTAAGTGGGTTGTCCTTATGGTTAAAAAAGCCTTCAATTTTGTCCTTGTAAATATTTTCCTGTTAATGTTAATAGTTTACATTCCCCAATCCTTTTCCTGTACTTCCTACAATTATTATTTATTGAATGTTTTTTTTTTACCATTCTTATTACTAGTTTTATAATATACATTAAGTTAAATAGAATATATTTTAATTTTTCATGCTTACGCACTTTCTGTTCATAGTTTAACTTCTCATTTTTTTCCTTTCTTAATACTACTCCACTCAAATATAAATTCAATAGTTAGTATTCAAATGTTTTCCTTCTTTGTTTAGGCACATGTATCTATTTTTTTTTGGGAAAGCGGCTCATGTATCTATATTATATATATAAAGGAGCATTCCAAGGTACCCTTGTTTATTAGCACCCTACCAGTCCTTGAGCTACGGTAATACAAATCCAAGGAGAATTTGTATATGTTCAACCGATATACATATTATCACCTAGCAAAATTTTAGCTTGTTCCAATATTCGTAAAATAATATATTCGATGTTTAAATTTAAAGGTTCAAATAAATGTCTAAACAGTTAATAATCGATTTAAGACTTTGAAAATGTTATGAATGTCAGAATGAACCCAAATTTTGAATGGATGATAGTATGTACGTGGATTGAACATCTACAAATTCTCGTTGAATTTGGATTATCGTAGCTCAAGAACCGGTATGGGTGCTAAAGGGGTGATACAAAACAGGAGTGCCTCGGAACGCTCCTCTATATACGTACATATATACACACACATATATTTACGTATATATATACATATATATAAGTAGATATACATATATATACATATACATATAATATAAAATAATATGAGGCAATTAGTATTGTGTTTTTTAGGCATAAGGACAAACTTAACAAAAAATTATCCATAAGAACAAGAGGCTAAAATTTTAACCACAAGGACACTTTTTAGTGTAAAGAGAGGAACTCAGGGGCCCACTATCTTTTCATACTTTACATTTCATCTTCTATTATCATTACTTCCATGGCTTTAATTACATCTTCTATGTACGTAATCATATTTTATGTTTCTTATCTCCCTCATTCTTTGGGTTCTAAATATAAAAAAATCTAATCAAATTCCAATGAATTTGTTACAATTAAATATTTGTTCTACACATTGAAATCTTAACTTTTCTCAAGCAAAATCTATGTGTTTTCTATTCCATCTTGTATCGGTGAAGGTAATTTTTTTCCTTATATTCTAAGCTATTATCTCAAAGATTTGCTTTTTCAGTACTAGGTTTTGATTCTCAATTTTTTAATACTCATCTTATTATAGATGTGTACTTGAAATACACTAATTGCATTTCTTATTTATAACACTGGTGTAATAAATGAGATTTTGTTTTTAATCATGCAGGGGAGACAGTATAAAGAATGGAAGATATGGTAGTTACGAAACTTCACGTAGAAGATGTTTATCTATATTTCAATAAAGCACCTCTTTTGTTGTTTATATAAATGATTTTATGTTGTTTTTTTGAAGCAGTATGAAATAATGCTTAGTGTTGACTTATGGTGCTTCAGTATAAAGACATTGAATAATTATACTTTATATCTGCAGTTCTATACGTTTTAGTAGCGGCCTGACTATGCACATACATCCACTAATACTGCCTACAAAGCTTGATTTATTATGTTATATAAGTTTGATAAGTTTTGTATGTATTTTATCTAAAACTTCACTGTAATTCCACTCAATATTGCTTTATACTTGTTGCAACTTCATTTTCCCTAAAATGCTACTATATTTTGAGTTGTTGTAAGGACAATATCTTTTATATTTAATTAATCGAGTAATTTTAGTCATTTAACTTATAATGATAAGACGATCAAGTCATGAATTAATTAGAAGATGGTATTGAAAACAGTGGTTCATGCTTCGTGAGGTACTACATGTTCTTATGTTCCCTAAAATGCATTACTATGCATTATTAAACAATAAGAAGAAAACCACAAGACATTAACAAATAACAACTTATACATGGACAAAACCACCGAACATATTGCGATAAACATATGTTATAAATAATTAGAGTGGAAGCATAGTCGGCTGAGTTGAGAATATCATAATAAAAACTAGAAAATTGAGGGTCACTCAATGCCTTATACGATAGGTAATCGGCAACTCAGCCAAAGCAATATCCTGTTTTTGGTCTAATCAAGTAAAGACAATATATAATTCTCCAATTTACATTTGTATGCAAGAAGAAGAAAAAAAACCATAAACAAAAAAATTGGATGGATGAACTAATCAATTTTAAATAATTATAGAATCCATAAAATTAGGAAATAGTCCTAAAATTTACGATGTATTAACTAATAGGTATTGTGGATAAGAATAAAATTAGAAAAAATAAATTGGGTGGACGAACTAATCAATTTTAAATAATTATAGGCACCATAAAACTGGGTACTAATCCTAAAAATTTGGGTGGATTAACTAATAGATATGGTGGATAAGAACAAAATTATGAAGTATGGTATGTTAATAATTTTATATTGACAATAAATAGCAAAATATGATTTTGATGAAGGAAAGTGATTAATGAAACACAATACCATATGCTTCAAATACGAAATTACAAGAAGGATGGTATACGTCTTTTGAGTGTAATAACGATGTTCAACAAAAATTTGAGTTGAGACATGATTTCAAATTTGGTAATCAAGTCAAAATATAATATTCAAAAATATTTATATGAGGCGAGCTACGGACAGTCCCTAGCACGACTGTCCATACACACTCGCGGACCCCCTGAGTGGAATTCAAGGGGGGCCACCCTTTTTATTTTATTTTTGCGTGCCCCACTACTTTCTATAGTGGGGCCCGCAACTTTCCCATAGTCGTGCTTTGCGCAACTGTGGAAAGTATTTCTCTATTTATATATAAGGACACATACATTTCCTTTTATCTAGTATATTAGTAGTAATCAGTGGCAATTATATTTGCCTTTAATTATCTTATTAATTGTAATGGTAATTATGTTTGCATTCAATATAATTATGTTAATACTAACTGATTTACTTGTTTATTATCATAGATAAATTAGTTTTGAATTCAAAATTTAAAATTATAAGTATTTTAATTCATTTTTATTGATAGCTATGTTGTAATAACCCGAAAATCTGGGCCAGTTTAAAATTTTTATTTTGGCAATTTTAGCGAATTCTGATTATTTAAAATAGATTATTTTAAATAAAATCGACGAGAAATTTATTTTGAATAGAATTCGACGTATATATTATATACGCCGTCGTTAGAATATAAATATTTATATATAATTATAAATAGAATTGAAAATGGCGCGGTAGTTCGATAATTCGATTTCAAACTTCAATTGAATGTACCGGGAGCAAAACAATCCGGATTTTAGTGAAACCAAAAAACATTAGGATCTAATTGACGATATCTTTCCAACGAAGTTAACAAACTGAGATTTCACTTTATAAATGATAAGATATGTCCAGTTGAAAATTCTGAATAGTCGCTATGGAATTCAAGCCCTTAAAAATGGACATTTTGCAAACGACCTCGGATTTCGACGAAACCACTTTTGTTGGGTCCGTGATGTTAAGTTATTGCTAGGTTTCAAATTTCATAATTTTTCGAATCAATATGTGAGCGTGGCAAAGGAAAACGCGTTTGACCAGTTTTAGTTGATTTTAATCGACTGGAAATTGGCCATTTTTCAAACGGTCTCAGAATTCGACGAAACTAGTTTTGTTAGGACCGTATCGTCAATACGAAGCTAGAAAATATTTTTCTGCAATTTATAGAGTTAGCATGTGACCCCGGTAATTTGAAATGTACGTTTAAAATTCAATATAGCGATTTAACTGTAAATTCAACGGAAACTGATCGAAACGGTCGAATCAGCTTGCAATACATATCCCATTGTGGTCGGAATGGGGGTAAAACGCTATGGACGACAGGCGGTAGACCTCGTTTAGAGGTCGTATATAAAAGTCAACCCTTTTGCAAAATTAAATAATTAAATAATAAAATAAAAAAAAGAAAAAAAAAATATTCCCTCCTTTTCTTCTTCATTGCCCCCCCCCCCCGATTCATTTACCAGAAGCAAAAGAAAAGAAAAAAAAACCTAACCTAATCAAATCGCGCCGCCGCCTTACCCTTGAAGCCACCGCCGACGAAGACTTCGACGCCCCCTCCGTCCGACCCCGCCTCGTCTCGAAGTCGCGACATCGAATCGAAGAAGCCCCCCCCCCCAGTCGAAGCCTCGAAGCCGCCGCGACACCTCCGAACGCCACCAACGAGCCGCCGACGCTCCTTCTTCTTCCCCCCCTTCGAAATCTGCGGTGAGCAATTTTATTTTATTTTTATTTTTATTTTCGAATTTAAAAACTGTTTTTTTAAAAAGTTGTTTAAAACTTATTTATACGAATTTAAAAACTGATTTTTAGGATTTTTAAAAGCTGATTTTTTAAGGTTTCAAAAACTGATTTTTTTTTTAGAAATTATAAACTGATTTAAAAAGAATTATAAACTGGTTTTTTTTAGAATTATAAAAACTGGATTTTTAAATGATATAAAAACTGGATTTTTAAATGATATAAAAACTGGATTTTTAAATGATATAAAAACTGATTTGAAAAGGAAAAGAAAACTGATTTTATTTTAAGGTTTAAAATAGAAAAAGAGTTTAAACTTTGAAATAGAAAAGGTTTAATCTTTTAAAAGAAAAAGATTTGAACTTGCAAAAATATAATCTTTATATATTTAATAGCGAAGTCAAGATGCAATCTTTATATATTGAATAACATAGTAAAAATTCGATTTTTACCTATGTAGAGAATACGGGCAACGAAAGCGACAAGAAGACGAAATAGACAAAGATTTCCATAAAGGAAGAGTCGTGTTATTGGATAGCTATAGGTGAGAACTTCTCACTCAAATTCTATTTTTCTAGTTATATATATACTAGGATGCAGACGGTGCTTATTAGAAGCACCCGACACCCGTCCACATACCATGGACTTGTTTGTTTGGTTGTGTAGTTGGTTAGATTATTTGGTTTGAACTGAATTGTTTGGTGAAATAAAAATTGATTTGATTGCTGTGTGAATGGCGTGGGCCTTCACTAGACCGGGGATAAGGCTAGGCCTTGTCCCGTTTCTAGTATCGTGCCGTTATGCCGCCGAAATTTTCTAAAATATGTTAGAAAAATAAAAATATCATTTTTATTGTGTAATTGAAATGAATAGAAATTCATGTGTTAAAATAAAATATTTTCTCATTAAAAATATAGTTTTAACGTGAAAGTGAATAAATAAATATTTATAAACAAATCGGCCGATTTGTTTATATACACTGATTTGACTGATATTGAATGGGTCGATAAATTTTACACATCGCCCAACTGCACAACTAAAAATCTGTGTTTGATTGTCTGAAACCCCACACGGGTGTTGGGATGAAATATGAATTTCACTCATCCTGATTGATTAAATATGTCGATCGATTGATTGACAGGCTGTTATAAGCGTAAGATATCTATATTTGATGCTT
This sequence comes from Allium sativum, assembly GCA_030737875.1. NCBI lineage: Eukaryota > Viridiplantae > Streptophyta > Magnoliopsida > Asparagales > Amaryllidaceae > Allium > Allium sativum. Next base: position 696,555,522 of record CM060920.1, read on the forward strand.
ATACAGTGTAGTGCACTTTTGTTGATGGTTGATTGTGTATTATTGCTATTATATACATGTGTTGTATGGAATCCATATAATTAACATCATATGGTGATTGATTGGGCCTCATTCCAATCGGGAAAGTAATGAATATTATAAAACAAAATTCATGTGTTGAATATAAAAATAGTGATGTGTAGACAGTACTCATGAGTTGAGATTAGTCGTGTGTTGAAATAAATATAGATGCATGTGTTGAATGGGATAATATTCATTTGTTGGATAGAATAAAGAAGTTTTGAAAATATAAAGCCGTGTTGATTAGATTGACGCCATTTTGACGTAAACGATATTTATATCGATTTTAAACGATTTCGAAATGAATTGAAAACGATTTCGAAATGAATTGAATTGAAAACGATTTCGAAATGAATTGAATTGAAAACGATTTCGAAATGAATTGAATTGAAAACGATTTCGAAATGAATTGAATTGAAAACGATTTCGAAATGAATTGAATTGAAAACGATTTCGAAATGAATTGAATTGAAAACGATTTCGAAATGAATTGAATTGAAAACGATTTCGAAATGAATTGAATTGAAAACGATTTCGAAATGAATTGAATTGAAAACGATTTTGAAATGAATTGAATTGAAAGCGAATTCAAATGAATTCAAATTGAATTGAATAGAAACGAATTTATAAAGAAGAATTCAATTTTGATGTGAATTGAAATGGAAGTTGAAATTGTTTTGAAACGAATGTAGAACTATTTATAAAATTCGTTTTAAAAGGAAATCGACGAAATATATATAATATATATATATTATATATATAATGGCCTGAATAGAACGCGCCGCGCCGCGGTAGTTTGTGAATTTCGACCATTTATTTCAAAAGGACATTGCGGGAGATCCGACCGTCGGATTCTCCTAAAACCGGAACCGTTGGGTTCGTATCGAAAAGAGCTTTCCAATGAATATTAGAAATTTGAAATCTAACGGTTGGATTTGGAGTTATGTCCAAATCAAATTCGAAAAAGGTCGCTGTAAGTGCAATTCGATGGCCGTTATTGGAAATCGACTGTACGGGCATTGGTAAAATTATTAAAAATATCTATAATTTGTGTAAAATCATAATATATGGATTGGAAAGAGTTGAGCTGGAAAATTCCACATTTGAAAAGATAAAAATAGATTTTTATCGAAATAAACTAGTTTTGAACTAGAATTAAAATCAATTTATTTTTGAAATAAATAAATTGAATTTGAAAGTGATTTTAAAAATAATCAATACTCCCAATACGTGGATTGGGCTGGAGTTGAATCGAAATTATCTTCGGGATATTTCGATGTTGGATTTCGTGACTATACAAATATTGTTATGGGGATTTGAAAGATATATTTTCTATCGCTATTTCCAATACGATATATGTTGGTTTCAGAATTTGATATTGAATGTAAGCCGATATATTTTCTATTCAGAGCCTTGTATTTAATATCAAATGTGATTTGGGTTTATCGCGAATCGTGTTTTAGAAGACATTGGTTCTTTAACCCAGTTAAAGGCAAGATATCGATTTTTGAGAAGATTAAAACTAAGTGGAGTTTTAATGAATCTTTAATTAGATTGAAAAATGAAGTGATTATTTAAATTATCAAATCTGAAAGGTGATCGAGAATGGAGTACCACCAGTTTTGCTCCAAAGCGATAGTTAAATCTTTAATTAGATTTGAACGTGAAATGGTAATTAATTTTACCGATAACACAGTGGTGTTAGATGTGGAGTATTACCAGTTTTCTCCATGGGATATATAGGTTGGGATTGGGAAATAAAATAATAATTACTTCGGTGTGGTTCGCTAATCCCGACTAGTTTGGAAAACCATAATATGGTTTGAAATGATATCCAAAGGAAGATTAAAGAATAAATTTAGAAGAATTTATCTTGGATAAAATTAATGGGAACCTTTCCCTAAAAATGTGATTTTGTGAATAAAAGAATATTCTGAATTGGAATGAGGCGTTTGATGTGTTTGTGTAACATTTGTTTATCATATACGTGGGTTATTCAGAAAGGCCGGGTTTACACCCATTCTGAATAACCGATTCGACGAGATGTCGAAGATGAAGACGGTGGTTGAAGACCGGAAGTCTTCACATCGTTTGGATAATTATTGACGATCCTGATTGGGCTGTACACCCAAGAGGATGGAAATAGTTGGCGGTCGTCCAGACGTACTTGGAGATGGATGGATATGCGAGGAAAGTGCCTCCGGTTTCGTTCAGACCTAGAACGGATTTGTAAATGGATGGTGTGTCTGACATTGTATTCCTTTATATTGTATTTTATGATCTCTGCTAAATATATATCTGTTTGGCGACAGAGAATTTATTCTCTTGCTTAACGCCCTTCTCTGAGACATATGAGCTCAGAGGTTATATATTGGCAGAAATCAGTGGTACGATATGGATTGATAGTGTGGCATACTGAGGTGCAGTGATCCAGACTTTTGTTGAAAAGCAAAGTTTGGTGGTTGATGATCAAAGCGCAGCTGATATAGCATGGCTTTGTGTATAGCGTTGATCCGCGAGCCTCACAGCCCGGGATGGTGGTAAACTGATGGTTTGATCAGTATACATTTTTAGTGTAGTGGATTCGGTCGACCGATATTGAGCTTCGTGCTCGGAGGGATAGAGTAAGCGGTGTTTTCTCTTGCTGGGACGTAAGCCGCGGTGATACTTGAGTCCCAAAAGTGCGGATGTGCATAGCGGTGTTTTCTGTAACAACCCGTATTTTCAATAACCTGTAATAACATAAATCGAGGCAGAATTTAATTCTAAAATGGGAATCAAGGGAAACGGGCTATGCCATTGTGTTCGTCTCGGAAAAATACGCGAAATAGAGTCCGAGTTTTCGAAAATCGGAGTCCGTATGACCAAGATATGGCCTCGCGAAGTTTCACGAAAATTCCCAAATTAAAGTATACTTAATTAAGTGAAATGGGTTGTGTAGATATATATATATATATATATATTGATATATATATATATATAATTGAAAATTTAATAAATAAATATGCAAAAATGCTCAAAACAGCGAATTGGGAGAGGGGAATAACCGAACCGGCCGATTTTTGAAGTCGACCCGAGCCCGCTGGGTCGACTAGGGGTTAATCCAGGGTGTTTGGCTGTCAACCCGTGGGCCGATTCGCTCAAGTGCAGATTTTGCATTTGAATGGTTCTCATGGTCCATCTTTAATCTAAAGGCCCTAGATGGTTCCTACACTTGACTTCTTCCCCAAGACATGCTTTGATGGCTTGGATTGAATCTAGGGTTAATCCTATGGCCTAAAACACTTGCCTAATCTATAAATAAGACCCTAACCTACCCTAATTCATTCATAATTAAACCTAGTGACTAAACTATGGCAAAATGCTAGCTCTCATGGCCTCCACTAATTTTATGAAGAGGGTTGCATACTAATCACTCTCTAATCAACTTCTAATCCCTTCTTAGCATCTTAATCTTCTTCATTTGGTGTTCAAAGTTGCTAGTTGTGAGTTTCTATCACTTTGATGATCTTTTGGTAAACTAATTAGATGAGATGTGATGAGATTTATGGTTTTGTATGTGGGTTAATGAGCTTTGAATCATATGATATGATGTTAGCATTAATCTTATGTTTATGCATGTTGAGTATGTAAGCTTATGCAAGTTTAATATGATGTATGTTATGTTTGCATGATGCTAAATATGCAAGTTGTGGGCTATGTAATCATATGCATGTTATGCAAGTTCATGGTAATATGCTATGCAAGTTACATGTTTGTTAATATGCAAGTTACATGTTTGTTAATATGCAAGTTACATGTATGTAAATATGCAAGTTACATGTTTGTTAATATGCAAGTTACATGTTTGTTAATATGCAAGTTACATGTATGTAAATATGCAAGTTACATGTTTCTTTATATGCAAGTTACATGTTTGTTAATATGCGAGTTACATGTATGTAAATATGCAAGTTACATGTTTATTAATATGCAAGTTCATGATGACACATTATGCAAGTCTATAAGCTAATATGCAAGTTTGTTATGCAAAATGAATATGTAAGTTATGTGACATATTATATGCAAGTTATGTGACATGTTATGCAAGTTCATATGCAAGTTATGTGTTTGTTAATATGCAAGATGGCACCTTTGAAACATGTTCATTCATATGCAAGTTGACACCTTTTATATGTGTTATATCATGAACGAAATTACGTGGGAACGATGGGGTAATTAAATGCATAAGTTAATAAGATTGTGTGAAATTAATATAATTATGCATAACACAAAATAAATAAACATAGTATGGGAATTTGCCTATTTGGTTAGGTGTACCCATACTATGTGTTGGGAATTTACCTATTGAGTTAGGTCTACCCCATGGGAATTTACCTATTAAGTTAGGTCTACCCATGTTAAGAAAACTTGATTAATTAGGGATAATTAATATAAAATTATGAGGGTGATTAATTAGGTGTAATTAATTGACTAAGACACGAGGTTGGACTCAGTTGTAGCGTAAAACTGCCCGGACCCAACCGGCTTAACCAGTTGCTACAAATGTTAGCCCAATGTGAGAGGTCTTAGGCACAAACTAAATACGTAATTAATGTAAAGACACGAGGTTAGACTCTGTTATGACATAAGGCTGCCCGGACCCAACCGGCTTAACCAGCGGTCATAAAAGACAGTCTAATGTGAGAGGTCTTTACAAAGGTTACGTTCTTAATTGATTAATTAAGAAACACTTAACCACATTAGCATGTAGAGGGACATGAGGGGTTAAGTGGGTGCCTCGGGTGGCATGAGAAAATCTAGTGGTTGCCTTGGGTGGCAATAGAAAATACGATTAGAATACTTAACCAAAATAGAACATGTAATTAAAACATGATTAAAGGGTTAAGTGGGATATACTAGAAAAAGGGACAAGCTTAGGTGGGTAGCTTGTGGAGGCCCATTTCAACCAGTAACCCATACGTATCTTTGTGGGCTCGACCCATGTCGAGGACGGGACACGCATACTGGGCTTGACTGTAAGAGGCAAACGGGTTAGCGGTGGCAACGCAAGTCCAACGGGCTTCATATGCGTGAGTGGGCCCGGGCTGGTAGGTAAGCCGTTGTTGCATCGAGTAGATATAAGCCGTGCACCTTTAGTTTCATCAGGTTGCCACATTGGGGAATGATACATCCCACGGTGGGGCCAGCACGGGTATCTACGTTAGGGAGCCGATCGAATGGGAAGTAGTGTGTACACCTAGTGGATTGTAGGGCCCCGTGGCGCCTACTTGGTCACCTAGGGGTACGCAAGTACTATTAGGTTAATTTTAAAAGTCCTTGGGTGGGATCAACCTTTAAGTTAGGAACGACTGGTGTGGTGCAGTTTAGTAATTTACCTTAGGAAGGGTAGATGCGTCTTTATCTTTTATCTTGGTTTAGTTAACTGCTTAGTATAGCCGTTCATCCCTATATGTTACCGTATATCAAGTTATGTCTTCTCTGGTTACTTTAACGATTGTATTGTTAAAGTTATAGGACTCACTCAGACTTATGTCTGACCCCGTTGTTTTTACCTTTTTCCCAACCCTCAGGTCCTACGGTGGATCCTAGCAGTAGTGGAGCTTGATCGGATTGCTGTCCCAGTCTTTAGGAGCTTGGATAGATGTAAAGCTCCAGTTATCCAGTTATCTTTTCTTTTGTTTTGGCTATTGTGTGAGAGTGGGATTATGTACTTCTTTATTTTGATGGATATTGTACTTGACTTTTATTTTGGTTTTATGATGTAACCAGACATGTTTTACTTCCGCTGTTATGAGAAGATGTTTTAAAATTTCAAGTACTGTTTATATCTGTCTTGTTGTAATTTTTCTGTTCTATATTCACTAAAATACTCCACCGATGCTATGGCATTCCCTTAGTGAGTGACCCTAGCGGGAGTGGGGTGTTACACGTGGTATCAGAGCTTAAGGTTACCAGAACAGATAAAATTTTTGAGAAAAACTACTTTCTAAGAGTATTTTCGAAGAAAGTATTTTTAAAAGCATGTCTTCTAAGAGAAAAAGTTTTTGAAAAAGAAAAGCATAATCCCCAATAGCCATATCTTTATCTTTCGGAATCTCCTTTTTGAATCTTTCCTCTTTCGTTTCAGCATGGCTGAAGATCTTAACATCCCGGAGGGTTTAGTTATACCACTATGGTATAGGAGGTTGCAAGAGGCTAGGGCCGCGGCTGCGGGTCCGGCCAATGCTACTACACCAGAGACAACCGCTCCTCCTCCTCAGCCTAGAGTGGATAATTTTGCTAAGGTTTGCAAGGAGTTCAAGGCTATAGGAGGAAAACCTTTTCTTGGTTCAGAGACTTTCGTAGAGGCTAGAGATTGGCTTAAGGAAGTGGAAGAGTTGCTAGATATCTTTGAAGTGGAAGAGGGAAAGAAAGTCAAGTTGGCGGCTTGGTTAATGAAGGGAGAGGCCTCATTCTGGTGGGAGGTCACTAATGGAGAACGCCCTGTTGACTCTTGGGCAGATTTTAAGCAAAGGTTTGGGGCTAAGTTTCTCTCAAGGGCGGAAGAGAATCTGTTTATGGAGAAGTTCTTGAATTTGAAGCAAGGGAATCTCACGGTGAAAGAATATGTCAACAAATTCAATCAATTAGCAAGGTTTGGCATAAAGTTGGTGAATACACCGGAGAAGAAGGCTTTGAGGTTCGTTAGAGGCTTGAACGAACCATTGCAAGGAATAGCTATGACTCACATTCCTATGGGGGCCACTTTTGAGAAGCTTGTCTACATGGCACTTATGCATGAGGATGATAAGAATTCTAAGGCACCAGAGAAAAAGGGGGATCAAAAGAAACCGCAACAGCAACAACAAGGCAAGGGCGGAAAAGGCAATGGTGACAAAAAGAAGACGAAGAAGAAGTGCTTCAATTGTGGAACACCAGGACACCTCAGTAAGGATTGTCGCAAAAAGAAGAAGACCGGTTGCTTTCATTGTGGTGAAGCAGGGCATCTTGTGAAAAACTGCCCAAAGAAGGGGCAGAAGACGGGGTCTACCTCAGGAGGCCAGGTGCAAGCTCTTATAGCACCACCTCAGTCAGGGGGGCAAGTTCAGGTTCTCTCAGTTCCACCGATTCAGCAGAGAGGTAGAACTATTTCCGTTGAAAGTCTGGTTTTTCTGTTTGATCATCCAGTTCGTACTTTGTTTGACTCTGGCGCATCGCATTCTTTTATCTCATCATCGTTAGTTGAGTCACTGCACTTAGACACCAGTCTAGTTGATGATCCCTTGGTTGTCTCAAACCCAATTGGGGGCTCCATATATCTGTCTATGATATGTTTGGGTTTGAAGATTTCTATACTTAGCGTTGAGTTTAGATGTGATGCTTTTGTATTGGGCTTCACGGGCTATGGGTTGATCTTGGGCATGGACTGGTTATCCAGTAATGGTGCCGTTCTTGATTGCGAAAGGAGAGTTGTCAGGCTCATGACCCGCTTGGGTAACACTCTCGAGATCTCTTGCAATCCCATGGAATCTGTTTTGCTAAGTTATCTTGAATCGCTCGATGCTTCGGTCGAAAGTTTGTGTTCTGTCAGAGTAGTCCGGGAATATCCGGATGTGTTTGAAGAAGTAAAGGGTTTGCCTCCGAAGCGGGAGATAGATTTCCGAATTTATTTGGTGGATAATGCCAAACCAGTGTCTTTGCCAGTACGCCACATGGCTCCTCGTGAGAGAAGAGAACTTCATAAGCAAGTAGGGGAGTTGCTTGAGAAGGGGTTCATAAGGCGAAGTATATCGGAGTGGGGAGCTCCAGTAGTGTTTGCCACGAAGGCGGATGGGTCCCTCAGACTTTGTGTGGATTATAGGGAACTTAATAAGCTCACGAAGAAGAATAGACACCCATTACCGAGGATAGATGATCTCTTTGATCAGTTGGTTGGCGCGTCAGTATTTTCGCAGATGGACTTAGCTACAGGGTTTCATCAGTTAAGAGTGGCGGAGGACAGTATAGAGAAGACTGCTTTCCGGACTCCGGATGGTTTTTATGAGTGGCTAGTGATGCCATTTGGGTTGACAAACGCCCCCGCATACTTTGTTGATCTCATGAGTAGAGTGTTCAGAGAGTATCTGAATAAGTTTGTAGTAGTTTTTGTGGATGACATCTTGGTCTTTTCCAAGAATGAAGAAGAGCATGCCTTACATCTCAAGGAAGTGTTGGAGACTCTTCGAGCGCATAGTCTTAAAGCTAAATTCTCTAAATGCCATTTTTGGAGAAGAGAAGTGCGATTCTTAGGGCATGTGGTCTCTAAGGAAGGGATAGCTGTGGATCCCGCAAAGATAGTATCTATCCAGGATTGGAAAGTTCCTAGAAATGCTACCGAGGTAAGAAGTTTCTTGGGGTTGGCAGGATATTATAGGAAGTTCATCAAAGACTTCGCGAAGATATCAGCCCCATTAACCCGCTTGACGAAGAAGAATCTGGTTTTCTCATGGGATGTAGATTGTGATGATGCTTTCCGACGGTTAAAGAGAGCTTTGACCACCGCTCCAGTTTTAGTGCTTCCAGATGGGAGTAAGCCGTTTGTTGTTTATACCGATGCTTGTGGAACAGGATTAGGCGCAGTCTTGATGCAGGAGGGAAGGGTAATAGCCTATGGAGGGAGACAATTGAGAGTGCATGAGAAGAATTACCCTACCCATGATCTAGAGTTGGCCGCGATTGTTTTCGCACTTAAGTCTTGGCGCCATTATCTTCTTGGTGAGAGATTCGAGTTGTTCACCGACCATAAATCATTGAAGTACTTATTCTCTCAGAAGGATTTAAACTTAAGACAGCAAAGGTGGATGGAGTTCTTAGCATCCTATGATTTCGAGATAGCGTATACCCCTGGTAAGGGTAACGTGGTGGCAGACGCCTTAAGTAGAAAAAGGCTATCTTTGAGTCCATTGTTCGTGGAACGACGAAGCTTGGAGTTTCTTTCTTTGTTTGACTTCAGACCTTCTGTTGATTTTGTACCTGGTTTGTTGGCATCCTTGGAGGTTAGACCTACTCTTTTGAGACGGATTGGCGAGGCTCAGCGAGACGACCCACAGTTGGTTGTGTTGGTAGAGAAGCTTATAAGAGGGGAGTCGTCCAGCCATTTGGGTAGATACACCAAAGATGATAAGGGATGGTTGCATAGAGACGGTAGACTTTGTGTACCGCAAGATGAGGGTTTGAAGAAGGCTATTTTGGATGATGCACATCGTTCAAGAATGACTATTCATCCCGGTGGAGACAAAATGTACCAAGACATGAAGAGAGTTTTCTTTTGGGCCGGTATGAAGAAAGATGTGGCCGAGTATGTGGCTAGATGCTTAGTGTGCCAACAAGTTAAAGTGGAGCAAAGGAAACCCGGTGGGTTGCTACACCCATTGTAAGTTCCACAGTGGAAGTGGGATAGTGTCTCGATGGATTTCATCGACGGGTTACCGAGATCGAGGAAGGGCAATACGGGAATTTGGGTTGTGGTAGACAGACTTACAAAGAGTGCCCATTTTATACCCGTAAAGAGTAAGAGGACCGCTCCATGGCTTGCTTCAGTCTATGTTAGAGAGATTGTTAGATTGCATGGCGTACCATCCAGCATTGTGAGTGATCGAGATCCTATTTTCACTAGTGAGTTTTGGAGAAGTTTGCAAGAGGCGGTAGGGACTCAGTTGTGTTTGAGCACCGCATATCATCCTCAGACGGACGGTCAGACCGAGAGGGTGAACCGTATCTTAGAAGATCTTTTGAGGCTTTGTATCTTGGATTTTGGAGGTACATGGGAAGAACATCTTCCTTTGGTGGAGTTCGCATATAATAACAGCTTTCAGTCCAGTATTGGTATGGCTCCTTTCGAAGCTCTTTATGGAAGGCCTTGTCGATCTCCTACATGTTGGTGGGAATCTACGGATAAGATCTTGCTTGGGCCGGATATGGTTAGAGAGACTTCAGAGAAGATTGATTTAATTCGAAAAAGGATGAAAGCAGCGCAAGATAGACAGAAATCTTATGCGGATCGGAGAAGGACGGATCTTGAGTTTGAGGTTGGGGACATGGTTTTTGTCAAAGTATCTCCATTGAGAAATGTTGTTCGCTTTGGGTCCGTAGGGAAGTTAGCACCGAGATTTGTTGGGCCGTTTCCTATTAAGGAAAGGATTGGACGGATGGCATATAGGGTGGAGTTGCCCGACAGACTTAGTGGTGTTCATGATGTATTCCATGTATCACATTTGAGGAAGTGCTTACATGAGACCGCGGAGGTGGTAGAGCCGAGCTTGCTTAGAGATGTAGAGGTAGAGCGTGATGCGACGATTCGACGAGCTCCTACTCGCATCCTTGGGTCAGAAACTAGGAAGTTGAGGAACAGAGAAGTTCAGCTAGTTAAAGTGCAATGGGGAGATGACGAAAGCAATGCTACTTGGGAGACGGAAGCAAAGATGCGTTCTTTGTATCCATTTCTTTTTGAGAGTATGTCTTTTAACTTCTCCTTTATTGCTTGTCTAGTACTTATCTTATCTTTAGTATATCCTCTCGCTAATACCTATGACCTTTAGATAGGGTAAAACCTATGGTTGAGACATGTGTTTGAAACATGTTATGGTTGATGGATGCATATGGATGCAATTGTTTGCTAGTGGTTGCTCGTGGATGCATATACACACACATTAGGCACTAGATCGGCTCAGTCACTTCATGTTGCATATTGCATAAATGGATGTGGTAGTTAGATTGATGGATGTATCATGGCTGTGTTATCATATGGATGATGCATTTTTGTGTATGGTTGTGCACGCATGTAGAAATTTGTATGTGTCAATAGGGTTTCGCATACATATTGGATGCATGGCACTATCATGGTTTGCATTAAGGAGGTTTACTGTATCAGTAACCGCCTGATTTTCGCATTAGGTAAGTACATATACACACACTTTTGCATATATCCATCCAGCATTTAGAATCTTGTAAGGACAATGATTGCTCGTGGATGATGCTTTGAGTAGATGGATGATTGGATGGTAGGATACGTTCTTCCTAACTTGAAGATTTCGGGGACGAAATCCTTTAAGGAGGGGAGAATGTAACAACCCGTATTTTCAATAACCTGTAATAACATAAATCGAGGCAGAATTTAATTCTAAAATGGGAATCAAGGGAAACGGGCTATGCCATTGTGTTCGTCTCGGAAAAATACGCGAAATAGAGTCCGAGTTTTCGAAAATCGGAGTCCGTATGACCAAGATATGGCCTCGCGAAGTTTCACGAAAATTCCCAAATTAAAGTATACTTAATTAAGTGAAATGGGTTGTGTAGATATATATATATATATATATATATATATATTGATATATATATATATATATATAATTGAAAATTTAATAAATAAATATGCAAAAATGCTCAAAACAGCGAATTGGGAGAGGGGAATAACCGAACCGGCCGATTTTTGAAGTCGACCCGAGCCCGCTGGGTCGACTAGGGGTTAATCCAGGGTGTTTGGCTGTCAACCCGTGGGCCGATTCGCTCAAGTGCAGATTTTGCATTTGAATGGTTCTCATGGTCCATCTTTAATCTAAAGGCCCTAGATGGTTCCTACACTTGACTTCTTCCCCAAGACATGCTTTGATGGCTTGGATTGAATCTAGGGTTAATCCTATGGCCTAAAACACTTGCCTAATCTATAAATAAGACCCTAACCTACCCTAATTCATTCATAATTAAACCTAGTGACTAAACTATGGCAAAATGCTAGCTCTCATGGCCTCCACTAATTTTATGAAGAGGGTTGCATACTAATCACTCTCTAATCAACTTCTAATCCCTTCTTAGCATCTTAATCTTCTTCATTTGGTGTTCAAAGTTGCTAGTTGTGAGTTTCTATCACTTTGATGATCTTTTGGTAAACTAATTAGATGAGATGTGATGAGATTTATGGTTTTGTATGTGGGTTAATGAGCTTTGAATCATATGATATGATGTTAGCATTAATCTTATGTTTATGCATGTTGAGTATGTAAGCTTATGCAAGTTTAATATGATGTATGTTATGTTTGCATGATGCTAAATATGCAAGTTGTGGGCTATGTAATCATATGCATGTTATGCAAGTTCATGGTAATATGCTATGCAAGTTACATGTTTGTTAATATGCAAGTTACATGTTTGTTAATATGCAAGTTACATGTATGTAAATATGCAAGTTACATGTTTGTTAATATGCAAGTTACATGTTTGTTAATATGCAAGTTACATGTATGTAAATATGCAAGTTACATGTTTCTTTATATGCAAGTTACATGTTTGTTAATATGCGAGTTACATGTATGTAAATATGCAAGTTACATGTTTATTAATATGCAAGTTCATGATGACACATTATGCAAGTCTATAAGCTAATATGCAAGTTTGTTATGCAAAATGAATATGTAAGTTATGTGACATATTATATGCAAGTTATGTGACATGTTATGCAAGTTCATATGCAAGTTATGTGTTTGTTAATATGCAAGATGGCACCTTTGAAACATGTTCATTCATATGCAAGTTGACACCTTTTATATGTGTTATATCATGAACGAAATTACGTGGGAACGATGGGGTAATTAAATGCATAAGTTAATAAGATTGTGTGAAATTAATATAATTATGCATAACACAAAATAAATAAACATAGTATGGGAATTTGCCTATTTGGTTAGGTGTACCCATACTATGTGTTGGGAATTTACCTATTGAGTTAGGTCTACCCCATGGGAATTTACCTATTAAGTTAGGTCTACCCATGTTAAGAAAACTTGATTAATTAGGGATAATTAATATAAAATTATGAGGGTGATTAATTAGGTGTAATTAATTGACTAAGACACGAGGTTGGACTCAGTTGTAGCGTAAAACTGCCCGGACCCAACCGGCTTAACCAGTTGCTACAAATGTTAGCCCAATGTGAGAGGTCTTAGGCACAAACTAAATACGTAATTAATGTAAAGACACGAGGTTAGACTCTGTTATGACATAAGGCTGCCCGGACCCAACCGGCTTAACCAGCGGTCATAAAAGACAGTCTAATGTGAGAGGTCTTTACAAAGGTTACGTTCTTAATTGATTAATTAAGAAACACTTAACCACATTAGCATGTAGAGGGACATGAGGGGTTAAGTGGGTGCCTCGGGTGGCATGAGAAAATCTAGTGGTTGCCTTGGGTGGCAATAGAAAATACGATTAGAATACTTAACCAAAATAGAACATGTAATTAAAACATGATTAAAGGGTTAAGTGGGATATACTAGAAAAAGGGACAAGCTTAGGTGGGTAGCTTGTGGAGGCCCATTTCAACCAGTAACCCATACGTATCTTTGTGGGCTCGACCCATGTCGAGGACGGGACACGCATACTGGGCTTGACTGTAAGAGGCAAACGGGTTAGCGGTGGCAACGCAAGTCCAACGGGCTTCATATGCGTGAGTGGGCCCGGGCTGGTAGGTAAGCCGTTGTTGCATCGAGTAGATATAAGCCGTGCACCTTTAGTTTCATCAGGTTGCCACATTGGGGAATGATACATCCCACGGTGGGGCCAGCACGGGTATCTACGTTAGGGAGCCGATCGAATGGGAAGTAGTGTGTACACCTAGTGGATTGTAGGGCCCCGTGGCGCCTACTTGGTCACCTAGGGGTACGCAAGTACTATTAGGTTAATTTTAAAAGTCCTTGGGTGGGATCAACCTTTAAGTTAGGAACGACTGGTGTGGTGCAGTTTAGTAATTTACCTTAGGAAGGGTAGATGCGTCTTTATCTTTTATCTTGGTTTAGTTAACTGCTTAGTATAGCCGTTCATCCCTATATGTTACCGTATATCAAGTTATGTCTTCTCTGGTTACTTTAACGATTGTATTGTTAAAGTTATAGGACTCACTCAGACTTATGTCTGACCCCGTTGTTTTTACCTTTTTCCCAACCCTCAGGTCCTACGGTGGATCCTAGCAGTAGTGGAGCTTGATCGGATTGCTGTCCCAGTCTTTAGGAGCTTGGATAGATGTAAAGCTCCAGTTATCCAGTTATCTTTTCTTTTGTTTTGGCTATTGTGTGAGAGTGGGATTATGTACTTCTTTATTTTGATGGATATTGTACTTGACTTTTATTTTGGTTTTATGATGTAACCAGACATGTTTTACTTCCGCTGTTATGAGAAGATATTTTAAAATTTCAAGTACTGTTTATATCTGTCTTGTTGTAATTTTTCTGTTCTATATTCACTAAAATACTCCACCGATGCTATGGCATTCCCTTAGTGAGTGACCCTAGCGGGAGTGGGGTGTTACATTTTCTCTCGCTGAGACGTAAGCCGCGGTGATTTGTACTACGCGATCGATCTTTCGAATCAGGAGCCACCATGATGGAAATCCAATTTCCAATACGTGTATTTCGGCTTTATTTGTAGAGCCTAGTATGGCGACATAGTGGGATGGGGCACTCATGCCGTCTATGATTTATATTTATGATTGAAATTGTTTTTGACACTATACACTTATTATAGTATCAAATGATTTGTTTTAAACGTATCAAGCATGTTTGGCTGTTATAAGGTAAAACCCTATCCTCCGGCTTGCGTTGCATTGTGTGATGGGACCTGGGTCTTATAATAGCTTCATTTTTCGAAAATTCATTGCGCTGTTTATTCTATGCACTAGTATTCTTGGGAGGAAACCCGTTCCGTGTTATACGGCGTGGTCCCTTGAATTACTCTCTTTTAAAGTAAAGTTTTAAATAACTGTTTTAGTTCTCACACCAGTCACATGACTGACCTGGAGTTTATTGTTTTAACCTAAACTCTGGGTGCCCTTATTTTCGACACGGGCAGCTAGTAGTTTTGGTTTTGCAGATTTATATTCACAGGATCCTGGTTTACAGCTGGAATGATATCCGGAAAGCTTTGTATCCGTATATCTCTTCTAGTTGTGTATTATATTATTTTCCGCTGCTATGTACTTAAATGTAATTTAAACCTCTGATATTTCTGTGTAATATTCTTTTATACTCTGTATATTCTTGTAATCTGATGCATTGTTGTAATAACAGTGAAATGTTCTTCTGTTTGTGTTCTGATTTGTCTTGTCCTCACAGTAATTCGTTCTTTCTCATCTCTTCGGAGACCGGGGAAGTTTCGGGTCGCTTCAGTTGGTATCAGAGCTTTGGTTTACAAAGCTAGAGAACAAGACACATTAGAACCATACGAAAGAATTCATCAGATATTGGACTAGTAATATCCAATTAGAATGACTCGTTAGAGATAGGATCAGTAGTGTCCTAGAACGAGTGTGAAGAGTATATTTTTCAAATGAAAACAATTTTGTTTTGAAATTTGAATCGTTTTACACATATTTGAATATTTATTTATTTTGAATATGGACAATCGAGTATATATAGATTTCGCGTATACACGTCATGAACGTATATTCGAAGTTTTAATATACTGGATAGATATAGAATCATACTCTAGTGGCCCGAAGATGATTCTGATGATTGACTAGTCGTCATTAGTATTCATTTTCGAGTAACGAAAGTGTGATATCTATATATTTCCATTAGACTGGTGTGAGAACCAAATCTTATATAGCTAGAACACTTTGTTGTGAATTGGCATCAAAAACAAGATTTTCTGTATATGTATCAAAATCATGAATTTGAAACGTTAGATTCACTAATTGATTGATGTTTGTGTTGTTTGTTTATTTGTTTGCTAATTTTTGAACCATTAGACCAAATATTGAATTGTATTGAAAATTGGTCGCATTTGCTTGCATAGACATATACTTACATTGAACAGGTCATAGCAAGGAGGCTAGAGCAGAGAATAAAATTTGTTTGCTCGACAAATAGGTACATGTTTACTACATAATTTACTGTTTTGTTTGGGTGATGATGATTTTGTGAGCCTATTGGCTAGCCGCTTGGCTTTTTCTTTTTCTTTTTGAGATCTGAAGGACCGGGGAAGCTATTTGAAATTCCCCGATGCTCCCATTGCAGAGGAGGTTATGGCGAAATTTTTCAAAAATTTAGGGTGTTAGCCAAATTTTTGAAATTTTGAAAATTCTCAGAAACTAAAGAGTTGGAGAATGGAAGCCAGATCGAGCGTAGAGTTGAATAATCAAACCACTTTCGACTTTATTCCTTTTCGGGGACGAAAAGTTTTAAGTGGGGGAGATTGTAATAACCCGAAAATCTGGGCCAGTTTAAAATTTTTATTTTGGCAATTTTAGCGAATTCTGATTATTTAAAATAGATTATTTTAAATAAAATCGACGAGAAATTTATTTTGAATAGAATTCGACGTATACATTATATACGCCGTCGTTAGAATATAAATATTTATATATAATTATAAATAGAATTGAAAATGGCGCGGTAGTTCGATAATTCGATTTCAAACTTCAATTGAATGTACCGGGAGCAAAACAATCCGGATTTTAGTGAAACCAAAAAACATTAGGATCTAATTGACGATATCTTTCCAACGAAGTTAACAAACTGAGATTTCACTTTATAAATGATAAGATATGTCCAGTTGAAAATTCTGAATAGTCGCTATGGAATTCAGGCCCTTAAAAATGGACATTTTGCAAACGACCTCGGATTTCGACGAAACCACTTTTGTTGGGTCCGTGATGTTAAGTTTTTGCTAGGTTTCAAATTTCATAATTTTTCGAATCAATATGTGAGCGTGGCAAAGGAAAACGCGTTTGACCAGTTTAAGTTGATTTTAATCGACTGGAAATTGGCCATTTTTCAAACGGTCTCAGAATTCGACGAAACTAGTTTTGTTAGAACCGTATCGTCAATACGAAGCTAGAAAATATTTTTCTGCAATTTATAGAGTTAGCATGTGACCCCGGTAATTTGAAATGTACGTTTAAAATTCAATATAGCGATTTAAATGTAAATTCAACGGAAACTGATCGAAACGGTCGAATCAGCTTGCAATACATATCCCATTGTGTTCGGAATGGGGGTAAAACGCTATGGACGACAGGCGGTAGACCTCGTTTAGAGGTCGTATGTAAAAGTCAACCCTTTTGCAAAATTAAATAATTAAATAATAAAATAAAAAAAAGAGAAAAAAATATATTCCCTCCTTTTCTTCTTCATTGCCCCCCCCCCCCCCCCGATTCATTTACCAGAAGCAAAAGAAAAAAAAAAGAAAACCTAACCTAATCAAATCGCGCCGCCGCCTTACCCTTGAAGCCACCGCCGACGAAGACTTCGACGCCCCCTCCGTCCGACCCCGCCTCGTCTCGAAGTCGCGACATCGAATCGAAGCAGCCCCCCCCCCCCCCCAGTCGAAGCCTCGAAGCCGCCGCGACACCTCCGAACGCCACCAACGAGCCGCCGACGCTCCTTCTTCTTCCCCTCCCCCCTTCGAAATCTGCGGTGAGCAATTTTATTTTATTTTTATTTTTATTTTCGAATTTAAAAACTGTTATTTTTAAAAGTTGTTTAAAACTAATTTATACGAATTTAAAAACTGATTTTTAGGATTTTTAAAAGCTGATTTTTTAAGGTTTCAAAAACTGATTTTTTTTTTAGATATTATAAACTGATTTAAAAAGAATTATAAACTGATTTTTTTTTAGAATTATAAAAACTGGATTTTTAAATGATATAAAAACTGGATTTTTAAATGATATAAAAACTGGATATTTAATTGATATAAAAACTGATTTGAAAAGGAAAAGAAAACTGATTTTATTTTAAGGTTTAAAATAGAAAAAGAGTTTAAACTTTGAAATAGAAAAGGTTTAATCTTTTAAAAGAAAAAGATTTGAACTTGCAAAATTATAATCTTTATATATTTAATAGCGAAGTCAAGATGCAATCTTTATATATTGAATAACATAGTAAAAATTCGATTTTTACCTATGTAGAGAATACGGGCAACGAAAGCGACAAGAAGACGAAATAGACAAAGATTTCCATAAAGGAAGAGTCGTGTTATTGGATAGCTATAGGTGAGAACTTCTCACTCAAATTCTATTTTTCTAGTTATATATATACTAGGATGCAGACGGTGCTTATTAGAAGCACCCGTCCACATACCATGGACTTGTTTGTTTGGTTGTGTAGTTGGTTAGATTATTTGGTTTGAACTGAATTGTTTGGTGAAATAAAAATTGATTTGATTGCTGTGTGAATGGCGTGGGCCTTCACTAGACCGGGGATAAGGCTAGGCCTTGTCCCGTTTCTAGTATCGTGCCGTTATGCCGCCGAAATTTTCTAAAATATGTTAGAAAAATAAAAATATCATTTTTATTGTGTAAATGAAATGAATAGAAATTCATGTGTTAAAATAAAATATATTCTCATTAAAAATATAGTTTTAACGTGAAAGTGAATAAATAAATATTTATAAACAAATCGGCCGATTTGTTTATATACACTGATTTGACTGATATTGAATGGGTCGATAAATTTTACACATCGCCCAACTGCACAACTAAAAATCTGTGTTTGATTGTCTGAAACCCCACACGGGTGTTGGGATGAAATATGAATTTCACTCATCCTGATTGATTAAATATGTCGATCGATTGATTGACATGCTGTTATAAGCGTAAGATATCTATATTTGATGCTTATACTGTGTAGTGCACTTTGGTTGATGGTTGATTGTTTATTATTGCTATTATATACATGTGTTGTATGGAATCCATATGATTAACATCATATGGTGATTGATTGGGCCTCATTCCAATCGGGAAAGTAATGAATATTATAAAAGAAAATTCATGTGTTGAATATAAAAATAGTGATGTGTAGACAGTACTCATGTGTTGAGATTAGTCATGTGTTGAAATAAATATAGATGCATGTGTTGAATGGGATAATATTCATTTGTTGGATAGAATAAAGAAGTTTTGAAAATATAAAGCCGTGTTGATTAGATTGACGCCATTTTGACGTAAACGATATTTATATCGATTTTAAACGATTTCGAAATGAATTGAAAACGATTTCGAAATGAATTGAATTGAAAACGATTTCGAAATGAATTGAATTGAAAACGATTTCGAAATGAATTGAATTGAAAACGATTTCGAAATGAATTGAATTGAAAACGATTTCGAAATGAATTGAATTGAAAACGATTTCGAAATGAATTGAATTGAAAACGATTTCGAAATGAATTGAATTGAAAACGATTTCGAAATGAATTGAATTGAAAACGATTTCGAAATGAATTGAATTGAAAACGATTTCGAAATGAATTGAATTGAAAACGATTTCGAAATGAATTGAATTGAAAACGATTTCGAAATGAATTGAATTGAAAACGATTTCGAAATGAATTGAATTGAAAACGATTTCGAAATGGATTGAATTGAAAACGATTTCGAAATGAATTGAATTGAAAACAATTTCGAAATGGATTGAATTGAAAACGATTTCGAAATGAATTGAATTGAAAGCGAATTCAAATGAATTAAATTGAATTGAATAGAAACGAATTTATAAAGAAGAATTCAATTTTGATGTGAATTGAAATTGTTTTGAAACGAATGTAGAACTATTTATAAAATTCGTTTTAAAAGGAAATTGACGAAATATATATAATATATAAATATTATATATATAATGGCCTGAATAGAACGCGCCGCGCCGCGGCAGTTCGTGAATTTCGACCATTTATTTCAAAAGGACATTGCGGGAGATCCGACCGTCGGATTCTCCTAAAACCGGAACCGTTGGGTTCGTATCGAAAAGAGCTTTCCAATGAATATTAGAAATTTGAAATCTAACGGTTGGATTTGGAGTTATGTCCAAATCAAATTCGAAAAAGGTCGTTGTAAGTGCAGTTCGATGGCCGTTGTTAGAAATCGACTGTACGGGCCTTGGTAAAATTATTAAAAATATCTATAATTTGTGTAAAATCATAATATATGGATTGGAAAGAGTTGAGCTGGAAAATTCCACATTTGAAAAGATAAAAATAGATTTTTATCGAAATAAACTAGTTTTGAACTAGAATTAAAATCAATTTATTTTTGAAATAAATAAATTGAATTTGAAAGTGATTTTAAAAATAATCAATACTCCCAATACGTGGATTGGGCTGGAGTTGAATCGAAATTATCTTCGGGATATTTCGATGTTGGATTTCGTGACTATACAAATATTGTTATGGGGATTTGAAAGATATATTTTATATCGCTATTTCCAATACGATATATGTTAGTTTCAGAATTTGATATTGAATGTAAGCCGATATATTTTCTATTCAGAGCCTTGTATTTAATATCAAATGTGATTTGGGTTTATCGCGAATCGTGTTTTAGAAGACATTGGTTCTTTAACCCAGTTAAAGGCAAGATATCGATTTTTGAGAAGATTAAAACTAAGTGGAGTTTTAATGAATCTTTAATTAGATTGAAAAATGAAGTGATTATTTAAATTATCAAATCTGAAAGGTGATCGAGAATGGAGTACCACCAGTTTTGCTCCAAAGCGATAGTTAAATCTTTAATTAGATTTGAACGTGAAATGGTAATAAATTTTACCGATAACACAGTGGTGTTAGATGTGGAGTATTACCAGTTTTCTCCATGGGATATATAGGTTGGGATTGGGAAATAAAATAATAATTACTTCGGTGTGGTTCGCTAATCCCGACTAGTTTGGAAAACCATAATATGGTTTGAAATGATATCCAAAGGAAGATTAAAGAATAAATTTAGAAGAATTTATCTTGGATAAAATTAATGGGAACCTTTCCCTAAAAATGTGATTTTGTGAATAAAAGAATATTCTGAATTGGAATGAGGCGTTTGATGTGTTTGTGTAACATTTGTTTATCATATACGTGGGTTATTCAGAAAGGCCGGGTTTAAACCCATTCTGAATAACCGATTCGACGAGATGTCGAAGATGAAGACGGTGGTTGAAGACCGGAAGTCTTCACATTGTTTGGATAATTACTGACGATCCTGATTGGGCTGTACACCCAAGAGGATGGAAATAGTTGGCGGTCGTCCAGACGTACTTGGAGATGGATGGATATGCGAGGAAAGTGCCTCCGGTTTCGTTCAGACCTAGAACGGACTTGTAAATGGATGGTGTGTCTGACATTGTATTCCTTTATATTGTATTTGTTGATCTCTGCTAAATATATATCTGTTTGGCGGCGGAGAATTTATTCTCTTGCTTAACGCCCTTCTCTGAGACATATGAGCTCAGAGGTTATATATTGGCAGAAATCAGTGGTACGATATGGATTGATAGTGTGGCATACTGAGATGCAGTGATCCAGACTTTTGTTGAAAAGCAAAGTTTGGTGGTTGATGATCAAAGCGCAGCTGATATAGCATGGCTTTGTGTATAGCGTTGATCCGCGAGCCTCACAGCCCGGGATGGTGGTAAACTGATGGTTTGATCAGTATACATTTTTAGTGTAGTGGATTCGGTCGACCGATATTGAGCTTCGTGCTCGGAGGGATAGAGTAAGCGGTGTTTTCTCTTGCTGGGACGTAAGCCGCGGTGATACTTGAGTCCCAAAAGTGCGGATGTGCATAGCGGTGTTTTCTCTCGCTGAGACGTAAGCCGCGGTGATTTGTACTACGCGATCGATCTTTCGAATCAGGAGCCACCATGATGGAAATCCAATTTCCAATACGTGTATTTCGGCTTTATTTGTAAAGCCTAGTATGGCGACATAGTGGGATGGGGCACTCATGCCGTCTATGATTTATATTTATGATTGAAATTGTTTTTGACACTATACACTTATTATAGTATCAAATGATTTGTTTTAAACGTATCAAGCATGTTTGGCTGTTATAAGGTAAAACCCTATCCTCCGGCTTGCGTTGCATTGTGTGATGGGACCTGGGTCTTATAATAGCTTCATTTTTCGAAAATTCATTGCGCTGTTTATTCTATGCACTAGTATTCTTGGGAGGAAACCCGTTCCGTGTTATACGGCGTTGTCCCTTGAATTACTCTCTTTTAAAGTAAAGTTTTAAATAACTGTTTTAGTTCTCACACCAGTCACATGACTGACCTGGAGTTTATTGTTTTAACCTAAACTCTGGGTGCCCTTATTTTCGACACGGGCAGCTAGTAGTTTTGGTTTTGCAGATTTATATTCACAGGATCCTGGTTTACAGCTGGAATGATATCCGGAAAGCTTTGTATCCGTATATCTCTTCTAGTTGTGTATTATATTATTTTCCGCTGCTATGTACTTAAATGTAATTTAAACCTCTGATATTTCTGTGTAATATTCTTTTATACTCTGTATATTCTTGTAATCTGATGCATTGTTGTAATAACAGTGAAATGTTCTTCTGTTTGTGTTCTGATTTGTCTTGTCCTCACAGTAATTCGTTCTTTCTCATCTCTTCGGAGACCGGGGAAGTTTCGGGTCGCTTCATATGTGCAAAAAAAATTATTCATTTCAAGGAGACCCTACATTTACATTTATTAGTATGCAAAATCTTAATATCAATGCCAGTCTACAAAACTAACCTAAAGTTTACATCATTTATTTATTTTCTTTAATTATTTTGTGTATAATGATTTTGATATAACATTTATCCATTAAAATTGTATGAATTTTCTTAATTATAAAGTGGAAAATTAACGAACTTATAAAAATAAACTTTTAGTTTCAAAGTACATGAAAGCCCAGTTTTCCTTGGAAAACCATTAGGTTCCATTCCTACCAAAAAACAGTACATTGACATGTTTTCAAAAAAAAACAATGATGGAAAAGTGAGTTAAAACACGTACGTCACTTATTTTTCTACAGCAACGCGGCTCCCACTGACTTTTAGACAGTCACAATTTAAAATTTTCCGGTTATTGTTAATATAATTTACAATTCCAAAATCATTTTCATATACTAACTAAATTCATTATCAACTGAATGATTCTTTGACATTCTTATTATTAATTTTATTATATACATAAACTTCAATATAATAAGTTCTAATTCTTTTAAATCTAAACACTTTTCTTAATTTGTTGGTTCCTTGGTTTCCCTTCTTAACACAATCCATTGGGATATATAAATTCAACAATTAATATTCAAACGTTTTCACATCTATATTTTTATCACCTACAAATTCAAATTATTGTCAGTCAGATGTACATATTGTATTATATATACACATATATATACATACACACATATACATGCATATATATATATATATATATATGTGTGTGTGTGTGTGTGTGTGTGTGTGTGTGTGTGTGTGTGTAAAGAATATGACGCCATTACTATTCTCTGCTCCTAAAAAAATAAAAAAGTATTCTCATGAATTCATTCTGAGTATCTCATTGTTCTTTACATTGAAATCTTAACTTTTCTCTTGTAGTATTCGCGAGCACTATGTTTCGTCTTACACCAGCGAAAGTAAAATTTTCGCTATATTCTAAGTTAAATATTATCATCATAAAATTTGGATTTGTTTTCAATTATTAGGTTTCAATTTTTTAATACTTGAGTTTTCTAATATTATGGTTTAAATATCTCAATTAACACCTTACTTTATTTTCATTTATTAGTATATGTAAAGAATATTCTTATTCGCATTGCGTAGCAAGGTTTGATATTAAAATGGTACACAAAGTTCGTTAAATTATAATATAAGTGGATTTTTCTGATTTAATTACGTATTACTGGTTGGGTTTTTTTTAAACATAATCAATAATGATATGAATTAATTCGTTATATATTTACCATTATGAAAATTGGTTTGTTAATATTTATATGTTGACAACAAAAAACAAATATGTTTCTATAAGTGATTTTGTGAAACGCAATATCATGTGCTTCAAACATGAAATTACTAGATGTAATGACCCGAAAATCCCCGCCCTTTGAATTGACCAGAAACCACACAGGTCTCATCCAAAAGTTGGAAATCCTCAAAAGTAGTAACTCTTGGCATATAACACATCAAAACAAATAACAGAAGACTTTTATAAACATTATAATAATGTTACATCAGAGTACAGAGTACAGAATATATCAGAGTACATCGAATATAATACAACAGAAGGTAATTTACAATAAACTTAATACAATGCAGCGGAACCGATAAACTAATACAGCGGAAGACTATCAATGCTCTGGAAACAGCTTTAAGCTTCAATCTAGAACATTGATAGTCCTCAGCTGTATTAGTTTATCGGTTCCGCTGCATTATATTAACTTTATTATAAATTACCTCCGCTGTACTATATTCGATGTACTATGATATATTCTATACTCCGATGTAACATTATTATGATGTTTATAAAAGTCTTCTGTTATTTGTTCTGATGTGTTGTATGCCCAGAATTAGTGCATTCAAGGATTTCCAACTTTTGGTTCAGACCTGTGTGGTTTATGGTCGATTCAAAGGGCAGGGATTTTCGGGTCATTACATGTGGTATCAGAGCTTTATTTAATTCAAATCTTTGGGGTACAACTTGTTAGAACAGAACAAAAGACTCATCAGAGGTAGGATTAGAAATATCCTATAAAAGAATACTCATTAGAGATAGGATCAGTAGTATCCTAGAATGAGAAAACTAATTAAAGATGGGATTAGAAATGCCCTAGAATGAGTTAAGAGTGACAAGTTTATAATTAACGTATTTGTGATTATATATATATATATAATCCGGTCTTAGAAATATGATTATTTAACATATAAAAGTTATATATATCTGAAAAACTAATCAACTAATTGATTGATGATTGCGTTGTGTGATTATTAGTTTAAATAATAAAATTATTGAAACCAATAAAAAAATAAAATTGAATTGCTTAGTTAAACAATTTTTAGCTTCGTTCCTTTTCGAGGACGAAAAGATTTTAAGTTTGTGAGATTGTAACAACCCGGAAAATCAGAACCAATTTAAAAATTTATTTTAAGAAATTTTAAACAGAAAATGCATAAGAATTTTAAAAAATATATATATATATATCAATTGCTTTATGATTACATCTTTAATGTAAATGAATCATTAAATAAGATTCATTATTTGGAATGAAAATATGTTAACATAAAAAATTACATTTGTATTGTAGGTTAAAAAAAAGATAATTATTTGAAATGAAATGTGTTCTTACATTATAATTCACATTTTTAATGTAAAGATGAGTTCAATAAAAAATTTACATTTTTATTTTAAAGGAGAAAATATGAAAAAAAGGAACATTTGTTTGAATAGGAAAAGTTCATAAAGTGGTGTCTACATTAAATTTACATTTTAATGTATGTATGGATCATATCAAAGGATTCATTGTAGGAAATTTGTTGTAACATAAAAAATTTACATTTTTATGTAATAATGATTCATTCATAGCTTGTTTAAAATGATGTAACATAAAATATTACACTTTTTATGTAATAAAAGAAAGATTAAAAAAATATCTTCACGAATAAATATTATATTTGGAATTTTGTCCATTTTAAATGATATTTAAGTAAACTATTTTCGTTAATTTATAAATATTTGTATTTGTGAATGATGCGAATCTTTAACGCTCCCCGATTGAATTTAATGTGAACATTTTGGAAACAAGAATTATTACTGTTATTAATTTATTTTGTAAGTTGAGTAAAAAAATGAATTTAATACTAGATTTGTGATTCGGTTAAGAAGGGAAGTATACGCTAATATTTTAAACTAAAATGTGAACCTGAACTTTCATTTATTTTGGGCGTAGTGAATATAATCTCAATTTAAAACTTTCTGCCAAAAATAACGTCATCACAAATTTGTGTTAAAAAGTAACGATGGAAACAAAAGTCAACTTTGAAATAAACCATGCAATTTAATTTAATCTTAAACAAGGATTTTATATGTAACAACCCAGAAAATCAGAACCAATTTAAAAATTTTATTTTGGCAATTTTAATGAATTTTGAATATTTAAAATGATTTGTTTTAAATAATAATGACTAGAAATTTATTTTGAATAGAATTAGAACGTATAAATTTATTTAAATCAAAGTTAGAATATAAATATTTATTTTAATTATAAATGTAATTGAAAATGGCGCGGTAGTTTGAAAATTCGATTTCAAATTTCAAATGAATGTATAAGATTCAAAATAAAGAGGATTTTAGTGAAACCAGAAATATTTGAATATGTTTGAAAAAATCTTTCCAGTGAATCTGAAAAATTCGTATTTAATAGCGGGGATAAAAAGTTATGTCCAGTTGAAAATTCAGAATAGTCGCTACGGAAATATAGCCTTTAAAAATGGCGATTTTGCAAACAACCTCCGTTTTCAACAAAACATTTTTGTTGGATCCGGAATGTCAAATTATTGGTAGATTCCAAAATTCATAATTTTTGGAATTAATATGTGAGCATGGAAAAAAAACGTGTTTGGCAATTTTAGTTTGAATTTAATCGACTGGAAAATGACCGTTTTTCAGACTGTCTCCAAATTTGATGAAATTAGTTTGTTAAGACCGTATCATCAAAACATAGCCAGATTTATTTCTTTGGAATTTTTGAAGTCGGTATGTGACCCCAGTAAATTAAAATGTACGTTTAAATTCAATATACATTGATTTATATTTTAAGTTTGATAAAGACTGATAAAGCAGTCGAATTGGCTTACGGACATATCCCATTGCGTTCGGAATGGGGGTATTTGGCTAGCAGCGACAGTCGTTGGATTCGATGTGGAGTTCATGGTGTTAAACAAGTATTTTTGAGATTAAATATATATATATATATATATTCACTTTCAAGGAGTCAAACCCCTAGTCTTTTATCACCGCGGTCAAATTTCTGAGCCGCTATCTTCCTCGTTCCAAGATGAAAAGCTTCAAACAATTCCTCCCCAATTTTCACCAAACCACGCACCGATTCAACCAAATTTAAACTGGAAAGACCCTCAGCATGGCGAGCTCCCTTCAGAGATCATCAATGAGGCACGAGGACAATCAGATTTTGGTCAACTAGGGCATGAAGATCGAACTGATTTTTGGGTGAGCGATGCAACCTAGTGGCGAGGATTTTGGGGCATTGAACCGTGGAGTTGAGGCGCAATCAGGGGCGGTTTTTGATGGAGTTCCGATGTCATGTGGAGGGTGCTGTAATGACCCGGGGATTTGGCGATCCTAGATATAGGCGTACAACACTATGTCGACTATTCAAGCATCGAAAATACCAGATAGTCCATGAAAGAAATTAGAGGGTGAGAATAGACAAGATAGAAACTTAGAATAGAAGAAGAAGAACAAAGAACACCAGAGTAACACGAATCTCACAGCGGAATGAACAACATATAATAGATAACATATCTTTGAAATAAAATTAGTATATGTATACAGTAACATTACCAGAGTACAAAACTTACAACACAGAGCAAATAACTATAGCTATGCAATCCTGAAGCCTTCTGCTCCAAGCTCTCCAAGTATATCTGTAAAATCCTGACTACTTGACTGCCCGTACAAATTTGGGCACCCAAGAGTTTAGGGAGAACAAAACAAAATAAACTCTGGGTCAGTCATATGACTGGTGTGAGTTAAACAATTTAAAAACAGTTGAGTAATTAAACCATATCTCATAAGACCACACCGTATAACGGAACGGGTTTTTCCCTTATGAAAATCCAAATCAGTTTGATTTTACTTTCAAATCATTTTGAACGAAATAATGATCTTCTATATCAAAACTCTTTTGGTATTATAATAGTGTCTATCAACCACATTATAATAATCATCTTGTAGAACGCTTTCATCTCACGTTCCACATATATAGTATACAATCAAAATCGCGAGCACTTACTGGATAATGGATTTGTGGAACCACCTTCCGATAGTGTACCTCTAGAGAGGAATACACTGGGTTCAACAAGAACATCTGTAACACCACACATCCATTAATGTCACTCTCAAAGGGAATGCATTAACTTCCATGGAGGTTTTAAGTGAATATAGAACAGAAAAATTACAACAAGACAGATAATAAGTAGTACTTGGAAATCTAAAACTTTATTTCATTGCAGCGGAAATTAAACATGTTTGTTACATCATAAAACCATAAATCAGAGTCAAGTACAATATCCATCTTGATAAAACAAAATACATAATCCCATTACATAAATAGCCATTCAAGAAGATAACAAGCTGGACTTTACTTCAACGGTCCAAGCTTTCCAAAAGAGAGATAAAGCAATCCAATTAAGCTCCACTAGAGCTGGGCCCACCCTGAGGACCTGAAGGGGGAAAAGGATAGAAATAGAGTGGGTCAGACATAAAGTCTGGCGAGTATGATAATTCTAACAATACTATTATAAAAATAACTAGACTAAGGCATAAGCTGGAAAACAAGGAAATGTCTATGAACTATTGGGTATGGAAGAGCAGATAAAGATAACGTTAAAGGCACACCTAATACTAACGAATAATTACTACACTGACGTGAAAGGCACACCTAATACTAACGAATAATTACTACACTGCACCACACCAGTCACCCTAAAGGTTGATCCCACTCACCGAACTTAGAAATTATATAAATAGCTTTGTGTACCCCAGCTGACTACATAGGTGTCGCCTGCCCCTATCTCCGCTAGGTGTACCCCACTTCCCACTTACGATCGGCCGCCTATTCGTAGATACCCGTGCTGGCCCCACAGTGGGGTGTATCACTCCCCTAAAGTGGCAACCCGATACAACTTAAGGATGCACGGCTTATACCTACACGATGCAACAACGTCTTACCTACCAGCCCGGGTCCACACACGCATATGAAACCCGTTGGACTTGCGTTGCCACCGCTAACCCGTTTGGCCTCTTATAGTCAAGCCCAGTATGCGTGTCCCGTCCTCAACTTGGGTCGAGCCCACAAAGATACGTTTGGGTTACTGGTTGAAATGGGCCCCCAATTACTTACCACAAGTTATCCACCCAAGCTTGTCCCCACTAGTATATCCCACTTAACCCTCTTCTTAGTCATGTTCATTTACATGTGTGTTTGGTTAAGTCTTACTAATCGTATTTCAAATGCCACTAAAGGCACTCACTAGATTCCTCGTGCCACCCAAGGCACCTACTTAACCCCCATGTCCCACCTCACATGTTTATCTGGTTAAGTATTTCTTAATTCATTAAGGCCATAACCTTTTAAAGACTTCTCACATTAGACTGGCATTTATGGCAGCTGGATTCGCCGGGCGGGTCCGGGCAGTCTTACACCATAAAAGAGTCTAACCTCATGTCTTTACGAGTGTTATGCTTTAATCTCGACCTAGGACCTCTCACAATGGTCTGACATTTGTGACTACTGGATTCGCCGGGCGGGTTCGGGCATTTTTACGTCACAAACGAGTCCAACCTCTTGTCCTAAGCATTGATTAGCACTTATAATCTTTTACCCCAGTTTTAAATATATCCCTATTCAAATCATTAATTAATTTCAATTTTAATGATGTCCATAATTGACTCAATTATGGCCATCCACTTACGGTATGCAAAATCATATCAATTGCATCCCAATTTCTTAATATAAATCCTTAATATTACCCCTACCCCACGTTATACGTTCGCTTATTCAACGCAAAATATACGTTAGACTCGAATAGTCTAACTCATAGCACAAAGATAAATTATCGCAATATATAGACAAATAAAATAGATCTAATCATAATAGGGGTGAAACTTGCATAAAACTACACATGTCATGGATCTAAAGGTGTCAACTTGTTTGGTAAAATGTCACAATTTACAAAATATGATCATAATCCAAATTCATGTATAAACTTGCATATGTGGTTTATGCAACATAATGATGGTGTAAACTAGCATCTAATCCATAGAACTCACACGTGTTATAACCTAATTTTAGATCTAAATAGATGTCATAGGATATGTGAGATTTTACATACTAATCAATCTAAACTTGCATAGGTACATGTGATTTATCATGTGAATCATCATAGCCCAAACATATATATAATCAACATCATGATTTGATCAAGCATAAGCTAACTATAACATAAATAATAACATCATGACTTTGTAACATCGCAACTTAGCATAGAAACTTTCAACATATATAACATCATCATCACATAACATAGGATTTACAACATACATGATAGCATAAGATTTACAACATATATAATCAAAAATTCACATCATCCTATTATAATCCATGTCACAACTTAATCTAATTAGTTTGCTAATAATCTTATTAAAATCATCATACTCACAATTAGAAAAGAAAGAGAGTCTTGATTTGCTTTAGAGTTGAGTAGAATTAGAGTTTTGATTAGCTTTCTTCCTTCTTAGTTGGCGGCGGCTACACTGAGTTCCATGGCGATGGCAAGACGGCGGCTATTCTAATTTCATTTGATTTTAGAGTGAGAGACTACCTAGGTATATGTAGAGTTTAGGATTTATTTAGACCGTCAGATCAACTCAGAAGTAACCTGAACCGTCAAATTAGCCAACTCAGCCCTAAAGACACATCAGCAGCTCAAAATTGGGCTCGGCCAAAACCTGGCCGACTGGACCAGGTCGACACCCAAGTCGACTGCGCAGTCGACCTGGTCCTGGGGATGTCGACTGCCCAGTCGACTCCCCAGCCGACCTGGGGTGCTGGGCGGGAAATTTCCCGCCTGGCCTGTTTGTCTTCGAATTTTGATTTTTGAATTTTCTGAGACTTCCGATGGCCATATCTCCTTCATACGAAGTCCAAATCACGCAAACTCGGACTCTATTTCAACCAGATTTCCGAGACGAACACAATGGCGCAACCCGTTTCCCACAATTCTCACGTCTGAGATTAGTTATTCTTTAATTTATGAATATTAATATTAATAGAATTAAGGGGTGTTACATTCTCCCCTCCTTAAAGGATTTTGACCCCGAAATCTTCAAGTCAAGAAGAATGTATATCCTAACATCCAATCGTCCATCTACTCAACCATCAAACACAGGCATCCATTGTCCCTATAGACTTCTAATGCTTTCATGTTTAAATGCACAGTCTGTGTATATGTCCATATCTAATGCAAAATCAGGTGGTCCACTGATTCAGTTGACCTCCTTAATGCAAATCATGATAGTGCCATGCGTCCATTATGTATGCAAAAGTTCCTTAATGCTACATATTATCTCTATATGCGTGCACAATCATCATCTGAATGCAGCATCTATATGATAAAAAAATTCCTCATACATCCATTTTACTAAATGCATCCATATATGTGCAATATGCAATATGAAGTGACTGAGCCGATCTAGTGCCTAATAGTGTGTGTATATGCGTCCACGAGCAACCACTAGCAAACACTTGCATCCACTTTGCATCCATCATACATAACATGTCTCAAACACATGTTTCAACCATAGGATTATCCTAACTAAAGGTCAAAGATACTAGCGAGAGGACATACTAAAGGTAAGGTAAGTACAAGCTAAGCGATAAAGGAGAAATTAAAAGACATACCCTCAAAAAGAAAAGGGTAAAATGAACGCATCTTCTCTTCTGTCTCCCAAGTAGCGTTTCTCTCATTATCTCCCCATTGCACTTTGACTAGTCTGACCTCTCGATTCCTCAACTTCTTGATCTCCGACCCAAGAATGCATGTCGGAGCTCGTCGAATCGTCGCATCACGCTCTATCTCCACCTCTCTAAGCAAGCTCGGCTCTACCACTTCCGCGGTCTCGTGCAAGCACTTCCTCAAATGTGACACATGGAATACGTCGTGTACACCACTAAGTCTCTCAGGCAACTCCACCCTATACGCCATCTGTCCAATCTTCTCCTTAATAGGAAACGGCCCTACAAACCTTGGTGCTAATTTCCCAAAGGACCCAAAGCGAACAACATTCCGTAATGGAGACACTTTGATAAAGACCATGTCCCCAACATCAAACTCAAGATCTGCCCTCCTTTTATCTGCATAATATTTCTGCCTATCTTGCGCCGTCTTCATCCTCCTTCGAATCAAGTCGGTCTTTTCCGAAGTCTCTCTAATCATATCGGGCCCAAGTAAGAACTTCTCCGTAGATTCCCACTAACATGTAGGTGAACGACAAGGTCGTCCATAAAGAGCTTCGAAAAGGTGCCATGCCAATGCTAGATTGAAAGCTGTTATTATATGTGAACTCTACCAACGGAAGATGCTTTTACCATGTACCCCCAAAGTCTAGGATACAGCCTCAAAAGATCCTCTAGAATGCGATTCATCCTCTCAGTCTGGTCGTCCGTCTGAGGATGATATGCGGTGCTCAAACATAACTAAGTCCCTACCGCTTCTTGTAAGCTCCTCCAAAATTCGCTAGTGAAGATAGGATCACGGTCGCTTACTATGCTAGAAGGAACACCATGAAAATGAACTATCTCTCGGACGTATACAGAAGCTAACCATGGAGCAGTCCTCTTACTCTTCACGGGAATAAAATGGGCGCTCTTAGTAAGTCTGTCTACTATAACCCAAATCCCTGTATTACCCTTCCTTGATCTTGGTAATCCATCCACAAAGTCCATCGAGACACTTTCCCACTTCCATAGTGGAACCTCCAATGGGTGAAGCAACCCACCGGGTTTCTTTTGCTCCGCTTTAACTTGTTGGGACACCAAGCATCTAGCAACATACTCGGCCACATCCCTCTTCATACCGGCCTAAAAGAAAACTCGCTTCATGTCTTTGTACATCTTGTCCCCGCCGGGATGAATGGTCATCTTCGAATGATGTGCTTCGTCAAGAATAGCCTTCCTCAAACCTTCGTCTCGAGGTACACAAAGTCTACTATCCCTACGTAACCATCCCTTATCATCCAGGGTATACCTACGGAGATGGTTTGATGACTCCCCTCTTTTGAGCTTTTCTACTAACTCAACCAACTGTGGGTCGTCTCGCTGTGCCTCACCAATCCGTCCGAAAAGCGTAGGTCTGACCTCCAAGGATGCTAGCAAACCGGGTACAAAGTCAACGGAAGGTCTAAAGTCAAACATAGAGATGAATTCTAAGTTTCGCCGCTCAACAAACAATAGGCTCAAGGACAACCTTTTCCTACTTAAGGCGTCTGCCACCATGTTACCCTTGCCAGGGGTATATGTTATTTCGAAATCATAGGACGCTAAGAACTCCATCCACCTTTGCTGCCTTAAGTTCAAGTCCTTCTGAGAGAATAAGTATTTTAAAGATTTGTGGTCAGTGAACAATTCGAATTTCTCGCCAAGAAGGTAATGACGCCAAGACTTAAGTGCGAAAACAATTGCGGCTAACTCTAGGTCATGTGTAGGGTAATTTTTCTCATGCACCCTCAACTGCCTTCCACCATAGGCTATTACCCTACCCTCTTGCATTAAGACTGTGCCTAGTCCTGTCCCACAAGCATCGGTATAAACAGTAAATGGCTTACTCCCGTCTGGCAGCACTAAGACTGGAGCTGAGGTCAAACCTCTCTTTAAACATTGGAATGCATCATCACAATCTACGTCCTACGCGAAGACTAGGTTCTTCTTCGTCAGGCGTGTCAATGGAGCTAATATTTTTGCAAAGTCTTTGATAAACTGACTACAGTAGCCAGCCAACCCCAAGAAACTCCTTACTTCGGTAGCATTTTTAGGGACCTTCCAATCTTGGATGGCCACCACCTTCGCGGGATCCACAGCTATCCCTTCTTTGGATACCACGTGCCCTAAGAATCGCACTTCCTCTCCCCAGAAGTGACACTTAGTAAATTTAGCTTTAAGGTTATGCGCTCGTAGAGTCTCCAACACTTCCCTAAGATGTAGGGCATGCTCTTCTTCATTCTTAGAAAAGATCAAGATGTCGTCTACAAAGACCACCACGAATTTATTAAGGTACTCCCTAAACACCCTACTCATCAAATCAACAAAGTATGCGGGGGCGTTTGTCAAACCGAAGGGCATCACTAGCCATTCATAGAAACCGTCCGGAGTCCTAAAGGCAGTCTTATCAATGCTATCCTCAGCCACTCTCAACTGATGGAAACCAGTGGCTAAGTCCAACTGCGAAAACACCGAGGCGCCAACTAACTGATCGAAGAGATCGTCAATCCTCGGCAGTGGGTGTCTGTTCTTCTTAGTAAGCTTATTAAGTTCTCTATAGTCCACACAATGTCTAAGGGACCCACCCGCCTTCGTGGCAAATACTACTGGAGCACCCCACTCCGATATACTTCGTCTTATGAACCCCTTCTCAAGCAAATCCTTCACTTGCTTATTGAGTTCCCTCCTTTCATGAGGAGCCATGTGGCGTACTATAACACTCCACATCCGTTAGTGTCACTCACAAAGGGAATGCACTAAGTTCTGTGGAGCATTTAGGGTAGAAGATGCAGATAAATTACAAGATAGACAGAAATTAAATAGCGGAAAGTAAAACTTTGATTTATTGATAAAATAGTTTGTACAATGATTTCATTATAATATCAGAGTATCATTTGTCTTACAAAATAAAGAAGCATAAAAATACATTTATATTTCCCAATGTAGCAAGAGCCAGCCATAGCATCTGAAAAGAGAATCAAAGCAAAACTCCGACAAATCTTCAAGCTGGGAAAGAGTGACAATCCAACTTAACCTGAGCTATACTATTCCCTCCTTTACTACATGGGGGGGGGGACGGAAGAAAAGAAGACGAAAGAAAAATAGATTCAGACATAAAGCCTAAGTAAGTTCAGTAACTTCTAGCATGTGAACATGAAAAAACAAAACGACATGAATTAACTGAATACAAGTTAACACCATGATGATAGGGTTGGCAAGATTAGAAAATTTTAACACAAGATATGCTAAGATAAGATAAACTGGATATGTTCTATTACTTTCGCCGCTTCGCGATTTCCTTGTTGTACTGGTTTCTATATCTCTGCACCACCTAACTTGTGTCCCAACTAGTAATGATAACGTGATCCCAATCCCTGTAGTATCCATTGCCTTCAGGCATACATTTATTATTTATTACCTAGATCTAATCTAGGGTTTTCTATCAAGTGCTTTCTAGATTCAACTAGAGTTTACGCTATCTGCCGAACGCTTCTCGGATTCAGGGTTTATGCCACCTAGTCCAACTAGGGATTATGCTACCTGTCGAACGATGCCCCCAAGTCTAGGACACACTACCTAGAGTGGTATATCTTCCTAGACTTCCCCACGCATGTATCGCGAATCGTTATCGCTTGTCTAGATGCACATGTCCTGTAATGTGCGGCCCGAGTCCTGTGGCAGGGAAAATCAAGAAACACAGAACTCGGTTGGGAGCTTTCAAATATCTGCCGATTCAGATGCTAAGGTCTATTTTTATTCCAATGGCTATGGTCCCACTTGAACCCTCCCTCAACTAAATGAAAGGCACACCTTTAAAAATGAGAACTATACGCAGGCCCCTTATGCCCCACTAACCTATGGCCATCCTCACCCATAACTAGATAGCAAATATATGGTCTTTTGAAGTTCTCCGCCTTTCCGCTTCACGTATCTCGACTGACTCAAGATGGATGGTAGACGACGAGTTGCTATCACAGGGCTACCGTTTTCTCGCCGAATCACGCTGGTCCATCCTAGTCTTTAGGTTGCCATATATTGCGACCAAGGCATACCCCTGGTTCTTCTACGCAGACCTTATCCTCTGTGAGCCCAGGAGGATCATCTGCAGCCTCATAGAGGGATACCAAGAGTACCCTCACGTCCCCTCGAAGCCTCGGGCTTCGTAACCTAATTCGTTGGAGCCTTCTTTTTACTCAGACGGACATTCGCTCCTTCCCGTGTTATACTAAGAATTACTACTTAGTTTTACTAACTAAGGTTTACCACTTAGTTTCCAGAATCGTTGTTTTCTTAACTAAGGTTTACTACTTAGCTCCCTTTAACTAAGGTTTACTACTTAGTTCTCTTTCCCGTCAATTTGGATTGGTTAAGTGTCATTAGTCAATTCAAGCTAACTTAACCCTCTTCATTTATCCTGTTAAACTGGTTAAGTGTTATCAGTAATTCATGTTGACTTAACCCTACCACAAACCAAGTTATATTGGTTAAGTATTTCTTATTACTTAACCCTACCCATTCATCCTGTATTGGTTAAGTGTTCCTTTTTAACTTAACCTTGCCCGTCTGTTTTAACTAACATGTTATTAATGGTTAAGTATTATCCCTTCATGTTTTAGACTTAACCCTATTCCTTTATCAAAATCTGATGGTTAAGTGCTCAAGTTTACTTAACCCTACGGTCTAGTCCCGCTAACATATCAAATTGACTAAGCGTATTAAATTTTACTTAACCCTAACCTCTAGTTTAGTTAACATGTTAATTTGGCTAAGCGTATTAACTTTACTTAACCCCACCTTCTAGTATAGTTAACATGTTAATTTGGCTAAGTGTTTTCTTAGTTACTTAACCCCTACAAATCTTGTCTTGTTACCATGTTAAGTTGGTTAAGTGTCCCTATGGACTTAGCCCTCCCATTCTAGCTTAATTATGTTAAGTGTCTACATGAACCTAACCCCACCCACCGGTCTGGTTATCATGTTGAATTGGTTAAGTCTCTTAGTTAACTTAACCCTACCATTCCTATTCTAGCTTTAAATAAATTAAAGCCGCTACGACTCACATTAGACAGATACTGTTGCGATTACTGGATGTGCCGGTTGGTTCCGGGCAGGTTTACATCGCAACTCAGTCTAACCTCGGGTTAGGCATATTCGTGTTTTCTAAGTTCAAAGGGTTTTGATTAATTTTCAAATCAGGTTTTGAAAGTAACCATCCCGTCCGTCGGATCAGTTAGGGATAGCCAGGGAGAGCAGGAAACTTGTATTTTCCAAACCCAAGCCTAGACACTATCCTCTCTGTCACCCTAGAACTTTCTGGTGTACTATTAAAAGAGATGTCGTTAATAAACCTTTAATTTGTCTAAATTCACATTTTCTCATTTAGGAAAAATTCTTAAGTAAATCATTCCTAATTTACTTATTTCCTAATTACTCCTTTAATGTAAATTGTCAATATTTATTTTTATGGCCTATTTTCCCCTCTATATCATATTTATGCTTTTTGATATGTAAACTATACCCAATTAAGTGTCACTAACCATGATTTTTTCCAAACATGACAATTACTCGCAATTATGGCAAATTTCAAAATTATGCCAATATACTTATTATGCCAAATTAGCTAATCCAATTAACATTCTAATTACAGTTCATGTCAAACTAGACTTATTATTCTAGTTCACAGTTCATGTAAATGCTAGAATTTTCAAGTCAATGCTAGATTCAAATTACACATCCTATAATTCATGACAAATTTATCCAATTTGCATTTCTATGAGCATGCCATTATACATGTTCCCAATTTATGCCAATTTCCAAGTTAAAAACTACGTTTTTAGTAAATTTCATATTTTGCCCAAATCGTATTCCCATCGTTCGTATAATCGTGATTCAACCTAGATTGTAGATAAATATAGATTCGTAGAAAATAGGGAATGAACCAAAGATGCTATGAAAAAGATCGACATAATAACTGGCATAAAATGATAATTTACTAATTATAGACCTAACGAATTACACTGAAATTGATCTAAAACATCGAAGGCCTATAGGTCTAAAAATCTTATGACATAAAAAGGGTTGAATAACGACGTAGGTTCAAGAGCATGGGTAGACCTAACTTAATAGGTAAATTCCCAAGATCTAAAACCAAAGAAAACCAAGAATAGATAGAATAGATAATCAGGTTTAGACCCAATTTCATAGTCACAAAACTTAAGCAACACTTTCCTAGTCATGAATCATATGTGTTTAATCACAGTTGTCCTTGTTATGTCATAGGCAATAGTTTATGTTTCCTAATCAAAGGCATAGGCTTGTGTTCATAGTCAAGGAAATAATTCTCATAGTCATGAGTCACAGTCATAGGCAGTGTTCATAGTCATAGGCAATGTTCATAGTCAAAGAGGCATAAGGTTTTAAGGTCCATAGTTTCATAGTCACAGTCTTATTGATCCTCGAATCATAACAGTTCTTAATTAGGTCCAAAGATATAAGCACTGTTTCGAATAGAAAGATTTGGCATATCCTTTTATTCCTTTAATTTCATGTCACGGATAGAGAAAACGTTCAAATCTAAAAAGTAACTGACTTACATTGATTTGTTTTTAGAATAGAAAGATGGCATTGCTATGATTCGTGCGACGTTGCTCGAAACCGTTTGAGCTAGCCTTTGATTCTTATCTTGAAGCTTTAATCTTGATTCGAATCTCTTCTTGACAAACTTGAGCAGCATAACCTTGTCTTGGATCTTCGTATTATTTTCTTATTTTTATTTATTTATACATTTTCTCAGAGGCAGCATAAGGATAGAAAAAAATTGTGAATAGTGAAGGAGACTAGGGCTGTTTATATAGTGTAGAAGTCAACGAATCTGGTCAGAATGGCGTCCGGATACAGAAAAACAAACCAGGCTGCAGATCTGGAAAAAGCGGGGGGGGGGGGGGGGGGGAAGGGTCGACTACCCAGTCGACCTGGGTCTTGGGCGGGAAAATCCCCTCCCCCCCCCCCAGCCCAATCTGGGTCCGCTTTTGAATTTTGAACTCGTTTTCTGACCTGTTCGAATTTTAAATCGAATTCTGAAACTTCTGAAGACCATAACTCCTTCATACGGAGTCCGATTAACGCAAACTCGGACTCTATCTCATTCAGAATTCCGAGACGAACGCAATGGCGTAGCCCATTTCCCTTGATTTTAAATTTAAAATTTAATTCTGCCTTGATTTGTGAATCTCAGTGTTACAGAATTATAGGGTGTTACATTCTCCCCCACTTAAAAGGATTTCGTCCCCGAAATCTTCAAGTTAGGAAGAATGTGTCCTACCATCCAATCACCCATCTACTTAACCATTCAATCACAGGCATTCATTGTTCTTAAAAGATTTCTAATGCTTTCATGTTCATATGCATAATGTGTGTATATGTCTTTTTCTAATGCAAAATCAGGCGGTCTACTGATTCAGTTGACCTCCTTAATGTGAATCATTTCAGTGCCATGCGTCCAATCATGTATGCAAGCATCCCTAGTTATGTAAATATTACATGTGTGCATAGCCATTCATCCATATGCAACATCCATATGATAACATATCAATTTCAACTTACAAACAAATACATATCTGTAAATGCAATATGAAAGCGTCCGAACTGATCTAGTGCCTATTACGTATGTATATGCATTTAAGAGCGACCATTAGCAACTACTTGCAACCATCAACCATAACATGTTTACATCCAAAAGAGTTTCTACCTAAGGATCGAAGATACGACCTAGAGGATATACTTTGGAAAGAGAGAAACAATTATGCGTAAAGCTCCTACAAAAAAAGAAATCAAGGATGCACCCTTAAGGAAAAGGGTATAATGCTAGTATCTAGCCTTCTTGAGCTTTACTCCACTGTATCTTAACTAATTTAACTTCACGATTGTGAAGTTTCTGACCTCCATTTCCAAAATAAACAGATGTCAATTACGGTACCAAGTGTATGTACTAAGATGATTAGAGGTCTCCCTCTTATCCACCATGCCATAACTATAAGGGTCGAAAGGTCGCTACGTGCTTTTCGGAGTGCCTGCCACAACTATTCATCTCTCACGCAAACCATCTTAGTCGAACTCGATTCCTCAAGTACAAAGCCCAAAGGCCTAAACCAATTTCAGACAAGCACCCCAGGAATATCTCCTCCGAATTTAGACGATCTATGTGAGATGATATAAGCAAACTCGATAGCTATTCTCAAATCCCTACTAACCAAAAATAAACTGGTCAGACCACCAATTGGATTTGAGACTCTAGTTGGATCTTTCTACTATACAAGTACTATGGTGCAGAGACTCAACTATGGAAGTGGATATGAACAAATGCGTAGCGCTAAAACCAAAGGAAAGAGTACGAACAGCAAAACTAGGCTCTTCCAACAGAACTTTACTACCTTTCTCCTAGGTACGCTTGGTGGTGAAAGTATGTACATGCCCTTCTGAAAATCTTGTTCCTCGTTCTTGGCCTTGTCCTTATTTATATGCCGTATCATACCCTAGTAAATTACCTCCTCTTATCTTAGGTTTTATAATTTCTTCCTCCTTCGTGAGCTAAATCTACATCCATGAATTCCTCATCCTAGGGTTGTGCTTCCTAGCCAAACTCCTCATCCCATTCCTTGTGTAACCATGTTGACAAATATCTCGAAAGCTGCTTCCATCGTACAGAAAACCCTATAAGCTTGAAAGAAAACTGGCCATAGGTGAAACAACTACGGCTATGGATGGAAGCCAGGAACGACTTCGCCCATCGATGAGGTTACCTCCCAGAAAGCCAGGAGCCCCAGAGACTCAAGAAAGAAGGAGACAATAATTCAAACAGAGGAAGAGAAGATAGTGCGTATGGCTTTGGGGAATATGCCTTTTTAAACAAATCTTTTCTCTTGAAAATGCTTCTTTTAAAACCGTTTTGAAAATAATTTTTCAAATCCTTTATCTGATCTGGTAACCTTCAGCTCTGATACCACGTGTAACACCCCACATCCGTTAGTGTCACTCACAAAGGGAATGCACTAAGTTCTGTGGAGCATTTAGGGTAAAAGATGCAGATAAATTACAAGACAGATAGAAATTAAACAGCGGAAAATAAAACTTTGCTTTATTGATAAAATAGTTTGTACAATGATTTCTTTATAATATCAGAGTATCATCTGTCTTACAAAATAAAGAAGCATAAAAATACATTTATATTCCCCAATGTAGCAAGAGCCAGCCATAGCATCTGAAAAGAGAATCCAAGCAAAACTCCGACAAATCTTCAAGCTGGGAAAGAGTGACAATCCAACTTAACCTGAGCTATACTATTCCCTCCTTTACTACCTGGGGGGGGGGAACGGAAGAAAAGAAGACGAAAGAAAAACAAAGTCAGACATAAATCCTGAGTAAGTTCAGTAACTTCTAGCATGTGAACATGGAAAACAAAATGACATGAATTAACTGAATACAAGTTAACACCATGATGATAGGGTTGGCAAGATTAGAAAAGATTAACACATGATATGCTAAGATAAGATAAACTGGATATGTTCTAATACATTCGCCGCTTCGCGATTTACTTGTTATACTGATTTCTATATCTCTGCACCACCTAACTAGTGCCCCAACTAGTAACGATAACGTGATCCCAATCCCAGTAGTTTCCATTGCCTTCAGGCATACATTTATTATTTATTACCTAGATCTAATCTAGGGTTTTCTATCAAGTGCTTTCTAAATTCAACTAGAGTTTACGCTATCTGCTGAACGCTTCTCGGATTCAGGGTTTATGCCACCTAGTCCAACTAGGGATTATGCTACCTGTCGAATGATGCCCCCAAGTCTAGGACACACTACCTAGAGTGGTATATCTTCCTAGACTTCCCCATGCATGTGTTGCGAATCATTATCACTTGTTTAGATGCACATGTCCTGTAATGTGCGGCCCGAGTCCTGTGGCAGGGCAAATCAAGAAACACAGAACTCAGTCGGGAGCTTTCAAATATCTGCCAATGCAGATGCTAAGGTCTGTTTTTATTCCAGTGGCTATGGTCCCACTCGACCCCTCCATCAACTAAATGAAAGGCACACCTTGAAAAACGAGAACTATACGCAGGCCCCTTATGCCCCACTAACCTATGGCCATCCTCACCCATAACTAGATAGCAAGTATATGGTTTTTGGAGTTCTCCACCTTTCCGCTTCACGTATCTCGACTGACTCAAGATGGATGGTAGACGACGAGTTGCTATCACAGGGCTACCGTTTTCTCGCCGAATCACGCTGGTCCATCCTAGTCTTTAGGTTGCCATATATTGCAACCAAGGCATACCCCTGGTTCTTCTACGCAGACCTTAACCTTTGTGAGCCCAGGATGATCATCTGCAGCCTCACAAAGGGATACCAAGAGTACCCTCATGTCCCCTCGAAGCCTCGGGCTTCATAACCCAATTCATTGGAGCCTTCTTTTTACTTAGACGGACATTTGCTCCTTCCCGTGTTATACTAAGAATTACTACTTAGTTTTACTAACTAAGGTTTACCACTTAGTTTCCAGAATCATTGTTTTCTTAACTAAGGTTTACTACTTAGCTCCCTTTAACTAATGTTTGCTACTTAGTTCTCTTTCCCGTCAATTTGGATTGGTTAAGTGTCATTAGACAATTCAAGCTAACTTAACCCTCTTCATTTATCCTGTTAAACTGGTTAAGTGTTATCAGTAATTCTTGTTGACTTAACCCTACCACAAACCAAGTTATATTGGTTAAGTATTTCTTATTACTTAACCCTACCCATTCATCCTGTATTGGTTAAGTGTTCCTTTTTAACTTAACCTTGCCCGTCTGTTTTAACTAACATGTTATTAATGGTTAAGTATTATCCCTTCATGTTTTAGACTTAACCCTATTCCTTTATCAAAATCTGATGGTTAAGTGCTCAAGTTTACTTAACCCTACGGTCTAGTCCAGCTAACATATCAAATTGGCTAAGTGTATTAAATTTTACTTAACCCCAATCTCTAGTCTAGTTAACATGTTAATTTGGCTAAGTGTATTATCTTTACTTAACCCCACCTTCTAGTCTAGTTAACATGTTAATTTGGCTAAGTGTTTTCTTAGTTACTTAACCCCTAGAAATCTTGTCTTATTACCATGTTAAGTTGGTTAAGTGTCCCTATGGACATAGCCCTCCCATTCTAGCTTAACTGTGTTAAGTGTCTGCATGAACCTAACCCCACCCACCGGTCTGGTTATCATTTTGAATTGGTTAAGTGTCTTAGTTAACTTAACCCTACCATTCTTGTTCTAGCTTTAACTAAATAAATTAAAGCCGCTACCACTCACATTAGATAGATATTGTTGCAATTACTGGATGTGCCAGTTGGTTCCGGGAATGTTTACATCGCAACTCAGTCTAACCTCGGGTTAGGCATATTCGTGTTTTCTAAGTTCAAAGGGTTTTGATTAATTTTCAAATCAGGTTTTGAAAGTAACCATCCCGTCCGTCAGATCAGTTAGGGATAGCCAGGGAGAACAGGAAACTTGTATTTTCCAAACCCCAAGCCTAAACACTATCCTCTCTGTCACCCTAGAACTTTCTGGTGTACTATTAAAAGAGATGTCGTTAATAAACCTTTAATTTGTCTAAATTTACATTCCCTCATTTAGGACAAATTCTATAAGTAAATCATTCCTAATTTACTTATTTCCTAATTACTCCTTTAATGTAAATTGTCAACATTTATTCTTATGGCCCATTTTCCCCTCTATATCATATTTATGCTTTTTGGTATGTAAACTATACCCAATTAAGTGTCACTGACCATGATTTTTGCCAAACATGACAATTACTCACAATTACGGCCAATTTCTAATTTATGCCAATATACTTATTATGCTAAATTAGCTAATCCAATTAACATTCTAATTACAGTTCATGTCAAACTAGACTTATTATTCTAGTTCACAGTTCATGT
The DNA here is from genome assembly GCA_030737875.1 of Allium sativum. Classification (NCBI taxonomy): domain Eukaryota; kingdom Viridiplantae; phylum Streptophyta; class Magnoliopsida; order Asparagales; family Amaryllidaceae; genus Allium; species Allium sativum. The sequence continues at coordinate 696,599,110 of CM060920.1, forward strand.
AAATGCTAGATTTTTCAAGTCAATACTAGATTCAAATTACACATCCTATAATTCATGTCAAATTTATCCAATTTGCATTTCTATAAACATGTCATAATACATGTTCCCAATTTATGCAAATTTCCAAGTTAAAAACTACGTTTTTAGTAAATTTCATATTTTGCCCAAATCGTATTCCCATCGTTCGTATAATCGTGATTCAACCTAGATTGTAGATAAATCTAGATTCGTAGAAAATAGGGAATGAACCAAAGATGCTATGAAAAAGATCGACATAATAACTGGCATAAAATGATAATTTACTAATTATAGACCTAACGAATTACACTGAAATTGATCTAAAACATCAAAGGCCTATAGGTCTGAAAATCTTATGACATAAAAAGGGTTGAATAACGACGTAGGTTCAAGAGCATAGGTAGACCTAACTTAATAGGTAAATTCCTGTAACACCCTGTAATTTTATAACATTAAAATTCACAAATTAAAATATACTTAATTTTTAGAAAAGAATTAAGTGAAATGGGTTGCGCAGAGAAATATATATATATATATTGATATATATATATAAATTAAAAATTAAATAAATAAATATGCGAAAAAGTTCAAAACAGCGGATTGGGAGGGGAAATAACCAAACCGGCCCATTTTTGAGGTCGCCCCAACCTCGCTGGGTCGACTAGGGGTTAATCTAGGGTGTTTGGCTGTCAACCCGTGGGCCGATTCGCACAAATGCAGATTTTGCATTTGATTGGTTCTCATGGTTCAGGGTTAATCTAATTGTCCTAAATAACTTCCTACACCTATAAATACATCCGAATGCTAACCCTAAACCTAATTAAAATTGGAACCAAAGTCGTTATGCCGTCGCCATGGAACTCAGTGTAGCCGCCGCCAACTAAAGAGGAAGATAGCTAATCAATTCAACCTAATTCAAGCTTAGAGCTTCAACAACGAATCAACTAACGTCGCTACAACAATTCTGCATCAAGTTTGATCAACTGTTCATAATTCTTTAACCACGAAAGGCAAGTTCGATTTCTCTAATCAAGATCATTATTAAATTAAGTAAGATTAGATATAATTGTGGATTATATGGATATGGTGTGAATTATTGACCGTATGATATGATTATGTTGTTAAATTGTGATGTTATCATACATGTTGTAAATTCTATGATTTTATGTTGTCATCTATGTTGTAAAGTTATGATCTATGTTGTAATTCTACGATTGGCTTACGTGTAGTCAAATCATCATGTTGTTTAAATGCTAGTTTGGTTATGTTGATTCATATGATAGATCATATGTATGTATGCAAGATTAGATGTTGATTTAGACATAAATCACATGCAAGTTAGTAAATATTATGACATCTATTTTAGATCAAAAGTTAGGCTATGATATGCATAAGTTACATGCCAAATCTGTACATGCTAGTTTGTATATTTAGAGGTAAATTTACACCATTGTTATGTTGCATAAATCACATATGCAAATTAATATAAAAATATGAGTTTGGAATATGAATCATGTTATGCAAGTTTTTGGTTATTGCCTATGTAAGTTTTGTGATGAAAATCTTGTTCATAACATGTAGGTTCATACTTTTAGGCCTATGTTTAGATCGATGATTTTATGCAGGTTATGTGGTAAATTCTCATATACAAGTTAGGCCTATTTTGTATGTTATGTGAATATGTGGTGTTTTTCCCTTTTTCATGTGTTAGACTATTTCTTAGTCTATCATATATTCTATGCGAATGGACGTCACAGGGGTTATGGGGAAAAATATTGATTATGTTAATAAATGTGAATTGGCATGTATTGGCCTTAAAAGAGGCATCTATGTAAATTGAAATATTAATTGGTAAAGTGATATATGGACATAATTAATGTGAATTATGTTCATAAAGATAATTGGAATTTTATTAACAAATTTGATTAGGAATAATTAATCCAAATATGGGATGAAAATATTATGTTAATAAATGTGAATTGGAAAGTAAATGAGTCATATATGTAAATTAATTTTAATTTGAATAGGGATATTAAATAGTGAGATGAAAGGCCTTTAATGACATATAATAAATTTGTGACGAAATTGGTATAATTTTGCATACCATAAATGGATGGACATAATTGAGTCAATTATGAACATCATTAAATTTGGAATTAATTGATAATTTGAATTGGGAAAATAATTCAAATTGAGGCAAAGGATTATAAGGGATAATCAATGCTTAGGACACGAGGTTGGACTCATTTCTGACGTAAAACTGCCCGGACCCGCTCGGCAAATCCAGTAGTCACCAATGGTAGCCCAATGTGAGAGGTCCTAGGCCCAAATTAAAAGTGTAAGAGTTGTAAAGACACGAGGTTAGGATCTTTTATGGTGTAAGACTTCCCGGACCCGCCTGGCAAATCCGGCTGCCATAAATGTCAGTCTAATGTGAGAGGTCTTTATAAGGTTACGGCCTTAATGAATTAAGAAATACTTAACCAGATAAGCATGTAGTGGGACATGAGGGGGTTAAGTAGGTGCCTTGGGTGGCATGAGGAATCTAGTGAGTGACATGTGGGTGACATGTGGATGTCATGAGAAATACGATTAGAAATATGGTGTAATTTGAATATAAACAATTATGACATATAATTCAAATTATTGGATAAAATAGGTATTGACACCTATGAAGGGAAAGATTTTAATTAATTGATAAATTAATTAAAAATGGACATGGTAAATGAAATGGACTACTTAACCAAATCTGATCCCTAGGGATTGTAAGAACTTAAGTTTAAGTTGGGGGTTAAGTAAACTGGGTTATACGGAATGAGTGGGTAAAGTAAATCTTGGGTAGGTGGGTAATATTAGTACATATAGGCCCACAAACTTAACCGTAAATTTAATAGGTCTGAACCAGTGAGAGGGTTAAGTAAATCTTGGGTAGGTGGGTAATATTTGTGTATATAGGCCCACAGACTTAACCAATACAACCTGTTAATTAAACAAAAGGGTGAGACTAGGTTAAATTTGAAAACACTTAACCAAATTTATACATGTAAGTGGACATGGGGTTAAGTGGGATGTATTAGAGGGGACCAAGCCTAGGTGGGAAGCTTGGTGGGGGCCTTTTTCAGTCCAGTAGCCCATTAAGTATCTTTGTGAGCTCGACCCAAGTCGAGGACGGGACACGCCTACTGGGCCTGATTGTTAGAGGCCAAAATGGGTTAGCGGTGGCAACGCAAGTCCAATGGGATCATGTGCATGAGTGGGCCCGGGCTGGTAGGTAAGACGTTGTTGCATCGTGTAGGTTTAAGCCATGCATCGTTAAGTTGTATTGGGTTTCCACTTTAGGGGAGTGATACACCCTACTGTGGGACCAGCTCGGGTATCTACGAGTTAGGGAGCCGATCGAATGGGGCAGGGTAGTGGGTACATCTAGTGGAGATAGGAGCAGACGACACCTATGTAGTCAGCTAGGGGTACACGAAGCTACCATTACTAATTAATCATTAAAGGGGTACACCTATTTGAGATAGGAGCAGGCGGCACCTATGACGTCAGCTAGGAGTACATGGAGTTACAATTGAAGGGGTACATCTAGTGGGGATAATGGGTACATCTTGTAGTACACGAAGTTATCATCATTCTATTTAGTCAAGAGGGATCAAGTTTCTAGTATGGGTGCAGTTAGTGTTGGTACAATACGGTACAGTATGGTAGAGTATAGTAATTACCATATATTGATTAGGAAGCGCCTTTAACGTTATCTTTGCTCATCCTATTATTTTTGGTTGCTTGGTCTTGCCATTAATTCACAGTCATTTCCTTATTTACCAAGCTTATGTCTTATCCTAGTTACTTTGATAATTATATTGTTGGAGTTATCGGACTTGCCAGACTTTATGTATGACCCTGTCTGACCCCCTTTGTTTCCACCTCTTTTCTTCCTTCCCCCCCCCCCCCCCCCAGGTTCTTAGGGTGGGAAGCTTGATTTGGATCTCTTTGGGAGCACTTGGATTTGGATTGCTGAAGTAAAGCTCAACCTATCTCTTTTATGGCTATTTATGGGATTATGCTTTTTATATTATGTACTCTGATTTTGTCAAAATGGGTATTATGTACTTGACTTTAGTCTTTGGGTTTTGGTGATGTAACCAAACATATTTACCTTCCGTTGCAATAAATAAAGTTTTAAATTTTCAAGTACTATTTCATATCTGTCTTGTTGTGATTTTCTGTTCCATATTCACTTAAAACGCTCCATAGAAGTTAATGCATTCCCTTTGTGAGTGACATTAATGGACATGGGGTGTTACACGTGGTATCAGAGCTGAAGGTTACCAGAACAGATAAGATATTTTGAGAAACTATTTTTCAAAAGCATTTTTATAAAGAATACTTTCAAAAATATGTTTGTAGAAGAGTATTTTTGAAAGAAAGGTTTGTTTTAAAAACATAATCACCAAAAGCCATATATCTTTCCTTCGATTCTCCGTTTTGAATCTCTTCCTCTTTCTCTTTTTGAATTTCCCCCTCCGCGTATAGATGCTTTTTCTAAGATAAATAGGTACTTCCATACGAAGGATGAAAAACCACTTCAAGGGACTTAGACGTTTGTCGGGCTAGAAGTTAGTTCAAGGAAGTGGAGGGCTTGTTGATACCTTTAAGGTAGACGATGGGAGGAAGGTTCAAATAGTTGTTGGTTAATGAAGGACGAAACCTCATCTTGGTGGAAGGTCACGAATGGGGAATGTGAACAAGAAGGCTAGTAGTTATCCTTTTGGAGAAATAGGACACCTTATTATGATTGTCCAAAGAGGCAAGGACAAAGTACAGGATCTTGTAGAGGGTAGTTATATTCCCTCACGGCTGGTATACCTGATAGGGGTAGGACTGTCCAGGTAGAAATTTGGTTTCCTTTATCATCCTGTTCGAACTTTGTTTGATTCTGGCGCTTCATACTCGTTAGTATCTGCTTCGTTAGTTGAAAACACTGCACCTAAATACTAGTCTAGTTAAGGATCCCATCCTAGTCTCAAATCTTTTTGGTGGTTTGGCTCATCCTTCAATGGTTTGTCGGGATTTGAGAGTGTCTATCTTGGACGTTGGATTTGAGTGCAACGCCTTCATCCTTGGTTTCACGGGCTATAGTTTGATTCTAGGGGTGGATTGGCTACCCAGGCGAGGTGCCATCCTAGATTGTGAAAGGAGGGTAGTTAGACTATTGATTCATTATGGAAAGACCCTCATATTTCTTGTGACCCTAGGGGTTCAGTGGCGTTTAGCTGTCTAGAATCTCTTGACGTATCCAACGGTGATTTGGAATCTTTTCGTGTGGTCCGTGAGTATAGTGACGTCTTCGATGAAGTGCGGGGTTTACCTAGAGGCATGAGGTATTCGTGTGTGCCTAGGGGATAATGCAAAGTCAGTTAGGTGATTAGTGATGGTTTTGAAGCCAGACTGGCGAGGACAGCCAGAGTCGGTTAAGTGCCCAATTATTTGTTTTGCTAGTATCATCTCACGTAGACTGTCTGAAATCGAAGGAGGTATTCCTTGGGTGCTTGTCTGATATTGGTTTAGGCCTTTGGGGTTTGTGCTCGGGGGATATCGAGTTCGAATAGGACGGCTTGCGTGGGAGATGGATAGTTGCGATGAGTTCACATGGATAGTATCTCGATAGATTTTGTTGATGGATTATCAAGATCGAGGAAGGGTAATACGGGGATTTTGGTTATAGTAGATAGACTTACTAAGAGCGCCCATTTTATTCCCGTGAAGAGTAAGAGGACTGCTCCATGGTTAGCTTCTGTATACGTCCGAGAGATAGTTCGTTTGCATGGTGTTCCTTCTAGCATAGTAAGCGACCACGATCCTATCTTCACTAGCGAACTTTGGAGGAGCTTACAAGAAGCGGTAGGGACTCAGTTATGTTTGAGCACCGCATATCATCCTCGGACGGACGGCCAAACCGAGAGGGTGAATCGTATTCTATAGGACCTTTTGAGGCTATGTATCCTAGACTTTGGGGGTACATGGGAAGAGCATCTTCCATTGGTGGAGTTCGCATATAATAATAGATTTCAGTCTAGCATTGGCATGGCACCATTCGAAGCTCTTTATGGACGACCTTGTCGTTCACCTACACGTTGGTGGGAATCTACGGATAAGATCTTACTTGGGCCCGATATGATTAGAGAGACTTCGGAGAAGATTGATTTGATTCGAAGAAGGATGAAAGCAGCGCAAGATAGGCAGAAATCTTATGCGGATAAGAGGAGGACAGATCTTGAGTTTGAGGTTGGGGACATGGTCTTTATCAAAGTGTCTCCATTACGGAATGTTGTTCGCTTTGGGTCCGTTGGGAAATTAGCAACAAGGTTCGTAGGACCGTTTCCTATAAAGGAGAAGATTGGACAGATGGCGTATAGAGGGGAGTTGCCTGAGAGACTTAGTGGTTTACACGACGTATTTCATGTATCACATTTGAGGAAGTGCTTACACGAGACCGCGGAGGTAGTGGAGCCGAGCTTGCTTAGAGAGGTTGAAATAGAGCGTGATGCGACGATTCGACGAGCTCCTACATGCATTCTTGGGTCGGAGATCAAGAAGTTGAGAAATCGAGAAGTCAGACTAGTCAAAGTACAATGGGGAGTCGATGAGAGTAACGCTACTTGGGAGACGGAAGAGAAGATGCGTTCATTGTACCCTTTTCTTTTCGAGGGTATGTCTTTTAATTTCTCCTTTATCGCTTAGCTTGTGCTTATCTTATCTTTAGTATGTCCTCTCGCTAGTATCTTTGACCTTTAATTAGGGAAATCCTATGGTTGAAACATGTGTTTGAGATATGTTATGCATGATGGATGCAAAGTGGATGCAAGTGTTCGCTAGTGGTTGCTCGTGGATGCATATACACACACTATTAGGCACCAGATCGGCTCAGTCACTTCATATTGCATATTTCATATATATGGATGTATTTAGTAAAATGGATGTATAATGGTTGCATTATCATATGGTTGCTGCATTCGGGTGGATGGTTGTGCACGCATATAGAATTAATATGTATCATTAGGAATCTTTTGCATACATATTGGACGCATGGCACTATCATGAATTGCACTAAGGAGGTCGACTGAATCAGTAGACCTCCTAATTTTGCATTAGATACGGACATATACACACACTGTGCATATAAACATTAAAGCATTAGAAGTCTTTTAAGGACAATGGATGCTAGTGTTTGATGGTTGAGTAGATGGACGATTAGATGGTAGGATATACATTCTTCTTGATTTGGAGATTTCGGGGACGAAATCCTTTAAGGAGGGGAGACTGTAACACCCCGTAATTTTATAACATTAAAATTCACAAATTAAAGTATACTTAATTTTTAGAAAAGAATTAAGTGAAATGGGTTGCGCAGAGAATATATATATATTGAAATATATATATATATATGAATTAAAAATTAAATAAATAAATATGCGAAAAAGTTCAAAACGACGAGTTGGGAGGGGGAATAACCGAACCGGACCATTTTTGATCGACCCAAGCTTTGCTGGGTCGACTAGGGGTTAATCCAGGGTGTTTGGCTGTCAACCCATGGGCCGATTCGCTCAAATGCAGATTTTGCATTTGATTGGTTCTCATGGTTCAGGGTTAATCTAATGGTCCTAAATAACTTCCTACACCTATAAATACATCCTAATGCTAACCCTAAACCTAAATAAAATTGGAACCAAAGCCGTTATGCCGTCGCCATGGAACTCAGTGTAGCCGCCGCCAACTAAAGAGGAAGATAGCTAATCAATTCAACCTAATTCAAGCTTAGAGCTTCAAAAACGAATCAACTAACGTCGCTACAACAATTCTGCATCAAGTTTGATCAACTGTTCATAATTCTTTAACCACGAAAGGCAAGTTTGATTCCTCTAATCAAGATAATTACTAAATTAAGTAAGATTAGTTATAATTGTGGATTATATGGATATGATGTGAATTATTGACCTTATGATATGATTATGTTGTTAAATTGTGATGTTATCATACATGTTGTAAATTCTATGATTTTATGTTGTCATCTATGTTGTAAAGTTATGATCTATGTTGTAATTCTACGATTGGCTTACGTGTAATCAAATCATCATGTTGTTTAAATGCTAGTTTGGTTATGTTGATTCATATGATAGATCATATGTATGTATGCAAGATTAGATGTTGATTTAGACATAAATCACATGCAAGTTAGTAAATATTATGACATCTATTTTAGATCAAAAGTTAGGCTATGATATGCATAAGTTACATGCCAAATCTGTACATGCTAGTTTGTATAATTAGAGGTAAATTTATACCATTGTTATGTTGCATAAATCACATATGCAAGTTTATATAAAAATATGAGTTTGGAATATGAATCATGTTATGCAAGTTTTTGGTTATTGCCTATGTAAGTTTTGTGATGAAAATCTAGTTCATAACATGTAGCTTCATACTTTTAGGCCTATGTTTAGATCGATGATTTTATGCAGGTTATGTGGTAAATTCTCATATGCAAGTTAGGCCTATTTTGTATGTTATGTGAATATGTGGTGTTTTTCCCTTTTCCATGTGTTAGACTATTTCTTAGTCTATCATATATTCTATGCGAATGGACACCGCGGGGGTTATTGGGAAAAATATTGATTATGTTAATAAATGTGATTTGGCATGTAATGGCCTTAAAAGAGACATATATGTAAATTGAAATGTTAATTGGTAAAGTGATATATGGACATAATTAATGTGAATTATGGTAAAAAAGATAATTGGAATTTTATTAACATATTTGATTAGGAATAATTAATCCAAATATGGGATGAAAATATTATGTTAATAAATGTGAATTGAAATGTAAATGAGTCATATATGTAAATTAATTTGAATTTGAATAGGGATATTAAATAGTGAGATAAAAGGCCTTTAATGGCATATAAAAAATTTGTGACGAAATTGGTATAATTTTGCATATCATAAATGGATGGACATAATTGAGTCAATTATGGACATCGTTAAATTTGGAATTAATTGATAATTTGAATAGGGAAAATAATTCAAATTTAGGTAAGGGATTATAAGGGATAATCAATGCTTAGGACACGAGACTGGACTCATTTGTGACATAAAACTGCCCGGACTCGCCCGGCAAATCTAGTAGTCACAAATGGTAGCCCAATGTGAGAGGTCCTAGGCCCAAATTAAAAGCATAACAGTTGTAAAGACACGAGGTTAGTCTCTTTTATGGTGTAAGACTGCCCGGACCCGCCCGGCAAATCCAGCTGCCGTAAATGTCAGTCTAATGTGAGAGGTCTTTATAAGGTTACGGCCTTCATGAATCAAGAAATACTTAACCAGATAAGCATGTAGTGGGACATGAGGGGGTTATGTAGGTGCCTTGGGTGGCATGAGGAATCTAGTGGGTGACATGTGGATGTCATGAGAAATACGATTAGAAAAATGGAGTAATTTGAATATAAACAATTATGACATGTAATTCAAATTATTGGATAAAATAGGTATTGACACCTATGAAGGGAAAGGTTTTAATTAATTGATTAATTAATTAAAAATGGACATGGTAAATGAAATGGACTACTTAACCAAATCTGATCCCTAGGGATTGTAAGAACTTAAGTTTAAGTTGGGGGTTAAGTAAACTGGGTTATACGGAATGAGTGGGTTAAGTAAATCTGGGGTAGGTAGGTAGGTAATATTAGTACATATAGGCCTACAAACTTAACCGTAAATTAAATATGTCTGAACCAGTGAGAGGGTTAAGTAAATCTTGGGTAGGTGGGTAATATTTGTGTATATAGGCCCACAGACTTAACCAATACAACCTGCTAACTAAACAAAAGGGTGAGACTAGGTTAAATTAGAAAACACTTAACCAAATTTATACATGTAAGTGGACATGGGGTTAAGTTGGATGTATTAGAGGGGACCAAGCCTAGGTGGGAAGCTTGGTGGGGGCCCTTTTCAGTCCAGTAGCCAATTAAGTATCTTTTTGAGCTCGACCCAAGTCGAGGACGGGACACGCCTACTGGGCCTGATTGTTAGAGGCCAAAATGGGTCAGCGGTGGCAACGCAAGTTCAACGGGATCATGTGCGTGCGTGGGCCCGGGCTGGTAGGTAAGACGTTGTTGCATCGTGTCGGTATAAGCCATGCATCCTTAAGTTGTATTGGGTTGCCACTTTAGGGGAGTGATACACCCCACTGTGGGACCAGCACGGGTATCTACGAGTTAGGGAGCCGATCGAATGGGGCAGGGTAGTGGGTACATCTAGTGGAGATAGGAGCAGACGGCACCTATGCAGTCAGCTAGGGGTACACGAAGCTACCATTATTAATTAAGCATTAAAGGGGTACACCTAGTGGAGATAGGAGCAGGCGGCACCTATGACGTCAGCTAGGATTACATGGAATTACCATTGAAGGGGTACATCTAGTGGGGATAGTGGGTACATCTAGTAGTACACGAACCTATCATCATTCTATTTAGTCAAGAGGGATCAAGTTTCTAGTATGGGTGCAGTTAGTGTTAGTACAGTACGGTACAGTACGGTAGAGTATAGTAATTACCATATATTGATTAGGAAGCGCCTTTAACGTTATCTTTGCTCATCCTATTATTTTTGGTTGCTTGGTCATGCCATTAATTCACAGTCATTTCCTTATTTACCAAGCTTATGTCTTATCCTAGTTACTTTGATAATTATATTGTTGGAGTTATCGGACTTGCCAGACTTTATGTCTGACCCCTTTGTTTCCACCTCTTTTCTTTCTTCCCCCCCCCCCCCCACCAGGTTCTTAGGGTGGGAAGCTTGATTTGGATCTCTTTGGGAGCACTTGGATTTGGATTGCTGAAGTAAAGCTCAACCTATCTTTTTTATGGCTATTTATGGGATTATGCTTTTTATATTATGTACTTTGATTTTGTCAAGATGGATATTATGTACTTGACTTTAGTCTTTGGGTTTTGGTGATGTAACCAAACATATTTACCTTCCGTTGCAATAAATAAAGTTTTAAATTTTCAAGTACTATTTCATATCTGTCGTATTGTGATTTTCTATTCTATATTCACTTAAAACGCTCCATAGAAGTTAATGCATTCCGTTTGTGAGTGACATTAATGGACATGAGGTGTTACAATTCACAAGATCTAAAACCAGAGAAAACCAAGAATAGACAGAATAAATAATCAGGTTTAGACCCAATTTCATAGTCACAAAACTTAAGCAACACTTTCCTAGTCATGAATCATAGGTGTTTAATCACAGTTGTCCTTGTTATGTCATAGGCAATAGTTTATGTTTCCTAATCAAAAGCATAGGCTTATGTTCATAGTCAAGGAAATAATTCTCATAGTCATGAGTCATAGTCATAGGCAGTGTTCATAGTCATATGCAGTGTTCACAGTCAAAGAGGCATAAGGTTTTAAGGTTCGTAGTTTCATAGTCACAGTCTTATTGGTCCTCGAATCATAACAGTTCTTAATTAGGTCCAAAGTTATAAGCACTGTTTCGAATAGAAAGATTTGGCATATCCTTTTATTCCTTTAATTTCATGTCACGAATAGAGAAAATGTTCAAATCTAAAAAGTAACCGACTTACATTGATCGGTTTTTAGAATAGAAAGATGGCGTTGCTATGATTCGTGCGACGTTGCTCGAAATCGTTTGAGCTAGCCTTTGATTCTTATCTTCAAGCTTTAATCTTGATTCGAATCTCTTCTTGACAAACTTGAGCAGCATAACCTTGTCTTGGATCTTCGTATTATTTTCTTATTTTTATTTATTTATACATTTTCTCAGAGGCAGCATAAGGATAGAAAAGAATTATGAATAGTGAAGGAGACTAGGGTTGTTTATATAGTGTAGAAGTCAACGAATCTGGTCAGAATGGCGTCCGGATACAGAAAAACGAACCAGGCTGCAGATCTGGAAAAAGCGGGGGGGGGGGGTCGACCCCCAGGTCGACTACGCAGTCGACCTGGGTGCCCCAGGTCGACTACCTAGTTGACCTGGGTCTTGGGCGGGAAAATTCCCGCACAGCCCAATCTAGGTCCGATTTTGAATTTTGAACTCGTTTTCTGACCTGTTCGAATTTTAAATTAAATTCTGAAACTTCTGAAGACAATGACTCCTTCATAAGGAGTCTGATTAACGCAAACTCGGACTCTATCTCATTCAGAATTCCGAGATGAACGCAATGGCGCAGCCCGTTTCCCTTGATTTTGATTTTATAATTTAATTCTGCCTTGATTTGTGAATCTCAGTGTTACAGAATTACGGGGTGTTACACGTACTGGCAAAGATACTGGTTTTGCATTATCCACAAGATATATTCGAAAATCTATCTCCCGCTTCGGAGGCAAGCCCTTCACCTCCTCAAACACATCCGAGCATTCTCGGACCACTCTAATAGATCGTAGATTCTCCACAGACGCGTCAAGCGATTCTAGATAACTTAGCATAACGGAATTTATGGGATTACAAAAGATTTCGAGAGTGTTGCCAAGGTGAGTCATGATCCTAACTACTCTCCTTTCACAATCAAGAACAGCCCCATTTCTGGATAACCAATCCATTCCTAAAATTAGCCCATAACCCGTGAAGCCCAAAACATAAGCATCACATCTAAACCCAACGATAAGTATAGAAATTTTCAAATCCAAACATATCATGGACAAATAAGCTGAGCCCCCAATTGGATTCGAAACAACTAAGGGGTCCTCTATTAAACTGGTGTTTAAGTGCTGTGATTCCACTAATGATGTAGAGATAAACGAATGCGATGCGCCCGAATCGAATAAGGTACGGACAGGATGATCAAACAGAAAAACTAAGCTTTCAACAGAAATGGTTCTACCTTGTTCTTGTAGTGGTGGGACCGAGAGAGCCTGAACTTGTCCCCTTGCCTGCCCTGGTGCCATAAGAGCCTGCACTTGTCCTCCTGAGGTAGGCCCTGCCCTCTGCCCCTTCTTTGGGCAGTCCTTCACTAGATGTCCCGCTACACCACAGTGAAAACAGTCAGTCATCTTTTTCTTTCTGCAATCCTTGCTGAGATGGCCTGGTGTCCCATAGTTAAAGCATCTTTTCTTTCCTTTGCCATTATTGTCTTTACCACCCTTCTTGTTTTGCTGTTGTGGTTTCTTATGATCCCCTTTCTTCTCAGGTGCCTTATTAGCATTAGCGCCTTTCTCCTCGTGCTTGAGTGCCATGTCTACTAGCTTCTCAAAGGTGGCCCCCATAGGGATGTGGGTCATAGCCAACCCCTGCAATGGCTCATTCAAGCCATTAACGAACCTCAGAGCCTTCTTCCCCTGCCTGTTCACCAAATCTAAGCCAAACCTTGCCAATTGGTTAAATTTGTTGACGTACTCTTTCACTGATAGATTTCCCGGCTTCAATGTCAAGAATCTTTCCATATATAGATTCTCTTCTGCCCTTGAGAGAAACTTTGCCTCAAACCTACATCTGAAATCCGCCCAAGAATCAACAGGACGCTCTGCATTAGTGACCTCCCACCAAAACGAGGCCTCTCCCTTCATTAACCAAGCTGCTAATTTGACTTTCCTCCCTTCTTCTACTTCAAAGATTTCTAGCAATTCTCCCACCTCCTTAAGCCAGTCTCTAGCTTCCACAAACATTTTTGACCCTTGAAAAGGTTTTCCACCCATATCCTTAAATTTCTTGCACGTCTTTGCAAAAGTATCAACGCGAGGAGGAGGAGGAGGAGGAGCGGGTGCAACTGGTGGTGGAGGAACATTGGCTGGACCTGCACCGGTCCTAGCTTCTAATAATCTCCTATACCATCTTGGTATCGTTACACCCTCCGGAAGGTTAAGATCTTCAGCCGTGCTGAAACGAAAAAGGAATGATTCAAAATGGAGAATTCAAAAGATAAAGATATATGGCTATTGGGGATTATGTTTTTCATGAAAACTTTCCTCTTTAAATTATTCATCAAGACATGTTTTTGAAAACATTTCTTACAAAAATACTTCAAAAAAATAGTTTTTCTAAAAAAATTATCTATTTTGGTAACCTTAAGCTCTGATACCACGTGTAACACCCCACGTCCATTAATGTCACTCACAAAGGGAATGCATTAACTTCCATGGAGGTTTTAAGTGAATATAGAACAGAAAAATTACAACAAGACAGATAATAAGTAGTACTTGGAAATCTAAAACTTTATTTCATTGCAGCGGAAATTAAACATGTTTGTTACATCATAAAACCATAAATCAGAGTCAAGTACAATATCAATCTTGATAAAACAAAATACATATTCCCATTACTTAAAGAGCCATTAAAGAAGATAATAAGTTGGACTTTACTTCAACGGTCCAAGCTTTCCAAAAGAGAGATAAAACAATCCAATCAAGCTCCACTAGAGCTGGGCCCACCTTGAGGACCTGGAGGGGAAAAAGGATAGAAATAGAGGGGGTCGGATATAAAGTCTGGCGAGTATGATAATTCTAACAATACTATTATCAAAATAACTAGACTAAGGCATAAGCTGGAAAACAAGGAAATGTCTATGAACTATTGGGTATGGAAGAGCAGATAAAGATAACGTTAAAGGCACACCTAATACTAACGAATAATTACTACACTGACGTTAAAGGCACACCTAATACTAACGAATAATTACTACACTGCACCACACCAGTCACCCTAAAGGTTGATCCCACTCACCGAACTTAGAAATTATATAAATAGCTTTGTGTACCCCTAGCAGACTACATAGGTGCCTCCTGCCCCTATCTTCGCTAGGTATACCCCACTACCCACTTGCGATCGGCTCCCTACTCCTAGATACCCGTGCTGGCCCCACAGTGGGGTGTATCACTCCCCTAAAGTGGCAACCCGATACAACTTGAGGATGCACGGCTTATGCCTACACGATGCAACAACGTCTTACCTACCAGCCCGGGTCCACACACGCATATGAAACCCGTTGGACTTGCGTTGCCACCGCTAACCCGTTTGGCCTCTTATAGTTAAGCCCAGTATGCGTGTCCCGTCCTCGACTTGGGTCGAGCCCACAAAGATACGTTTGGGTTACTGGTTGAAATGGGCCCCCAATTACTTACCACAAGCTATCCACCTAAGCTTGTCCCCACTAGTATATCCCACTTAACCCTCTTCTTAGTCATGTTCATTTACATGTGTGTTTGGTTAAGTCTTACTAATCATATTTCAAATGCCACTAAAGGCATCCACTAGATTCCTTATGCCACCCAAGGCACCTACTTAACCCCCATGTCCCACCTCACATGTTTATCTGGTTAAGTATTTCTTAATTCATTAAGGCCATAACCTTATAAAGACCTCTCACGTTAGACTGACATTTATTGCAGCTGGATTCGCCGGGCGGGTCCGGGTAGTCATACACCATAAAAGAGTCTAACCTCGTGTCTTTATGACTGTTATGCTTTAATTTGGGCCTAGGACCTCACACGTTGGGCTGACATTTGTGACTACTGGATTCGTCGGGCGGGTCCGGGCAGTTTTACGTCACAAACGAGTCCAACCTCGTGTCCTAAGCATTGATTAACACTTGTAATCTTTTACCCCAGTTTTAAATATATCCCTATTCAAATCATTAATTAATTCCAATTTTAATGATGTCCATAATTGACTCAATTATGGACATCCACTTATGGTATGCAAAATCATATCAATTACACCCCAATTTCTTAATATTAAATACTTAATATTACCCCTACCCCACATTATACGTTCGCTTATTCAACGCAAAATATACGTTAGACTCGAATAGTCTAACTCATAGAACAAAGATAAATTATCACAACATATAGACAAATAAAATAGATCTAATCATAATAGGGGTGAAACTTGCATAAAACTACACATGTCATGGATCTAAAGGTGTCAACTTGTTTGGTAAAATGTCACAATTTACATAATATGATCATAATCCAAATTCATGTATAAACTTGCATATGTGGTTTATGCAACATAATGATGGTGTAAACTAGCATATAACCCATAGAACTCACACATGTTATAACCTAATTTTAGATCTAAATAGATGTCATAGGATATGTGAGATTTTACATACTAATCAATCTAAACTTGCATAGGTACATGTGATTTATCATGTGAATCATCATAGCCCAAACATATATATATAATCAACATCATGATTTGATCAAGCATAAGCTAACTATAACATAAATAATAACATCATGACTTTGTAACATCGCAACTTAGCATAGAAACTTTCAACATATATAACATCATCATCACATAACATAGGATTTACAACATACATGATAGCATAAGATTTACAATATATATAATCAATAATTCACATCATCCTCTAATAATCCATATCACAACATAATCTAATTAGTTTGCTTATAATCTTGTTAAAATAAACATAATCACAATTAGAAAAGAAAGAGAGTCTTGATTTGCTTTAGAGTTGAGTAGAATTAGAGTTTTGATTAGCTTTCTTCCTTCTTAGTTGGCGGCGGCTACACTGAGTTCCATGGCGATGACATGACGGCGGCTATTCTAATTTCATGTGATTTTAGAGTGAGAGACTACCTATATATATATAGAGTTTAGGGTTTATTTAGACCGTCAGATCAACTCAGAACTAACCTGAACCGTCAAATTAGCTAACTCAGCCCTAAAGACACATCAGCAGCTCAAAATTGGGCTCGGCCAAAACCTGGCCGACTGGACCAGGTCGACACCCAAGTCGACTGCGCAGTCGACCTAGTCCTGGGGGTGTCGACTGCCCAGTCGACTACCCAGTCGACCTGGGGTGTTGGGCGGGAAACTTCCCGCCTGGCCTGTTTGACTTCGAATTTTGAATTTTGAATTTTTTGAAACTTCCGATGGCCATATCTCCTTCATACGAAGTCCAAATCACGCAAACTCGGACTCTATTTCAATCAAAATTCCGAGACGAACACAATGGTTTAACCCATTTCCCACAATTCTCAAGTTTGAGATTAGTTATTCTTTAATTTGTGAATATTAATATTAACAGAATTACGGGGTGTGACAACATCTTGCAACCTGGCCACACATGACCGACCACTCATTTCGCTTGAGTGTATTGAATGTATATCACCAACGGTTGGGATTAGCAACCGTTTCCTGAATGGGACAACATCGACAATAGATTATAGAATGAAATGAATATCTCTAGATAGGTGATAATACAAGCTAATTGGCAGCCAACCACTTTGCCATGTTGCCTGCTCGATTTTTGTCATTTCCCGGTTGTGAGGCTAGAGGCCACGCTTATCTCTAACAGATCACACAATTATTCACTTCGAATATCACATCGTCATACCCGCAAAACTACAAATTGATTTCCCAAAAAATACAACGGGTATACAGCTAAGAGAAATGAACTCCACCACCACCAAACGTACATACGTTTGAAGAGATCAACTTACGCGATCTTTTAAATATACTTTCTCAGACATTCTTCGATGTAGGTCATCCTGGGACTGGACAACCCGAAGGCACTATTCTTTAAACAGAACAGCCGGTGCATAACTCCGTCTTCAATTATCTTCATCATATTTGATCGCAGTACTAACGCCCATACAGAGTGGTTTTCAGGTCATGAATCTGATCCCGGTCTCTCTGTATTGACGACGGAAAAATGATCAAAAACTTCGATAGTCGGTGAGTTAACTATCAAAGAAAAACACATGTGCAAACAACGATATTATTTCCAAATGGAAATTCTACCGATCAATCATCAATCACCATTCATCTCTTAAATTAATATATCATTAATTTATTTATTTACCCATTTCCTATTTCCATAATATATATATATACAGAAATTCTTATTTTCTAAAATTAGAAAATATACCTTATTAATATTGGAAAACGTCTCCATTTTTATTCTCATCTCTTATTTTCTATATTAGAAAACATTTATGATTCTTATTTGGAAGACATTTTCAAACTCCTGTATTTGGATTTAAACAGATGTTTAAATAAACATCGCTATGCCAACTCAAACCATTACACTCATTAACTAAATTCTCTTAACCAAACTTTTACTATCGAACCTTAACCATTCCTTAGTTAAAAAGGAAGTCAACCAAGTTGGGGTATAACTACCTCTCAGACCTAAACTGAACAACATTTCTAACCTCGAAATAGACAAAGTTCATGTTTTAATCCTTTAAAAAACTTCCTTAGATACCTCTCCTTCGAATAATCTCTATTCTATAACTCTTTCCTTTGAATAAACTATATTCGATAATCTCTCTTTCGAATAATTATATTCGATTAACTCCTTTCGAACAAACTATATTCGATTAACTTTATTTGAATAATTAATATTTGATTAACTCTAATCGATTAACTCTATTTGATTAACTCTATTCAATTAACTTTATTCAATTAACTCTAATCAATTAACTCTATTCAATTAACTTTATTCAATTAACTCCCATCAATTAACTCCTTTCGAATAAACTATATTCGATTAACTCGTTTAACTCTATTCGAATAAATTATATTCGATTACTCCTTTAACTCTATTCGAATAAACTATATTCGATAACTCCTTTCGAATAACAATATTCAATTAATTCTCTTTGAATAACTAATATTCGATAACTCTTTTCGAATAAACTATAATTGATTAATTCCTTACGAATAAACTATATTCGATTAATTCCTTTCGAATAAACTACATTCAATTAATTCTTTTAACTTTATTCGAATTACTCTAATCAATCAACTCTGTCAGTTAACTCGATTTAATTAATTCTAATTCGATCAACTCTATTCAATTAACTCTATTTAATTAACTCTATTCAATAACTCTAATCGATAACTCTAACTGATTTTGTAATGACCCGGATTTTCAACCATTGAATTCTGAATATTTAAATTTATTTTAAATATTTTATTTGAATTATATATAGGAATTTAATTAATAATACGATATTTAAAGGTATAATTTAAAACGAGTTTAAAATGGCGCGGTAGTTTGAGCATTCGATTTCAAATTTCAAATGAATGTACAGGATTCAAAATAAATCGAATTTTAGCGAAACAAGAAATATTTGAATTTGTTTGAAAATATCTTTCCAACGAATGTGAAAAATACAGATTTCATAACGGAAATAAAAAGTTATGTCCAAATCAAATCTAGAAATAGTCGTTGTAGAATCGTATATAAGCCATAACGGTCTGTTCAATATATCTAGAGATTGGTTATGAATTTGGACAAGGTTCTTTTGAGGCGTAGTTATAATTTAATTTTTAGAATTTTATGGTAATTTTTAATTAATTAAATACGCAACTTTTTATTTGGAGTATTTTGCACCTTGTATCAATGTTTTGGGGTTTCATAATATTAGTTAAACTGGTGATATTATTATATTTTTGGGATCGTGGTACCTCGCTGGTCACGACCGTACTCTTGTTTCTGTCATAGCAGTTCGTATGCAAATAAAATTTTATATAACCGGATACGCTTTATGACTTTAAATATAAGATAAGTAATTAATAATATACAAGAGATAAGCATGGTAATTTAGTAAATATGTTTTAGTACTAAGGTCAAATTTGATGTCGGCGTATATCCAGATCAATTTGGTGCCAAACCATGGTAAGTACGGCTTGAGGGGAGACACAATATAGGAGTAAAACCGCATATCAATCCAAATTTCCCTTTCGGCAGTGTTCCCGTGTCTTTAATTAAAAACAGTAAATCTCCTTGTCTTCCACGTTCCTTATCCCATGTTCCTCACACCACTAGAAACCATGCTCACCACGCTGTTTACATTCTGTGCTCCCCAAACCATCAACTGCCGTGCATCCTAAGCTATCACATACCGTGGCCCTCATACCTTATCCTCTTTAAATACAGTATACCGATTCTCGCTCTATTTTTTTACAGCTACTTCCTTTTTATCTTTAGAAATAAATTATAAATCCTTCAACTAAAACAAATTTTCGAGCCTCATAAATTCACTCGACGTTCGAATGTAAGCATCAACCACAGAAATTAGAGGTTCAAAATCCATTACTTCGTTCTATGAAAAAATCGAAATCGAATTCCTCTGGGTTTGCAAACAATTTCTCTTTGATCCTGTATCTATTTCATTCATGCGATCTGTTTTTGAGGGCATTCCATAACTAAATTGTTCGCTGTTAAATTTGTGATATGTTGCGTAGATCAGAAACGTAATAGCAGTCGAGAGGAGTTCGAACCCGTATTCTAAGGAGTAAGAAGGTTTGTCTGTTCTTGGATGTTCTCAGGGGCATCGCAATTGATGGGGGTTTGAAAGGAGAACCGCCAGAGGCCGGCGATGCTGGGGGGACGTGGTGCGGTGGTTCCCGATGTTTGCAGGAAGGAACGGAAATCAATGAAAGGGGGTCAGCTGTGTTCGGCTTCTATCAAAGAAAGAAAGGGGACGGAAGGAGAAACAATGCATGTAACGACCCGGAAAATGTGAACCAATTTTAAAATTTTAAATTGGCTATTTTAGCGGATTTTAAATATTTAAAATAAATATTTTAAATAATATCGATGAAAAGTAAGTTTGAATCTACATTTGAAAACGAAGATAATTAATTCTAATTATAAACATGGCCTGAAATGGCGTGGCAGTTTCTAAATTTGAATTCAAACTTTGACTGACTGTATCGGGTGCAAAACAAAGCGGATTTGAGTGAAACCAAAAATATTTAAATCTGTTAGTGAATACCTTTCTAACGAATCTGAAAAATCAAAGTTTCATAGCGGAAAGCAAAAGTTATGGCCAAATGAATTTTCAAAAAGGTCGCTATGGAATTTATATAGCCCGTGAAATTGGCCATTTTGCAAACGACCTTCGAATTTGAAGAAACCACTTTTGTTGGATCCGGGATGTTAAGTTATTGCTAGGTTTCAAATTTCATAATTTTTGAAGCTAGTATGTGAGCGTGGCAAAGGAAAATGTGTTTTGGTTAATTAAAGTTAAACTGGATCGACCAGAAAAGGGCCATTTTGCAAACGGGCTCAGAATTCGACGAAACTAGTTTTGTTGGGACCGTATCATCAAAACATAGCTAGATTTATTTTTCTCGAATTTTTCGAATCAGTTTGTCGCCCTGGCAAATTGAAATGGACGTTCAAATAGAATATTGAATGTTTTATATTTTAATTCGAAGGAAAACTGACTCAAACATTCGAACGGGCCTACGAAACGTATCCCATTATGTTCGAAATGGGGGTGAAACGCTAGGGACGACAGTCGTTGGGTTTGAATTGGTGCTCGTGTGTGACAAGGGGTATTTTGGGGATTTTAAAAATTATAAAATAAAATAAAAAATCCCATTGGTCCACGCTATTTTCTCTTTCCCCGTCGTCACGCCCAAGCTCCAGATCGAAGGCGGAAAATGCTCCTCCATTCCCCCTCATTTTCCGATCAATCCAAGAAGAATTAGCCCCAACTCCAGTTAGGGTTTTTGAAGTCCTCCTCCCCCTTTTCAAATCAAAACAAACACCACCTCAAATCGTTGTGTATTGCTCGAGTTTTAGCTCTCCAAAGTTTCGCCGTTCACCGTTCGATTGCTCCTCCCCCAGACCTCCGAGTTCGACGCCGTCAGCACCCGAGGCGCGCCGCTCCTAGCCCTTCAAGGTGGTGAAGGTCGATCGTCATATAACTGCACGTATTTCGCGGAAATCCTCGACCTAGTTTTGAACAAACATGAGAGGTATGTGGCTATTTTAAAATAATTTATATTATAGCACTTTAAAGCGCCGTGGTTTTTGATTTCACTATAAAAATCATATCTTTTTCGTTTCTTGACGAAATTCAGTGAAACAAGAGGCAGTGGACTCGTGTAGACGTCTTCTACATTCTAGAAGAGACCACATATTTTTCTGAGCCTTCTGCTATTTTTGGTGGAGTGGAACCCAATGTGAGATTTCTAAATTATAAACGATATGGAAAACGATGATGTATAATATATATAGTCGATGTATGGGTTATATAAGCGTTGTACACCTCTTGTATAAGCGTAATAAGTTATATATGCGTTGAAAAAATTATATATGTGTTGAAATAGAAGTGAAATGCTATATATAAATATATATATATATATATACGCCCCTCGTCCACAAACCATGGACGATATTTATTGGTTGTGATTGGTGTGAAAATTGATTGATAGCGAATGGTTGATTGAAATTGTTTGTGGTTGAAATTGATAGATTGTGGTTGAAAAATACCCGTTTGTGGTTGAGAATTATTTGGTTGAAACCACATAGGATTAGTTTGTGGAAATGAAAAAATATACATGCCACCTACGTTCGAACTAGATGCATGATTCCCCATTGTCAAAAGCTGCGAGGCTTTAAGGTAGAGCGAGGAGCTGCACTAGGGACGGCCCTGGTTTTAACTACCCTGCCGTTATGCTGCCGAAATTTTGTATAATGTTCATGTGTTAGAATTATTTTCCTGTGTTGAAACTATATTCGTCTGTTGAATAGAAAACCTTCATGTGTTGAATATAAATTCATTCGTTGAATTGAAATTCATGTGTTGAATGGTATTCATGTTTAAATAAATTGTTCTAACAATAAAAATCACATTTTTACTCTATATATACAAACTATAGAAAACCTTCATGTGTTGAATCGAAATTCGTTCGTTGAATAGAAATTCATGTGTTGAATGGTATTCGTGTTTTAAATATAAAAATCACCTTTTTACCTATGTGTATAATTTATAGAAAACCTTCATGTGTTGAATTGAAATTCATTCGTTGAATAGAAATTCATGTGTTGAATGGTATTCGTGTTTTAAATATAAAAATCACCTTTTTATCTATATATATAAACTATAGAAAATCTTAATGTGTTGAATCACAATTCATCCGTTGAATTGAAATTCATGTGTTGAATGGTATTCATAATTTGAAATAAATTGTTCTATAATAAAAACCATATTTTTACCATCAATATGAACTATATAAAATAATCTTGTTTTGAAATAAATTGTTTTATAATAAAAATCCTATTTTTATCACCTATATTAACTATATAAAATTGTCGTGTTTTGAAATAAATCGTTTTACAATAAAAATCACATTTTTACAATATACATGAATTGTTAAAAATAGTTAAGTGTCGAAGTGAATGTATGTTGGATAAAAACATCATTTTTGTCAAATGTATGAAAAGAATATAGCTTTGAAATCAAAGAATCGATATATATATATAAATAGAATTGAAATATATCGAATAACGAAGTTGCAGTTCGTGTTTTGAAACCGTGATTTCAAACGATTAGTGCAGGAGATCCGACCATCGGATTTTCCCGAAACCGAAACTGTTGGGTTCGCTTTGGAAATACCTTTTCAACGACACCAACTTTGTAAAGATCCAACGGTTGGATTGTCTGGAATGTTTAATTCAAAACTAAAGAAAAACAGCGCCAGAATCGATTATATTTATATATATATATAAAAATATAATTATATTAAATCGAATGACGACGCTGCAGTTCGTATTCTGAAATCGAAACTTCAAACGATTGTACCGGGAGATCCGACCGTCGGATTTTCCCAAAACTGGAACCGTTGGATTCGTTTTGAAAAGATCTTTCTAATGATGTAAATTTTGTGAAGATCCAACGGTTAGAATTTCAGATATGTGTAAATCAAATCTAAAAAAAAACAGCGCCACGGCCGCGTTATGGCCCGAAGCGTCATTTGAATAAATTGGCTATTTTAAAATAAATAAAAATAGCGATAAATCATTATAAAATATTATAAACGATATGCTTGTGAAATTTAGAAATTAACTGAAGGTTCGCTAAGTCGAGGTGGTTTCCTGGATTTTGATCTAATGTGGTTTAGGCCTTCGGGGTTAATATTTGGGAAATCGTTCTCTTACTGATTGACGGTTAGTGACTAATGAATTGAAATGATGTGTATGTAGTGTTTGTGTAGCACTTGTTTATTATATACGCGAGTTGCTCAGAAAGACTGGGTTTATCCCATTATGAATAACTGAATCGACGATAAGAAATCGAAGATGAAGAAGGTGGTTGAAGACCGGAAATCTACACCTCGTTTGGATGGTAACTGATATCCTGATTGGGAGGCATCCCGGAATATGGATAATGAGTGGTGATCGTCCAGACGTACGTGGAGATCGATGGGTTTGCGAGGTATATAGTGCCTCCGGTTTCGTTCTGGCACAGAACGGACTTGTAAATGGATTGTGTGTATGACATTGGAATTTATCCTATGTGATTGATAGCCATTAGTTGCATGGTGTGAATTGCCTATGTGACATGCTAAGATGCAGTGATCAGGGCTTATGTTGAAAAGCAAAGTCTTGTGATTGATGATCAAAGCACCGCCTGTGTGGCATAGCTTTGTGTATAACGTGAATTCGCGAGCCTCACACCCCGGTATGAACCAGAAACGGGAGAAGGACCTCAGGGAGGGCATGCGTTTCTTTCTAGCTAGGAGTTGTATCGGTGTTTTTACACGGCCTGACATTTTACTTTTGTGGATGATGGATAGCGAGGCGCCTCAGATATATCGGTCGATCCGGGACCGATGGAGTCATTCGTTGGCTCATTGGCACCCCATAGGGCGGGGAGATGTATTGTTCAGGCATTTTAATCCACGTCGGTGGACCGGTCCTGTTTCTCCAAGGGTCGATGCGTTCTGATCCTGAGACATGGTAGGCTAGATTGTCTCGAAGTCGGTAAGGACTATCTTTTGCCTTGGTTCATGACGGAAATCCAATTTTCAAATACGTGACTGTGTGGTTTTGATTGTATACCTATATATGGCAACATAGTGGTATGGGGCATTAATGCCGTCTATGATTGATACTTATGATTTGAAATTGTTTTTGAAACATATAAACACTAGTAGTAATATCAAATGCTTTTTTTTATTCGTATCAAACATATCTTGGCCATTATAAGGTAAAAACTCTATGCTCCGGTTTGCGTTGCATTTTGTGATGGGAACTGAGTCTTATAATGGCTTCATTTTTATAAAAAGCATTGTGATGTTTAAAAGAAAGATTTGTTTTTAAAGCACTGGCAATCCAATGGAGTAAACCCGTTCCACGAAGGTGGTGCGGTCCTGTGATTAGCCATATTATAAATGTGTTGAGTAGATTTCTCATACCAGTCCCATGACTAACTCGTAGTTTGTTTCAATTTCAAACTCGGGTGCCCCTTTTTCTACATGGGCAGCCTTGTATTCAGGTTTTAGCTGGCTTTCTCTGGATAGCTGGAGCTGAAGATGGATTCTATCATTTATCTCTTTTTATGCTGTTCAGCTCCTATTGTACATTATGTTTGTTTTTCCACTGTAGACATATATGTATAGCTGAACTGTATTTGTATTAAGTATGATCCCGTATACTGTGTAACTCTGATGATTACGTTTATCCAGTACATTCTATTGTGCATTATCTGGTGTATTTATTTAATTCTGTTATGCTGTTATCTGTTTATGTGTTATATTCCAAAGATTACCCTTGCCACCGTCAGTACGGGGTTCAGGGTCGTCTCAGTGCATGTCGATTGGCCTGTGTGAGTATAAACAATGGTTATTTTCGCTTAAGTTAAAGATTAAACAAAGTTTAATTTACCCTATTTGAAGATTAAAAGATGGGCTATATGACTGGTAGGAGGAGACTTAAACGATGGTGAATAGTTTAAATATGGTAATTAAATAAATATTAGTGATGGTAGGGTTAGTATGTTTTGAACGTGATAATGAAATCAATGGTTTTTGGTAAGACGTCCTCACTGGTGTTGCTTAGGTTATTATATGAAAGGAGAATCAGTTTAAGGGTATGTGATTTTGCTCTATTGCAGTTCAGAGGTTATATGAATTAGTTTTGTAGTTTTGAACTGTTTCAATTGGATAGAATTGGCTTGGTTGTGCTGAAGAATGGTATAAGTCAGTTGATATCATTGTTTCAGAAGGAAAAAAGAAAAAAAAAAGAATAGAATTCGAACAAGGGCTTTTAAAAGTTGATAAAGGAGGACGGGTTGTTTAACAACAAAAATGTTGGAACAGTTTTGGGTGGACTTGTGTGTGATGCTGGTGGATACGGTTTGAGTGAAGTAGGCAGGTTCAGTGGTGGATGTTTGTTTATGATGGCAGTAGTGTTTAAGACAGAGAATGAAACCTCAAAAGGGCATCCACAATTTTGAAGAGGATGATGAATATTAAGTTATAAACGTAATCTACGGTAACCATTTTAATTAGGAGAAATGATTAATTTATTTAAATTATATAATTATTATAGTGATTATAACTTGGACATTTGTTAGCAGAATCGAGAAATAACTCGGTCACGTTAGATTCATTGGACGAGAACTATATAATGGAACTGATGTCGTTGGGAACTACGTTAGTGGAATTTCGCGACGAAATCAGGCGCTGTTTGATTTTAATGAAAACGAAAGGCAGACCATCAACTACAAATAAGGTGAGTAAATTCACTAAATCTGCTTCGTTTATATTTTATATAAACGAATATAAATTTATTTTATACTGTGTAATGGTTGTTTGGTTGATAAAATTGGTTGATATGATTACATCGTTGATCGATGATTAATTTTGATATTTCATATTGATGTGAAATAATATTATTGATGTGATTAACATCTGTGAATGCTGGGATATAGTTTGGACGGACCCAACTGGGTTCCACAGTATTTATATTACTGTTTTTCCTTGATTTTGATGTGTGGTGTGATATATATAGTCAGTGATTGACTTTGTTGTGGCTGAGCTACCTTGATCTAGAATTTTGCTAATTAAATACCATAAAATATTTTCGAATATAAAAAAAGAAATTTGAGTGTTAAAAAGGAATTTTATTTTCAAAAATAGAAATTTAAATTTTGATAGAATTGAAAATAGAAAACCTGTTTCAAATGAATAAATCAAGGATTTGCGTATGAATGAGAATATATATATTAATTGAATTATTTATCATTAGATTCATTGAAATATAAATTCAAACTTGAATTTATGTAGAGAAGTAGAAATGGGTTTTGAAACCAATGTTTGAAAGGAGATTTAAAACTTAGCTGTTATCAAGGAAATGTTAAATGAGATTTTAAAAGATTAAAGTAAAAATAAATGAGACTTATGTGAGAAATTTTGAATAGAAGTTATAACTCAAAAATTTGGTTTAAGATAGTATTCTTAAATATGAATCAAATGGTATATGAAGGAAATATATTCACGATTTAAGTGAATGGTTTAAAAGGAATAATTTGCAAATAGAATAATTCATATAAATGAAGTTTAGATCTGATATATGAATCCACATTGGATCTTGAGTGGGAAAGGGAAATGGAAAATTGTTTAAAATGGAAACGATGAATTTTTATTCCAAAATTTGGGATATAAAAATAAAGTGTGAAAGTGTTTCATAGACTGAAATGGTTATAAAGGAATTGGTTAATGTTTTGGGAATAGAAACAGCGATTATAACGCTATGTTATAATAAATGTTTTGTAAATTGTAAACATCAATTTTAGCACTGTCGTTAGAATAAATGTTTTGTAAATGTAAACAACAATTTTCAACGCTGCCGTTATAATGCGATCTTAATGCTATTGTTATAATAAATGTTCTAAAATACTACAAAGCGATTGTAATGCTGTTGCTAAAAGCAATGTTTTATAAATCAAATATTTGGAAACGGTGATTATAACGCTACCGTTATAATCAATATTTTTCTGTAAAGGAATGTGTTCTTAGATCGATCCGAGAGTCGTAAGCGATGTTTGATTGAAAGTTATGAGCCTTGTCTATTTCAAAGTTGAGAATGTTGTTCAGTTAAGGTCTGAGAGGTAATTATACGCCAACTTGCCTGACGTCATGATTGACAAAGAAATGGTTAAGGTTCGGTAGAAAGGATTGGTTAGTAATACCGTTAGCTAACAAATGATTAGTGGTTGGAGTTATTATAACGATGTTTTATAGCATCGCATTAATTTAAAAGAATTTGAAATGTTTCCCCAAATAAAATAAGAGATATTTTCTATGCGTAGAAAAATTAAATGAATTGGTCAACGAGGAATTCAGAAAGGGAATTCGAAAATATTTTCCGATATTAATATTGTATATCTTCTGAATATAGAAAATAAGGATTTGTGAATATTTAGAGATATTTTCTAACTGGAGTAAGAGATATTTTCTCGAATAAAGGAATTATATTATTGGAAAATGTTTTACAAAGAATCGAGAGGGGAGATCGAGCTTCAAAGGAATACGAAAGATAGGAATTGTAAATGATAATGTAATAAGGAATTGATTTTAAATGAGCCCAATGTTGATTGATGATTGACCGATCGAATTCCTACCTGGAAATAAGATCGTTGGTTGCATACTTATTTTTTTTGATAGTTAAATCACCAACTATCGAAGTTTTGACCATTTTTCTGTCGTCAATAAGGAGACACCGGGATCAGATCTAGTATCTGAAAACCACTCTGTATGGACATTAGCATTGCGATCGAATATGTTAAAAAAAATTAAAGACAGAGCTATGCAAGGGCTATCCTGTTATGGGATAGTTCCTTCGGTTTGTCCAGTCCCAGGACAACGTAAATGGACGAATGTCTGACAGAGTATATCTAATAGATCACGTAAGTTGATCTCTTCAAACGCACATACATTGGTGGTGGAGGATCTCGTTTCTCTTAGCTTTATATGCGTGGTATTTTGGGGAAATCAATTTGTGATTTGGCGGGTATGACGATGTGGCAATCAAAGTGAATGGTGGTCAGGTGTTCAAAAAGATACGTATTGGCCTCAAGCCTAACAACCCGGAATTGATAAAAATCGGGCAGGCAGCATGGCTATGTGGGTCGCACCCATTAGGATGTATAATCACGTATCTAGAGAAATTCCATTTTACTTCTTAAATCCATCGATGTTGTCCCTGTCGAGAAACGGTTGCCGATCCCAACCGTTGGTGATATACATTCGATACACTCAAGCGAAATGAGTGGTCGGTCATGTGTGGACCGGGTTGCAAGACGTTCTTGTTGAACCCAGTGTATTCATCTCTAGAGATACACTATCAGAAGGTGGTTCCATACCGTGTCATGTTGGAAATCCAATCCCCAATAAGCGCCCTGCGATTTTCGATTTTATATTATATATGGAACGTGAGATGCAAGCGTTCTGCTAGATTCTATTTATTTGATGTAGACATTATTATAGTATCGCTGGATTTGATATCAAGAATGTTTTGAGTTATCGTAAGGTAAAAACCATCCGTGTTTATGTGTGGATCGGTCTTACGATTATCATTTCTTTCAAATGGATTTTTAAAAGTTAAACAAATGGTTGGAGTTTACTCACACTTGTCCCATGACTGACCCAGAGTTTGTTTTGTTTGTTTTCCCTAAATTCTTGGGTTCCTAAAATTGTACGGGCAGTTAAGTAGTCGGGATTTCACAGATTCACCTGGAGGAGATTGAAGCAGGAGGCTTCACCACTTAGCTATAGACTATCATATTTTCCACTGTGTACTATGTTTTATCTGGAAACAGGTGTTTATAACTGTTCCAGGGATAACCGTTGTGCTCTGATAATGGTATGCTTATATATAGTCACTGATTTGTATTTCAAAGTTTATGTTATCTAATATATTTTATTCGTTCCGCTGCGTGTTTGTGATCTTCGTTTTTTCTATTCTAATATTTCTTTCTTTTTATTTCTCATCCTCTAACTTCTTTATAATAATGATTCGTGTTTCTGTGCAATTTGGGTTGGACATGTGGTGTTATTAGTCGACTCAAAGGGTACGGAAATTCAGGTCGTTTCATTTGGTATCTGAGCTGAAGGTTGAGTAGTAACCTTGGCTCTGTGGCGTAACTCAATAGAGATGGGGTTAGTGATACCCTAGATTGAGCTTGAGTGTATATATATGAACGCGTATTTGTAGATTTGATATCAAATTGTTTTATATTGTGTTGACTGGTTGGTTGAGGGGTTTATGAATTCTGGTCGATACAGGATGTACTACTGTATCGATAGGTGTTTCTAAACTCTCGAACTGAACAATTCGACGCAGTATTGATTTAAAATGGGTAAATGAAATAATTTTGCCCAAAGGATATTTTTGATATAAAAGTGATAATTTCTTAAATATTATACTATCTAGATTTGTTGATTGTTATTACAATCAAATAGAATTATAAAACATTGAAATGGTTATATAACCAAGATAAACTAGAATTAAATTCCAACCAGAATTTGAATTTAAATCCTGGGTGTTTAGAAAATATTTTCTCGAATATTACGAATATAACATTGGTTTGAAGGAATTTTTGAATAAGGATGATTTTGAATGGATTTTGAAAGTGATTAAGCACTGAAATCACT
Organism: Allium sativum; assembly: GCA_030737875.1. Lineage (NCBI taxonomy): Eukaryota > Viridiplantae > Streptophyta > Magnoliopsida > Asparagales > Amaryllidaceae > Allium > Allium sativum. The sequence goes on from CM060920.1 coordinate 696,629,575, forward strand.
TCAGGGGTCGAGAAAACAATTCAGATAATGGGTCGCGACATTATCGGTATTCATTTTCAAGTTTCTGAGTGACAGATTGTTGCCATAATAATTTGGTAATGAAAATTGGTTTGAAAATGACAAGATGATTTAGAAATTCAAATGTTTTGAATTGAGTTGATTATAAATATATGTATATTGATGTATATGATTTCAAACTAATTTGAAATAAAACCCGGGAATTTGAATTCTGAAATTAAAATTTAATTTTTATAATTTGAATAGATCGGAATGGTAAAATATATCAAATGAATTGAAATTTGACTTAGGTTAAGATTTATATAAAATTAGATTGAATTAGAAATAATTCCAAAGGGAATTAAATAAAGAGAAATGTTGGAATTCGAAATATTAATATGAATTTGACCTGTGTATAAACAAGTTGAATATATATTGGATGCTATTGTTTGGAATTAAACTGTGATGGAATTGAACTCAAGCAGAATAAGAGCGTTGACTTTTGAAAACAGAACTCAGTTTGGATTAGTGAATTGAAGTGAACTAATCAGAAGTTGATTAGAGACTTCAAAACTGGAAGTTGGATTGATTTGAAACCAACTGAAAATGGATATATGTGTGTTGAGCAGATATTGAATGGAAGCAAATGCAAAAGATAGAATTATGCTCGACAAAAAGGTACATGTTTACAATTTTACTTCGGTTTGATGATTTTATGACCCTATGGGGCAAGCCGCTTGGCTTTTTGATTTTCTTTGGATTGGAGAAGGCCTAGAAAGGCGATTTGTGGTTGTACCGATTGATCCGTGCAGAGGAGATGCTGCCGAAATTTTTCAGAAATTAAAATGTTAGAAAATTTTCAGAACTTTTGAAAATTTTTGTTAGTAAGAATAAATTAATATTTTAATTGAAATAGGTTGGTCCAATTAAACTAAAGTTAAGAAATGAACAAAAAGGATTTTTAGACCTAGTTAATAGGGTATATAGCATTTTTCCTACCTTAGCAATTTCAAGGACGAATTTATTTTAAGGGGGAAGGAATGTAACGACCCGGATTTCCAGCCATTGTATTCTGAATATTTAAATTTGTTTTAAATATTTTATTTGAATTATATATAGGAATTTAATTAATAAAACGATATTTAAACGTATAATTTATAATATAATTTAAAACGAGTATAAAATGGCGTGGTAGTTTGAATATTCAATTTCAAATTTCAAATGAATGTACAGGATTCAAAATAAATCGGATTTCAGAGAAACAAGAAATATTTGAATCTGTTTGAAAATATCTTTCAACAAATGTGAAAAATTCGGATTTCATAACGGGAATAAAAAGTTATGTCCAAATCAAATTTAGAAATAATCGTTGTAGAATAGTATATTAGCCATAACGGTCTATTCAATATAACTAGAGATTGGTTTTGAATTTGGGCAAGGTTCTTTTGAGGCGTAGTTTTAATTTAATTTTTACAATTTTACGGTAATTTTTAATTAATTAAATACGCAACTTTTTATTTGGAGTATTTTGCACCTTATATCGATGTTTTGGGGTTTCATAATATTAGTTAAACTACCGATATTATTATATTTTTGGGATCGTGGTAACTCGCTGGTCATGACCGTACTCTTGTTTCTATCCATAGCAGTTCGTATGCAAATAAAATTTTATATAACCAGATACGCTTTATGACTTTAAATATATGATAAGTAATTAATAATATACAAGAGATAAGCAGGTGATTTAGTAAATATGTTTTAGTACTAAGGTCAAATTTGATGTCGGGGTATAGCCAGATCAATTTGGTGCCAAACCATGGTAAGTAGGGCTTGAGGGGAGACACAATATAGGAGTAAAACCGCACATCAATCCAAATTTCCCTTTCGGCAGTGTTCCCGTGTCTTTAATTAAAAATAATAAACCTCCTTGTCTGCCACGTTCCTCAACCCGTGTTCCTCACGCCACTAGAAACCGTGCTCACCACGCTGTTTACATTCCGTGCTCCTCAAACCATCAATTGCCGTGCATCCCAAGCTATCACATACCATGGCCCTCAAACCTTATCCTCTTTAAATATAGTATACTGATTCTCGTTCTTTTTTTTTACAGCAACTTCCCTTTTATCTTTAGAAATAAATTATAAATCCTTCAACTGAAACAAATTTTCGAGCCTCCCAAATTCACTCGACCTTCGAATGTAAGCATCAACCATAGAAATTCGAGGTTCAAAATCCATTACTTCGTTTTATGAAAAACTCAAAATCGAATTCCTCCAGGTTTGCAAAAAAATTCTCTTTGATCCTGTATCTATTTCATTCATGCGATTTGTTTTTGAGGGAATTCCATAACTAAATTGTTCGCTGTTAAATTTGTGATATGTTGCATAGATCTGAAACTTAACAGCAGTGGAGAATAGTTCGAACCCGTGTTCTAAGGAGGAAGAATGTTTGTCTGTTCTTGGGTGTTCTGTGGGGGCAACACAATTGATGGCGGTTGGACGAGGAGAACCGCCAGAGGCCAGCGATGGTGGGGGGACGTGGTGCGGCGGTTCCCGTTGTTTGCAGGAAGGAACGAAAATCAATGAAAGGGGGTCAGCTGGGTTCGGCTTCTATCAAAGGAAGAAAGGGGACGGAAGGGGAAACAGTGCATGTCGATTGGCCTGTGTGAGTATAAACAATTGTTATTTTGGCTTAAGTTAAAGATGAAACAAAGTTTAATTTACCCTATTTGAAGATTAAAAGATGGTCTATATGACTGGGAGAAGGAGACTTAAATGATGGTTAATAGTTTAAATATGGTAATTAAATAAATATTAGTTATGGTAGGGTTAGTTTGTTTTGAACGTGATAATGAAATCAATGGTTTTTGGTAAGACGTCCTCACTGGTTTTGCTTAGGTTATTGTGTAAAAGGTGAATCAGTTTAAGGGTATGTGATTTTTCTCTATTGCAGTTCAGAGGTTATATGAATTAGGTTCTGTAGTTTTGAACTGTTTCAATTGGATAGAATTGGCTTGGTTGTGCTGAAGAATGGTAGAAGTCAGTTGATATCATTGTTTTAGAAGGAAAAAAGGGAAAAAAAGAATAGAATTCGAACAAGGGCTTTTAAAATTTGATAAAGGAGGATGGGTTGTTTAACAACAAAAATGTTGGAACAGTTTTGGATGGACTTGTGTGTGATGCTAGTGGATACGGTTTGCGTGAAGTAGGCAAGTTCAGTGGTGGATGTTTGTTTCTGATGGCATTAGTGTTTAAAACAGAGAATGAAACCTCAAAAGGGCATCCACAGTTTTGAAGAAGAAGATGAATATTAAGTTATAAACGTAATCTACGGTAACCATTTTAATTAGGAGAATTGATTAATTTATTTAAATTATATAATTACTACAGTGATTATAACTTGGACATTTGTTAGCAGAATCGAGAAAAAACTCGGTCATGTTAGAAACATTGGACGAGATCTATATAATGGAACTGATGTGGATGGGAACAAAGTTACTGGAATTTCGCGACGAAATCAAGCGCTGTTTGATTTTAACGAAAACAAAAGGCAGACCATCAAATACAAACAAGGTGAGTAAATTCACTAACTCTGCTTCGTTTATATTTTATATAAACGAATTTTAAATTTATTTTATACTGTGTAATGGTTGTTTGGTTGAAATGGTTGATAAAATTGGTTGATATGATTACATCGTTGATCGATGATTAATTTTGATATTTCATATTGATGTGAAATAATATTATTGATGTGATTAACATCTGTGAATGCTGGGAAACAGTTTGGACGGACCCAACTAGGTTCCTCAGTATTTATATTACTGTTTTTCCTTGATTTTGATGTGTGGTGTGATATATATTGTCAGTGATTGACTTTGTTGTGGCTGAGCTACCTTGATCTAGAATTTTGGTATTTAAATACCATAAAATAATTTCAAATATAGAAAAGGAAATTTGAGTGTTAAAAAGGAATTTTATTTTCAAAAATAGAAATTTAAATTTTGATAGAATTGAAAATAGAAAACATGTTTCAAATGAATAAATCAAGGATTTGCGTATGAATGAGAATATATATATATTAATTGAATTATTTATCATTAGATTCATTGAAATAAAAATTCAAACTTGAATTTATGACGAGAAGCAGAAATGGGTTTTGAAACCAATATTTGAAAGGAGATTTAAAACTTAGCTTTTATCAATGAAATGTTAAACGATATTTTAAAAGATTAAAATAAAAAGAAAAGAGACTTATGTGAGAAATTTTGAATAGAAGTTATAACTAAAAAATTTGGTTTAAGATAGTATTTTTAAATATGAATCAAATGGTATATGAAGGAAATATATTCACGATTTAAGTGAATGGTTTAAAAGGAATAATTTGCGAATAGAATAATTCATATAAATGAAATTTAGGTCTGAAATATGAATCCACATTGGATCTTGAATGGGAAAGGGAAATGGAAAATTGTTTAAAATGGAAACAATGAATTTTTATTCAAAAATTTGGGATATAAAGATAAAGTGTGAAAGTGTTTCGTAGACTGAAATGGTTATAAAGGAATTGGTTAATGTTTTGGGAATCGAAACAGCGATTATAACGCTATGTTATAATATATATTTTGTAAATTGTAAACAAAAATTTTAGCGCTGTCGTTAGAATAAATGTTTTGTAAATCTAAACAGAAATTTTTAACGCTGCCGTTATAATGCGATCTTAATGCTATTGTTATAATAAATGTTCTAAAACACTACACAACGATTGTAATGTTGTTGCTAAAAGCAATGTTTTATAAATCAAATATTTGAAAACAGCAATTATAATGCTACCGTTATAATCAATATTTTTCTATAAAGGAATGTGTTCTTAGATCGATCCGAGAGTCGTAAGCGATGTTTGATTGAAAGTTATGAGCCTTGTCTATTTCAAAGTTGAGAATGTTGTTCAGTTAAGGTCTGAGAGGTAATTATACCCTAACTTTCCTGACATCATGATTGACAGAGAAATGGTTCAGGTTCGGTAGAAAGGATTGGTTAGTAATACCGTTAGTTAACAAATGATTAGTGGTTGGAGTTATTATAACGATGTTTTATAACACCGCATTAATTTAAAATAATTTGAAATGTTTCCCCAAATAAAATGAGAGATATTTTCTATGCGTAGAAAAATGAAATGAATTGGTCAATGAGGAATTAAGAAAGGGAATTCGGAAATATTTTCTGATATTAATAATGTATATTTTCTGAATATAGAAAATAAGGATTTGTAAATATTTAGAGATATTTTCTATCTGGAATAAGAGTTATTTTCTCGAATAAAGGAATTATAGTATTGGAAAATGTTTTTCAAAGAATCGAGAGGGGAGATCGAGCTTCAAAGGAATACGAAAGATGAGAATTGTAAATGATAATGTAATAAGGAATTGATTTAAAAGGAGCCCAATGTTGATTGATGATTGACCGATCGAATTCCTACCTCGAAATAAGATCGTTGGTTGCACACTTATTTTTCTTTGATAGTTAAATCACCAACAATTGAAGTTTTGACCATTTTTCCGTCGTCAATACGGAGAGACCGAGATCAGATCCAGTATCTGAAAACCACTCTGTATGGTCATTTGCGTTGCGATCGAATATGATGAAGAAAATTGAAGACTGAGTTATGCAAGGGCTATCCTGTTACGGGATAGTGCCTTCGGTTTGTCCAGTCCCAGGACAACGTAAATGGACGAATGTCTAACAGAGTATATCTAACGAATCGCGTAAGTTGATCTATTCAAACGTACATACGTTGGTGGCGGAGGAACTCGTTTCTCTTAGCTTTATACCCGTGGTATTTTGGGGAAATCAATTTGTGACTTGGCGGGTATGACGATGTGGCATTCAAACTGAATGGTGGTCAGGTGTTCTGAAAGATACGTATTGGCCTCAAGCCTCAAAACCCGGAATTGACAAAAATCGGGCAGGCAGCATGGCTATGTGGGTCGCACCCATTAGGATGTATAATCACCTATCTAGCGAAATTCCATTTTACTTCATAAATCTATCGATGCTGTCCCTGTCGGGAAACGGTTGCTAATCCCAACCGTTGGTGATATACATTCGATACACTCAAGCGAAATTAGTGGTCAATCATGTGTGGGCCGGGTTGTAAGACGTTCTTGTTGAACCCAGTGTATTTGTCTCTAGAGATACACTATCAAAAGGTGGTTCCATACCGTGTCATGTTGGAAATCCAATCCCCAATAAGCGCCCTGCGATTTTCGATTTTATATTATATATGGAATGTGAGATGCAAGCATTCCGCTAGATTCTATTTATTTGATGTAGACATTATTATAATATCACTGGATTTGATATCAAGAATGTTTTGAGTTATCGTAAGGTAAAAACCATCCGTGTTTATGTGTGGATCGGTCTTACGATTATCATTTCTTTCGAAAGGATTTTTAAAAGTTAAACAAATGGTTGGAGTTTACTCACACCAGTCCCTTGACTGACCCAGAATTTATTTTGTTTGTTTTCCCTAAACTCTTGGGTGCCCAAATTTGTACGGGCAGTCAAGTAGTCAGGATTTTACGGATTCACCTGGAGGAGATTGAAGCAGGATGCTTCACCACTTAGCTATAGACTATCGTATTTTCCATTATGTACTATGTTGTATCTGGAAACAGGTGTTTATAACTGTTCCAGGGATAACCGTTGTGCTCTGATAATGGTATGCTTATATACAGTCACTGATTGTATTTCAAAGTTTATGTTATCTAATATATTTTATTCATTCCGCTGCGAGTTTGTGATCTTCGTTTTCTTCTATTCTAATATTTCTTTCTTTCTATTTCTCATCCTCTAATTTCTTTCTAATAATGATTCATGTTTCTGTGCAATTTGGGTTGGACATGTGGTGTTATTAGTCGACTCAAAGGGTACGGAAATTCGGGTCGTTTCAGATTCACTATATTCGATTAACTCAAATCGATAACTCTAATTGATTTACTTTATTCGATTAACTCAAATCGATAACTCTAATCAATTAACTCTATTTGATATCCACTTTAAACAATCTTCTCATAACACTTTTATATCTCGTTAATTCCCTTTTTATAAGTCTATTTATTTTCCAAATAAATATTCCTTTTATTATTTTATTTATTTAACAAATAAATATTTCCTTTTCAATTCTATTTATTTAACAAATAATTATTCTTTTCCAGTCCTATTTATTTAACAAATAAATATTTTCTTTTCAATTCTGTTTATAAATGTTTTACAAATATTCCCTTTTCTATTTGTTTCAAAATATTTCCTTTTATAACTTTATTTATTTTCTAAATAAATATTTCTTTTATCTCTAATTCTATTTATTTAACAAATAAATATTCCTTTTAAATCTATTTATTTTCTAGATAAATATTTTCTTTTTATAAAATATTTCGATTTTATAAATATTTCTTTTTCAATATAACATTGAAAATTTCCTTTTCTATTCTAGTATTCCTTATGGTATTTAACTTACCATATAACAAAGATCGGTATCATTCCAACATACAAAATCAACAACAGATTTCATATCACATCATATAACACAATATATGAAAAAAAAGTAAAATAAATGTTAGGGAATCCAATTGGATTCCTCCGACCTATTTCCCTGCATTCACAGATGTTACACAATATAGTTTACGTCAATTTCATTTCACTATGAAATATTCTACTAAACAAAATCAATATTTGATTAACGATTTTTATATATCGTTATCTGTAATTTCAAACAATCAATCAGTAATTCAATCAAATAGTCAACACACAGACATCGATCATCATTTATCAGTTCTAAAAAACGTTATAAAAATATGAACTGATAGAGTTGTTGAGTTTTACTCACATTGGACGATCATCGTTAATAACGATAGCCATCGCCTGACTTGATACTGACAATTTATTTTACTATAATTTATAACGAGCTCTGAATTACTTCCACTCGGGTCCATGTTGTATTTTTCGTCCATACGATCCTAATGGATTTTGTTTTGTCGAATTCTGACAACGTACGACGAAGTTATCACATTAACAAGTTAATACACAATTTAAAGTAAATAAAAATTAGATTTTTAATTCCAATGGGCCTCACCCTTACCTTGGCATATCTTAAACTGTATAATACCCAAACCCGTATGTATTTGCCTCCTCCTTCTCCTCCGTATGTTTCCAATAACCGAATAGCAAAAACATGGCCATTATCGAGACTTCCAACCCCAATTTCTCCTCCAATACACCATCGTCCACCCAAATGAAACCAGCATCGGCCTCCCCCTTGAATTCACTTCACACCCATCTATACCATATTCAACTCAAACCCACCCTATCGCTCGGCGTCCACCCGAGCTGCTCGCGCCACTACATGCAATATCGACACTTTTATTTTCTAAAAATTCCCAAAAAAACACCAAACCACATCTATTTGATCTCTTGAGTTCAAATCTGAACAAGAAAAATCGATTCAACACTTCTCAATCCCCAAACTTTGAACCCTAATCAACGCTATGTTCATTTCCAACGACAGAAACCGACGTCGAACACAATGAAATGGGTACGAGACTAAAGCTCACTTTAATCCATAATCGAATATATATGCTACACGATTTATAGGAGTTTATTTTGATTTCCAAGAATTTTCAAAGAAGAAAATTCTCGTTGAAGTGGCGGCATGAAATTCGTTTGGCTGTTGACCAAGAAGAAATAGTTTTTAGGGTTAGGAAGTAAGAGTGGGTATTTATTGCGCGTTTATATTTTTTTATTGAATATTTTATTTTATTTTAAGCAATTGCTGTTTGTATTCATCCTCTAAAATTCCTGTGATCTCATACGATACCCAAGGATCACAAAACTGGACATGCAACTTCAGTTCAACATTACGGACCCAACGAAACTGGTTTCATCGAATTCCGACTTCGTTTTCTCACACAGCATATTTTTAACTATTAAAATACTGACTATTTTTCACATTAAAAATCTGTACGGCCACACACTGACCGCAAAAATCACGAAAATTGAAATCTATCAATAATTTAATATAACGGATCCAACGAAATTAGTTTCGTTGAAAACGGAGGTCGTTTGCAAAACTGGCTATTTTTAAAGCTCGAAATAACCCGTTTAAATATATAAATATATTTAAAAATAAATAAATTAAATATTTATAAATAGATATTATCGTATATATTCCCAACAGAATATCATATAGCTCCATTTGGATTTATAACTTGATATTTCCAATTTCCCAGTTATATCGATATTCGATTTATTAAAAAAATCATTTTATAATATGAATATATATTTATAAATTTCAAAGGAATTCCATAGCGACTTTTCTGAAATTTGATTTGGACATAACAAAAAATCAACACAACGAAATCCCGATTTTTTTCTTCCACTAGAAAAATATACTAACCAGCTCCGAGCATCTCTTGTTTCACAGAAATCCGGCTTAAAACGGATCCTGTATATTCAGTTGAAGTTCAAATCGCCAAACTACGAACTGCAGCGCCATTTCGAGCTCGATTATATTTATAATATAATAATATGTTCAAACTATCGTTATTTAAATATATTCATTATCGTACTTCAATTTTAAACTGAAGTATATATTTTGAATTGTCCAGTTCACACTATATTGTCAATTCACTATTTCCGACTATTTCGAAATTAAATACATTATTCTACTATTTATATAAATTAAATATTCAATATTATTTAATTAAATGACCATGTAAATCTCTAAACCATTATTTAAATAATTAAATAAATTATTTATTACACCGTAAAATACGGGACATTACATTCTTCCCCCTTAAAATAATTTCGTCCTCGAAATTGCTAAGGTAGAAAACTAACCCTATTAACTGGGTTAAAAATTATTTGTTTACTTCTTAAATTTCAGTCTCACTATACCAATTAATTTCAATTAAATATTAACTCATTTTTCATTAACAAAAATTTTCAAAAATCTTATAAATATTCTAACACCCGAATTTTTCGAAAAATTTGGCTAGCACCTCCTTTGTACCGGTCAATCGGTACAACTACAACTCGCCTCTCTAGGCCTTCTCCAACCAAAAAGAAAATCAAATAGCCAAGCGGCTTGCCAATTCGGCTGATCAAAATCTCATACCCAATTAGAATATAAAATTGTACCTTTTTGTCGGGCATATCATTTGCATCTGTTACCCATTCAACATATACAAATGTTATCCTAATCAAACCCCAATTGTTTTTTTAATCTCCAACACAACCATTCGCTTATATCCAAGCCAAATATCATTTCAAACTCGAGTTTCATTTTCGATTCCCAACTCTTAACTCGATTATCAAATTACACTTCAAATTCAAATCTCACAAATCCAATTTTTCTCGATATCATTCTAATTCAATTTCAGTTACCACTTAACTGACTTTATTTTAATTCCAATTTGCTTTCACAAATTTCTATTTAAATTTGTTTTTAATTCGAATAATCTCTTCCTGGGAGTTTTAAACAACTTAACTTTTCCAAAACAAACCAAATATTCGCTTTTTGAAATCAAAACAACTTGTTTTCTCAAAACAATCCAAAAATAATATCTTTGGTAGTAATCCGTCACTTACAACTCGAAAATGAACACCGACGATGTCATGATCATAATCAGAATCTATTTTCCAGCGATCCAAATGAGTTCAATACTATATCACTTTTCAAAACCATTTCTAACACTTCCATTTTGAAATACATTTCACAATACCATTTACACCGCTTGTAAAACAATTTAAAATCTCCTAGGATTTTAAAATTCACATATATTCACTCCAGATTCATTTACAAACATTTTTTTTCAAATTTCCGGGGTTTCAATTCCAATTCTGGTTTTCATTTCAGACTTAATTCCTCTGATTTCACGCATTTCACTTATATGTATTCTGATTGGTTATTTACATAACCATTTAATTTATAGTCTTACTCGATTATAATAACAACCAATATACCCAATATATTATAATTCCAATTTATATATTTTCTCTATATCAAAATATACTTTGGGTAAAATTATTTTCATTTACCCTCTTTTCAAAACATATCGTGTCCACCCACCGTATTCGAGTGTTTAGAAACTCCTACCGATACAGTGGATCAAACTGATCGACCAGAACTTATAAACAACTCAACCAATAAATCTCCATAATATAAAATGATTTTTATATCAAATAACAAATACGTTCACTCGTGTATATACACTCAACTCAATCTAGGGTATTACTAATCCCATCTCTACTGAGTCATGCTACTTAGCCAAGGTAATTACTTAACCTTAAGCTTTGATACCACTATAACAACCTGGGGATTTTGTGATCCTGGATATCGGAATACAACACTATGTCGACTATTCAAGCATCGGAAATATCGGATAGTCCATAAAAGAAATTAAAGGGTGAGAATAGATAAGATAGAAACTTAGAATAGAAGAAGAAGAAGAACATACAACATCAAAGTAACACGAATCTCACAGCGGAACGAACAACATATAATAGATAACATATCTTCGAAATAAAATCAGTATATGTATACAGTAACATTACCAGAGTACAACACTTACAACGTAGGGCAAATAACTATAGCTATACAATCCTGAAGCCTCCTGCTCCAAGCTCTCCAAGCTCTCCAAGTATACCTGTAAAATGCTGACTACTTGACTGCCCGTACGAATTTGGGCACCCAAGAGTTTAGGGAAAACAAAACAAAATAAATTCTGGGTCAGTGACGTGACTGGTGTGAGCAAAACAATTTAAAAATAGTTGAGTAATTAAATGATATCTCATAAGACCACGCCGTATAAGGGAACGGGTTTTTCCCTTACGAGAATCCAAATCAGTTTGATTTAACTTTCAAATCATTTTGAAAGAAACAATGATCTTTTATATCAAAGCTCTTTTGGTATTATAATAGTGTCTATCAACCACAATATAATAATCATCTTACAAAATGCTTTCATCTCATGTTCCACTTATATAGTATACAATCAAAACCAAGAGCACATATTGGGTAATGGATTTCCAACTATGACAAGGTATGGAACCACCTTCTGATAGTGTACCTCTAGAGAGGAATACATTGGGTTCAACAAGAACATCTTGCAACCCGGCCACACATGACCGACCACTCATTTCGCTTGAGTGTATCAAATGTATATCACCAACGGTTGGGATCAGCAACCATTTCTAAATGGGACAGCATCGACAATAGATTATAGAATGAAATGAGTATCTCTAGATTGGTGATAATACACCCTAATTGGCAGCCAACCAATTAGCCATGCTGCCTGCCCGATTTTTGTCATTTCCCGGTTGTGAGGCTAGAGGCCATGCTTATCTCTGATAGGTCATACAGTTATTCACTTCGAGTGTCACATCGTCATACCCGCCAAATCACAAATTGATTTCCCCAAAAATACAACGGGTATATATCTAAGACAAACGAATTCCTCCACCACCAAATGTACATACGTTTGAAGAGATCAACTTACGTGATCTATTAAATATACTTTGTCAGACATTCTTCCATACAGATCGTCCAGGGACTGGACAACGCGAAGGCACTATTCTTTAAACAGAATAGCCCTTGCATAACTCCATCTTCAATTATCTATATCATATTTGATCGCAACGCTAACTCCCATACAGAGTGGTTTCAGGTCATGAATCTGATCCCGGTCTCTCCGTATTGACGACGGAAAAATGGTCAAATACTTCGATAGTCGGTGAGTTAACTATCAAAGAAAAACACGTGTGCAAACAACGATATTATTTCCAAATGGAAATTCTATCGATCAATCATCAATCATCATTTATCTCTTAAATTAATTTATCATTAATTTATTCGTCTACCCATTTCCTATTTCCATATACATATATATATATATACACACACACACACAAAAATTCATATTTTCTAAATTTAGAAAATATACCTTATTGATATTGGAAAACGTCTCCATTTTTATTCTCATCTCTTATTTTCTATATTATAAAACATTTATGCTTCTTATTCGAAAGACATTTCCAAACTCCTATATTTGGATTTAAACAGATGTTTAAATAAACATCGCTATGCCAACTCAAACCATTACACTCATTAACTAGATTCTCTTAACCAAACTTTTACTATCGAACCTTAACCATTCCTTAGTTAAAAAGTAAGTCAATCAAGTTGGGGTATAACTACCTTTCAGACCTTAACTGAACAACATTTCTAACCTCGAAATAGACCAAGTTCACCTTTTAAACCTTTATCAAACTTCCTTACGTAAGTCTCCTTCGAATTATATCTATTCTATAACTCTTTCCTTTGAATAAACTATATTCGATAATCTCTCTTTCAAATAACTATATTCGATTAACTTCTTTCGAACAAACTATATTCGATTAACTTTATTCAAATAATTAATATTCGATTAACTCTAATCGATTAACTCTATTGGACTAACTCTATTCAATTAACTTTATTCAATTATCTCTAATCAATTAACTCTAATCAATTAACTCTATTTGATTAACTCTATTCAATTAACTATATTCAATTAACTACCATCAATTAACTCCTTTCGAATAAACTATATTCGATAAATCCTTTAACTCTATTCGAATAAACTATATTCGATAACTCCCTTAACTCTATTTGAATAAACTACATTCGATAACTCCTTTCGAGTAACCAATATTCGATTAACTCTCTTCGAATAACTAATATTCGATAACTCTTTTCGAATAAACTATATTCGATTAATTCATTTCGAATAAACTATATTCGATTAATTCCTTTAAATCTATTCGAATTACTCTATTCGATTAACTCTATCAATTAACTCTATTTGATTAATTCTAATTTGATCAACTCTATTCAAATAACTCTATTCAATTAACTCTATTCAATAACTCTAATCGATAACTCTAATTGATTTACTTTATTCGATTAACTCAAATCGATAACTCTAATTGATTTACTTTATTCGATTAACTCAAATCGGTAACTCTAATCAATTAACTCTATTTGATATCCACTTTAAACAATCTTCTCATAACTCTTTTATATCTTGTTAATTCCCTTGTTATTAGCATATTTATTTTCCAAACAAATATTCCTTTTATGATTTTATTTAATTATCAAATAAATATTTCCTTTTCAATTCTGTTTATTTAACAAATAATTATTCTTTTCCAATCCTATTTATTTAAAAAATAAATATTTTCTTTTCAATTCTATTTATAAATGTTTTACAAATATTCCCTTTTCTATTTGTTTCACAAATATTTCCTTTTATATCTTTATTTATTTTCTATATAAATATTTCTTTTATCTCTAATTCTATTTATTTAACAAATAAATATTCCTTTTAAATCTATTTATTTTCTAAATAAATATTTTATTTTTATAAAATATTATGATTTTATAAATATTTCTTTTTCAATATAACATTGAAAATTTCCTTCTCTATTCCAGTATTCCTTATGGTGTTTAACGTACCATATAACAATGATCGGTATCATTCCAACATACAAAATCAACAACAGATTTCATATCACATCATATAACACAATATATGAAAAACATTAAAATAAATGTTGAGGAATCCAGTTAGATTCCTACTATAAAGACCCGTAACTTCCCCGGTAAGGAAAGAGCGGATACTTTGAGGACAAGACATACCGGAACGCAAAACAAAAGAACATTTCATTGTTTATTACAACAATTCCATCAGAATACAAGAATATTACAGAGCATGAATATATATTACACAGAAAATATCAGAGATTTAAATTACATTTAAATACATAGCAGCGGAAAAATAATACAAAACACAACTGAAAGTAATATACAAATACAGAGCTTTCCGAGTATTGTTCCAGCTATAAATCAGGATCCTTTGAATATAAATCTGCAAAACAAAAACTACTAGCTGCCCGTGTCAAAATAATGGCACCCAGAGTTTAGCTTAAAACAATAAACTCCAGGTCAGTCATGTGACTGGTGTGAGAACAAAAACAGTTATTAATCTTTATTTTAAAGTTAGGTAAATCAAGGGACTACCCCGTATAACACGGAACGGGTTTCCTCCCAAGAGTACTAGTGCATAAAACAACAATGCAATGCTAAATAAAGAACAATGAAGCTATTATAAGACCCAGGTCCCATCACACAATGCAACGCAAGCCGGAGGATAGGGTTTTTACCTTATAATATCCAAAGAATGCTTGATACATGAAATTTCATGTTTTATTATTACTATAAGTGTATAGTGTCAAAACAATTTCAAATCATAAGTATCAATCATAGATGGCATAAGTGCCCCATACCACTATGTCGCCAAACTGGGCTCTACAAATAAAACCGCAAAGTCACGTATTGGAAGCTGGATTTCCATCTGTGAACTGAGGCAAAAGATAGTCCTCTACCGTTCGAGACAATCTAGCATACCATGTCTCTGGATCAGAGCTCGAGTGACCCTTGGATCGTCAGGGCCGGTCCACCGATGTGGATTAAACTTAAACCCTGGACACTACGTTCCCCCGCCCTATGGGGGGAAAATGAGCCAAATGACTCCATCTGCTCCACATAGCCACTGATATATCCAAGGCGCCTCGCAACACCAACAACCACATAGGTGAAAATAATATAAATGTCAGGGCTGGTAGGTCACTGACACCACCCTAGATAGAAGGAAACGCATGCCCTCCCTTAGGTCCTCTCCCGTTTCTGGTTCACAACCGGGGTGTGAGGCTCGCGAATCAACACTACACAAAGCTATGCTCCACAGGCCGTGCTTTGATCATCAACCACAAGACTTTGCTTTTCAACTAAAGCCTTGATCATTTGCCACTTAGGCATGCCACACAGGCAATTCACTCCATGCGATTGATATCCATCAATATTTAACCTCTAAGTCATACGTCTCAGAGAAGGGCGTTAAGGAAGAGAATAAATTATCCGCCGCCAAACAGATATATATTTAATAGAAATCAATCACACAGAATAAAATCCAATGTCAGACACACAGTCCATTTACAAGTTCGTTCTGGGTCTAAACGAAACCGGAGGCACCTTGGTCCTCGCATATCCATCGATCTCCAAGTACGTCTGGACGATCACCAACTGATTCCCTCCTCTTGGGCGTACATCCCAATCAAGATCATCAGTAATCATCCAAACGATGTGAAGACCTCTGGTCTTCGACCAACGTCTTCATCCTTGACACCACATCGAATCAGTTATTCAGAATGGGATAAACCCGGTCTATTTCAAATTAGAATATTATTTTATTCAAATATTCTTGTACATTGGGAAAGGTTCCCATTAATTTTATCAAAGATAAATTCTTTAAATTTATTCTTTAATCTTCTTTTGAATATCAATTCAAACTAGTCGGGATTAGCGAACCACACCGAAGTAATCATTTATTTTATTTCCCAATCCCAACCTATTCATCCCATGAACTAAAACTGGTCATACTTCATATCTAACACCACGGTGTTATCGGTAAATTCAATTATCATTTCACATTCAAATCTAATTAAAGATTTAACTATCGCCTAGAGCACAACTGGTGATACCCCATTCTTGATCACTTCAATCTAATTAAAGATTCATTAAAACTCCACTTGGTTTTAATCTTCCCAATAATCACTATCAATGATTATTTAACTTAGGAAATCATATCCTGTCTATAACTGGGTTAAAGAACCAATGTCATTTAAAACACGGTTCACTATAAACCCAAAATCACATTCCATTCCTATTCAATTATTGAAACTTCTGGTTACTTTCAAAACCCTTTCAAATCCAATTTATTTATTTAAAAATAAATAAATTATTATTCTAGTTAAAAACTAGTTCATTTCGATAAAAACCTATTTTTATCTTTTCAAATTTGGAATTTTTCATCTCAATTCTTCACAAATCATTTCTTATGATCTTACACAAATTATTACTATTTTTAATAATTTTATCAAGGCCCGTACATTCGAATTTCATCAACGGCCATCGAACTGCACTTACATCGACCTTTTCCAAATTTGATTTGGATGTAATTCCAAATCCAACCATTAGATTTCAAATCTCTAATATTCATTAGAAATCTCTTTTCGATACGAACCCAATGTTTCCGGTTTTAGGAGAATCCGACGGTCGGATCTCGCGTAATATCCATTCGAAATCAATGGCCGAAATTCTCGAACTGCCGTTTTGCAGCGCGTTCTATTCAGGCCATTCTATATATATAATATATATTTCGTAGATTTCCTTTTAAAACGTATTTTATAAATTGTTTTAAATTCGTTTTACAAACGATTTCAACTTCATATTCAATTTCAAATCAAAATTGAATATTCCACATCATCGATATACAAATGATAATATTTTCAAAATGTTATATTTTGAAATCAATTTCTTTTCTATATTCATTATAAAAATGAATAAAATCAATATAAATATCGTTCACGTGTAAATGGCGTCAATCTAGTCAACACGGCTTTTATTCAATACATGAATGTTTATTCTATTGAACACATGAATATTTATTTCTATTCAACACATGAATTTATTTCTATTCAACACATGAATTTATTTTCTATTCAACACATGAATATATTTTTATTCAACACATGAATTTATTTTTATAATATTCCTTATTTTCCAAACTGGGATGAGGCCCAATCAATTACCATATAATGTTAATTATATGGATTCTATACAACACACGTATATAACAGCAACGATAAATAATCAATCGTCATCCACAGTGCACTCCACAACTGCATAAGCATTAAATATAAATAATTAACGCTTACACAGTCTGTCAACCCATCGATTGACATACAACTAAACAATCGGGATTAGTGTATGTCAAATATCATCCCAATACCAGTGTGGGGTTTCAAATCAACAAACACAGATTTTATTTGTGATGTTGGGCGATGTGTAAAATTTATCGTCCCAATCAATATCAGTCAAATCGGTGTACATAAACAAATCGTCCGATTTGTAAATAATATTTATTTTATTTTATTTCAACACATGAATATATATTTGATTTCAACACATGAATATATATTTTATTTCAACACCTGAATATATATTTTATTTCAACACATGAATATATATTTTATTTCAACACCTGAATATATATTTTATTTCAACACATGAATATATATTTTATTTCAGCACATGAATATATATTTTATTTTAGCACATGAATATATATTTTATTTCAGCACATGAATATATATTTTATTTCAGCACATGAATATATATTTTATTTCAAAACATGAATATATATTTTATTTCAACACATGAATATATATTTTATTTCACTTCCAATCACACAATCAATTTTCACAACACATCAATCAAACAAACAAGCCGTCCATGGTTTGTGGACGATGGGTGTCAGGTGCTGCTAAGCACCGTCTGCATCCTAGTATATATTTCAATTAGAAAACAAATTATAAGTGAGTAGTTCTCACTGCTAAACCAAACGCCATGACTCTTCATATGTAGAAATCTTCGTCGTTCGCCTTTTATTACTTTCGTTGTCCGCTTCCACTACATATATAAAATTCACATTTTTATTATCTACTTTATATAAAAATCATACTTTTATTATCTACATTACATAAAATTCATATTTTTATTATCTACATTATATAAAAATCATATTTTTATTATCTACATTATATAAAAATCATATTTTTATTATCTACATTATATAAAAATCATATTTTTAATAGTTTACTTTCACTATAATAATCATATTTTTACTTTAAACCATTCGTAAAAAAACTAACCTTTTTTTTCTAATTACATTAGGAAAAAAATAAAAATAAAAATAAATGTTCACCGATTTTTCGAACGGAGGATGGCTACCGGGGTCTGGTGGTCGGCGCGTTGGATTTTGGGACTAGGGTTCGGTTTTTCGTGTTTGAAGAGGGAGGAGGAGATGGCGGTCAGAGGTGTGGATGGTGACCTTGGGCTGTGGCGGCGCGGATTTCCTTGGGTCTGGGGGGAGTATGGCTCGACTTGGTCTGAGAAGGAGGTGGGGGGAAGAGCTAAAGGGTGCGGTGGTCGTGGGAGGGTGCGGTGGTCGTCGGAGGGTGCGACGTGACGGAGTCTGGCGGTGGCCGAGTTGTAGTGGTGGCCGGCGGCTCTAATTAGGGTTTAGGTATTGGGGGGCGTTCTCGTTTGAGAAGGGGGAAGCAGGGAGAGGTAACATCTAAGGAGGGAGGGGTGGGTCTCGTCGGAGGCGACGACGATCACCGGGGGGCGCGGTGGTCTACCATTTCTTCGATCTGCGCGTTTTTTTCATTTCATTTCCTGGTTTGAACGATAAAGGGTAAAAGGGGAAGGGGTTAAGAGAATAAGGAGTTGACTTTTATTGTTTTATATATTTATTTTTCCATCAAAATACCCTTTTCATTTGAACCCCAAATCGAACCCATCGACTATCGTCCATAGCACATTACCCCCATTCCGAACGCAATGGGATATGTTTCGTAAACCAATTCGACCTTTACGATTAGTTTTCGTTAAAATCAAAATATAAATCAGTATATATTGAATTTAAGTGCACATTTTAATTTACCGGGGCCACAAACCAATTCTAAAAATTCCAGAAAAATTATTTCTAACACCGTATCGACGATACGGTCCTAACAAAACTAATTTCGTCGAATTTTGAGACCGTTTGAAAAATGGCCATTTTTTGGTCGATCGAAATTGACTGAAACTGTTAAAACACGTTTATCTTCGCCATGCTCACATATTGATTCAGAAAATTATGAATTTTGAAACCTAGCAATAATTTGACATCCTGGATCCAACAAAATTGGTTTCGTCGAAAACTGAGGTCGTTTGCAAAATTTCCATTTTTAAGGGCCTTATATATAAAAAATATATAAATATTTCACAGTGACTTTTATGAATTTTAAACTGGACATATCTTCTCATCTCTAAAGTGAAATCTCAGTTTCTTATGTCTGTTAGAAAGATATCGTTAAACAGATTCAAATATTTCATGTTTCGTTCAATTCTGACTTAAAACGAATTTTGTATATTCATTTGAAATTCGAAATCGAATTTTCGAACTAGAGCGCCATTTTCAATTCCTTTTATAATTAAAAATAAATAATTATATTCTAACGACAATCTATACAAATATATATGTTCTATTTCTATTCAAAATAAATTTCTCGTTATTATTATTTAAAATAATTCATTTTAAGTAATCAAAATTCGCTAAAATTGCCAAAATAAAAATTTTAAATTGGCTCAGATTTCTGTGTTATTACAATCTCCCCCACTTAAATCTTTTCGTCCCTGAAAAGGAACGAAGCCGAAAGTTGGTTTACAAATCAACTCAACTTTCACTATTATCTTTATGGCTTAAGTTCTTCAGCTTTTCACTTTCTAAGAACTTTCCAAATTTTTCAAAAATTTGGCTAACACCCTAAATTTTCGAAAAATTTCGCCATAACCTCCCCTGCACCGGGAGGTTCGGGATATTTCAAATAGCCTCCCATAGCCCTCACCAATCAAAAAAGAAAAAGAAACAGCCAAGCGACTAGCCATTCGGCTCATAAAATCATCAAATCCCAATAAATTCGTAAACATGTACCTATTTGTCGGGCAAACAATTTTATTCCTCTTCTCTAGCCTCCTTGCTATAACCTGTTCAATGTAAGTACATGTATATGCATGCAAATGCGACAAATTTTCAATAAAACTCACTATTTGGTTCAATTTGGCTAAAGGTTCAACATTTAAGTTAATCACAACAATAATCAAACAACACAATCAACTATCAATTAGTTTATTAACGTTTCAAACTCATAACTTTGATACATAGTCAAAAATCGCATTTTTGGTGCCAAATCACAACAATAACCCTTTCTAGTTTTGGTTCTCACACCAGTCAATTGGAAATATATAAACATCTCACCTTCGAAACTCGAACATAAATACTGATGATGTCATGACAATCATCAGTACCATCTCCGGGCGACTAGAGTGTGATACTATATATGTCTAGTATATTAAAACTTCGAATACACGTGGATCAGACGTATACGCAAAATCTTTATTTAATGGACTGTCCAAATAAGTACAAATAAATAATTAAATACGAATAATTGATTTAAAATCTCAAAACAAAAATTGTTTTCATTTTAAAAATATACTCTTCACACTCGTTCTAGGATACTACTAATCCCATCTCTAATGAGTCAATCTAATTGGATATTACTAATCCAATCATTGATGAATTCTTTCGTTTGGTTCTAACGTGTCTTGTTCTCCGAGCTCTGTAAACCAAAGCTCTGATACCAACTGTAAAGACCCGTAACTTCCCCGGTAAAGAAAGAGCGGATACTTTGTGGACAAGACATATCGGAACGCAAAACAGAAGATCATTCCATTGTTTATTACAACAATTCCATCAGAATACAAGAATATTACATATCATGAATAAATATTACACATAAAATATCAGAGATTTAAATTACATTTAAATACATAGCAGCGGAAAAATAATACAAAACACAATGAAAGTAATACACGGATACAGAGCTTTCCGAGTATTGTTCTAGCTATAAATCAGGATCCGGTGAATATAAATCTGCAAAATCAAAACTACTAGCTGCCCGGATCAAAATAAGGGCACCCAGAGTTTAGGTTAAAACAATAAACTCTAGGTCATTCATGTGACTGGTGTGAGAAATAAAACAGTTATTAATCTTTATTTAAAGTTAGGTAAATCAAGGGACCACGCTGTATAACACGGAACGGGTTTCCTTCCAAGAGTACCAGTGCATAAAACAACAGCGCAATGCTAAATAAAGAACAATGAAGCTATTATAAGACCCAGGTCCCATCACACAATGCAATGCAAGCTGGAGGATAGGGTTTTTACCTTATTATAGCCAAAGAATGCTTGATACATGAAATTTCATGTTTTATTATTATAATAAGTGTATAGTGTCGAAACAATTTAAAATCATAAGTATCAATCATAGACGGCATAAGTGCCCGATACCATTATGTCGCCATACTAGGCTCTACAAATAAAACCGCAAAGTCACGTATTGGAAGCTGGATTTCCATCTGTGAACCAAGGCAAAAGATAGTCCTCTACCGATTCGAGACAATCTAGCCTACCATGTCTCAGGATCAGAGCTCAAGTGACCCTTGGATCGTCAGGGCCGGTCCACCGATGTGGATTAACCTTAAACCATGGACACTGCGTTCCCCCGCCCTATGGGGCGAAAATGAGCCAAATGACTCCATCGGCTCCAAATAGTCACCGATATATCTGAGGCGCCTCGCAACAGAAACAACCACACAGGTGAAGATAATATAAATGACAGGGCTGGTAGGTCACTGACACCATCCTAGCTAGAAGGAAACGCATGCCCTCCCTGAGTTCCTCTCCCATTTCTGGTTCACAACCGGGGTGTGAGGCTTGCGAATCAACGCTACACAAAGCTATGCCACATAGGTCGTGCTTTGATCATTAACTACAAGACTTTGCTTTCCAACTAAAGCCTTGATCATTTGC
The DNA here is from genome assembly GCA_030737875.1 of Allium sativum. Taxonomy (NCBI): domain Eukaryota; kingdom Viridiplantae; phylum Streptophyta; class Magnoliopsida; order Asparagales; family Amaryllidaceae; genus Allium; species Allium sativum. The sequence goes on from CM060920.1 coordinate 696,652,202, forward strand.
CACTTAGGCATGCCACACAGGCAATTCACACCATGCGATTGATATCCATCAATATATAACTTCTAAGCTCGTACGTCTCAGAGTCTCAGAGAAGGGAGTTAAGCAAGAGAATAAATTCTCCGCCGCCAAACAAATATATATTTAATAGAAATCAATCACGCATAATAAAATCCAATGTCAGACACACAGTCCATTTACAAGTTCGTTCTAGGTCTGAACGAAACCGGAGGCACCTTGTACCTCGCATATCCTTCGATCTCCAAGTACGTAGGGACAATCACCAACTGATTCCCTCCTCTTGAGTGTACATCCCAATCAAGATCATCAGCAATCACCCAAACGATGTGAAGACCTCTGGTCTTCGACCACCGTCTTCATCCTCGACACCTCGTTGAATCGGTTATTCAGAATGGGATAAACCCCGTCTTTCTGAATAACTCGTGTATATAATAAACAAGTGTTACACAAATACAACATACACCTCATTCCAATTCAGAATATTCTTTTATTCAAATGTTCTTATACTTTGGGAAAGGTTCCTGTAACACCCCACACCCGCTAAGGTCACTCACTAAGGGAATTCCTTAACTTCGGTGGAGTATTTTAAGTGAATATAGAACAGAAAAATTACAACAAGACAGATATAAATAATACTTGAAATTTTAAAACATCATTTAATTGCAGTAGAAGATAAACATGTTTGGTTACAATACCAAAACCAACTAAAACAAGAGTCAAGTACTAAATATCCATCCTGATAAAAACAAAAGTACATAATCCCACTACACAACTAATAGCCATAATAGAAAAGATAAGTTGAGCTTTACATCAACGGTCCAAGCTCCAAAAGATATATAAAGCAATATGATCAAAGCCCACTAGTGCTAGGCCCAACCTGAGGACCTGAGGGGGTAAAGGATAAAAACAACGGGGTCAGACATAAGTCTGAGCGAGTCCTATAACTTTAAAAATACAATCATTAAAGTAATTAGGGTATGATATAAAGTTGGTACGGTAATGACTGGGGATAAATGAATACACTAAGCAGCCAACTAGACATAGGATGAACTAAGATATCGGTAAAGACGCATCTACCCACCCAAGGGTAATTACTACACTGCACCACACCAGTCATTCCTACTTAAAGGTTGATCCCATCCATGGACTTAGAAAATATAACTAGTAGTTTCGTGTACCCCTAGCTGACCACATAGGTGCTGTCTGCCCCTATCTCCACTAGGTGTACCCACTACTCCCCAAGTGATCGGCTCCGTAACGTAGATACCCCTGCTGGCCCCATAGTGGGGTGTATCACTCCCCCAAAGTGGCAACCCGATACAACCAACGGTGCACGGCTTATACCTACACGATGCAACAACGTCTTACCTACCAGCCCAGGCCCACACACGCATATGAAACCCGTTGGACTTGCGTTGCCACCGCTACCCCGTTTTGGCCTCTTATAGTCAAGCCTAGTACGCATGTCCCCTCCTCGACATGGGTCGAGCCCACAAAGATACATATGGGTTATTGGTTGGAATGGGCCCCCACAAGCTACCCACCTAAGCTTGCTCCCTCTAGTGTATCCCACTTAACCCTTTAATCATGTTTAATTACATGTTTCCACTTTGGTTAAGTATTCTAATCGTATTTTCTATTGCCACCCAAGGCAACCACTAGATTTCCACATGCCACCCAAGGCACCCACTTAAACCCCCATGCCCCACTACATGTTTATCTGGTTAAGTTTTTCTTAATTGATTAAGACCGTAACCTTTGTAAAGACCTCTCACATTAGACTGTCTTTTATGGCAGCTGGATTTGCCGGTCGGGTCCGGGCAGCCTTACGCCATAACAGAGTCTAACCTCATGTCTTTACACTTGTCACGTATTTAGTTTATGCCTAAGACCTCTCACATTGGGTCGATCATTTGTAGCCGCTGGATTTGCCGGTCGGGTCCGGGCAGTCATATGTTACAAAAGGGTCCAACCTCGTGTCTTAGTCGATTAATTACACCTAATTAATCACCCCCATATTTTGAATTAATTTTCCCTAATTAATTCCAATTTAATGATGTACATAATTGACTCAATTATGTCCATCCACTTATGGTATGCAACATCATACCAATTTCACCACAATTTTGTTAACATGAATATTAACCCCATCGTTCCCCATGTAATACGCTAACATGACATACTTAAAAGGGAAGATTCATCACAAATACAATGGGTTCAACTTAGCATAACATTAGCATCAACATGGGTTTTAAAGGTGTCAACTTGCATATATGACAATAGCATCAAACCCAACTAGCATAAATAATCAACCCAAACTTGCATGAATCACATATGTCATAAAGAGGGTAACTTGCATAGATGTTCATGTCATAGACCTATCATAAAGGGATAAACTTGCATACATGTCATAGGTCTAAAAAGGGATGAACTTGCATATGTTACGTATATCATAAAAAAGGGTAAACATGCATATATATGCAGGACATGCAAAGGGGTAAACTTGCATATGTATGCATATCATACAAAGGTGTAAACTTGCACATGTTACTTGCATATAATCAAACACCAAACTTGCATAACATGTCATATATGAACTTGCATATAATCAAACACCAAACTTGCATAACATGTCATATATGAACTTGCATATAATCAAACACCAAACTTGCATAACATGGTGTCATAATGGATCAATGTTTATCATATAACTAGCATCATGAACATATAGCATAAAACTTGCATAACTAGCATCATGGACATAGAGCATAAAACTTGCATAACTAACATCATGAGCACATAGCATATGATAACATAACTTGCATTGATCCACATTCATAACCATAACCTCATTACATCCTATCATAATTAGTTTAGCAATTGCTTGCTAAAGGCATAGAAACTCACAACTTGTCGATTAGCGCTCCTATGAAGAAGATTTAGTTGCTAGAGTTGATTAGAAGTTGATTTGAGAAGCTATCTTCCTCTCTAATTTGTGGAGGCTCCTTCTAAGTTGCATTTTGACGGCATGATGACGTTTTATCTATTTTTAGTATGTATTAGGGTAGCCTTAGGGTGTATTTATAGATTTAGGATGTAGTTTAGGCCCTTAGATTAACCCTAATTTAGGTTAGAGCCGTCAGATTTCGTCATAAGCCCCAAAACACAGCCCAACAGCCAAAACAGTGCACCCAGGCCAAACTTGCCTGACCACCTGTGTCGACTCCTAAGTCGACTGGGCAGTCGACTTGGGTCCTGCAGTGTCGACTCCCCAGTCGACTTGGGGTGGCTGGCGGGAATTTTCCCGCCCAGCCCGCCTGGCCTGATTTTCGAATTTCGAACCTGAAATTTAAATCTGTTTTGAACTTAGAATTTTCTGAAAACTTACATGGGCCATAACTGGGTCATACGGACTCCGATTTACAAAAACTCGGACTCTATTTCGCGTATTTTTCCGAGACGAACGCAATGGCATAGCCCGTTTCCCCTGATTCAGGTCTTAAAATTTAATTCTACCCTGATTTATATTATAACAAGTTATTCAACATACGGGGTGTTACATTCTCCCCTACTTAAAGGATTTCGTCCCCGAAATCTCTAAGTCAAGAAGAACGTACCCTACCAACCAAACAACCATCTACTAAACCATCAAACACTGGCATCCATTGTCCTTAAAATTTCTAATGACGTATGATTATATGCAAAATGTGTGTGTATATGTTCCCTGCCTAATGCAAAATCAGGCGGTTTACGGATTCAGTTGACCTCTTTAATGCAAACCATGATAGTTCCATGCATCCAATATGTATGCAAAAGAACCCTATCGACACATACTATCTCTACATGTGTGCACAACCATACGCCAAAATGCATCATCCATATGATAACACAACCATTATACATCCATTTATATAGCTACCTACACACAGTTATATGCAATATGCAACATGAAGTGACTGAGCCGATCTAGTGTCTAAAGTGTGTGTATATGCATCCACGAGCAACCACTAGCAACCACTTGCATCCACATGCATCCATCAATCATAACATGTCTCAAACACATGTTTCAACCATAGGTTTACCCTATCTAAAGGTCAAAGGTACTAACGTGAGGACATACTAAAGATAAGATAAGTACTAGACAAACGATAAAGGAGAAGTTAAAAGACATACCCTCAAAAAGAAATGGGTACAGTGAATGCATCTTTGCTTCTGTCTCCCAAGTAGCGTTGCTCTCATCATCTCCCCATTGCACTTTGACTAGTTGAACCTCTCTGTTTCTCAACTTCCTAATCTCTGACCCAAGGATGCGAGCAGGAGCTCGTCGAATCGTCGCATCACGCTTTACCTCCACTTCTCTAAGCAAGCTCGGCTCTACCACCTCTGCGGTCTCATGTAGGCACTTCCTCAAATGTGCCACATGGAATACGTCATGTACACCACTAAGTCTCTCGGGTAAATCCACTCTATATGCCATCTGTCCAATCCTTTCCTTAATAGGAAACGGTCCTACAAACCTTGGTGCTAACTTTCCAACGGACCCAAAGCGAACAACATTCCGTAATGGAGATACTTTGACAAAGACCATGTCCCCAACATCAAACTCAAGATCTGTTCTCCTCTTATCCGCATAAGATTTCTGTCTGTCTTGCGCCACTTTCATCCTTCTTCGAATAAAATCAATCTTTTCCGAAGTTTCTCTAACCATATCGGGCCCAAGCAAGATCTTATCCGTAGATTCCCACCAACATGTAGGTGACCGACAAGGCCTTCCATAAAGAGCCTCGAAAGGAGCCATGCCAATACTAGACTGAAAGCTGTTATTATACGCGAACTCCACCAATGGAAGATGCTTTTCCCATGTACCTCCAAAATCTAAGATACATAGCCTCAAAAGGTCTTCTAGAACACGATTCACCCTCTCGGTCTGGCCGTCCGTCTGAGGATGATATGCGGTGCTCAAACACAACTGAGTCTCTACCGCCTCTTGCAAACCCTTCCAAAACTCGCTAGTGAAGATGGGATCTCGATCACTCACTATGCTAGAAGGTACACCATGCAATCGAACTATCTCTCGAAGGTAAACTGAAGCTAGCCATGGAGCAGTCCTCTTACTCTTCACGGGTATGAAATGGGCGCTCTTAGTAAGTTTGTCTACCACAACCCAAATTCCCGTATTACCCTTCCTCGATCTCGGTAACCCATCAATAAAATCCATCGAGACACTATCCCACTTCCATTGCGGAACTTCCAATGGGTGAAGAAACCCACCAGGTTTCTTTTGCTCTGCTTTCACTTGTTGGCACACCAAGCATCTAGCGACATGCTCGGCCACATCTTTCTTCATACCGGCCCAAAAGAAAACTTGCTTCATGTCTTGGTACATCTTGTCCACACCGGGATGAATGGTCATCTTCGAACAATGTGCATCGTCAAGAATAGCCTTCTTTAAACCCTCGTCTTGCGGTACACAAAGTCTACCGTCTCTACGCAACCACCCCTTATCATCTAGGGTGTACCTACTCAAATGGCTGGACGACTCTCCCTTTATGAGCCTCTCTACCAACTCAACCAACTGTGGGTCGTCCCGCTGTGCGTCGCCAATCCGTCCCAAAAGAGTCGGTCTGACCTCTAAGGATGCTAGCAAACCGGGTACAAAGTCAACGGAAGGTCTGTAGTCAAACATCGAGATAAATTCCAAGCTTCGTCGTTCCACGAACAATGGACTCAAGGACAACCTTTTTCTGCTTAAGGCGTCTTCCACCACGTTACCATTGCCAGGGGTATACGCTATCTCGAAATCATAGGTAGCTAAGAACTCCATCCAACTTTGCTGTCTTAAGTTCAAATCCTTCTGAGACAATAAGCACTTCAAAGATTTATGGTCGGTGAACAATTCAAACCCCTCGCCAAGAAGATAATGGCACCAAGTCTTAAGCGCAAAAACAATAGCGGCCAACTCTAGATCATGCATAGGGTAATTTTTCTCATGCGCTCTCAACTGCCTTCCCCTATAGGCTATTACCCTTCCCTCTTGCATTAAGACTGCGCCTAGTCCTGTCCCACAAGCATCGGTATAAACAACAAATGGCTTACTCCCATCTGGCAACACTAAGACTGGAGCTGTGGTTAAAGCTCTCTTTAACCGTTGGAATGCATCATCATAATCTACGTCCCATGTGAAGACTAGATTCTTCTTTGTCAAGCGAGTTAATGGGGCTGATATCTTCGCGAAACCCTTGATAAACTTCCTATAGTAGCCAGCCAACCCCAAGAAACTCCTCACCTCGGTAGCATTCTTCGGAACCTTCCAATCTTGGATGGATACTACCTTAGCGGGATCCACAGCTATCCCTTCCTTAGAGACCATGTGCCCTAAGAACCGCACTTCCTTCCTCCAAAAGTGACATTTAGCGAATTAAGCCTTAAGGCTATGCGCTCGAAGAGTCTCCAACACTTCCCTAAGATGTAGGACATGCTCTTCTTCACTCTTAGAAAAGACTAAGATGTCATCCACAAAGACCACCACGAACTTATTAAGGTACTCCCTGAAAACCCTACTCATCAAATCAACAAAGTATGCAGGGGCGTTCGTCAAACCAAAGGGCATCACCAGCCACTCATAGAAACCATCCGGAGTCTTAAAGGCAGTCTTGTCTATGCTATCCTCAGCCACTCTCAACCGATGAAACCCCGTGGCTAAGTCCAACTGCGAAAACACTGAGGCGCCAACCAACTGATCAAAGAGATCATCAATCCTCGGCAATGGGTATTTATTCTTCTTTGTAAGCTTGTTGAGTTCTCTATAGTCTACACAAAGTCTGAGGGACCCATCTGCCTTTGTGGCAAAAACCACTGGAGCACCCCACTCCGATATACTTCGTCTTATGAACCCCTTCTCAAGCAACTCCCCTACTTGCTTATTGAGTTCCCTCCTCTCACGAGGAGCCATGTGGCGCACTGGCAAAGATACTGGTTTAGCATTGTCTACCAGATATATTCGGAAGTCGAACTCCAACTTCGGAGGTAAACCCTTCACCTCCTCAAACACATCCGAGTATTCCCGGACCACTCCAACAGATCGCAAACTCTCGACCGAAGCGTCAAGCGATTCAAGATAACTTAGCATAACAGAATTCATGGGATTACAAGAGATCTCGAGAGTGTTCCCCAAGCGGGTCATGAGCCTAACAACTCTCCTTTCGCAATCAAGAACGGCACCATTACTGGATAACCAGTCCATGCCCAAAATTAACCCATAGCCCGTGAAGCCCAAAACAAAAGCATCACATCTAAACTCAACGTTATGTATGGAAATCTTCAAACCCAAACATATCATGGACAAATAAGTGGAGCCCCCAATTGGGTTTGAAACAACCAAGGGATCATCTACTAGACTGGTGTCTAAGTGCAGTGACTCAACTAATGATGATGAGATAAACGAATGCGATGCGCCGGAGTCGAATAAAGTACGAACAGGATGATCAAACAGAAAAACCAAACTTTCAACGGAAATAGTTCTACCTCTTTCCTGAATCGGTGGAACCGCGAGAGCCTGAACTTGCCCCCTTGCCTGACCTGGTGCCATAAGAGCCTGCACCTGTCCTCCTGAGGTAGATCCCGTCCTCTGCCCCTTCTTAGGGCAGTCCTTCACTAGATGCCCTGCTTCGCCACAGTGGAAGCAGCCAGTCTTCTTCTTCTTCCGACAATCTTTGCTTAGGTGGCCTGGTGTCCCACAATTGAAGCACTTCTTCTTTCCCTTGCCACCGTTGCCTTTCCCACCCTTGTTTTGCTGTTGCTGTTGAGGTCTCTTCTGATCTCCTTTCTTCTCGGGTGCCTTATTAGCATTGGGACCCTTCTCTTCCTCATGCATAAGTTCCATGTCTACTAGCTTCTCAAAGGTGGCCCCCATTGGGATGTGAGTCATAGCCAATCCATGCATCGGTTCATTCAAGCCTTTAACGAACCTCAAAGCCTTCTTCTCCGGTGTATTCACCATGTCTATGCCAAACCTTGCTAACTGATTAAACTTGTCGACATATTCCTTCACTAATAGGTTTCCTTGCTTTAAAGTCAAGAACCTTTCCATATAAAGATTTTCTTCCGCCCTTGAGAGAAACTTTGCCAACAGGGCGCTCTCCATTAGTGACCTCCCACCAGAACGAGGCCTCTCCCTTCATTAACCAAGCAGCTAACTTGACTTTCTTTCCTTCTTCCATCTCAAAGATGTCTATCAACTCTTCCGTCTCCTTAAGCCAATCCCTAGCTTCCACAAAAGTTTCTGATCCTTGAAAAGGTTTCCCTCCCATAGCCTTAAATTCCTTGTAAGTCTTAACAAAAGTATCCGCGCGAGGAGGAGGAGGGGGAGGAAGATCCGGTGCAACTGGTGGTGGAGGAACATTTGCTGGACCCGCAGCGGCGGCCCTAGCCTCCATCAATCTCCTATACCATACTGCTGTCGCGACACCCTCCGGAAAGTTAAGATCTTTAGCCATGCTGAAACGAAAAATAAAAGATTCAAAACGGAGAATTCGAAAGATAAAGATATGGCTATTAGGGATTATGCTTTTCTTTCAAAAACTTTTCTCTTGAAAGACATGTTTTTGAAAATACTCCTTCAAAAATGATTTTAGAAAAATAATTTTTCCAAAATTTTTTTATCTGTTCTGGTAACCTTCAGCTCTGATACCACGTGTAACACCCTACACCCGCTAAGGTCACTCACTAAGGGAATGCCTTAACTTCGGTGGAGTATTTTAAGTGAATATAGAACAGAAAAATTACAACAAGACAGATATAAATAATACTTGAAAATTTAAAACATCATTTCATTGCAGCAGAAGATAAACATGTTTGGTTACAATACCAAAACCAACTAAAACAAGAGTCAAGTACTAAATATCCATCCTGATAAAAACAAAAGTACATAATCCCACTACACAACTAATAGCCATAATAGAAAAGATAAGCTGAGCTTTACATCAACGGTCCAAGCTCCAAAAGATAGATAAAACAATCTGATCAAAGCCCACTAGTGCTAGGCCCAACCTGAGGACCTGAGTGGGAAAAGGATAAAAACAACGGGGTCAGACATAAGTATGAGCGAGTCCTATAACTTTAACAATACAATCATTAAAGTATTTAGGGTATGATATAAACTTGGTACAGTAATGACTGGGGATAAATGACTACACTAAGCAGCCAACTAGACATAGGATGAACTAAGATATCGGTAAAGACGCATCTACCCACCCAAGGGTAATTACTACACTGCACCACACCAGTCATTCCTACTTAAAGGTTGATCCCACCCATGGACTTAGAAAATATAACTAGTAGTTTCGTGCACCCCTAGCTGACCACATTGGTGCTGTCTGCCCCTATCTCCACTAGGTGTACCCACTACTCCCCAAGCGATAGACTCCCTAACGTAGATACCCATGCTGGCCCCACAGTCGGGTGTATCACTCCCCAAAGTGGCAACCCGATACAACCAACGGTGCACGGCTTATACCTACACGATGCAACAACGTCTTACCTACCAGCCCAGGCCCACATACGCATTTGAAACCCGTTGGACTTGCGTTGCCACCGCTACCCCGTTTTGGCCTCTTATAGTCAAGCCCAGTACGCGTGTCCCGTCCTCGACATGGGTCGAGCCCACAAAGATACATATGGGTTACTGGTTAAAATGGGCCCCCACAAGCTACCCACCTAAGCTTTCTCCCCCTAGTGTATCCCACTTAACCCTTTAATCATGTTTAATTACATATTTCCACTTTGGTTAAGTATTCTAATCGTATTTTATATTGCCACCCAAGGCAACCACTAGATTTCCACATGCCACCCAAGGCACCCACTTAACCCCTCATGCCCCACTACATATTTATTTGGTTAAGTGTTTCTTAATTGATTAAGACCGTAACCTTTGTAAAGACCTCTCACATTAGACTGTCTTTTATGGCAGCTGGATTTGCCGGTCGGGTCCGGGAAGCCTTAAGCCATAACAGAGTCTAACCTCGTGTCTTTACACTTGTTACGTATTTAGTTTATGCCTAAGACCTCTCACATTGGGCCGATCATTTGTAGCCGTTGGAATTGCCGGTCGGGTCCGGGCAGTCTTATGCTACAAAAGGGTCCAACCTCGTGTCTTAGTCGATTAATTACACCTAATTAATCACCCCCATATTTTGAATTAATTTTCTCTAATTAATTCCAAATTAATGATGTACATAATTGAATCAATTATGTTCATCCACTTATGGTATGCAACATCATACCAATTTCACCACAATTTTGTTAACATGAATATTAACCCCATCGTTCCCCACGTAATACGCTAACATGACATACTTAAAAGGGAAGATTCTTCACAAATACAATGGGTTCAACTTAGCATAACATTAGCATCAACATGGGTTTTAAAGGTGTCAACTTGCATATATGACCATAGCATCAAACCCAACTAGCATAAATAATCAACCCAAACTTGCATGAATCACATATGTCATAAAGAGGGTAACTTGCATAGATGTTCATGTCATAGACCTGTCATAAAGGGATAAACTTGCATACATGTCATAGGTCTAAAAAGTGATGAACTTGCATATGTTACTTATATCATAAAAAAGGGTAAACATGCATATATGCATGACATACAAAGGGGTAAACTTGCATATGTATGCATATCATACAAAGGTGTAAACTTGCACATGTTACTTGCATATAATCAAGGGTGCGTTTTTTACAGGTCCCTATTAACTTCTAAAATATAAAAAAAAACCGCTGATAAAAAGAATGTAAAATACATCCCTATTTTTGAAATGCCGCTGAATTCATTCCTGTTTTACCCCTCCGCAGTACCAAACCATCGTAAAAAGATTCGTATCGTTTAATTGTTCAACCCGCTCCTGCAATCTCGCTCAAATCCCTAAATCGAAAATGTCCAAAACCCCCATTCAGTAAATCGCCTTTTTTATCCTATAAATCAAATGCCGGTTGTCGTCTTTTTGTTCAATATTTTCCAGTTTTGCTCCAATTTTATGACGTCGTCATCGAATTATACTGTATGAAAAAAAAGGTACAATTGTATGTTTTTCTCCAATTCTTCTTTCGAATTTTCTGTAGATATTAATTAGAAATTTTACATGATTGTATGATGTGAATAAGAGTACTTGCACAATTGTGGGAAAAATTGTAGAGTATATGAGCAATATTGTGCAATTTTGTTTTTTGAACAAATCTTTTATGTTATTATGAATGTTTGTATAGTTGTGTGAATTTTTTTTTTAAATATTTGCACAGTTGTGTAAATTTATTGTATAGGATACCAAACAGTTGTAGTATGAAGAAAAATACATTCTTTCTTTCTGTATTTGACTAATATTTGCACAGTTTTGTGCAATTATAAAAAATACTTACCTGTATTTATGCAAGTATCAATAAGATTTCTGAACATATACATAATGACTGTGTGAAATTTATAAAATTTGTATGATGATTGTGCATTATTTTGAAAAGCTGAATGAAACTATTCTGCATCTATATACATATAAATGCAGAATAGAATGCAGTTAACAACAATTGTTGCATCTAATTGTAAAAATAACAACCTGTTACAGCATATTTATATGTATTTATTCAAAAATGTTTAAGGATAGCGTTAATTTTTAGAATGATTATTGCAAAATAATGAATTTATTTGTGATACATTTAGTTAGAAATTTTCCTGCAATAATGAAACTATGGACATATTCAAGCGTAATGCTATGCATTTATTTGTAATACATGCACACTTGTTAGTTATTTTTTGTATTTTGCTCAATACTTTCATGTTATTACGAGTTAGTGTATATTTTTGTGATTATGTTCGTTAAAACAGCACACTTGTGTAAATTTATTCTATATATTAGCATAATTGTATGCCATTATTATAATAGCATACTTTGTTAGGTATGTGCCTGCAATTGTTTCTTAATTTTATGCAATTATAATGACTATTTGCACATGATAGTGCAAGTATTTGATATTTCTGAAAACATATGTACAATTATTTAAAATATACTAATATTGATGATGTATAAAATTTTCAGAGTCAGCTGTGGTATGCTAGTAATGAACTATATGAAACAAAAGACTGAGAACAAGGAGATGGATGAAAATGATGAAATGTGGAGTAATGATTGGTGCTATTGAAGTTTGGTTTGACAAGAAAAGACGTCTACATGTGGTTTATGCAAGAAGCTTGGTCATAACAAAAGGACTTGTTCTTCAAAAGACTATTAAATATGCTTTGTAATTTTATTTTATTTTTAAGACACTTTGTTTTAGTGTAAATTGTTGTGAACATTTATGTGCTGCTTTAAATTTAGTTCAACTTTTTTAATGTTAAATTCTCTAATTTTTAAAGTTATTTTTTTAAAGCTTATTTGTATGCAATTAGTCTGTACATTTGCGTACATGTATGCAATTATAATACATATTTGTATCAATTTTAGTAGCATTTTGCGAAGATGCATGTCTGCAAATGTTCAGCGTGTATGCATATTCTCTTTTATCGCTGAAAATATGTTTCTGTTATTAATCATGAATTTTCGTTACCTGCATAATTTTCATTTTTAAATTTCATATCAAAAAACAAAGGCAACATCGACTGTTGGATTTATTTTGTAAAAATTGCACTTTTGTAAACAATTATACGGAAATAATGCATAAATGTATGCAAGTATTCAAACTATGTTCGTAATACAAAAAATTTAAAGAACTTCCATTTACGCTTGCCACCATAAACAATACTTTCAGATAACTATGAAATTATCTTGCTTATTTTGACAATACAAATACGCTTAACATTAAGCAATATTTGCATTTAAGTATGCCAGTATTACAAATAACTGCATACAAGGTAGCAACAATTCGTAATATCATTTAATATCAGAAGAATTAATATCAGTACATAAAGTTCAACCGTAATTCAACAAAGAAACTACATAATCATGTCATAGTACTTCAGCATTTAAGATTTCACTTTCTTGACCATATCTACACATGATTTCAGGTTGTTTCTATATGATTCTTTTTCTGGAAATCTGTGGGTACTCTTCAACTTTCTTTCTTTTTTCAAACATGTCGAGATGTCGTCGGTTGGTCATTTGTAACTAAGGCTTTCTCCTGCTCATTGTCGTCTGCATTATTTTCTTCTTTATTAGGTGTCTGCATAACAAGAAAAACATTTTTAAATAACCATGTTTAAATGCATATAACTATGAAACAAATATTGGATATACACACATTTGTATGCAGCAGTTATTACTTGGCCAACAAAATCATGCAACAATCATTATATAGATGCACACTTGCATTCTAAAATTTTGATTTACTGCACAAAATTAAGAACATATTTGTTGATGGTTGCAGGCTATAAAATATAAAAAACATAAAAATTGCACAGAATAGTGCAACTATTCGGAATAACATCACAACTGAATAGAACATAAGCTCACAATTGTACTAAAATTCTTAATAACATCACATAATTGTGCAAAAAAACATAAAAATTGCACAGAATAGTGCAACTATTCAGAATAAATGCACACATATTCTAAAATTAAGAACATATTTACTTAACATCACATAATTGTGCAAAAAAACATAAAAATTGCATAGAATAGTGCAACTATTCGGAATAACATCACAACTGAATAGAACATAAGCTCACAATTGTACTAAAATTCGTAATAACATCACATAATTGTGCAAAAAAACATAAAAATTGCACAGAATAGTGCAACTATTCGGAATAAATGCACACATATTCTAAAATTAAGAACATATTTACTTAACATCACATAATTGTGCAAAAAAACATAAAAATTGCACAGAATAGTGCAACTATTCGGAATAACATCACAACTGAATAGAACTTAAGCACTAGTGTACATAAGCTCACAACTGTACAAAAAGTCATAATAACATCACATAATTGTGGAAAAAAACATAAAAATTGCACAGAATAGTGCAACTATTCGGAATAACATCACAACTGAATAGAACATAAGCTCACAATTGTACTAAAATTCGTAATAACATCACATAATTGTGCTAAAAAACATAAAAATTGCACAGAATAGTGCAACTATTCGGAATAAATGCACACTAGTGCTCATCTGTTATGAACTGTTTTCCACATGTGTTTGAGCATTCTGACCACATTCAAACATGTTTCCAAATATTCATAACAATATCTTACAATCGTTCATAACAATATCGTACCAGTCTGCAAGTATTTTGTTCTAAATAAACTGTACGATCTACAATAAAATTAAAACTTGATACAATAATTAATCAATCGAAAAAACTATAAAATTATAGAAGATCGGATTAATCAATCAACAAAGATGGAGTAAAAATTGATAACCGAAAAAAAAAACTATTAAAACGTATAAATTACCTGGAAGTAGCAAGTTTCAATTCAACCACCTCAATGCGAAACACAGATAGTCAATCTCACATAGATCTATTGAGTCGCTGCAGTCTATGTGCCCTAGGTAGATCAGATGAACCATTCGATTGCTGAGTCTGGAGTTTGCAGTTCGCCGCCACCATCTTTCCTAGTGATCAGATGTCGAAAGAAAACCCTAGATGAAATCGCTCGTCGTGGTCGATTGCGTTTTGGTTTTAGAGAATTTAATGGGATTTTTTGTAAACGGTGGAGTTTTGGTTTGGAGCTGTCGCCGCCATTGATCGTAAAAATTATTTTTCTGGAATAAATGGGACCTGTAATACGTAAATCCTAATACGTGTTACGTATTAGATTAATAAGGCGTTAATTAAGGAAGAAGGGCAGTTCTGGAAATAAGAGAGGCGCAATTCAAAAATAGGGATGAAATTTATACTTTTCAAAAGGGGAGGATGTGAGCCTAATTAAGTTTAGTTTTAAGGATGTGACCCTAATTTTCACTATAATCAAACACCAAACTTGCATAACATGTCATATATGAACTTGCATATAATCAAACACCAAACTTGCATAACATGTCATATATGAACTTGCATATAATCAAACACCAAACTTGCATAACATGGTGTCATAATGGATCAATGTTTATCATATAACTAGCATCATGAACATATAGCATAAAACTTGCATAACTAGCATCATGGACATATAGCATAAAACTTGCATAACTAACATCATGAGCACATAACATATGATAACATAACTTGCATTGATCCACATTCATAACCATAACCTCAATACATCCTATTATAATTAGTTTGGCAATTGCTTGCTAAAGGCATAGAAACTCACAACTTGTTGATTAGCACTCCTATGAAGAAGATTTAGTTGCTGGAGTTGATTAGAAGTTGATTTGAGAAGCTATCTTCCTCTCTAATATGTGGAGGCTCCTTCTAAGTTGCATTTTGACGGCATGATGACGTTTTATCTATTTTTAGTATGGATTAGGGTAGTCTTAGGGTGTATTTATAGATTTAGGATGTAGTTTAGGCCCTTAGATTAACCCTAATTTAGGTTAGAGCCGTCAGATTTTGTCACAAGCCCCAAAACACAGCCCAACGGCCAAAACATTGCACCCAGGCCAAACCTGCCTGGCCACCTGTGTCGACTCCCAAGTCGACTGGGCAGTCGACTTGGGTCCTGCTGTGTCGACTCCCCAGTCGACTTGGGGTGGCTGGCGGGAATTTTCCAGTCAGCTGTGTCGACTCCCCAGTCGACTTGGGTCCTGCTGTGTCGACTCCCCAGTCCACTTGGTTTTAATCTTCCCAATAATCACTATCAATGATTATTTAACTTGGGAAATCATATTCTGTCTTTAACTGGGTTAAAGTACGAATGTCATTTAAAACACAGTTCACTAGAAACCCAAAATCACATTCCATTCTAATTGAATTATTCAAACTTCTGGTTACTTTTAAAACCCTTTCAAGTCCAATTTATTTATTTAAAAAAAAAATATTATTCTAGTTCAAAACTTATTCATTTCGATAAAAATCTATTTTTATCTTTTCAAGTTTGGAATTTTTCATCACAATTCTTCACAAATCATTTCTTATGATTTTACACAAATTATTACTATTTTTAATAATTTTATCAAGGCCCGTACAGTCGAATTCCATCAACGGCCATCGAACTGCACTTACAACGACCTTTTCCAAATTTGATTTGGATATAATTCCAAATCCGACCATTAGATTTCAAATCTTTAATATTCGTTAGAAAGCTCTTTTCGATACGAACCCAACGGTTCTAGTTTTAGGAGAATCCGATGGTCGGATCTCCTATAATATCCATTCGAAGTCAATGGTTGAAGTTCGTGAACTGCTGCGGCGTGGCGCGTTCAATTCAGGCCATTCTATATATATAATATATATATTTCATCGATTTCCTTTTAAACCATATTTTATAAATCGTTTTAAATTCGTTTTCGAAACGATTTCAACTTCATATTCAAATTCGAATCAAAATTGAATATTCCACGTCATCAATATACAAATGATAATATTTTCAAAACGTTATATTTTGAAATCACTTTCTTTTCTATATTCATTATAAAATGAATAAAATCGATATAAATATCGTTCACATTAAAATGACATCAATCTAGTCAACACGGCTTTTATCCAACACATGAATGTTTATTCTATTCCACCCATGAATATCTATTTCTATTCAACACATGAATTTATTTCTATTCAACACATGAATTTATTTTCTATTCAACACATGAATATATTTCTATTCAACACTTGAATTTATTTTTATAATATTCCTTATTTTCCAAATTGGAATGAGGCCCAATCAATTACCATATAATGTTAATTATATGGATTCTATACAACACATGTATATAACAACAACGATAAATAATCAACCATCATCCAGAGTGCACCACACAACTGCATAAGCATTAAATATAAATAATTAACGCTTACACAGTCTGCCAAACCATCGATTGACATACAACTAAACAATTGGGATTAATGTACGTCAAATATCATCCCAATCCCATGTGGGGTTTCAAATCAACAAACATAGATTTTATTTGCGTAGTTGGGCAATGTGTAAAATTTATCGTCCCAATCAATATCAGTCAAGTCGGTGTACATAAACAAATCGTTCGATTTGTAAATGAATATTTATTTTATTTTATTTCAACAAATGAATATATATTTGATTTCAACACATGAATACATATTTTATTTCAACACCTGAATATATATTTTATTTCAATACATAAATATATATTTTATTTCAACTCATGAATATATATTTTATTTCAACACATGAATATATATTTTATTTCAACACATGAATATATATTTTATTTCAATACATGAATATATATTTTATTTCAATTCCAATCACACAGTCAATTTTCACAACACATCAATCAAACAAACAAGCCGTCCATGGTCTGTGGACAACGGGTGTCAGGTGCTGCTAAGCACCATCTGCATCCTAGTATATATTTTAACTAGAAAACAAATTAAAAGTGAGGAGTTCTCACCGAGAAGCTAAACCAAACTCCACAACTCTTCATATGTAGAAATCTTCGTCGTTCGCCTTTTATCACTTTCATTGTCCGCTTCCACTACTTATATAAAAATCACATTTTTATAATCTACTTTATATTAAAATCGTATTTTTATTATCTACATTACATAAAAATCATATTTTTATTATCTACATTATGTAAAAATCATATTTTATTGTCTACATTATATAAAAATCATATTTTTATTATCTACATTATATAAAAATCATATTTTTAATCGTTTTCTTTCACAAATCATATTTTTACTTTAAACCATTCACAAAAAAACTGACCCTTTTTTTTCTAATTACATAAGAAAACAAATAAAAATAAAAATAAATGCTCACCGATTTTTCGAACGGAGGATGGCTGCCAGGGTCTGGTGGTTGGCGCGTTAGATTTTGGGACTACGATTCGGTTTTTCGTGTTTGAAGAGGGAGGAGGAGATGGAGGTCAGAGGTGTGGATGGTGACCTTGGGCTGTGGCAGCGCGGATTTCCTTGGGTCTGGTGGTAGTATGGCTCGACTTGGTCTGAGAAGGAGGTGGGGGGAGAGCTGAAGGGTGTGGTGGTCGTGGGAGGGTGCGACACGATGGAGTGTGGTGGTGGCTACGTTGCAGTGGTGGCTGCATTGCAGTAGTGGTCGACAGCTCTAGTTGGGGTTTAGGGCTTGGGGGCGTTCGCGTTTGAGAAGGGGGAAGCGGGGAGAGGGAGCATCTGAGGGGGAAGGGGTGGGTCTCGCTGGAGGCGGCGGCGATCACTAGGGGGTGCGGTGGTCCGCCGTTTCTTCGATCTATGCTTTGTTTCATTTCCTTGTTTGAACGATAAAGGGGAAAAGGGGAAGGGGCTAAGAGAATAAGGGGTTGACTTTCATTATTTTATATATTTATTTTTCCATCAAAAGTACCCTTTCCATTTGAACCCCAAATTGAACCCACCGGCTGTCGTCCATAGCACATTAACCCCACTCCGAACGCAATGGGATATGTTTCGTAAACCAATTCGACCGTTACGATCAGTTTTCATTAAAATCAAAATATAAATCGGTATATATTGAATTTAAGCGCACATTTTAATTTACCCGGGCCACATAACAATTCTAGAAATTCCAGAAAAATTATTTCTAGCACCGTATCGATGATACGATCCTAACGAAACTAATTTCGTTGAATTCTGAGACCGTTTGAAAAATGGCCATTTTCTTGTCGATCGAAATTGACAGAAACTGTTAAAACACATTTATCTTTGCCACTCTCACATATTGATTCAGAAAATAATGAATTTTGAAACCTAGCAATAATTTGACATCCCGGATCCGACAAAACTGGTTTCGTCAAAAACCGGGGTCGTTTGCAAAATTTCCATTTCTAAGGGCCTTATATATATACAATATATATATTCCACAGCGACTTTTCTAAATTTTAAACTGGACATATCTTCTCATCTCCAAAGTGAAATCTCGGTTTCTTACATCCGTTAGAAATATATCGTTAAACAGATTCAAATATTTCATGTTTCGTTCAATTCTAACTTAAAACGAATTCTGTGTATTCATTTGAAATTCGAAATTGAATTTTCGAATTGCAGCGCCATTTTCAATTCCTTTTATAATTAAAAGTAAATAATTACATTCCAACGATGATCTGTATAAATATATACGTTTATTTCTATTCAAAATAAATTTCTCGTCGTTATTATTTAAAATAATTCATTTTAAATAATCAAAATTCGCTAAAATCGCCAAAATAAAATTTTTAAATTGGCTCAGATTTCTGGGTTAATACACCTCCGACCCGTTTCCCTGCATTCACAAATGTTACAAAATATAATCTACATCAATTTCATTTCACTATGAAATATTTTGCTAAACATAATCAATATTTGATTAACGATATATATATATATATCGTTATCTATAATTTCAAACAATCAATCAGCAATTCAATCAAATAGTCAACACACAGATATCAGTCATCATTTATCAGTTCTAAAAATACGTTATAAAAAATGAACTGATAGAGTTGGTGAGTTTTACTCACATTGGACGATCATCGTTAATAACGATAACCATCGCTTGATTTGATTCTGACAATTTATTTCACTATAAATTGTAACGAGCTCCAAATTACTTCCAGTCAGTTCCATGTTGTAATGTTCGTCCATACGATCCTAACGGATCCTTTTTTGTCCAGTTCTAACAACGTATAACGAAGTTATCGCATTAACAAGTTAATACACAATTTAAAATAAATAAAAATTAGATTTTTAATTCTAATGGGCCTCACCCTTACCTTGGCCCATCTAAAACTGGATAATACCCTAACTCGTATGTATTTGCCTCCTCCTTCTCCTCCGTATGTTTCCAATAACTGAACTGCAAAAACATGGCTATTATCGAGACCTCCAACCCCAATTTCTCCTCTAATACACCATTGTCCACCCCACTGAAACTAGCATCGGCCTTCCGCTTGAATTCTCTTCACACCCGTCTGTACCATCTTCAACTCGAACCCACCCTATCGCTCACGTCAACCCGAGCTGCTCGCGCCACTACCGTGCAACATCGACGGTTTTATTTTCTAAAAATTCCTAAAAAAATCAAACCACATCTATTTTATCTCCTGAGTTCAAATCCGAACTCGAAAACTCGACTCAACACTTCTCAATCCCCAAACTTTGAACCCTAATTAGCGTTGCGTTCATTTCCAGTGACGGAAACTGACGTTGAACACAATTAAATGGGTACGAGACTGAAGCTCACTTTAATCCAAACTCGAATATATATATGCTATATGATTTATTGGAGTTTATTTTGATTTCCAAGAATTTTCAAAGAAGAAAAATTCTCATTGAAGTGGCGGCGTGAAATTCATTTGGCTGTTGACCAAGAAGAAATAGTTTTTTACGGTTAAGCAGTAAGAGTGGGTATTTATAGTGCATTTATATTTTTTTATTGAATATTTTATTTTAAGCCATCATTGTTTGTATTCATCCTCTAAAATTCCTGTGATCACATACTATACCCAAAGACCACGAAACAGGAATGCACCTTCAGTTTGACATACGGACCCAACAAAACTGGTTTCGTCGAATTTCGACTCCGTTTGCTCACACAGCGTATTTTTAACCGTCAAAATACTGACTGTTTTTCACATTAAAAATCCGTACGGCCACAAATTGATCCCAAAAATCACGAAAATTGAAATATAGCATTGATTTAATATTACGGATCCAACAAAATTAGATTCGTCGAAAACGAAGGTCATTTGCAAAATTGGCTATTTTAAAGCTCTAAATAAATCATTTAAATATATAAATATATTTAAAAATAATTAAATTAAATATTTATAAATAAATATTATCGTATATATTCCAAACAGAATATCATACAGCTCCAATTGGATTTATAACTTGATATTTCCAGTTTCCCAGTTATACCGATATTCGATTTATAAAATAAATCCTTTTATAATATAAATATATATTTATAAATTTCAAAGGAATTCCATAGCGACTTTTCTGAAATTTGATTCGGACATAACTAAAAATATACACAATGAAATCCCGATTTTTCTCTTCCACTAGAAAAATATACTTCATCAGCTCCGAGCATTTCTTGTTTCACAAAAATCCGGCTTAAAATGGATCCTGTATATTCAGTTGAAGTTCAAATCACCAAGTTACGAACTGCACCGCCATTTTGAGCTAGATTATATTTATAATATAATTATACGTTCAAACTATTGTTATTTAAATATATTTGTTATCGTACTTCAATTTTAAACTGAAATATATATTTTGAATTGTCCAGTTCACATTATATCGTCAGTTCACTATTTCCGACTATTTCGAAATTAAATATATTGTTCTATTATTTGTATAAATTAAATATTCAATATTATTTAATTAAACGACCATATAAATCTCTAAACCATTATTTAAATAATTAAATAAATTAATAATTACACCGAACAATACGGTACATTACAGGTGCAGTGGACGGTTTCCACAGGACGACGGGTTACAGGATGTTAAAAGATGAAGAAGGTCCAGATAAATTATATAGTGAGCTTTTATTTACTTATTTTTAATTTAACTAACTTAATTTAAACAACATTGTTTTATTTATTTCTTTTTAGATATTACATAGAAGTAACTTTGTTTTAAAATGTTGTTTTTAAAAATAAAAATATTAGTATAAAAATTCGAATTTTATATGTAATAGCATTAGAGAAAAAAATTATGATTTTCAGAATATAAAAGATTAGATTTTTAATTAGAAAATTTTAGATTTTTAATTAGATAAAGGTATGATTTTGATTCATGTAAAAATCAGATTTTTATACTTACAACATGGGAAAAGAAGTGATTTTTATTCATAGAAGGATTAGGTTTTTATTGACATAAATCTTTTATCTTTATATTATGAACATCGAAATAAAGATTGGATTTTTATTATTTACATAGGGTGATAGAAATATGTTTTTTCTTATATGAACAGCGGTATAAAAATGTGATTTTTATACTAAAAGTATAAGAATAAAAATTATATTTTTATACAAGAAGTAGCAATATAAAAATTAGATTTTTTATATATGAAGAACGATATGAAAATGTGATTTTTATAGAAATGATTTAGAATGATAATAGAACGACTTGAACTTCCACGTGAAGAAAAGCCCAGATTGAGTTGAGAACACGACAAATCAGAACACAAACAGAAGAACATTTCATTGCTTGTTACAACAATTTACATCAGAGTACAACAATATACAAAGTACGAACAAATATTATACATTTGATAAATATCATAGATATAATACATTACATAGTAGCGGAAAATAATATATAACACAACTGAAAGAGATAAATGGAAGTAGAGCTTTCCGAATATTGTTCAAGCTGTAAACCAGGATCCTATGAATATAAATCTGCAAAACCAAAACTACTAGCTGCCCGTGTTGAAAATAGGGGCACCCAGAGTTTAGGTTAAAACAATAAACTCTAGGTTAGTCATGTGACTGGTGTGAGAACTAAACAGTTATTTGAAACTTTACTTTAAAATTAGATATATCATGTAACAACCCATATTTTTGGCCGTCAAATATTTAATTTAATTTATTATTTTAAATATTATATTTTGCGTATTAATGGGGTTTAATATTGAATTCATTATTTAAAACAAAATTTTTAACGTTATATTTTATCTATAATATAAAACAAGCCCGAAATCGCGTGGCAGTTCGTAATATTCGGTTTTGAACTTCAACTGAGAATACAGGAGCCGATATAAGTCGGATTTCTGTGAAACGAGAAACGATGGAACCATGTTAGTGATAATTTTCATATGAAAGAGAAAAATCCATATTTTGTGTCGTAATTTGTTAGTTATGGCCAAATCAAATTTTAAAATAGTCGTTATGGAAAATTGTTATTAAAATATAAGCCGTTAAAATAGCCATTTTGCAAACGGACTCAGATTTCGATTAAATCAGTTTCTTTGGAACTGTACCGTTAAATTATTGTACGGTGTTGAATGGCGTGGCAAACCGATGTTGTATGTGGCCACGGCAGCCACAAATGCCCATTTAATTTCTATAGTGCGTAAATAATTTAATAAAGGGTTATTTGGGTATAACTTGAACAAACGACCGAATTAGGCCGTGAAACAAAATCTGTTGAGTTTGTATCGTCGATTAGAGTCAGGATAGGTATATAGCTTGTTATTTTTGGAGACCGTGAAATTTGTTGTCCAAAATGGCATTGCGGTGCGCGTAAAAATAGCCTACCGGGGAAACAGTCTCAGAATGCGATGAAACTGGTGTCGTTGGGTTCGTATTGAAGAATTATTATAGGCTTTCAAAGTTTCAAGTTGATTCGATTTATTTGGTGATCGTGAAAATTTTAATCGCATGTTTGTTTTTGGTTTTATAAAGGAATTATTTTTTTCAAACGATGTCGGAATTCGACGAAACCTGTCCCATTGGGTTCGGAATACCTTTTTACATTAAAATTAGCTTTTCTATCAGTAAACAGAAGTTGATTGTGATCAGTTTTACGTGTTACTTCACGAAGAAGTTTTGTTTAATAATATATTTATTAATTTCCTACCCTATATAATCCCATCAATGTAGTACCCTACCTTTTTCCTCCTACAAAATCTCTGTAGGCCGATAGTCTCTTGTATATTGAAAAGAAAACACACTGTAAGGTTATCCTATTACTTCAGCTACCATAATGAAAAGACAATGCATGCACCAGCTAAGCGGTCTTCTCCTACCCTAAGGCATCAACGTACTGTAGTGTATACATCAAAACTCAGAGAGCTTTGCACATGCTAACCACCTCATCTAGTTTTGAAAGAAAGGACAGTGCAGGCTAGGAAAAATCAAATCCTACAGCTAACCAAAATAAATGATCAACGACCGACATACAAGCTTATGCATGACCAAAGAATCACAGGGTTTTCAATCACATTTTCTTTTCACTGAAAAGCCTATCTTCCTATTCTAATTCCTACCCTACGTCCCACAGTGCCGTGACTGCCAAGGACTTAATACAGTGTATACCAAACTAGCTGAAACCGTGGACGCCAAGTCTTGTTCTCCTATAAAAACGCATGAGTATCCCGAATTCTTTTTGCTGTGTTTTCCCCTCCCTCATAAAACCGTAACTTCCACTAGAAAAAGAAAAGAAAAGAAAAGAAAACATAAAGTGGTGAAAGTAAATGGGAAGGAGGCGATGCATGGATGTACAGGTGGAGGAATGCATGTATGGGAAGTTTACAGCATGTTGAAGAATTATAATATGGGGAGCAAGCTATGTTGTTGTGGACGGAGAAAAAGGGTTAAGATGGAGCTGAGTTGTGGAGTGCTGTTCGTTCCCAGGTGGTAACGTGGGTGTTATGCACGGTTGGGGATGGTCATAACATAGTGGCATGAAATCAAAAAGGTAACGCTGTTTTTTTTAGTGTATGGGAGCCACGAAGAACAAAGCAATGAAGAGCAAATTGAAGATGGCCTGGAACTAAGTATTGAGGGTTGGTGGTTTTTTTCCGTTCAATGTGAATTGACCCGTGCTGATCATTGGCTAACGAAAAATCAAAAGGGGGAGAACAAGTGCGAACTGATGAAAGAAAAAGGGATCGGACTGACCCCTTGTATAAAAAAAATTAAGTAAGTTAAAAACATAGTTATATTATTATTAATGGTGGTTAGTTTAATAAAAAATGTTATACTGTTGCATGATCCCAGGTCTTGGAAAATTGAAGCAGCGTTGGACTAGAGCATAGAAGAGGGAAATGTAGTCCCTGAGTCAGTCGGACATGATTATAGAATACAAGTAATTAAAATTAGATTGACTATTATCAATTATTATAGGATTTAACTATGTTTTATTTGAATTAGACTGATATTAATCTGGATCATAAAATGAACAGGGTCAAAGGAACCGGATAATTGATAGGAACAGGAGAAATTGATTGGCCTAAAAAACAGTTTTCTCAAAAAGGTAATAAATAATATTTAGTTAAGTAAAGCGTGGTTAAAGAATTATTTAATTTGTAATTAAATAGTTTAACCTTAAATATTAATAATAAATCTGTATGTGATCAGAACTGGACGATCCTAAGGACATTGGACTCGTCTCAACTATCACTGCATTAGGGAACGGATCTGGACACAATTGGAATGAACGGGATGTTTTAGTTAAATTAAACATTAGTTTAACTTAATTAAAATGAACCTTTTCGGAAAAAAAATCAATTCAAAGTGAGTTAAACTCGCTCTGTTTTCCCATTTATATTTTATATAAATTGGGTTTTTATTTTGTGTGCTCTGTTTGCTGATGGTTGACTGTTTGCTGATTATACATTTATTTGTTGATTTAACTGATGAAATTAAACCGTCGTTTAATTTCAGTAAAACACTAAAATGTTACTTTAATGATTTGTTCCAATAAACGTGACTCACCTTGTTGGTCACGTTTGTAATATAAACGTGTTTAGTGGTTTGAATTGTTTGAATGGATTGATCAGTTTGAATTGGATGATCTGGTTTGTGATAACCGTTTTGTATACAGGGAAGAACAAGTTGAAGGGATCCAACCGGATTCCTCAAATATGTTATTTATTTTTCATATTATCATATATTAACTAACATGATTGGGTAATTAATTTTGGTAGCGACCGTGGACTAAAAAGTCAACCCGTGTTGTGGTTTAACCAATGGGCTATATTGGTTGGGAAATCGACAATGAATGGCCTAAAGGAAAATTATCTTATTTATCTCGATTTACCGTCAGGTGAGTCGATAGAACTGAAGTTATAAAATTTATTCTATAATTAAAAATAGATTTGAAATATATATTTTAAATAAGAAACTTATTGAAAAGGAAATGAATATTTATGTTGTATAAAGTCAAATCGGATGTTAATCAGATTTGTTAATGTGAGAATAAGGAAATGTACTTAATGGTTAAAGTGAAGAACTATTTTGTTAATAAATAATTAAATGGAATTACTTAAATTAATTATATTATTAATTAAGTTAAATTGAGAACTGATTGGAATAGGTTATCGAAATAATCGAGTTTCGAGTTAACAAAATCAACCGTTTTAACTAGAGATGATTATTAAATTGTTTTTTTTGAATTAACCCAATAAAATAGTTTAATGAATATTGTTTAGATTATAATAAGATTTTAAAAAGGGATTTACTGTTTATTTTAATTAATAAAGAAATTAACTACTAATGCAGTTAATGGTTGAGATAAATTATTATTTCAATTAATAATAATTTAGAGAATTACCTTTTAATTGAAATTCATTTAAAAGGTAATCGAAGTTAGAAGAAATCCAATTAATAGGTGAAAGGAGTTTATGAATAGGTTTTATTTTAAACCCTAAGTTTTAAAAATGATAAAGAGGATTTTAAGCAAACAGGACAGCTTAAAATAAATGTTACTTAATTAATTGAATTAAGTAAAAGGTGATTTAGGATAAAAGGATTTTATAATAAAAAAAAGTTATAAAAAGGGGTTTGAGGTATTATATCGTTAATTCTAAATTTAACGTTACTTAAGAAACAATTGGAATTGAAATAAGGATTCCAAGCAGGAAAAGATGAAATTAAATCTGAAAAGAGATTTGAAGAAGTGAATTTGAATAAAGAAGGGAGCCATAAGGCTATATAACCAAATCTGGTTTTTAAATGAAATGGTTTAAAAGGGGAAAAGGTTAAAAAGTACTGTTTCATAAAGAAGTGCTAATTAAGAAAGATGGTTATATCCGAGAAAGAGAATTTCAAATATGAAGAAGAGTTTTGAAATTGTATATTTGAATATAATAGTAAAAAGGGAATTTGATTTTGAGATTGGAATAAAGTATTGGTTTTGGATTACAACTTATTTTTATCTTAAGGTATGAACGTTGTTGATCAAGGTCTGAGAGGTAACTAAAATACCCCAACTTGAATGACTTCGAGATTATCTGAGGACGATATAAGTTGTAAGGGTTAGAGAGATTAATAAAGTTTATTAATTCATTATAGAAATAATAATGCATCATTAGTAACGAAGATTTGGAAAAAAAATATAGTGAGAATTCCAAAGTAAAAAAGGGAAATAAAAAGGAATTGTGTAACGGTATCTTCGAATTAGAAAGGAGACATAAGTTTGAGTTTTATTCTATAGAAATAAGCATTGGTTATTGTTTTCAAGTAATGAAATAGAAGATAATTCGTAATGTTATGAGAAATAAGTTGAAATGATTTCTAAATATTATATAATATTATGGCTAATGTTTTGAAAGTGAACTGTGAAACTGGATATGGTAAAGGATTATCCTAAGTATTGGTTTTAAAGAAGAAATCTCATGTTAAATAAAGAAGCGAGCAAACTATATTTATAATATCGAAAGATTTAAGAGTTTTAAATTTACATCTGTTTAAATTAAAAGGCCAAGTGGTGTTGAATACTGAACCAATGAACCCATTGATTTGTCATGTTTGGAACACCGTCTATTTTTACAGTTAAATCACCGACTATCAAATCTGTCCAATACGATAGTTGGTACGTAAAGACCGGGATCGAATTTACACTCGAAAACCATTTCGACCAACAAATACATGAAGAGATCAAGAGATGATCGAGGTGGAGCGTTGAAGACCGTAGATTTTCATAAATGGAAGAGCCACTAAAATTCTCTGCCTTGCAAACAGAGATAAGATGTGATTCTGTCGTGGTTGGAATCTACGGGTTGCAAGGACTTCTCACTACTGATCCATGGGGTGATTCCTATATTGGATGTAGTAGGAAAGTACCTTCGGTTCATCCTGTTCCTGGATGACTTGTATGGACGAGTGTCTGACAAAGTATTTCCAGATGGTCACGTATATTGATTTCTTCAACTATACTAAGAGTGGAAGCGGAGAAGGAAACTTCTTTTAGCTAACACATAATGTATTGTTGACGACGTCAATCGGTGATTTGATGGATTTGATGATGTGGCATTCGAAGTGAGTCTGGTGTGATGATAAAGCGTAGCCTCAAGCCTCATCAACCGGGAAATGACAAAAAAATCGGGTAGGCAGCATGGCTATGTGGGTCGCTCCCATTAGGGTGTTTAATCACCTATCTGGAGAAAATCATTTTACTTCTTTAATCTATTTCGATGCTGTCCCATTTCGGGAAGACGGTGGGTAGCTCCCAACCGTTGGTGATATACATTCAATACACTCAAGCGAAATGAGTGGTCAGTCATATGAGGGCTGGGTTGCAAGACATTCTTGTTGAACCCAGTGTATTCGCCTCTAGAGATACACGATCGACAGGTGGTCCCATACCCTGTCATAGTCGGAATCCAATCTCCAATAAGTGTCAGCGGTTTTGATTGTATACTATATATGTAAAGCGTGAGATGCAAGCATTCTACTAGATTCTGTTTACTTTTATTAGACATTATTATAATATCAGACAAGATATTGGTTTCAAAAATGTTTTGGGTTATCGTAAGGTAAAAACCGACTGTGTTTATGTGTGGATTTGGTCTTACGATTACCATTTTCTTTGAAAGATTCTAACTTTAAAATCAGGTTGTGTGATACTCTTAATACTGTGCGAGTTTTACTCACTCTGGTTCACCAAACTGACCCGGTGTTTTGTAAATGCTCAGGTTAGCGCGGGGTGCACAGGTTCAGGTTATCGAATGCTGTGAAGTCCAGAGGCGAGCTGTAGATGTTTAGAAGTATGATATTATATAGCTACTATTCCGCTGTGTGTTGTATATGGGAACAGGTTATTATAACTGTCGCGTGGTGTGATGTACTCTGATATTGTAAGTATTTTTGAAAGCTCTCAATAAAGATTTATTCCTGTATTATATTTTGTTTAGCTGCGATGTGAGACTCTGATCCTTTGTTTTTTTGGTTCTTCTTCTTCTTCTTCTATTCTAATATTTCTTTCTTCCTTACCTCATCCTCTAACTTCTTTCTTCTAGTAACCCATTTTCCCTGCACTTTGGGTTAGACTGGTGTAGTTTGGTCAGCTCAAAGGGTACTGGAAATTTGGGTCGCTATAGTTGGTATCAGAGCTATTGGTTTAGTGATAACCTTGGCTCTGTGGTGTAACTGGATAAAGATGGGGTTAGTAATACCCTAGATTGAGTTTGAGTATATATAAGGGAGCGCGTATTTTTAATTTGATATAAAATTATTTTTGAAATTAATTTTGCCCGATTTATTTTATAATAAACGTAATGATTTTCTCAATTTATTATAATATGGGAAATCGATTGATTTGTTAATGTTGATTTGAATGGTATGTTTGGATTGTGTTGTTGATTGCTTGAATATAAATTTGAAATTGATTGACTTGGTTTAAAACTAGTATGAAATAAATAAGTTGGATAAATCAATCCAGATTAATAAACCCGAATGGATAATTAAAGAAATAAAGAAAGTGGTTATAAAAAAAATTATGATCTCATGTGGATTAGATTGTGTGTAGAAATTGTTGGATCGTATGATATGGATATCTGAAACTAATTGATGTTGTTTGGGGACTAATGAAATTTATTTGAGTTGAGAACAGGTGCAGAAGTGCCAACTAGCTTTAAAATCCATCCAAGAGAAAATTCAGGGTTAATTGAATCCAGTTTGAATAGAGCTGCATAATTACTGAGCCAGCTCGAATATAAAATATTGCTTACCGCATAATAACGCTCGCAAAAAGGTACGCCTATGAAAAAAATGAAATTTTTGGCTTTATTTGGGTTTTGAATTTTTCTGACCCTATTGGTCGAGGTATATATATTTCTTGAACCTGCGATATTGCAGATGTCCTCCGTACAGGGGAGACTATGCCAAAAAATTTCCAAAATCTAAGGTGTAAGAATTTTTTTGAAGATTTTTGAAAAATCCTTTTATTTGGAATAAATTGGTTTTCAAACCAATTAGATTAATTTTGGAAATAAAAATCGAAATTTAAATTTATTATTTTTGTAAAGATAATGGTTTTGTAACGTTCTTTCTAACCTTAGCAATTTCGAGGACGAATCTGACGACCCCAAACCCCGTACTGACGGCGGCAAGGGTAATCTTTGGAATATAACACAGAAACATATAATAACAGAACAGAAATAAAATAAATACACCATATAATGCACAATAGAATATACTGGATAAACGTAATCATCAGAGTTACACAGTATACAGGATCATACTTAGTACAAATACAGCTCAGCTATACATAAATGTCTACAGTGGAAAACAAACATAATGTACAATAGGAGCTGAACAACATAAAAAGAGATAAATGATAGAATCCATCTTCAGCTCCAGCTATCCAGAGAAAGCCAGCTAAAACCTGAATACAAGGCTGCCTGTGTAGAAAAAGGGGCACCCGAGTTTGAAAGTGAAACAAACTACGAGTCAGTCATGGGACTGGTATGAGAAATCTACTCAACACATTTAAAATATGGCTAATCACAGGACCACGCCACTTTCGTGGAACGGGTTTACTCCATTGGATTGCCAGTGCTTTAAAACAAATCATTCTTTTAAATATCGCAATGCTTTTTATAAAAATGAAGTCAATATAAGACTCGGTTCCCATCACACAATGCAACGCAAACCGGAGGATAGAGTTTTACCTTATAATAGCCAAAATATGATTGATACGAATAAAACAAAAGCATTTGATATTATTACTAGTGTTTATATGTTTTCAAAAACAATTTCAATCATAACTATCAATCATAGACGACATGGGTACCATATGTCATGTCGCCATATATATATATACAATCAAAACCGCACAGTCATGTATTTGGAAATTGGATTTCCATCATGAACCATGGCAAAAGATAGTCCTTACCGACTTCGCGACTCTCTAGCCCGAGCCACAGGCAAGCGCACAGGCAAGCCTTAGAGCGACAGTGCCGGTCCACCGATGTGGATTATTATGCTTGAACAATACGTTTCCACGTCCTTTGGGGCGTAAACGAGCCAACGATTGACTCCATCGGTCCCGGATCGACCGATATATCCGAGGCGCCTCGCAAAAGCAACAACCACATAAGTCAATCTCGTCAGGGCGTGTAAAACCACTGACGTCACTTCTAACTAGAAAGAAACGCATGCCCTCCCTGAGGTCCTTCTCCCGTTTCTGGTTCATACCGGGGTGTGAGGCTCGCGAATTCACGTTGTACACAAAGCTACGCCATACAGGCGGTGCTTTGATCATCACCACAAGACTTTGCTTTTCAACAGAAGCCTTGATCACTGCATCTTAGCATGCCACACAGGCAATTCACACCGTGCAACTGATAGCTATCAATCACACAGAATAAATTCCAATGTCAGACACACTGTCCATTTGCAAGTCCGTTCTGGGTCTGAACGAAACCGAAGGAACTATATACCTCGCAAACCCATCGATCACCACGTACGTCTGGACGATCACCACTCATTATCCATATTCGGGATGCTTCCCAATCAGGACCTCGATTACCATCCAAACGAGGTGAAGATCTCTGGTCTTCGACCACTGTCTTCATCTTCGATTTCTTATCGTCGATTCAGTTATTCAGAATGGGATAAACCCGGTCTTTCTGAGCAACTCGCGTATATAATAAACACGTGCTACATAAACACTACATACTGTGACGAGAAGGAATTTCGCTCGGTCCGAACCAGTCGCTAAACCGACCCAGACCGTTCGAAAACGCCCTATCGTTTGAGAACAGGACAAAACAGAACGCATACAGAAGAACATTTCATTGTATATTACAGCAATGCATCAGATTACAAGAATATACGGAGTATAAATGAATATTACACAGAAATATCAGAGATTTAAATTACATTTAAATACATAGCAGCGGAAAAATAATACAATACACAACTAGAATGAGATATACGGATACAAAGCTTTCCGGATATCGTTCCAGCTGTAAACCAGGATCCTGTGAATATAAATCTGCAAAACCGAAACTACTAGCTGCCCGTGTCAAAATAGGGGCACGCAGAGTTTAGGTTAAAACAATAAACTCCAGGTCAGTCATGTGACTGGTGTGAGAACTAAATCAGTTATTAATCTTTATTTTTAAAGTTAGGTAAATCAAGGGACCACGCCGTATAACACGGAACGGGTTTCCTCCCAAGAATACCAGTGCATAAAACAAACAGCGCAATGCTAAATAAAGAAAAATGAAGCTGTTATAAGACCCAGGTCCCATCACACAATGCAACGCAGCCGAGGATAGGGTTTTCTCTTATAACAGCCAAAGAATGCTTGATACGTTTAAAAACAGATTATTTGATACTATAATAAGTGCATAGTGTATAAAACAACTTCAAATCATAAGTATCAATCATAGGCGGCATGGGTACCATATATCATGTCGCCATACTAGGCTCTACAAATAAAACCGCAAATGTCACGTATTTGGAAATTGGATTTCCATCTATGAACCGAGGCAAAAGATAGTCCTCAACCGATTCGAGACGCTCTAGCCCGCCCCTCAGGAACAGCCGCAACTGCCCCTTGGATCGTCAGGGCCGGTCCACCGATGTGGATTATTATGCCTGAACACTACGTTTCCCGCCCTTTGGGGCGTAAATGAGCCAATAAATGACTACATCGGACCCGGATCGTCCGATCAAACCGAGGCGCCTCGCAACAGCAACAACCACACAGGTGAAAATTATATAAATGTCAGGGATGGTAGGTCACTGACACCACCCTAGCTAGAAAGAAACGCATGTCCTCCCTGAGGTCCGTCTCCCGTTTTTGGTTCACAACCGGGGTGCGAGGCTCGCGAATTCACGTTACACAAAGCTGTGCCACACAGGCTGTGCTTTGATCATCACCACAATACTTTGCTTTTCAACAGAAGCCTCGATCAATTGCCACTTAGGCATGCCACACAGGCAATTCACTCCATGCGTTTGATATCCATCAATATATAACCCCTGAGCTCGTACGTCTCAGAGAAGGGCGTTAAGCAAGAGAATAAATTCTCCGCCGCCAAACAGATATATATTTAATAGAGATCAATCACACGGACTAAAATCCAATGTCAGACACACAGTCCATTTACAAGTCCGTTCTGGGTCTGAACGAAACTGGAGGCACCTAGTACCCCGCATATCCATCGATCTCCAAGTACGTCTGGACGATCACTAACTATTTCCATCTTCTTGGGTGTACAGCCCAATCAAGATCATCAGTAATCACCCAAACGACGTGAAGACTTCTGGTCTTCGACCACCGTCTTCATCTTCGACACCACGTCGAATCAGTTATTCAGAATGGGGTAAACCCGGTCTTTCTGAATAACTCGCGTATATATTATAAAAGTGTTACACAAACACAACATACGCCTCATTCCAATTCAGAATATTCTTTTATTCAAATATTCATATACTTTGGGAAAAAGTTCCCATTAATTTTATCCAAGATAAATTCTTTAAATTTATTCTTTAATCTCCTTTGAATATCAATTCCAACTAGTCGGGATTATCGAACCACATCGAAGTAATCATTTATTTTATTTTCCCAATCCCAACCTATTCATCCCATGAAGTAAAACTGGTAGTACTTCATATCTAACACCACAGTGTTATCGGTAATTCAATTACCATTTCACGTTCAAATCTAATTAAAGATTTAACTATCGCTTGGAGTAAAACTGGTGATACTCCATTCTCGATCTTTTCAATCTATTTAAAGATTCATTAAAACTCCACTTAGTTTTAATCTTTAACTGGGTTAAAGAATCCGTGTCATTTAAAACACGGTTCACGATAAACCCAAAGTCACATTCATTAATTATCGGGTTAAAGAACGAGTGTTATTTAAAACACTGTTCACGATAAACCCAAAAATCAATATCAATTCAATTCCAATTAAATATTATTTAATTGGTACACTTCATTAAATCTAAATAAAAAGATTTAATCATTTCTCAACTGGGTTCAAGAACAGTGTTAGTGAAGACACCATTCACGACAAACCCAAATCACATTCGATATTCAATACAAGGCTCTGAATAGAAAATATATCGGCTTATATTCAATATCGAATTCTACGACTAACAAATGCCGTATTGGAAATAACGATATAAATATATATCTTTCAAATTTCCATAACAACATCCGTATAATCCCGAATTCCAACATCGAAATTCCGAAGACAATTTCGATTCAAATCCACTCCAATGCGATCATTGGAAATTTTGGTTATTTTCAAAACCATTTCAAATTCAATTTATTTATTTAAAAATAAATAGAATTATAATTCTAGTTCAAAACTAGTTCATTTCGATAAAAATCTATTTTTATCTTTTCAAATATGGAGTTTTTCATCCCAATCCTTTCTAAACCATTTCCTATGATTTTACACAAATTATTACTATTTTTAATAATTTTATCAAGGCCCGTACAGTCGATTTCCATCAATGGCCATCGAACTGCACTTACAGCGACCTTTTTCGAATTTGATTTGGACATAATTTCAAATCCAACCGTTAGATTTCTAATTTCTAATATTCCTTAGAAAGCTCTTTTCGATACGAACCCAACGGTTCCGGTTTTAGGAGAATCCGACGGTCGGATCTCCCGTAATGTCCGTTTGAAATAAATGGTCGAAATTCGCGAACTGCCGCGGCGCGGCGCGTTCTATTCAGGCCATTATATTTTATATATAATATATATAATATATATTTCGTCGATTTCTATTTAAAACGAATTATATGAATAGTTTTAAATTCGTTTCAAAAGCAATTTCAACTTCCTTTTCAATTCAAATCAAAATTGAATTCTTCTTTATAGATTCGTTTTAAAATTCATTTCCATTCAATTCAAATTTCAATTCAATTTGAATTCATTTCAATTCGCTTTCAATTCAATTTGAATTCGTTTTCAATTTAATTCATTTCGAAATCGTTTTCAATTCAATTCATTTCGAAATCGTTTTCAATTCAATTCAATTCATTTCGAAATCGTTTTCAACTCAATTCATTTCGAAATCGTTTTCAACTCAATTCATTTCGAAATTGTTTTCAACTCAATTCATTTCGAAATCGTTTAAAATCGATACAAATATCGTTCACGTCAAAATGGCGTCAATCTAATCAACACGGCTTCATAAATTTCTATTTTCAAATATTCTATTTCAAATATTTCTTTTTCAAAATAGTTGTTATTATCAAAATATTTCGTTCAACACATGACCAATCTCAATGGATGAGTATTGTCAACACATGAACCTTTATTTTATAATATTCTTTATTTTCTAAATTGGAATGAGGCCCAATCAATCACCATATAATGTTAATTATATGGATTTTCATACATTACACACATATAATAGCATTGAAAAATAATCAACCATCAACCAAAGTGCACTACACTATATAAGCATCAAATATAGATATTCAACGCTTATAACAGCCTGTCAATCAATCGATCGACATATTCAATCAATAAGGATGAGTGAACTTCAAATTTCATCCCAACACCCGTGTGGGGTTTCAAACAATCAAACACAGATTTTATTTGTGCTATTGGGCGATGTGTAAAATTTATCGACCCAATCAATGTCCTTCAAATAGGTGTACATAAACAAACCGTCTGGTTTGTAAATTAATATTTATTTATTCACATTCACGTTAAAAATTATATTTTTAACGATAAAACATTTTATTCCAACATATGAATTTCTATTCAGTTCATTCTTTAAATAAAATGATATTTTTATTTTTCTAACTTATTTTAGAAAATTTCGGCGGCATAACGGCACGATACTAGAAACGGGACGAGGCCTAGCCTTATCCCCGGTCTAGTGAAGGCCAACGCCATTCACACATCAATCAAAATCACCAAACACCCAAATTCAAATCACATCATATAACTAATCTATGCAACCAAACAAACAAGTCCATGGTCTGTGGACGATTGTGTCGGGTGCTACTAAGCACTGTCTGCATCCTAGTATATATATATAATTAGAAAAGAAACTGAAAGGTGAGAAATTCTCACATATAGCTATCCTAGCTCCACGGCACTTCATTGATAGAAATCTTCATCGCTATCGCATCTTCGTCATCTTCGTTGCTGCTTTCACTACATATGTAAAAATCACATTTTTACTTCGCTATTCCATATATAAAAATCGAATTTTTACTTCATTGTTCAATATATAAAAATCGAATTTTTACTTCGTTGTTCAATATATAAAAATCGAATTTTTACTTCGTTGTTCAATATATAAAAATCGAATTTTTACTTCGTTGTTCAATATATAAAAATCGAATTTTTACTTCGTTGTTCAATATATAAAAATCGAATTTTTACTTCGTTGTTCAATATATAAAAATCGAATTTTTACTTCGTTGTAATATAGATAAAAATTCCATTTTAAAAATATAGATTTCGCCTTTCTTCTTTTTCCCTTCAAAATCAAATCTTTATCACTCGTTATGGATAATAAAAATCATAACTTCCTTGTTGCAAAAATCTATATTTTTCCCGAAGTAAAAATCATATTTTTACTTCACTACTCATCTCAAAATATCGTCTTTTCTATTTTAAAGATTTTACCTTTTCAAACATCACTATAAAAATCCCATTTTTATTTTGCTACCTATATAAAGATGATATTTTTAATATTCCTATCATGTAAAAATTATATTTTTAATTCAAAGCAAAGTATACTTTTATTTCAAAGCAATAAAAATCACATCTTTATCTTTGCTACTTTATATAAATAAAAACCATATTTTATATGCTATTCGTAAAAATAAAAATCCTACTTTTATGATGCTCATTCATATATCAAAATCACATTTTTAATTGTAAAAATTATAACTTTATATATATAAAGGTTATACCTTTTTATTTGAAAAATCCTTTCTTTCTTTTCTTTGAAAAATCAAGTTAAACAAAACTAGTATATCAAGTTAAACAAAATCAGCATTTTAATCTAAATAAAATCAGCATTTATAAAAAACTTACGGGTTCTCTCTTTAGGGGGGGCGCTGGTGGTTGCTCAGAGGTGGTCGGAGGTTGCTCGCAGGGGGGGGGGTTGCTCCGACGTGGCGGATGACGGGGAGGGGGCGCTGCGCGTTGCGGTCGAGGCTACTGTTTCGGGGGTGTCCACGGTTCACGCGCTGAAGGTGGAGGAAGGAGGAAGGGGGAGCGGTCACTGCGGCGCGACGAGGAGGGGGTGGGCCTCCGGTGGCGGTGCGTTCTGCCGGAGGGCGATGGTGGATCGCCGACGTCGTCGGGTTCTGTTTTTTTTTTCTTTTGATTTGGGAACGAAAGGGTATCGGGGGAAAAGGGAAATAAAAGAGGGGCTGTGGTGTTATTTATAAATATATATATTTATTTTATTTTATTTTTCTCCTAAAAGCAACTTTAATTTTCGACCTCAAAACGGGGCCCACCGCCTGTCGTCCATAGCGTATTACCCCCATTCCGAACACAATGGGATATATATCGTAGGCTGATTCGGCTGTTACAATCAGTTTCCGTTAAATTTACCTTTAAATCACTATATTGAATTTTAAACGTACATTTCAAATTACCGGGGTCACATACTAACTAGAAAAATTCCCGAAAAATATTTTCTAGCTTCGTATTGACGATACAGTCCTAACAAAACTAGTTTCGTCGAATTCTGAGGCCGTTAGGAAAATGGCCAATTCCCAGTCGATTAAAATCAACTGAAACTGGTCAAACGCGTTTTCCTTTGCCACGCTCACATATTGATTCGAAAAATTATGCAATTTAAAACCTAGCAATAATTTAACATCACGGACCCAACAAAACTGGTTTCGTCGAAATCCGAGGCCGTTTGCAAAATGTCTATTTTTAAGGGCCTGAATTCCATGGCGACTATTCAGAATTTTCAACTGGACATATCTTTTGATTCCCGCTATGAAATTTCGATTTCCCGGATTCGTTGGAAAGATATTATCAATTAGATCCTAATGTTTTTGGTTTCACTGAAATCCGGATTGTATTGCACCCGGTACATTCAAATGAAATTTGAAATCGAATTATCGAACTACCGCGCCATTTTCCAGTTCCTTTTATAGTTATATATAAATATTTTATATTCTAACGACGACGCGTATAATATATACGTTCGAATTATATTCAAAATAAATTTCTCGTCGATATTATTTAAAATAATTCATTTTAAATAATCAGAATTCGCTAAAATTGCCAAAATAAAACTTTTAAACTGGCCCAGATTTTCGGGTTATTACAATCTCCCCCACTTAAAACTTTTCGTCCCCGAAAAGGAACAAAGTCGAAAGTGGTTTGATTAATCTACTCAACGATCGATCAGGCTTCCATTCTCCAACTCTTTAGTTTCTGAGAATTTTCAAATTTTCAAAAATTTGGCTAACACCCTAAATTTTCGAAAAATTTCGCCATAACCTCCCCTGCACCGGGAGCATCGGGGAATTTCAAATAGCTTCCCCGGTCCTTCAGATCTCAAAAAGAAAAAGAAAAAGCCAAGCGGCTAGCCAATAGGCTCATAAAATCATCATCACCCAAACAAAACAGTAAATTATGTAGTAAACATGTACCTATTTGTCGGGCAAACAAATTTTATTCTCTGCTCTAGCCTCCTTGCTATGACCTGTTCAATGTAAGTACATGTATATGCAAGCAAATGCGACCAATTCTCAATGCAATTCAATATTTGATTCAGTTAGGCATAATGGTTCAAAATTATCAAACAATTAAACAAACAACACAAGCATCAATCAATTAGTGAATTATCATTTGAAATTCATAACTTTGATATATAGTCAAAAATCAGATTTTTGATGCCAAATCACAACAATAGGCCCTATCTAATTTTGGTTCTCACACCAGTCTAATGGAAATATATAGATATCACACCTTCGACACTCGAATATAGATGCTGATGATGATGCACCATCATCAGGATCATCCCCGGGTGACTAGAGTGTGGTTCTATATCTATCCAGTATATTAAAACTTCGAATATACGTTTGCAAGGCGCATATGCAAAATCTTTATATACTGGACTGTCCAAATCAATACAAATAAATAATCAAATACGAATAATTGATTTAGATTTTCAAAACAAAATTTGTTTTCATTTTCAAAAATATACTCTTCACGCTCGTTCTAGGATACTACTGATCCTATCTCTAACGAGTCATTCTAATTGGATATTACTAATCCAATATCTGATGAATTCTTTCGTATAGTTCTAATGTGCCTTGTTCTCTGCTTTGTAAACCAAAGCTCTGATACCAACTGTGACGAGAAGGAATTTCGCTCGGTCCGAACCAGTCGCTAAACCGACCCAGACCGTTCGAAAACGCCCTATCGTTTGAGAACAGGACAAAACAGAACGCATACAGAAGAACATTTCATTGTATATTACAGCAATGCATCAGATTACAAGAATATACGGAGTATAAATGAATATTACACAGAAATATCAGAGATTTAAATTACATTTAAATACATAGCAGCGGAAAAATAATACAATACACAACTAGAATGAGATATACGGATACAAAGCTTTCCGGATATCGTTCCAGTTGTAAACCAGGATACTGTGAATATAAATCTGCAAAACCAAAACTACTAGCTGCCCGTGTCAAAATAGGGGCACGCAGAGTTTAGGTTAAAACAATAAACTCCAGGTCAGTCATGTGACTGGTGTGAGAACTAAAACAGTTATTAATCTTTATTTTTAAAGTTAGGTAAATCAAGGGACCACACCGTATAACACGGAACGGGTTTCCTCCCAAGAATACCAGTGCATAAAACAAACAGCGTAATGCTAAATAAAGAAAAATGAAGCTGTTATAAGACCCAGGTCCCATCACACAATGCAACGCAGCCGAGGATAGGGTTTTCCCTTATAACAGCCAAAGAATGCTTGATACGTTTGAAAACAGATTATTTGATACTATAATAAGTGCATAGTGTATAAAACAACTTCAAATCATAAGTATCAATCATAGGCGGCATGGTTTCCATATATCATGTCGCCATACTAGGCTCTACAAATAAAACCGCAAATGTCATGTATTTGGAAATTGGATTTCCATCTATGAACCGAGGCAAAAGATAGTCCTTAACCGATTCGAGACGCTCTAGCCCGCCCCTCAGGAACAGCCGCAACTGCCCCTTGGATCGTCAGGGCCGGTCCACCGATGTGGATTATTATGCCTGAACACTACGTTTACCCGCCCTTTGGGGCGTAAATGAGCCAATAAATGACTCCATTGGACCCGGATCGTCTGATCAAACCGAGGCGCCTCGCAACAGCAACAACCACACAGGTGAAAAATATATAAATGTCAGGGCTGGTAGGTCACTGACACCACCCTAGCTAGAAAGAAACGCATGTCCTCCCTGAGGTCCGTCTCCCGTTTTTGGTTCACAACCGGGGTGCGAGGCTCGCGAATTCACGTTACACAAAGTTGTGCCACACAGGCTGTGCTTTGATCATCACCACAAGACTTTTCTTTTCAACAGAAGCCTCGATCAATTGCCACTTAGGCATGCCACACAGGCAATTCACTCCATGCGTTTGATATCCATCAATATATAACCCCTGAGCTCGTACGTCTCAGAGAAGGGCGTTAAGCAAGAGAATAAATTCTCCGCTGCCAAACAGATATATATTTAATAGAGATTAATCACACGGACTAAAATCCAATGTCAGACACATAGTCCATTTACAAGTCCGTTCTGGGTCTGAACGAAACCGGAGGCACCTAGTACCCCGCATATCCATCGATCTCCAAGTACGTCTGGACGATCACTAACTGTTTCCATCTTCTTGGGTGTACAGCCCAATCAAGATCATCAGTAATCACCCAAACGACGTGAAGACTTCTGGTCTTCGACCACCGTCTTCATCTTCGACACCACGTCGAATCAGTTATTTAGAATGGGATAAACCCGGTCTTTCTGAATAACTCGCGTATATATTATAAAAGTGTTACACAAACACAACATACGCCTCATTCCAATTCAGAATATTCTTTTATTCAAATATTCCTATACTTTGGGAAAAAGTTCCCATTAATTTTATCCAAGATAAATTCTTTAAATTTATTCTTTAATCTCCTTTGAATATCAATTCCAACTAGTCGGGATTATCGAACCACACCGAAGTAATCATTTATTTTATTTTCCCAATCCCAACCTATTCATCCCATGAAGTAAAACTGGTAGTACTTCATATCTAACACCACAGTGTTATCGGTAATTCAATTACCATTTCACGTTCAAATCTAATTAAAGATTTAACTATCGCTTGGAGTAAAACTGGTGATACTCCATTCTCGATCTTTTCAATCTATTTAAAGATTCATTAAAACTCCACTTAGTTTTAATCTTTAACTGGGTTAAATAATCCGTGTCATTTAAAACACGGTTCACGATAAACCCAAAGTCACATTCATTAATTATCGGGTTAAAGAACGAGTGTTATTTAAAACACTGTTCACGATAAACCCAAAAATCAATATCAATTCAATTCCAATTAAATATTATTTAATTGGTACACTTCATTAAATCTAAATAAAAAGATTTAATCATTTCTCAACTGGGTTCGAGAACAGTGTTAGTGAAGACACCATTCACGACAAACCCAAATCACATTCGATATTCAATACAAGGCTCTGAATAGAAAATATATCGGCTTATATTCAATATCGAATTCTACGACTAACAAATGCCGTATTGGAAATAACGATATAAATATATATCTTTCAAATTTCCATAACAACATCCGTATAATCCCGAATTCCAACAACGAAATATTCCGAAGACAATTTCGATTCAAATCCATCCAATGCGATCATTGGAAATTTTGGTTATTTTCAAAACCATTTCAAATTCAATTTATTTATTTAAAAATAAATAGAATTATAATTCTAGTTCAAAACTAGTTCATTTCGATAAAAATCTATTTTTATCTTTTCAAATAAGGAGTTTTTCATCCCAATCCTTTCTAAATCATTTCCTATGATTTTACACAAATTATTACTATTTTTAATAATTTTATCAAGGCCCGTACAGTCGATTTCCATCAATGGCCATCGAACTGCACTTACAGCGACCTTTTTCGAATTTGATTTGGACATAATTCCAAATCCAACCGTTAGATTTCTAATTTCTAATATTCCTTAGAAAGCTCTTTTCGATACGAACCCAACGGTTCCGGTTTTAGGAGAATCCGACGGTCGGATCTCCCGTAATGTCCGTTTGAAATAAATGGTCGAAATTCGCGAACTGCCGCGGCGCGGCGCGTTCTATTCAGGCCATTATATTATATATATAATATATATAATATATATTTCGTCGATTTCTATTTAAAACGAATTATATGAATAGTTTTAAATTCGTTTCAAAAGCAATTTCAACTTCCTTTTCAATTCAAATCAAAATTGAATTCTTCTTTATAGATTCGTTTTAAAATTCATTTCCATTCAATTCAAATTTCAATTCAATTTGAATTCATTTCAATTCGCTTTCAATTCAATTTGAATTCGTTTTCAATTTAATTCATTTCAAAATCGTTTTCAATTCAATTCATTTCGAAATCATTTTCAATTCAATTCATTTCGAAATCATTTTCAACTCAATTCATTTCGAAATCGTTTTCAACTCAATTCATTTCGAAATCGTTTTCAACTCAATTCATTTCGAAATCGTTTAAAATCGATACAAATATCGTTCACGTCAAAATGGCGTCAATCTAATCAACACGGCTTCATAAATTTCTATTTTCAAATATTCTATTTCAAATATTTCTTTTTCAAAATAGTTGTTATTATCAAAATATTTCGTTCAACACATGACCAATCTCAATGGATGAGTATTGTCAACACATGAACCTTTATTTTATAATATTCTTTATTTTCTAAATTGGAATGAGGCCCAATCAATCACCATATAATGTTAATTATATGGATTTTCATACATTACACACATATAATAGCATTGAAAAATAATCAACCATCAACCAAAGTGCACTACACTGTATAAGCATCAAATATAGATATTCAACGCTTATAACAGCCTGTCAATCAATCGATCGACATATTCAATCAATCAGGATGAGTGAACTTCAAATTTCATCCCAACACCCGTGTGGGGTTTCAAACAATCAAACACAGATTTTATTTGTGCTATTGGGCGATGTGTAAAATTTATCGACCCAATCAATGTCCTTCAAATAGGTGTACATAAACAAACCGTCTGGTTTGTAAATGAATATTTATTTATTCACATTCACGTTAAAAATTATATTTTTAACGATAAAACATTTTATTCCAACATATGAATTTCTATTCAGTTCATTCTTTAAATAAAATGATATTTTTATTTTTCTAACTTATTTTAGAAAATTTCGGCGGCATAACGGCACGATACTAGAAACGGGACGAGGCCTAGCCTTATCCCCGGTCTAGTGAAGGCCCACGCCATTCACACATCAATCAAAATCACCAAACAACCAAATTCAAATCACATCATATAACTAATCTATGCAACCAAACAAACAAGTCCATGGTCTGTGGACGATTGTGTCGGGTGCTACTAAGCACCGTCTGCATCCTAGTATATATATAATTAGAAAAGAAATTGAAAGGTGAGAAATTCTCACATATAGCTATCCTAGCTCCACGGCACTTCATTGATAGAAATCTTCATCGCTATCGCATCTTCGTCATCTTCGTTGCTGCTTTCACTACATATGTAAAAATCACATTTTTACTTCGCTATTCCATATATAAAAATCGAATTTTTACTTCGTTGTTCAATATATAAAAATCGAATTTTTACTTCGTTGTTCAATATATAAAAATCGAATTTTTACTTCGTTGTTCAATATATAAAAATCGAATTTTTACTTCGTTGTTCAATATATAAAAATCGAATTTTTACTTCGTTGTTCAATATATAAAAATCGAATTTTTACTTCGTTGTTCAATATATAAAAATCGAATTTTTACTTCGTTGTAATATAGATAAAAATTCCATTTTAAAAATATAGATTTCGCCTTTCTTCTTTTTCCCTTCAAAATCAAATCTTTATCACTCGTTATGGATAATAAAAATCATAACTTCCTTGTTGCAAAAATCTATATTTTTCCCGAAGTAAAAATCATATTTTTACTTCACTACTCATCTCAAAATATCGTCTTTTCTATTTTAAAGATTTTACCTTTTCAAACATCACTATAGAAATCCCATTTTTATTTTGCTACCTATATAAAGATGATATTTTTAATATTCCTATCATGTAAAAATTATATTTTTAATTCAAAGCAAAGTATACTTTTATTTCAAAGCAATAAAAATCACATCTTTATCTTTGCTACTTTATATAAATAAAAACCATATTTTATATGCTATTCGTAAAAATAAAAATCCTACTTTTATGATGCTCATTCATATATCAAAATCACATTTTTAATTGTAAAAATTATAACTTTATATATATAAAGGTTATACCTTTTTATTTGAAAAATCCTTTCTTTCTTTTCTTTGAAAAATCAAGTTAAACAAAACTAGTATATCAAGTTAAACAAAATCAGCATTTTAATCTAAATAAAATCAGCATTTATAAAAAACTTACGGGTTCTCTCTTTAGGGGGGGGGCGCTGGTGGTTGCTCAGAGGTGGTCGGAGGTTGCTCGCAGGGGGGGCTGCTCCGACGTGGCGGATGACGGGGAGGGGGGCGTTGCGCGTTGCGGTCGAGGCTAGTGTTTCGGGGGTGTCCACGGTTCACGCGCTGAAGGT
Source organism: Allium sativum (assembly GCA_030737875.1). Classification (NCBI taxonomy): domain Eukaryota; kingdom Viridiplantae; phylum Streptophyta; class Magnoliopsida; order Asparagales; family Amaryllidaceae; genus Allium; species Allium sativum. The sequence continues at coordinate 696,697,092 of CM060920.1, forward strand.
GGAGGAAGGAGGAAGGGGGAGCGGTCACTGCGGCGCGATGAGGAGGGGGAGGGCCTCCGGTGGCGGTGCGTTCTGCCGGAGGGCGATGGTGGATCGCCGACATCGTCGGGTTCTGTTTTTTTTTTCTTTTGATTTGGGAACGAAAGGGTATCGGGGGAAAAGGGAAATAAAAGAGGGGCTGAGGTGTTATTTATAAATATATATATTTATTTTATTTTATTTTTCTCCTAAAAGCAACTTTAATTTTCGACCTCAAAACGGGGCCCACCGCCTGTCGTCCATAGCATATTACCCCCATTCCGAACACAATGGGATATATATCGTAGGCTGATTCGGCTGTTACAATCAGTTTCCGTTAAATTTACCTTTAAATCACTATATTGAATTTTAAACGTACATTTCAAATTACCGGGGTCACATACTAACTAGAAAAATTCCCAAAAAATATTTTCTAGCTTCGTATTGACAATACGGTCCTAACAAAACTAGTTTCGTCGAATTCTGAGGCCGTTAGGAAAATGGCCAATTCCCAGTCGATTAAAATCAACTGAAACTGGTCAAACGCGTTTTCCTTTGCCATGCTCACATATTGATTCGAAAAATTATGCAATTTAAAACCTAGCAATAATTTAACATCACGGACCCAACAAAACTGGTTTCGTCGAAATCCGAGGTCGTTTGCAAAATGTCTATTTTTAAGGGCCTGAATTCCATAGCGACTATTCAGAATTTTCAACTGGACATATCTTTTGATTCCGGCTATGAAATTTCGATTTCCCGGATTCGTTGGAAAGATATTATCAATTAGATCCTAATGTTTTTGGTTTCACTGAAATCCGGATTGTTTTGCACCCGGTACATTCAAATGAAATTTGAAATCGAATTGTCGAACTACCGCGCCATTTTCCAGTTCCTTTTATAGTTATATATAAATATTTATATTCTAACGATGACGCGTATAATATATACGTACGAATTATATTCAAAATAAATTTCTCGTCGATATTATTTAAAATAATTCATTTTAAATAATCAAAATTCGCTAAAATTGCCAAAATAAAAATTTTAAACTGGCCCAGATTTTCGGGTTATTACACATACGCGTCATTTCAATTCATTAGTCACTAACCGTCAATCAGTAAGAGAACGATTGCCCAAATATTAACCTCGAAGGCTGAAACCAACATCGAATCAAAATCCAGGAAATCATTCGACTTAACCAACCTTCAGTTAGTTCCTAAATATCACATCCATATCGTTTATAATATTTTATAACGATTTATCGCTATTTTTATTTATTTTAAAATAGCCAATTTATTCAAACAACGCTTCGGGCCATAACGCGGTCGTGGCGCTGTTTTTCTTCAAATTCGATTTACACATATCTGAAAATCTAAGCGTTGGATCTTCACAAAATTTACATCATTAGAATGATCTTTTTTAAACGAATCCAATGGTTCCAGTTTCGGGAAAATCCGACGGTCGGATCTCCCGGTATAATCGTTTGAAGTTTCGAATTCAAAATACGAACTGCAGCGTCGTTATTCGATTAAATATTATTATATATATATATATATATATATATAATCGATTCTGGGGCTGTTTTTCTTCAGATTTGAATTAAACATTCCAGACAATCCGACCATTGGATTTTTACAAAGTTGGTGTTGTTGGAAAGATATTTCCAAAGCGAACCCAACAGTTGCGGTTTCGGGAAAATCCGATGGTCGGATCTCCCGCAATAATCATTTGAAATCACGGTTTCAAAATACAAACTGCAGCTTCGTTATTCGAGATATTTTAAATCTATATATATATATTTATATATATATCGATTCTTCGATTTCAAAGCTATATTCTTTTCATACATTTGATAAAAAATATATTTTTATCCAATAAACATTCACTTCGACTCTTCACTATTTTTAACAACCCCTGTGTACAGTAAAAATGTGATTTTTATTATAAAACAATTTATTTCAAAACACGATTATTTTATATAGTTCATATAGGTAGTAAAAATAGGATTTTTATTATAAAACAATTTATTTCAAAACGAGATTATTTCATATAGTTCATACAGGTAATAAAAATAGGATTTTTATTATAAAACAATTTCTTTCAAAATATGAATACCATTCAACACATGAATTTCAATTCAACGAATGAATTTCGATTCAACACATGAACGTTTTCTATAGTTTATATATAGTTAAAAAGGTGATTTTTATATTTAAAACACGAATACCATTCAACACATGAATTTCTATTCAACGAATGAATTTCGATTCAACACATGAAGGTTTTCTATAGTTTATATATATAGTTAAAAAGGTGATTTTCATATTTAAAACACGAATACCATTCAACACATGAATTTCAATTCAACGAATGAATATCGATTCAACACATGAAGGTTTTCTATAGTTTGTATATATAGAGTAAAAATGTGATTTTTATTGTTAGAACAATTTATTCAAAACACGAATACCATTCAACGCATGAATTTCAATTCAACGAATGAATATCGATTCAACACATGAAGGTTTTCTATAGTTTGTATATATAGAGTAAAAATGTGATTTTTATTATTAGAACAATTTATTCAAAACACGAATACCATTCAACACATGAATTTCAATTCAACGAATGAATTTCGATTCAACACATGGAGGTTTTCTATAGTTTATATATAGTTAAAAAGGTGATTTTTATATTTAAAACACGAATACCATTCAACACATGAATTTCTATTCAACGAATGAATTTCGATTCAACACATGAAGGTTTTCTATAGTTTATATATATAGTTAAAAAGGTGATTTTCAGATTTAAAACACGAATACCATTCAAAACATGAATTTCAATTCAACGAATGAATATCGATTCAACACATGGAGGTTTTCTATAGTTTGTATATATAGAGTAAAAATGTGATTTTTATTGTTAGAACAATTTATTCAAAACACGAATACCATTCAACACATGAATTTCAATTCATCGAATGAATATCGATTCAACACATGAAGGTTTTCTATAGTTTGTATATATAGAGTAAAATTGTGATTTTTATTATTAGAACAATTTATTCAAAACACGAATACCATTCAACACATGAATTTCAATTCAATGAATGAATATCGATTCAACACATGAAGGTTTTCTATAGTTTGTATACATAGATTAAAAATGTGATTTTTATTGTTAAAACAATTTATTCAAAACAAGAATACCATTCAACACATGAATATGATTCAACGAATGAATTCCTATTCAACACATGAAGGTTTTCTATTAAACAGACGAATTTAATTTCAACACTAGAAAATAATTCTAACACATGAATATTATTCAAAATTTCGGCAGCATAACGGCAGGGTAGTTAAAACTGGGACCGTCCCTAGTACGGCTCCTCGCTCTACCTTAAAGCCTCGCAGCTTTTGACAATGGGGAATCATGCATCTAGTTCGCACGCAGGCGGCATGTATATTTTTTTTTCATTTCCACAAACTAATCCTATGTGGTTTCAACCAAATATTTCTCAACCACAAACGGGTATTTTTCAAACACAATCAATCAATATCAACCACAAACAATTCCAATCAACCATTCGCTATCAATCAATTTTCAAACCAATCACAACCAATAAATATTGTCCAAGGTTTGTGGTCGAGGGGCGTGTGTGTGTATATATATATACAACAATTCACTTCTATTTCAAAACATATATAATTTTTACAATGCATATATAACTTATACATCGAACGTATAACTTATACAACGCTTATACAAGAGGTGTACAACGCTTATATAACTCATACATCGATTATATAATTTATACATCGTCGTTTTCCATATCATTTATAATTTAGAAATCTCACATTGGGTTCCACTCCACCAAAAATAGCAGAAGGCTCAGAAAAATATGCTGTCTCTTCTAGAATGTAGAAGACGTCCACACAGTCATGATGTTTCATGTTTCATCGAATTTCGTCAATACACGAAAAAGACATGATTTTTACAAGTTTGCAACGCTCTTAAACTGTTAAAAACAGTTTTAATTAAACAGCCGTACCTCTCAGCTGAAAGGTTCAAAACTAGGGTCTCGATTTTCGATCAAATGGTGTAGCGAGAGGAAGATCGGCCTACGCAGCGTCGATGAGCTGGGGGAAGCGCTCAGGCACGTGGGGGAGTGGGCCAGTTCGATGGTCCCAGGTGGCGGTGGCGGAGCAAAGAACGGCGAATGTTTGGAGGGGCGGATCTAGATGGACACGCGATGGTGGGGGTCGAGGCTGCTATGGATTTGAAGAGCTCGGGGAGATCTTCAAAAAGTTGCAAAGGGTCGGGGGTCAACGAGGTGTGTGGCCGCCGAAAATTGATCGGGAAGTTCTAATCCCCCTTCCGTCGTCGATCGCTGGTTACCGGAGAGAGAGCGCAATTTTCTATTTATTTATTTAATGAATGGAAAAATCTAATTGGTCACTATATATTAAATACAAAAATAGTGTTTTCTCTATACGAACTCGAAATCAAACCCAACGACTGTCGCCGCCAGCTAATTACCCCCTTTCGAACACAATGGAATATGTTTCGTAGGCCAATTCGAATGTTTAGTCAGTTTTCCTTCAATTAAAATATATAACATTCAATATTCAATTTGAACGTACATTTCAATTTGCCAGGGCCACAAACTAATTCGAAAAATTCCCGAAAAATAAATCTAGCTATGTTTTGATGATACGGTCCCAACAAAACTAGTTTCGTTGAATTCTGAGACCGTTTGCAAAAAGGCCCATTTCTGGTCGATCCAATTTAACTATAATTGACCAAAACACGTTTTCCTTTGCCACGCTCACATACTAGCTTCAAAAATTATGAAATTTGAAACCTAGCAATAACTTCACATCACGGATCTAACAAAAGTGGTTTCGTCGAATTCTGAGGTCGTTTGCAAAATGTCCAATTTCACGGGCTATATAAATTCCATAGCGACCTTTCTGAAAATTCATTTGGCCATAACTTTTGCTTTCCGCTATGAAACTTTGATTTTTCAGATTCGTTAGAAAGGTATTCACTAACAGATTTAAATATTTTTGGTTTCACTCAAATCCGTTTTGTTTTGCACCCGGTACAGTCAGTCAAAGTTTGAATTCAAATTTTGAAACTACCGCACCATTTCAGGCCTTGTTTATAATTAGAATTAATTATATTCGTTTTCAAATGTCGATTCAAACTTACTTTTCATCGTTATTATTTAAAATATTTATTTTAAATATTTAAAATCCACTACTTTAGCCAATTTAAAATTTTAAATTGGTTCAGATTTTCCAGGTCGTTACAATGAAATTATTTTAAGGGGGGAAGAATGTAACAACCCATATTTTTGCCCGTCAAATATTTAATTTAATTTATTATTTTAAATATTATACTTGGCGTATTAATGGGTTTTAATATTGAATTCGTTATTTAAAACAAAGTTTTTAACGTTATATTTTATTTATAATATAAAACGAGCCCGAAATCGCACGGCAATTCGTAATATTCGGTTTTGAACTTCAATTGAGAATACAGGAGCCGATATAAGTCGGATATCTGTGAAACGAGAAACGATGGAACCATGTTAGTGATAATTTTCAAATGAAAGAGAAAAATCCAGATTTCGTGTTGTAATTTGTTAGTTATGGCCAAATAAAATTTTGAAATAGTCGCTATGGAAAATCGTTATTAAAATATAGGCCGTTAAAATAGTTGTTTTGCAAACGGACTCAGATTTTGGCGAAATCAGTTTCATTGGAAACGTATCATTAAATTATAATACGGTGTTGAATGGCGTGGCAAACCGATGTTGTATGTGGCCACGACAGCCACAAACGCCCGTTCAATTTCTATAGCGCGTAATTGATTTAATAAAGGGTTATTTAGGTATAACTTGAACAGACGACCGAATTAGACCGTGAAACCAATTCCGTTGAGTTCGTATCGTCGATTAGAGTCAGGATAGGTATATCGCTTGTTATTTTTGGAGACCGTGAAATTTGGTGTCCAAAATGGCATTGCAATGCGCGGAAAAATAGACTATCGGGGAAACAGTCTCAGAACGCGACGAAACAAGTGCCATTGGGTTCGTACTGAAGAATTATTATGTAACAACCCGAAAAATACGAGCCAATTTAAAAAAATTTAATTGGTTATTTAAAAGGAATTTGAAAAATTGAAATAGACTATTTCAATAAAATAATGAATTAGAAATAGTGAGTCAGTTTGAAAATTTGAATTCAAACTTTAACTGACTATGCCGGGTGGAAAATGTAAAGGATTTTAGCGAAACCAAAAATATTTAAATCTGTTAATGAATATCTTTCTAACGAATTTGAAAAATCGAAGTTTCATAGCGGGAATCAAAAGTTATGGCCAAAAGAATTTTCAGAAAGGTCGCTATATAGAATATATGGCCCTTGAAAATAGACATTTTGCAAACGACCTCGGAATTCGACGAAACCACTTTTGTTGGGTCCGGGATGTCAAACTATTGCTAGGTTTCAAATTTCATAATTTTTGAAGCTAGTATGTGAGCATGGCAAAAGAAAATGTGTTTGGTCAATTTCTGTTAAATTGGATCGACCAGAAAAGGGCCATTTTTCAAACGTTCTCAGAATTCAACGAAACTAGTTTTATTGGGACCGTAGCGTCAAAACATAGCTAGATTTATTTTTCTGGAATTTTTAGAATCAGTTTGTGGCCTTGGCAAATTGAATTGTACGTTCAAATTGAATATAAAATGTTTTATATTTTAATTTGAAAAATAAATGACTGTAACAGTCGAACTGGCCTACGAAACATATCCCATTGTATCCGGGATGGGGATATTTAGCTAGGCGCAACAGTCGTTGTGTTTGAATCGGGATCCGTATGGAAAAACACCATTTAAAAATTTCGTAAAACCCTTGGCCAATCAAATTTTTCCTTTCATAATTTTAAAAATAAAACAAACTCCAGAAAACCTTGTTCTCTCTCTCACCGACGGCGGAAAACCGTTCGAACCTTCCCAGGCGATTTCCGACCGCCTCAGCCACCTACCGACGCCACCACCACCCTGACTCGACGCCGCCGACCTCCCTCTTCAAATCCGACCGAACCCCCACATCTCTCCCTTCGCCAGCCTCGAGAACGACGCCTGTGAACGTCGACACTTCCCACCGCCGCCCCGACCAGATCCGACCACCGAGTTCGCCCAGACCACCACCGATCGACTCCCCTCTCCTCCCTCTTCCACGCTGTACCTTCCGATCGTAGTATCGTGCCTTGGTTTTCGCAAAAACTGCAACCCTAGTTTTGAACCATCATGAAAGGTGAGTCCTTTTTGATGTTTGAACTTTGAAAAATCATATCTTTATGGTGTGTTGACGAAATTCGATGAAACAGGAAACATCGGGACCGCAAGGAGGCTCTCTATCACATAGAAGAGACCGCGGATTTTTCTGAGCCATCTACGATTTTTAGCACTCCGAAAACCAATGTTAGAAATTTAAATTAAATGAATCTGAATGGAAAATGTCATGTATAAATTATACAAGCGAAGTATAAATTACACACGTGTTGTATACCTCATGTGCATGCGTTGTGTAAGCTATATGAGCGAAGTATGAATTATACATGCATAGTACAAATGATATGTGTGTTGAAATGCAAGTGAAATATAGAAATAATATATATATATATATATACTCCCCTCGTCCACAAACCATGGACGATATTTATTGTTGTGAATTGGTGTGAAATATTGGATGAAAAATGCGAATGGTTGAATAATTGTTTGTTGTTGATATTGATTGGTTGTGGTTGAAAAATACCCATTGGTGATTGAAATAAATTGGAAATAATTGTGGAAATGAAAATAAAACATGCCGCCTGCGTGCGAATTAGATGCATTAATCCCCATTGTCAAAAACTGCGAGGTTTTAAGGTAGAGCGAGGAGCCGTACTAGGGACGGTGCCAGTTTTAACTACCTTGCCGTTATGCTGCCGAAATTTTGAATAATATTCATGTGTTAGAATTATTTCCATATGTTGAAATTATCTTCATGCGTTGAAATTAAAGTCATGTGTTGAAACTATATCCATGTGTGGAGATGCTCATGTGTTGAGAAGTGATGTGTGAAAATTAAATTCATGTGCGAACGAATGAAGTGTTTAAACAATAAAAATTACATTTTTATAATATATATGAAGTATATAAAATATTCGCCTTATATATAAATAGTTTCAACAATAAAAATTTCATCTTTCTTATATGAATAAAATATATGAAATATCCATGTGTGGAAATGCTCATGTGTTGAGAAGTGTGTGTATTGGAAAAGTTCATGTGTTGAATAAAAAGATCGAACATTTTTATTGAAACTATGAAGTGGTAAAAACATTCATGTGTTGAATAAATATTTTAGATGATGAAAATACCATTTTTATCATATATGTGATATGCTAAAGATATGCGAGCGTTGAAATAAATATTTGTGAAAGAAATATTATTTTTAACATGCACAAGAACGAAATAAAATAGTCATGTGTTGAAATATATTTTAGTTCGCCAAAATTATCATGTTTGAAATGTAAAGTGTTGAAAATAACCACTTGTTCAAATAAATATGCATGAGTTGAAATGTTCATTAATTAGCTAATGATATGATTTTTGCCTATGCATGCAACATTAGAATGAGTGGTGTTTATAAAGCAAAGTGAATTAAATATGAAGTTGAATGGAAAATGATAAGTGATAAGAATTGCATATATGTACATGCATATTTATTGAACAGGTTATAGCAAAGAGGCTAGAGAAGAGGAAAAAAAATTTGTGCCCGACAAATAGGTACACGTTTACTGTTTTGTTTGGGTGATGATTTTATGAGCCTGTTGGCTAGCCGCTTGGCCTTTTCTTTTTCTTTTTGAGATGAGACGTCGTGTGGCTATTTGGGAATTTTCCCAGCCCTCCCTTACAAAGGAGGTTATGGAGAAATTTTCCAAAATTTAAAGGCGTTAGTGAAATATTTGAAGTGAAAACGATACAGGAATTTTTGAATGAACTATATTTATATAAATGTAAATAAAACTAAAATGAAACATGGCCGTGCAATTCGTGTTTTGAAACCGTGATTTCAAACGACTAGTGTGGGAAATCCGACCGTTGGATTTTCCCGAAACCGCAACCGTTGGGTTCGCCTTGGAAATATCTTTCCAACGACACCAACTGTGTAAAGATCCGACGGTTGGATTGTCTGGAATGTTTAGTTCAAATTTGAAGAAAAACAGCGGTAGAAACGATTATATTTATATATATATAAATATAATTAAATTAAATCGAATAACGACGTTGCAGTTCGTAATTTGAAATCGTAACTTCAAACGACTTGTGTGTTAGATCCGACCATCGGATTTTCCCGAAACTGAAACCGTTGGATTCGTTTTGAAATGATCTTTCTAATGATATAAAATTTGTGAAGGTCCAACGGTTAGATTTTCAGATATGTGTAAAACAAATTTAGTGAAAAACAGCGCCAATGCCTCGGCATGACCTGAAATGTCGTTTAATTAAATATGGTCGTTTTAAATAAATAAAAATGGCAATATATCGTTATAAAATGCTATAGACGATATAGAGTGGAAATAAACCAACTTTGTTGTGTTTGCTTGAGATGTGATGGTTGAATGTGTTTAACATGAAAATTATACTAAGGAACTGAAATGTGAATGTTGAATAGTTTAACCATGTGAAAAATTGATTTGAAAATCTAAATATACATGGGTTATTTGAAAAGGCCGAGTTCATTCTCATTTCAAATAATCGATCGACGTTGAGAAGTCGAAGAATCGAAGACGGTTGAAGACAGACGATCTTCACATTGGATGGATGGGCGCTACTGATGCTTGTGATTGGAGTAGCTACCTTGATGGAGCTGAGGTAGTAGCCTTCCGGACATATTGTTGATTGTGCGGATATGCGAGGAATTGGTGCCTCCGGTTTTGTTCAAACCCAGAACGAACTTGTAAATGGACTGTGTGTATGACATTGGATTTTGTTCTGTGTTGATTGATCTCTGTTAAATATATATCTGTTTGGCGGTGGAGAATTTATTCTCTTGCTTAACGCCCTTCTCTGAGACGTACGAGCTCAGAGGTTATGTATTGATAGAAATCAGTCGCATGGAGTGGATTGCCTGTGTGGCACGCCTAAGTGGCATATGATCAAAGCTTCTGTTGTAAAGCAAAGTCTTGTGGTTGATGATCAAAGCATGGTCTGTGTGACGTAGCTTTGTGTATAACGTGGATTCGCGAGCCAAACACCCCGGTATGAGTCAAAAACGGGAGAAGGACCCAAGGAGTGTACGACGTTTCTTTCTAACTATGTTGGTGTCAGTGGCCAACCAGCCCTGACATTTGTATCTACTTTACACTTGTGTGGTTGTTGGAATACGAGGCGCCTCGATTATAGGTCTGTAAGGACAAGGAAACGTGTGTTCAGGAATTGCCAATCCTCAAAAGTAAGAGAGGACTGGCCTTGGAGGATCCAGGGATTGCTGTGTGCGGTCCTGATGCATTTGCTAGAGTGTCTCGAACGGAGAGGAGCTTGCCCCTTGCCTCGATTCATGAAGGAATCCAATTTCCAATACAAAATATGAGGATGTGATTGTATTACTAGTATGGCGACATGATATATGGTACCCATGCCGTCTAGGATTGATATTTATGATTGAAATCACTTTTGAAACATATATGCACTAGTAATAAAATAAAACACTTTTGTTTATACGTATAAAGCATTTTTGGCCATTATAAGGTTAAACTCTATCCTCCGGCTTGCGTTGCGTTGTGTGATGGGACCTGAGTCTTATAATGGCTTCATTTTATAAAAAGCATTGCGATGGTTTAATCATTTACTTTATTTCATGCACTAGCACTCATTGGAATAAACCCGTTCCATGAAAGTGGCATGGTCCTTTGATTTGGCTTATTATTGTTGTTAATAAGTTAAGTTGATTTCTCATACCAGTCCCATGACTGACTCGTAGTTTGTTCCACCTTGCAAACTCGGATGCCCTCATTTTCACATGGGCAGCCTAGTTACAGGTATCTGGTGCACTTTTGGCTCATGGCGAGGCTTGACTACACCGTGCTGACTATGACTTTTTCCGCCATTATTGTATATGTATTATGATTCCTCCACTGGTGATGTAGACTGATGTTTATTTTGTGTACTCTTTATGTATGATTCCACCCCTGGCGATGATGACTGATTATGTATTATTATGCACTAAGTTGTATCCTTCACTTTGCTCTCTGATGTGGTGATATCTATATGATTCCACTGTCATATGTTTGTAAATTATTCTATTTCATGTTTATGCTATTATCTGTGATCTGCTAATGTTGATTAATGTGTTATATTCCAATGATTATCCTTAACATCGTGTCATGGGGTTTTGTGATCGTCACAGTTGGTATCGGAGCTTTGGTTAACCTTAGTTCTGGAGTCTAACACATTAAACACTTCGTCAAAATAGAATCAGTAGTATTCTAAGGCGAGTAGTTCATTAGAGATAGGGCTAGTAATGTCCTAGAATGAGCTAAGCAGAATAGCAAAAACAAGTTGATCAGTCCATCATTATCTTTCCTTAAGTTTTCTGTTTAACCATGCAATAAAATTATCATTTCTGTAGGTTGACTCTTTTCTTGCTTTTACAGAATTTGAACAATGGCTACCCGAGCAGCTGCTGCTAGAGGAGGCCGAGCTGGCCGTGGAAGAGGACGAGGAGAAGTCCCAGTTGAAGAAGGACCCTTGATATAACCCTCGGCCGCTCAACAATTTGAGCTGGACCGCGGGGCTAAGAGATACAAGAACCTAGGAGGCAAAACCTTCTCTGGAACTGGCGCAATAATAGAGGTCCTTGCATGGCTGAAAACATGCGAGAAGATACTAGAAGGCCTAAGGCATGGAGATCAAGATAAAGCTTTTATGGGCACTTGGCTCCTACAGGAAGAAGATGAACTATTGTGGGAAGCTCTCACCACTAGGAATAGAGAAGTTGGTAGAACCTGGGACGGATTCAAAGAACTATTCAAAGAGAAATATGTCCCAGAACAAGCCCTAGAGCGCATGCACGATGACTTCGCCAACCTCCAGCAGGGGGATCTCTCGGTGCAGGATTATCTGAATAAATTTACACAATTGTCCCACTATGCTCCAGAGTTCGTCGCCACTGCAAAGTCCAAGAATAAGAGGTGCATCCTCGGGCTGAAGCGACAGTACCATGATAGAGCAATGGCCCACATTAAGCTGGGGTTTAATAAATTGGTGGAAATGGCGTGCAACTACAAAGACCTGGATCAAAGGCACCTGGAATAGGATCGTGCTAAAAGCCAAACAGGAAATAAATGCATGCCCGCTATGAATCAAGCGGAGTCAAGCCAAGCAGCATCCTCGAAACCACAGACTGGCAGGCCGCCAAAAGAAAGCTGCTATAATTGTGGCAAGGTGGGGCACTACTCCAAAGTTTGTACAACCCCTAAGAGGCAGAAGACAAATTCTCAAGGTTCAAGCCAGGGCTCTCAGAACCCTCGCTCCTGCTTTAATTGCTGCAAGATGGATCATCTTGTCAAAGACTGCCCTTTGCTTAAAAAGGCCGCAGTAGCTCACGTGTATGACGGGACGAACCCGCCGGCTACTTCCGATGGAGCAGGTAAACCCAATGTTTTGGGAGGTACCCTTACAATTAAAAATATTCTTGTTTCTGTATTGTTTGACACGGGTGCGTCACGTAGTTTTATTGCTAGTAACACACTTCACAAATTAAAGTTAAAACAAAGAAAGCTTAAAGAATCGGTTGAAGTACATAATCCGTTAGGAGGATCTCTTATTCTCGGTGCATATTGTAAAGTGCCGGCCCCTTATTCTTTCTACAAGTTTCCTTTTGATCTAGTCGTTATGGAATTTCCCGAATTTGATATCATTTTCGGGCTTGATTGGTTAACGAAATACAAAGCTGAGGTAATGTATGCAGAAAGGATAGTAAAAATTCGAACGAACCTGGGACATATATTTATACCCTGTCATGGTTCTAATCCCAATAGAGAGGGATTTTGGTCTGCGTTAGAAGTTATCCCCACTTCCTTAGAAAAGATTCCTGTTGTTAGAAACTATGCGGATGTGTTTGAAGAAGTCGAAAACTTACCTCCGCAAAGAGAAATAGAATTCAGAATCGATCTAATTCCCAATGCCAGACCAGTGGTACATCCAATTAGAAGAATGACTCCAATGGAAAAAGAAGAATTAGGCGATCAAACTCGTCAACTATTGTGGGAGTGTCTACTCAGACCTAGCTTTTCTAATTGGGGTGCAGCTATAGTGTTTGTCCTAAAGTCAGACGGTACTCTTCGATTGTGTGTTGATTACCGAGACCTCAACAAACAGACTCTTAAAAACAAATACCCATTACCCCGCATCGATGATCCGCTAGACCAATTAAATGGGGCGAAAGTATTTTCCTGAATGGATCTAGCTACGGGTTTTCATCAATTGAGAATTGCAGAGGAGTGTGTTCCTTTGACAACTTTCAGAGGTCCAGACATATTTTATGAATGGTTAGTAATGCCGTTCGACCTGTGCAATGCTCCAGCATACTTTGTCGATCTAATGAATAGAGTGTTCAGGGGAGTTCTGAATAAATTTGTCCTCGTATTCATCAATGATATTTTAATCTACTCCAAATCAAAACCCGAGCATGAAAAACACTTAGAACAAGTATTGGAGATTCTAAGAAAGAACGTCTTCAAAGCCAAATTCTCTAAATGTGTCTTCTGGCAAGAAGAAGTGAAGTTCCTTGGCCATGTCTTGTCAAAGAAAGGGATTTCTGTAGATCCAAGCAAAATAACAGTGATTCAAGACTGGAAACAACCCACCACACCCATAGAGGTTAGAAGTTTTATGGGGTTGGCTAGTTATTATCGAAAGTTCGTTGAGGATTTCTCGAAGATATCCGGTCCGTTAACAAAGCTCACGAAGAAGCATGAGAAATTTAAGTGGACTTACGACTGTGAAGAAGCTTTCCAGGAATTGAAATCGAAACTGACAATTGCTCAAGTGTTAACCATTATTGATGGCAATCAGGATTTGACGGTTTGGACAGATGCTTCTGTTGGAGGTCTTGGTGCAGTGTTAATGCAAAGAGGCCAAGTAGTCGCTTATGCAAGCGCCAACTGAAACCGCATGAGAAGAATTATGTAACTCATGATCTTGAGTTGCTAGCCATCGTTTTTGCTTTGAAGATCTGGAGGCATTATTTATTGGGAGAGAAATTTGTACTGTACACAAATCATCAATCATTGAAGTATTTATACACCCAAAAAGATCTGAATTTGAGACAGCAGCATTGGCTAGAATTTCTTGTAGCGTATGATCTAGATATCCTGTATACGCCGGGAAAGGCTAACGTTGTAGCAGATGCGCTTAGTAGAAAAACCGCAATCATTGCCAATCTTATAATTACACCTGGCTTTATTGATAAGATATCTGCTCTCCAAAAGAATGATCACTTCATTCAAAGGATCAGAGGGAGAATCCAAAAGGGAGAGCCCTCAAGTTTTCAGATAGATAAAGAAGAAGTTCTGAGACTGAAAGGGAGAATATGTGTTCCCAACATTCCAGACCTCAAAAGAGAGGTGCTCGATGAATGCCATAAATCTAAACTTTGCATTCATCCCAGCGTAAGTAAAATGTACAACGATATCAAATGCACTTTCTGGCGGAAGGCAATGAAGAGGGATATTTCTTTGTATTTTAGCATATGCCCTACTTGTCAATTAGTCAAGAGCGACCAACAGAAGCTAGCAGGATTGTTGCAACCGTTGGAAGTCCTTGGTTCGAAAAGGGAACAGATTTCCATGGATTTCATAGATGGTTTGCCGCGAACCAGGAAAGATAATGACAGCATTTGGGTAATCATAGATCGCTTCACGAAGACAGCCCATTTCATACCTGTCAGATCCAATAGAACCGCTCAAAGTCTAGCACAAATATATTTCAAAGAAATCGTTGAGCTGCATGGAATTCCCATCAGCATAGTCAGTGATAGAGACCCAATATTTGCTAGCAAATTCTGGGAGGCATTCCAGACAGAATTGGGAATGAAACTGAATATGAGCACCGCTTATCACCCTCAAACAGATGGCCAAACCGAGTAGGTGAATAGAATTCTAGAAGATTTATTGCGGGCTTGTATAATTGATTTTGGTGGGTCATGGGAAGATCACTTACATTTGGCAGAGTTCTCATATAACAATAGCTATCAAGCAAGTTTGGGAATGTTGCCATTTGAAGCATTATATGGCAGACCGTGCAGATCTTTAACATGTTGGGTAGAACCTGGCAACAGACTTGTGTTAGGACCCGATATGATTAGAGAAGCGTACGATAAAGTCGACTTCATCAAAAAGCAATTGAGAACCGCGCAAAGCCAACAGAAAAGTTACACAGATTCTAGAAGAAGAGATTTGACATTTGCTGTTGGTGACCATGTTTATTTGAAAGTTTCTCCGATGAGAGGAGTAATCAGATTTGACAAAACTGGGAAGTTGGCGCCGAGATTTATTGGTCCCTTTCCTATACTTGAAAGAATTGGAACTCTTGCTTATAAGGTTCAATTACCAGATTGGTTTCCTGGAGTGCATGATGTATTTCACGTATCTCAACTTAGAAGACATGTGCATGATCCGGATCTTGTTGTAGAAGAAGCAGCGCAACATGACTTGGAAATAACTCTAGAATTAGCAGTCAGAAGAGTGCCATTAAAGATTGTTGGCAAAGAAACTAGAGAACTAAGTAGCAAAAAGGTTCATCTAGTTAAAGTGCAGTGGAGTAGTGATCCTAGAGACTGTACTTGAGAGACTGAGGAGAGCATTAAGCAAGCTTACCGCAAATGCAGAGTGGACATCTCTGACTAACTCCGGTGCAAGGTACCTTTACAATACTTTGCATTTACATTTTGTTTCCTACTTTACTGTTGTTTCCTTTTCGGGGACGAAAAGTTTTAAGTGGGGGAGATTGTAACAACCCGGAAAATACGAGCCAATTTAAATTTTTTAAATTGGTTATTTAAAAGGAATTTGAACAATTGAAATAGAATATTTCAATAAAATAATGAATTAGAAATAGTGAGTCAGTTTGAAATTTTGAATTCAAACTTTAACTAACTGTGCCGGGTGGAAAATGTAACAGATTTTAGCGAATCCAAAAATATTTAAATCTGTTAATGAATATCTTTCTAACGAATCTGAAAATCGAAGTTTCATAGCGGGAATCAAAAGTTATGGCCAAATGAATTTTCAGAAAGGTCGCTATATAGAATATATGGCCCTTGAAAATAGACATTTTGCAAACGACCTCGGAATTCGACGAAACCACTTTTGTTGGGTCTGGGATGTCAATCTATTGCTAGGTTTCAAATTCACAATTTTTGAAGCTAGTATGTGAGCGTGGCAAAAGAAAATGTGTTTGGTCAATTTCTGTTAAATTGGATCGACCAGAAAAGGGCCATTTTTCACACGATCTCAGAATTCGACGAAAATAGTTTTGTTGGGACCATAGTGTCAAAACATAACTACATTTATTTTTCTGGAATTTTTAGAATCAGTTTGTGGCCCTGGCAAATTGAATTGTACGTTCAAATTGAATATAAAATGTTTTACATTTTAATTTGAAAAATAACTGACTGTAACAGTCGAATTGGCCTACGAAACATATCCCATTGTGTCTAGGATGGGGGTATTTAGCTAGGGGCGATAGTCGTTGGGTTTGAATCGGGATCTGTATGGAAAAACACCATTTAAAAATTCATAAAACCCTTGGCCAATCAAAATTTTCCTTTCATAATTTTAAAAATAAAAAAACTCCAGAAAAACCTCGTTCTCTCTCTCACCGACGGCGGAAAACCGTTCGAACCTTCCCAGGCGATTTCCGACTGCCTCAGCTGTAACACCCCACACCCGCTATAGTCACTCACTAAGGGAATGCCATAGCATCGGTGGAGTATTTTTAGTGAGTATAGAACAGTAAAATTACAACAAGACAGATATAATGTAATACTTGAAAATTTAAAACATCATCTCATAGCAGCGGAAAGTAAAACATGTTTGGTTACATCATAAAACCATAACAAGAGTCAAGTACAAAATATCCATCCTGAATAAAATAAGTACATAATCCCACTACTCATAACAAATAGCCATAACAGAAAAGATAAGATAAGCTGAGCTCTACATCTACGGTCCGAGCTCCAAGAGATAGATAAAGCAAACTGATCAAAGCCCACTAGCACTAGGCCCAACCTGAGGACCTGAAGGAAAAAGATAAAAACAACGGGGGTCAGACATAAGCCTGAGTGAACCCTATCTCCTTAATAATACAATTATTAAAGTAATTAGGGTATGATATGAACTCGGTATGGTATCTTTGGGGATAATGACTACACTAAGTTGCCCACGAACACAGGACGAACTAAGATAACCGTAAAGACGCATCTACCCACCCAAGGATAATTACTAACTGCACCACACCAGACTTATTCACCAAGGGTAATTCCTACACTGCACCACACCAGTTTTACCCACCAAGAGTAATTCCTACTTAAAGGTTGATCCCACTAAGTGTACTTAGTAATTTTTACCCGGTAGTTTCCTGTACCCCTACACAGGTGCCGTCTGCCCCTATTTTTACTAGGTGTACCCACTACCCCCAAGCGATCGGCTCCCTACCGTAGATACCCGTGCTGGTCCCACAAAAGGGGGTGTATCATTCCCCAAAGTGGCTACCATATAATATCACTGTGCACGGCTTTATATCTACACGATGCAACAACGACTTACCAACCAGCCCGGGTCCACACACGCATATGAAACCCGTTGATCCCGCGTTGCCACCGCTAACCCGTTTTGGCCTCTTACAGTCAAGCCCAATATGCGTGTCCCGTCACCCGACTAGAGTCGAGCCTACAAAGATACGTTTGGGATATTGGTTGAAATGGGCCCCCACAAGCTACTACTTAAGCTTGTCGTTTAATCTAGTGCATCCCACTTAACCCTTTAACCATGTCCTCTTACATGTTATAAATCTTGGTTAAGTCCTTTAATCATATTTCAATTGCCACTTAGGGCACCCACTAGATTCCCACATGCCACCCATGGCACTTACTTAACCCCTTAATCATGTTTAATTACATGTTCCACCTTGGTTAAGTATTCTAATCGTATTCTCACATGCCACCCATGGCACTTACTTAACCCTTTTATCATGTTTAATTACATGTTCCACCTTGGTTAAGTATTCTAATCGTATTTTTCTATTGCCACCCAAGGCAACCCACTAGTCTCATCATGCCACCCCAAGGCACCCACTTAACCCCTCATGTCCCACTTACATGCTAATATGGTTAAGTGTTTCTTAATTCATTAATTAAGATCATGACCTCATAAAGACCTCCCACATTAGACCGTCTTTTATGACTGCTGGATATGCCGGTTGGTTCCGGGCAGACTTCTGTCATCAAAAGGGCCTAACCTCGTGTCTTTACTTTAATCATGTATTTAATTTATGACTAAGACCTCTCACATTGGGCCAATCATTTGTAGCCGCTGGATGGCCGGTCGGTTCCGGGCAGACTTCCGCTACAAAAGGGTCCAACCTCGTGTCTTAGTTGATTAATTAAACCTAATTAATCACCCCCATATTAATTATCCCTAATTAATATCAAATTTTCCATAACATGGGTAGACCTAACTCAATAGGTAAATTCCCATGGGGTAGACCTAACTCAATAGGTAAATTCCCACTTATGGTAATTAATTTTTTTTTTTTTTTGTATGCTTAATCATACCCATTTCAACATACTTTTAATTAACATATTAATTAACCCCATCGTTCCCCACGTAAATCGTCATTATGACATAACATAATAAAGGGAAGATTTACCACACATAAAATGGGTTTAGCATATAACTTTATCATGGGTTAAGAGGATGTCAACTTGCATATATGAGCATGTATTAACCCAACTATATTCAACCCAAACTTGCATATTATCAAACATGTGTCTTACATAACATGTTGCATATGAACTTACATATCATCAAACATGTGATTTGCATAACATGTTGCATATGAACTTACATATCATCATACATGTGATTTGCATAACATGTAGAACTTGCATTTTAGCATATACTTAACTTGCATAAGCACTCACATACTTGCATAAGCATTCATATACTTGCATAAGCTTGCATATCATGTTAAACTTGCATTTCAACATATACATAACTTGCATAAACATTCACATACTTGCATAGGCTTGCATATTATGTTAAACTTGCATTTCAACATATACATAACTTGCATAAACATTCATATACTTGCATAAGCTTGCATATTATGTTAAACTTGCATTTCAACATATACATAACTTGCATAAACATTCACATACTTGCATAGGCTTGCATATTATGTTAAACTTGCATTTCAACATATACATAACTTGCATAAACATTCATATACTTGCATAGCTTGCATATTATGTTAAACTTGCATTTCAACATATACATAACTTGCATAAACATTCACATACTTGCATAGGCTTGCATATTATGTTAAACTTGCATTTCAACATATACATAACTTGCATAAACATTCATATACTTGCATAGCTTGCATATTATGTTAAACTTGCATTTCAACATATACATAACTTGCATAAACATTCATGTACTTGCATAAGATGTTAATCATGCATATAAGCATATACATGACTTGCATAAGTACTCACATACTTGCATAACATGTTTGCATAATGGATCCATATTCACTTAGTGTTTTGCATCATAAACATCATGAAACAACTTGCATAAAAATATCATGATTACATATTATGAAACTTGCATGACATAAGGCATATAACTTGCAAAACACATAATATTCACTACATCAAGCTTGCATAAATATATGGATCCACAAACATAGCCATACTTTATCACATCTTATCATAATCAATTCAATAATTGATTATTAAGGGGATAGAAGCTCACCAAAACAAGATTAGCAAGTTAAATGAAGCAAATCCCAATGATTAAGTAGAAGAAGATGTAGATTAGCTTGCAAATCCTCTTAGGATTTTTAGTGGAGGCTCTCCAATTTTCTAAGTGGTGGCATAATGGCCTTAGATCTATTTTTGGTAAGGATAAGGGGGTATTAGGGTGTATATATAGATTAGTTAGATGTTTTAGGACCATAGGATATACCCTAGAACCAATCCTAGCCTTTAAAGCATGTCTTGGGGAAGAAGTCAAGTGTAGGAACCATTTAGGGCCCAAAAAAAAACAGCCCAAAACTCATCCCGGGCCTCAAAACATGAGTAGTTTTTGTTTTTGATTTTTCGTGAAACTTTGACGGGCCATAACTTGGTCATACGGACTCCGATTTACGAAAACTCGGACTCTATTTCGCGTATTTTTCCGAGACGAACGCAATGGCACAGCCCGTTTCCCCTGATTCAGAATATTAAATTTAATTCTGCTCTGATTTATGTTATAACAAGTTATTTAACATACGGGGTGTTACATCAGCCACCAACCGACGCCGCCACCACCCTGACTCAACGCCGCCGACCTCTCTCTTCAAATCCGACCAAACCCCCACCTCTCTCCCTTTGCCAGCCTAGAGAATGACGCCTGTGAACGTCGACACTTCCCACCGCCGCCCTGACCAGATCCAACCACCGAGTTCACCCAGACCACCACCGATCGACTCCCCTCTCCTCCCTCTTCCACGCTGTACCTTCCGATCGTAGTATCGTGCCTCCTTTTTCGTGAAAACTGCAACCCTAGTTTTGAACCATCGTGAAAGGTGAGTCCTTTTTGATGTTTGAACTTTGAAAAATCGTATCTTTATGGTGTGTTGACGAAATTCAATGAAACAGAAAACATCGGGACCGTAAGGAGGCTCTCTACCACATAGTAGAGACCGCGATTTTTTCTGAGCCATCTACGATTTTTAGCACTCCAAAAACCAATGTGAGAAATCTAAATTAAATGAATTTGAATGGAAAATGTCATGTATAAATTATACAAGCGAAGTATAAATTACACACGTGTTGTATACCTCATGTACATGCGTTGTGTAAGCTATATGAGCGAAGTATGAATTATACATGCATAGTATAAATGATATGTGTGTTGAAATGCAAGTGAAATATAGAGATAATATATATATATATATATACACACACACACACACACTCCCCTCGTTCACAAACCATGGACGATATTTATTGTTGTGAATTGGTGTGAAATATTGGCTGAAAAATGTGAATGGTTGAATAATTGTTTGTGGTTGATATTGATTGGTTGTGGTTGAAAAATACCCATTGGTGATTGAAATAAATTGGAAATAATTGTGGAAATGAAAATAAAACATGCCGCATGCGTGCGAATTAGATGCATGAATCCCCATTGTCAAAAACCGCGAGGTCTTATGATAGAGCGAGGAGCCGTACTAGGGACGGTGCCAGTTTTAACTACCCTGCCGTTATGCTGCCGAAATTTATAATAATATTCATGTGTTAGAATTGTTTTCATATGTGGAAATTATCTTCATTCGTTGAAGTTAAAGTCATGTGTTGAAACTATATCCATGTGTGGAGATGCTCATGTGTTGAGAAGTGATGTGTGAAAATTAAATTCATGTGTGAACGAATGAAGTGTTTAAACAATAAAAATTACATTTTTATAATATATATGAAGTATATAAAATATTCGCCTTATATATAAATAGTTTCAACAATAAAAATTTCATCTTTCTTATATGAACAAACTATATGAAATATCCATGTGTGGAAATGCTCATGTTTTGAGAAGTGTGTGTATTAGAAAAGTTCATGTGTTGAATAAAAAGATCGAACAATAAAAATTACATTTTTATTAAAATTATGAAGTGTTAAAAACATTCATGTGTAGAATAAATATTTTAGATGATGAAAATACCATTTTTATCATATATGTGATATGCTAAAGATATGCGAGCGTTGAAATAAATATTTGTGAAAGAAATATTATTTTTAACATGCATAGGAACGAAATAAAATAGTCATGTGTTGAAATATATTTTAGTTCGCCAAAATTATCATTTTTGAAATGTGAAGTGTTGAAAATAACCACTTGTTCAAATAAATATGCATGAGTTGAAATATTCATTAATTAGCTAATGATATGATTTTTTCCTATGCATGCAACATTAGAATGAATGGTGTTTATAAACCAAAGTGGATTAAATATGAAGTTGAATGAAAAATGATAAGTGATAAGAATTGCATATATGTACATGCATATTTATTGAACAGGTTATAGCAAAGAGGCTAGAGAAGAGGAATAAAATTTTGTGCTTGACAAATAGGTACATGTTTACTGTTTTGTTTGGGTGATGATTTTATGAGCCTGTTGGCTAGCCACTTGGCTTTTTCTTTTTCTTTTTGAGATGAGATGCCATGTGGCTAGCCACAAAGGAGGTTATGGCGAAAGTTTCCAAAATTTAAAGGCGTTAGTGAAATATTTGAAGTGAAAACGATATAGGAATTTTTGAATGAACTATATTTATAAAAATATAAATAAAATTAAAACGAAACGTGGCCGTGCAGTTCGTGTTTTTAAACCGTGATTTCAAACGACTAGTGTGGGAAATCCGACCATTGGATTTTCCCGAAACCGCAACCGTTGGGTTCGCCTTGGAAATATCTTTCCAACGGCACCAACTATGTAAAGATCCGACGGTTGGATTGTCTGGAATGTTTAATTCAAATCTAAAAAAAACAGCGCCAGAAACGATTATATATATATATATATATATTTAAATTAAATCGAATAATGACGCTGCAGTTCATAATTTGAAATCGTAAGTTCAAACGACTAGTGTGGAAGATCCGACCGTCGGATTTTCCCGAAACTGAAATCGTTGGATTCGTTTTGAAATGATATTTCTAATGATATAAAACTTATGAAGATCCAACAGTTAGATTTTCAGATATGTGTAAAACAAATTTAGTGAAAAACAGCGCCAGTGCCTCGGCACGACCTGAAACGTCGTTTAATTAAATATGGCCGTTTTAAATAAATAAAAATGGCGATATATCGTTATAAAATGCTATAGACGATATAGAGTGGAAATAAACCAACTTTGTTGTGTTTTCTTGAGATGTGATGGTTGAACGTGTTTAACATGAAAATTATACTAAAGAACTGAAATGTGAATGTTGAATAGTTTAACCATGTGAAAAATTGATTTGAAAATCTAAATATACAGGGGTTATTTGAAAAGGCCGAGTTCATTCTCATTTCAAATAATCGATCGACATTGAGAAGTCGAAGAATCGAAGACGGTTGAAGACCGACGATCTTCACATTGGATGGATGGGTGCTACTGATGCTCGTGATTGGAGTAGCTACCTTGAAGGAGCTGAGGTAGTAGCCGTCCGGACATATTGTTGATTGTGCGGATATGCGAGGAATTGGTGCCTCCGGTTTTGTTCAAACCCAGAACAAACTTGTAAATGGACTGTGTGTCTGACATTGGATTTTATTCTGTGCTGATTGATCTCTGTTAAATATATATCTGTTTGGCGGCAGAGAATTTATTCTCTTGCTTAACGCCCTTCTCTGAGACGTACAAGCTCAAAGGTTATGTATTGATAGAAATTAGTCGCATGGAGTGGATTGCCTGTGTGGCACGCCTAAGTGGCATATGATCAAGGCTTCTGTTGCAAAGCAAAGTCTTGTGTTTAATGATCAAAGCATGGTCTGTGTGACGTACCTTTGTGTATAACGTGGATTCGCGAGCCTCACACTCCGGTATGAGTCAAAAACGGGAGAAGGACCCAAGGAGTGTACGACGTTTCTTTCTAGCTATGGTGGTGTCAGTGACCTAACAGCCTTGACATTTATATCTACTTTACACCTGTGTAGTTGTTGGAATACGAGGTGCCTCGATTGTAGGTCTGTAAGGACCGAGAAACGTGTGTTCAGGAATTGCCAATCCTCAAAAGTAAGAGAGGACCGGCCTTGGAGGATCCAGGGATTGCTGTGTGCGGTCCCAAGGCATTTGCTAGAGTGTCTCGAACGGAGAAGAGCTTGCCCCTTACCTCGACTCATGAAGGAATCCAATTTCCAATACGAAATATGCGGATGTGATTGTATTACTAGTATGGCGACATGATATATGGTACCCATGCCGTCTAGGATTGATATTTATGATTGAAATCACTTTTGAAACATATATGCACAAGTAATAATATCAAACACTTTTGTTTATACGTATAAAGCATTTTTGGCCATTATAAGGTAAAACTCTATCCTCCGGCTTGCGTTGCATTGTGTGATGGGACCTGAGTCTTATAATGACTTCATTTTATAAAAAGCATTGCGATGGTTTAATCATTTACTTTATTTCATGCACTAGCACTCATTGGGGTAAACCCGTTCCGCGAAAGTGGCGTGGTCCTTTAATTTGCCTTATTATTGTTGTTAATAAGTTAAGTAGATTTCTCATACCAGTCCCATGACTGACTCGTAGTTTGTTTCACCTTGCAAACTCGGGTGCCCTCATTTTCACATGGGCAGCCTAGTTACAGGTATCTGGTGCACTTTTGGCTCATGGCGAGGCTTGACTACACCGTACTGACTATGACTTTTTCAGCCATTATTTTATATGTATTATGATTCCGCCACTGGCGATGTCGACTAATGTTTATTTTGTGTACTCTTTATGTATGATTCTGCCTCTGGCGATGATGACTGATTATGTATTATTATGCACTAAGTTGTATCCTGCACTGTGCTCTCTGATGTGGTGATATCTATATGATTCCGCTGTCATATGTGTATAAATTATTCTATTTCATGTTTATGCTATTTTCTGTGATCTGCTAATGTTGATTAATGTGTTATATTCCAATGATTATCCTTAACACCGTGTCACGGGGTTTTGGGATCGTCAAATATTATAGGATTTCAAAGTTTCAAGTTGATTTGATTTATCTGGTGATCATGAAAAATTTAAATGCGTGTTTATTTCTGGGTTTATAAAGGAATTTTTTTCAAACGATGTCGGAATTCGACGAAACTTGTCCCATTGGGTTCAGAATACCTTTTTACATTAAGATTAGATTTTCTATCAGTAAACAGAAGTCGATTGTGGTCAGTTTTACGTATTACTTCATGAAGAAGTTTTGTTTAATAATATATTTATTGATTTCCTACCCTGTATAATCCCATCAATGTAGTACCCTACCTTTTTCCTCCTACAAAATCTCTGTAGGCCGATAGTCTCTTGTATATTGAAAAGAAAACACATTATAAGGGTATCCTATTTCTTCAGCTACCATAATGAAAAGACAATGCATGCACCAGCTAAGCGGTCTTCTCCTACCCTAAGGCATCAACGTACTGAAGTGTATACATCAAAACTCAGAGAGCTTTCCACATGCTAACCACCTCATCTAGTTTTGAAAGTAAGGATAGTGCAGGCTAGAAAAAATCAAATCCTACAGCTAACCAAAATTAATGATCAATGGCGGACATACAAGCTTATGCATGTCCAAAGAATCATAGGGTTTTCAATCACAGTTTCTTTTCACTAAAAAGCCTATCTTCCTATTCTAATTCCTACCCTATGTCCCACAGTGTCGTGACTGCCAAGGACTTAATACCGTGTATACCAAACTAGCTGAAACCGTGGGCGCCAAGTCTTGTTCTCCTATAAAAATGCATGAGTGTCCCCAATTCTTTTTGCTTTGTTTTCCTCTCCCTCATAAAACTGTAACTTCCACTAAAAAAAAGAAAATAAAAGAAAACATAAAGTGGTGGAAGTAAATGGGAAGGAGGCGATGCATGGATGTACAAGCGGAGGAATGCATGTATGGGAAGTTTACAGCATGTTGAAGAATTACAATATGGGGAGTAGGTCATGTCATTGCGGACGAAGCAAAAGGGTTAAGATGAAGCTGAGTTGTGGAGTGTTGTTCATTCCCAGGTGGTAACGTGGGTGTTTTGCACGGTTGGGGATGGTCATAACACGGTGGCATGAAATCAAAAAGGGAACGCTATTTTTTTTAGTGTATGGGAGCCGCAAAGAATAAAGCAACGAAGAGAAAATTGAAGATGGCCTGGAACTAAGTATTGAGGGTTGGTGTTTTTTTCTGTTCAACGTGAATGGGCCCGTGCTAATCATTGGCCAACGAAAAATCAAAAGGGGAGAACAAGTGCGAACTGATGAAAGAAAAAGGGATCAGACTGACCCCTTGTCTAAACAAAATTAAGTAAGTTTAAAACATAGTTAAATTATTATTAACAGTGGTTAGTTTAATTAAAAACGTTATACTGCTGCTGATCCCAGGTCTAGAAAATTGAAGTAGCGTTGGACTAGAGCAAAGAAGAGGGAAATGTAGTCCCTGAGTTAGTTAGACATGATTATAGAATACAAGTAATTAAAATTAGATTGATTATTATCAATTACTATAGGATTTAACTATGTTTTATTAAAATTGGACTGATATTAGTCTGGATCAGAAAATAAACAGGGTCAAAGGAACCGGATAATTGATAGGAACAGGTGAAATTGATTGGCCTGAAAAATAGTTTTCTCAAAAAGGTAATTAATAATATTTAGTTAAGTAAAGCGTGATTAAAGAATTATTTAATTTGTAATTAAATAGTTTAACTTTAAATATTAATAACAAATCCGTATGTGATCAGAATTGGACGATCCTAAGGACATTGGACTCGTCTCAACTATCACTGCATTATGGAACAGATCTGGACACAATTGGAATCAACGGGATGTTTTAATTAAATTAAACATTAGTTTAATTTAATTAAAATGAACCTCTTCAGAAAAAAATCAATTCAAACTGAGTTAAACTCACTCAGTTTTCCCATTTATATTTTATATAAATTGGGTTTTTATTTTGTGTGCTCTGTTTGCTGATGGTTGACTGTTTGCTAATTATACATTAATTTGTTGATTTAACTGATGAAATTAAACCGTCGTTTAATTTCAGTAAATTACTAAATCGTTACTTTAACGATTTGTTCCAATAAAGGTAACTCACCTTGTTGGTCACGTTTGTAATATAAACGTGTTTAATGGTTTGAATTGTTTGATCTGTTTGAATGGTTTGATCTGTTTGAATTGGATGATCTGGTTTGTGATAACCATTTTGTATACAGGGAAGAATAGGTTGAAGGGATCCAACCGGATTCCTCAAATATATTATTTATTTTTCAAATTATCATATATGAACTATCATGATTAGGTAATTAATTTTGGTAGTGACCATGGACTAAAAAGTCAACTTGTGTTATGGTTTAACCAATGGGCTATATTGGTTGGGAAATCGGTAGTGAATGGCCTAAAGGAAAATTATCTTATTTATATCGATTTATCGTCTGGTGATTCGATAAAACTGAAGTTATAAAATTTATTCTATAATTAAAAATAGATTTGAAATATATATTTTTAATAAGAAACTTATTGAAAAGGAAATGAATATTTATGTTGTATAAAGTCAAATCGAATGTTAGTCAGATTTGTAAATGTATAAGGAAATTTACCTAATGGTTAAAGTGAAGAATTATTTTGTTAAGAAATAATTAAATGGAATTATTTAAATTAATTATATTATTAATTAAGTTAAAGTGAGAACTAATTGGAATCGATTATTGAAGTAATCGAGTTTTGAGTTAACAAAATCAACCGTTTTAACTGGAGATGATTATTAAATTGTTTGTTTTGAATTAACCCAATAAAATAGTTTAATGAATATTGTTTAGATTATAATAAGATTTTAAAAAGGATTTACTGTTTTTTTTAATAGATAAAGAAATTAACTACTAATATAGTTAATGGTTGAGATAAATTATAATTTCAATTAATAATAATTTAGAGAATTACTTTTTAATTGAAATTCATTTAAAAGGTAGTCGAAGTTAGAAGAAATCCAATTGATAGGTGAAAGGAGTTTATGAACCGGTTTTATTTTAAACCCTAAGGTTTAAAAATGATAAAGAGGATTTTAAGCAAACAGGACAGCTTAAAATAAATGTTACTTAATTAATTGAATTAAGTAAAAGGAGATTTAGGATAAACGGATTTTATAATAAAACAAAGTTATAAAAAGGGGTTTGAGGTATTATGTCGTTAATTCTAAATTTAACGTTACTTAACAAGATGGGATCCAGTACAATTGGAATTGAAATAAGGATTCTTAGCAGGAAAAGATGAAATAAAATTTGAAAAGAGATTTGAAGAAGTGAATTTGAATAAATAAGGGAGTCATAAGGTTATGTAACCAAATATGTTTTTTAAATGAAATGGTATAAAAGGGGAAAAGGTTAAAAAGTAGTGTTTCATGAAGAAGTGCTAATTAAAAAAGATAGTTATATCCGAGAAAGAGAATTTCAAATAAGAAGGGTTTTGAAATCATATTTCTGAACATAATAGTAAAAAGGGAATTTGATTTTGAGATTGGAATGATGTATTGGTTTTGGATTACAACTTATATTTATCTTAAGGTATGAACGTTGTTGATCAATGTCTGAGATGTAACTAAAATACCCCAACTTAAACAACTTCGAGATTATCTGAGGACGATATAAGTTGTAAGGGTTAGAGAGATTAATAAAGTTTATTAATTCATTATAGAAATAATAACGCAGCATTAGTAACGAAGATTTGGAAAAAAAATATAGTGAGAATTCCAAAGTAAAAAGGGAAATAAAAATGGATTGTGTAACGGTATCTTCGAATTAGAAATTAGACGTAAGGTTGAGTTTTATTCTATATAAATAAGCGTTGGTTATTGTTTTCAAGTAATGAAATAGAAGATAATTCGTAATGTTACAAGAAATAAGTTGAAAGGATTTCTAAATATTATATAATAATATTGCTAATGTTTTGAAAGTGAACTGTGAAACTGGATATGGTAAAGGATTATCCTAAGTATTGGTTTTAAAGAAGAAATCTCATGTTAAATAAAGAAGCGAGCAAACTATATTTATAATATTGAAAGATTTAAGAGTTTAAAATTTACATCTGTTTAAATTAAAAGGCCAAGTGGTGTTGAATACTTAACCAGTGAACCCATTGAGTTGTCATGTTTGGAACACTGTCTATTTTGATAGTTAAATCACCGACTATCAAATCTGTCCAATACAATTGTTGGTACGGAAAGACCGGGATCGAATTTACACTCGAAAACCATTTCGACCAACATATACGTGAAGAGATCAAGAGTTGATCGAGGTGGAGCATTGAATATCGTAGATTTTCATAAACAGTAGAGCCACTAAAATTCTCTGCCTTGCAAACAGAGATAAGCTGTGATTCTGTCGTGATTGGAATCTACGGGTTGCAAGGACTTCTCACTACCGATCCATGGGGTGATTCCTATATTGGATGTAGTAAGAGAGTACCTTCAGTTCATCCTGTTACTGGATGACTTGTATGGATGAGTGTCTGACAAAGTATTTCCAAACGGTCACGTATATTGATTTCTTCAACTGTACCAAGAGTGGAAGCGGAGAAGGAAACTTCTTTTAGCTAACACATAATGTATTGTTGAGGACGTCAATCAGTGATCTGACGGATTTGACGATGTGGCATTCGAAGTGAGTCTGGTGTGATGATAAAGCGTAGCCTCAAGCCTCATCAACCGGGAAATGACCAAAAAATCGGGTAGGCAGCATGGCTATGTGGGTCGCTTCCATTAGGGTGTTTAATCACCTATCTAGAGAAAATCATTTTACTTCTTTAATCTATTTCGATGTTGTCCCTTTTCGGGAAGACGGTGGGTAGCTCCCAACCATTGGTGATATATGTTCGATACACTCAAGCGAAATGAGTGGTCGGTCATGTGAGGGTCAGGTTACAAGACGTTCTTGTTGAACCCAGTGTATTCGCCTCTAGAGATACACGGTCGGCAGGTGGCCCCATACCTTGTCATAGTCGGAATCCAATCTCCAATAAGTGCATGCGGTTATGATTGTATACTATATATGTAGATCGTGAGATGCAAGCGTTCTACTAGATTCATATTTACTTGTATTTAGACGTTATTATAATATCAGACAAGATATTGGTTTCAAAAATGTTTCGGGTTATCGTAAGGTAAAAACCGTTTGTGTTTATGTGTGAATTTGGTCTTACGATTACCCTTTTCTTTGAAAGATTCTAAATTTAAAATCAGGTTGTGTGATACTCTTAATATTGTGCGAGTTTTACTCACTCTGGTTCACCAGACTGACCCGGTGTTTTGTAAACACTCGGGTTAGCCCGGGGTGTACAGGTTCAGGTTATCGAATGCTGTGAAGTCCAGAGACAAGATCGAGATGTTCAGAAGTGTGATATTATATAGCTACTATTCCGATGTGTGTTGTATATGGGAACATGTTATTATAACTATCCCGTGGTGTGATGTACTCTGATATTGTTAGTATTTTTGAAAGCTCTCAATAAAGATTTTTTTTTGTATTATATTTTGTTCCGCTGTGATGTGAGACTCTGATCCTATGTTGGGTTTGTTCTTCTTCTTCTTCTATTCTAATATTTCTTTCTTCCTTACCTCATCCTCTAACTTCTTTCTTCTAGTAAGCCATTTTCCCTGCACTTTGGGTTGGACTGGTGTAGGTTGGTCAGCTCAAAGGGTACCGGAAATTTGGGTCTCTACATATTAAGGGACCACGCCGTATAACACAGATCGGGTTTCCACTTAAGAATACCAGTGCATATAACAAAACAACGCAATGCTTTTTGGAAATAAAAGCTATTATAAGACTCAGGTCCCATCACACAATGCAACGCAAGCCAGAGGATAGAGTTTTACCTTATAATAGCCAAACATGCTTGGTACATTTAAAACAAATCATTTTGATACTATTATAGTGTAAAGTGTATGAAAACAACTTCAAATATAAATGTGTCAATCATAGACGGCATGAGCGCCCCATCCCACTATGTCGCCATACTAGGCTATACAAATAAAAACGAAATGTCACGTATTGAAAGTTGGATTTCCGTCTGTGAACCAAGGCAAGGGATCGTCCTTACCGCTTCGGGACAATCTAGCCCATGTCTCAGGCAAGCGCATAAACACACCTTGGATCATCAGGGCCTGTCCACCCGAAGTGCAAAGGGTGAATTAAAATGCCTGAACATGCGTTTCCCCGCCCTATGGGGCGTAAGTCTGGTCTGTATAAAGACCATATCATCCATTGGCCCCGTAGTGCCGATATATCAAAGGTGCCTCGCTATCCATCATCCACATAGGTAAAATGCCCGGGCATGCAAAACCCAGACACCACTCCTAGCTAGAAGGAAATGCATGCCCTCCCTGTTGTTCTCTCCCGTTTCTGGTTCACACCGGGGTGTGAGGCTCGCGAATTAACGCTCCACAAAGCTATAATTTATTTTCTAACAATTTATTTCATATCGATTTCAAGTATAATTTATTTTCTCATTTCATTGCCACTAATTCCGAATTGAACATTCATTTAACTATTACTTTATTCCAAATAAGCTAAACTTATATTTGCGCCTCATTTCCTTTTGTACTAAAGTTTATTTCCTTAACTCACTTCATTACTTAAACTTTCCCATTCCAAATTGAATTAAGGCCGGTTTCTAACCCAAAATTTTATACTTAATTCTATGTCATTATTATTTGATTTCCTAAGTTAACTTTATTCAGCTTGATTCCTTTACTCAAATAAAGTCATATACCTTCAACAAAAAGTTTACATCCTTCTTATACGTTGCTCGTACTTATATTTATATTCTATATATTTTCCAAATGAGGTTCAACATTCAAATCTCTTTCATTTCATATTCATCGACCATTCAAATTCTATTGACATCTTCATTCCTTTCAATTTTTATTTATCAACAATCATATTATCGACAAACATAAGTTTCTTCCAACACCTTCTTGACTAACTTAATAACTTATGAATTAGCAAAGACATGTGTTATCGTTCTTATTACACAACCAAATTTTCAATTGATTTAGTTGGATTTAATTGGATTTTATTTCATGGTAAGTTTTAATTTCTTCTAACACCCTTATCAACCAAAGTTGGGATTTGTTTGACCCTTATCATCACCATATTTAAGAATTTAGGTGACGAACCCCTTTTAATTCTTAAGTCCATTCCATGGTTTCAAAGCCAAATTCCAATGAATCGAGTACTAAATCCTAAATCATTATCATCAGTTAAAACAATTCAAAGTGCTTGATTCTAGGTTTTATAATTCAAGTTTCAAATAACATACATATATACTTATGCTATTTTATAAACCATACCATATGATTTTAAATCCAAAACTTTAAATGAAGAAAGAATATAAAAATTTCAATTCTTGTTTAATCTTAAACTCAATTTTGAATATCATATACTTATACTCTTATACAAACTTATACTATAGGAATTTAAATCCAAAAATCCTTTCAACTAGTTATGACAATACGGGTGGTCTCTCACACATAAACGCTTCAGAATAAGCGTCGAAAATGCGTACACTCATTAACGAAGCCATTTTCGATGTTCTGAGAAGGGGTTACACACTTATTCCCTTAAAATCCTTTGAGAACTATTTCTTATAATATGATATTATTTCAAACCTTGTCAAACTATTTCAAAAGCCTCCCAAAATCAAGTTTCAAGGTCATTTCTATTTTATCGCAAATATTAGGTAACTAATTATACTCAAGAGATTGCATTCTCAATTATTTTATAAAACCATTTGATTTTCCTTATTGTATTTATTATCAAACCAATAATAATAGGTAATAACCTAATATTATCACCTACTAACAACAAATGCATATGCACTTAAAACCTATAATATTATATTTAATATAAATAAAATATAATCAAAAACCATATTTTGTCGATCTATTCTGTTCGATCATTTAGAAATTCCTATCAATTCTATGGCGTCCCATAAATCGACCAGAATCCATAAATATTCAACAGGACAACCAACACAATAGCCATTTTACATCAAAGTACAAGTACGCACTCTTGTATATACTCTCAAACTCATTCTAGGGCATTTCTAACCCCATCTCTAATGAGTTAATTCCCAAACAGAGCCAAGGTTATCACTAACCATTACTCTGATACCAAATGTAACAAACCACATTTTTGACCGTTTAAAATCGACAATAAACCACACATGTCGACCCAAACAAATCTTAAATATAGGTAGTTATTGGGAAAGAAATAAAGAAAGAAAGAAGAAAGAAGAAAAAACAATCAAAGAATCTCACAGCGGAAGGACAACATATAATAAATAAATAAATAAATAAATAGCCATTAAACAGTTGAAATATATACATTTGGCTATAATGTACAAATGAAAATCAGAGTTACACATATGCAGATATACATAGCAAAACAGATGAAACAAAGTGCAGCGGAAAAATACATATGTATATATATGTAATAGATGTATACCAAATCTTTATCTTCAATCTCCAAGGCAAAGGAACTTCGCTAACTGCAAAATTCTGCTGACCCAAGCGTATTGCATAAAAAAACACAACAAACACTCGGATCAGCACTAAATCATTCTCATACTAGTCAAATTTAAATATGAATAACATCAGTGTCATGGTGAAACCCAAGAGATGTTACGCGATCTTTCCATCTCTCGATGATCCGTTAAACTAATACACACATAGTATAATACGCTATTATGATAGGGTCTATCCAGTAAAGTAAACATAATGAAAATAGCGTAAGCAAGATTACATTTTTACCCTTACACCATTTATAATACCGTAGTCTATACAGTACCGTAAACCCAACCTAAACGGATGGCATCAGAGGGCACTCGATAGGTACGATACAAATCAAGATCATAGGGGCTCGATAAGGATAAATATGACAAGGCACTCGATGCAATGCCCAGGGTAGGATTATACCAATTGCACTCCCGGACCGGTGGTAATGCATAGCACCTACTACCGCCCACCTCGGATCACACTCCCAACATCATAAATGGGCCCAAATCATCATCATCATCATAGTCATAGAAATAGTATCGAAGAAGTGTATCCGATCAAAGGTGCTACCTCAGTTGGTCATGGTATAGCTCATGTTTTAGTCATTTCAATTCTGACCCGAAGGTCAGGGCTATTTCGTCATCGTTCATCTTCTTCGATTCAATAATTGCCTCCAATTCATCACATTCATTCTGGACGTCATAACGGTCACAGTTGTTAAGTGGTATCTACACTGACAGAGGGTATGCCTTATGTTGACTTCGATCTCCTTAGCAACCAACACTTACATCTTTCACATCGGTTGGTTCTTTTATATTTCATAAAGGTTCACGTTCATATCAAAATATCAAATTCTGTTTCGAACCCAATTTATATTCAAAAGAAAAAAATTAATATCAACATATCATAATCATACCCAAAACCGATTATATTCTAAACTAGAATATATTTCATTTCATTATATTATAATCATTTAATATTTCACCAAATCAATTTATATTCAAGTAGAATATGCTTCGTATCAAATATTTCAATTATCTCAAATTGATTTGAATTTGAAATCCATTCGTATTAAATAGAGTATAAATTTCCATAACAACTTATTCATATCATTTATGGAATCCAGTATATTCGGATAAAATATCTATTACATTTCCATATAAAATTGGTTTAAGTCGGTTCATATTTGAATACTTTTTCTCAACTCCATCTCGAACTAGGGTTTAAATACAACACTTTCCATTCGGAAGAAATTTATGATCATTTAATATAACTTGAAAATAAATGCTTTTAAATAAAATCTTTATATAACATATATGTATAGAAATAATGGTTAAAAAAAAAGATAATTTAGATCATTATTTTATATATATATATATAAAATAAAATTTTACTAATTTGTTTAAACAATAAAATATAAGAAAATTTTAAGCTAAAATAAATAGTCTATAGGTAAAAGTTATATAGTAAATTTTTAAGGAAAGAATAACTTATTTGAAATCAACATTATAAATATATATATAATAAAATTTCTTAAATCAAAATTTCTCCTTTCTTCCAAACTTTGAATACTTGAAACCATACTCCAGTCTTCATGGAGTTACATAGTTCAATATCCTATTTCAAACACCATTCAAACCAATATTTCAAATTAAAGAATTTAACCCCATACTCGTATTAAGTTTAAAACACTCCAAGTATCCTCATTTATCTTTATTCCAAATTAAATTCAATAAGAATTTATGAAACTCGAGTCCACCCAATTATTGGAATAACTCCCAAATCATATTAAAATCCAAATTTAAAACTTCCAAATTCATTTTGTGAATTCCCTTAACATTTCAAATAACATTCAGGGTTCATATCTTAAAGGAAGAAAAAAAATTTATCAAAACATCGACACATTTCCTTTAAATGGAATTTTCCATCAAAAAAATTCGAATATTTAAAATCATTTAACCAACTGATGTCCATATATAATTTACTGTCCTATGGCCAAGTGATTTTAATTTAATTTCTCGATATTTAGGGATGGATCTATCATTGCAATCCAAATCGGGGTTATAGATATTTAACATTTCAATCTGTATTTGTAACACCCCACATCCGTTAAGGTCACTCACAAAGGGAATGCCTTAACTTCAATGGAGCATTATGGGTACTGGAACAGAAATATTACAAGACAGACATATATAAAACAGCGGAAGGTAAAGTAAACGTATTTCAAATCATTTATTAAATATATGTTGTTTACAATAAAAGCCCATCAACTTCCAATACCCAATTACATAGCCAAAATATCTGTCTTGCTCAAAAACAAAGAAGCATAAAAATAAATTGCAGTATTCCCCAATAAAGCAAAGCAAGCCATAGCCAAGAGAAATCCAAGCCATACATGAGAGAGCCTTGAAGCTTGGTAAGATCCGAATTAAGCTGTATTCCCACCCTGCGAACCTTGGGGGGGGGAGGGTAGGGGAACGGAAGAAAAGAGTCGAAACGAACCGGGTCAGTCATAAAGACTGAGTAAGTCCTAGTGACTTTCAGCATAAAAACAGGTGAAGATAATATGGCATGAATAAACTAAAAGTAAACATAAGCATGATGACAAGGTAAGCTACAGGCACGATGAATCAAGTATAACATCCCAGACTTCTTATCAAGGGTAGCATCACGAGGTTCCTACCAAGTATCATATCGCAAGGTTTCTATAACATCGCAAGACTTCTAAGTTACACCATAGCCTATATGATAGTTTTATAGGTTCATATCCTACGATGAGGGTCCTACCTCATATTGATAGTTTCGTGTCCCCATCGTACATATTTGATCGGCTCTTACTTACAATGTTTCACATGTGTTATATACTAAGTTTATCCCAACCCCGTAGTTGTGGTAGCCTTCAGGACTATATAATATGAGGATTTTTCCTCAACCAACCTAATTACCATGAATATGTTAGATGTATCCTTACTACCCTAATCGATCGGCTCCTACTCGACCTAGTTATTGCGCCCCCCCTACTTGTAGATACCTGTGTTGGTCCCACCCTAGGGTGTATCTATCCCTAGGATGGCAACCCCGACACCCTTTTTGATGCACAGCTTTATATCTACTGATGCCCAGTGGCTAAATTTTCCACTCCGGAATACGTGCACGCCCGTAATCCGTCGGTACGTGCACTGCCGCATCCCCTGCCGCCGTTTTGACCGCTTATAATCAGCCCAGTAATCGTGCCCCATCCTGCCTAGCTCTGGGTACCGTTGATACCTAATGTGGGTTACTGCTGAAACGGGTCCCGTGTGAGGACCCGTTACTTCCCCGTGAAGGAAAGAGCGGATACTTTGAGAACAACACACCAATGAACGCAGACGGAAGAACATTTCATTGTTATTTTACAACAATGCATCAGATTACAAGAATATACAGAGTATAAATGAATATTACACAGAAATATCAGAGATTTAAATTACATTTAAATACATCGCAGCGGAGAATAATACAATACACAACTGAAGGAGATATACAGATACAAAGCTTTCCGGATATCGTTCCAGCTGTAAACCAGGATCCTGTGAATATAAATCTGCAAAACCAAAACTACTAGCTGCCCGTGTCAAAATAAGGGCACCCAGAGTTTAGGTTAAAACAATAAACTCCAGGTCAGTCATGTGACTGGTGTGAGAACAAAAACAGTTAATCTTTATTTTTAAAGTTAGGTAAATCAAGGGACCACGCCGTATAACACGGAAAGGGTTTCTTCCCAAGAATACCAGTGCATAAAACAAACAGCGCAATGCTAAATAAAGAAAAATGAAGCTGTTATAAGACCCAGGTCCTATCACACAATGCAACGCAAGCCGGGGGATAGGGTTTTCCCTTGTAACAGCCAAAGAATGCTTAATACGTTTAAAACAAATCATTTGATACTATTATAAGTGCATAGTGTATAAAACAACTTCAAATCATAAGTATCAATCATAGGCGACATGAGCGTCCCATGCCACTATGTCGCCATATATAGGTTTACAAATAAAACCGCAAATGTCACGTATTTGGAAATTGGATTTCCATCTATGAACTGAGGCTAGGGATCGTCCTCTACCGATTCGAGACTCTCTAGCCCGAGCCTCCGGAACAGCCGCAACTGCCCCATGGAGCGACAGGGCCGGTCCACCGATGTGGATTATAGTGCCTGAACAATACGTTTCCCCGCCCTTTGGGGCGTAAATGAGCCAACGAATGCCTCCATCGGACCCGGATCGTCCGATCAAAACGAGGCGCCTCGCAACAGCAACAACCACACAGGTGAAAAGTATATAAATGTCAGGGCTGGTAGGTCACTGACACCACCCTAGCTAGAAAGAAACGCATGCCATCCCTGAGGTCCTCTCCCGTTTTTGGTTCACAACCGGGGTGCGAGGCTCGCGAATTCACGTTACACAAAGTTGTGCCACACAGGCTGTGCTTTGATCATCACCACAAGACTTTGCTTTTCAACAGAAGCCTCGATCAATTGCCACTCAGGCATGCCACACAGGCAATTCACTCCATGCGTTTGATATCCATCAATATATAACCCCTGAGCTCGTACGTCTCAGAGAAGGGCGTTAAGCAAGAGAATAAATTCGCCGCCGCCAAACAGATATATATTTAATAGAGATCAATCGCACGGACTAAAATCCAATGTCAGACACACAGTCCATTTACAAGTCCGTTCTGGGTCTGAACGAAACCGGAGGCACCTAGTACCCCGCATATCCATCGATCTCCAAGCACGTCTGGACGATCACCAACTGTTTCCATCTTCTTGGGTGTAAAGCCCAATCAAGATCATCAGTAATCACTGAAACGACGTGGAGACCTCCGGTCTTCAACCATCGTCTTCATCTTCGACTAATCGTCGTATCAGTTATTCAGAATGGGATAAACCCGGTCTTTCTGAATAACTCACGTATATTTTAAATAAGTGTTACACAAACACAACATACGCCTCATTCCAATTCATCAGTCACTAACCGTAAATTAATCAAGAGAATAATTCCCCAAATAATAACCCCGAAGGCCGAAACCAACATCAGATCAATATCCAGAAAACCATTCTGCTTAGCTAACCGACAGTTAGTTTCTGATTTCACACTCATAGGGAAAGGTTCCCATAAATTTTATCCAAGATAAATTCCTGAATTTATTCTCTAATCTTCCTTTGAATTTCGATTCAACTAGTCGGAATTAGCGAACCTTACCGTAGTAATCATTGGTTTTAATTTCCCAATCCCAACCTATTCATCCCATGAAGTAAAACTGGTAATACTTCATATCTAACACCACGGTGTTATCGGTAAATTCAATTACCATTTCACGTTCAAATCTAATTAAAGATTTAACTATCGCCTGGAGTAAAACTGGTGATACTCCATTCTCGGTCTTTTCAATCTAATTAAAGATTCATTAAAACTCTACTTAGTTTTAATCGTTAACTGGGTTAAAGAATCAGTGTCATTTAAAACACAGTTCACGATAAACCCAAAATCACTTTCCATTAATTATCGGGTTAAAGAACGAGTGTTATTTAAAACACTGTCCACGATAAACCCAAAAATCAATATCAATTCAATTCTAATTAAATATTATTTAATTGGTACACTTCATTAAATCTAAATAAAAAGATTTAATCTTTTCTCAACTGGGTTCAAGAACAGTGTTAGTGAAGACACCATTCACGGCAACCCAAATCACATTTGATATTCAATACATGGCTCTGAATAGAAAATATATCGGCTTATATTCAATATCAAATTCTACGATTAACAAATGTCGTATTGGAAATAACGATATAAATATATATCTTTCAAATTTCCATAACAACACCTGTATAATCATGAATTCTAATATCGAAATATTCCGAAGACAATTCCGATCCAAATCCACTCCAATGCAATTATTGGAAATTCTGGTTATCTTTAAAAACCTTTTCAAATTCAATTTATTTATTTAAAAATAAATAGAATTATAGTTCTAGTTCAAAACTAGCTTATTTCGATAAAATCTATTTTTATCTTTTCAAATATGGAGTTTTTCATCCCAATCTTTTCTAAATCATTTCTTATGATTTTACACAAATTATTACTATTTTTAATAATTTTATCAAGGCCCGTACAGTCGATTTCCATCAATGGCCATCGAACTGCACTTACAGCGACCTTTTTCGAATTTGATTTGGACATAATTCAAAATCCAACCGTTAGATTTCAAATTTCTAATATTCGTTAGAAAGCTCTTTTCGATACGAACCCAACGGTTCCGGTTTTAGGAGAATCCGACGGTCGGATCCCCGTAATGTCCGTTCGAAGTCAATGGTCGAAATTCGCGAACTGCCGCGGCGCGGCGCGTTCTATTCAGGCCATTATATTATATATATAATATATGTAATATATACTTCGTCGATTTCAATTCAAAACACGCTTTATAAATCGTTTTAAATTTATTTTCAAAACGGTTTCATGTTCATATTCAATTGCATTTCAATTCGAATTCATTTATATTCAATTTCAATTCGAATTCAATTCTATTCAGTTTCAATTCGAATTTCTATTCTTTCCAAAATATTATATTTTGAAATCGCTTTCGATATTCATTATAAAATGAATAAAATCGATATAAATATCGTTCACGTCAAAATGGCGTCAATCTAATCAACACGGCTTCATATATTTCTATTTTCAAATATTTCGTTCAACACATGACTAATCTCAACGGAAGAGTACTGTCAACACATGAACCTTTATTTTATGTTGATAATGATATGAATTTTATTATTAAAATATTTCGTTCAACACATGACTAATCTCAACGGATGAGTACAGTTAACACATGAACCTTTATTTTATGTTGATAAAGATATGAATTTTATTATTAAAATATTTCGTTCAACACATGACTAATCTCAACGGATGAGTACAGTCAACACATGAATCTTTATTTTATATTGATAAAGATATGAATTTTATTATTAAAATATTTCGTTCAACACATGACTAATCTCAACGGATGAGTACAGTCAACACATGAACCTTTATTTTATATTATTCTTTATTTTTCAAATTGGAATTAGGCGCAATCAATTACCATATAAAGTTAATTATATGGATTCCATACAACACATGTATATAATAGCATTGAAAAATAATCAACCTTCAACCAAAGTGCACTACACTGTATAAGCATCAAATATAGATATCTAACGCTTATAACAGCCTGTCAATCAATCGATCGACATACAACTAAACAATCGGGATTAGTGTACGTCAAATATCATCCCAATACCCGTGTGGGGTTTCAAGCAATCAAACACAGATTTTTATTTGTGCAGTTGGGCGATGTGTAAAATTTATCGTCCCAATCAATGTCCTTCAAATAGGTGTACATAAACAAACCGTCCGGTTTGTAAATGAATATTTATTTATTCACATTCACGTTAAAAATTATATTTTTAACGATCAAAATATTTTACTCAATCTATGAATATTCTATTCGATTCATTTATTAAATAAAATGTTATCTTTATTTTTCTAACTTATTTTTAGAAAATTTCGGCGGCATAACGGCACGATACTAGAAACGGGACAAGGCCTAGCCTTATCCCCGGTCTAGTGAAGTCCCACGCCATTCACACATCAATCAAATAAATTTCATTTC
The DNA here is from genome assembly GCA_030737875.1 of Allium sativum. Classification (NCBI taxonomy): domain Eukaryota; kingdom Viridiplantae; phylum Streptophyta; class Magnoliopsida; order Asparagales; family Amaryllidaceae; genus Allium; species Allium sativum. Next base: position 696,738,428 of record CM060920.1, read on the forward strand.
ACCAAACAATTCACTCCAATCAAATAATCTAACTAATTTTTGCAATCAAACAAACAAGTCCATGGTCTGTGGACGATTGTGTCGGGTGCTGCTAAGCACCGTCTGCATCCTAGTATATATATATATATATATATATATATATATATATATATATAACTAGAAAAAAAGAAATTGAAAGGTGAGAAATTCTCACCGGAAGCTATCCAATACCACGACTCTTCATTTATAGAAATCTTCGCCATTCTCGCTCTTCGTCACTTTCGTCGCCCGTAGCCACTACATATATAAAAATCACACATTTTTATATTTTGATGTCTTTAAAATAAAAATCACATTTTTATTTGTTCACTTTCAATTTTGAAAATCATATTTTTATAATCGCTTCATACATTTTAAAAATCGAATTTTTACTTCGCTATTCAATATATAAAAATCACATTTTTACTTCGATGTTCAATATATAAAAATCACATTTTTACTTCCATGTTCAATATATAAAAATCTCGCCTTTTCTATTTTTAAATTCTAATCTTTTCTATTTTAAAAATATCGTCTTTTCACTTTTAAAAATATCGTCTTTTCACTTTTCATCACTATAAAAATCACATTTTTATTTTGCTACCCATATAAAGATGCTATTTTTTTTATTTAAAAGACTATACTTTTACTATGCTATTTAAATATAAAAGATTATATTTTTACTACGCTATTTAAATATAAAAGATTATATTTTTACAACGCTGCACCTTCAGACAAGAATATATTTTTAACTCTCTAAAAATCCTATCTTTTCAAAAATAAAGATTGAATTTTTATTATCATAACCATATAAAATTATATTTTTACTTCTCCAACATAATAAAAATTATATTTTTATACCTCCTACATAATAAAGATTATATTTTTAACTCTTTTCAAAATATAAAAATCATATTTCTTTTCTGAAGTTATCTATATGAAGAACATATATATATACATTACATAAATAAACAAATTAAAGTAAATACAATAAATCAATAAAACTTACAGGAGGAGGTGGCTGAGGGGGTGGGTTTGCTGTGCGTCGCTGGGGCTCGGGGAAGGTGAAGGTCGAGGGAACGGAGGATGGGGCGGTTCTTCAAGCCGAAGGGCTATTGGTGATGGCGCCGGAGTTAGAGAGGGAGGCCTGGGTTTTGTGGCGTCGATCGATTGGCTGAGGGGGGTCCGCGGTCGTGGGGGAGTTCGCCGAAGGGAGCGGCGTTGGGGCATCGCGGTTGTGGGGATGTACGAGGTTCGGAAGGAGGAGTCGAGGAAGAAGGGAGGGCGAGCTTTGGCATGGCGGCTGCCACCAGGAGGTGAGGCGGAGGGCGTCGCCATCGACGATGGTGACAGGCTAGGGCGCGCGATTTTAGATTAAGGTTTTTTTTTTTTCTTTTGCTCGAATGATTTTTGAACGTGGGGGGGGGGGCAACGTGATTTAAGGGGGTAAGGAGAATTTTTTTAATTTTTTAATTATTTTATTTTGCAAAAAGTTGACCTTCACATACGACCCCTAAACGAGGCCCACCGCCTGTCGTCTATAGTGTTTTACCCCCATTCCGGACACAATGGGATATGTATCGCAGGCTGATTCGACTGTTACAATCAGTTTCCGTTAAATTTACATTTAAATCACTATATTGAATTTTAAACGTATATTTCAAATTACCGGGGTCACATACTAACTCTAAAAATTCTCGAAAAATATTTTCTAGCTTCGTATTGACGATACGGTCCTAACAAAACTAGTTTCGTCGAATTCTGAGACCGTTGGGAAAATGGCCATTTTCCAGTCGATTAAAATCAACTGAAACTGGTCAAACGCGTTTTCCTTTGCCATGCTCACATATTGACTCGAAAAATTATGAAATTTAGAACCTAGCAATAACTTTACTTCACGGACCCAACAAAAGTGGTTTTGTCAAAATCCGAGGTCGTTTGCAAAATTTCCATTTTTAAGGGCCTGAATTCCATAGCGACTATTCAGAATTTTCAACTGGACATATCTTTTGATTCCCGCTATGAAATTTTGATTTTTCGGATTCATTGGAAAGATATCATCAATTAGATCCTAATGTTTTTGGTTTCACTAAAATCCGGATTGTTTTGCACCCGGTACATTCATTTGAAGTTTGAAATCGAATTATCGAACTACCGCGCCATTTTCAATTCTATTTATAATTATATATAATTATTTATATTCTAACGACGACGTATATAATATATACGTTCGAATTATATTCAAAATAAATTTCTCGTCGTTATTATTTAAAATAATTCATTTTAAATAATCAAAATTCGCTAAATTTGCGAAAATAAAAATTTTAAACTGGCCCAGATTTTCGGGTTATTACAATCTCCCCCACTTAAAACTTTTCATCCCCGAAAAGGAACAAAGTCGAAAGTGGTTTGATCAATCAATGCTACGTTCGATCTGGCTTTCATTCTCCAACTTTTCAGTTTCTGAGAATTTTCAAATTTTCAAAAATTTCGCCATAACCTCCCCTGCAATGGGAGCATCGGGAAATCTCAAATAGCTTCCCCGGTCCTTCAGATCTCAAAAAGAAAAAGAAAAAGCCAAGCGGCTAGCCAATAGGCTCATAAAATCATCATCCCCCAAACAAAACAGTAAATTATGTAGTAAACATGTACCTATTTGTCGGGCAAACAAATTTTATTCTCTGCTCTAGCCTCCTTGCTATGACCTGTTCAATGTAAGTACAAGTATATGCAAGCAAATGCGACCAAATTTCAATATAATTCAATATTGGGTACAATTTGACCAAATGGTTTAAATTTATCAAACAAATAAACAAACAACACAAACATCAATCAATTAGTGAATTAGAGTTTCAAATTTATAATTTGATATATATACAAAAATCATGTTTTTGATGCCAATTCACAACAATGTATTCTAGCTATATTTTGGTTCTCACACCAGTCTAATGGAAATATATAGAAGTCACACCTTCGAAACACGAATTTAAATACTGATGATGTGGCCACATCATCAGAATTATCCCCGGGTGTCTAGAATGTGACTCTATATCTATCCAGTATATTAAAACTTCGAATATACGTTTGCAAGGCGTATATGCAAATTCTTTATATACTGGACTGTCCAAATCAATACAAATAAATAATCAAATACGAATATTTGATTTATATTTTCAAAACTAAATTTGCTTTTACTTTAAAAATATACTCTTCACACTCGTTCTAGGATACTACTGATCCCATCTCTAACGAGTCATTCCCATTGGATATTACTAATCCAATATCTGACGAATTCTTTCGTATGGTTCTAATGTGTCTTGTCCTCTGAGCTTTGTAAACCAAAGCTCTGATACCAACTGTGAGGACCCGTTACTTCCCCGTGAAGGAAAGAGCGGATACTTTGAGAACAACACACCAATGAACGCAGACGGAAGAACATTTCATTGTTATTTTACAACAATGCATCAGATTACAAGAATATACAGAGTATAAATGAATATTACACAGAAATATCAGAGATTTAAATTACATTTAAATACATCGCAACGGAGAATAACACAATACACAACTGAAGGAGATATACGGATAGAAATCTTTCCGGATATCGTTCCAGCTGTAAACCAGGATCCTGTGAATATAAATCTGCAAAACCAAAACTACTAGCTGCCCGTGTCAAAATAAGGGCACCCAGAGTTTAGGTTAAAACAATAAACTCCAGGTCAGTCATGTGACTGGTGTGAGAACTAAAACAGTTAATCTTTATTTTTAAAGTTAGGTAAATCAAGGGACCACGCCGTATAACAACGGAACGGGTTTCCTCCCAAGAATACCAGTGCATAAAACAAACAGCGCAATGCTAAATAAAGAAAAATGAAGCTGTTATAAGACCCAGGTCCTATCACACAATGCAACGCAAGCCGGGGGATAGGGTTTTCCCTTATAACAGCCAAAGAATGCTTGATACGTTTAAAACAAATCATTTGATACTATTATAAGTGCATAGTGTATAAAACAACTTCAAATCATAAGCATCAATCATAGGCGACATGAGCGTCCCATGCCACTATGTCGCCATATATAGGTTTACAAATAAAACCGCAAATGTCACGTATTTGGAAATTGGATTTCCATCTATGAACTGAGGCTAGGGATCGTCCTCTACCGATTCGAGACTCTCTAGCCCGAGCCTCCGGAACAGCCGCAACTGCCCCATGGAGCGACAGGGCCGGTCCACCGATGTGGATTATAGTGCCTGAACAATACGTTTCCCCGCCCTTTGGGGCGTAAATGAGCCAACGAATGACTCCATCGGACCCGGATCGTCCGATCAAACCGAGGCGCCTCGCAACAGCAACAACCACACAGGTGAAAAGTATATAAACGTCAGGGGTGGTAGGTCACTGACACCACCCTAGCTAGAAAGAAACGCATGCCCTCCCTGAGGTCCTCTCCCGTTTTTGGTTCACAACCGGGGTGCGAGGCTCGCGAATTCACGTTACACAAAGCTGTGCCACACAGGCTGTGCTTTGATCATCACCACAAGACTTTGCTTTTCAACAGAAGCCTCGATCAATTGCCACTCAGGCATGCCACACAGGCAATTCACTCCATGCGTTTGATATCCATCAATATATAACCCCTGAGCTCGTACGTCTCAGAGAAGGGCGTTAAGCAAGAGAATAAATTCTCCGCCGCCAAACAGATATATATTTAATAGAGATCAATCGCACGGACTAAAATCCAATGTCAGACACACAGTCCATTTACAAGTCCGTTCTGGGTCTGAACGAAACCGGAGGCACCTAGTACCCCGCATATCCATCGATCTCCAAGCACGTTTGGACGATCACCAACTGTTTCCATCTTCTTGGGTGTACAGCCCAATCAATATCATCAGTAATCACCCAAACGACGTGGAGACCTCCGGTCTTCAACCATCGTCTTCATCTTCGACTAATCGCCGTATCAGTTATTCAGAATGGGATAAACCCGGTCTTTCTGAATAACTCACGTATATTTTAAATAAGTGTTACACAAACACAACATACGCCTCATTCCAATTCATCAGTCACTAACTGTAAATTAATCAAGAGAATAATTCCCCAAATATTAACCCCGAAGGCCGAAACCAACATCAGATCAATATCCAGAAAACCATTCTGCTTAGCTAACCGACAGTTAGTTTCTGATTTCACACTCATAGGGAAAGGTTCCCATAAATTTTATCCAAGATAAATTCCTGAATTTATTCTCTAATCTTCCTTTGAATTTCGATTCAACTAGTCGGAATTAGCAAACCTTACCGTAGTAATCATTGGTTTTAATTTCCCAATCCCAACCTATTCATCCCATGAAGTAAAACTGGTAATACTTCATATCTAACACCACGGTGTTATCGGTAAATTCAATTACCATTTCACGTTCAAAACTAATTAAAGATTTAACTATCGCCTGGAGTAAAACTGGTGATACTCCATTCTCGATCTTTTCAATCTAATTAAAGATTCATTAAAACTCTACTTAGTTTTAATCGTTAACTGGGTTAAAGAATCAGTGTCATTTAAAACACGGTTCACGATAAACCCAAAATCACTTTCCATTAATTATCGGGTTAAAGAACGAGTGTTATTTAAAACACTGTCCACGATAAACCCAAAAATCAATATCAATTCAATTCTAATTAAATATTATTTAATTGGTACACTTCATTAAATCTAAATAAAAAGATTTAATCTTTTCTCAACTGGGTTCAAGAACAGTGTTAGTGAAGACACCATTCACGGCAACCCAAATCACATTTGATATTCAATACAAGGCTCTGAATAGAAAATATATCGGCTTATATTCAATATCAAATTCTACGATTAACAAATGTCGTATTGGAAATAACGATATAAATATATATCTTTCAAATTTCCATAACAACACCTGTATAATCATGAATTCTAATATCGAAATATTCCGAAGACAATTCCGATCCAAATCCACTCCAATGCAATTATTGGAAATTCTGGTTATCTTTAAAAACCTTTTCAAATTCAATTTATTTATTTAAAAATAAATAGAATTATAGTTCTAGTTCAAAACTAGCTTATTTCGATAAAAATCTATTTTTATCTTTTCAAATATGGAGTTTTTCATCCCAATCTTTTCTAAATCATTTCTTATTATTTTACACAAATTATTACTATTTTTAATAATTTTATCAAGGCCCGTACAGTCGATTTCCATCAATGGCCATCGAACTGCACTTACAATGACCTTTTTCGAATTTGATTTGGACATAATTCAAAATCCAACCGTTAGATTTCAAATTTCTAATATTCGTTAGAAAGCTCTTTTCGATACGAATCCAACGGTTCCGGTTTTATGAGAATCCGACGGTCGGATCTCCCGTAATGTCCGTTCGAAGTCAATGGTCAAAATTCGCGAACTGCCGCGGCGCGGCGCGTTCTATTCAGGCCATTATATTATATATATAATATATATAATATATACTTCATCGATTTCAATTCAAAACACGCATTATAAATCGTTTTAAATTTATTTTCAAAACGGTTTCATGTTCATATTCAATTGCATTTCAATTCGAATTCATTTATATTCAATTTCAATTCGAATTCAATTCTATTCAGTTTCAATTCGAATTTCTATTCTTTCCAAAATATTAGATTTTGAAATCACTTTCGATATTCATTATAAAATGAATAAAATCGATATAAATATCGTTCACGTCAAAATGGCGTCAATCTAATCAACACGGCTTCATATATTTCTATTTTCAAATATTTCGTTCAACACATGACTATTCTCAACGGATGAGTCCTGTCAACACATGAACCTTTATTTTATGTTGATAAAGATATGAATTTTATTATTAAAATATTTCATTCAACACGTGACTAATCTCAACGGATGAGTACAGTCAACACATGAACCTTTATTTTATGTTGATAAAGATATGAATTTTATTATTAAAATATTTCGTTCAACACGTGACTAATCTCAACGGATGAGTACAGTCAACACATGAACCTTTATTTTATATTGATGAAGATATGAATTTTATTATTAAAATATTTCGTTCAACACATGACTAATCTCAACGGATGAGTACAGTCAACACATGAACCTTTATTTTATATTATTCTTTATTTTTCAAATTGGAATGAGGCCCAATCAATTACCATATAAAGTTAATTATATGGATTCCATACAACACATGTATATAATAGCATTGAAAAATAATCAACCTTCAACCAAAGTGCACTACACTGTATAAGCATCAAATATAGATATCTAACGCTTATAACAGCCTGTCAATCAATCGATCGACATACAACTAAACAATCGGGATTAGTGTACGTCAAATATCATCCCAATACCCGTGTGGGGTTTCAAGCAATCAAACACAGATTTTTATTTGTGCAGTTGGGCGATGTGTAAAATTTATCGTCCCAATCAATGTCCTTCAAATAGGTGTACATAAACAAACCGTCCGGTTTGTAAATGAATATTTATTTATTCACACTCACGTTAAAAATTATATTTTTAATGATCAAACTATTTTATTCAATCTATGAATATTCTATTCGATTCATTTATTAAATAAAATGTTATCTTTATTTTTCTAACTTATTTTTAGAAAATTTCGGCGGCATAACGGCACGATACTAGAAACGGGACAAGGCCTAGCCTTATCCCCGGTCTAGTGAAGGCCCACGCCATTCACAAATCAATCAAATCAATTTCATTTCACCAAACAATTCAATCCAATCAAATAATCTAACTAATTTTTGCAATCAAACAAACAAGTCCATGGTCTGTGGACGATTGTGTCGGGTGCTACTAAGCACCGTCTGCATCCTAGTATATATATATATAACTAGAAAAAAAGAAATTGAAAGGTGAGAAATTCTCACCGAAAGCTATCCAATACCACGACTCTTCATTTATAGAAATCTTCGCCATTCTCGCTCTTCGTCACTTTCGTCGCCCGTAGCCACTACATATATAAAAATCACACATTTTTATATTTTGATGTCTTTAAAATAAAAATCACATTTTTATTTGTTCACTTTCAATTTTGAAAATCATATTTTTATAATCGCTTCATACATTTTAAAAATCGAATTTTTACTTCGCTATTCAATATATAAAAATCACATTTTTACTTCGATGTTCAATATATAAAAATCACATTTTTACTTCGATGTTCAATATATAAAAATCTCGCCTTTTCTATTTTTAAAATCTAATCTTTTCTATTTTAAAAATATCGTCTTTTCACTTTTAAAAATATCGTCTTTTCACTTTTCGTCACTATAAAAATCACATTTTTATTTTGCTACCCATATAAAGATGCTATTTTTTTTATTTAAAGGACTATACTTTTACTATGCTATTTAAATATAAAAGATTATATTTTTACTACGCTATTTAAATATAAAAGGTTATATTTTTACAACGCTGCACCTTCAGACAAGATTATATTTTTAACTCTCTAAAAATCCTATCTTTTCAAAAATAAAGATTGAATTTTTATTATCATAACCATATAAAAATTATATTTTTACTTCTCCAACATAATAAAAATTATATTTTTATACCTCCTACATAATAAAGATTATATTTTTAACTCTTTTAAAAATATAAAAATCATATTTCTTTTCTGAAGTTATCTATATGAAGAACATATATATATACATTACATAAATAAACAAATTAAAGTAAATAAAATAAATCAATAAAACTTACAGGAGGAGGTGGCTGAGGGGGTGCGTTTGCTGTGCGTCGCTGGTCTCGGGGAAGGTGAAGGTCGAGGGAACGGAGGATGGGGCGGTTCTTCAAGCCGGTGGGCTATTGGTGATGGCGCCGGAGTTAGAGAGGGTGGACTGGGTTTTGTGGCATCAATCGATTGGCTGAGGGGGTCCGCGGTCGTGGGGGAGTTCGCCGAAGGGAGCGGCGTTGGGGCATCGCGTTTGTGGGGATGTACGGGGTTCGGAAGGAGGAGTCGAGGAAGAAGGGAAGGCGAGCTTTGGCATGGCGGTTGCCACCAGGAGGCAAGGCGGAGGGCGTCGCCATCGACGATGGTGACAGGCTAGGGCGCGCGATTTTAGATTTAGGTTTTTTTTTCTTCTGCTCGAATGATTTTTGAACGTGGGGGGGGGGGGGGGCAACGTGATTTAAGGGGGTAAGGAGAATTTTTTAATTTTTTAATTATTTTATTTTGCAAAAAGTTGACCTTCACATACGACCCCTAAACGAGGCCCACCGCCTGCCGTCTATAGTGTTTTACCCCCATTCCGAACACAATGGGATATGTATCGCAGGCTGATTCGACTGTTACAATCAGTTTCCGTTAAATTTACATTTAAATCACTATATTGAATTTTAAACGTATATTTCAAATTACCGGGGTCACATACTAACTCTAAAAATTCTCGAAAAATATTTTCTAGCTTCGTATTGACGATACGGTCCTAACAAAACTAGTTTCGTCGAATTCTGAGACCGTTGGAAAAATGGCCATTTTCCAGTTGATTAAAATCAACTAAAACTGGTCAAACGCGTTTTCCTTTACCACGCTCACATATTGACTCGAAAAATTATGAAATTTGGAACCTAGCAATAACTTTACTTCACGGACCCAACAAAAGTGGTTTTGTCGAAATCCGAGGTCGTTTGCAAAATTTCCATTTTTAAGGGCCTGAATTCCATAGCGACTATTCAGAATTTTCAACTGGACATATCTTTTGATTCCCGCTATGAAATTTTGATTTTTCGGATTCATTGGAAAGATATCATCAATTAGATCCTAATGTTTTTGGTTTCACTAAAATCCGGATTGTTTTGCACCCGGTACATTCATTTGAAGTTTGAAATCGAATTATCGAACTACCGCGCCATTTTCAATTCTATTTATAATTATATATAATTATTTATATTCTAACGACGACGTATATAACATATACGTTCGAATTATATTCAAAATAAATTTCTCGTCGTTATTATTTAAAATAATTCATTTTAAATAATCAAAATTCGCTAAAATTGCCAAAATAAAAATTTTAAACTGGCCCAGATTTTCGGGTTATTACATCCCGCTACTAGGGTTTTCCTAGGGTCTATTCATATACCCCACAGGTTGGTTAAGTGTTATCTATTTAACTTAACCCCACCTCCCATCATGATACCGTGGTTAAGTGTTCTCTCTTGTGTTACTTAACCCTACCGCATGTCTTGCTATATCGGTTAAGCATTCTCCCCTGTGTTAACTTAACCTTTACCACACCTCACGTTAGACTGGTTAAGTGTATGTTAACTCAACCTCATCCACTAGCCATTTTATAATGGTTAAGTGTTACCCTTGTGTATTTACTTAACCCTACCACACATCAGGTTATATCGGTTGGGTGTTATCAACCCATTCAAGTTAAACCAACCCATTTAACTTAGCCCTCCCATTCGTCAGATTGCAATGGTTAAGTATTTCAAGTAATTCATGGCTTAACCCGCCCACGTATCATGCTAAGTTGGTTAAGTATTACCTATATTTTCAAGTTGACTTAACCCTGCCACGTGTCATTTTATATTGGTTAAGTGTCATTAGTCTAGTCTTATTACTTAACCCACCCATTGGTCTGATTAACGTTATGTTGGTTTAGCCCACATTTATAAGTGTTACATGTTCTTAACTCATACCTGTTAGGTCCACATTTTCATGTCAAATTTCCATGTCATCCCACCTAACCCTCTAACCATACCCACGTCTTGTTATGGTTAGTATTCCTTAATTCATTCATTATGATGAACGAATCATGACCTCTCACATTAGACCTTGCTTTTTGTGGTCATTGGATTTGCTGGGTGGTTCCGGACAGATTTACACCACAAACTGAGTCTAACCTCGTGTCATAAACCGTTACGCCTACAAGTTGGCCTTCGACCTCTCACATTAGACTGACACTTTGTGGCTACCGGATTTGCCGGGCGGTTCCCGGCAGATTTACAGCACAAACTGAGTCTAACCTCGTGTCATAGGTTCATTAATGGTCGTATTCCACCCAAAACCCCAAAACCAGTTTATGTGTTTAGCATATAAAAATGTTCATGTTTCAACCACGTTCATATTTCCAGTTATATGCCAATTATCAAGTTCATAATTCACGTTTTTACCCCCAAAACGTATTCCCAAATTATTATCATAATTTACTATAAGATTATGCCAAGTTATAGCCTTTTATTTACAATACATGCCAACTACCCAAAACCCAACTTAGGCGCGTTCATATTAAACCTCAACCAAGTCGTAAATTATCATATATGTCTCAGCTCCAAATTTTACATAATTAACTTATGTTCAAGTTCTAGATTACATGTCAGTTTTACATATGCCCAATTCATACCAAATTTACATATGTTTAATCATGTCGTTTTACATGTATGCCAATTTTATGCCAATTTACACACATACTAAGTTTCATGCCGTTTTACATATATCAATATTTTTACCATTTTACATAGGTCAAGTTTCATACCAAACTACATGTATTCCATGTTTACACCAATTTACCCAAACTTACAAACTTTAATTATAACGATAATACTCAAATCCTAATTTCATGTTGTGCCGTCAAATTTACCAAACATATATATCCAATATAGACCATATTCCCATATTTCCCCGTATTCAATCGTAAGCAAATCGCGGTTTAGGCCTAGGTCCGAAATTGACCTAGGTTCATCAAAAGAAAATAAATAGGGGTAGGTAGAATTTGTATAACAATAAGTACAGAGAGAAAACTGGCATAAGAACATCATCTCAGGCATAAAAGATAGATCTTGATAATAATATCACATAAATCAAGAAAATTCATTTACAACAAGCTGAATAGATCATAAGCTTGACATGAGAATGAAAATAGAAATGTCCCAAAACTCAAGATTCAAGAAGCAACAGAAATAGATCTGAATCGATAAACATACTTAAATCCAATTCCACTTTATTCCATGGCCATATTATAATTAACAAGTTTAAATCTAAAAAGTAACTAGAACTTACAGAGCATGGCTAATGAATTAACGTAACAGCCCTGATTTTTGGGGTTAATTTTAAAATTTTATTTTAAGAAATTTTAATGAATGAATATATTTAAAAATTATTTATTTTAAATAATAACGATGAAAAACTTATTTTATTTCGAGCGCGAACTTGAAATTTATATTAAATCCATTCCGAGCCTGAAAACGGCGCGGTAATTTCAGATTTGAAATTCCAACTTTGAAAATTAAATAAAATACAAATCGAATTGGACGAAACAAGAAACGCTAGGACCGTATTGAAAATATCTTTCCAAAGAGTTTCAGAAATTAAGATTGCAGTTTATAAATTGTAAGTTATGAGAAAATTAAATTTTCAGAAAAACGCTATAGAATTCGTATATATTATATATAAGGCCCGAAACGTAAAATTTTTGCAGAATAAGGAATTAGGACCCGAAACCATCTCCATTGGTTTCAGAATGTTGTTTACATATAAAAATGACTATAAGAACTTATATTTTTGAGTTTCGGAAAAATTCCACTATTTTTGGTATTTTTAAATATTAAAAATATACGCCTGAAAAATGAAATTTTTGCAAACGAACTCCGAATTCGACGAGACCAGTTTCTATGGATTCGGAATATTAAAATAAGGTTAAATTCTAAAATTTATAATTTTTGGAATTATTTTGTGGCCGGTATAATTTTTACAGTGAAAAATAGCATATTTTCAGACTTCGGAAATTCATAATAAATTCATACGGACTCGGAAAATTACGAAATCAGGTTCGTTGGATTCGTAATGACCTGAAATAATTATGTTTAAAATTTTATTAATTTTGAAATCAGCATGTATTTATAAGAATTTTTGAATTGAAGAAAACAGTTGAAAATTTAGTAATTGGACACGTAATGATATTTGGGCCCAAACCAAAAGTAGACCCATAGTATATATTATCTTTTTCCTCAGAATTTAGGGCTGAAATTCGAAATACACAGCAGCCACTTCTCTTTTCCATCATTTTTCTCAATTTCCATGGCGGCTCTCTCTTCCTCTAAAATTCATAAAAAAATAAAATTTCTTCAAACCATAGCAAATTATATGTCCACTCGAAGGTCTCGACGATACGAAGCTAATGGTGTCGTCTGTTTTGTCAAAGAGTGCTCGGATTCGCCGGAATCTCGTCTCAAAGCTCGCTATTTTCGAAATTCAGAAGCTCAAAACGTAAATCAAGAAATTCCCGTGAATCGAGGAAGAATTAGATGAAGTCACGAACACGGAAGTTCTTCGTCTACGTGAGGTGGAGGTGCTCGCAAAATTTCAGGCAGTTTGGAGGTGTGAGGCGGCCTGTGGGACCCGCGAGGCGAAATCGTTCGTAGGCGATTTCCCGATGATCGGAGAAGCTTTAGGGGCGGCCCTTTCTGGTGGTGGTGCGTCTCGCCAAGACGAAGACGATGGCGGTGGTCCCGTGGCGTCAGGTGGCCTGAAGCAGCGGCAAATGGCGGTCAAAGTTCTGCGGTGAATAGTGTTTCGCGGTCAACGGGCTGAGGGTATTTTCTATTTTATTTTTAAATTATTTAATTAATTTCCAGAACTTTAAAATTGCATAACTCACTCATACGAAGTCGAAATTCGACGATTTCAGGTGCGTTGGGATCGTGGCGACGAGATGGACGCGTGGACACTAATTTTTCCAATTTTGAGACAGTGAAATTTTTAGGTATTTTCACGAATATTAATTATTTAATTATTTAATTATTTAATTATGTCCAACTTTAATAAATCATAACTCTCTCGTACGAGGTCCGATTGACGAACCGTAAATTGCGTTGGACTCGTCTTTCCGAGCTCTTCGCGATGGCGCACTGAATCCGAGACAGTCAAATTTTCAGCAAAAATCAAAGTGAGAATTCTATTTTTAAAATAAAATTATTTATTTATTTAATTCACTGCAAAATCTATATTCATATCATAGGAAATTCATGTTGTTGCTGCATGTATGATTATTTCCATGTTGACTGTTTGTGATGATTGTGCGTGTTTATGTTGACATGATTTTGTGTGCACGACGAAGACAAACATTTTAGTTAATATATAAAATGTATAATATTCATATTTGTAAAAGAAAAATTTGTGCAAACCATAAAAATCATATATTTATATTGTGTATATATGTAACGGAGATGTTACATGTTAGAAAGGGAATTTATATATTGTGAAGAAAAAAAAGTATTCTTTGTTTATCATGTTGGAATTTTCATTTTATGAATTACCCACATAAAATATTCATTTTTATGTTATGTTGAATTAGAACCGTCAACATAAGTATGTTCATTTGGTTAATAACGTTATGCTAACATAAGAACATCGCTTGTGTTAATAATGTTATGTTAATATAAAAACTGTCATTGTATTAAAATGAACAAAATGGATGTGTCATTTATGTTGTATATAAAATTGACAAAATAAACATGTCATTTATTTAGTAAATTACACATGCCATTTTCATAAGGAATGTTAATATTAGATTAAAACAGACACTTTTGTCAATATAATTAAGTAGCGATGAATTCACTTTTGTCAATATAATTGAAGTAGCGATGAAATCACTTTTGTCAATATATTGAAGTAGCGACAAAAATCATATTTTTGTAAATGTAGAAGAAAGATTAAAATAACAAAAGATTCATTTTGACAATTGAAGAAGAATGACAATAGAAATTTCATTTTTATTTAATGTAATAAAAGAAAATACTTTTATTTTGTTAATGACATAGCATTGCATATGAATGGTATATATTTATTTTGTTAATGGCATAGCATTGCATATGAATGATATATATTTATTTTGTTAACGTTGCATAGCATTGCATATGAATGATATATATTTATTTTGTTAATGACATAGCATTGCATATGAATGATATATATTTATTTTGTTAAAGACATAGCATTGCATATGAATGATATATATTTATTTTGTTAGCGTTGCATAGCATTGCATATGAATGATATATATTTATTTTGTTAACGTTGCATAGCATTACATATGAAATGAAATATATTTATTTTGGTTAATGTAAAGAGTATGACAACTTCAATTTTTGTTAAGGTAAAGAATAGCGACAAATTCCTTTTTATATGTAAAGAGAGAGATGAAATAAGCTTGCATATATATATTAATTCACTTTTATATGTAATGAGAGAAATGAAGTAAAATTTGTTTACATATACATTCAGTTTATATGTCAATTGTAATGGAAGGTTTGTTAACATGTACATTCATAGTTGTATATGTCATTGGAAAAAGAGAGATTATTTTTATATGGATAGAATAAAAGAAAGATTCATTTTTATAAAAATAGATAAAAAGAATGGCAAAACATTCATTTTGTCAAATATAAAAGAAAGATAGAAAATATAAGGATGACAAGATACTCATTTGTCAAGAGTAAGAAATATGCATTTTGATCAAACGAAAAAGGATGACAAAATATTCATTTGTTAAAAATTAAGTTGACATTGTTTTGTATTGACAAGTTTTGTTAAAGGAAATTACATTTCATGTGATCAAAATTAAAAGAAATGAGAATTACATTTTTTTTATGTAATTATATGATTGGAATGTCACTTATATTAGAAGTGTTAAACTAGATAAACATGTCCCTTTGTTTAAAAGAGGTTATTTAGGATAAGAAGGACATTTTATTAATTAAAATTGCACTTTTATTTGAAACTATGATATGAAATGTGGTAAGCGAATAAAATTTACACTTTTATATATGTAACTATAAATGAGGATTTGCACTGTAAATTAGAATTACATTCTTGTTACGTAATTAAGGTATGATATTATATTTTATATTAAAAATTATATTTGCATGACGTCACCTAAGAAGGAAATTTGCATTGCCAATATAAAATAGCAAAAATCTTTTTTTTTTTGGTTTGCATTGAAAGAGATAAGAAATATATTCGTTCGTATAGAAATGAAGTTAACACCAAAATATATTTCGTTTTGGCTAGGAATTGAAATGACACAAAAATACTCATTTTTTGTTAAATTATGAAGGACGTACAAAAATATTCATTTTTGGTTGTAGTTGGAATGATACACAAAATACATTTTTGTGTGTAGGATATGTATGGAAATTGAAGAACATTAATAAAAGAAACCATTGTTTGGTGTGATGAGTTATTGCATATAAATAAGAAGATTGGTTGTTAGGAAAATATAGTAAGATGAAATGGATGGAGGAATTATATATATAATTATATATATAAAAATTCAAAATCAAACGATATGAAATGATTTCCAACTTATATATACACGAGAATTGTTTGGGAAGTCCGAGTTTATCTCATTCCAAACAATTTAAACGACGTTTAAAAATTGAAGATTTAAAGACGACCATAGAAGACCGACGGTCTTCACATCGAACGGACGACGACTGTTGATGCCCATGATTGGAGTAGCTACCTTGAAGGGGCTACAGTGGTTGCCGTCCGGACGTAGTGTTGATTTGTACGGATTTGACTTTCGCTCAGACCCAGAGCATAAGTTTTAAATGGATTGTGTGTCTGACGTTGTACTCCGTTAATATCATGTTATTGATTTTCTGTCTATATATAAATGATTGGTGGTGAAGAATTTATTCTTTACTTAACACCCGTTTATATATTGATGGACGATCAATGGCACGGTATGGATTGACAATGTGGCACGCTAAGATGAAGATGATCAAGGCTTTGTTGAAAAGCAAGCCTTGTGGTTATGACGTAACTTCGCGAGCCTCACAAACCGGTAGAGTCTAAAACGGGCGAAGGGAACGCAGGGAGAGCAGCACGTTTCTTTCTAGCTAGAAGTGGTGTTTGGGTTTTATCACGGCCTGACATTTTACTTATGTGGATGATGGAATGAGGCGCGCCTCGGATAGGTCCTATAGGACCGGGAAACGTGTGCTTAGGAATTGCCAATCCTCTAAGCTGTATTTGAGGACCGGCCCTGCCATTTCCAAGGGTTAACTGCGGGTAATCCTGGGACATTAGCTAGAGTGTCTCGAATCGGTAAGGAGCTCCGCTCTCGCCTTGACTCATGATGGAAATCCAAATCTCCAATACGCCCCATGCGGTTTTGATTGTATTACTAGTACGGAGGCATAATATATGGTACCTATGCTTCCTAGGATTGGTACTATGATTGAAGGGTTTTATTAAAACATATACACACTAATAATAATATCGTTTTTACGTATTTATCATCTTTTAATCACCATAAGGTAAAACTCTATCCTCTGGTGTGCGTTGCATTGTGTGATGGGACCTGAGTCTTATGGTGGTTTCATTTTTCTAAAAAGCATTGCGTTATTTGACGATTTACTTTACTGTTATGCACAGCAATCCATTGGAGTAAACCCGTTCCGCGTTAGCGGCGTGGTCCTTGGATTTGCCTTACTATTAGTTATATTAGTTAAGAATTCTCACACCAGTCCCACGACTGACCCGTTGTTTGTTTCCACCTTTGCAAACTCAGGTGCCCTCTTTTCCACACGGGCAGTCGAGTAGTTTGTCTACAGGTTTATCTCTTGAGCAGGATACTGGATTGAAGCATAAAGCTGTGTCCAGAATATAGAAAAGACTTCCGCTGTATTAGTTTTGTTCAGCTGCAATGTATTACAAATTAAATGTAAAATTTATCTTCCGCTGCAATTATTTTTATTCGATGTACTCTGATATTCTGTACTCTGATGTAAACATTTTGTACTGTTTATAAAAGTCTGCTGTTTTGTTCTGATGATTGTTGTATTCCCAAAGTTAAAGTATTCGGGATTTGAACGGTCTTGGTCGATTTTGCGATCGATCGGGTCGGGCAAAGCTCGGGTCTTTACAGTTGGTATCAGAGCTGGTTGCTTAATTGGTACGGATGATAGGGGGTTCTCGCTTCGCGTTTGGTGGCGAACGGGAGACTCTTACCCCTACATCTCCCGACAATGTGGGTTGGTCAAGTCGAGAGGCTGGCCGTAAAAGCAGTTCTGAGGTATCTCTGTAAGCCACGGTGGGAGGTTAGCCCACTGCCTTGGGTCTTTACAGTTGGTATCAGAGCTTTTGTTAGCTCAAATCTTTGGGGTACAACTCGTTAGAACTGAACAAAAGACTCATCAGAGAATTGGATTATTAATGTCCAATAAGAATACTCATTAGAGATAGGATCAACAGTATCCTAGAATGAGAAAACTCATTAGAGATGGGGTTAGTAATGCCCTAGAATGAGTTCAGAGTGATAAGCTTATGATTAGCGTATTTTTGATTATATAATCTATTTTTGAAAATATGATTTTTAAATATATAAAAGAGTATGTATATTTGATAAGTTAGTCAACAAATGAAATTAATAAGAGAAATTAAAATTTAGTTAGTTAATTAAACAACTTTTACCTTAGTTCCTTTTCGAGGACGAAAAGATTTTAAGTGGGGGCGACTGTAACAGCCCTGATTTTTAGGGTTAATTTTAAAATTTTATTTTAATAAATTTTAATGAATGAATATATTTAAAAATTATTTATTTTAAATAATAACGATGAAAAACTTATTTTATTTCGAGCGCGAACTTGAAATTTATATTAAATCCATTCCGAGCCTGAAAACGGCGCGGTAATTTCAGATTTGAAATTCCAACTTTGAAAATTAAATAAAATATAAATCGGAATTGGACGAAACAAGAAACGCTAGGACCGTATTGAAAATATCTTTCCAAAGAGTTTCAGAAATTAAGATTGCAGTTTATAAATTGTAAGTTATGAGAAAATTAAATTTTCAGAAAAACGCTATAGAATTCGTATATATTATATATAAGGCCCGAAACGTAAATTTTTTGCAGAATAAGGAGTTAGGACCCGAAACCATCTCCATTGGTTTCAGAATGTTGTTTACATATAAAAATGACTATAAGAACTTATATTTTTGAGTTTCGGAAAAATTCCACTATTTTTGGTATTTTTAAATATTAAAAATATACGCCTGAAAAATGAAATTTTTGCAAACGAACTCTGAATTCGACGAGACTAGTTTCTATGGATTCGGAATATTAAAATAAGGTTAAATTCTAAAATTTATAATTTTTTGAATTATTTTGTGGCCGGTATAATTTTTACAGTGAAAAATAGCATATTTTCAGACTTCGGAAATTCATAATAAATTCATACAGACTCGGAAAATGACGAAATCAGGTTCATTGGATTCGTAATGACCTGAAATAATTATGTTTAAAATTTTATTAATTTTGAAATCAGCATGTATTTATAAGAATTTTTGAATTGAAGAAAACAGTTGAAAATTTAGTAATTGGACACGTAATGATATTTGGGCCCAAACCAAAAATAGACCCATAGTATATATTATCTTTTTCCTCAGAATTTAGGGCTGAAATTCGAAATACACAGCAGCCACTTCTCTTTTCCATCATTTTTCTCAATTTCCATGGTGGCTCTCTCTTCCTCTAAAATTCATAAAAAATAAAATCTCTTCAAACCATAGCAAATTATATGTCCACTCGAAGGTCTCGACGATACGAAGCTAATGGTGTCGTCGGTTTTGTCAAAGAGCGCTCGGATTCGCCGGAATCTCGTCTCAAAGCTCGCTGTTTTCGAAATTCAGAAGCTCAAAACGTAAATCAAGAAATTCCCGTGAATCGAGGACAAATTAGACGAAGTCACGAACACGGAAGTTCTTCGTCTACGTGAGGTGGAGGTGCTCGCAAAATTTCAGGCAGTTTGGAGGTGTGAGGCGGCATGTGGGACCCGCGAGGCGAAATTGTTCGTAGGCGATTTCCCGATGATCGGAGAAGCTTTAGGGGCGGCCCTTTCTGGTGGTGGTGCGTCTCGCCAAGACGAAGACGTTGGCGGTGGTCCCGTGGCGTCAGGTGGCCTGAAGCAGCGGCAAATGGCGGTCAAAGTTCTGCAGTGAATAGTGTTTCGCGGTCAACGGGCTGAGGGTATTTTCTATTTTATTTTTAAATTATTTAATTAATTTTCAGAACTTTAAAATTGCATAACTCACTCATACGAAGTCGAAATTCGACGATTTCAGGTGCGTTGGGATCGTGGCGACGAGATGGACGCGTGGACACTAATTTTGTCCAATTCTGAGACAGTAAAATTTTTAGGTATTTTCACGAATATTAATTAATTAATTATTTAATTATGTCCAACTTTAATAAATCATAACTCTCTCGTACGAGGTCCGATTGACGAACCGTAAATTGCGTTGGACTCGTCTTTCCGAGCTCTTCGCGATGGCACAGACCAGAGCTGAATCCGAGACAGTCAAATTTTCAGTAAAAATCAAAGTGAGAATTCTATTTTTAAAATAAAATTATTTATTTATTTAATTCACTGCAAAATCTATATTCATATCATAGGAAATTCATGTTGTTGCTGCATGTATGATTATTTCCATGTTGATTGTTTATGATGATTGTGCGTGTTTATGTTGACATGATTTTGTGTGCACGACGAAGACAAACATTTTAGTTAATATATAAAATGTATAATATTCATATTTGTAAAAGAAAAATTTGTGCAAACCATAAAAATCATATATTTATATTGTGTATATATATAACGGAGATGTTACATGTTAGAAAGGGAATTTATATATTGTGAAGAAAAAAAAAAGTATTCTTTGTTTATCATGTTGGAATTTTCATTTTATGAATTACCCACATAAAATATTCATTTTTATGTTATGTTGAATTAGAACCGTCAACATAAGTATGTTCATTTGGTTAATAACGTTATGCTAACATAAGAACATCGCTTGTGTTAATAATGTTATGTTAATATAAAAACTGTCATTGTATTAAAATGAACAAAATGGATGTGTCATTTATGTTGTATATAAAATTGACAAAATAAACATGTCATTTATTTAGTAAATTACACATGCCATTTTCATAAGGAATGTTAATATTAGATTAAAACAGACACTTTTGTCAATATAATTAAGTAGCGATGAATTCACTTTTGTCAATATAATTGAAGTAGCGATGAAATCACTTTTGTCAATATATTGAAGTAGCGACAAAAATCATATTTTTGTAAATGTAGAAGAAAGATTAAAATAACAAAAGATTCATTTTGACAATTGAAGAAGAATGACAATAGAAATTTCATTTTTATCTAATGTAATAAAAGAAAATACTTTTATTTTGTTAATGACATAGCATTGCATATGAATGGTATATAATTATTTTGTTAATGGCATAGCATTGCATATGAATGATATATATTTATTTTGTTAACGTTGCATAGCATTGCATATGAATGATATATATTTATTTTGTTAATGACATAGCATTGCATATGAATGATATATATTTATTTTGTTAATGACATAGCATTGCATATGAATGATATATATTTATTTTGTTAACGTTGCATAGCATTGCATATGAATGATATATATTTATTTTGTTAACGTTGCATAGCATTGCATATGAAATGAAATATATTTATTTTGGTTAATGTAAAGAGTATGACAACTTCAATTTTTGTTAAGGTAAAGAATAGCGACAAATTCCTTTTTATATGTAAAGAGAGAGATGAAATAAGCTTGCATATATATTAATTCACTTTATATGTAATGAGAGAAATGAAGTAAAATTTGTTTACATATACATTCAGTTTATATGTCAATTGTAATGGAAGGTTTGTTAACATGTACATTCATAGTTGTATATGTCATTGGAAAAAGAGAGATTATTTTTATATGGATAGAATAAAAGAAAGATTCATTTTTATAAAAATAGATAAAAAGAATGGCAAAACATTCATTTTGTCAAATATAAAAGAAAGATAGAAAATATAAGGATGACAAGATACTCATTTGTCAAGAGTAAGAAATATGCATTTTGATCAAACAAAAAAGGATGACAAAATATTCATTTGTTAAAAATCAAGTTGACATTGTTTTGTACTGACAAGTTTTGTTAAAGGAAATTACATTTCATGTGATCAAAATAAAAAGAAATGAGAATTACATTTTTTTTATGTAATTATATGATTGGAATGTCACTTATATTAGAAGTGTTAAACTAGATAAACATGTCCCTTTGTTTAAAAGAGGCTATTTAGGATAAGAATGACATTTTATTAATTAAAATTACACTTTTATTTGAAACTATGATATGAAATGTGGTAAGCGAATAAAATTTACACTTTTATATATGTAACTATAAATGAGGATTTGCACTGTAAATTAGAATTACATTCTTGTTACGTAATTAAGGTATGATATTATATTTTATATTAAAAATTATATTTGCATGACGTCACCTAAGAAGGAAATTTGCATTGCCAATATAAAATAGCAAAAATCATTTTTTTTTGGTTTGCATTGAAAGAGATAAGAAATATATTCGTTCGTATAGAAATGAAGTTAACACCAAAATATATTTCGTTTTGGCTAGGAATTGAAATGACACAAAAATACTCATTTTTTGTTAAATTATGAAGGACGTACAAAAATATTCATTTTTGGTTGTAATTGGAATGATACACAAAATACATTTTTGTGTGTAGGATATGTATGGAAATTGAAGAACATTAATAAAAGAAACCATTGTTTGGTGTGATGAGTTATTGCATATAAATAAGAAGATTGGTTGTTAGGAAAATATAGTAAGATGAAATGGATGGAGGAATTATATATATAATTATATATATAAAAATTCAAAATCAAACGATATGAAATGATTTCCAACTTATATATACACGAGAATTGTTTGGGAAGTCCGAGTTTATCTCATTCCAAACAATTTAAACGACGTTTAAAAATTGAAGATTTAAAGACGACCATAGAAGACCGACGGTCTTCACATCGAATGGACGACGACTGCTGATGCCCATGATTGGAGTAGCTACCTTGAAGGGGCTACAGTGGTTGCCGTCCGGACGTAGTGTTGATTTGTACGGATTTGACTTTCGCTCAGACCCAGAGCATAAGTTTTAAATGGATTGTGTGTCTGACGTTGTACTCCGTTAATATCATGTTATTGATTTTCTGTCTATATATAAATGATTGGTGGTGAAGAATTTATTCTTTACTTAACACCCGTTTATATATTGATGGACGATCAATGGCACGGTATGGATTGACAATGTGGCACGCTAAGATGAAGATGATCAAGGCTTTGTTGAAAAGCAAGCCTTGTGGTTATGACGTAACTTCGCGAGCCTCACAAACCGGTAGAGTCTAAAACGGGCGAAGGGAACGCAGGGAGAGCAGCACGTTTCTTTCTAGCTAGAAGTGGTGTTTGGGTTTTATCACGGCCTGACATTTTACTTATGTGGATGATGGAATGAGGCGCGCCTCGGATAGGTCCTATAGGACCGGGAAACGTGTGCTTAGGAATTGCCAATCCTCTAAGCTGTATTTGAGGACCGGCCCTGCCATTTCCAAGGGTTAACTGCGGGTAATCCTGGGACATTAGCTAGAGTGTCTCGAATCGGTAAGGAGCTCCGCTCTAGCCTTGACTCATGATGGAAATCCAAATCTCCAATACGCCCATGCGGTTTTGATTGTATTACTAGTACGGAGGCATAATATATGGTACCTATGCTTCCTAGGATTGATATTATGATTGAAGGGTTTTATTAAAACATATACACACTAATAATAATATCGTTTTTACGTATTTATCATCTTTTAATCACCATAAGGTAAAACTCTATCCTTTGGTGTGCGTTGCATTGTGTGATGGGACCTGAGTCTTATGGTGGTTTCATTTTTCTAAAAAGCATTGCGTTATTTGACGATTTACTTTACTGTTATGCATAGCAATCCATTGGAGTAAACCCGTTCCGCGTTAGCGGCGTGGTCCTTGGATTTGCCTTACTATTAGTTATATTAGTTAAGAATTCTCACACCAGTCCCACGACTGACCCGTTGTTTGTTTCCACCTTTGCAAACTCGGGTGCCCTCTTTTCCACACGGGCAGTTGAGTAGTTTGTCTACAGGTTTATCTCTTGAGCAGGATACTGGATTGAAGCATAAAGCTGTGTCCAGAATATAGAAAAGACTTCCGCTGTATTAGTTTTGTTCAGCTGCAATGTATTATAAATTAAATGTAAAATTTATCTTCCACTGCAATTATTTTTATTCGATGTACTCTGATATTCTGTACTCTGATGTAAACATTTTGTACTGTTTATAAAAGTCTGCTGTTTTGTTCTGATGATTATTGTATTCCCAAAGTTAAAGTATTCGGGATTTGAACGGTCTTGGTCGATTTTGCGATCGATCGGGTCGGGCAAAGCTCGGGTCTTTACAATTAAGAACTGAATTTGTTGTAGAATGCTGATTTATTTTCTTGAATCGTTGTAGAAGCCTTAATCTTTGAATTAAATTGTGTATGAAAGCTTTGTCCTTAGAATTGATTTGAGTTTGAATGCTTAAGCTTTAATTTGGTGGCGGCGGCCATGGTTCAAGAGGGAGTTTAGCAGCATTTTGGTGTAAGAATGATTTGTTGTGAATTAGGTTAGGTCTAAGGGTGTTTTTATAGGTTTAACAACTAGTTTAGGCCCTTAGATTATCCTTAGAATCAATCCTGACCTTCAGAAATCGTCCCAGCCCACTGACTCAACAGGTGCACCCAACCAGGCCAACTGGCCCGACCAGGGAGGCCAGGTCGACCTTATGGTCGACCTGGTCTGGCCAGGTCGACCCTTTGGTCGACCTGGTCTGATCAGGTCGACCCCCGGGTCGACCCTATGGTCGACCTGGGCTCTAGGCAGGAATTTTCCCGCCCAGCCCGCTTCTGGGTCTTGAATTCGAATTTGAATTCGAATTCCTGAGCTGTTTTTGATTTTGAAAATTCGTGAAACTTCTGGTGGTCATAACTCGGTCATACGGACTCCGATTTTCGAAAACTCGGACTCAATTTCATGCAAAATACCGAGACGAATGCAATGGCGCAACCCGTTTCCCATGATTCTCATTTTAAAAATTAATTATACCTTGATTCTAGTTTCAACATGTTATTAAAATTCGGGTTGTTACATTCTCTCCTCCTTAAAGGATTTCATCCCCGAAATCTTCAAGTTAAGAAGAATGTGTCCTACCATCCAATCATCCATCTACTCAATCATCAATCACAGGCATCCATTGTCCTTAAGAGATTTCTAAAGCTATATGAACATATGCAGAAAGTGTGTGTATATGTTTCTTATCTAATGCAAATGATCAAGCCTGATTGATCTTCTTAATGCAAAATATGTTTAATGCCATGATTCCAATATGTATGCAAATAGTCCTAGTCACATAAACACTATATGTGTGCACAAACATCCATCCATATGCAACGTCCACATGATAACACATTCAATTTCATTCATAAACAAGTATAAACACTCATGCATATGCAATATGAAAGGTGACCGAGCCGATCTAGTGTCTAAGGTGTGTATATGCATCCACGAGCAACCACTAGCAACCACTTGCAACCATCAATCGTAACATGTCTCAAACACATGTTTACACCCAATTGTTCCTTCCTAAAGATATAGTCGAATGATAGAAGCAAGCAAAAACTTTGTGCCTATTAGGCAATGTCGAAACTGGAAATCTACGTCACATGTATACTGATTAGGAGAAGAATTCCCTTAGCACCAGCCCCGAAGACTGAAATCAACATCAGAATGATACTCAAAGAATTACTCAACCCAACGGACACCCTCAAGCCCCAACATGTATTATTAACAAATGATCCCTATGGGGTTTTGCAACAGACATAGGATTAAGAATAGGGCCGAGAGGATATGCTTAAAAGATAGTATGCAAGTAAGCCCTACAGGAAAAGAGGGATCAAGGATATACTCTTAAAAAGAGATATGATGCGCTTATCTAGTCTTCAGTCTTCTGAGTTGCATTTCCTTGAGCTTAACTCCATTGTTCTTTCACCGTCTTTAACTTCACAATTCCATAGCTTCTTAATTCTTGTTTCCGAAATATGAGTTGAAACTCATTCCACTGTTGCCTCTCGTTTCACTTTCACTTATTCTCCTTCTAGTATACTCGGCTCAAACATAACTGCGTACTCATGGTTTCATGCAAGCTCTCCAAAATTCACTTGTGAATCTCGGATCTCGTTCACTTACTAGAAGGTATTCCACATAAATGAATTATCTCTTGAAAATAAATAAATGCCTACCATGTTGCCAAGTGTACTTACTAAGGTGATTTTATATAACTCGTGCATAAGCGAGATGAACCATCTGCCTTAGTGGCGAACACTACTCGAGCGGATCAATAAACATACCAAAAGATTCTAGGTAACTAAGCATGGAAGAACCCTAAGGGTTACACTAGACTTCGAGGGTATTACCGAGGCAAGTCAAGACCCTAACTACGCTCTTTTTATACTCGAGAATTGTACCATTTCTGGATAACCACTCCATCCCTAGAATCGGCCCATAGCCCAAAGACATAAGCTTTACTTCAATGCTTAGCATAGACTTTCTCAAATCCAAACAAGTCATGAATAAATGAGCCGATTCCCCAACAGGATTTGAGACAAAAACGGGATCCTCTACTACGCTAGTACTAAGGTGCAGAGACTCAACTATCGAAGCAGAATTAAAATGATGCGATGTACAAAAACAAAGTTCTAACGGGATGATAGGAAAGAAAGCTAAACCTTTAATAGAAACATTCCACCTTTCTTAGGTACGCTAGTAGTAAGAGCATACAATTGGCCTCTCGACGATCTTGTCATTTTCCTTTGTCCTTGTCTTATAACACTTAACTACATGCCCCTTTTTACCACACCAACGATGCTCTTTCTTATCATGGGTTTCATTATTCTTTCACTTTGACCTCTTTCCTTTCACCTTTTTCCTCCTTCGTGGATTAAGCCATATTAGCAAGTTTTTCATCCTTAGTCTTATGTTCTTTATCCCTGTTCTTACTATCCTTTTATAGTTTGTTGACAAGTTTCTCGAAAGCTACCTCCATCGTACGGTAACCCTACAAAGCTTGAAATAACATTAGTCGCAGATGGAACTACTGCGGCTATAGATGGAAGTTGGGCACTTCTTTTCCCTCCTACATATGTCGTACACCTACAAAACTATGGTGAAAAAGAAAGAGAGAAGAAACTCAAGGAGAGAATCAAAAGATAGTGCATATGGCTTCGGGGAATATGCCTTTCGTAGAACAAAATTTTTCATAGAAAAACGCTTATTTGTAAACATTTTGAAAATAATTTCAGAAGGTTTTTAAAAGCTTTTGCCCAGTCTGGTAACCTTCTGCTCTGATACCAAATGTAACACCCTACATCCGTTAAGGTCACTCAGAAAGGGAATGCCTTAACTTCAATGGAGCATTATGGGTACTGGAACAAAAATATTACAAGACAGACATATATAAAACAGCGGAAGGTAAAGTAGAAGTACTTCAAATCATTTATTAAATATATGTTGTTTACAATAAAAGCCCATCAACTTCCAATACCCAATTACATAGCTAAAATATTTGCTTGCTCAAAAACAAAGAAGCATAAAAATAAATTGCAGTATTCCCTAATAAGGAAAAGCAAGCCATAGCCAAGAGAAATCCAAGCCGTACATGAAAAAGCCTTGAAGCTTGGTAAGATTCGAACTAAGCTGTATTCCCAACCTGCGAACCTAGGGGGAAACGGAAGAAAAGAGGCAAAACAAACCGGGTCAGTCATAAAGACTGAGTAAGTCCTAGTGACTTTCAGCATAAAAATAGCTGAAGATAATATGGCATGAATAAACTGAAAGTAAACATAAGCATGATGACAAGGTAAGCTACAAGCACGATGAATCAAGTATAACATTCGATACTTCCTATCAAGGGTAGCATCACGAGGTTCCTACCAAGTATCATATCATAAGGTTTCTATAACGTCACAAGACTTCTAAGTTTCACCATTACCCTATTTTCCCTGATTTCCTATATTCTCTACACCACCTAACTAGCGTTCCAATTAGTTACTTAGTTGTAATTACAAGATAAGCGATCCCCCATAACCCACATGATAGTTTTATAAGCACATATACAATGATGAGGGCCCTACCTCATATTGACAGTTTCGTGTCCCCACCATACATATTTGATCGGCTCTTACTTACAATGTTTCACATGTGTTATATACTAAGGTTATCCCAACCCCGTAGTTGTGGTGTCCTTCAGGACTACATCTAATATGAGGATTATTCCTCAATCAACCCAATTACCATGAATGTGTTAGATGTATCCTTACTACCCTAATCAATCGGCTCCTACTCGACCTAGTTCTTGCGGCCCTCTACTTGTAGATACCTGTGCTGGTCCCAACCTAGTGTGTATCAATCCCTAGCATGTCAACCCCGACACCCTTTTTGATGCATAGCTTTATATCTACTGATGCCCAGTGGATAAATTTTCCACTCCGGAATACGTGCACGCCCGTAACCTGTCGGAACCTGCACTGCCGCATCCCCTGCCGCCGTTTTGACCGCTTACAATCAGCCCAGTAATCGTGCCCCACCCTGCCTAGCTCAGGGTGTCGTTGATACCTAATGTGGGTTACTTCTGAAACGGGTCCCGCTACTAAGGTTTTCCTAGGGTCTATTCATATACCTCACAAGTTGGTTAAGTGTTATCTATTTAACTTAACCCCACCCCCCATCATGATACCGTGGTTAATTGTTCTCTTTTGTGTTACTCAACCCTACCGCATGTCTTGTTATATCGGTTAAACGTTCTTCCCTTTGTTAACTTAACCCTTACCACACCTCACGTTAGATTGGTTAAGTGTATGTTAACTCAACCTTATCCACTAGCCATTTTATAAGGGTTAAGTGTTACCCTCGTGTATTTACTTAACCCTACCACACATCAGGTTATATCAGTTAGGTGTTATCAACCCATTCAAGTTAAACCAACCCATTTAACTTAACCCTCCCATTCGTCAGATTGCATTGCTTAAGTATTTCAAGTAATTCATGGCTTAACCTGCCCACGTATCATGTTAAGTTGGTTAAGTATTACCTGTATGTTCAAGTTGACTTAACCCTGCCACGTGTCATGTTATATTGGTTAAGTGTCATTAGTCTAGTCATATTACTTAACCCACCCATTGGTCTGATTAACAGTAATGTTGGTTATGCCAACATTTATAAGTTTTACATGTTCTTAACTCATACCAGTTAGGTCCACATTTTCATGTCAAATTTCCATGTCATCCCACCTAACTCTCTAACCATACCCACGTCTTGTTATAGTTAGTATTCCTTACTTCATTCATTATGACGAACGAATCATGACCTCTCACATTAGACCGTGCATTTTGTGGTCACTGGATTTGCTGGGCGGTTCCGGGCAGATTTACACCACAAACTGAGTCTAACGTCGTGTCATAAACCGTTACGCCTACAATTTGGCCTTCGACCTCTCACATTAGACTGACACTTTATGACTACTGGATTTGCCGGGCGTTTCCGGGAAGATTTACACCACAAACTGAGTCTAACCTCGTGTCAAAGGTTCATTAATGGTCGTATTCCACCCAAAACCCCAATATCAATTCATGTATTTAACATATAAAAATGTTCATGTTTCAACCACGTTCATATTTCCAGTTATATGCCAATTATCAAGTTCATAATTCACGTTTTTGCCCCAAAACATATTCCCAAATTATTATCATAATTTACTATAAGGTTATGCCAAGTTATAGCCTTTTATTTACAATACATGCCAACTACCCTAAACCCAACTTAGGCGCGTTCATATTAAACCTCTACCAAGTCATAAATTATCATATATGTCTCAACTCAAATTTTACATAATTAACGTATGCCCAAGTTCTAGATTACATGTCAGTTTTACATATGCCCAATTCATACCTAATTTACATATGTTCAATTCATGCCGTTTTACATGTATGCCAATTTTATGCCAATTTACACACATACTAAGTTTCATGCCATTTTACATATATCAATATTCTTGCCATTTTACATAGGTCAAGTTTCATACCAAACTACATGTATTCCATGTTCACACCAATTTACCCAAACTTACAAACTTTAATTATAACGATAATACTCAAATCCCAATTTCATGTTATGCCGTCAATTTTACCAAACATATATATCCAATATAGACAATATTCCCATGTTTCCCCATATTCAATCGTGCGCAAATCGCCATTTAGGCCTAGGTCCGAAATTGACCTAGGTTCATCAAAAGAAAATAAATAGGGGGAGGTAGAACTCGTATAACAATAAGTATAGAGAGAAAACTGGCAGAAGAACATCATCTCAGGCATAAAAGATTGATCTTGATAATAATATCACATGAATCAAGAAAATTGATTTACAAGAAGCTGAATAGATCATAAGCATAACACGAGAATGAAAACAGAAAAGTCCCAAAACTCAAGATTCAAGAAGCAACAGAAATAGATCTGAATCGATAAACATACTTAAATCCAATTCCACTTTATTCCATGGCCATATTATAATTAACAAGTTTAAATCTAAAAAGTAACTAGAACTTACAGAGCATGGCTAATGAATTAAGAACTGAATTTGTTGTAGAATGCTAATGTATTGTCTTGAATCATTGTAGAAGCCTTAATCTTTGAATTAAATTGTGTAAGAAAGCTTTGTCCTTTGAATTGATTTGAGTTTGAATGCTTAAGCTTTAATTTGGGGGCGGGGGCCATGGTTCAAGAGGGAGTTCAGCAGCATTTTGGTGTAAGAATGATTTGTTGTGAATTAGGTTAGGTCTAAGGGTGTTTTTATAGGTTTAGCAACTAGTTTAGGCCCTTAGATTAACCCTAGAATCAATGCTGACCTTCAGAAATCGTCCCAGCCCACTGACTCAACCGGTGCACCCAACCAGGCCAACATGGCACGACCAGGGAGGCCAGGTGACCTTATGGTCGACCTGATCTGGCCAGGTCGACCCTATGGTTGACCGGGGGTCTGGGCAGGAATTTTCCGGCCCAGCCCTCTTCTGGGTCTTGAATTCGAAGAATTCGAATTTCTGAGCTGTTTTTGATTCTGAAAATTCGTGAAACTTCTGGAGGTCATAACTCGGTCATACGTACTCCGATTTTCGAAAACTCGGACTCGATTTCATGAAAAATTCCGAGATGAACGCAATGACCCAACATGTTTCCCATGATTCTCAATTTAAAAATTAATTATACCTTGATTTCTAGTTTCAACATGTTATTAAAATTCGGGTTATTATAGTATTCCTAATTTATTTTTATCGATAAATCCTAGGTTTATTAGATGCCCATAACATCAAGGGTAAAAATTGGGATTCTTCGTCAAACTCAACACGCAAAACAATGTACTAAATATGAAGCATTTCCAATGTCAATCAATTCAGTAATAAAATTCAACCAAACATCCATCACAACCATTTCATCCAATTAATCAATATTAAATTGTTCACGTGTTTTCAAGGATCAGAATTTCCACTAGTAATTAAATTAAATTTAATAACTAATTATTGGCCTAAATTTTCCAGATTACCATACTTGCATGTCGGTTTTAAATCAATAAATCATCCGTTATACACAACCATGCAACTAACTTATTTCCCAAATTTAATTTAATAAATACGGGAATAATTCAATATTTCGTAAGTGAGAAAATCACTCACATTTGGGTGTTTAATGGATCGGACGTCCAACTAAATCCCAATTTTTTTTTTGTCTCCAAACGCAGCCAAACTAATCTCAGATCGTCCGCAATTTTGCTACGATCCCAACGCACCCAACCCTGTCCAAATCCGAGTTAAAACGAGAAAGTTAACAGCGTTTTACTATTTGGATTTAAAATATATTAAAATATTAAAACAATACTTCTCTCCAACAAGCCTTTGACATGTCATCACCTACAATCCTTCTTTCCGCTCCTCTCTCCTTTCGCTACAGTAAAACAACGCACAAAAAAATCCACCGCACCATCAACTTTGACTGCGCCTTCCTTTCTTCCGAGCCCACCGGAATCCACGAGACCGCCCTCAAAACGAAGCACACCCCTAGCCGCACCTCCCCTGTCCACAATCTGACCACCGTGGCCCCCAATCAGTCACGTCGTCCAACCCTAAAACCGCCGTTTTTGACCTTTAACCACGAAATTCTGGCGTTGTGGCTGATGATAACCAACGAGACCTATCTTGTTGCGATCCTAGCGACAATCTCAATAATACCCAGATGGCAAAATCCTCGATTGAAGCAACAAATGAAAACCCCCAAAATTGGTTTCACGGTTTTGATTTCAGCACCTTTAACTGGCGATTTCTGGCAAGACTGCCCATTGCATGTTCCAACAGAGGGTTCGTCGAGAGCTTTGAATCAATATATAATTCGCTACGCTTTGAAAAGATTTGAATTCGAAGTTTGTATTTTTACTTCAGATCTAGGGCTCAGAATTTTTTTCTGCTATTGGAGAAAGAAATCGGCAGATAGAAAATATACGTAGATGAGAAATGAGTTGGTGAGGTGGTAGTTGGGTTTTATTTGTATAGATAAAGGAGGCCTAATTGTTAAAACACCTAATTATCCATTTACATGCTCTCTTTCACATTTTCCCTCATACGATCAAATGGTAAGTAGGAACGTAACGCAAATCGAAATCCTACCATAATTCACCGTTCCAGTTCCGATGAGACTGATTTCGTCAAATTCCACGACAGTTGCCAAAACAGTTAAATTTCACAGTTAATTAATTAAATAAAATATTCAGTTATTCGATTAACTGTTTAAATTCAATTTAAATATTTATAAAATTCCATTTAAATCATTTTATAACTTAAATAAATTTTTATAAATAAATTTCACCCATTTTTTTTCTAAATTTGATTATTTAAATCTTGATTTGAATTTCAGTTATAATTACTTAACTTAGAATTCTCCATTTCAAATTAAATTTAAATTCCCTATATAAACTAGATATCTCAAATTTATTAATAAAATTTTCAAATTACAACCATCCTAAGTACAAACTAAATTAAAAATCTATTTGTACTCAATTCAACAAATCATCAACGTTAAAAATCAACCAAATTTGATTTTTATCTAATTTTATTCCATTTTATTTATTTTAAGTCAAAATTCAAATGTACAAAAATTATGGGATGTTACATTCTCCCCACTTAAAATCTTTTCGTCCTCGAAAAGAGAACAAGATAAGGTATTAAATAAGTCATACTTTCAAATCCATACTAATAAAATAGTATTTATAAGATAAGTTATGTAGTTGTAAAATTGCATAAATTTTTCTAACTCCCGAAATCACGGAAAATTTCGGCAGCATCTCCTTTGTATGGAGAGGTCCGGGAAAATCCCTACATATATATAACTCAAATATACATCTCATCCTACGATGAGGCATCTCAAAGATGGGGAAAACAAAATATATAAACACCCAAAACCTTATAACACACATACGTACCTTCTTTAGAGTTATATTTGCAATTTATATACTTTAGCACTTAGCATTTAGCGCAAGCGAGCTCCGAAGCGTAGCGCGACTTCCCTACACCTGCTACATACTCACATATACATGAGAATCAACATATATACACTAAATAGCAAATGCAAATAACTTACACAACATATCATCGACATTTCAACTATAAAACTATAATAATCATGATAGGCCAGCAAACAAATCATCGACTATCACCCTATGAATGATGGAATTGGAACAAAAAAGCGAAAGTTGTTGCATTTCTTTCAGGCATTCCAAATTGTCCGAATTCGTCGAATTCGTTTGATTTGTTCAAAAGTTATGATTGTTTTAACGAAAGTGACCGCTTCAGCCAACATAACGAAAAATGCAGGTCTGACTTGTTTAACCCAGATTTTAACCCTTTAAACATCAAATTTTTACCCAGCACATTAAGGGAAAGTTTTAGTTTAGATCCTGGGCTTTCCGAATTGTATGACACCTTAAAATCAGACGCTCCGTTAGGAAGTTATGACTAAAACAACATTGGTATTCAGTTAAGATTTTTTTAATTTTCTGCGCATGATATTATGACTAAAATTTGAATTCTGGCTTAGTAAACATGAAAATTCCGACATGGTGTTGGAACTTGCTCATCCTTCACTGATGCTGGGAGCATCACCTTCAACCGACATATTGACTTTGAACATGATTTTGACTCAATGCATGATTCAAAACGTATACATTATATCTTTAGAATACAACGTAAGCCCTAGATTAATATCCTGATATCGAGATAGTCCAAATCCAAGCGCAAATGACAGATACATATGCCAATTCTAAAGCACTATATCACAATAAGCTATTAACGGAAGTTTTAGTTCAGATTCTATGTTTTTCAAAAAGTCAGGAACCGTCAGATTCTGATCAGCCTATCAAAAGTTATGATCACTTTAGTTTCATCTTATCGACAACTTCATATTTTCACATAATGCCCATTTATTTCACTTGAAGTCTAAATTTTTCGATTTCAAAGCCTAAGCTAAGTTTAGCGATCCAGAATGGATTATCCATCCATTATGTTCTAAATATAGTTTCCCCTTAGTTCCTTAAATACATTCATATTCAGTTCATTTATATTAAGTAAATTTTATTCCAGGCATTTATGTTCTATCATCGCCGAATCTTATTTAAGCTCATTCTCAACTCATCTACTTCATTTCAAGCGTTAATTCCCGATCAACATTTGAATTTATTCTAACTTTTACTACGAATTGAATCATATTAAATTCTTAACACATTTACCTAAATCAACTTACCAAAGATTTATAACTTGTTTCTTCCTAAGTTCTAAATTCTCAAATTCCTCGAGTTTGCTTCTATTTATTCAAATTTCTTCGACTTAATTGAATTCACTTGGTTCCAATTCCTTTGGTATTCTAATTTTATAAATTAAACTTCAATTTTATATTTTCTAACACCTTATTTCATATCGATTTCAAGTATAATTTATTTTCTCATTTCGTTGCCACTAATTCCAAATTGAACATTCATTTAACTATTACTTTATTCCGAATAAGCCAAACTTATATTTGCGTCTCATTTCCTTTTATACTAAAGTTTATTTCCTTAACTCACTTCATTACTTAGACTTTCCCGTTCCAAATTGAACTAAGGCCAGTTTCTAACTCAAAATTTTATACTTAATTTTCAATCATTATTATTTGATTTCCTAGGTTAACTTTATTCAGCTTGATTCCTCTACTCAAATAAAGTTATATACCTTCAACAAATGTTTACATCCTTCTCATACGTTGCTCGTACTTAGATTTATATTCAATATATTTTCCAAATGAGGTTCACCATTTAGATCTCTTTCATTTCAAATTCATCGACCATTCAAATTCTATTAACATCTTCATTCCTTTCGATATTTATTTATCAGCAATCATATTATCGACAAACATAAGTTTCTTGCAACACCTTCTCGACTAACTTAATAACTTATGAATTAGCCATGACATGTGTTATCGTTCTTATTACACAACCAAATTTTCAATTGATTTAGTTGGCTTTAATTGGATTTTATTTTGTGGTAAGTTTTAAATTTCTTCTAACACCCTTATCGACCAAAGTTGGGATTTGTTTGACCCTTATCATCACCATATTTATGAATTTAGGTGACGACCTGTAACGTCCCGCATTTTTAACGGTTTGTATTTGAATATTTAAATCAGTTTAAATATTGAATTCGTAATATAAGTGGATTTATATATTAATTAAAATGAAGTTGAACGTATAAAAATATATATTAAATATAATCGCGCCCATAATATCGCTGTAGTTCGTAATTTAACGTTCTGAACTTCAGCTGAGTGTATAGGACCCATTGTTAGTCGAATTTCTTCAAAACAAGAAAAGTTGGAATCTGTTAAACTGTATTTTTCAAAAACAAGTGAAAAACCAAGATTTCATGTTACAGATTGTAAGTTATGTCCAAATCAAATTTCCAAATAGTTGCTATAGAATCGTTTATCGACCATAACAGTTTATTTGATATAACTAGATACCTGTTGCAAATCTGGATAAGGTTCTTTTGAGACGTAGTGATAATTTAATTTTTAGAATTTTACTGTAATTTTTAATTAATTAAATAAGAAACTTTTTATTTGAAGTATTTTGCACCCTGTATCAGTATTTTGGGGTTTCACAATATGAGTTAGCCTACCGATATTATTATATTTTTGGGATCGTGACACTTTGCTGAATGCAACGGTAATTTTACTTTCGTCAATGGCAATTCATTCGTGAATGAAGCATTATATTACCAAGTGTCGAACATGGTTTAAACTTGAATAAAAACATGGCAACCTTTCCTTTATCTTTTTCTCCATACACACATGTAGGTCCCCTTGTTCACAAATGCGTCTCTCTGCCTTAGTTATTAAGCGTCCTGATATAGGTACATAAAAACAAATACATACAAGAACTTAAAAGGTAAGGAACCTAAAGTGAAAGTGATGGCAAGCTAAAAACAGAAAACTATATTTAATTTTAATAACCTAACCTAGT
Source organism: Allium sativum (assembly GCA_030737875.1). Lineage (NCBI taxonomy): Eukaryota > Viridiplantae > Streptophyta > Magnoliopsida > Asparagales > Amaryllidaceae > Allium > Allium sativum. The sequence continues at coordinate 696,775,043 of CM060920.1, forward strand.
ATGTTAGAGCTTCTTTCCCCTAACACTTCATATAGAAGTAAGTAAGAACTTGCATGCCCATTTTCCTTTCTAGGAAATAAGATGCAGACCATCACCTACCTTTTGACATATTTTCTCCTATGTTTTGACATCCTCCTTATCCCTATTTTTCCGCACATGTATATATATATATATATATATATATATATATATCTTTCTTCAGTCCACTTTGACAGTAACAAAGCTCCAAAAGAAAATAATATTTCCTCCATTATAATACATACATCTGAAAGTACGATAATAGAGTAAAACAAAATGTTAAATGGTATTAATGGAAAAGTAAAAGAATGAGAAACAAAATAAACAAACAATCATCTATACCCTATGTGAGCCTATCCTATCCTGTGAAAAACTAAAAACATAAATGTGGACCATACTTGCTACCTAGAACTGACAATCACCTTGACTTATGCCTTAATCTAACGCATTAAAACCGGCGTATAATGAGGAAAATCATGACCTTTGTTAATAGTGCTTTTCCTTAGCAGCTAAGGAAATTAATCTTTATAAATAAACAGCGGTTTCTTCGTTCATCAACCTTCTTTGGTTTCGAAGAAAAAAAAAGAAAAAAAAATATAAATAAAAGAACATGCAAAAAAAGGGGGGATTGCTATTCCAGGTTAAGGCGTAGCGAGGCTTGTTGGGTGAGAAACTGATAGGTGACGTTTTGGATGGATGAAGACTTGCGTGAGGGTAGGATGTGAGGAGTAAGAAGAGAGGGAAGACTCATTCAGAGGATACTTGTGTATCTCGAGCTTCAGGTGAAATAAAATATAGGAGGGGAGGAGTTAAAGTAGTCGGGTTTTGATGGAGGAGAGCGAGCCAGTGGTGATGGATACCACAATGTAAGGCTAGCGAAGAGGGACTGGAAAATAAGAGGATCGAAGTAGTGCGAAAATGGCACTGGGAGGACATGGGGTATAAAGGGGGGATGGTAAAAATGTGGATCAAGAGGGGAATAACATGCAGCACAACGTTCTAGTTTATAAAGGGTAGTTGTGTGTTTCCTGTTATGGAAATGGAGTGGTGGAGAGCTAACGTGGTCAGCGGAATACTTGTGAGGTGAGAAGGGCATAGTGCTCAAGAGTAGCATTGTTTTGGAGTAAAAATGGAAGCCATGCATGATCGTATGATTGGATGAAGAAGCATGCAACATCAGGTGTATTTTGTGAAAGAAGCTCCTATTTGTTTTAATGCGTGAATGGGTTAAAGAATGATGGATGTGAAGAAGGAGCAGCTTGTAACACCCCGTGTATTCTATAACTGTGGAATTAACAAATTAAAGTATAATTAATTTGAAATCAAACAACTAAGGGAAACGGGATACGCCATTGCGTTCGTCTCGGAAAAATACGCGAAATAGAGTCTGAGTTTTCGAAAAACGGAGTCCGTATGAAGAAGATATAGCCTTCGGAAGTTTCTGAATTAAATTTAAAATTCAAACAGAATAAAACAGTTTAAAATTAAAAACCGGGCCCAATTGGCCAGGGCGGGAAAAATCCTGCCTGATGCACCCAGGTCGACTGGGCTGTCGACCTGGTCTAGCCAGGTCGACAGGGCTGTCGACAGGCATGTCGACCTGGTCCAGAGCCAGGTCGAACCCAGCCCAACCTGGCTGGCCTATTTTATGTTGGTCGATTTTCTGTAGTCTGCTTTGTCATTAGGGCTAGGTGGCAGGCTCTAATTGGTCTCTCCTTAGGATGAATGGCTACGATCAATCCAAGCAACATCAATGGTCCTAATCAGTTCATAACCCCTATAAAAAGGACCCTAGAATCAACCCTAATCTATTCATTCAAAAATAAGAACAAAGCCGCCATGTTGCTGAGGAACGACTAAGAGTAGCCACCAATTGGAGAGAGGATTAGGAGACAAATTCTAAGGCATAAAGCAACTCAATCAAATCAAATCGCATCTTCAAATTTGAGATAAAAGCTTCTGCAACAATTCTGTAACAACTAAAGTCCTTTCTTTAATCCAATCAAGGCAAGTACAGTTATTTTCCGCTATAAACGTTAATTGTAATTTTGATATGTTTTTAATTCTGAATCTGAGATTGTATATATATTCTCTTCTGTCAGATTTGTTTTTCTGTGACTGTTCTGTATCCCTTTTCTTCTTTTCTGTTTTTATAGCTAGGCTACCACGAGCCTGTGCCTAATCTCATAAGAGATGAACGTATGAACGCAAATTTTGGGATAAATAATGAATGATGCGAAATTTGACAAGACTAAATTGAATGTATGACTTTAGGTCTGAGGCATAAAATATATTGGACATATGCATAAATTTGACTATGAACATATAATTTATGCATGTTGTATGCATAGTTATGTTGTAATTTAGAACTGTAATTAATGAGCATATGTTGTAAACTAGATTTGGATCTATGCATATTCTATGATAGAAGAAAGAGGAACCATTGTAAGATTACATATGATTTGAGACTTTGGACAAAATGCATATAAAAGTCAAGATCTGATTTTTAGAAGATATGATTTAAAGATTTATATTGTTGGGTATAGTTTGCATAATGATTCATGACTCAAAAAGAAGAAGATATGGAAACTTAGGTGTAAAGATTTACATTAATTAGGATATCTATTATTGTGATTACACCTAAATAGGGATTTTTGGATATATGGCATGCATTAAAATTAATGGTTATATTTGGTATAATTTATGTGTGAATCTGATGTAAGATGCTAGTCTAACAAAAATTGGAACATATGTTATATGGTAAATTATGTCCATATCCTGCGCTATGTAAATTTATGCAAACATGGAATTTATGTTCATATTGTGAATCATGACAATTATGTAGGCATATGAATTTAGGCCTAATTTATGATTAGGCAAGGCATGTAAATAGAACCTTTAGAAATTTTAAATCTGCTAAATCTGCTAATTTGCTAAGTTGCCTAAACTGCTAGTTCTGTTATATGACCTAGACTGCTATTTAGATTGAAATGCCTAATCTGTTAAATTTGTCTGTTGAGATGCCTAATCTGTTATGTGCCAAAATCTGCTGAGTTGCTAAATCTGTTAAATCCGTTAAGTCATATAAAATCTGTTATCTGCTATGTTGATATAATCATCCTGTTATTGATATAATCTGAATTGGCATATATATATTGGGCATGCGCATAAACGGTAAATTATTAATTAATTGGCCGCAAAGATAAACATGGCTAACTCGAGGTTAGAATGAGTTTGCGGCGTAAATCTACCCGGAACCGCCCAGCACATCCAGTGGCCGCAAACAATAGGTTCTAATGTGAGAAGTTAGTCATAACATGCGTAACACGAGGTTAGGTCTGGCTTGTGGCAGAAGTCTGCCCGGAACCGCCCGGCATATCCAGCGGCCACAAGCTACCGACCTAATGTGAGAGGTCTGTGCATTAATAATTAATTAATGCAAAATCTAAGATAAGAATGACGTCTAAAACGTATTGGGGAAAATAGGGTTAAACCAAAGGGATTAATAGATGTAGTAAAACCCGTCCATGAATCTGTAGGCCCAATACAAAGTTAGACAAATCTGAAAAATCTGTACATCTGACCTGTTAGTCTGAAAACTTGTTAACTTAATTTGTGAATTAGTAAATCTGAATTCTGTATGTCTGAACTTGTAAATCTGAAATCTGTTAGTCTGGGGGACACAAGGTTAGGAGGGGAATTACTTGTGTCATCTGTTGTTTGGGACCCATATTAGTCAGTAACCCTTTCTGGTATCAAAACTTTGACCCAACAGTAGGTAGGGTCCGGGCACGCTTACTGAACTAATTATAAGTGGTTCATTCTGATAATGGCGAGGGGTGTCGATGGTGCGTTCCAACCGGGTCATGTGCGTGCATGGATCCCGGTCTGCCTCTGAGGATGTAAGACGCCGTGACATCTGTAAATAGGTCTGTGCCAATTGGTTGTCACTTTAGGGAGTGATACACCCTACTGTGGGGCCGACACAGGATATTTATGTATTAGGGAGCCGATCGCTGGGGTAGGGTTTTAGGGTACGCTTAGTTCTGTCTTTTTCTGTTGGTACCATCTGTTTCTATTGGGTGGTAACACCTGTCTGTTTCTGTGTGGTACCGTCTGTTCGGGTGGTAAAGGCCCATTACTAGTGTACACCTAATTCCACATTCTGTTTCCATAGAGATAAATCTGTTTCTGCTTCTGTCTGTTTCTGATCGGGTAGTAAAGGCCCATTATTAGCATTCTGTTTCTGTTAAAGTATTCTGTACCCAATCTAGACATTATGGAGACACCTAATTCTGCTATACTAGTATTAGTGCAGAGAAGTGTAAAACAATAGTTTATATCATTCTGTTTTCCTGTTATATCTGCTACATCTGTTATAGTTGTCTAACATCCAGTTTTATGTTCATATCATATTATTATTATCTGTTCATATGCTGAAAGTCACTGGACTTGCCAGACTTTTTGTCTGACCCTTGTTGTTTCGCCTCCTTTCTTCCGTTTCCCCCCCAGGTTATCCAAGGAGGGAAATACTTTAGCTTGATCTGGATTTCTCTTTGCTTGAAGTGCTTAAAGTATGGCTTGGCTCTGTACAGCTTCCGTTCCATGGGGATTATGATTTTAAACTATGCATTTTGAAGGCTTTTGTATAAGACTGATATTTTGTACTTGAATTCTGAAATTGAAAGGATGTAACCATATTAATTTCTGTTTCCGCTGTAATAAAGTTAAAATTTTTCAAGTACTGTTTTATCTGTCTTGTAAGTTTCTGTTCTGTTTACTAAAATGCTCCACCAAAGTTAAGGCATTCCCTTTGTGAGTGACCTTAACGGAGGTGGGGTGTTACACTTGGTATCAGAGCTGAAGGTTACCAGATTGGGTAAAGTTTTTGAAAACTGTTTTCAAAAAGGTTTTGAAAGGAAGTATTTTCAAAAAAATAAAGCTTATTTTGAAAAACATAATCCCCAAGAGCCATATATCTTTCTTTCAGTCCTTTTTGTATTGAACCTTTCCTTTTTCGTTTCAGCATGTCTGAAGCATCTGAGATACCAGAGGGTGTTCATGTACCCGGTTGGTTTCGTCAATATCTTGAAGCTAGGACCGCCGCTGCAGGTCCAGCAAATGATCCCCCTCTTCCACCCCCTCCTCGTGCAATTGCTTTCTCAAAGATCTGTAGAGATTTTAGGGCCATGGGTGGGAAGGATTTCAAAGGAACTGAATCATTCGTAGAAGCAAGGAATTGGCTCAAAGAAACTGAGGATCTATTCGTTATCTTCGAGGTGGACGATAGGCAGAAGGTACAGTTGGCAGTATGGCTGCTCAAAGACGAAGCTTCCTACTGGTGGGAAGTCACTAACGCCGAGAGGCCGGTTGAGACATGGATGGATTTCAGAACAAGGTTTGAGACAAAATTCCTCTCGCAAGCTGGACGAAGTTTACAATTGGAAAAGTTCTTGTCTCTTAAGCAAGGAAGTATGACGGTCAAGGAATACGTCAACCAGTTCAACCAACTAGCAAGATTCGGATTGGATTTAGTCAACACTCAGCATAAAAAGGCTCTCCACTTTGTTAAAGGATTGAATGAGCCACTGCACAGCCTAGCTATGACCCATGTACCCATGGGAGCAACTTACGAGAAATTGGTGGATATGGCACTACTGCACGAGGAAGACAAGGGCCCGAAAGAGACAAAGAAGGAAGAACCACAGAATAAGAAAGCGGGGCCCAAAAAGGAAACACAAAAGAAGGATGAGAAGCCTGAAGATAAGAAGGGGAAAAAGTGCTTTACTTGTGGGAGCTCAACTCATCTGAACAAGGATTGCAGAAAAAGGAAGGGCGCTTGCTTCAACTGTGGGGAGATGGGACACTTCACTAGGGACTGCCCGAAGAGACGAGGACAAGGAGGGCAGGCGAACACTCTTGAGGCTAGTGGCTAGGATAGAAATAGGAAAATTTCTATAGTAGGTTTAATTTCTTTATCTGATCGTGACTTTTTCTGATTTTGGTATTTTGATTTTGTAATCGATACTCTGCACTTTAATGCTAGTATTATTTCTGAATTCCGCTATAGACTCAGACCCATAAGGGTTATGGATCATCTGTTTGAGACTGGGGTTTGAGGGATATCTGTGTTAGGCGTCAAGTATGACGCATACATTCTGAGTTTTCGTGGGGTGTCAATTTGATGTTGGTTTCGGTCTTTGGGGCCGATACTTAGGACCCATGTCTAATGGGAACCAAATTTTCGTTCTATCTGTACTCGCTTCCATCATTCGACAGTATCCTATCGATCGAATATTTGAACTTTAGGTAGAAACTAATGGGTGTAAACATGTGTTTGAGACATGTTATGTTTGATGGTTGCAAGTGGATGTAAGTGGTTGCTAGTGGTTGCCCGTGGATGCATATACACACACTAGGCACTAGATCGGCTCGAAAACACTCTCATACTGCATATGGATGGGTGAGCATTTTTCAATTCTTGTGGATGCAAATTGGTTGATTCAGCACATGGATGTTGCATTTGAGTGAATGGTTGTGCACTCATATAGAAATAATATATATCATCAGAATTCTATTGCATACATGTTGGACTCATGGCACTGACATAATTCGCATTAAGGAGGTCAACTGAATCAGTAGACCGCCTGATCTTTGCATTAGATAAGGAACATATACACACACTTTTGCATATGTTCATACAACATTAGAAGTTTTCTAAGGACAATGGATGCTTGTGGATGATGGTTGAGTAGATGGGTGATTGGATGGTAGGACACATTCTTCTTAACTTGAAGATTTCGGGGACGAAATCCTTTTAAGTGGGGGAGAATGTAACACCCCGTGTATTCTATAACTGTGGAATTAACAAATTAAAGTATAATTAATTTGAAATCAAAGAACTAAGGGAAACGGGATACGCCATTGCGTTCGTCTCGGAAAAATACGCGAAATAGAGTCCGAGTTTTCGAAAAACGGAGTCCGTATGAAGAAGATATAGCCTTCGGAAGTTTCTGAATTAAATTTAAAATTCAAACAGAATAAAACAGTTTAAAATTAAAAACCGGGCCCAATTGGCCAGGGCGGGAAAAATCCCGCCTGATGCACCCAGGTCGACTGGGCTGTCGACCTGGTCTAGCCAGGTCGACAGGGCTGTCGACAGGCATGTCGACCTGGTTCAGAGCCAGGTCGAACCCAGCCCAACCTGGCTGGCCTATTTTATGTTGGTCGATTTTCTGTAGTCTGCTTTGTCATTAGGGCTAGGTGGCAGGCTCTAATTGGTCTCTCCTTAGGATGAATGGCTACGATCAATCCAAGCAACATCAATGGTCCTAATCAGTTCATAACCCCTATAAAAAGAACCCTAGACTCAACCCTAATCTATTCATTCAAAAATAAGAACAAAGCCGCCATGTTGCTGAGGAACGACTAAGAGTAGCCACCAATTGGAGAGAGGATTAGGAGACAAATTCTAAGGCATAAAGCAACTCAATCAAATCAAATCTCATCTTCAAATTTGAGATAAAAGCTTCTGCAACAATTATGTAACAACTAAAGTCCTTTCTTTAATCCAATCAAGGCAAGTACAGTTATTTTCCGCTATAAACGTTAATTGTAATTTTGATATGTTTTTAATTCTGAATCTGAGATTGTATATATATTCTCTTCTGTCAGATTTGTTTTTCTGTGACTGTTCTGTATCCCTTTTCTTCTTTTCTGTTTTTATAGCCAGGCTACCACGAGCCTGTGCCTAATCTCATAAGAGATGAACGTATGAACGCAAATTTTGGGATAAATAATGAATGATGCGAAATTTGACAAGACTAAATTGAATGTATGACTTTAGGTCTGAGGCATAAAATATATTGGACATATGCATAAATTTGACTATGAACATATAATTTATGCATGTTGTATGCATAGTTATGTTGTAATTTAGAACTGTAATTAATGAGCATATGTTGTAAACTAGATTTGGATCTATGCATATTCTATGATAGAAGAAAGAGGAACCATTGTAAGATTACATATGATTTGAGACTTTGGACAAAATGCATATAAAAGTCAAGATCTGATTTTTAGAAGATATGATTTAAAGATTTATATTGTTGGGTATAGTTTGCATAATGATTCCTGACTCAAAAAGAAGAAGATATGGAAACTTAGGTGTAAAGATTTACATTAATTAGGATATCTATTATTGTGATTACACCTAAATAGGGATTTTTGGATATATGGCATGCATTAAAATTAATGGTTATATTTGGTATAATTTATGTGTGAATCTGATGTAAGATGCTAGTCTAACAAAAATTGGAACATATGTTATATGGTAAATTATGTCCATATCCTGCGCTATGTAAATTTATGCAAACATGGAATTTATGTTCATATTGTGAATCATGACAATTATGTAGGCATATGAATTTAGGCCTAATTTATGATTAGGCAAGGCATGTAAATAGAACCTTTAGAAATTTTAAATCTGCTAAATCTGCTAATTTGCTAAGTTGCCTAAACTGCTAGTTCTGTTATATGACCTAGACTGCTATTTAGATTGAAATGCCTAATCTGTTAAATTTGTCTGTTGAGATGCCTAATCTGTTATGTGCCAAAATCTGCTAAGTTGCTAAATCTGTTAAATCCGTTAAGTCATATAAAATCTGTTATCTGCTATGTTGATATAATCATCCTGTTATTGATATAATCTGAATTGGCATATATATTGGGCATGCGCATAAACGGTAAATTATTAATTAATTGGCCGCAAAGATAAACATGGCTAACTCGAGGTTAGAATGAGTTTGCGGCGTAAATCTGCCCGGAACCGCCCGGCACATCCAGTGGCCGCAAACAATAGGTTCTAATGTGAGAAGTTAGTCATAACATGCGTAAGACACGAGGTTAGGTCTGGCTTGTGGCAGAAGTCTGCCCGGAACCGCCCGGCATATCCAGCGGCCACAAGCTACCGACCTAATGTGAGAGGTCTGTGCATTAATAATTAATTAATGCAAAATCTAAGATATGAATGACGTCTAAAACGTATTGGGGAAATAGGGTTAAACCAAAGGGATTAATAGATGTAGTAAAACCCGTCCATGAATCTGTAGGCCCAATACAAAGTTAGACAAATCTGAAAAATCTGTACATCTGACCTGTTAGTCTGAAAACTTGTTAACTTAATTTGTGAATTAGTAAATCTGAATTCTGTATGTCTGAACTTGTAAATCTGAAATCTGTTAGTCTGGGGGACACAAGGTTAGGAGGGGAATTACTTGTGTCATCTGTTGTTTGGGACCCATATTAGTCAGTAACCCTTTCTGGTATCAAAACTTTGACCCAACAGTAGGTAGGGTCCGGGCACGCTTACTGAACTAATTATAAGTGGTTCATTCTGATAATGGCGAGGGGTGTCGATGGTGCGTTCCAACCGGGTCATGTGCGTGCATGGATCCCGGTCTGCCTCTGAGGACGTAAGACGCCGTGACATCTGTAAATAGGTCTGTGCCAATTGGTTGTCACTTTAGGGAGTGATACACCCTACTGTGGGGCCGACACAGGATATTTATGTATTAGGGAGCCGATCGCTGGGGTAGGGTTTTAGGGTACGCTTAGTTCTGTCTTTTTCTGTTGGTACCGTCTGTTTCTGTTGGGTGGTAACACCTGTCTGTTTCTGTCTGGTACCGTCTGTTCGGGTGGTAAAGGCCCATTACTAGTGTACACCTAATTCCACATTCTGTTTCCGTAGAGATAAATCTGTTTCTGCTTCTGTCTGTTTCTGATCGGGTAGTAAAGGCCCATTATTAGCATTCTGTTTCTGTTAAAGTATTCTGTACCCAATCTAGACATTAGGGAGACACCTAATTCTGCTATACTAGTATTAGTGCAGAGAAGTGTAAAACAATAGTTTATATCATTCTGTTTTCCTGTTATATCTGCTACATCTGTTATAGTTATCTCACATCCAGTTTTATGTTCATATCATATTATTATTATCTGTTCATATGCTGAAAGTCACTGGACTTGCCAGACTTTTTGTCTGACCCTTGTTGTTTCGCCTCCTTTCTTCCGTTTCCCCCCCAGGTTATCCAAGGAGGGAAATACTTTAGCTTGATCTGGATTTCTCTTTGCTTGAAGTGCTTAAAGTATGGCTTGGCTCTGTACAGCTTCCGTTCCATGGGGATTATGATTTTAAACTATGCATTTTGAAGGCTTTTGTACAAGACTGATATTTTGTACTTGAATTCTGAAATTGAAAGGATGTAACCATATTAATTTCTGTTTCCGCTGTAATAAAGTTAAAATTTTTCAAGTACTGTTTTATCTGTCTTGTAAGTTTCTGTTCTGTTTACTAAAATGCTCCACCAAAGTTAAGGCATTCCCTTTGTGAGTGACCTTAACGGAGGTGGGGTGTTACACAGCTGGTTTAAATTGATGTGAGGAACATATGGCGGAAACAACACTGGGGTGTGTTGCTTGAGGAGGAGGGTTTAACTGTTGTTACATTTTTTTTAACAGTGGAGTTAGATAGGATTAAGGAAACCCTATCCTAACCCTAGTTCAAATCGTTGGTGAAGTGATGTTTGTCGGAAGGGATGAACTGTTCATTTAACATGGGTGTTATAAGGGGGTATTATCCAGGGTCTTAGCGATAAGGCCAGCTAAAAATGCTACGGGCTGGAGCATGAAATGAACATGAGGAAGTGCCAGCGTGAAGATAATAGATGAGAGCGCGTTGAGTACATGCGTCAGGGGCATTCAAAGTTATCATAGATGGTGGCAATAGGCATTTAAAGGTGGAGAGCTGTGTTCGTTGGGGGTAGCGTGAGTGTTTATGAGTGAAACAAGAATGATGGAGGAGTTGGCGGGATTTACATTGACATGAAGGAGCTATGGAAGCAAGTTACACTGGTGTGAGTTCTGTTTGAAGCGTGCATGGCAAGTGGTATGGTTATGTTTGTGTACAGGAAGAGGAGTTTTAAACAGTTTGGAAATCGTGCATCGAAAATATGGTGCAGTGTGTGAAAAAGGTGATGAGAGACACGGGTGCTGCAAAAACATTTAAATGAAGATGATCTTTGGTAAAATCGAAGGGTCAGTACCATGTTTGACATTGGGAATCTTGGAGAAATGGTAGTAGCCGTATTTTCGTATGTTTGAGTAGATGTGAATCAATCATGTTCATAATCGAAATGGGGCGTGGAGTCAAAAGGTACCGGCTATGAGATTTGGTTTAGCCAAAAGTCGAATGCGACAAGGAAGAAGAATTTCACGTGTTAATTTAAGGAATCGAATAATAGCATTCACATTGGAACCACAACGACAAGGTCAACATTGTGGAACGTATTGCACGAGAACAGAGCCACTGGGATTTCATGAAAAAATCAATTGATGCAAATCGTTGTTTAACGATTAACGCGCAAGGTGAGTAAATTCACTCACTTTTTTTTATTTTAAAATATTATAATCATATTTTAATAGTGATAAATAATGCTTGAATGCTGTGTGATTGTCGTTTAGGTAGATTACAATTAAATTGGTTAAAATATATACATATCGTTGCATATGTACACATCACAGATACAATACTGATTCCATTGGTTATAAGATTCCCTAGTATGAAATTAGCGTAAATTGTATGGACTAACATATGTGGATGCAGGAAACCGGTTGGAGGAATTTAACCGGATTCACCAATATTTATCTGTACAGTTGGTTTTATATTATTTATATAAGTACTATTTGAACCCAAAAGACATTCAAACCCTGTATGTATATTGACGATATCGATTAAAAAAATGGCAGCCTATTACATTAGTTATAGAGGGGATATTATAACGTATTGCAAGTTTTTAAAACTATGACGATAAATTAACGTTGTTAACCAGGCTTAAGTGTGACTGTTATGTCGAGATTAGTTATAAAGGGGAATATTATAGCGTATGACAAGTTTTTGAACTATAGCGATAAAATGATGCTATTGACTAGGCTTAAGCGTGATTGTTATGTTACACCCCGTGTTTTTAATATAATCAAAAATAAGATATATGTGTAGATAGGTTAATAATGGTGATGCACAATGAAAATTAATCAATACATGAAAGAAAAGGAAAGGTTAATTAAATAACTGTGTGTGTAACAGAGAAGATAATAATGTACGGATAACAAATTCAAATACCTGGAATCTATTAAAAAGGGCATCACCATTGCGTTCATCTTGAAATTTTACATGGAATAGAGTCCAAGTTTTCGAAAATCGGGCTCCGTATGAAGGAGTTATGGCCTTTAGAAGAATCAGAAAAATTCAAAATAGTTTGAAATTCGACCCAGGTAGCTGGGCGGGAAAATTCCCGCCCATTAACCAGACAGGTCGACCTTAGTGTCGACCTCCATTAAGGGAGGTCAACCGTAGTGTCGGCCTCCCTTAAGGGAGGTCGACCTAGGGGTCGACCTGCCCCCAGATCTGGGCAGTTTTGCCCTATGACGTGTCCTGCTATGTTTGTGCGATTCTGATGGCTTCTGGGCTGATCTAATGGTCCTAAATCTCTCTCTACACCTATAAATACATCCCTAACCTAACCCTAATTCATTATAATTCTCTATGATGCCTGCATGCCGCCAAACTTCAAACAAACATAGCCGTCGCCCCTAAACTCTAAATTAAATTGCAAGTTTTTCATCAGCTTTGGAGTTTAATCAAATCAAATTAGAAGTTCTTCATCAACAATTCATGCTCTTCACAAACAATCAAACAAGAGGGTTAAATCAACGTTTCTACATCAATAACAAATCATTTGTTTCTCCAATCCAATCTATGTGATTGGATTTTAAATTATATTTGTTATATAATGTTATTAATAGCATTCACCATTCCCCATGTATACATATAATGAATATGATGTTAATTCAATAAGAACAGTTATTTTATTTATGCCTATTTGAATTCTCTCATTTTTATTCTTTCCCCTTTTTATTTTTATGGCTAGGCTATCTTGAGCCTACGCCTATCATGGATATATGCATTTTAAACGTGAATGAAAAATTAAGAAGGGAAATGGGTTTTTTGGGCATAATATGGATTGGAAGCATTGATGTATAAATTGAAATTGCATTATGGGTATGACTATACTGAAACGTTGAATTTGTGTAGATTTGCATAATTAAATTGAATATGGAATTTGTATAATTTTGTACGATTGGCATGTAATTGGATAACATGTGATGTGAAATTTATCTGTATTTTGGAAGATAAGTATAAAAGATGAATTAAATTATATGTATGAACATGGAACTGGGTAATATGCAAATTTGGTATGAATAAATATGTGGTTTGGACAATTAGTTATAACATGGAATAGGCATGAATATGATTATAAGTGGATTTGGAATATACTACTTAAAATTTGGGAAATTTGGGGTATAATAATGAAATTGACACTACTGGCATAACTTGAACATGAACATATTTGTGAATTTTGTAATTGGCATACGACACCTAGAATTGACATGAACTGTTAATTAGCTAAAGACGAAACATGGCTAACTTGAGGTTAGACTGAGTTTGTGGTGTAAGACTTCCCGGAACCGCCTGGCACATCCAATGACCGCAAGCAATAGGGTCTAATGTGAGTAGTTAGTCATAACGTGCTTGAACCCGAGGTTAGACTGAGTTGTGGTGTAAGCCTGCCCGGAACCTACCAGCACTTCCAGCGACTGCAACAATAGGTCTAATGTGAGAGGTTGGCGCATGAATAATTAATTAATATTAATGACACATGCTATGTATGGTAGGTTAACAACACTTAACCAAATGACATGATATGTGGGAGGGTTAAGTTAACGTGAATGAATAGACAACACTTAACCAATATAACATGTGAATGGATAAGTGGATGGGGTTAAGTCAACTTGGGTAAACTTAACCAACATAGAGATGGGGAATGTTAACAACCTATTATAAACCAAAGTTGCGCTAATGTAAAGATTGAATAATAGGTAGACCAAGGAAAGGTTATGACTTAAGATATAATACAAGATTTGAAGGGTGGAACAACTTATACCATAAAATAAGTTAATCTAATGTGACGACAAGGAATTTCGCTCGATCCGAATCAGTCGTTTAACCGACCAAGACCGTTCGAAACCCCTGATTGTTTTGAGAAAACGACAAACCGGAACGCAAACAGAAGAACATTTCATTATTAATTACAACAATTTCATCAGAATACAAGAATATACAGAGTATGAATAAATATTACACAGAAAATATCAGAGATTACAATACATTACATAGCAGCGGAAAATAATACAATACACAACTAGAAGTAATACACGGATACAGAGCTTTTCGAGTATCGTTCCAGCTGTAAATCAGGATCCCGTGAATATAAATCTGCAAAACCAAAACTAATAGCTACCCGTGCGGAAAATAGAGGCACCCAGAGTTTAAGCTAAAACAATAAACTCTAAGTCAGTCATGTGACTGGTGTGAGAACTAAAACAGTTATTAATCTTTATTTTAAAGTTAGGTAAATCAAGGGACCATGCCGTATAACACGGAACGGGTTTCCTCCCAAGTATACCAGTGCATAAAACAACAGCGCAATGCTAAATAAATAATGATGAAGCTTTTATAAGACCCAGGTCCCATCACTCAATGCAACACAAGCCGGAGGATAGGGTTTTACCTTATAATAGCCAAAGAATGCTTGATACGCTAAATTTCATGTTTTATTATTACTATAAGTGTATAGTGTCAAAACAATTTCAATCATAAATATCAATCATAGATGGCATAAGTGCCCCATACCACTATGTCGCCATACTAGGCTCTACAATCAAAAACCGCAAAGTCACGTATTTGGAAATTGGATTTCCATCTGTAAACCAAGGCCAGGGACCGTTCTCTACCGATTCGAGACAATCTAGCCTACCATGTCTCAAGCATGTACTCTGTCAAGCCTTAGGAGCAACAAGGCCGGTCCACTAATGTGGATTAAAATGCCTGAATACTGCGTTTCCCCACCCTTTGGGTGTAAACGAGTCCAATGACTCCATCGGTCCCGGAGCGACCGATATATCCGAGGCGCATCGCAACAGCAACAACCACACAGGTGAAAATAATATAAATGTCAGGGCTGGTAGGTCACTGACACCACCCTAGCTAGAAAGAAACGCATGCCCTCCCTGGATCCTTCTCCCGTTTCTAGTTCACAACCGGGGTGTGAGGCTTGCGAATCAATGCTACACAAAGCTATGCCACACAGGCGGTGCTTTGATCATCAACCACAAGACTTTGCTTTTCAACAGAAGCCTTGATCATTTGACACTTAGGCATGCCACACAGGCAATTCACTCCATGCGATTGATATCCATCAATATATAACCCCTGAGCTCGTACGTCTCAGAGAAGGGCGGTAGGAAAGAGAATAAATTCTCCGCCGCCAAACAGATATATATTTAATAGAAATCAATCACATAGAATAAAATCCAATGTCAGACACACAGTCCATTTACAAGTCCGTTCTGGGTCTGAACGAAACCGAAGGCACCTTGTACCTCGCATCTCCATCGATCTCCAAGTACGTCTAGGCGATCACCGACCGATTCCCTCCTCTTGGGTGTACATCCCAATCAAGATCATCAGTAATCACCCAAACGATGTGAAGACCCCCGGTCTTCTACCACCGTCTTCATCCTTGAAACCACGACGAATCAGTTATTCAGAATGGGATAAACCCGGACTTTCTAAATAACTCGCGTATATAATAAACAAGTGTTAAACAAACACAACATACGCCTCATTTCAATTCAGAATATTCTTTTATTCAAATATTCTTATACTTTGGGAAGGTTCCCATTAATTTTATCAAAGATAAATTCATTAAATTTATTCTTTAATCTTCTTTTGAATTCAATTCAAACTAATCGGGAATATTAACCACACCGAGGTAATCATTTATTTTATTTCCCAATCCCAACCTATTCATCCCATGAAGTAAAACTGGTCATACATCATATATAACACCACAGTGTTAACGGTAAATTCAATTACCTTTTCACGTTCAAATCTAATTAAAGATTTAACTATCGCTTGGAGCAAAACTGGTGATACTCCATTCTCGATTATTTCAATCTAATTAAAGATTCATTAAAACTCCACTTAGTTTTAATCTTCCCAATAATCACTATCAAGGATTATTTAACTTGGGAAATCACATCCTGTCTTTAACTGGGTTAAAGAACCAATGTTAATTAAAGCACGGTTCACTATATACCCAAAATCACATTCAATTCATTATCGGGTTAAAGAACAAGAGTTATTTAAAACACCGTTCACGATAAACCCAAAAATCAATTCAAATTAAATTCCAATTAAATACCATTTAATTGGTACACTACATTAAATATAAACAAAAAGATTTAATCTTTTTCTCAACTGGGTTTAAGAACAGTGTTAATGAAGACACCATTCACGACAAAACCAAATCCCATTTGATATTAAATACAAGGCTGTAAATAGACAACATATCGACTTATATTCAATATCAAACTCTACGACCAACAAATATCGTATGGAAATGACGATATAAATATATCTTTCAAAATTTCGATAACAATATCTGTATAATCATGAAATCCGAAATCGAAATATTCCAAAGACAATTTCAATTCAAATCCACTCCAATTCAGTTATTGGAAATTTCCGGTTATTTTCAAAACCATTTCAAATCCAATTTATTTATTTTAAAAATAAACAGATTTATAATTCTAGTTCAAAACTAGTTCATTTCGATAAAAATCTATTTTTATCTTTTCAAATATGGAATTTTTCATCCCAATTCTTTATAAATCATTTCTTATGATTTTACACTAACTATTGATATTTTTAATAATTTTACACGGCATGTGCGGTCGATTTCCATCAACGGCCATCGAATTGCACTTACAGCGACCTTTTCCAAATTTTATTTGGACATAATTCCAAATCCAACGGTTAGATTTCAAATCTCTAATATTCATTAGAAAGCTCTTTTCGATACGAACCTATCGGCCGATTTGTTTATAAATATTTATTTTACTTTAACACATAAATATATATTTTATTCAACACATGAATATATATATTAGTTCAACACATGAACATATATTTTATTTCATATACACGTTAAAAATCATATTTTTAACTATAAAATATTTTCCATATAAAATATTTTATTTCTTTCCACATCACACAATCAAATTTCACAAAACAGCAATCAAACAAACAAGTCATCCATGGTCTGTGGACGATGGGTGTCGGGTGATACTAAACACCGTCTACATCCTAGTATATATTTCAATCTAGAAATAGAAATAAAAGTGAGGAGTTCTCACCAATTAGCTAAACCAAACACCGCGACTCTTCATATGTAGGAAATCTTCGCCACTCGCCTTTTGTCACTTTCGTCGTAGGTGTTCACTACATATATAAAAATCACATTTTTATATTATTGCTATGTATATAAAAATCACATTTTTATATGGCTACATGAATAAAAATCACATTTTTATACCGCTACTATATAGTTGAAAATTCTATTTTTATAACTGTGTTCATATAATAATGATTATATTTTTACCACGCTAACTTCATAATAAAAATTATATTTTTATATCGCTCTTCTTCTAATAAAGATTATATTATTATTATTCCTACTATATAAAAATCACATTTTTATTATTCCCACTATATAAAATTCACATCTTTATTATTCCCACTACATAAAAATCACATCTTTAATAACGCTACATGTACATAAAAATCGAATTTTTTTCTTCACTTCATATATATAAAAATTGAATCTTTTTATACTTGTTATATATATAGTAAAAGTCACATTTTTATTCTAGAATCATTTCTATAAAAATCGCCTTTCTCTTCTATTCTTTATATTTTTTTAACTGATTTTTTTCAATATATTTAACTTAAATTAGTTAAGCTAAAATAAATAAAAACTCACTGCATCGTTCTCTGCATGAATCCAATTCCCGCCACTAGGGTTTCATCCTGCATAGTCTTCGAGGAGCTTCCGGTTGCTACGCTCGTTGCTGCGGATATCAGTGCATGGTCAGCAGTGGCTGGAGGCTGCGGCAGTGGAGGAGAGGCTGTGCAGGGGAGGGCGGGGGGCTGTGGTGCTGGAGCGGCGTTGTTCTCTCGATGGGGTGCCCGATTCTTTTTCAAGGATGGTGAATGCGAGGAAGAGGAGGGGGAAAGCGGAGGATGGAGGCGGCCTGGGGGGGAGCTTCGATCGTGGCGTTGGGCCTCCAAAGTGGGTGGCGGCTGGTAGGGCGACGGGTTTAGGTTAAGGCATCAGTGGTTTTCCTCTTTTCCTTTTTTTAATGACCATTGACCGAGAATGAAAGGGAGGAGGGTGTTATAAGGAATTTATATAATATTATATTTTAATTTAATTTATTTTCAAAAGCAACTTTTTCCTTCGAACCCCGATTCAACCCCAAAGACTACCGCCCCTAGCTAAATAACCCCATTCCGAACACAAAGAGATATGTTTCTTAAGCCAATTCGGCCATTTCGATCAGTTTTCGTTTAAAATAAAATTTAAAACATTATATTGAATTTTAAACGTACATTTTAATTTAATAGGGTCACATACTGACTCTAAAAATTATTTCTAGCTTCGTATTGACGATATGGTCCTAAAGAAACTAATTTCGTCAAATTCTGAGACCGTTTGAAAAATGGCCATTTTCCAGTCAATTAAAATCAATTGAAACTGGTCAAATGCGTTTTCCTTTGCCACACTCCCATATTAACTTCAAAAATTATGAAATTTGAAACCTAGGAATAATTTGACATCACGGATCCAACAAAAGTGGTTTCGTCGAAAACCGAGGTCGTTTGCAAAATTTCCATTTTTATGGGCCAGAATTCCATAGCGACTATTCTGAATTTTCAACTGGACATAACTTTTTATTCCCGCTATGAAATTTTGATTTTACAGATTCGTTGGAATGATATGCTCAATTAGATTCAAATATTTTGGGTTTCGTTAAAATCCTGTTTATTTTGAATCCTGTACACTCATTTAAACTTTGAAATCGAATTATCGAACCACCGCGCCATTTTCAATTCCTTTTACATTTAAAAATAATTATTTATGTTCTAACGACTATCTATATAAATATATACGTTCTATTTCTATTCGAAATAAATTTCTCGTCGATATTATTTAAAATAATCCATTTTAAATATTCAAAATTCACTAAAATTGCCAAAATAAAAATCTTAAATTGGCTCAGATTTCCGGGTTATTACCTCTAAGCTGAAAATGTATAAAAGTACCCGTGCACTACGTTTGATGAAAAGAACTTAAGTCATGCTTGAATTCGTTGGCAAACCATAGTTAATGAGAACTAAGTAACCAAACCTTAGTTAAAGAAGAACTAGGTTACCAAACCTTAGTTAAAGAAGAACTATGTAAACAAACCTTAGTTAATGAGAACTAAGTAACCAAACCTTAGTTAAAGAAGAACTAAGTAAACAAACCTTAGTTAGTGAGAACTAAGTAACCAAACCTTAGTTAACGAGAACTAAATAACAAACCTTAGTTAAAGAAACTAAGTAATAAACCGTAGTTAGAGGAAACTAAGTATTAAACAAATAAGTTGGATATAAATTGTAAAGTGATAATGTGAAGATGACATAAGTTATATTAATAAAATAAAAAGAGATTGGTTAAGTTGAGTAGTTCTCTGAGTTGCAATCTGATGTTGATCTCGGTCTTCGGGATTGACACTTAGGGTATTATTCTCTTACTAATGTAAATATGAACGATAAAGAGAACTTGTCGGTAAACCTTAGTTAAGGGAACTAAGTAGACAACGATTAAGAGAACTAAGTATTAAACCTTAGTTAAGAAGACGAACGGTTAAGAAAACTCAGTATTAAACCTTAGTTAAGAGAACTCAGTACTAAACCTTAGTTAAGAGAACTAAGTAAACAATGCGCTTGAATCAATCCAGATATAGGATGAATAATCAAACATAGTATATCATCACTAAGTCGTAGAATACGAGGAGGAGCGAACATCCATCTAGATACTCTTGTAGGATTCAACGGACTGGGAAATGAAGCACGCGGCTTCAGGGGACGTGTAGCAGGGTACTCTTGGTATCCCTATGTGAGAATGCGGATGATCCACCTGGGCACAAAGAGGTTAGGTTTGCATGTGTAACGACCCAGAAAATCTGAACCAATTTAAAATTTTTAAATTGGCTAAAATAATGGATCTTAAATATTTAAAATAAATATTTTAAGTAATGGCGATGAAAACTGAGTTGAATCGACATTTGAAAACCAATATAATTAAATATAATTATATATAGAATTGAAAATAGCGCGGTAGTTCGAAAATTCGATTTCTAATTTCAAATGAATATACAGAATTCAATATAAGTCAGAATTGAACGAAACAAGAAATATTTGAATCTGTATAACTATATCTTTATAACGAAGTTAACAAACTAAGATTTCATCTTAGAAATGATAAGATATGTCCAGTTTGAAATTAGAAATAGTCGCTGTGGAATTTATATATATTTATATATATATAAGGCCCTTAAAAATAGCAATTTTGCAAACGACCTCGGATTTCGACGAAACCAGTTTTGTTGGGTCCGTGATGTTAAGTTATTGCTAGATTCCAAATTTCATAATTTTTCGAATCAATATGTGAGCGTGGCAAAAGAAAACGCGTTTGACCAGTTTCTGTTGAATTTAATCGACTGGAAATTGGCCATTTTTCAAACGGTCTCGGAATTCGACGAAACTAGTTTTGTTAGGACCGTATCGTCAATACGAAGCTAGAAAATATTTTTCTGGAATTTTTCTAGTTAGTATGTGACCCCGGTAATTTTAAATGTGCGTTTGAAATTCAATATAGTGATTTAAATGAAAATTCAAAAGGAAACTGATTGTAACGATCAAATCAGCTTGCGATACATATCCCATTGTGTTCGGAATGGGGGCAAAACGCTATGGAGGACAGGCGGTGGACCTCGTTTTGAGGTCGTATGTAAAAGTCAACCTTTTTACAAATTAAATAAATAAAAAAATATATATATATATTATTTTAATTTCCCTCCCTCCCTCTTATCTCCCGCTTGCCCCCCCCCCCCTCATTCGATTAAAACCAGAGAAAGAAAAAAAAAACAAAAAAAAAACAAAACCCTAAATCGAATCAATCGCGCCGCCGCCCCCCCTCAAGACCTGACGCCGACGAGCCCACCATCGCCGCCGTACCTCGAAGCCCCCCCTCTCGAGACATCACCGACGAAGCAGTCGCCCCACCCCCCCGTCGAATCCAGTCGCGACGCCACCCTCGAGAGACCCAAACAGCCGACTCCTCCTCCTCCCCTTCGACACCTCGGTGAGCCATTTTACTTTTTTTTTATTATTTATTTTATTTTTAGTTTTAATTTAGTTTTGTTCAAAACTAAATACTGTCTTTTTATTTTAAGTTATAAAACTGTTTTTTTTTATTTTAAGTTATAAAAACTGCATTTTTAAGAAGAAAAAAAAACTGCATTTTTATAAAATATAAAAACTGTTTTGAAGAGTAAATTAAAAACAGAATAAATTAAATAAAGTTTAAAAACTGAAACTGTTTTAAAATATAAAGAAATAAAACTGAATTTTATAAAGTATAAAAACTGATTTATAAATAAAGAAATAAAACTGATTTATAAATAAAAATTAAAAACTGATTTTGTTGAATATTAAAAACTGATTTTGTTGAATATTAAAAACTGATTTTGTTTTAATATTAAAAACTGATTTTGCTTTAAAATGAAAACTGATTCGTTTTAAAAATGAAAACTGATTTCTTTAAAAAGTAAAAATCATATTTTTATATATCGAGAGTCGAAGTAGAAATCAGATTTTTATATATTGAATAACATCGTAAAAAAAATTCGATTTTTACATGTGTAGAGAATACGGGCGAAAGCGACAAAAGGCGAAGATTTCTATAAGGAAGAGTCGTGCAGTTGGATAGCTATTGGTGAGATTTCTGATTTAAAAATTATATATATATGTGTGAAGTAAAAGTGAATTGCTATATATAAATATAAATATATATATATATATATACGCCCCCTCGTCCACAAACCATGGACGATATTTATTGGTTGAAATTGTGGTGAAAATTGAATGATTGTTTGGGATTGTTTGTGATTGATATTGGTTGATTGTGGTTGAAAAATACCCATTTGTGGTTGAGAAATATTTGGTTGAAACCACATAGGATTAGTTTGTGGAAATGAAATAAATATATACATGCCGCCTGCGTGCGAACTAGATGCATGATTCCCATTGTCAAAAACCGCGAGGTTTTAAGGTAGAGCGAGGAGCCGTACTAGGGACGGTGCCGGTGTAACTACCCTGCCGTTATGCTGCCGAAATTTTGAATAATATTTGTGTGTTTGAATTATTTTCATATGCTTAAACTATATTTATTCATTGTATAGAAAACATTCATGTGTTGAATTGATATTCATTCGTTGTTTAGAAATTCATGTGTTGAATGGCCTTCATATTTTGAAATAAATAGTTCGATAATAAAAATCACATTTTTATCTATATATAAAAACTATTGAAAACATTCATGTGTTGAATTGATATTCATTCGTTGTTTAGAAATTCATGTGTTGAATGATATTCATATTTTGAAATAAATTGTTCGATAACAAAAATCACATTTTTATCTATATATAAAAACTATTGAAAACATTCATGTGTTGAATTGATATTCATTCGTTGTTTAGAAATTCATGTGTTGAATGATATTCATATTTTGAAATAAATTGTTCGATAACAAAAATCACATTTTTATCTATATATAAAAACTATTGAAAACATTCATGTGTTGAATTGATATTCATTCGTTGTTTAGAAATTCATGTGTTGAATGGTATTCATATTTTGAAATAAATTGTTCGATAACAAAAATCACATTTTTATCTATATATAAAAACTATTGAAAACATTCATGTGTTGAATTGATATTCATTCGTTGTTTAGAAATTCATGTGTTGAATGGTATTCATATTTTCAAATAAATTGTTTGATGGTAGAAATCGCCTTTTATCGACTATCTGAAACGTGTAAAATAATCTGGTTTCAAAAGAAATGGTTTTATGATAAAAATCCTATTTTTATCACTTATATGAACGATATAGAAAAATAGTGTCTTTGAAATGAATTGTTTTACAATAAAAATCACATTTTTATTGTATGCATAAATCGTTGAAATGTGAAGTGTTAAAAATAGCCACTTGTTCAAAATAAACATATACGAGTTGAAATATTCATTAATTAACTAATGAAATGATTTACGCCTAATTATGTAACGTTAGAATGAATGGTGTTTTTAAACCAAATAGAAATCAAATATGAAGTTGAATAGAAAATGAAAAATGATATGAACTGTATATATATGTACATGCATATTCATTGAACAGGTTATAGCAAAGGGGCTAGAGAAGAGGAATAAAATTTGTGCCCGACAAATAGGTACACATTTACTGATTTGTTTGGGTGATGATTTTGAGCCTGTTGGCTAGCCGCTTGGCTTTTTCTTTTTCTTTTTGAGATTAGAAGGACCGGGACGCTATTTGCGATTTCCCGACGCTCCCGGTACAGGGGAGGTTATGGCGAAATTTTTCCAAAATTTAAGGTGTTAGAAAAATTTTTGAAGTGAAAACGATATAGAAATCCTTGAATGAACTATATTTATATAACTATACAAATATAAATAAAATTAAAACGAAACGAGGCCGTGCAGTTCGTATTTCGAAACCGTGATTTCAAACGACTAGTACGGGAAATCCGACCATTGGATTTTCCCGAAACCTCAACCGTCAGGATCGCCTTGGAATAATCTTTCCAACGGCACCAACCTTGTAAAAATCCAACGGTTGGATTGTCTGGAATGTTTAATTCAAATCTGAAGAAAAACAGCGCCAGAAACGATTATATTTATTTATATATATAAATATAATTATATTTAATCGAATAACGACGCTGCAGTTCGTATTTTGAAATCGAAACTTCAAACGATTGTACCGGGAGATCCGACCGTCGGATTTTCCCGAAACTGGAACCGTTGGATTCGTTTTGAAAAGACCTTTCTAATGATGTAAATTTTTGAAGATCCAACGGTTAGATTTTCAGATATGTGTAAATCAAATCTGAAGAAAAACAGCGCCACGGCCGCCTTATGGCCCGAAGCGTCGTTTTGAATAAAATGGCTATTTTAAAATAAATAAAAATAGCGATAAATAGTTATAAAATATCGTAAGCGATATGGAATGGAAATAAACTGAATTTGCTTGATTTATGTGATGTTTGATGGTTGAATGTGTTTGGTGTGAAAACTATATAAAGAACACAATTGGTGTTGTCGAATAATTTAACCATTGAAATAAATCGATTTGAAATTCTAAATATACGTGAATTATTTGAAAAGGCCGAGTTAATTCTCATTTCGAATAATCGACCGACGATTGAAATTCGAAGATGAAGACGATGGTCGAAGACCGGAGATCTTCACCTCGTTTGGATGGTAACCGAGGTCCTGATTGGGAGGCATCCCGAAATATGGATAATGAGTGGTGATCGTTCAGACGTACGTGTGGATCGATGGGTTTGCGAGGTATTTAGTGCCTCCGGTTTCGTTCAGACCCAGAACGGACTTGTAAATGGACTGTGTGTCCGACATGGGAATTTGTTCTGTGTGATTGATAGCCATCAGTTGCACGGTGTGAATTGCCTGTGTGGCATGCTAAGATGCAGTGATCAGGGCTTCTGTTGAAAAGCAAAGTCTTGTGGTGATGATCAAAGCACCGCCTGTGTGGCGTAGCTTTGTGTATAACGTGAATTCGCGAGCCTCACACCCCGGTATGAACCTAAAACGGGAGAGGACATCCGGGAGGGCCTGCGTTTCTTTCTAGCTAGGGTGGTGTCAGTGACCTACCAGCCCTGACATTTATATACTTTTCACCTATGTGGTTGTTGCTGTTGCGAGGCGCCTCGGTTTGATCGGACGATCCGGGTCCGATGGAGTCATTCGTTGGCTCGTTTACGCCCCAAAGGGCGGGGAGACGTAGTGTTCAGGTATAATAATCCACATCGGTGGACCGGCCCTGACGATCTAAAGGGTTGATGCGTTCTGATCCTGTGGCTCGGGCTAGAGAGTCACGAATTCGGTAAGGACTATCTTTTGCCTTGGTTCATGACGGAAATCCAATTTCCAAATACGACATCGTGCGGTTTTGATTGTATATATATAAGGCGACATGATATATGGTACCCATGCCGTCTATGATTGATAGTTATGATTTGAAATTGTTTTCGAAACATATAAACACTAGCAATAATATCAAATGCCTTTGTTTTATTCGTATCAAGCATATCTTGGCCGTTATAAGGTAAAAACTCTATCCTCCGGTTTGCGTTGCATTGTGTGATGGGAACTGAGTCTTATAACGGCTTCATTTTTATAAAAAGCATAACGATGTTTAAAAGAAAGATTTGTTTTAAAGCACTGGCAATCCAATGGAGTAAACCCGTTCCACGAAAGTGGCGTGGTCCTGTGATTAGCCAATTATATATGTGTTGAGTGGATTTCTCATACCAGTCCCATGACTGACTCGTAGTTTGTTTCACTCTCAAACTCGGGTGCCCCTTTTTCTACACGGGCAGCCTTGTATTCAGGTTTAGCTGGTTCTTTCTGGATAGCTGGAGCTGAAGATGGATTCTATCATTTATTTCTTTTTATGCTGTTCAGCTCCTATTGTACATATTTTGTTTATTTCCGCTGTAGACATTTATGTATAGCTGAACTGTATTTGTACTAAGTAAGATCCTGTATACTGTGTAACTCTGATGATTACTTTTATCCAGTATATTTTGTTGTTCATTCTGGTGTATTTATTTAATTCTGTTCTGCTATTATCTGTTTCTGTGTTATATTCCAAAGATAACCTTGTTTCCGTGAGAACGGGAAATCGGGTCGTCTCAACGTGGTATCAGAGCTTTGGTTAAGCTTAGTTCTGGAATATAACATTTGAACGAACTCGTCAGAAATAGAACCAGTAGTGTTCTAGGACGGGTAACTCTATACAGATAGGATCAGCAATATCCTAGTATGAGTAAAGCAGAATGAAATTACACCTTGATAGACACATTTACATTTGAAGTATTTGTCTCTATATTTTGAAATATCTTTTCTGTTGACCTGACACTTGATCTGCCATTTGCAGAAGTACTAGAAAAATGAGTGTCAGAAGCAGAAGGAATGCAGAACCGGATATTGAGGCCCTATTAATCAAATATCGAAATATGGGTGGAATACCGTTCTCTGGTGAAGAATCTATTATGAAGACACAAGCTTGGATTCGTTCGGCTGAGAAAATCTTCGAAGCATTAAAGCTGAGGGATAACCAGAAGAGATTACTGGCCTCCTGGGCTCTCAAAGACGAAGCTTTGTTCTGGTGGGATTCGGTTATACAGAATAATCCAGAAGGTGATATCACCTGGGATAGATTCAAAGTGATTTTCTTAGAAAGATTTACTCCTCCCGAAGCGACCGAGCGACTTTGCGACGAATTTTCTTATCTGATACAAGGAGACATGACAATTCCCGAATATCATAAGAAATTCAACGAACTAGCTCACTTTGCTCCTCATCTAATTCAAAATCCGAAGAGTAAAAATATGAGATTTATTCACGGGCTTCAAAGGAAATACCAGAATAAAGTATTGGGGCATGTGAAGCTTCCTTTTTCAGAAATGATTTAAATGGCTTATCAATATGAAGATCTTCATAAGAAAGGAATGTTACGCGACGAAGAAGAAGTCTGTTCTAGTGACAAAGAAAATTCGGAAACTGATATTCCTGAAACCAGTACAAGGTCGGAGATCAGTAAGAAGCCCAGTGCCAAGAGGAAAAGGGCCAAAACTGAGAAGAAACCAGTAACGGCAACTGTATGCTCTAACTGCAATAAGCAAGGACATCTCTCGATAAGTTGCAGATCTCTAAAGAAACGAATCAAGGGTGGATCTAAATCAGAGAAGAATTTCCAAGAGAAAAGAGGTTGCAGTAAATGCAAGCAGACTGGTCATCTCGCAAAGGATTGCTGGCAGTTGAAAAAGACTGAAATAGTTCAAGTGAATGAAGTGGCAGAAACTTCTGAGCCCTCAGCTAGCCAGGAAAGGTCTGACGTTTTAGAAGGCACGCTCAATGTCAAGAACATTCCAGTTAAAGTACTGTTTGACACTGGCGCGTCACGAAGCTTTATTGCAAAGAGTGCAGTCAAGAAATTAGATTTGAATTTGAAGAAGCTTAAAGAGCCAATGACTGTCCGAAATCCAGTTGGAGGATCCATCAATCTCAGTTGGGTTTGTGCAGTACCCGTCTCTTTTTCTTGCTATAAATTCCCTATTATCTCTGTCGTCATGAATTTTGATGAATTCGATCTTATTTTGGGATTGGATTGGTTAACCAAATATGAAGCAGAGGTTAGATGCGCCGAGAGAGTCGTTAGAGCTAAGATTAAATCAGGGGGTTATATAACCATACCGTGTGAAGGTCAGAATGCTAATAGAAAAGACTTCTGGGCAGCTCTAAATGTTTCTCCGGACCAAATAGAAAATGTTCCTGAAGTCACAGAGAATATTCCTGACCTCATTAAAGATATTCCTGTCGTCAAGAATTATGCGGATGTGTTCGAGGAAGTTGTTCGCTTACCTCCGCAGAGAGAAATAGATTTCAAAATTGCTTTAATTCCCAATGCAAGGCCAGTAGTTCACGCCATTCGAAGAATGTCCTTGAAAGAGAAGGAGGAATTAGACAATCAAACAAGACAGCTAGTATGGAAAGGTCTGATCAGGCCTAGTTTCTCTGATTGGGGTGCAGCAGTGGTGTTTGTCCCGAAATCTGACGGTACTCTACGTCTATGTGTGGATTATCGAGATCTGAACAAACAAACAATAAAGAACAAATATCCATTGCCGCGAATAGATGATTTGTTGGATCGATTAAATGGAGCACAAGTATTCTCACGAATGGACCTAGCTACAGGATTCCATCAACTTCGAATTGCCGAAGAGTGTGTTCCAATGACAGCATTCAGAGGCCCCGACTTATTCTACGAGTGGTTAGTAATGCCGTTCGGCTTATGTAACGCTCCTGCCTACTTCGTCGACCTGATGAACAGAGTATTCAGGGGAGTTTTGAATAAATTTGTTCTGGTTTTTATTGATGATATTCTAATCTTCTCTAAATCAAAGGCCGAACATGAAAAGCATCTGGAACAGGTTTTAGAAATTCTCAGACGGAATGTATTAAAAGCCAAGTTTTCCAAATGTATCTTCTGGCAAGATGAAGTGAAATTTCTGGGCCATGTCGTATCGAAAGATGGAATCGCTGTGGATCCAAGCAAAATCACAGCTATTCAGAATTGGAAACAGCCCAGTACTCCCACTGAAGTCCGCAGTTTTCTCGGATTGGCTAGCTATTACCGAAAGTTCGTTAAAGACTTTTCGAAGATATCTGGTCACTTAACGAAGCTTACAAAGAAGCATTCGAAGTTCAAATGGACTCAAGAAAGTGAGGAGGCTTTCGAAGAGCTAAAGTTAAGATTAACGACAGCTCCAGTGTTAACCATCATCGATGGCAACCAAGATTTGAAAGTCTGGACTGATGCGTCTAGAGAAGGCCTTGGAGCAGTGTTAATGCAAAGAGGCCAAGTAATTGCTTATGCCAGCCGTCAACTGAAGCCACACGAGAAGAACTACGTAACTCATGATCTTGAGTTATTGGCTATCATATTCTCTTTGAAAATCTGGAGACACTATCTTCTAGGCGAGAGGTTTGAACTGTTTACAGACCACCAGTCATTAAAGTATCTGTTCACTCAAAAGGATTTAAACCTGAGGCAACAACGTTGGCTGGATTTTCTAGCAGCATATGACTTTGAAATTATATATACTCCAGGAAAAGCCAATGTCGTGGCCGATGCATTAAGCAGAAAGAATGTAATGATCGCCAGTTTTATTATCACGACTTCATTGCTAGATAAGATATCTGCTCTTCAGGGGGATGATCACTTCATTCAGAAGATCAGGGGGATAATTCAACAAGGCGAACCCTCGAGTTTTCAAATAGACAACGATGGGATTCTAAGGCTCAAAGGTCGAATATGCGTTCCTAACATTCCTGAACTTCGAAAGGAAGTACTGGATGAATGCCACAAGTCAAAACTCAGTATCCATCCGGGAGTAAGCAAAATGTATAATGACATCAAATGCACTTTCTGGTGGAAGTCGATGAAAAGGGACATTTCTTTATATGTCAGCCGATGCCCTACTTGCCAGCTAGTTAAAAGCGACCAACAGAAATTGGCTGGACTATTGCAACCACTAGAAGTTCCTGGCTGGAAGTGGGAACATATTTCTATGGATTTCATTGATGGTTTGCCCAGAACCAGAAAAGGAAATGACAGTATTTGGGTGATCGTAGATCGTTTCACGAAGACCGCCCATTTCATACCTGTCAAATCAAACAGAACTGCTCAGAGTCTGGCGCAGATTTACTTCAGGGAAATAGTTAGACTGCATGGAGTGCCGCTCAGTATAGTAAGTGATAGAGATACAATTTTCACTAGTAAATTCTGGGAAGCATTTCAAGTCGAGCTGGGAACGAAGTTAAACTTGAGCACCGCTTATCATCCTCAGACAGACGGTCAGACTGAGAGGGTGAACCGCATTTTAGAAGATCTATTGCGGGCTTGTGTTATAGATTTCGGTGGATCATGGGAAGACCATCTACATTTGGCTGAATTCTCTTATAACAACAGCTATCAGGCAAGTCTGACAATGTCGCCATTCGAAGCATTGTATGGTAGACCGTGCCGATCTCCTGCTTGTTGGGTCGAGCCTGGAAATAGACTTGTGTTGGGTCCCGATATGATTCGAGAAGCTGCCGACAAAGTCGATTTTATTAGGAAGAGATTACTCGCCGCTCAAAGCCGACAAAAGAGCTATGCCGATAAAAGAAGAAGAGATATATCCTTCGAAGTTGGCGACTATGTATATTTGAAAGTATCGCCGATGAGAGGAGTTATCCGTTTCGGTAAAACTGGAAAGTTAGCGCCTAAATTCATTGGTCCGTTTCCTATTCTGGAACGGATTGGAACTCTCGCTTATAGTGTCAAACTACCTGACTGGTTGCCCGGAGTTCATGATGTATTTCACATATCTCAACTTCGAAAGCACGTTCATGATCCAGACTTGATCGTGGAAGAAGCAGCTCAGCAGGATATTGAAATTACTCCAGAACTAGCTGTGAGGCGTGAGCCGCTAAAGATCATCGGCAAAGAAACCAAAGAGCTGAGGAACAAGAAGGTTCGCTTAGTCAAAGTGCAATGGAGTGGAGATCCGCGAGATTGTACTTGGGAAACTGAGGAGAGCATTCAGAAAGCTTATCCTAGATGCCGAGTAGATATCTCTGATTGACTCTGGTGCAAGGTACATTTAACCTACTTTGCATTACCTTTTAATTCTCTATTCTGTTGCTATTTTCTTCCCATGGATGTGCATTGTTTATTCTATACTCAGAATATTAAAAACAAATTGGTTGTTGTGATGTGTGATCGTAGATTTATCAAACCACTTTCGACTTTATTCCTTTTCGGGGACGAAAAGTTTTAAGTGGGGGAGATTGTAACGACCCAGAAAATCTGAACCAATTTAAAAATTTTAAATTGGCTAAAATAATGGATCTTAAATATTTAAAATAAATATTTTAAGTAATGGCGATGAAAACTGAGTTGAATCGACATTTGAAAACCAATATAATTAAATATAATTATATATAGAATTGAAAATAGCGCGGTAGTTCGAAAATTCGATTTCTAATTTCAAATGAATATACAGAATTCAATATAAGTCAGAATTGAACGAAACAAGAAATATTTGAATCTGTATAACTATATCTTTATAACGAAGTTAACAAACTGAGATTTCATCTTAGAAATGATAAGATATGTCCAGTTTGAAATTAGAAATAGTCGCTGTGGAATTTATATATATTTATATATATATAAGGCCCTTAAAAATAGCAATTTTGCAAACGACTTCGGATTTCGACGAAACCAGTTTTGTTGGGTCCGTGATGTTAAGTTATTGCTAGATTCCAAATTTCATAATTTTTCGAATCAATATGTGAGCGTTGCAAAAGAAAACGCGTTTGACCAGTTTCTGTTGAATTTAATCGACTGGAAATTGGCCATTTTTCAAACGGTCTCGGAATTCGACGAAACTAGTTTTGTTAGGACCGTATCGTCAATACGAAGCTAGAAAATATTTTTCTGGAATTTTTCTAGTTAGTATGTGACCCCGGTAATTTGAAATGTGCGTTTGAAATTCAATATAGTGATTTAAATGAAAATTCAAAAGGAAACTGATTGTAACGATCAAATCAGCTTGCGATACATATCCCATTGTGTTCGGAATGGGGGTAAAACGCTATGGAGGACAGGCGGTGGACCTCGTTTTGAGGTCGTATGTAAAAGTCAACCTTTTTACAAATTAAATAAATAAAAAAAATATATATATATTATTTTAATTTCCCTCCCTCCCTCTTATCTCCCGCTTGGCCCCCCCCTCATTCGATTAAAACCAGAGAAAGAAAAAAAAAAGAAAAAAAAAACAAAACCCTAAATCGAATCAATCGCGCCGCCGCCCCCCCTCAAGACCTGACGCCGACGAGCCCACCATCGCCGCCGTACCTCGAAGCCCCCCCTCTCGAGACATCACCGACGAAGCAGTCGCCCCACCCCCCCCCCCCCCCCCCCCCGTCGAATCCAGTCGCGACGCCACCCTCGAGAGACCCAAACAGCCGACTCCTCCTCCTCCCCTTCGACACCTCGGTGAGCCATTTTACTTTTTTTTTATTATTTATTTTATTTTTAGTTTTAATTTAGTTTTGTTCAAAACTAAATACTGTCATTTTATTTTAAGTTATAAAACTGTTTTTTTTTTATTTTAAGTTATAAAAACTGCATTTTTAAGAAGAAAAAAAAAACTGCATTTTTATAAAATATAAAAACTGTTTTGAAGAGTAAATTAAAAACAGAATAAATTAAATAAAGTTTAAAAACTGAAACTGTTTTAAAATATAAAGAAATAAAACTGAATTTTATAAAGTATAAAAACTGATTTATAAATAAAGAAATAAAACTGATTTATAAATAAAAATTAAAAACTGATTTTGTTGAATATTAAAAACTGATTTTGTTGAATATTAAAAACTGATTTTGTTTTAATATTAAAAACTGATTTTGCTTTAAAATGAAAACTGATTCGTTTTAAAAATGAAAACTGATTTCTTTAAAAAGTAAAAATCATATTTTTATATATCGAGAGTCGAAGTAGAAATCAGATTTTTATATATTGAATAACATCGTTAAAAAAATTCGATTTTTACATGTGTAGAGAATACGGGCGAAAGCGACAAAAGGCGAAGATTTCTATAAGGAAGAGTCGTGCAGTTGGATAGCTATTGGTGAGATTTCTGATTTAAAAATTATATATATATGTGTGAAGTAAAAGTGAATTGCTATATATAAATATATATATATATATATATATATACGCCCCCTCGTCCACAAACCATGGACGATATTTATTGGTTGAAATTGTGGTGAAAATTGAATGATTGTTTGGGATTGTTTGTGATTGATATTGGTTGATTGTGGTTGAAAAATACCCATTTGTGGTTGAGAAATATTTGGTTGAAACCACATAGGATTAGTTTGTGGAAATGAAATAAATATATACATGCCGCCTGCGTGCGAACTAGATGCATGATTCCCATTGTCAAAAACCGCGAGGTTTTAAGGTAGAGCGAGGAGCCGTACTAGGGACGGTGCCGGTGTAACTACCCTGCCGTTATGCTGCCGAAATTTTGAATAATATTTGTGTGTTTGAATTATTTTCATATGCTTAAACTATATTTATTCATTGTATAGAAAACATTCATGTGTTGAATTGATATTCATTCGTTGTTTAGAAATTCATGTGTTGAATGGCCTTCATATTTTGAAATAAATAGTTCGATAATAAAAATCACATTTTTATCTATATATAAAAACTATTGAAAACATTCATGTGTTGAATTGATATTCATTCGTTGTTTAGAAATTCATGTGTTGAATGATATTCATATTTTGAAATAAATTGTTCGATAACAAAAATCACATTTTTATCTATATATAAAAACTATTGAAAACATTCATGTGTTGAATTGATATTCATTCGTTGTTTAGAAATTCATGTGTTGAATGATATTCATATTTTGAAATAAATTGTTCGATAACAAAAATCACATTTTTATCTATATATAAAAACTATTGAAAACATTCATGTGTTGAATTGATATTCATTCGTTGTTTAGAAATTCATGTGTTGAATGGTATTCATATTTTGAAATAAATTGTTCGATAACAAAAATCACATTTTTATCTATATATAAAAACTATTGAAAACATTCATGTGTTGAATTGATATTCATTCGTTGTTTAGAAATTCATGTGTTGAATGGTATTCATATTTTCAAATAAATTGTTTGATGGTAGAAATCGCCTTTTATCGACTATCTGAAACGTGTAAAATAATCTGGTTTCAAAAGAAATGGTTTTATGATAAAAATCCTATTTTTATCACTTATATGAACGATATAGAAAAATAGTGTCTTTGAAATGAATTGTTTTACAATAAAAATCACATTTTTATTGTATGCATAAATCGTTGAAATGTGAAGTGTTAAAAATAGCCACTTGTTCAAAATAAACATATACGAGTTGAAATATTCATTAATTAACTAATGAAATGATTTACGCCTAATTATGTAACGTTAGAATGAATGGTGTTTTTAAACCAAATAGAAATCAAATATGAAGTTGAATAGAAAATGAAAAATGATATGAACTGTATATATATGTACATGCATATTCATTGAACAGGTTATAGCAAAGGGGCTAGAGAAGAGGAATAAAATTTGTGCCCGACAAATAGGTACACATTTACTGATTTGTTTGGGTGATGATTTTGAGCCTGTTGGCTAGCCGCTTGGCTTTTTCTTTTTCTTTTTGAGATTAGAAGGACCGGGACGCTATTTGCGATTTCCCGACGCTCCCGGTACAGGGGAGGTTATGGCGAAATTTTTCCAAAATTTAAGGTGTTAGAAAAATTTTTGAAGTGAAAACGATATAGAAATCCTTGAATGAACTATATTTATATAACTATACAAATATAAATAAAATTAAAACGAAACGAGGCCGTGCAGTTCGTATTTCGAAACCGTGATTTCAAACGACTAGTACGGGAAATCCGACCATTGGATTTTCCCGAAACCTCAACCGTCAGGATCGCCTTGGAATAATCTTTCCAACGGCACCAACCTTGTAAAAATCCAACGGTTGGATTGTCTGGAATGTTTAATTCAAATCTGAAGAAAAACAGCGCCAGAAACGATTATATTTATTTATATATATAAATATAATTATATTTAATCGAATAACGACGCTGCAGTTCGTATTTTGAAATCGAAACTTCAAACGATTGTACCGGGAGATCCGACCGTCGGATTTTCCCGAAACTGGAACCGTTGGATTCGTTTTGAAAAGACCTTTCTAATGATGTAAATTTTTGAAGATCCAACGGTTAGATTTTCAGATATGTGTAAATCAAATCTGAAGAAAAACAGCGCCACGGCCGCCTTATGGCCCGAAGCGTCGTTTTGAATAAAATGGCTATTTTAAAATAAATAAAAATAGCGATAAATAGTTATAAAATATCGTAAGCGATATGGAATGGAAATAAACTGAATTTGCTTGATTTATGTGATGTTTGATGGTTGAATGTGTTTGGTGTGAAAACTATATAAAGAACACAATTGGTGTTGTCGAATAATTTAACCATTGAAATAAATCGATTTGAAATTCTAAATATACGTGAATTATTTGAAAAGGCCGAGTTAATTCTCATTTCGAATAATCGACCGACGATTGAAATTCGAAGATGAAGACGATGGTCGAAGACCGGAGATCTTCACCTCGTTTGGATGGTAACCGAGGTCCTGATTGGGAGGCATCCCGAAATATGGATAATGAGTGGTGATCGTTCAGACGTACGTGTGGATCGATGGGTTTGCGAGGTATTTAGTGCCTCCGGTTTCGTTCAGACCCAGAACGGACTTGTAAATGGACTGTGTGTCCGACATGGGAATTTGTTCTGTGTGATTGATAGCCATCAGTTGCACGGTGTGAATTGCCTGTGTGGCATGCTAAGATGCAGTGATCAGGGCTTCTGTTGAAAAGCAAAGTCTTGTGGTGATGATCAAAGCACCGCCTGTGTGGCGTAGCTTTGTGTATAACGTGAATTCGCGAGCCTCACACCCCGGTATGAACCTAAAACGGGAGAGGACATCCGGGAGGGCCTGCGTTTCTTTCTAGCTAGGGTGGTGTCAGTGACCTACCAGCCCTGACATTTATATACTTTTCACCTATGTGGTTGTTGCTGTTGCGAGGCGCCTCGGTTTGATCGGACGATCCGGGTCCGATGGAGTCATTCGTTGGCTCGTTTACGCCCCAAAGGGCGGGGAGACGTAGTGTTCAGGTATAATAATCCACATCGGTGGACCGGCCCTGACGATCTAAAGGGTTGATGCGTTCTGATCCTGTGGCTCGGGCTAGAGAGTCACGAATTCGGTAAGGACTATCTTTTGCCTTGGTTCATGACGGAAATCCAATTTCCAAATACGACATCGTGCGGTTTTGATTGTATATATATAAGGCGACATGATATATGGTACCCATGCCGTCTATGATTGATAGTTATGATTTGAAATTGTTTTCGAAACATATAAACACTAGCAATAATATCAAATGCCTTTGTTTTATTCGTATCAAGCATATCTTGGCCGTTATAAGGTAAAAACTCTATCCTCCGGTTTGCGTTGCATTGTGTGATGGGAACTGAGTCTTATAACGGCTTCATTTTTATAAAAAGCATAACGATGTTTAAAAGAAAGATTTGTTTTAAAGCACTGGCAATCCAATGGAGTAAACCCGTTCCACGAAAGTGGCGTGGTCCTGTGATTAGCCAATTATATATGTGTTGAGTGGATTTCTCATACCAGTCCCATGACTGACTCGTAGTTTGTTTCACTCTCAAACTCGGGTGCCCCTTTTTCTACACGGGCAGCCTTGTATTCAGGTTTAGCTGGTTCTTTCTGGATAGCTGGAGCTGAAGATGGATTCTATCATTTATTTCTTTTTATGCTGTTCAGCTCCTATTGTACATATTTTGTTTATTTCCGCTGTAGACATTTATGTATAGCTGAACTGTATTTGTACTAAGTAAGATCCTGTATACTGTGTAACTCTGATGATTACTTTTATCCAGTATATTTTGTTGTTCATTCTGGTGTATTTATTTAATTCTGTTCTGCTATTATCTGTTTCTGTGTTATATTCCAAAGATAACCTTGTTTCCGTGAGAACGGGAAATCGGGTCGTCTCAGCATGGTTACGAACCAAGCGTATGCCTTGGTTGCAATATTTAGAAGGCAACCTAAAGACTAGGATGGACCAACGTGAGTCGGCGAGACCATTTAGTGCCCTGTGATAGCAACTCGTTGTCTGCCTACCATCTTCAGTCAGTATGAAGAGCGGAAAGGCAGAGAACTCCAAAAGACCATATACTTGCTATCTAGTTATGGTGAGGTAAGGCCAATAGGGAAGGGCATAGAGGGTCAGGCAGTTGTGCTAGGGAAAGTTCTCATTCTTGATTTTCATGGGTGCCTTTCGTTTGTTAGTTGAGGGAGGGGTCTAGTGGGACCATAGCCACTATAAAGGCAGACCTTAGCATCTGCATCGTCAGATATCTTAAAGCTCCTGACCGAGTTCCATGTTACTTGATTAGCCCTGCCACGGGACCTGGGTTTGCACATATAGAGAACATGTGCAAGTAGACGGTAAGTACGATTGACGATACGTACATGCGAAAAAGTCTAGGTACATACACATCGCTCTGGGTAGTGCATCGTAGACTAAGGATCATTACTCGATGATGGAACCTAGTCAAACCTAGGGTAGCAGTCCAAACGCTTACATAATATAGTAATGAAAGTTCTATGCAGACGTAACGTTGGTATACACACACACACACACACACACACACACACATATATATATATATATATATATGAGATTCTGTACGACCTGTGGCATTGGATAAAGGGACTGCATACATACGGAGGGGACCGTGCGAGTGGGATATACCTTAGTTGGGGGTAGCTACATATAAACTATATTGGGTTGATCTACTAGGGAGTAGATGGGTGCGACGTGAGTACATGCCATAAGGGCTATCAACAAAAATAACCTAATAAATAAGAAAATGCAATAGACCATTATATGTAGGGTTATTCAACATTTGTAGTTTAAACCCATTCACACAGAACTTATGTTCTGACCCCTTCCTCATTACATACTCGCAGGTTAGGTAGTGACAGGGATATGATAGCTTGGGATACTGGTTAAGCAGTATGTTTAATAAGGTAAAGCTATATTTTAATTACAACATATTTTATTCCTTCCGCTGTGAGATGCTTTATGAGTTCTGACATGTTTCTTTATCTTTGTCTTTTCTGCAGGATACCAGAGCAAAACAGCTCGGGTCTCGATGGATTGGAATTTTGGAAAAAAATTCGGTCCGTCGGAACCCGGTTTGTTACATCTGGTATCCGAGCGAGGTTTAGTGTTCTTAGGGAGATATTGAGGGAACGTATTTGTGTTTTCTGAAATATAAATATATTAAATATATATAAACCTAAATCCAAAGAGTAGCCTACTAGATATGGAAAGAGTTGGGATATTGGTTTGTACACTAATGTAACGAACAAAAAAAAAGAAATTTTGAAACCATTAGGTGGTTGGGAGAGTGTACAGTATGACTTGGAGTTAGAGAAAGAAAATATCCCATAGGATGGAAACTGAAATGATATTTCAGAGTAGTGGGTTTAAAAGTGAAACCTTATAAATTAGAAAAAGGTTAAAATGTGGATAATGAATTAGAAATATATATAGTCGAGAGAATTGAATTTGAGAAAGTGCCTAGGGAAGCCTAGTTGAGTTGAAGACCCGCCTTGAGTCTAACCCACTATTAAACTTTTAAGAACTTGAAAAAGTTTTGGCAAAAGAGTTTGTGGTATATTCAAGTTTTTAATCTTAAAAGTATTTTTGAATGTAAATTCTTCCATTTTATATCTTTTTGTAACATAAGAAATCGAATTTAGAAAATTAGATTTTTCTAAATTTCAAGTTTAATGATGATTGGTAGGATTTTGGATGCGATAATTGGATGAAATATGCTCTTATTCTGTTAGAGTATGGGAAAATTTGGGTAAAAAATGTTTTGATTTTTCAAAAATATTGCATTCATACAGAACTGCAAGTATATTTAGGATGTGAGCATCATGTTTTTAAGGATTTTTTAGGATTTGCATACATATAGGCGGATCCAAATTAGGCATACATGATTTACTATGATGTGATTCACCTTGCACATGTGCACAATGTTGCAACAATTGGATGAACACTAATTGGATGTTGCGAGGGATTATCTATTTTACTCTTATCGAATTTCGGGGACGAAATTCTTTAAGGGTGGGAGAATTTAACACCCCTCGTTTTTAATATAATTAAAAATAAGATATATGCGTAGATAGGTTAATAATGGTGATGTACAATGAAAATTAATCAATACATGAAAGAAAAGGAAAGATTAATTAAATAACAATGTGTGTAACGGAGAAGATAATAAAGTACGGATAATTAATTCAAATATCAGGAATTAAGTAAAATGGGCATAACCATTGGGTTCGTCTCGAAATTTTACATGGAATAGAGTCCAAGTTTTCGAAAATCGGACTCCTATGAAGGAGTTATGGTCTTTAGAAAAATCAGAAAAATTCAAAACAGTTTGAAATTCGACCTAGGTAGCTGGGCGGGAAAATTCCTGACCATTGACCAGACAGGTCGACCTTAATGTCGACCTACATCAAGGGAGGTCGACCTTATTGTTGACCTCCCTTAAGGGAGATCGACCTGGGGGTCAACCTACCCCTAGATCTGGGCAGTTTTGCCATGTTACTTGTTCTGCTGTGTTTGTGCGATTCTGATGGCTTCGGGGCTGATCTAATGGTCCTAAAACACTCTCTACACCTATAAATACATACCTAACCTAACCCTAATTCATTATAATTCTCTATGATGCCTCCATGCCGCACTTCAACCAAACATAGCCGCCGCTCCTAAACTCTAAATTAAATTGCAAGTTTTTCATCAGCTCTGGAGTTTAATCAAATCAAATTAGAAGTTCTTCATCAACAATTCATGCTCTTCACCAACAATCAAATAAGAGGGTTATATCAACGTTTCTACGTCAGCAACAAAACATTTGTTTCTCCAATCCAATCAATGTGAGTTGATTTTAAATTATATTTGTTGTATAATGTTATTAATATCGTTCGCCATTCCCCATGTATACATATAATGAATATGATGTTAATTCAATAAGAACAGTTATTTTATTTATACCTATGCAGAATTCTCTCCTTTTTATTCTTTCCCCTTTTATTTTTATAGCTAGGCTATCTCGAGCCTACGCCTATCATGGATATATGCGTTTTAAATGTGAATGAGAAATTAAGAAGGGAAATGGGTTGTTTGGGCATAATATGGATTGGAAGTATTAATGTATAATTTGAAATTGAATTATGGGTATGGCTATACTGAAACGTTGAATTTTTGTAGATTTGCATAATTAAATTAGATATGGAATTTGTATAATTTAGTACGATTGGCATGTAATTGGATAACATGTGATGTGAAATTTATCCGTAATTTGGAAGATAAGTATAAAAGATAAATTAAATTGTATGTATGAACTTGGAACTAGGTAATATGCCAATTTGGTATGAATAAATATGTTGTTTGGACAATTAATTATAACATGGAATAGGCATGAATATGATTATAAGTGGATTGGAATATTCTACTTAAAATTTGGTTAATTTGGGGTATAAACATGAAATTGACACTATTGTCATAACTTGAACATGAACATATTTGTGAATTTTGTAATTGGCATACGACACCTAGAATTGACATGAACTGTTAATTAGCTAAAGATGAAACATGGCTAACTCGAGATTAGACCGAGTTTGTGGTGTAAGACTGCCCGGAACCACCCGGCACATCCAGCGACCGCAAGCAATAGGGTCTAATGTGAGAAGTTAGTCATAATGTGCTTGAACCCGAGGTTAGACTGAGTTGTGGTGTAAGCCTGCCCGGAACCGACCGGCACTTCCAGCAACTGCAACAATAGCTCTAATGTGAGAGGTTGGTGCTTTAATAATTAATTAATGCTAATGACACATGCTAAGTATGGTAGGGTTAACAACACTTAACCAATATGACATGATATATGGGAGGGTTAAGTTAACATGAATGAATAGACAACACTTAACCAATATAACATGTGAATGGATAAGTGGGTGAGGTTAAGTCAACTTGTGTAAACTTAACCAACATAGAGATGGGGAATGTTAACAACCTATTATAAACCAAAGTTGCGGTAATGTAAAGAATGAATGATTGGTAGTCCAAGGGAAGGTTATGACTTAAGGTATAATACAAGATTTGAAGGGTGGAACAACATATACCATAAAATAAGTTAATCTAAGCTGAAAATGTATAAAAGTGCCCATGCGCTATCGTTTGATAAAAAGAACTTAAGTCATGCTTGAATTCGTTGGCAAACCTTAGTTAATGAGAAATAAGTAACCAAACCTTAGTTAAAGAAGAACTAAGTGACCAAACCTTAGTTAAAGAAGAACTAAGTAAACAAACCTTAGTTAATGAAAACTAAGTAACCAAACCTTAGTTAAAGAAGAACTAAGTAAACAAACCTTAGTTAATGGGAACTAAGTAACCAAACCTTAATTAACGAGAACTAAGTAACAAACCTTAGTTAAAAGAAACTAAGTAATAAACCTTAGTTAGAGGAAACTGAGTATTAAACAAACAAGTAGGATATAAATTGTAAAGTGATAACGTGAAGATGACATAAGTTATATGAATAACATAACAAGAGATTGGTTGAGTTGAGTAATTCTCTTAGTGTCAATCTGATGTTGATCTCGGTCTTCGTGATTAACACTTAGGGCTTTATTCTCTTACTAATGTAAATATGAACGATAAAGAGAACTTGTCAGTAAACCTTAGTTAAGGGAACTAAGTAGACAACGATTAAGAGAACTAAGTACTAAACCTTAGTTAAGAAGACGAACGATTAAGGAAACCAAGTAGCATAAAACCTTAGTTAAGAGAACTAAGTACTAAACCTTAGTTAAGAGAACTAAGTAAACAACGCTCTTGAACCAGTCCAGATATAGGATTAATAACCAAACATGTAGATCATCACTAAGTCGTAGAATACGAGGAGGAGCGAACGTCCATCTAGAAACTCTTGTAGGCTCCAACGGACTGGGATATGAAGCACGCGGCTTCAGGGGACGTGTAGTAGGGTACTCTTGGTATCCCTTTGTGAGAATGCAGATGATCCACCTGGGCACACAGAGGTTAGATCTGCACGGTTATGAAACAAAAGTATGCCTTGGTTGCAATATTTAGAAGGCAACCTAAAGACTAGGATGGACCAGCGTGAGTTGGCGAGACCATTTAGTGCCCTGTGATAACAACTCGTTTTCTACCTACCATCTTCAGTCAGCACGAAAAACGGAAAGCCAGAGAACTCCAAAAGACCATATACTTGCTATCTAGTTATGGGTGAGGTAAGGCCAATAGGGAAGGGGAAAGAGGGCCAGGCAGTTGTGCCAGGGAAAGTTCTCATTCTTGATTTTCATGGGTGCCTTTCGTTTGTTAGTTGAGGGAGGGGTCTAGTGGGACCATAGCTACTGTAAAGGCAGACCTTAGCATCTGCATCAGCAGATATCTTAAAGCTCCCGACCGAGTTCCGTATTTCTTGATTAGCCCTGCCAAGGGACACGGGTTCGCACATATAAAGAACATGTGCAAGTAGATAGTAAGTACGATTGACGATACGTACGTGGGAAAAAGTCTAGGTACATACACATCGCTCTGGGTGGTGTACCGTAGACTAGGGGGCATTACTCGATGACGGAATCTAGTCGAACCTAGGGTGGCAGTCCAAACGCTTATGTAATATAGTAATGAAGGTTTTATGCAGACGTAGCGTTGGTATACATACATACATACATACATACATACATACATATATATATGAGATTCTGTACGACATGTGGCATTGAATAAGGGACTGCATACATACGGAGGAGACCGTGCGAGTGGGATATACCTTAGTTGGGGGTAGCTACATATACATTATATTAGGTTGATCTACTAGGGAGTAGATGGGTGCGACGTGAGTACATGCCTTAAGGGCTGTCAACGCAAATAACCTAATAAACAAGAAAATGCAATAGACCAGTATATGTAGGGTTATTCAACGTTTGTAGTTTAAACCCATTCACATAGAACTTATGTTCTGACCCCCTCCTCATTACATACTCGCAAGTTAGGTAGAAGTTAGGTAGTGACGGGGATATGATAGCTTGGGATACTGGTTAAGTAGTATGTTTAATAAGGTAAAGCTATGTTTTAATTACAACATATTTATTCCTTCCGTTGTGAGATGCTTTACGAGTTCTGACATGTTTCTTAATCTCTGCCTTTTCTGCAGGATACCCGAGCAAAATAGCTCGGGTCTCAATGGATTGGAATTTTGGAAAAGAAAAATCGGTCCATCGGAACCTGGGTTGTTACATATTATGTTGAGATTAGTTATAAAGGGGAATATTACAGCGTATGACATGTTTTTGAACTATAACGATAAATTAGCGTTGTTGACCAAACTTAAGCGTGATTTTTATATATAGCACTACTCCCTAGGTAATGTAAATTGTTTGGTTTGAAATCCACTTATTCGGAAGTAATAAATAACGATGTTCGTCCAAGTAAAGTATAAGAATAAATTTAGAACGAGAAATTAGAGAATCATGTTAGAAAACAACGACAACATTTCGATGTTCGAAATGTGATTAGAATGAAAGCATTTGGAATTGGAACTAGAATTCGACGATGTTGAATGTATTAAAAGTAAAGTATTTTTAGGAATTATAATATGATAGGATAGTAAATATTTAGGTCTAAACCAATAAATTATAGAATGATATGTAATCAATATTAGTTCTAAACTTGATATTGATTTAACAAGAAGTTGACTTAGAAACAGAGTTTATAAAGTGAAATGAGAATATAAAAGAGATTTCGGAAAACAAGAAAATGGTATTTACTGCTTGAATAATGAGTTATATTGATAAAGGTGTTTAGACAATATAGTTAGGGTATATTATCCAAGTGTAGAAAATAAAGAACGTGAAAAGAATTGAAATGTCTTGAATGTTAATAACGTATATTTTCTGGAACATGGGAGAATAAGAGTTCATAATAACTGTAAATGTTTTTCCAAGAAGTGTAAAATGGCTAAATCAAGATTTGAGAAATATCTGGTAAAATATGGGAATTCGAATACTAAAAACGAATGTTAAATAAAAAGTACCCGTGTTTGTGTGATGTCTAGTTATACATTTGAATGAATGTTTGTTTTTATTTCGATGGTTAAATAACCGACTATCGAAGTGTTTTGACCATCATTGTGAATACGGAGAGACCGGTTGGATATATTATCCGAAAACCACTCCGTATAGGCATAAGTGCTGCGAATTATATTATGCTGAAGACGAAGTAAAATGCAAGGGTCGTGCAGTTCTAGAAATGGTGATTTCTGTTTGTCCAGTCCCAGGATAACTTGCATGGACGAGTGTCTGACAGAGTATTTCCAACGGTCACGCCATTGATTTTTATGAATATACCAAGTTGGTGGGGAGAAGGTAACTTCTCTTTATTCTGCACCCAGTGTGCATTTGTGTAATCAATATGTGAGTACGGGTTTGATGATGTGGCATTCAAAGTGAATGGTGACCAGATGTTCTGAAGATAGACGTAGCCTCTAGCCCCACAACCAGGAAGTAACAAAAGTTGGGCTAGGCAGCATGGCTAGTTGGGTCATCCCCAAGTAGGGTGTATTGTCACCTATCTAGAGAAATTCATACTTGTTCTTCTTTTTTGATTCTGTATCTTCGGATTACGGCTGGATGGCCAACAACCGTGGGTGGCCATATATTCGATGCATTCAAGCTAAATAAGTGGTCGGTCATGTGTGGCCGGGTTGCAAGACATTCTTGTTGAACCCCAGTGTATACCCTCT
Source organism: Allium sativum (assembly GCA_030737875.1). NCBI lineage: Eukaryota > Viridiplantae > Streptophyta > Magnoliopsida > Asparagales > Amaryllidaceae > Allium > Allium sativum. Next base: position 696,819,564 of record CM060920.1, read on the forward strand.
AGAGTACACTGATCGGAAGGTGCTCCCATACCTTGTCTGTTGGAATCCAATCTCCAATAAGTGCTCTGCGGTTCATGATTTTATACTATTTATATGTGGAGCATGAAATGCAAGCGTTCTACTACTTGGATATTTGTATTGATTAGGCATTACTATAATAACACTGGATTTTGTTATCAAAGTGTTTTGGGTTATAGTAAGGTAAAAGCTGTGCATGTTTATGTGTGGGCTGGTCTTACTATTATCCTATTGTTTCAAAAGAAATTTCATAGTTAAATAGTATGGTTGGAATTTACTCACACCAATCCCATGACTGGCCCAGAGTTTATTTTGTTTGTTTTCTCTAAACTCTTGGTTGCCCAAATTTGTACGAGCAGTCAAGTGTTTCAGGCTTTTGCAGACTCACTTGGAGGAGCTCGAAGCAGAAGGCTCCACCTTGAGTATTTAGAGATTATTTCCTCTGTGATATGATGTATTGTACTCTGATAATGGTATGTATATACAATACAGTTTTGTATTCAAAGTTATGTTATATAATACATTTCATTCGTTCCGCTGTGAGTTTCGTGTTTACTCTGATTCTGATGTCCTTCTTCTTCTTCTTCTTCTATTCTATTAGTTCTATCTTATCGTTCTCATCCTCTAATTTCTTTCTATTAATGATCTGAATTTTCGTGCAATTTGAGTTGAATATGTAGAATATTAGTCAGCTCAAATTGGTACGAATTTTCGGGCCGTTACAGTTGGTATCAGAGCATAAGGTTAAGTGATTTCCTAGGCTCTCTGGCGTAACTCGATAGAGATGGAGTTAGAAATACTCTAGATTGTGTTTGAGTGTATATATGAGCGCGTATTTGCAAATAAGTTTAAAAACTTTTTTATATTGTGTTGATTGGTCAGTCAAGTGGTTTATAAATTCTGGTCGAAACAGTAATGCAAACCGTGTCGATGGGAGTTTCCAAACTCTTGAACGGAGTAATTCAACACAGTATGTTTTTAAAAGAGGTTAAATAAAATAATTTTTGCCAAAAATATATTTTGATATAAAAAAGTATATATCTTGAGAATATTATAGTATATTAGATGCGTTGATCGTTATTATGACCGAATAAGATTTATAATTGTGTTGGTTATACAAATAACCAATCGAAATATTATATAAGTATAATAGGCAAAATCAGATGAACTAAATCGGAATTTAAAACCAGAATCGAAATAAAAATCTAGAAACTTGAAAAAGAGTTGTAAATAATGTTTGGATTAAATATATGGGAATTTTAAGATTCTGGGAGATTTGAAATTGTTGTCCAAGTGCTGTAAAAGATGTTTTGAGGAAATTTTCAAATATAAGTGTTTAAATATGAGTTTTGAAAATGATATAGTATTGAGCTCACTTCGATTGCTGGAAAATAATTCCGATGATGAAGCGCGCCATTATCGGTGTTTATTTTCGAGTTTCTAAGTGACGGATTACTACCAAAGATTTTGTTTTTGAACTATTTCAGAAAACAGCTTATCAAAAAATTCAAATGTTTTGAATAATATATGATTTCAAACTGATTTGAAATAAATCCCAGGAATTTGAATTCTGAAATAAAGATTTATCTTATGGAGTTAAAATGGTAAAGGTGGAACTTAAACTACGATAAACAAAACTGGTCTGAATTTGGAACGATCCAGAATGTAAATCGTAAAAGAAAAATATTGGAGATTCGAGTTATTAAAATGGACTGATTATAAGAATCGAATTTTGAATTTGGAGATGAAGATAACTGATTTGAGAAATAAATCAGTGAATGGAATTGGAGTTGAAATAGAAATTTGGCTTAGTAAAAGTGAAAGATTAGTTTGACAATAGATTGATGGAGATCGACCAAGGATGCTGGAATATATGCTAAAGTGATAGCAAATGACAGAGATAGAGTTAAATGCCAACAAAAAGATACTTGATTATATTTTATACGAGTATGGGGTTTTTACGATTCTGTTTGAAAAGCCATTTGGCCGTTTGATTTTCTGTTAAATTGGAGAAAACCCAGAGGTGCAAGTTATAGTTGTGCCGATTAAGCCATGCAGAGGAGATGCAGGCGAAATTCTCCCAAAATTTAAGCCATTATGAAATTTTCAGAATTTCTGAAAGTATTTGTTAACAAGAAGGAATTAATTTTTTAATTGAAATTAAACGATTCAGTTGAAACTGAAATTATGAAATAAGCCAAAAGGATTTTTAACCTTTTTGTAATAGAGATTGTAGCATTTTCCCTACCTTAGTAATTTCGGGGACGAAATTCTTTTAAGGGGGAAGGATTGTAACGTCCCGCATTTTTATCGGTTTGTATTTGAATATTTAAATTAGTTTAAATATTGAACTCGAAATATAAGTGGATTTATATATTAATTAAAACGAAGTTGAACGTATAAAAATATATATTAAATACAATCAAGCCCGTAATATCGCGGTAATTCGTAATTTAACGTTTTGAACTTCAACTGAGTGTACAGGACCCGTTGTTAGTTGGAATTCGTCGAAACAAGAAACGTTGGAATCTGTTAAACTGTATTTTCTAACAGATGTGAAAAACCAAGATTTTATATTACATATTATGAGTTATGTCCAAATCAAATTTCCAAATAGTCGCTATAGAATCGTTTATCGACTACTAGACCAAAATCTGGGCCTAACACCCAATTGCAAATCACAAATCACAGAATGCAGAAAATGATAAATAAGAGGAGACACACGATGTTTTTATAGTGGTTCGGTTGTAGATGTAGCATACGTCCACTTTATAATCTTATTGTTATACTGATAGATTACAAGAATCAATTATATGCAGACACAATCCGTGTGTTAATTGAGATTACAAGAGGAGAATTTATGTGTAGAAAGGTGCAAAGTCTTTGTAATCGATAATGGCAGAGGCTGTCTGGATGTAGGAGAAAGTGTCAGCCGAAAAGTCAGAGCCCCCTTCTCTTAATATTCCATGTAGAGGTGTATTTATAGCTGTAGGAGATCTTCTGGGAAGACCAGTTCGTGATGGGTTACGTGGCACCTGATCCGGAAAAGTAGGAGCAAGATGTGGCATGAGAACAGGTCAAAACAGTGCGTGTATCAGCAGTACAGGGGTCGGTTCGTGGTCATGGGATCGGATCGTGATATGGGATCTACGAACCGAGGTCTAATCGTGAGCTGTATGGTGAAGCTGGTGTGTCACGAGCAGGTCGTGATCAGGAGGTGTACCATGAACGGGTCGTGGTCTGAGGGTGCGCCACGATCCGAAGGGGTGCGATCCGATGAAGGGCGAACCGAGGGTGCACCACGAGCCAGAGAGGATGCACGAGTCGTACTCCGACCATGTGACGCTTCGTCGCTTTATCCAGGAAATTGCCAGATTACACCCATTCACGGAAACGGGCGTAACTTTCAAACCGTATGTCCGATTGAGCCAAACCAAAGCTCAAACTGGAGCTAATTCAGAGATCTACAAGATTTATCAAGCTCAGCTTCATAATTGCTGTTTTTGGGCCCAAAAAAGGTCGTCTGATAGGAGTTTCGGCCTTTCTTTGTTCGTGCTGCGACTTTGACCAAATCTCTGCCTATCTTCTGATGTTGTTCTCCATATCCGAGCGCGATGCTATCCAGATATTCAGTGTGACATCTTTTACCAAAAAGTGTGTCAACATGTTTGCCCCCCAAAACATATCTTGCTGGTTGAAGGAAGATGTGTTATGGATAATTTGATAAATCCAAACCCAGAATGCGACGATCACGCCGGATCGTATTAAGGCCAGAAAACCAATGATCACACGGGATCGTATTAAGGTCAGAGAAATCCAAGAAGACCAAGAGTTTGTACCTGCAAGAAGATAAAACAAATAATACAAGAATATTTCCTAGATGGCCTTACCGGTGTAAACCATCCGAGGAGATGTTAGAGGGGATCCAAGATGGCCTTACTGGAGTAAGACAACCAAGGAAGTGCCATGAAAGTTCCAAGACGGCCTTACCGGAGTAAGACGACCAAGGAAAAGCACAAGAAGATCCAAGACGGCCTTACCGGGGTAAGATGACCAAAGAAAAGCACATGAGAATTTGTTTATACTGGACGAATCCAGTTGGGAGCCGGAGCTAATGTTTGTACTTGACGGATCCAGTTAGGAGCTGAAGCTCAATGTTTATACTGGACGGATCCAGTTAGGAGCCGGAGCTCAAGAGTGATTATTATTGATTCATGAAAGCTAAGCGGCAGTTATTTTAACCCCAAACATGACTAGAGACTACAGGTCGGTTCCGTGCATGTAGGTCAATGTTGCCACGCTTATTACATGCGTTGAAAACAAAAAGGGGCGAGAAGTCGCCTAAAAACATAAAAACATGAACTACGAACCAGAGTCCAGCAAAGTGAAGGGATTCGATGAGTGGGATCAGTTGATAATAATCCCGCGGTTGCTCGATCCAGGATCATTCCCTCTCCGGGGAGTCGGTGGTGGTAGCGTAGGGGCAGATGCAGGTGTTGTTGGTAGAATGACGTACTCGGGTAGTTCTCCTTGCCTGACGCAATCCTCGATAAGGTCTCACAAATGTCTGCAGTCATCAGTGTTATAACCATCCATGTCATGAAATATGCAGTGTCTGCAAGAATTGCATTATGCTAGTGTTGGTTCCCTCTTGGGAGGCCTTGGAAATAAGGCAGCACCCACTGTATCTACGTAGATATTGCTCAGGGTGTCATTCAGTTTAGTGTATTTGTCGTATCTGGACACTCTCCGGGGTGGAGCATTACGATCATTATTTGCATTGGCTGTTCCTTTGCCTTTTCCAGAATTAGATGGTTCTCCATTTTTGAGCATGTTTCCCTCAAGGGTTTTCTTCTCGAAAGTTCCATCTTCTTCCCACAGAAATCTATCTGCTTCAAGGTAGAATTTGCCGAGATTTCATGGTGGATCTCGGTACAAGGATTTTTTAAACTTCAATTTATCTAGAACGCCGGATACTGCTGCCATCAGTACCATCGATGGTTCAGGGCGATCAAATGATGCTGCTGCAACATTGAATCTTTCCAGGAATGAACGCAGATTTTCTCTAGGCCTTTGCTTGATGGTGGTGAGGGACATGGCGTTCCTGGGTTGAGCAATGTGGACCCGAAACTGTTCAAGGAAGTGAGCAACCAACATTTTCCAACTGTTGATCGATTCCGTCTCTAGCTATCGAATCCAAATGGCTGCTATATCAGTCAGAAATAGGGGAAAACACTTAGCCATGATGTTTTCCGATGCCGATTGAACATCCATATTCCGTTTGTAGTGCATCATGTGCATGGCAGGTTCCGTCCTGCCGTTGTATGGCTCCAGTTGTGGGAGTTTGAAATCTGGGGGATTGCGGGAATTCCTGATTTCCTGAGTGAATGGGTTGTGATTGACGTCATCTGCGTCATTCTGGTAGGTGCGGCCTCTCGAGAGGCGTTGAATTAGACCAGCGAGTCGATTGCCTTCAAAAAGTTGTTGCAAACCACCAAAATCAGAGTTGGTGCCCCCAGTGTTGAACGCAGGAGAGGATGGAAGCTGTTCGTGAGTTGTTGCCTAGGGATCGCGACTCGCGGATCACGGATCGAGGGGGACGACCCAACCCGGTTCGAGGGGGTCGGTTCATGAGGAAGGTTCGTGAAGGCCGGATCGTGGTTCGTGGGGAGCGAACTGAGGAGGGGCGATCCAACCCGATGCTGGTGGCCTATCATGAGCCGATCCATACTGTTGTTGAGTGAGAGTTTGCTCTCCGGTATCCATCCGATCTGGAGCTGAATTCGGTCGCTGCGCATTTCCAATAACGAGGGGGTTGCCCCCGAGACCATGTGATGCCCAATGGCTTCATTTCCAATGACTTGAGCATTGCTTGGCCTTCCATCCATTTGAGAGAAGAATTGGTTGATCATTTCCTGTTGTTTCTGGAGGAGATCATCTTGTCGTGCCATCTGATTCTCTGTTCATTGAGAACTCCGTCCATCTCATCTCTGGTCAAGTATACAGAAGGTCTCCATGAGAGGAAGCTTCCTGGCTTGCCTCGTTCCCTGTGTCTTCAGCGTCAGCATCATCGTCATGAGCAGAAGTTCAAGTCTTCTTCCCTTTGTTTGCAATTTATCCAATAGCCAAAAAATCCAAGAAGAAGTTGAAGTTGTCGCATGCCCCCCTGCTTGGCGTGCCAAAATGTTAGACCAAAATCTGGGCCTTACACCCAATTGCAAATCACAAATCACAGAATGCAAAAAATGATAAATAAGAGGAGACACACGATGTTTTTATAGTGGTTCGGCTGTAGATGTAGCCTACGTCCACTTTATAATCTTATTGTTATACTGACGATTACAAGAATCAGCTATATGCAGACACACAATCCGTATGTTAATTGAGATAAGGTGTAAAGTCCTTGCAATAGGTAATGGTAGAGGCTGTCTAGATGTAGGAGATAGTCTCAGCCGAAAAGTCAGAGCGCCCCTCTGTTAAAATTCCATGTAAAGGTTTATTTATAGCTGTAGGAGAGCTTCTGGGAAGACCGGTTCGTGATGGGGTACGTAGCACCCGATCTGGAAAAGTAGGAGCAAGATGTGGCATGAAAACAGGTCAAAATAGTGTGTGTATCAGCAGGTGCAGGGTTCGGTTCGTGGTCATGGGATCGGATCGTGATATGGCTCCACGAACCGAGGTCTAATCGTGAACTGAATGGTGAAGCTGGTGTTTCACGAGCGGGTCGTGATCAGGAGGTGCACCACGAACATGTCGTGGTCTGAGGGTGCGCCACAATCCGAGGGGGGCGATCCGATGAATGGCAAACCGAGGGTGCACCACGAGCTAGAGAGGATGCACGAGCCGTATTCTGATCGTGTGACACTTCGTCGCTTTATCCAGGAAATTGCCAAATTACACCCATTCACGGAAATGGGCGAAACATTCAAACCGTAAGTCCGATTGAGCCAAACCAAAGCTCAAACTGGAGCTAATTCAGAGATCTACAAGATTTATGAAGCTATGTTCAGTAATTGTTATTTTTGGGCCCAAAAAGGTCGTCTGATAGGAGTTTCGAGCCTTTCTTTGTTCGTGATGCAACTTTGACCAAATCGCTGCCTATCTTCTGATGTTGTTCTCCATATCCGAGCGCGATGCTATCCAGATATTCAGTGTGACAGCTTTTACCAAAAAGTGTGTCAACATCGACCATATCAGTTTATTTGATATAACTAGATACTGGTTGCAAATCTGGATAAGGTTCTTTTGAGACATAGTGATAATTTAATTTTTAGAATTTTACTGTAATTTTTAATTAATTAAATACGAAACTTTTTATTTGAAGTATTTTGCGCCCTGTATCAGTATTTTGCACTTTTAAAATATGAGTTAACCTACCGATATTATTATATTTTTGGGATCGTGACACTTTGTTGAATACAACGGTAATTTTACTTTCGTCAATGGCAATTCATTCGTGAACGAAGCCTTATATTACCATGTGTCGAACATGGTTTAAACTTGAATAAAAACATGGCAACCTTTCCTTTATCTTTTTCTCCATACACACATGTCGGTCCCCTTGTTCACAAATGTTTCTCTCCTCCTTAGTTATTAAGCGTTCTGATATAGGTACATAAAAACAAATACATGCAAAAACTTAACAAGTAAGGAACCTAGAGAGAAAGTGATGGCAAGCTACCAACAGAAAACTATATTTGATTTTAATAACCTAACCTAGTATGTTAGAGCTACTTTCCCCTAACACTTCATATAGAAGTAAGTAAGAACGTGCATGCCCATTTTCCTTTCTAGGAGCTAAGATGCAGACCATTACCTACCTTTTGAAATATTTTTTCCTATGTTTTGACATCCTCCTTATCCCTATTTTTCCATATATGTATACAGATAGATATATATCTCTTTCTTGAGTCCACTTTGACAGTAACAAAGCTCCAAAAGAAAATAATATTTCCGCCAGTACAATACATACATATGACAGTACGATAATAGAGTAAAACAAAACGTTAAAAGGTATTAATGGAAAAGTAAAAGAATGAGAAACAAAATAAACAAACAGTCATTTATACCCTATATGAGCCTATCCAATCCTATGTACAAACTAAAAACATAAATGCGGAACATACTTACCACCTAGAACTAATTATCACCATGACCTATGCCCTAATCTAACGCATTAAAACTGGCATATTATGAGGAAAGTCGTGACCTTTATCAACAGTGCTTTTTCTTAGTAGCTAAGGAAATTAATCTTTATAAATAGACAGTAGTTTCTTCGTCAAGCAGCCTTCTTTGGTTTCAAAGAAAAATAAATAAATAAAAGAACACGCAAAAAACGAAAGGTGGGATCTTTGTTCCAGGTTAAGGCGTAGCAAGGCTTGTTAGGTGAGAAACTGATAGGTGACATTTTGGATGGATGGAGACTTGCGCGGGGGGGTAAGATATGAGGAGAAAGAAGAGAGAGAAGATTCATTCAGAGGATACTTGTGTATCTCGAGCTTCAGGTGAAATAAAATATAGGAGGGGAGGAGTTAAAGCTGTAAGGTTTTAATAGAGGAGCGCAAGCCAGTGGTGATGGGTACCACAATGCAAGGCTAGCAAAGAGGGACTGGAAAATAAGGGGATCGAAGTAGTGTAGAAATGGCACTGGGAGGACATGGGGTACGAAGTGGGGGATGGTAAAAACGTGGATCAAAAGGGGAATAACATGCAGCATAATGTTCTAGTTTATAAAGGGTAGTTGCGTGTTTCCTGTTATTGAAATGGAGTGGTGAAGAGCTAATTTGGTCAGCAGAATACTTATGAGGTGAGAAGGGCATGGTGATCAAGAGTAGCATCGTTTTGGAGTAAAAAGGGAAGCCACGCATGACCGTATGATTGGATGAAAAAGCATGCAACGTCATGTGTATTTAGTGAAAGAAGCTCCTGTTTGTTTTAATGCGTGAATGGGTTAAAGAATGATGGATGTGAAGAAGGAGCAGCTGGTTTAAACTGATGTGAGGAACATATGGTGGAAACAACACTGGGATGTGTTGCTTGAGGCAGAGGGTTTAACTTTTGTTATGTTTTTTTTAACAGTGGAGTTAGATGGGAGTAAGGGAACCCTACCCTAACCCTAGTTCAAATCATTGGTGAAGTGATGTTTGTCGGAAGTGATGAACTGTTCATTTAACGTGGATGTTATAAGGAGGTATTGGACGGGGTCTTAGCGATAAGGCCAACTGAAAATGGTATGGACTGGTGCATGTAATGGACACGAGGAAGTGCTACCATGAAGATAATAGATGATAGCATGTTGGGTATATGCGTTAAGGGCGTTCAAAGTTATCATGGATGGTGGCTGTAGGCGTTTAAAGGTGGAGAGCTGTGTTCGTTGGGGGTAGCGTGAGTGTTTATGAATGAAACAAGAATGATGGAGGAGTTGGCGGGATTTACATTGATGTGAAGGAGCTGTGGAAGCAAGCTACACTGGTGTGGGTTCTGTTTGAAGCGTGCATGGAAAGTGGTATGGTTGTGTTTGTGTACAAGAACAGGAGTTTTAAACAGTTTGGAAATAGTGCGTCGAAAATATGGTGTAGTGTGTGAAAAAGGTGATGAGAGAAACGGGTGCTCCAAAAACATTTAAATGAAGATGATCTTTGGTAAAATCGAAGGGTCAGTACCATATTTGAAATTGGGAATCTTGGAGAAATTGAAGTAGCTGTATTTTCGTATGTTTGAGTAGATGTGAATCAATCATCTTTATAATCGAAATGGTGGTGTGGAGTCAAAAGGTACCAGCTATGGGATTCCATTTAGCCAAAAGTCAGATGCGACAAGGAAGAAGAATTTCACGTGTTAATTCAACGAATCGAATAAAAGCAGTCACATTGGAACCACAACGACAAGGTCAACATTGTGGAACGTATTGCACGAAGAACATAGCCACTGGGATTTCAGGATAAAATCAACTGACGTAAATCATTATTTAACGGTTAACGCGCAAGGTGAGTAAATTCACTCGCTCTGTTTTATTTTAAAATATTATAGTCATATTTTAATAGTGATAAATAATGGTTGAATGTTGTGTGATGGTCGTTTAGGTAGATTACAATTAAATTGGTTAAAATATATACATATTGTTGCATATATACACATCACCGATTAAATACTGATTCCATCGGTTATAAGATTCCCTAGTATGAAATTAGTGTAAATTGTATGGAATAATCTGTCGATCCAGGAAACCAGCTGGAGGAGTTCAACCGGATTTCACAATATTTATCTGTACTGTTGGTTTTATATTATTTATATAAGTACTGTTTGAAACCAAATGACATTTAAACAACGTATGGATATTGACGATATCGATTAAAAAAATGGAAGAGTATTACGTTAGTTATAAAGGGGATATTATAGCGTATTGCAAGTTCTTAAAAATATAATGATAAACTAACGTTGTTAGCCAGGCTTAAGCGTGACCGTTATGTCGAGATTAGTTATAAAGGGGAATATTATAGCGTTTGACTAGTTTTCGATCTATAGCGATAAAATAACGTTGTTGACTAGGCTTAAGTGTGATTGTTATGTCAAGATTAGTTATAAACGATAATATTACAGCGTATGATAAGTTTTTGAACTATAACGATAAATTAGTGCTGTTGACCAAACTTAAGCGTGATTTTTATATATAACACTACTCCCTAGGGAATGTAAACATTTTGGATTGAATTCCACTTATTCGAAGTAATAAATAACGATGTTTGTCCAAAGAATATATAAGAATAAGTTTAAAAAGAGAAATTGGAGAATCATGTTAGAAAACAATGACAGCATTTCGATGTTTGAAATGCGATTAAAATGAAACAATTTGGATTTGGAACTAGAATTCGACAATGATGAACGTATTAAAAGTAAAGTATTTTTAGGAATTATAATCTGATAGGATAGTTAATATTTAGGTATAAACCAATAAATTATAGAAGGATATGTAATCAATATTAGTTATAAACTTGATATTGATTTGACAAGAAGTTGACTTGGAAATAGAGTTTATAAAGTGAAATGGGAATATAAAAGAGATTTCGGAAAACAAGATAACGGTATTTACTACTTAAATAATGAGTTATATTGATAAAGGTGTTCAGACAATATAGTTAGGGTATATTATCCAAGTGTAGAAAATAAAGAACGTGAAAAGAATGGAAATGTCTCGAACGTTAATAACGTATGTTTTCTAGAACATGAGAGAATAAGAGTTCACAATAACTGTAAATGTTTTTCAAAGAAGTGTAAAAAGGCTAAAACGAGATTTGAGAAATATCTGGTAAGATATGGGAATTCGAATAATAAAAACGAATGTTAAATAAAAAGTACCCGTGTTTGTGTGATGTCTAGTTATACATTTGAAGGAATGTTTGTTTTTACTTCAATGGTTAAATAAGCGACTATCAAAGTGTTTTGACCATCGTTGTCAATTTGAAGAGACCGGTTGGATATATTATCCGGAAACCACTCCATATAGGCATAAGTGTTGCGAATTAAATTATGCTGAAGACAATGTAAAATGCAAGGGTCGTGCAGTTCCAAAAATGGTGCTTTCTATTTGTCCTATCCCAGGACAACTTGTATGGATGAGTGTCTGACAAAGTATTTCCAACGGACATGCCGTTGATTTTTACGAGTATACCAAGTTGGTGGGAAGAAGGTAACTTCTCTTTATTATACAGCCAGTGTGCGTTTGTGTAATTAATATGTGAGTACGGAATTGACGATGTGGCATTCAAAGTGAATGGTGATCAAATGTTCTGAAGATAGATGTAGCCTCTAGCCTCACAACCAGGAAGTAACAAAAGTTGGGCTAGGCAGCATGGCTAGTTGGGTCATCCCCAAGCAAGGTGTATTGTCATCTATCTAGAGAAAATTCATACTTGTTCTTCTTTTTCAATTCTGTATCTTCGGATTATGGTTGGATGACCAACAACCATGGGAGGCAATATATTCAATACACTCAAGCAAAATGAGTGGTCGGACATGTGTGGCCGGGTTGCAAGATGTTCTTGTTGAACCCAGTGTACACCCTCTAGAGTACACTGATCGGAAGGTGCTCCCATACCTTTTCTGTTGGAATCCAATCTCAAATAAGCGCTTTGCGGTTTATGATTTTATACTATTTATTTGTGGAGCGTGAGATGTAAGCGTTCTACTACTTGGATATTTGTATTGATTAGGCTTTACTATAATAATACTGGATTTTGATATCAAAGTGTTTTGAGTTATAGTAAGGTAAAAGTCGTCCATGTTTATGTGTGGGCTGGTCTTACTATTATCCTTTTGTTTCAAAAGAAATTTCAATGTTAAACAATATGGTTGGAATTTACTCACCCAGTCCCATGACTGACCCAGAGTTTATTTTGTTTGTTTTCCCTAAACTCTTCGGTGCCCAAATTTGTACGGGCGGTCAAGTGTTTCAGGCTTTTGTAGATTCACTTGGAGGAGCTTGAAGCAGAAGGCTCCACCATTAATATTTATAGATTATTTCCACTGTGATATAATGTATTGCATTGTGATAATGGTATTTATATACAATACAGTTTTGTATTCAAAGTTATGTTATATAATACATTTTATTCGTTCCACTATGAGTTTCTTGTTTACTCTGATTCTAATGTCCTTATTCTTCTTCTATTCTATTATTTCTATCTTTTCGTTCTCATCCTCTAATTCCTTTCTATTAATGATCTGAGTTTTCATGCAATTTGAGTTGAATATGTAGAATATTAGTCAGCTCAAATTGTTATGGATTTTCGGGCCGTTACAATTGGTATCAGAGCATAAGTTTAAGTGATTTCCTTGGCACTGTGGCGTAACTCGATAAAGATGGAGTTAGAAATACTTTAGATTGAGTTTGAGTGTATATATATGAGCGCGTATTTGTAAATAAGTATAAAAACTGTTTTATATTGTGTTGATTGGTCAGTTGAGTGGTTTATAAATTCTGGTTGAAACAGTAATGCAAACTGTGTCGATTGGAGTTTCTAAACTCTTGAACAGAGTAATTTGACGCAGTATGTTTTTAAAAGAGGGTAAATAAAATAATTTTACCCAAAAATATATTTTGACATAAAAAATATATATCTTGAGAATATTATAGTTTATTCGATGTGTTGAACGTTATTATGATCGAATAAGATTTATAATTGAGTTGGTTATACAAATAACCAATCGAAATACTATGTAAGTATAATAGGCAAAATCAGATGAACTAAATCTGAATTTAAAACTAAAATCGAAGTAAAACTGTAGAAATTTGGAAAAGAGTTGTAAATAATGTTTGGATTAAATATATGGGAATTTTAAGATCCTGGGAGATATGAAATTGGTTTCCAAGTGCTGTGAAAGATATTTTGAGGAAATTTTCAAATATAAGTGTTTAAATATGAGTTTTGAAAATGATACAGTATTGAACTCACTTTGATTACTGGAAAATAATTCTGATGATGAAGCGCGCCATTATCGGTGTTTATTTTTGAGTTTCTAAGTGACGGATTACTACAAAAGATTTTGTTTTTGAATTATTTCAAAAAACAGGCTATCAAAAAAATTCAAGTGTTTTGAATAATATATGATTTCAAACTGATTTGAAATAAATCCCAAGAATTTTATTTATGAAATAAAGATTTAGTTTATGGAGTTAAAATGGTAAAGGTGGAAATTAAACTAAGATAAACAAAATTGGTTTTAATTTGGAACGATCCAGAATGGAAATCATAAAAGAGAAATATTGGAGATTCGAGTTATTAAAATGAATTGATTCTTGGAGAATAAGAATCGAAATTTGAATTTGGAGATGAAGATAACTGGTTTGAGAAATAAATCAGTAAATGGAATTGGAGTTGAAATAGAAATTTGGCTTAGTAAACGTGAAAGATTAGTTTGAGAATGGATTGATGGGAGATCGACCAAGGATGCTGGGATATATGCAAAAGTGATAGCAAATGACAGAGATAGAGTTAAATGGCAACAAAAAGATACTTGATTATATTTTATATGAGTCTGTTTGAAAAGCCGTTGGGCCGTTTGATTTTCTGTTAAATTGGAGAAAGCCCACAGAGGCAAGTTATAGCTGTGCCGATTAAGCCATGCAGAGGAGATGCTGGCGAAATTCTCCGAAAATTTAAGCCATTAGGAAATTTTCAGAATTTCTGAAAGTATTTGTTAACAAGAAGGAAATAATTTTTTAATTGAAATTAATCGGTTTAGTTGAAACTGAAATTATGAAATAAGCCAAAAGGATTTTTAACCTAATTATAAAAAAGATTGTAGCATTTTCCCTACCTTAGTAATTTGGGGGAGGAAATTCTTTTAAGGGGGAAGGATTGTAATGTCTCGCATTTTTATCGGTTTGTATTTGAATATTTAAATCAGTTTAAATATTGAATTCGTAATAGAAGTGGATTTATATATTAATTAAAATGAAGTTGAACGTATAAAAATATATATTAAATATAATCGATCCCGTAATATCGCGGTAGTTCGTAATTTAACGTTCTGAACTTCAACTGAGTTTACAGGACCCGTTATTAGTCGGATTTCTTCGAAACAAGGAACGTTGGAATCTGTTAAACTGTATTTTTCTAATAAAAGTGAAAAACCAAGATTTCGTGTTATAGATTATGAGTTATGTCCAAATCAAATTTCCAAATAGTCGCTATAGAATCGTTTATTGACCATAACAGTTTATTTGATATAAGTAGATACCGATTGCTAATCTAGATAAAATTCTTTTGAAACGTAGTGATTTAATTTTTAGAAATATACTGTAATTTATAATTAATTAGTTAAGTAACTTTTTAATTGAAGTATTTTGTAACCTATATCAGTATTTTGGGGTTTCATAATATGAGTTAACCTACCGATATTATTATATTTTTGGGATCGTGACACTTTGCTGAATACAACGGAAATTTTATTTTCGTCAATGGCAATTCATTCATGAATGAAGTCTTATATTACCAAGTGTCGAACACAACTTAAACTTGAATAAAAACATGGCAACCTTTCCTTTATCTTTTCTCTATACACACATGTCGGTCTCCTTGTTCACAAATGTGTCTCTCTTCCTTAGTTATTAAGCATCCTGATATAAGTACATAAAAACAAATACATCCGAGAACTTAACAAGTAAGGTGAAAGAGATGGAAAGTTACCAACAGAAAACTATATTTAATTTTAATAACCTAACCTAGTATGTTAGAGCTACTTTCCCTTAACACTTCATATAGAAGTAAGTAAGAACGTGCATGCCCATTTTCCTTTCTAGGAGCTAAGATGCAGACCATTACCTACCTTTTGAAATATTTTCTCCTCTATTTTGACATCCTCCTTATCCCTATTTTTCCGCACATGTATATAGATAGATATATATCTCTTTCTTGAGTCCACTTTGACAGTAACAAAGCTCCAAAAGAAAATAACATTTCCGCCAGTACAATACATACATCTGACAGTATGATAATAGAGTAAAACAAAACATTAAAAGGTATTAATGGAAAAGTAAAAGAATGAGAAACTAAATAAACAAACAGTCATCTATACCCTATATGAGCCTATCCTATTCTGTGTACAAACTAAAAACATAAATGCGGACAATACATACCACCTAGAACTGATAATCACAATGACCTATACCCTAATCTAATGCATTAAAATCGGCGTATATTGAGGAAAATCGTGACCTTTGTTAACAGTGTTTTTTCTTAGCACCTAAGGAAATTTATCTTTATAAATAGACAGTAGTTTCTTCGTTCATCAGCCTTCTTTGGTTTCGAAGAAAAAAAAAGAAAAAAATATAAATAAAAGAACACGCAAAAACAAAAGGGGGGATCGCTGTTCCAGGTTAAGGTGTAGCGAGGCTTGTCGGGTGAGAAACTGATAGGTGACGTTTTGGATGGATGAATACTTGCGTGGGGGTAGGATGTGAGGAGTAAGAAGAGGGGAAGATTCATGCAGAGGATACTTGTGTATCTCGAGCTTCAGGTGAAATAAAATATAGGAGGGGAGGAGTTAAAGCAGTCGGGTTTTAATGGAGGAGCACAAACCAGTGGTGATGGGTACCACAATGTAAGGCTAGCGAAGAGAGACAGGAAAATAAGAGGATCGAAGTAGTGCAGAAATGGCACTGGGAGGCCATGGGGTTTGAAGTGGGGGATGGTAAAAACGTGGATCAAAAGGGGAATAACATGCAGCATAACGTTCTAGTTTATAAAGGGTAGTTGCGTGTTTCCTGTTATGGAAATGGAGTGCTGAAGAGCTAATGTAGTCAGCGGAATACTTATGAGGTGAGAAGGGCGTAGTGCTCAAGAGTAGCATTGTTTTGGAGTAAAAAGGGAAGCCACGCATGACCGTATGATTGGATGAAGAAGCATGCAACATCAAGTATATTTTGTGAAAGAAGCTCCTGTTTGTTTTAATGTGTGGACGGGTTAAGGAATGATGGATATAAAGAAGGAGTAGCTTGTTTAAACTGATGTGAGGAACATATGGCGGAAACAACACTGGGATGTGTTTCTTAATGAGGAGGGTTTAACTGTTGTTAATTTCTTTTTAATAGTGGAGTTAGATGGGATTAAGGGAACCCTACCCTAAACCTAGTTCAAATCGTTGGTGAAGTGATGTTTGTCGGAAGGGATGAACTATTCATTTAACGTGGGTGTTATAAGGGGGTATTTGTCGGGGTCTTAGCGATAAGGCCAACTGAAAATGGAATGGACTGTGCATGAAATGAACATGAGGAAGTGCCAGCGTGAAGATAATATATGATAGCATGTTGGGTATGTGGGTCAGGGGCATTCAAAGTTCTCAAGGATGGTGCCAGTAGGCGTTTAAAGGTGGAGAGCTGTGTTCGCTGGGGGTAGCGTGAGTGTTTATGAGTTAAATAAGAATGATGGAGGAGTTGGCGGGATTTACATTGATGTGAAGGAGCTGTGGAAGCAAGCTACACTGGTGTGGGTTCTATTTGAAGCGTGCATGGCAAGTGGTATGGTTGTGTTTGTGTACAAGAACAGGAGTTCTAAACAGTTTGGAAACGGTGCGTCGAAAATATGATGTAGTGTGTGAAAAAGGTGATGAGAGAAATGGGTGCTGCAAAAATATTTAAATGATGATAATCTTTGGTAAAATCGAAGGGTCAGTACAATGTTTGACATTGGGAATCTTGGAGAAATGGTAGTAGTCGTATTTTCATATGTTTGAGTAAATGTGAGTCAACCATGTTTATAATCGAAATGGGGGCGTGGAGTCAAAAGATACCGGCTATGGGATTTGGTTGAGCCAAAAGCCGGATGCGACAAGGAAGAAGAATTTCACGTGTTAATTTAAGGAATCGAATAAAAGCAGTCACATTGGAACCACAACGACAAGGTCAACATTATGGAACGTATTGCACGGAGAACAGAGCCACTGGGATTTCGTGAGAAAATCAACTGATGCAAATCGTTATTTAACGGTTAACGCGTAAGGTGAGTAAATTCAGTCACTCTGTTTTATTTTAAAATATTATAATCATATTTTAATAGTGATAAATAATGGTTGAATGTTGTGTGATGGTCGTTTAGGTATATTACAATTAAATTGGTTAAAATATATACATATCGTTGCATATATACACATCACAGATTAGATACTGATTCCATCGGTTATAAGATTCCCTAGTATGAAATTAGTGTAAATTGTATGGACTAATATTTGTGGATGCAGGAAACCGGTTAGAGGAATTCAACCGGATTCCACAATATTTATCTGTACTGTTGGTTTTATATTATTTATATAAGTACTGTTTGAACCAAAATGACATTTAAACCCTGTTTGGATATTGACGATATCAATTTAAAAAAGGGCAGCGTATTACATTAGTTATAAAGGGGATATTATAGCGTATTGCAAGTTTTTAAAATTATAACGATAAATTAACGTTGTTAACCAGGCTTAAGCGTGACTGTTATGCCGAGATTAGTTATAAAGGATAATATTACAGCGTATGACAAGTTTTTGAACTATAGCGTTAAAATAACTCAGTTGACTAGGCTTAAGCGTGATTGTTATGTCGAGATTGGTTATAAAGGGGAATATTACAACGTATGACAAGTTTTTGAACTATAACGATAAATTATCACTGTTGACCAAACTTAAGCGTGATTTTTATATACAACAAAACTCCCTAGGGAATCTAAATAGTTTGGTTTGAAATCCACTTATTCGGAAGTAATAAATAACGATGTTTGTCCAAAGAAAATATAAGAATAAGTTTAGAAAGAGAAATTGGAGAATCGTGTTAGAAAACAATGACAACATTTCGATTTTCAAAATGCAATTAGAATGAAACCATTTGGATTTGGAACCAGAATTCGACGATGTCAAATGTATTAAAAGTAAAGTATTTTTAGGAATTATAATCTGATAGGATAGTTAATATTCAGGTCTAAACAAATAAATTAGAGAAAGATATGTAATCAATATTAGTTATAAACTTGATATTTAGTTAACAAGAAGTTGACTTAGAAATAGAGTTTATAAAGTGGAATGGGAATATAAAAGAGATTTTGGAAAACAAGATAATGGTATTTACGACTTGAATAATGAGTTATATTGATAAAGGTGTTCAGACAATATAGTTAGGGTATATTATCCAAGTGTAGAAAATAAAGAACGTGAAAAGAATCAAAATGTCTCAAATGTTAATAACGTATGTTTTCTGGAACATGAGAGAATAAGAGTTCATAATAACTGTAAATGTTTTTCCAAGAAGTGTAAAAAGGCTAAAACAAGATTTGAGAAATATCTGGCAAGATATGGGAATTCGAACAATAAAAACGAATGTTAAATAAAAAGTACCCGTGTTTGTGTAATGTCTAGTAATACATTTGAATGAATGTTTGTTTTTACTTCGATGGTTAAATAACCGACTATCGAAGTGTTTTGACCATCGTTATGAACACGGAGAGACCGTTTAGATATATTATCCGGAAACCACTCCGTATAGGCACAAGTGTTGCGAATTATATTATACTGAAGACGAAGTAAAATGCAAGGTTCGTGCAGTTCCAGAAATGGTGCTTTCTGTTTGTCCGGTGCCATTACAACTTGTATGGACGAGTGTCTGACAGAGTATTTCCGACGGTCACGTCGTTGATTTTTACGAATATACCAAGTTGGTGGGGAAATGGTAACGTCTCTTTATTCTACACCCAGTGCGCTTCTGTGTAATCAATATGTGAGTACGGATTTGACAATGTGGCATTCAAAGTGATTGGCGATCAGATGTTCTGAAGATAGACGTAGCCTCTAGCCTCACAATCAGGAAGTAGAAAAGTTGAGCTAGGCAGCATGGCTAGTTGGGTCATCCCCAAGCAAGGTGTATTGTCACCTATCTAGAGAAAATTCATACTTGTTCTTCTTTTTCGATTCTATATCTTCAGGTTACGGTTGGATGGTCAACAACCGCGGGTGGCAATATATTCGATACACTCAAGCTAAATGAGTGGTCGGTCATATGTGGCTGGGATGCATGACATTCTTGTTGAACCCCAGTATATACCCTCTAGAGTACACTGATCGGAAGGTGCTCCCATACCATGTCTGTTGGAATCCAATCTCCAATAAGTGCTCTGAGGTTTATGATTTTATACTATTTATATTTGGAGCGTGAGATGCAAGCGTTCTACTACTTGGATATTTGTATTGATTAGGCATTACTATAATAACACTGGATTTTGATATCAAAGTGTTTTGGGTTATAGTAAGGTAAAAGTCGCCGATGTTTATGTGTGGGCTGGTCATACTATTATCCTTTTGTTTCAAAAGAAATTTCAAAGTTAAACAGTATGGTTGGAATTTACTCACACCGGTCCCATGACTGAGCCAGAGTTTATTTTGTATGTTTTCCCTAAACTTTTGGGTGCCTAAATTTGTATGGGCAGTCAAGTGTTTTAGGCTTTTGCAGATTCACTTGGAGGAGCTCAAAGTAAAAGGCTCCACCGTTAGTATTTAGAGATTATTTCTGCTGTGATATGATGTATTGTACTGTGATAATGGTATGTGTATACAATATAGTTTTGTATTCAAAGTTACGTTATATAATACATTTTATTCATTCCACTGTGAGTTTCGTATTTACTCTGATTCTGATGTCCTTCTTCTTCTTCTATTCTATTAGTTCTATCTTATTGTTCTCATCCTCTAATTTCTTTCTGTTAATGATCTAAATTTGCGTGCAATTTGAGTTGAATATGTAGAATATTAGTCAGCTCAAATTGGTATGGATTTTCGGGCCGTTACATGATCCCTCCTCCTTTAATTCTTAAGTCCATTCCATGGTTTCAAAGTCAAAATTTCAATGAATCGAGTACTAAATCCTAAATCATTATCATCAGTTAAGACAACTCGAAGTGCTTGATTCCAGGTTTTATAATTCAAGTTTAAAATAACATATATATATATATATATACTTATACTATTTTATAAACCATACTATACGAATTTTAAATCCAAAACATTAATTTAAGAAAGAATATAAAATTTTCAATTCTTGTTTAATCTTAAACTCAGTTTTAAATATCAAATACTTATACTCTTAAACAAACTTATACTATAGGAATTTAAATCCAAAAATCCTTTCAACTAGTTATGAAAATATGGGTTGTCTCCCACACTTAAACACTTCAGAATAAACGTCGATAATGCGTGCACTCATTACCGAAGCCATTTCCGATGTTCTGAAAAGGGATTACGTACTTATTCCCTTAAAATCCTTTGAAAACTATTTCTTATAATACGATATTATTTCAAACCTTGTCAAACTATTTCAAAAGCCTCCCAGAATCAAGTGTCAAGGTCATTTCTATTTTATCGCAAATATTATGTAACTAATTATACTCAAAAGATTTCATTCTCAATTATTTTATTAAACCATTTAATTTTCCTTATTGTATTTATTATCAAACCAACCATAATAGGTAATAACCTAATATTATCACCTACTAACAACAAATGCATATGCACTTAAAACCAATAATATTATATTTAATATAAATAAAATATAATCGAAAACCATATTTTTGCCGATCTATTCTGTTCGATCATTTAGAAATTCCTATCGATTCTATGGCATCCCATAAATCGACCAGAATCTATAAATATTCAACAGAACAACCAACACAATAGAAAACCATTTTACATCAAAATACAAGTACAGTCCCCTGTATATACTCTCAAACTCAATCTAGGGCATTTCAAACCCCATCTCTAATGAGTTAATTCCCAAACAGAGCCAAGGTTATTGCTAACCATTGCTCTGATACCAAATGTAACGACTCACATTTTTGACCGTTTAAAATCGACAATAAACCACACATGTCAACCCAAACAAATCTCAAATATAGGTAGTTATTGGGAAAGAAGGAAAAAGAAAGAATAAAAAAACAATCACAAAATCTCACAGTGGAAGGACAACATATAATAAATAAATAGCCGTTAAACAGTTGAAATATATACATTTGGCTATAACGTACAAATGATAATCAGAGTTACACATATGCACTTATACATAGCAAGACAGATGAAACAAAATGCAGTGGAAAAATACATATTTATATATATGTAATAGATGTATACCAAATCTTCGTCTTCGATCTCCAAGGCAAAGGAACTTCGCTAACTGCAAACTTCTGCTGACCCGAGCGTATTGCATAAAAAACACAACAAACACTCGGCTCAGCACTAAATCATTCTCATACTAGTCAAATTAAAATATGAAATAACATCAATGTCATGGTGCAGTAATTCAAGAGATGTTACGGGATCTTTCCATCTCTCGAGGATCCGTTAAACTAATACATACATAGTATAATACGCTATTATGATAGGGTCTATCCAGTAACGTAAACATAATGAAAATAGCGTAAGTGGGATTACATTTTTACCCTTACACCATTTATAATACCGTAGTCTATACAGTACCATAAACCCAACCTAACACGGATGGCATCAGAGGGCACTCCATAGGTACGATACAAATCAGGATCGTAGGGGCTCGATAAGGATAAATATGACAAGGCACTCGAGGCAATGCCTAGGGTGGGATTCTACCAATTGCACTCCCGGACCGGTGGTAACGCATATCAGCCACTACCGCCCACCTCGGATCACACTCCCAAAATCATAAATGGGCCCAAATCATCATCATCATCATCATAGTTATAGAACCAGTATTGAAGAAGTGTGTCCGATCAAAGGCGCTACCTCAGTTAATCACGGTATAGCTCTTGTTTTAGTCATTTCAATTCTGACCCGAAGGTCACGGCTATTTCTTCATCGTTCATCTTCTTCGATTCAATAATCGCCTCCAAGTCATCATACTCTTTCTGGATACATCATAACGTTCACAGTTGTCAAAGTGGTATCGACACTGATAGAGAGTATGCCTTATGTCGACTCCGGTCTCCTTAACAACCAACGCTTACATCTTTCACATCGGTTGGTTCTTTTATATTTCATAAAGGTTCGCTTTTATATCAAAATATCATATTCTGTTTCGAACCTAATTTATATTCAAAAGAATAAAATTTGCATATCAACATATCATAATCATACCCCAAACCGATTATATTCTAAACTAGAATATATTTCATCTCATTATATTATAATCATATAATATTTCACCAAATCGATTTATACTCAATTAGAATATACTTCATATCAAAGATTTCAATTATCTCAAATTGATTTGAATTCGAAATCCATTCATATTAAATGGAGTATAAATTTCCATAACAAATAATTCATATCATTTATGGAATCCATTATATTCGGATAAAGTATCATTTACATTTCCATATAAAATTAGTTTAAGTCGATTCATATTTGAGTACTTTATCTCAGCTCCATCTCGAACTAGGGTTTAAATCTAGCACTTTCCATTTGGAAGAAATTTACGATCATTTAATATAACTTGAAAATATACGCTTTTAAATAAAATCTTTATGTAACATACATGTATAGAAATAATGGTTAAAACAAAATAAGATAATTTAGATCATTATGAATATATATATATATATATAATAAATTTTACTAATTTGTTTAAATAATACAATATAAGAAAAATTTAAGCTAAAATAAATAGTCTATAGGTAAAAGTTAAATAGTAAATTTTTAAGGAAAGAATAACTTATTTGAAATCAACATTATAAATATATATATATATATATAATAAAATTTCTTAAATCAAAATTTCTCCTTTTTCCGAACTTCAAATACTTGAAACCATACTCCAGTTTCCATGGAGTTACATATTTCAATATTCTGTTTCAAACGCCATTTAAACCAATCTTTCAAATTCAAGGATTCAAAACCATACTCGTATTAAGTTTAAAACACTCCAAGTATCCTCGATTATCTTTATTCCAAATTAAATTCAATAAGAATTTATTAAACTCGAGTCCACCCAATTATGGAATAAATCCCAAATCATATTAAAATTCAAATATAAAACTTCCAAATTCATTTAGGAAATTCCCTTAACCATTTCAAATAACATTCATGATTCAGATCTTAAAGGAAGAATAAAATTTATCAAAAAATCGACACATTTCCTTTAAATGAAATTTTCTGTCAAAAAAATTCGAATATTTAAAATCATTTAACCAATCGATGTCCATATACAATTTACTATATTATGGCAAAGTGATTTTAATTTAATTTCTCGATATTCAGGGATGGATCTATCATTTCAATCCAAATCGGGGTCACAGATATTTATCATTTCAATCTGTGTTCCTAATTTATTTTTATCGATAAATCGCGGGTTTATTAGATGCTCGTAACATCAAGGGTAAAAGTTGGGATTCATCGTCAAACTTAACATGCAATACAATGTACTGAATATGAAGCATTACCCGTGTCAATCAATTCACTAATAAAATTCAACCAAACATCCATCACAACCATTTCATCCAATTAATCAATATTAAACTGTTTACGGGTTTTCAAGGATCAGAATTTCCACTAGTAATTAAATTAAATTTAATAACTAATTAGTAGCCAAAATTTTCCAAATTACCATACTTGCATGTCAGTTTTAAATCAACAAATCATCCATCATACATACGCATGCAACCAAATTATTTCACAAATTTAATTTAATAAATATGGGAATAATTCAGTATTTCGTAAGTGAGAAAACCATTCGCCTTTGGGTCTTTAGTGGATCGGACGTCCAACTAAAGCCCAAAATTTTTCAATCTCCAAACAAAGCCAAACTAGTCTCAAATCGTCCGCATTTTTGCTACGATCCCAATGCACCCAACCGCATCCAAATCCGAGTTAAAACGAGAAAGTTATCAGCGTTATACTATCTGGATTTAAAATATATTAAAATATTAAAACAATACTTCTCTCCAACAAGCCTTTGATACGTCATTACCTACAATCCTTCTTCCCGCTCCTCTCTCGTTTCGCTACAGTAAAATAACACACACAAAAAACCCACCGCACCATCAACTTTGATCGCGCCTTCCTTCCTCCCAAGCACACCAGAATCCATGAGACCGCCCTCAAATCGAAGCACACCCAAAGCCGCACCCCCTGTCCAAGGTCTGACCTCTGTCGCTCCCAATCAGTCACACCGTCCAACCCTAGAACCGCCGTTTCTGACCTTTAACCACCAAATTCCGGCGCTGTGGCTGATAATAACCAACGAGACCTATCTTGTTGCGATCCTAGCGACAATCTCAACCATACCCAGATGGCAAAATCCCCGATTGAAGAAAGAATCGAAAACCCCCAAAATTGATTTCATGGTTTTGATTTCAGCACCTTTGACTGGAGATTTCTGGCAAGACCGCCCACTGCATGTTGCAACAGAGGGTACCAGCAGCTTCGTATCGTCGAGAGCTTTGAATCGATATATAATTCGCTATGGTTTGAGGAGATTTGAATTTGAAGTTCGTATTTTTACTTCTGATCTAGGGCTTAGAATTTTTTTTCTGCCATTGCAAAAAGACATCGGCAGATAGAAAATATACGTAGATGAGAAATGTAACGACATGAATTTCGCTCAATCCGAATCGATCGCTAAATCGATCAAGATCTTTCGAAACCCGTATTGTTATGAGGACAAGACAAATCAGAACGCAAACAGAAGAACATTTCATTGTTTATTACAACAATTCCATCAGAATACAAGAATATATAGAGTATGAATAAATATTACACATTCGATAAATATCCGAGGTTTACATTAAATTACATAGCAGCGGAAAATAATACAAAACACAACTGAAGGAATATACGGATACAGAGCTTTCCGAATATCATTCCAGCTGCAAACAAGGATCCTGTGAATATAAATCTGCAAAACCAAAACTACTAGTTGCCCGTGTGGAAATAGGGGCACCTAGAGTTTAGGTTAAAACAATAAACTCCAGGTCAGTCATGTGACTGGTGTGAGAAATAAATAGTTATTAATCTTTATTTTAAAGTTAGGTAAATCAAGGGACCACGCCATATAACACGGAATGGGTATCCTCCCAAGAATACATGTGCATAAAACAATAGCGCAATGCTAAATAAACAACAATGAAGCTATTATAAGACCCGTGTCCCATCACACAATACAACACAAGCCGGAGGATAGAGTTTTACCTTATAATAGCAAAAGAATGCTTGATACGCTAAATTTCATCTTTTATTATTACTTTAAATGTATAGTGTCAAAACAATTTCAACCATAATTATAAATCATAGAGGGCATAAGTGCCCCATACCACTATGTCGCCATATATAGGTTTACAATCAAAACCGCAAAGTCACGTATTGGAAGTTGGGTTTCCATCTGTGAACCGAGGCAAGGGGTCGTCCTCACTGATTCGAGACTGTCTAGCCCGAGCCTCGAGATCAGAGCTCGAGTGACCCTTGGATCGTCAGGGCCTGTCCACCGATATGGATTAATATGCCTGAACACTGCGTTTCCCCACCATTTGGGGCGTAAATGAGCCAAATGACTCCATCGACTCCACATAGTCACCGATATATCCGAGGCGCCTTGCAATCCAACAACCACATAGGTGAAAATAATATAAATGTCAGGGATAGTAGGTCACTGACACCACCCTAACTAGAAAGAAACGCATGCCCTCCCTGATGTCCTCACCCGTTTCCGGTTCACAACCGGGGTGTGAGGCTCGCGAATTAACGTTACACAAAGCTATGCCACACAGGCCGTGCTTTGATCATCAACCAGAAGACTCTACTTTTCAACAGAAGCCTTGATCATTTGCATCTTAGCATGCCACACAGGCAAACCACTCCATGCAACCAATATCCATCAATCACACAGAATGATATCCGATGTCAGATACAAAGTCCATTTACAAGTCCGTTCTGGGTCTGAACGAAACCGGAGGCACCTTATACCTCGCATATCCAACAATCTCCAAGTACTTTTGGACGATCACCAACCGATTCCCTCCTCTTGTGTGTACAGCCCAATCAAGATAATTAGTAATTATTCAAATGATGTGAAGACCTCCGGTCTTCTACCACCATCTTCATCCTCTACACATCATCGAATCAGTTATTCAAAATGGGATAAACCTGGTCTTTCTGAATAACTCGCGTATATAATAAACAAGTGTTACACAAACACAACATATGCCTCATTCCGATTTAGAATATTCTTTTATTTAAATGTTCACATTATTAGTGAAAGGTTCCCATAAATTTTATCAAAGATAAATTCCTTAAAATTTATTCTTTAATCTTCTTTTGAATATCAATTCAAACCAAATTATAGCTTATCCAAACTAGTCAGGATTAGCGAACCTTATAGGAGTAATCACTTGTTTTAAATTTCTCAATCCCAACCTATTCATCCCATGAAGTAAAACTGATAATACTTCATATCTATCACCACGGTGTTATCGGTAAATTCAATTACCATTTCACATTCAAATCTAATTAAAGATTTAACTATCGCCTGGAGCAAAAATGGTGATACTCCATTCTCGATCATCTCAATCTAATTAAAGATTCATTTACACTCCACCTGGTTTTAATCTTCCCAAAAATCAATATTAATGATTATTTAACTTGGGAAATCATATCCTGTCTTTAACTGGGTTAAAGAACCAATGTCATTTAAAACATGGTTCACGGTAACCCTAAAATCACATTCTATTCCACTAGCCTTTAACCGTAAATTAGCAAGTGAATAATTCTGTAAGTGTTAACCCTGAAGGCCGAAACCAACATCAGATAAATACCCAAGAAACTATCCAACTTAACTAATCTCCAGTTAGTTTTTAATTTTCTTAACTCTGTTGGGTCTAAGAACGGTATCATTAAAGATACCATTCATGACAACCCAAAATCACATTCCATTAATTATCGTGTTAAAGAACAAGTGTTTTTTAAAACACCGCTCGCGATAAACCCAAAAATCAATTCAAATTCGATTCCAATTAAATACCATTTAATTGCTATACTTCATTAAATCTAAATAAAAAGATTTTTTTCTTCAACTGGGTTTAAAACAGTGTTAATGAAGACACCATCCACGACAAACCCAATTCCCATTTGATATTAAATACAAGGATTTGAATAGAAAATATATCGGCTTATATTCAATATCAAATTCTACGACCAACAAATATCGTACTGGAAATAACAATATAAATATATCTTTCAAATTTCAATAACAATATCTGTATAATCACGAAACCCAACATCGAAATATTCCAAAGATAATTTCGATTCAAACCCATTCCAATTCAATTATTAGAAATTCTGGTTACTTTTAAAACACTTTCCAAATCATTTCTTATGATTTTACACAAATTATTACTATTTTTAATAATTTTATCAAGGTCCGTACAGTCGATTTCCATCAACGGCCATCGAATTGCACTTACAGCGACCTTTTCCAAATTTGATTTGGACATAATTCCAAATCCAACCATTAGATTTCAAATCTCTTATATTCATTGGAAAGCTCTTTTCGATACGAACCCAATTGTTCTGGTTTTGAGGAGAATCCGACGGTCGGATCTCCCGCAACGTCAATTCGAAGTCAATGGTCGAAATTCGGGAACTGCCACGGCGCGGCGCGTTTTGTTCAGGCCATTTAATATATATAATATATATATTATATATACTTCATCGATTTCAATTCCAAACGTAATTTATAAATCATTTTAAATTCGTTTTAAAAATGATTTCAACTTCATATTCAATATTAAATCAAAATTGAATATTCTATATCATTAACTTATAAATGATAATATTTTCAAAACGTTATATTTTGAAAATCACTTCCTTTTCTATATTCATTATAAAAACGAATATAATCGATATAAATACCGTTTGCATCAAAATGGCGCATAACTAATCAACACGGCTTTATATGTTTCAATAACTTCGTTATTCGATTTAACAAATGAATATTTTCTTCAATACATGAATATATATTTTTCAACATATGAATATTCTCAACACATGAGTATTGTCAACACATGACTATCTTTGTTATTTAATATATTTTGTAAAATATGATTTCTATCGTTTAATTCTTAATCAAATTCCTACCGTAAATTAGCAAGAGAACGATTCCCTAAGTATTAACCCCGAAGGTCGAAACCAACATCAGATCAATACCCAGGAAACCACTCATCTTATCGAGTTTCTAGTTAGTTTCTAATTTTATATATGATAAAGATGTAAATTTTATTGTTAGAATATTTTGTTCAACACATGATAAGTTTCAACACATGAATATTCTCAACAAATGAGTATCGTCAACACATGACTATTTATTCTATTCAACACATGAATCTTTATTTTATAATATTCTTTATTTTCCAAATGGGAATGAGGCCCAATCAATTACCATATAATGTTAATTATATGGATTCCCATACAACACATGTATATAATAGCAAAGATAAATATTCAACCATCATGCAGAGTGCACCACACAACTGCATAAGCATTAAATATAAATAATTAACGCTTACATAGTCTGTCAACAAAGCAATCGACATACCACTAAACAATTGGGATTAGTGTACATCAAATATCATCCCAACACCCGTGTGGGGTTTCAAATCAACAAACATAGATTTTTATTTGTGCAGTTGGGCGATGTGTAAAATTTATCTTCCCAATCAATATCCTTCAAATGGGTGTACATAAACAAATCGTTCGATTTGTAAATGAATATTTATTTATTCACATTCACGTTAAATTTATATTTTTAATGATAAATAATTTATTTCAACACATGAATATATTTCCATTCATTCCACATCACAATTAATTTTTACCAAAAAACAAAATCGAACAAGTCATCCATGGTCTGTGGACAACGGGTGTCGGGTGCTGCTAAGAACCGTCTGCATCCTAGTATATATTTTTAACTAGAAAACAAGATTTAAAGTGAGAAGTTCTCACCTTGGGTTTCCACTCCACCATTTCATTTCTGAATGGCTTGGATTTTCCCAAAATTCAACGCAATCCTTTACACACTGTTCATAGTAAAAATCACATTTTTATTATCACTACATGTACATAAAAAAAATCATATTTTTATTCTTCACATATAATAAAAATCATATTTTTATCTTGCCAAACATAACTTCTTCATACGATACAAATCTCAACTTTATATAATTAAAGATCTCATTTTTATATAAATAAAAATCTCGCCTTTATATAAATTAAAATCTCGCCTTTATATATTTAAAAATCCGATCTTTTCAAAAGTATAAATCCTAGCTTTTCTAAAATAAAGATCCTAGCATTTCCTAACCAAAGCTCCAAACTTTTTCAAATCAAAATCTAATCTTTAATTATTTCAAAAAATCAGATCTTTTCGTGTTTCAAAATCAAAACCTTTCGTTTTATAAAAATCAAATATTTTTATTCCATAAAAATTGAATCTTTCTCTAATAAAAAAATCTAACTTTTAACTTGCCTTTCATATTATAAAAATCCAATTTTTACTCTCATACATATGAATAAAAATCATATTTTTATACACGCTATTATATATTTAAAACTGAAAAATAAAATAAACGTAAAATAAAACTCACTGATTTTTGTCAATCTCTAGTTGTAGGGTGCGTGGGGTTTGTCGGAAGGTCAGGGGGTGGTGCACGAGGCGGTTGCGGGCCGACAGTGGTCTGGGTGGCGAGTTTTTGGGGTGATTCATACATTGGGTTGAAAATGGAGAGAGGAGGGAGGAAGAGGAAGTTTACGGCGGCTCAGGAAGGGGCTGGAGGGGCAGCGCTTGACGTTGGCGGTGTAGCAGAAGCGGTGGTAGTTGGAGGCGGCCCAGGGCGGCTGGAAGAACCGGATCTGGGTAGGGGATTTGGGGCGACGTCGCTACGAAGAGAAGAGAGTGAGAACTGGGGAGTTTGGTGGTCGGCCTCTGACCGTGGGCGGCTGAAGAGGTAGGCGGAGGCGACGAGGACGGAGTGCGGAGGCGCAAGGCAACGGGTCAACACAAGGCCCATTATTTTTCTTTTCTTTTTCTGATCGGGTGAAATGAGAGGAGAGAGAAGAGGGAAAAGGGGGAGAGGGGTTTAATTGAAAAGGTTTTATTTTTTTTTATTTAATTTATTCCGGAAAGCAACTTTTCATTTCGAACTCAAAATCTATGATGACCCCAAACTTCCGTGATTCAAAAGTAAGGATAATCATTTGGAATACAACATATTTACAACAAAAACAGATCTCAGATAATTATCATAACACATAAACCATTGCAGTAGAAATAAATGTCATCAACATCATAATATCCAATACACTAGAGTACGCAGTACAGGATACAACTTAGCCAAATAAAGAGTCTCAACAAAAGGGAAATAAGTTTCAATGGAAAAGAAACAAGTCCCAAACTCCATTATATACATCAAAGCTATAGAAGATAAAATGTCTCAAAGCAGAAGTAAAGACTAGAGGAAAGGTCTTCTTCTTCCTTCCAAGCAAGCTCCAATCAGAATGTATCACCTGAATCTGTCAACTGGCTGCTCGTGTGGAAAGAGGGCACCCGAGTTTGCAAAAGTGAAACAAACTACGAGTCAGTCATGGGACTGGTATGAGATTTCTTAACTAATTTATCTAACAACGTGGCAAATCACAGGACCACGCCGCTAACGCGGAACGGGTTTACTCCATTGGATTGCCAGTGCATAATTTTATATAGTTTATATAAAACAACGAAATGACTTTTGAAGAAAATGAAATCATCATAAGACTCAAGTCCTATCACACAATGCAACACACACAGAAGGATAGCGTTTTACCTTATGATGATCAAACATGCTTAATACATGAAAAATAATATTTTTATATTATCATTAGTGTTTAAGCAGAATTAAAATACTTCAATATAAATGTATCAATCATAGACGGCATAGGTACCATATACTATGTCGCCGTATATTAGTTTACAATCAAGACCGTGATGTCGTAGCGAAAATTGGTTTCTGTCATGAAATCGAGGCTAGGGATCGTCCTCATCCGATTCGAGACACTCTAGCAAATGCCTCAGGATCCCCCGCAGTGAACACTTGGATGCGGTAGGGCCGGTCCCCACCTAACGGTAGTGGATTAGTTATGCCTGAACACACGTTTCCCGGTCCCTTTGGACCTATAGTATGACCAATTCTGGCCTATAAAAACCCGAGGTACCTCAATCCATAATCCACATAAGTAAAATGCCGGGCTGTGTCAAAGCCCAAACATCACGTCTAGCTAGAAAGAAACGTATGCACTCCCTACGGTCCATATACCGTTTTTGACTCATACCGGGGTGTGAGGCTCGCGAAGTCACGCTATGCGCAAAGCTATGCCTAAACAGGCTATGCTTTGATCATCAACCACAAGGCCTGCTTTTCAACAAAGTCTTGATCATTGCATCTTGGCGTGCCACATTGACAATTCAACGCCATGCGATCGATAACTATTACTATATATCAGGGTGTTAAGTAGAGAATAAATTCTCCACCACCAAACAGACATATATTAATATTAATCGATTTAATTACATGGGATGAACTCCAACGTCAAGACACGCATCCATTTACAATTTCGTTCTGGGTCTGAACAAAACCGGAGACACCAAAGAGGCGCTCGCTTATCCACACGACCAACACACACGTCCGGACAATTACTGCTTCAACCCCATCCTGGGAGCAAGTCAGTCCAAGGCATCAGTAGTCGTCGTCCATTCGATGTGAAGATCACCAGTCTTCAACCATCGTCTTCTTACATCTTTGATTTAATCGCCGTGAAATTATTTGAAATGAGTTAAACTCGGTCTTTTCAAATAATTATCGCATAATTATCATTTAAAACATTTCATATATATTTATAATTATTTATCGTTATTTTTATTTATTTGAAAACAGCTCAAGATAAATAATCGACGCTTTGGGTCAGTGGGCGGCACTGGCGCTGTTTTTACCAAAATTTGATTTACACATGTCTTAAAATCTAACCGTCGAATTTTGATGAAATTTATATTCTTAGAAAGCTCTTCCCAAAGCAGTCCTAACGGTTCCAGTTTTGGGAAAATCCAACGGTCGGATCTTCCGGAATAATCGTTTAAAGTTACGATTGTCGGTACACGAACTACCACGCTCGTTTCGTTTAATTTTATATTTATATATATATACATATATATAAACCATTTGGCGATTTCCACTATTAGAATCCATTCTTTTTATTCTATAAAAACAATATTTTTGTTCGCCAATTCTAATGCGACCAAATGACGGTTTCAACAATGTATTACTCAATAAAATAACATTTTTGTTCGCCAATTCTAATGCGACAAAATGACGTTTTCAACATTGTATATTTTTATATTCAATAAAATAACATTTTTGTTCGCCAATTCTAATGCGACAAAAATGACGGTTTCAACAATGTATATTTTTATATTCAATAAAATAACAGTTTTGTTCGCCAATTCTAATGCGACAAAAATGACGTTTTCAACAATGTATATTTTTATATTCAATAAAATAACATTTTTGTTCGCCAATTCTAATGCGACAAAAATGACGGTTTCAACAATGTATGTTTTTATATTCGATAAAATAACATTTTTGTTCGCCAATTCTAATGCGACAAAAATGACGTTTTCAACAATGTATATTTTTATATTCAATAAAATAACATTTTTGTTCGCCAATTCTAATGCGACAAAAATGACGGTTTCAACAATGTGTATTTTTATATTAAATAAAATAACATTTTCGTTCGCCAATTCTAATGCGGCAAAATGACGGTTAAAAATGTACTCTTTCTTTAATTACATAAAAATGTTCTTTTTCTCCAATTCATTTTTACAACATAAAAATGTACTTCTTATCCTATTCCTTTTTAATACATAAAAATATACTTTTTATCCTATTCGTTTTAAATACACAACAATGTACTTTCTATCCTATTCCTTTTTAAATACACAAAAATGTACTTTTTATCCTATTCATTTTAAATACACAAAAATGTACTTTTTATCCCTTTTTCTTTTTAATACACAAAAATGTACTTTTATCCCTTTTTCTTTTTAATACACAAAAATGTACTTTTTATCCTATTCGTTTTCAATACACAAAAATGTACTTTTTATCCCTTTTTCTTTTACATTGAAGAATGTAAATCTTTTATCTTTACATAGAAAAATGTAAATCCTCTAATTATCTTTATTACATCAGAAAAATGTAAATTTTCTAATTATCTTTATTACAATAGAAAAATGTAAATTTTCTAATTATCTTCTTAATGCACATTTTTCCTTATAGGGGATATTTTCCTATCTAACTCACATGACAATTTGGTGTCAAAATATGATAACCAAAAATAATGGTTTTTGTCTAACCATTTCTATTTACCCAACATCGTAGTTTCAATATCCACAAATATAATAATATGATTTTTGGTCTAACCATTTCTGTTTACCCAACGTCGTAATTTCAATGTCCACACATACAACACAATATATGATTTGGTGTATAAATTTGATGAATCACAATAAAAGGTCTCATCTTTATTTTATTAGTAAATCAAATAAAATATCTAATCTTTATTTGTAAATCAAATAAAATATCTAATCTTTATTTTATATTGTAAATCAAAATAAAATATCTAATCTTAATTTATCTTTTAATTAAAATTTAAAAGATTTAAACTTTCTTTATTTTATAAGTCATAAATCAAAATAAAGATTCAACTTTTGTTCTTATTATGCAAATCAAAATAAAGATTCAACTTTTGTTTTATTTTGCAATCAAAAATAAAGATTCAACTTCTATTTTATTCTGTAAATCAAAAATAAAGATTCAACTTTTTTTTTATTTTACAAATCAAAAATAAAGATTCAACTTTTGATTTATTTTGCAAATCAAAAATAAAGATTCAACTTTTGTTTTATATTTTTCAAATCAAAAATAAATATTCAACTTTTGTTTTATTTTGCAAATAAAAAATTTGCAAATCAAAAATTTGCAAATCAAAAATAAAGATTCAACTTTTGTTTTATTTTGCAAATCAAAAATAAAGATTCAACTTTTGTTGTATTTTGCAAATCAAAAATAAAGATTCAACTTTTGTTTTATTTTGCAAATCAAAAATAAAGATTCAACTTTCTTTGGTAAATCAGAATAAAGATTCAATTTTTCATTTTATTTTGTAAAAACAAAATAAAGATTCAAAATTTCATTTTTGTTTGTAAAACAAACAAGATTCAATTTTTCATTCCTATAAAGGAATAAAAAAAAATAGAAATAAAATAAAAATAAAAATAATAAAGATGAGAACTTTATAGAGATTACATCGGAATTTATAGATCTAAACTGACATGCTATATCATGATATCACAACGAATATTAACAACCATTTAACAATCACAACATCACAGATCAGAAATAATAACATACAATGATTCACATAACAAATATAATTAAATTATTTAATTATTCAAAATTTAGAAATCTCACCGATATTAAATTCTGAATAGATTCACTTTGAATTTGACCAAAAATCCGACTTGTTCAGAATTGTCCCCTTTTAGTCTCGAAACGAAGATCCCTGAATTATGATCCCGAGGTCCTGAAATCGTTGAATTTCGAGTTCAAATGAATGAGTTATGGTTTAATTTGTGTAAATAAAATTTAAAAGAAAAAGCATCAAAAGGGAATATTCCCTCTGCTTCTACAACAATCCTTGGCCGAACGTATACCCTATTTGGTTCAATACTAGGTCTGAGATTATCGAGCACCACAGGCAGTTGGATCACGATCAGGAGATGGGACATCGACGGGCAAGGGAAGGTGCCCGTGCGCTGGCGAGGCGGGCCCACTCGGTGGTGACCCTGGCGCTCGGCGGCGGTAGAAAACTGAATCCTTTGGGGGAGTCGATGCTCTCGGTTCGGGCGACTAGGGGACGATCAAGTCGTATGGATTTATAGAGGAGGAAATTCTCTTCGATATGGTGTATGTGAGGAATTTTAATTCGTTGAGATGAAGGAGAATTTAAGGGAGGAAGGTAAGACAATTTCAGCCATGGATTTTATGAAGGAGGCGGCTGGAAGATGATGTACAATGCTAGGGTTTAATTTTCTCAATTATTTATAATATTTAATTGCTATTTTACAAATAAATCTGTAACTTTTAAACCAATCTATTTCCAGTCTAGCAGAAAGTGACCTCAGCCAATAACCCATATTCCGGATCCAATGGGACAGGTCCCGTGAGCCCAAACGGCTGTCTGTGTCCTGAATTATTTAATTTAATAATTAAATCCTTTTTTAATTTAATTTATCTGCATAAATAAATTCACAGAGGCCACATACGGACTCAGAAAAATCCAGAAAAAATATATTTGGCTTAGTTATAATGATACGGTCCTAACAAAACTAATTTTTTGAATTCTGAGACTGTTTGAAAAATGGCTATTTTCCAGTCGACTAAATTTGACTGAAACCGACAAAACACATTTTCCTTCGCCATGCTCACATATTAATTCGAAAAATTCTAAAAATTGAAACCTAGCAATAATATGACATTCCGATTCCAACAAAAATGGTTTTGTTGAAAACAGAGATCGTTTGAAAATTGACTATTTTCACTGGCTTTAATATTATTTAAAAACGAAAATTTCAATTTCTGCCACATTTTTCCACCAAATTTTTAAAATAAAATTTTTAAATTGGTTTGGATTTTCCGGGTCGTTACAATCTCCCCCACTTAAGAGTTTTTCGTCCTCGAAAAGGAAACAAAGTAAAGTAGGAAACAAGACGGAAAATGTAAATTGTGGTAAATGTACCTTAACACGAGTGTTATTTGGAGATATCCACTCTGCACTTGGGGTATGCCATTTTGATGTTATCCTCTGTCTTCCAAGTACAGTCTCTAGGATCCCCACTCCATTGAACCTTGAATAGGTTGATCCTCTTGTTCCTCAAAATTTAGGTTTCTTTGCCAATGATCTTAATCGGGTCCTTTCTCACTGTTAGATTCGGAGCAATATCCAGGACCTGTTGATTTAGTTCATCCTCAATCAGATATGGATCATGCACATGCTTGCGGAGTTGAGACACATGAAATACATCATGCACCCCTGGCAACCAGTCGGGCAGTTGCACTCTATAAGCGAGAGTACCAATCCTTTCGAGAATAGGAAATGGACCAATGAATCTCGGTGCCAACTTTGCCGTCTTCCCAAAATGAATCACGCCTCTCAAAGGAGAAACCTTCAAGTATACTTGATCACCCACAGAGAATTCTAAATTTCTTCTTTGCTGGTCTGCATAGCTCTTCTGTCGGCTCTGAGTAGTCAGCAAGCGCTTCTTAATCAAGTCAACCTTATCCGATGCTTCACGAACCATGTCAGGGCCCAAGACTAGTCGATTGCCTGACTCCACCCAACATGCCGGAGATCTGCATGGCCTGCCATATAGTAATTAAAACGGTGACATCTTCAAGCTTGCTTGGTAGCTATTATTATAGGAGAATTCCACTAAGTGCAAGTGGTCCTCCCATGAACCGCCATAATCAAGAATGCAAGCTCGCAACAAGTCTTCTAAAACACGGTTCACCCTCTCAATCTGGCCATCTGTCTGAGGGTGATAGGCAGAGCTCAGATTCAACTTGGTCCCATGCTCTTCTTGGAAAGCTTCCTATAATTTGATGGTAAATAATGGATCCCGATCATTGACAATGCTTTTGGAACCCATGTAGTCTGACTATCTCTTTAAGATAAAGTTGTGCCAAACTACAAGCTGTTCTATTGGACCGAACAGGGATGAAATGGGCAGACTTTGTTAAGCGATCCGCAATCACCCATATGTTATCATTCCCTTTTCTGCTTCGGGGCAAGCCATCTATAAAGTCCATTGAAATTTCCTCCCACTTACAACCAGGAACTCCCAGTGGTTGCAACAAATCGACCAACTTTTGTTGATCACTTTTAACTTGCTGACACGTAGGACATCTAGCAACGCAAATAGAAATATCTCTCTTCATGGACCTCCACCAAAATGTGCGCTTGAGGTCGTGATACATCTTGCTCACTCTAGGGTGGACACTAAGCTTAGATTTAGACATTCATACATAACTGATTGACATTGAAAAATGTTTATTTTATGACTCTTATGCTTTATCTTTTGTAAATAAATAAATGATACTTTGGGTATTTTTTATGTGTTTTTACAGATCTCAAGCGTTGCCTCCTTCAATTCAAATCAAAGGCCAACTACAAGAAAGAGCTACTTCCTCACATCAAATTCATTTCAATTGCAAAAGAAGTAGTAGCTCACTGGTAAAGGCATAGGAATTGGTGCTGAGAGACCTGAGTTCGAACCTCATCAAGCTCACTTTTTGCCAAAGAAACGGAGCGCGTTCACACTGGCCCTTTGCCTTGGAAAATATCTGAATTAGTGTCATGTTATATATATACATACACATATTCATGTGTATGTATTTATGATGTGCACCAATTAACATTTCAGCAATAGCCATATTCTTATCATGGAATTAAATTCAAATCATTCAATTTCAATTAGAATAATTTCTGATTGAATTGCTGCCAAGAAAAGATCCATTGTGAAGATTTTATCCTTTGTGCCTTGGGATTCTAATAAGCATCCTTGTTTGGAAGAATCAATATAAGAACCAATCAATTAGCCACATGAGAAAATTGAAAGATATAGAAAATATTTACCCTGATATGCCAGATTTTCCCCAATCAAGTTAGTCAAGGAAGGCAAGAGATATTCATGAATGAGGAGGCCCATTTATTCATAGACCTAATTAGGGTTTTCTCATTCTCATCTATAAATATGTGATTGTAACCATTGTAAAAAGAATTCATTCTTCTGTACTCTCTTTTAGTCTTAATAAAGCTTCCTTTTCTTTAGTTTCTGCATTTTATTTTCATGGCAAATTGTGTTGTCTAGTCAATTAGATTTGCTAGAACATAATTTGCTATTGCTTCTATTTTTCTTACTAGTGATTGACCATCTGATTAGATTCAGCGGTAATCCTAGTTTTTATTTTCAGTTGTTGATTTCTTTTCTGCAATTTTATTTCCAGTGTTCTATTTTATTTTAATCATTGAATTTATTACAGATCCGATTAGATTCGAATCTGCAGTGAATTTAATTGCATCTTTTATTCGTAGTTCAAGTTTTTATTTTGCTTTGCAAAAAAAATCATCCTCTAAGCTTTGTCTAACTCGCCCAAGAGATTAGATAAATAATTGATTTAATTCACCTCCCTGTGTTCGACCTGTATGCTACACACCTGTATGCTTGCAGAATTTAATTTAAATGTCGCGCTTTTCTAATTCTTAGACTAGCGTCGATCAAGTTTTTGGCGCCGTTGCCGGGGAGGTAACGATTAAATTTTGTTATTTGTTTAATCTCTGATTCGTGTTAGTTTTATTTTTATTTTATTCCCTTTTGTTTTCTTGTATATTTAGAAAAAAAATTCTTGATTGATTTGATTTGGCGTTATTCAATGATGCTACAATCTTCATAACAAGAAAAAAAAATAACATATCATTTTCATTGATTTTCTGCTCTTGCCATTTCTATTTTCTTTATTTCTTTCTTTTCTTCCTAATCAATTCCCTCCTTTATACAAATTTAATTCTTGATTTACAAGTTCAAAAAAAAACACAAAACAAAAACAAAAATATATATATATTCTTTTGCGGCTTTCTCTTTTTGAGTTTCTGTTTTGCATACAATCTCCTCCCTGTTTTACCATTTATTTCTTGCCATCTTCCAACTTTCCCTTTTCCAAAACAAAAAAAAAAAAAAAAGAAGAATTTTCCTAATTTTTCATTTCCTTCTGATATATTGCTTTTCTCCCTTCCACCATCGCTGCCCTGCAATACTCATCTCCAGAACTCCAATAACTCAGTGTATCGCCACGTTCACAGCTGATCAACACAACTCCTCCACCTCAGTTCAAACCACCCACTTCGCACAAATCCTCATATCCACTCACGCTCACCTTCACCAAAACGCACTCCCCATACTCGGATCAACCAACCATCCTCCGTTCATCACAGGCAGCGCAATCAAGTAATTAATAGAAGGGGACAACAACAGAAAGCAGCGGACGATTCAGACGGGTTGGAGCGGTTGCACACCAAGTGGGGTGTGAACGCGCTAGCGCTTCCCAAATTCATTGGAGGACTGTCGATCAAGGTGATAAATTTAAAAAAAAAACTCTACAGGTGCTCTGCTGCAAAGAAAAAAAATATATATCGACAATTGTTGTAAAAAAATTCTACAGGGCCAGCGGCTTTGAATGTACAGTTTTTAATTTTTGCAATTATTTTGTGTGATTGTTGTTATTTCTGCATTTTTATTCATTCTGTTAAGGTCAATACCCCAATTCACATAAGGTGAGGGATTTCATCACCCTTTCCTTAGCCCACAAATTGCATCTCATCGTAGAATCTGACTAAAAATAACAGTTAGACATTGGACTTAAGGGAGTCACGAGCTCATCTAGGGCTTAATTATATTGTGATAGTTGATTCATTTGGAACGAATTATTTCTTGGTGTCTAGACTACGGCAGAGAAATAACCGTTTATAAATATTACGGTGATTCGTAAATATTATATCGGTTGTTACTCTGAAGGTACTTAAACCTTCGGCTGCATTGCTAGGGTGATTCCTGGTGCACTGATAACTCCTATCCGTTAACTGGCTGAGAAATCTTTTGATCTAAGTAATCAAACGCATCACTTTATAATTTTGGGTTAAGAGCCAATAAGGACAGAAAACTTCATTGTAGCTAATTTCTATGCTTGCATTTAACAACAATGAGTGAAAAAAGTGTTAGCCAACAAAATTCTCCTAGGGGTTCTCGAATCAACCAAAATTTTCCATCCGAATTGGATCAAAATCGAGTGAATCAAAATTTTCCAAACTTTGGAGATCAAAATCAAATAAATCAAAATTTTCAAAATCTCAATATCCAAATGGATAGACCCTTGTCTCTTCGTGATCGATGTTATCCTACTAGGACCGTTCAACCATCTGTCATTGTGTTCCCACCAGCTGAAGGAAACAATTTTGAGCTAAAACATTCTTTTATCCAAGGGTTACCAAAATTTACTGGGTCTGAAAATGCTTATGAATTTCTAAGTGAATTTGAATTGTATGCGTCCACAACAAAAATGCAACAATTATCTAACGAATCGATCAAGTTAAGGCTAATTCCATTTGCACTACTTGAAAGCGCTAAAAGATGGCTAAATTCTCTTCCACGACATTCCATAAGAAGTTGGGATGAATTTGTCACTGCATTCTTGAAAAAGTTTTTCCCTTTCCATAAGACTCTAAAAATTCGAACTGAGATAAATCAATTTTGTCAAAATGAGGGGGAAACTTTTTCAAAATACTTTGAGAGATTCAACCAGCTATTATATAGTTGCCCTCATCATAGAATTCTAAAAGATCACTTATGTCAAATTGCATATGAAGGGCTAAACTATCAGACTAGAACTCAGCTAGAATCAATGTGTGGAGGAGACTTTATGTCTAAAACAGCCATGAAGCTTGGCGGTTTTTAGAAGATTATTCTGAAAAGGACATGCTGTGGGAATCGATTCGTGTACCCATTCGTACTTCTACTAGAGGAGTGCATGTCGTGGACCCAAATCAAATTCCTTTAGAAAATCAAATTCCTCAAGCCGGAGAAGGGTTACCCCACTTTTACTCTCAGGAACAAGCCAATGCTATAGCTCAAAATAATCCTTACTCATCCACGTACAACCCTGGTTGGAGGAACCACCCAAACTTTTCTTGGTCAAACCCCAATAATTCGGCTAACCCATCTCACGTGCAACCCTTTATTCCCAATCCGAATTACCAAGGTCCACCCCCCAATTCTCAAACCTCTCAAGCTACACCTCAATCCAAACAACCTTATAGGCACCCCAATTTTCAATCATCAAACCAATCATCTCAATCTTCTCAACCATCACAAGATATTGGGCGTCTAGAAAAACAGATGAACTCTTACGAAGCTAAAATAAACTCGCAAGACGCTAAAATGGACCAAATGTTTAATATGATGAAGGAATTTATGAAAACTCATGAGAAGGGAAAATTGCCTAGTCAACCCGAGGTGAATCCAAAATATAACTCTCGTGCTGTAAATTCTTGTGAGGACGAAAATCAAAATCCAGTCAATGCTATTACAACCCTTCGATCTGGAAAGAGGGTTGATAATAACATGGGCGACCCTGACGAACCTTCTACCTCGACCCCAATCCCCAATCTTGATGACCACCCATTGGCTTCGAATGCCAATTCTTCTAAACCTCAAGTTCCCTTAAATGTTGGCAATCCCAATAGTTCTTCTCTCAGTGTCAGCAAACCCGACCCACCTTTGAAAATCAATGTTGGCAATCCCAACATTTCATCTTCTACACCCCTACCACCTTCTTCTTCGAATGATGAAACTCATCACAGAGTCGAAAAACAAGTAGCTCCTTTTCCTCATTGACTCAATAATAAGAAGAAAGCAGCAAATTTCGATAAAATTTTGGAAATTTTCAAACAAGTCCGTGTGAACATTCCTCTTTTAGACACCATTGAACAAATCCCTCAATATGCTAAATGTCTTAAGGAATTGTGCACACAAAAACGTGCGACCAATGTCCCAAAAACCGCCTTTCTAACTGCTAATACAAGCTCTGTTCTTTCGAATCTTGCCCCAGTCAAGTATAAAAACCCTGGCTGCCCTACGATTGATTGTAAAATAGGAAACACTCACATCTCTTGTGCCCTACTCGACCTTGGTGCCAGTGTCAACCTTCTCCCTTATACTGTCTATCGCCAACTTGGACTAGGGGAGATTAAACCAACAAACATCACACTTCAACTAGCCGATCGATCTGTCAAAAAGCCATTGGGAATTATCGAAGACGTCTTGATACAGATCGAACAGTTTTACTTCCCTGTCGATTTTATAGTTCTAGAAACAGAGCCTGTCTCAAATCCCAACGTTCAAATACCATTGATCTTAGGATGCCCTTTCTTAGCAACCTCTAATGCTGTCATTAATTGTAGGAATGGTCAGCTTCGACTTTCCTTCGGGCACCTAACCATTGAGCTAAACATCTTTAATCTCAACAAACAACCTAGGGATTTTGAGGTCGATGAAATTGACATGATTCAAACCACAGTTGATGAAACCTCTAGTGACACTTCTGAAGCCCTGAAAATGTGTCTTGACCATTTCGACTCTGATTTCGATGAACTCGAATACATTTCTGAACTAAACAAAATTCTTGACTCCGACACTTCGTCACCAGAATCTAACCAAGGAATGTTGACCAATGTTGATACACAAGAACTTCCTAAGTTAGACCTCAAACCCTTTCCACCAGACCTTAAGTATGCTTACCTAGACTCTTCAAAAACTTTTCCCGTAATCTTGGCTTCCGATCTTATCGAGGACCAAGAAGAAAAACTTTTAGATATCTTACGGGAAAATAAGGACGCCTTCGGGTGGGAAATTAGCGATATAAAAGGAATTAGCCCATCAATTGTGGAACATCGCATACATTTAGTTGATGAGGCTAAACCCACCCGTGAGGCTCAAAGGCGATTAAACCCAAACTTGAGAGAAGTGGTCAAGGAGGAGATAATCAAATGTCTAGACAATAACATCATCTATCCCATCTCTGATAGTACTTGGGTGAGTCCGGTACAAGTTGTACCAAAGAAGTCGGGAGTCACAGTGATAAAAAACGACAGTAATGAACTCGTCCCAACAAAAATCAAAACCAAATGGCGTGTGTGCATCGACTATCGAAAGCTTAACTCAGCCACACGAAAAGACCATTTTCCCTTGCCTTTTATTGACTAAATGCTCGAACGTTTAGCAGGACATGAGTACTACTGTTTTCTCGATGGATACTCTGGCTATAACCAAATCCCTGTTGCTTTAGAGGATCAACATAAGACCACCTTTACTTGTCCCTTTGGAACCTTTGCTTATCGTCGCATGCCTTTTGGTCTTTGTAATGCCCCCGCGACTTTCCAAAGGTGTATGATGACTATTTTCTCTGATATGGTGGAAGAATTCTTTGAAATATTCATGGACGATTTTTCAATATATGGATCATCTTTTTCCCAATGTCTCACTCATTTAGAACTCATCCTTAAGCGTTGTAAGGAGAAATCACTCGTGCTTAATTGGGAGAAATGCCACTTTATGGTAAAAATGGGGATAGTTCTAGGTCATGTCGTCTCCAAAGATGGCCTAGAAGTCGATAAATCCAAAATCGATTTGATTGCTAATTTACCTCCTCCTAAGTCCGTCAAAGATGTTCGTTCATTTCTTGTCCATGCAGGATTCTATAGAAGATTCATTAAGGATTTCTCAAAAATTTCAAAACCTCTCTCGAATTTACTTGCCAAAGACATAAAGTTTGAATTTTCCACTGATTGCCAAACATCTTTTGAAACTCTTAAATCACTCTTGACCACAACTCCCATCATTCAACCTCCTGATTGGACTCAACCCTTTGAACTTATGTGCGACGCTTCTGACTTTGCAATTGGAGCCATCTTGGGTCAGCGAATTGATAAACTCCCTCGAGTCATTGACTACGCTAGCAAAACCTTAAACGAGGCCCAATTGAATTACTCAACTACTGAAAAGGAATTTTTGGCAGTTGTCTTCGCTCTTGAGAAATTCAGACCATATCTCATAGGATCCAAAGTCATAGTTTACACTGACCATGCTGCCCTACGATATCTGCTTTCTAAAAAGGATGCTAAGGCCCGCTTGATTCGTT
The DNA here is from genome assembly GCA_030737875.1 of Allium sativum. Classification (NCBI taxonomy): domain Eukaryota; kingdom Viridiplantae; phylum Streptophyta; class Magnoliopsida; order Asparagales; family Amaryllidaceae; genus Allium; species Allium sativum. The sequence continues at coordinate 696,863,957 of CM060920.1, forward strand.
GGATCCTTCTTCTTCAAGAATTCGATATAGAAATACGAGATAAAAAGGGTTCTGAAAATGTTGTAGCTGATCATCTCTCTCGAATTGTGCACGAAAATGATAACGATACCCAAATCGATGACTATTTTCCTGATGAACAACTCCTTTCGATCTCTAACACCCCTTGGTACGCTGACATTGTGAATTATCTTGTCACACAACAAATGCCCGCTGAATGGTCGAAACAAGACAAACAAAAATTTCTCTCGAAAGTTCGAAACTTCTATTGGGACGACCCATATCTTTTCAAATACTGTCCAGACCAAATCATTCGAAGGTGTGTGCCCGATCATGAACACCAAAGTATTCTCTCCTTCTCACACGACCATGCTTGTGGCGGTCATTTTGGAGCAAGAAAAACTGCTGCAAAAGTTTTGCAAAGCGGTTTTTATTGGCCCACACTCTTCCGTGACGCTTTCGAATTTTGCTCTAAATGTGAGCGATGTCAAAGAACGGGTCGAATCTCTAAGCGGAACATGATGCCTCTCAACCCCATTTTAGTGATTGAGTTATTCGATGTTTGGGGCATCGATTTCATGGGACCATTCCCTAATTCATTTGGGAATCTTTACATCTTACTCGCGGTAGATTATGTCTCAAAATGGGTTGAAGCCATTCCGACCAGAACCAACGACAATAAGGTTGTTGTCAAATTCCTCAAAGAAAACATCTTTTCACGCTTTGGTACACCTCGAGCTATCATTAGCGATAATGGCACTCATTTCTGTAATCGTGCTTTTGAGTCCTTGCTCAAGAAATACTCAATCACACACAAGCTGTCAACACCTTACCATCCACAAACTAGTGGACAAGTAGAAGTTTCCAATAGATAAATCAAACAAATTCTTGAGAAAACCGTGAATTCCAATAGAAAAGATTGGTCCGTAAAACTGATTGATGCACTTTGGGCTTTTCGCACTGCTTATGAAACCAATCTAGGGATGTCACCATATCGATTAGTCTTTGGAAAGGCCTGTCACTTACCTCTTGAATTAAAGCATCGTGCCCTTTGGGCCATAAAATTTTTGAACTTTGACTTAGAAAAAGCCGGCTCACACAGGAAGTTAAAAATTTCTGAATTAGAGGAATTAAGAAATAAGGCATATGAAAATGCGAAAATCTACAAAGAAAGAACCAAAGCCCAACACGACAAAAACATACTTCGTAAGGAATTCAACGTAGGTCACAAAGTTCTTTTATACGACTCTAGACCTCTAGACTTCACTTGTTTCCAGGAAAACTAAGATCTCGATGGACTGGACCTTATGTCGTGAAAACAGTATACCCTCATGGCGCGGTTGAAATTGAAAATCCTAGGGATGGAAAAGTCTTCAAAGTAAACGGTCAACGACTGAAACCATTTTTGGAATTCGAGCAATATGACGAAGACGACTCTATCGATCTGCATGATCATCCACCATGAAATCAGGTGGTACACGTTCTTTTTCTTTTACTTTTCTTTTTCAATTTTTTCATTTTATTTTTGTTTTTTTGCCTTAGACAGTTGGGACACTATCTCAATCAAGTGTGGGGGGGGGGGGGGGGGGGGAGTCTGCATTTCATCCATCTTCATTTTTTTTATTTTCAACCATTTAAGTAGGATCATCATACATTTTAGATTGTAGTAACATACCATAATTTTTTTTTATTTTTTTTGGAAGATACGACTCATTTTCAATTGATACAGCAAAATAAGTTTACAATTTTTAGCCAGTTGATAGTATTTTTCTCTCTCAACTTAGATCGAATAGGAAATATAATGAAAAGTTTAATTTTGAGGGATAATAGTGTAACCGGTACATAGGGAGATTCTTAGGTGATGGCCATGAAATCTATTCTATATTGTAGACTTTGTTTAAATAAGTGGAGGACTTAAAAGACTTATATTAGCTTTTCAAATCTTTAAAACTAAGTTGTGTTAAGTTGAATTCGCGTAACTCTCTTTTGTGCTTATATTTTCGATAATAATAATAATAGTATTCCAAGGGTATCCAACATTGCTTGTATATCAAGCGTTGGTGTGAAAACCCGCCAAGCTCTATCCGACACGTTGTTGACATAGTCAAAATTGGAATATCTTGGTCTCATTTTATGAGATTGGACACCTAAGGATTACCGACACGTTGTTGACAAAGTCAAAGTCGGCCTGCACAATCCGCTAAGCTCTTTACCCACTCTCCGTTAGTTCGCGAGGCAGTGCATGAGTGGTAAACCTTGGTCTTTTTAGTTAGGTGTATGTACTTAATCTTAAATTTTAAAATTTTATAGAATAAAGAATAAGCGATGATACCCAAACACTTCTTGACCTTATTGATTTGACTAGCCATACATGAGAAAATTAGAATACCACTTTGCAAACTGTGCCAAGCAAACTAAGAATTTATTTCATGGCTGCACTATGTTATCGACCGAACTAACTGGCCAAACTGGAATTTAACATTTGAAAACTTGATTTATATTGAAAATTTGTGACAAGTCGGGGTATCTAAAATAAAATCAACTGGTTAGAAATTATTAACTTAATTTGTTGTACCACCTTCCTGAAATAAGTCGTGTTGTCATCTTTCGTTTTTATTTTTGCATATGTCCATTGCATCCATGTAGTTTCATTAGAATCATAGCTACTGCATTTGGATTTTGTGGGTAGTATCCGCTGAAAACCCTCACGAGACACCACTCGTCCTACTGGGGACACCTAGAGGTTTAACGGCTTGTTGCATACGCTCAATGCAATCGTGTTTCCTACGAAAGTGTGACCTATCTAGTTTAGTTTTTCATTTTTTGTTTTACTCGAGGACGAGTAAAAGATAAGTGTGGGGGTATTTGATTGACATTGAAAAGTGTTTATTTTATGACTCTTATGCTTTATCTTTTGTAAATAAATAAATGATACTTTGGGTATTTTTTATGTGTTTTTACAGATCTCAAGCGTTGCCTCCTTTAATTCAAATCAAAGGCCAACTACAAGAAAGAGCTACTTTCTCACATCAAATTCATTTCAATTGCAAAAGAAGTAGTAGCTCACTGGTAAAGGCATAGGAATTGGTGCTGAGAGACCTGAGTTCGAACCCCATCAAGCTCACTTTTTGCCAAAGAAACGGAGCGCGTTCACACTGGCCCTTTGCCTTGGAAAATATCTGAATTAGTGTCATGTTATATATATACATACACATATTCATGTGTATGTATTTATGATGTGCACCAATTAACATTTCAGCAATAGCCATATTCTTATCATGGAATTAAATTCAAATCATTCAATTTCAATTAGAAGAATTTCTGATTGAATTGCTGCCAAGAAAAGATCCATTGTGAAGATTTTATCCTTTGTGCCTTGGGATTCTAATAAGCATCCTTGTTTGGAAGAATCAATATAAGCACCAATCAATTAGCCACATGAGAAAATTGAAAGATATGGAAAATATTTACCCTGATATGCCAGATTTTCCCCAATCAAGTTAGTCAAGGAAGGCAAGAGATATTCATGAATGAGGAGGCCCATTTATTCATAGACCTAATTAGGGTTTTCTCATTCTCATCTATAAATATGTGATTGTAACCATTGTAAAAAGAATTCATTCTTCTGTACTCTCTTTTAGTCTTAATAAAGCTTCCTTTTCTTTAGTTTCTGCATTTTATTTTTGTTTTTCTGCCTTAAACAGTTGGGACACTATCTCAATCAAGTGTGTGTGTGGGGGGGGGGGGGGTCTGCATTTCATCCATCTTCATTTTTTTTATTTTCAACCATTTAAATAGGATCATCAAACATTTTAGATTGTAGTAACATACCATAATTTTTTTTATCACTCTAGGGTGGACACTAAGCTTAGATTTAGACATTCGTACATAACCTCCATTCTGAGCTTAGAGTCATATGGGACACAGATTCAGCCTAATAGCCTCAGAACCCCTTTGTCATCAATTTGGAAACTCGTGGTTTCGCCATCCTGAATTCTTTTGATAATCCTCTGAATAAATTTATCATCCTTCTGAAGAGCAGAGACTTTATCAATCAGAGTAGGAGTGATAATGAGATTAGCGAGAATAAGTTTGTCATCATCTGCATTCTTTTTACTGAGCGCATCGGCCACAACGTTGGCTTTCCCTGGAGTATATAGGATATCCAGATCATATAATGCAAGAAATTCGACCTAGCGTTGCTGCCTCATATTCAAATCTTTTTGGGTAAAAATATGTTTCAAGGATTTGTGATCCGTGTAAATTTCAAACTTCTCACCCATAAGATAATGCCTCCATATTTTAAGAGAAAACACAATGGCCATTAGCTCAAGATCATGCGTGACGTAATTCTTCTCAAGCGGTTTCTGCTGGCGGCTAGCATATGCGACTACTCCACCTCTTTGCATCAGCACCGCACCAGTACCTTAAATAAATAAGGGTAACATGTTAAAATGAGATTTGACATTAAAGGAAAATGTTATCTCTGACATGTTGATTTATAAAAGAAACAACCTTGTTTCGAAGCGTCGGTCCAGACCTTCAAATCCTGATTGCCATCTATGATGGTCAACACAGGAGCATTGGTCAACCTCTTCTTTAACTCTTGGAAAGCTGTCTCGCATTCCAGTGTCCACTTGAATTTTGTATGTTTCTTGGTCAGGTTTGTCAATGGACAAGCTACCTTCGAAAAATCTTTGACAAATTTCCGATAATAGCCAGCCAGTCCTTAGAAGCTTCTGACCTCTGTGGGAGTTCTAGGCTGCTTCCACTCTTGGATGACTGAGATTTCCTGGATCTACTGAGATGCCTTCCTTTGATACAACATGGCTGAGGAATTTCACCTCTTCTTGCCAGAATATGCATTTACAAAATTTTGTTTTCAGCACATTTCTACGCAAAATCTCCAAGACTTCTCTTAGATGTTGTTCGTGCTCAGCAGTGGATTAAGAAAAGATGAGCATGTCATCGATAAACATGAGCACAAATTTATTTAAAACATCTCTGAACACTCTATTCATCAGATCAAACAAAATATGCTGGAGCATTACATAGACCGAAGGGCACTACTAGCCATTTATAAAAGATATCCGGTCCTCTGAAAGCAGTTAAAGGCACACATTCTTCTGCAATGCGAAGTTGATGGAAGCCTGTAGCTAGGTCCATCCTAGAGAATACTCACGCTCCATGCAAGCGGTCAAGCAAGTCATCAATACCAGGCAGTGGGTATTTGTTCTTCAGAGCTTATTTGTTGAGATCACGGTAGTCTACACATAACCTGAGAGTACCGTCTGATTTTGGGACGAACAGCACTACTGCTCCCCATTTTGAGAAGCTGGGCCTGATCAGACCCTTCCACAAAAGCTGCTTGGTTTGATTTCTCAGCTTCTCTCTTTCTTTTGGCGACATTCTCCGAATGGGATGCACGACAGGCCTTGCATTCGGAGCTAAATCAATTCGGAAGCTGATTTCTCTATGTGGAGGTAAGCCCTTAAATTCTTTGAATACATCAGCGTAATCTTTGATGACAGGGATATCCTCAATAGAAGTAGGGGTAACTTCTAGAGAAGACCAGAATGTTTTCCTGTCGGTGGCTGAGCCGTGGCATGGGATACATACATTCCGAGATTAGTTTTAACTTTGACAATTCTTTCGGTGCATACTAACTCAGCCTCATATTTTGCTAGCCAATCTATACCAAGTATGATGTCATATCCAGAAAACTCCATGATGATCAAATTAAAAGGAAACTGATAGCGAGAATAGGAGATAAGCACTTTACAATACTGATCAAGAATGAGGGAACCTCCTATCGGACTATTTGCTCTAATCAAATTTTTGAGTTTTCTTGGTTTCAGTTTCAACTTTTTACTTGCATCTTTAGAAATAAAGCTTCTTGCAGCACCAGTATCAAATAAGACAGTAATAGGGATGTTCTTAATATTAAGCGTACCTCCTAAGACATCGGGTTTACTAGGCCCCTCAGTCGAAGCTGGTGCATCTGCTCCCTCATAAACATGTGCCACCTGAGCATTCCTTAGCAGTGGGCAGTTCGCCTTAATGTGCCCCTTTTGATGACAGTTGTAGCATTCCCTCTTGTGCTGAGAACCCTGGCCACGATTCTGAGGATTCGGATTATGGTTCTGGCTTGGTCCAAAATCATTTCTCTTAACCTTTTTAGGTGCTCTACACTCGTAATCAAAATGTCCAATCTTGCCGCAGTTATAGCAGGTTAACTTGCTCCTGTCCCTCTTCTTCCCTTGGGGCTTAGCTGTAGAAGAATTGCTCGCCTCCGGTTTCTTGTTAGCCTGTTCCTTCTGGTTGTTGCCTTGGCCTTTCACTCTATCCTGCTTTCCGGACTCGTCATTTTCCTTGTAACGGCACGCCATCTCCACTACCTCATTGAAAGGAAGCTTGATATGAGCAGTGACTCGGTTCAAATATTTCTTTGACAGGCCCTTGATAAATTTTGTATTCTTCTCTACCGGATCTTGAATCAAACCAGGAGCATATCGTGAAAGCTCATCGAACTTCCTTACATACTCAGAAACGGTCATATTCCCTTGTTGTAGGTTAACGAACTGCTCGCCCAGGCGCTCACTAGCTTATAGGGGTATATACTTCTCATTGAAAAGTTCCTTAAATTTGGCCCAAGACCTATTGGCCACGTCATTGCAGATCTTGATCGTATCCCACCAATGCCCGGCTTCCTCTTTTAGTTGCCAAACTGCTAGGTAACGCTTTCGCTGATCTTCCAGTTCTAAGCCCTCTAGGATTTTTTCGTAATCTTTAAGCCATGCTTCTGCCTGAATCACAGACTCTCGCCCCGTGAAAGGTACACCTCCTAGGTTTTTGAATTTCTTTGACATTCTCTCCAAATCGAAGGGCTGTCAGGTGGAGGTGGTTCGGCTACGACCTCTGAAGTATGTTGTTCCTGAGTGATGGGGGTCTCGTCTCTATCTTTCCCTCCAGCTCCTACTCGGGCTCCTCCTTTAGCCCTGCCTCGAACTCCACCTCGGGCTCCGCCCCGGGCTCTTCTTGCTCTAGTATCCATTTAAATCAGTCTTGGCCATCAAGGAAAGAGTCAGACCAACAAAAATGAGAATTTTCAAGAAAAGATAAGATAAGGACAAAATGAAAAGATGATGATGTAATGACTGATAAATATGTGCTATTCTGTTGTGCTCATTCTAGGACATTACTAATCCTATCTCTAATGAGCTACTCGTCTTAGAATAATGTGGATTCTATCTAGAAAAATTGTTCTAAATATGTTATATTCCGAAGTTAAGGTTAACCTTATGCTCTGATACCAACTGTGATGACCCCAAACTTCCGTGATTCAAAAAAAGGATAATCATTTGGAATACAACATATTTACAACAAAAACAGATCTCAGATAGTTATCATAACACACAAACCATTGCAGCGGAAATAAATGTCATCAGCATCATAATATCCAATACATCAGAGTATGCAGTACAGGATACAACTTAGCCAAATAAAGAGTCTCAACAAAAGGGAAATAAGTTTCAATGGAAAAGAAACAAGTCCCAAACTCCATTACATATATCAAAGCTACAGAAGATAAAATGACTCAAAGCAGAAGAAAAGACTAGAGGAAAGGTCTTCTTCTTCCTTCGAAGCAAGCTCCAATCAGAATGTATCACCTGAACCTGTCAACTGGCTGCCCATGTGTAAAGAGGGCACTCGAGTTTGCAAAAGTGAAACAAACTACGAGTCAGCCATGGGACTGATATGAGAATTCTTAACTAATTTATCTAACAACGTGGCAAATCACAGGACCACGCCGCTAACGCGGAACGGGTTTACTCCATTGGATTGCCAGTGCATAATTTTATAAAGTTTATATAAAACAGCGAAATGACTTTTGAAAAAAATGAAATCTTCATAAGACTCAAGTCCTATCACACAATGCAACGCACACAGAAGGATAGAGTTTTCCCTTATGATGATCAAACATGCTTAATACATGAAAAATAATATTTTTATATTATCATTAGTGTTTAAGCAGTATTAAAATACTTCAATATAAATGTATCAATCAAAGACGACATAGATACCATATACTATGTCGCCGTATATAAGTTTACAATCAAGACCGTGATGTCGTATTGGAAATTGGTTTTCTATCATGAAATCGAGGCTAGGGATCGTCCTCATCCGATTCGAGACACTCTAGCAAATGCCTCAGGATCCCCCGCAGTGAACACTTGGATGCGGTAGGGCCGGTCCCCACCTAACGGTAGTGGATTAGTTATGCCTGAACACACGTTTCCCGGTCCCTTTGGACCTATAGTATGACCAATTCTGGCCTATAAAAACCCGAGGTACCTCAATCCATAATCCACATGAGTAAAATGCCGGGCCGTGTCAAAGCCAAAACATCACTTCTAGCTAGAAAGAAACGTATGCACTCCCTACGGTCAGTATCCCGTTTTTGACTCATACCGGGATGTGAGGCTCGCGAAGTCACGCTATGCACAAAGCTATGCCTAAACAGGCTATGCTTTGATCATCAGCCACAAGGCCTGCTTTTCAACAAAGCCTTGATCATTGCATCTTGGCGTGCCACATTGACAATTCAACGCCATGCGATCAATAACTATTACTACATATCAGGGTGTTAAGCAGAGAATAAATTCTCTACCACCAAACAGACATATAGTAATACCAATCGATTTAATTACATGGGATGAACTCCAACGTCAGACACACATCCATTTACAATTCCGTTCTGGGTCTGAACGAAACCGGAGACACCGAAGAGGTGCTCGCTTATCCGCACGACCAACACACATGTCCGGACAATTACTGCTTCAACCCTGTCCTGGGAGCAAGTCAGTCCAAGGCATCAGTAGTCGTCGTCCATTCGATGTGAAGATCGTCGGTCTTCAACCATCGTCTTCTTACATCTTTGATTTAATCACCGTGTAATTATTTGAAATGAGTTAAACTCGGTCTTTTCAAATAATTGTCGCATAATTATCATTTAAAACATTTCATATATATTTATAACTATTTATCGCTATTTTTATTTATTTGAAAATAGCTCAAGATAAATAAATGACGCTTTGGGTCAGTGGGCGGCCGTGGCGCTGTTTTTACCAAAATTTGATTGACACATATCTTAAAATCTAACCATTGGATTTTGATGAAATTTATATCGTTAGAAATCTCTTCCCAAAGCGATCCTAACGGTACCAGTTTTGGGAAAATCCAACGGTTGGATCTTCCGGAATAATCGTTTGATGTTACGATTGTCGGTACGCGAACTGCTGCGCTCGTTTCGTTTAATTTATATACATATATATATATATATATACGATTTCAACTATTAGAATCCATTGTTTTTATTCTATAAAAATAACATTTTTGTTCGCCAATTCTAATGCGACAAAAATGACAGTTTCAACAATGTATATTTTTATATCCAATAAAATAATATTTTTGTTCGCCAATTCTAAGGCGACAAAAATGACGGTTTCAACAATGTATATTTTTATATTCAATAAAATAACATTTTTGTTCGCCAATTCTAATGCGATAAAAATGACGGTTTCAACATTGTATATTTTTATATTCAATAAAATAACATTTTTGTTCGCCAATTCTAATGCGACAAAAATGACGGTTTCAACAATGTATATTTTTATATTCAATAAAATAACATTTTTGTTCGCCAATTCTAATGCGATAAAAATGACGGTTTCAACATTGTATATTTTTATATTCAATAAAATAACATTTTTGTTCGCCAATTCTAATGCGACAAAAATGACGGTTTCAACAATGTATATTTTTATATTCAATAAAATAACATTTTTGTTCGCCAATTCTAATGCGACAAAAATGACGGTTAAAAATGTAGTCTTTCTTTAATTACATAAAAATGTTATTTTTCTCCAATTCATTTTTACAACATAAAAATGTACTTCTTATCCTATTCCTTTTTAATACATAAAAATATACTTTTTATCCTATTCGTTTTAAATACACAAAAATGTACTTTTTATCCTATTCCTTTTAAATACACAAAAATGTACTTTTTATCCTATTCGTTTTAAATACACAAAAATGTACCCTTTATCCCTTTTTCTTTTTAATACACAAAAATGTACTTTTTATCCTATTCTTTTTAAATACACAAAAATGTACTTTTTATCCCTTTTTCTTTTACATTGAAGAATGTAAATCTTTTATCTTTACATAGAAAAATGTAAATCCTCTAATTATCTTTATTACATTAGAAAAATGTAAATTTTCTAATTATCTTTATTACAATAGAAAAATGTAAATTTTCTAATTATCTTCTCAATGCACATTTTTCCTATTAGGGGGTATTTTCCTATCTAACTCACATGTCAATTTGGTGTCAAAATATGATAACAAAAAATAATGGTTTTTGTCTAACTATTTCTATTTACCCAACATCGTAGTTTCAATATCCACAAATATAATAATATGGTTTTTGGTCTAACCATTTCTATTTACCCAACGTCGTAATTTCAATGTCCACACATACAACACAATATATGATTTGGTGTATAAAATTGATGAATCACAATAAAAGGTCTCATCTTTATTTTATTTGTAAATTAAATAAAATATCTAATCTTTATTTATAAATCAAATAAAATATCTAATCTTTATTTTATATTGTAAATCAAAATAAAATATCTAATCTTAATTTATCTTCTAATTAAAATTTAAAAGATTTAAACTTTCTTTATTTTATAAGTCATAAATCAAAATAAAGATTCAACTTTTGTTCTTATTATGCAAATCAAAATAAAGATTCAACTTTTGTTTTATTTTGCAATCAAAAATAAAGATTTAACTTTTTTTATTTTGCAAATCAAAAATAAAGATTCAACTTTTATTTTATTTTGGAAATCAAAAATAAAGATTCAACTTTTGCTTTATTTTGCAAATCAAAAATAAAGATTCAACTTTGGTTTTATTTTGCAAATCAAAAATAAAGATTCATCTTTTGTTTCATTTTGAAAATGAAAAATAAAGATTCAACTTTTGTTTTATTTTGCAAATCAAAAATAAAGATTCAACTTTTGTTTTATTTTGCAAATCAAAAATAAAGATTCAACTTTTGTTTTATTTTGCAAATCAAAAATAAATATTCAACTTTTGTTTTATTTTGCAAATCAAAAATAAAGATTCAACTTTCTTTGGTAAATCAGAATAAAGATTCAATTTTTCATTTTATTTTGTAAAAACAAAATAAAGATTCAAATTTCATTTTTGTTTGTAAAACAAATAAGATTCAATTTTTCATTCCTATAAAGGAATAAAAATAAAAAAAATGGAAATAAAATGAAAATAAAACTAATAAAGATGAGAACTTTATAGAGATTACATCGGAATTTATAGATCTAAACTGACATGCTATATCATGGTATCACAATGAATATTAACAACCATATAACAATCACAACATCACAGATCAGAAATAATAACATGCAATGATTCACATAACAAATATAATTATATTATTTAATTATTAAAAATTTAGAAATCTCACTGATATTAAATTCTGAATAGATTCACTTTGAATTTGACCAAAAATCCAACTTGTTCAGAATTGTCCCCTTTTAGTCTCAAAATGAAGATCTCTGAATTACGATCCCGACGGTCCTGAAATCGTTGAATTTCGAGTTCAAACGAATGAATTATGGTTTAATTTGTGTAAATAAAATTTAAAAGAAAAATCATCAAAAGGGAATATTCCCTCTTCTTCTACCTCAATCCTTGGCTGAACATGTACCCTATTTGGTTCAATACTAGGTCTGGGATTTTCGAGCGCCACAGGCAGTTGGATCACGATCAGGATATGGGACGTCGCCGGGCAAGGGAAGGCGCCCGTGCGCTGGCAAGGCGGGCCCGCTCGGTGGTGACCCTGGCGCTCAGCGGCATTAGAAAACTGAAGCCTTTGGGGCATCGATGCTCTCGGTTCGGGCGATTAGGGGACGATCAAGTCGTATGGATTTATAGAGGTGGAAATTCTCTTTGATATGGTGTATGTGAGGAATTTTAATTCGTTGAGATAAAGGAGAATTTAACGGAGGAAGGTAAGACAATTTCGGCCATGGATTTTATGAAGGAGGCGGCTGGAAGATGATGTACAGTGCTAGGATTTAATTTTCTCAATTATTTATAATATTTAATTGCTATTTTACAAATAAATCCGTAACTTTTAAACCAATCTATTTCCAGTCAAGCAGAAATTGACCTTAGCCAATAACCCATATTCCGGATCCAATGGGACAGGTCCCGTGAGCCCAAACGGTTGTCTGTGGCCTGAATTATTTAATTTAATAAATACTTTGTTAATTTAATTTGTCTGCATAAATAAATTCACAGAGGCCACCTACGGACTCAGAAAAATCTAGAAAAAATATATTTGGCTTCGTTATGATGATACGGTCCTAAAAAAATAAATTTCGTCGAATTCTGAGACTGTTTGAAAAATGGCTATTTTTCAGTCGATTAAATTTGATTGAAACCGACAAAACACATTTTCCTTCGCCACGCTCACATATTAATTTGAAAAATTCTAAAAATTGAAACCTAGCAATAATACGACATTACATGCCAACAAAAGTGGTTTCGTTGAAAACAGAGATCGTTTGAAAATTGACTATTTTTACTGGCTTTAATATTATTTAAAAATGAAAATTTTAATTTCTGCCACATTTTTCCACCAAATTTTTAAAATAAAAATTTTAAATTGGTTCGGATTTTCAGGGTCATTACAAAATCGAACCCACCAACTGTCGTCACTAACCAAATACCCTCATTCCGAACATAATAGGGTATGTCCCGTAAGCCAATTCGGCTGTTTCGTTCAGCTTGCGCTGAAATTAATATATAAATCTATATATTCAATTTTAAACTTACATTTCAATTTACTGGGCAACATACGGATTCTAAAAATTATAGAAATTTTTTATCTAGCATCGTATTGACGATACAGTCTTAACAAAACTAATTTCGTCAAATTCTGAGACCGTTTGAAAAATTGCCATTTTCTGGTCGATCGAAATTGACTGAAACTGACAAAACACGTTTAACTTCGCCACCCTCACATATTGATTCAGAAAATTATTAATTTTGAAACATAGCAATAATTTGACATCCCGGATACAACAAAAAATGGTTTCGTCGAAAACGAAGGTCGTTTGCAAAATTTCTATTTTTAAGGGCCTTTATATATATTAATATATATATAAATTCCACCACTACTTTTCTGAATTTTAAACTGGACATATCTTACACTCTATAAAGTGAAATCTCAGTTTCTTAAATTCGTTTGAAAGATATGATTAAATAGATTCAAATATTTCTTGTTTCGTTCAATTCCGACTTAAAACGAATTCTGTATATTCATTTGAAATTAGAAATCGAATTTTCAAACTACCGCGCCATTTCAGGCTCGTTTTATAATTAAAATAAAATTATTTGTTCTATCTTCGTCGAAAATAAATTTTCCATCGTTATTATTTAAAATAAATTGTTTTAAATAATCAAAATCCATTAAAATCGCCAAAATAAATTTTTTAAATTGGCTTAGAATTTCCGGGTTGTTATAATCTCCTCCACTTAAAAATTTTTGTCCCCAAAAAGGAACGAAGCTGAAAGTTGTTTTACAAATCAACTCAACTTTCATTATGGCCTAAGTTCTTCAACTTTTCAGTTTCTTAGAACTTTCTAATTTTTCAAAAATTTGGCTAACACCCTAAATTTTCATAAAATTTCGCCATTACCTCCACTGCACCGGGAGCTTCGGGATATTTCAAATAGCCTCCCATGGCCCTCACCAATCGAAAAAGAAAAAGAAACAGCCAAGCGGCTAGCCAATCGGCTCATAAAATCATCAAAAACCCAAGAAATACAATAAACATGTACCTATTTGTCGGGCAAAAAATTTTATTCCTCTGCTCTAGCCTCCTTTCTATGACCTGTTCAATGTAAGTACATGTATATGCATGCAAATGCAACTAATTTTCAATACAACTCACTATTTGATACAATTTAGTTAAATGGTTAAAATTTAAATTAATCAACCAATAATCAAACAACACAATCAACAATAAATTAATTGATTAACGTTTCAAATTCATAATTTTGATATATAGTCAAAAATCACATTTTTGGTGCCAAATCACAACAATATATTCTAAATATATTTTGGTTCTCACACCAGTCTAATGGAAATATATAGAGATCCCACTTTCGAAACCCGAACATTAATCCACTGATGATGCAGCTGCTATCATCAGTGTCATCTCCGAGCTACTGGACTGTGATTCTATATCTACCCAATATATTAAAACTTCGAATACACGTGGATCAGACGTATATACAAAATCTTTATATACTTGATTGTACAAATCAATACAAAAAAATATGAAAATACGTATAATTAATTTAAAATTTTCAAAACAAACTTCGTTTTCATTTTAAAAATATACTCTTCACACTCGTTCTAGGATACTGCCGATCCCACCTCTAACGAGTCATTCCCGTTGGATATTTCTAATCTAATCTCTGATGGATTCTTTTGTTTGGTCCTGATGTGTCTTGTTCTTGAGCTCTGTAAACCAAAGCTCTGATATCAAATGTAACGACATGAATTTTGCTCGATCCGAATCGATCTCTAAATCGATCAAGACCATTCGAAACCCGTATTGTTATGAGGACAAGACAAATCAGAACGCAAACAGAAGAACATTTCATTGCTTATTACAACAATACCATCAGAATACAAGAATATACAGAGTATGAATAAATATTACACATTCGATAAATATTAGAGGTTTACATTAAATTACATACCAGCGGAAAATAATACAAAAAACAACTGAAGGAATATAAGGATATAGAGCTTTCTGAATATCATTCCAGCTGTAAACCAGGATCCTGTGAATATAAATTTGCAAAACAAAACTACTATCTTCCCGTGTGGAAATAGGGGAACCCAGAGTTTAGGTTAAAACAATAAACTCCAGGTCAGTCATGTGACTGGTGTGAGAACTAAAATAGTTATGAATCTTTATTTTAAAGTTAGGTAAATCAAGGGACCACACCGTATAACACAGAACGGGTTTCCTCCCAAGAACACTAGTGCATAAAACAACAGCGCAATGCTAAATAAAGAACAATGAAGCTATTATAAGACCCATGTCCCATCACACAATGCTACACAAGCTGGAGAATAGGGTTTTACCTTATAATGGCCAAAGAATTCTTGATACGCTAAATATCATCTTTTATTATTACTCTAAGTGTATAGTATCAAAAAAAATTCAATCATAAGTATCAACCATAGACGGCATAAGTGCCATATACCACTATGTCGCCATATACCACTATGTCGCCATATATAGGTTTACAATCAAAACCGCAAAGTCACGTAATGGAAGTTGGGTTTCCATCTGTGAATCGAGGAAAGGGATCATCCTCACCGATTCGAGACTGTCTAGTCCAAGCCTTAGGATCAGAGCTCGAGTGACCTTTGGATCGTCAAGGCCGGTCCACCGATGTGGATTAAAATGCCTGAACACTGTGTTTCCCCGTCCTTTGGGGCGTAAATGAGCCAAATGACTTCATCGTCTCCAAATAGTCACTGATATATTCGAGGCGCCTCGCAATCAAACAACCACACAGGTGAAAATAATGTAAATGTCAGGGCTGGTAGGTCACTGACACCACCCTAGATAGAAAGAAATGCATGCCCTCCCTGATGTCCTCTCCCATTTTTGGTTCACAACCGGGGTGTGAGGCTTGCGAATTAACGCTACACAAAGCTATGCCACACAGGTCGTGCTTTGACCATCAACCACAAGACTCTTCCTTTCAACAGAAGCCTTGATCATTTGCATCTTGGCATGCCACACAGGCAAACCACTCCATGCAACCAATATCCATCAATCACACAGAATGATATCCAATGTTAGACACACAGTCCATTTACAAGTCTATTCTGGGTCTGAACGAAACCGGAGGCACCTTGTACCTCGCATGTCCATCAATCTCCTAGTACGTCTAGATGATCACCAACTGATTCCCTCCTCTTGGGTGTACAACCCAATCTAGATCATTAGTAACTGTCCAAACGATGTGAAGACCTCCAGTCTTCGACCACCATCTTCATCCTCAACACATCGTCGAATTAGTTCTTCAGAATGGGATAAACTCGGTCTTTCTGAATAACTCGCGTATATAATAAACAAGTGTTACACAAACACAACATACGCCTCATTCCGATTCAGAATATTCTTTTATTTAAATATTCACATTATTAGGGAAAGGTTCCCATAAATTTTATCAGAGATAATTCCTTAAAATTTATTCTTTAATCTTCTTTTGAATATCAATTCAAACCAAAATATGGATTATCCAAACTAGTCGGGATTAGCGAACCTTACGGGAGTAATCACTTGTTTTAAATTTCTCAATCCCAACCTATTCGTCCCATGAAGTAAAACTGGTAATACTTCATATCTAACACCATGGTGTTATTGGTAAATTCAATAACCAATTCACGTTCAAATCTAATTAAAGATTTAACTATCGCCTGGAGCACTCCACTAGTGATACTCCATTCTCGATCATCTCAATCTAATTAAAGATTCATTAAAACTCCACTTGGTTTTAATCTTCCCAAAAATCAAGATTAATGATTATTTAACTTGGGAAATCATATCCTTTCTTTAACAGGGTTAAAGAACCAATGTCATTTAAAACACAATTCACGATAAACACAAAATCACATTCTATTCCATCAGCCTTTAACTGTTAATTAGCAAGTGAATAATTCCATAAGTGTTAACCCCGAAGGTCGAAACTAACATCAGACTAATACCCAAGAAACTATCCAACTTAACTAATCTCCAATTGGTTTCTGATTTTCTTAAATCCGTTGGGTCTAAGAACAGTATCATTAAAGATACCATTCACGACAACCCAAAATCACATTCCATTAATTAACGGGTTAAAGAACAAGTGTTATTTAAAACACTGCTCATAATAAACCCAAAAATCAATTCAAATTCAATTCCAGTTAAATACCATTTAATTGGTATACTTCATTAAATCTAAATAAAAAGATTTAAATTTTTTTCCTCAACTGGGTTTAAGAACAGTGTTAATGAAGACACCATTCACGACAAACCCATATCTCATTTGATATTGAATACAAGGCTTTGAATATAAAATATATAGGCTTATATTCAATATCAAATTCAACGACCAACAAATATCGTATTGAAAATAAGATATAAATATATCTTTTAAATTTCCATAACAATATCTCTATAATAATAAAACCCAACATCGAAATATTCCAAAGACAATTTCGATTCAAATCCATTCCAATTCAATTATTGGAAATTCTGGTTACTTTTAAAACCCTTTCAAATCCAATTTATTTATTTCAAAAGTAGATGGATTATAATTCTAGTTCAAAACTAGTTCATTTCGATAAAAATCTATTTTTATCTTTTCCAATGTGGAGTTTTTCATCCCAATTCTTTCCAAATAATTTCTTATGATTTCGCACAAATTATTACTATTTTAAATAATTTTATCAAGGCCCGTACAGTCGATTTCCATCAACGACCATCAAACTGCACATACAGCGACCTTTTCCAAATTTGATTTGGACATAATTCCGAATCCAACTGTTAGATTTCAAATCTCTTATATTCATTGGAAAGCACTTTTTGATACGAATCCAACGGTTCCAGTTTCAAGAGAATCCGACGGTTGGATCTCTCGTAACGTCAATTCGAAGTCAATGGTCGAAATTCGCGAACTGCCACGGCGCGACGCATATTATTCATGCCATTTAATATATATATATATATATATATATATATATATATGTATGTATAATATATATTATATATACTTCATTGATTTCAATTCTAAACGTATTTTATAAATCGTTTTAAATTCGTTTTAAAAATGATTTCAACTTTCTATTCAATTTTAAGTCAAAATTGAATATTTATATCATTAACATATAAATGATAATATTTTCAAAACATTATATTTTAAAATCACTTCCTTTTCTATATTAATTATAAAAATGAATATAATCGATATAAATATCGTTAGCGTCAAAATGGTGCATATCTAATCAACACGGCTTTATATGTTTCAATAACTTCGATATTCTATTCAACAAATGAATATTTTCTTCAACACATGAATATATATTTTTAAACACGTGAATATTCTCAACACATGAGTATTGTCAACACATGACTATTTTTATTATTTAATATACTTTGTAAAATTATGATTTCTGTCGTTTAATTCTTAATCAGACGTCAACCGTAAATTAGTAAGAGAACGATTCCTTAAGTATTAACGCTGAAGGCCGAAACCAACATTAGATCAATATCCAGGAAACCACTCTTCTTATCTAGTTTCTAGTTAGTTTCTAATTTTATATATGATAAAGATGTAAATTTTATTGTTAAAATATTTCGTTCAACACATGATAAGTTTCAACACATGAATATTCTCAACACATGAGTATCATCAACACATGACTATTTATTCTATTCAACACACGAATCTTAATTTTATAATATTCTTTATATTCCAAATTGGAATGAGGCCCAATCAATTACCACATAATGTTAATTATATGGATTCCCATACAACACATGTATATAATAGCAACGATAAATAATCAATCATCATGCAGAGTGCACCACACAACTGCATAAGCATTAAATATAAATAATTAACGCTTACATAGTCTGTCAACAAAACGATCGACATACCACTAAACAATTGGGATTAGTGTACGTCAAATATCATCCCAACACCCGTGTGGGGTTTCAAATCAACAAACACAGATTTTTATTTGTGCAGTTGGGCGATGTGTAAAATTTATCTTCCCAATCAATATCCTTCAAATGGGTGTACATAAACAAATCGTTCGATTTATAAATGAATATTTATTTATTCACATTCACGTTTAATTTATATTTTAACGATAAATAATTTATTTCAACACATGAATACATTTCCATTCATTCCACATCACAATCAATTTTTACTAAAAAACAAAATCAAACAAGTCATCTGTAATTACCCGAAAAATACGAGCCAATTTAAAAAATTTAAATTGGTGATTTCAAAGGAATTTGAACAATTGAAATAGAATATTTCAATAAAATAGTGAATTAGAAGTAGTGAGTCAGTTTGAAAATTTGAATTCAAACTTCGACTGACTGTGCAGGGTGGAAAATATAACGGTTTTAGCGAAACCAAAAATATTTAAATATGTTAGTCAATACCTTTCTAACGAATCTGAAAAATCGAAGTTTCATAATGGGAATCAAAAGTTATGGCCGAATGAATTTTCAGAATGGTCGCTATATAGAATATATAGCCCTGGAAAATTGATATTTTGCATACGACCTCGGAATTCGACGAAACCACTTTTGTTGGGTCCGGGATGTCAAACTATTGCTAGGTTTCAAATTTCATAATTTTTGAAGCTAGTATGTGAGCGTGACAAAAGAAAATGTGTTTGGTCAATTTCTGTTAAATTGGATCGACCAGAAAATGGCCATTTTTCAAACGATCTCAGAATTCGACGAAACTAGTTTCGTTGGGACCGTAGTGTCAAAACATAGCTAGATTTATTTTTCTGGAATTTTTCGAATCAGTTTGTGGCCCTGGCAAATTGAAATGTACGTTCAAAGTTAAAAATTAAATGTTTTATACTTTAATTTGAAAAATAACTAACTGTAACAGTGGAATTGGCCAACGAAACCTATCCCATTGTGTCCGGGATGGGGGTATTTAGCTAGGGACGACAGTCGTTGGGTTTGAAAAGGAGTTCGTTTGAGAAAACACTATTTAAAAATTTAATAAAACCATCGACCAATCATATTTCTCCATTCATAAATAATAATAAAAAAACATCAGAAAACCCCCCGAGCCCCCCGACATCGATGACGGAAAAGCTTCCCCCTTTCCCTGGCGATTTCCGATCGCCATAGCCCGAATCAGCCCCTCCCCTAGTTCAACTTTTTGTAGTTCTCCTTCCCCTCTTCAAATCCATATAAGGAGCTCCCCCTATCGTTGCTTCTACGTCGAGATATCTCCCGCCAAAGTTCCGACCGTCCCATCGCCGCCGCCGACGATCCCGACCACCGAACGACACTAAACCGCCGCGCGCCTGTAGCCCTCTCCTCCCTCTTCCATGTCAAACCCGTCGATCATCGCCTCGTGCCTCGGTTCTCGCAAAAACCGCAAACCTAGTTTTGAACCATCGTGAAAGGTGAGTTTTTTTTATGTTTACACTTTGAAAAATCATATCTTTTTAGTGTGTTGACAAAATTCGATGAAACAAGAAACATCGGGACCGCAAGGAAGCTCTCTACCACATAGAAGAAGCCGCGGATTTTCCTGAGTCATCTACGATTTTTAGCACTCCGAAAACCAATGTGAGAAATCTAAATTAAATGAATTTGAATGGAAAATGTCATGTATAAATTATATTAGCGAAATATAAATTACACACATGTTGTATACCTCATGTACATGCGTAGTGTAAGCTATATGAGCGAAGCAGGAATTATACATGCATAGAATAATTGACATATGTGTTGAAATGCAAGTGAAATATAGCAATAATATATATATATATATATACACACTCCCCTCGTCCACAAATCATGGACGATATTTATTGTTGTGAGTTGGTGTGAAATATTGGATGAAAAATACGAATGGTTGAATAATTGTTTGTGGTTGATATTGTTTGGTTGTGGTTGAAAAATACCCATTGGTGATTGAAATGAATTGGAAATTTTTGTGGAAATAAAAATAAACATGCCGCCTACGTGGGAATTAGATGCATGAATCCCCATTGTCAAAAACCGCAAGGTTTTAAGGTAGAGCGAGGAGCCGTACTAGGAACGGTGCCGGTTTTAACTACCCTGTCGTTATGATGCCGAAAGTTTGAATAATCTTTTGTGTGTCAGAATTATTTTCATATGTTGAAATTATTTTCATGCGTTGAAATTAAAGTCATATGTTGAAACTATATCCATGTATGGAAATGCTCATGTGTTGAAAAGTGTTATGTGAAAATTAAATTCATTTGTGAATGAATGAAGTGTTTAAACAATAAAAATCACATTTTTATAATATATATGAAGTATGAAAAATATTCGCCTTATATAAATAGTTTCAACAATAAAAATTCCATCTTTCTAATATGAACAACATAAATAAAATATCCATGTGCGGAAATGCTCATGTGTTGAGAAGTGTGTGTAGTGGAAAAGTTCATGTGTAGAATAAAAAGATCGAGCAATAAAAATTACATTTTTATTGAAACTATGAAGTGTTGAAAACATCCGTTTGTCGAATAAATATTTTAAATGATAAAAATATCATTTTTATCATATATGTGATATGCTAGAGATATGGGGACGTTGAAATAAATATTGGTGAAGAAATATTATTTTTAACATGCATAGGAACTAAAAAAAATAGTCATGTGTTGAAATCTATTTTAGTTCGCCAAATTTATCATCTTTGAAATGTGAAGTGTTAAAAATAGCCACTTGTTCAAATAAATGTGCATGAGTTGAAATATACATTAATTAGCTAATGATATGATTTTAGCCTATGCATGCAACATTAGAACGAATGGTGTTTTTAAACCAAAGTAAATTGAATATGAAGTTGAATGGAAAATGATAAGTGATAAAAATTGTATATATGTATATGCATATTTATTGAACAGGTTATAGCAAAAGGGGCTAGAGAAGAGGAATAAAATTTTGTGCCCGACAAATAGGTACACATTTACTGTTTTGTTTGGGTGATGATTTTATAAGCCTGTTGGCTAGCCGCTTGGCTTTTTCTTTTTCTTTTTGACATGAGACGCCCGTGTGGTTATTTGCGAATTTTCCCAGCCCCTCCCGTACAAAGGAGGTTATGGCGAAATTTTCCAAAAATTAAAGGCGTTAGTGAAATAATTGAAGTGAAAACGATATAGGAATTTTTGAGTGAACTATATTTATATAAATATATAAATATAAATAAAATTAAAACGAAACGTGGCCGTGCGGTTCGTATTTTGAAACCGTGATTTCAAACGACTAGTGCGGGAAATCCGACCATTGGATTTTCCCGAAACCGCAACCGTTGGGTTCGCCTTGGAAATATCTTTCCAACGGCACCAACTTTGTGAAGATCCGACGGTTGGATTGTCTGGAATGTTTAATTCAAATCTGAAGAAAAACAGCGCCAGAAACGATTATATATATATATATAAATATACTTAAATTAAATCGAATAACGACGCTGCAGTTCATAAATTGAAATCGTAACTTCAAATGACTAGTGTGGAAGATCCGACCGTCGGATTTTCCCAAAACTAAAACTGTTGGATTCGTTTTGAAGTGACTTTCCTAATGATATAAAATTTGTGAAGATCCAACGGTTAGATTTTCAGATATGTGTAAAACAAAATTAGTGGAAAGCAGCGCCAATGCATCGGCATGACCTGAAATGTCGTTTAATTAAATATGGCCGTTTTAAATTGAATAAAATGGCGATATATCGTTATAAAATACTATAGACGATATAGAGTGGAAATAAACCCATTTTGTTGTGTCTGCTTGATATGTGATGGTTGAATGTATTTGACATGAAAATTATAACTAAAGAAACGAAATGTGAATGTTGAATAGTCCAACCATGTGATAAATTGATTTGAAAATCTAAATATACGTGGATTATTTGAAAAGGCCGAGTTCATCTCATTTCAAATAATCGATCGACGTTGAGAAGTCGAAGAGTCGAAGATGGTTGAAGACCGACGATCTTCACATTGGATGGATGGGCGCTACTGATGCTCGTGATTGGAGTAGCTACCATAAAGGAACTGTAGTAGTAGCCATCCAAACATACTGTTGATTGTACGGATATGCAACGAATTGGTGCCTCTGGTTTCGTTCAGACCCAGAACGGACTTGTAAATGAACTGTGTGTCTGACATTGGATTTTGTTCTGTGTTGATTGATCTCTGTTAAATATATATCTGTTTGGCGGCGGAGAATTTATTCTCTTGCTTAACGCCCTTCTATGAGACGTACG
Source organism: Allium sativum (assembly GCA_030737875.1). Taxonomy (NCBI): domain Eukaryota; kingdom Viridiplantae; phylum Streptophyta; class Magnoliopsida; order Asparagales; family Amaryllidaceae; genus Allium; species Allium sativum. The sequence continues at coordinate 696,887,135 of CM060920.1, forward strand.
AGCTCAGAGGTTATATACTGATAGAAATCAGTCGCATGGAGTGGATTGCCTGTGTGGCACGCCTGAGTGGCATATGATCAAGGCTTCTGTTGCAAAGCAAAGTCTTGTGGTTGATGATCAAAGCATGGTCTGTGTGACATAGCTTTGTGTATAACGTGAATTCGCGAGCCTCACACCTCGGTATGAGTCAAAAACTGGAGAGTGACTGTAGGGAGAGCACGACGTTTCTTTCTAGCTAAGGTGGTGTCAGTGACCTACCAGCCCTGACATTATATATACTTTTCACCTGTGTGGTTATTGGAATGCGAGGCGCCTCGATATAGGTCTGTAAGGACTGGGAAATGTGTGTTCAGCAATAATTAATCCTCAAAAGTAAGAGAGGACCGACCCTGAAGATCCAAGGATCATAGTCGGGTCCTGGGACATTTGCTAGAGTGCCCCAAATCGGAGAGGAGCAGGCCCCTTGCCTCGACTCATGAAGGAATCCAATTTCCAATATGAAATGTGCGAATGTGATTGTATTACTAGTATGGCGACATGATATACGGTACCCATGCCGTCTAAGATTGATATTTATGATTGAATTTGCTTTTGAAACATATATGCACTAGTAATAATATCAAACGCTTTTGTTTTACTCGTATGAAGCATTTTTGTCCATTAAAGGTAAAACTCTATCCTCCGGCTTGCGTTGCATTGTGTGATGGGACCTGAGTCTTATAATGGCTTCATTTTATAAAAAGCATTGCGATGATTTAATCATTTACTTTATTTCATGCACTAGCACTCATTGGAGTAAACCTGTTCCGCGAAAGTGGCGTGGTCCTTTGATTTGCCTTATTATTGTTGTTAATAAGTTAAGTAGATTTCTCATACCAGTCCCATGACTGACTCGTAGTTTGTTTCACCTTGCAAACTCGGGTGCCCTCATTTTCACATGGGCAGCCTAGTTACAGGTTTCTGACGCACCTTTTGGCTCATGGCGAGGCTTGACTACACCATGCTGACTTGGATTTTCTCCGCCATTATTGCATCCATATTATGATTCCGCCATTGGCGATGTAGACTGATATTTATTTTGTGTACTCTTTATGTATGATTCCGCCTCAGGCGATGGTGACTGATTATGTACCATTATGCACTAAGTTGTATCCTGTACTGTGCTTCTCTGATGTGATGTTATCTATATGATTCCGCTGTCATATGTGTGTAAATTATTCTATATTCTGTTTATGCTATTATCTGTGATCTGCTAATGATGATTAATGTGTTATATTCCAATGATTATCCTTAACACCGTGTCACGGGGGTTTGGGATCGTCACAGCTGGTATCAGAGCTTTGGTTAACCTTAGTTCTGGAGTCTAACACATTAAATACTTCGTCAAAATAGAATCAGTAGTATTCTAAGGCGAGTCGCTCATTAGAGATAGGACTAGTAAAGTTCTAGAATGAGCCGAGCAGAATAGCAAAAACAAATTGATCAGTCCATCGTTATCTTTCCGTAAATTTCCTGCTTAATCGTGCAATAAACTATCATTTCTGTTAGCTGACTCTTTCCTTGCTTATACAGAATTTGACAAATGGCTACCAGAGCAGCCGCCGCTAGAGGAGGCCATGCCGGCCGAGGACGAGGAAGGGGAGAAGCCCCAGCTCAAGAAGGACCTTTGATACAACCTCCGGCCGCTCAATACTTTGAGATAGACCGTGTAGCTAAGAGATACAAAAACTTAGGAGGCAAGACCTTCTCGGGAACTGGCACAGTAATAGAGGCCCTTGCATGGCTCAAAACATGCGAGAAAATTCTTGAAGGCCTAAGGCTTGGAGACGAAGATAAAGCTATTATGGGCGCCTGGCTTATGCAGGAACAAGCTGAACTATGGTGGGAATCTCTCACCGCTGGGAATAGAGAAGCTGGAAGAACATGGGATGGATTCAAAGAACTCTTCAAGGAGAAATATGTCCCAGAACAAGCCCTAGAGCGAATGCTTGATGACTTCGCCAACCTCCAGCAGGGAGATCTTTCCGTGCAGGATTATCTGAATAAATTTACACTGTTGTCTCCCTATGCTCCGGAGCTCGTCGCCACTGCAAAGTCCAAAAATAAGAGGTTTATCCTTGGGCTAAGGAGATAGTATCATGATAGAGCCATGGCCCATGTCAAGCTGGAATTCAACGAATTGGTGGAAATGACATGCAACTACGAAGACCTTGATCAAAGGCATCTGGATCAGGATCGCGCTAAAAGCCAGGCCAGGAGTAAGCGCAAGCCTGCTATAAATCAAGGCGAGTCAAGCCAAGCGGCATATTCGAATCCACAAACCAGTAAGCCGCCAAGAGGAAACTGCTTTAACTGTGGCAAGCCGGGGCACTACTCAAATGTCTGCACAGCTCTGAAAAGGCAGAGAACCAATTCTCAAGGTTCGAGCCAAGGCTCCCAGAACCCTCGCTTGTGCTTCAACTGTCGCAAGACCGATCATCTGGTCAAAGACTGTCCTTTGTTAAAGAAAGACACAGTAGCTCACGAGTATGACGGGTCGAGCCCGCCAGCTACTTTCGATGGAGCAGGTAAACCCGATGTTTTGGGAGGTACCCTTACCATTAAAAATATTCCTGTTTCTGTATTGTTTGACACAGGTGCATCACGTAGTTTTATTGCTAGTAACACAATGCACAAATTAAAGTTAAAACAGAGAAAGCTCAAAGAATCAGTTGAGGTACATAATCCGATAGGTGGATCTCTTACTCTCAGTTCAGGTTGTAGAGTGCCAATCTCTTATTCTTCCTACAAATTTCCCATTAATTTGATCGTTATGGATTTTCCCGAATTCGACGTTATCCATGGGTTAGAATGGTTAACGAAATATGAAGCCGAAGTGAATTGTGCAGAAAGAATCGTTAAATTCGAACAAAGCTTGGATATATTACGGTACCCTGCCATGGTTCTAACCCAAGTAGAAAAGAATTTCGGTCGATATTAGAACTTATCCCCACTTCAATAGAAAAGATTCCGATTGTTAGAAACTATGCGGATGTGTTTGAAGAAGTTGAAAACTTACCTCCGCAAAGAGAAATAGAATTCCAAATCGATCTAATTCCCAATGCCAGACCAGTGGTACATCCAATTCGCAGAATGACGCCGAAGGAAAAAGAAGAATTAGGCGATCAAACTCGTCAACTGTTGTGGAAGGGTCTAATCAGACCTAGTTTTCTAATTGGGGTGCAACTGTTGTGTTTGTCCCAAAGTCAAACGGTACTCTTAGATTATGTGTTGATTACCATGACCTTAACAAACAGACGCTCAAAAACAAGTATCCGTTGCCCTGTATCGATGATTTGCTAGATCAATTGAATGGGGCGAAAGTATTTTTCCGAATGGACCTAGCTACAGGTTTTCATGAATTGAGAATAGTAGAAGAGTGTGTTCCTTTGACAGCTTTCAGAGGTCCAGACATATTTTATGAATGGTTAGTAATGCCGTTTGGCCTGTGTAACGCTCCAGCATACTTTGTCGATCTAATGAATAGAGTGTTCAGGGGAATTCTGAATAAATTTGTCCTCATATTCATCGATGATATTTTAATCTACTCCAAATCAAAACCTGAGCATGAAAAACACATAGAACAAGTATTGGAGATTCTAAGAAAGAACGTCTTCAAATCCAAATTCTCTAAATGTGTCTTCTGGCAAGAAGAAGTCAAATTTCTTGGCCATGTCGTGTCAGAGAAAGGGATTTCTGTTGACCCACGCAAAATAACAGCGATTCAAGACTGGAAACAACCCACTACTCCCACAGAAGCTAGAAGTTTTATGGGGTTGGCTAGTTATTATCGAAAGTTCGTTAAGGATTTTTCGAAGATATCCGGTCCGTTAACGAAGCTCACGAAGAAACATGAGAAATTTAAGTGGACTTCCGACTGTGAAGAAGCTTTCCAGGAATTGAAATCGAAACTGACCACTGCTCCAGTGTTAACCATTATTGATGGCAACCAGGATTTAACGGTTTGGACAGATGCTTCTATTAGAGATCTTGGTGCAGTGTTAATGCAAAGAGACCAAGTAGTCGCTTATGCAAGCCGCCAACTGAAACCGCATGATAAGAATTATGTGACTCATGATCTTGAGTTGCTAGCCATCGTTTTTGCCTTGAAAATCTGAAGGCATTATTTATTGGGCGAGAAATTTATACTGTACACAGATCATCAATCATTGAAGTATTTATACACCCAGAAAGATCTGAATTTGAGACATCAGCGTTGGCTAGAATTTCTTGCAGCGTATGATCTGGATATCCTGTATACGCCAGGGAAGGCTAACGTTATAGCGGATGCGCTTAGTAGGAAAACCGCAATCGTTGCCAATCTTATAATTACCCCTAGCTTGATCGATAAGATATGTGCTCTCCAGAGGAATGATTATTTCATTCAAAGGATCAAAGGGAGAATTCAGAAGGGAGAGCCCTCAAGTTTTCAGTTAGATAAAGAAGAAGTTCTGAGACTGAATGGGAGAATATGTGTTCGAAACATTCCTGAGCTCAAAAGAGAAGTGCTGGATGAATGCCATAAGTCCAAATTTTGCATCCATCCAGGTGTGAGTAAAATGTACAACGATATCAAACGCACTTTCTGGTGGAAGGCAATGAAAAGGGATATTTCTTTGTATGTTAGTAGATGCCCTACTTGCCAATCGGTCAAGAGCGACCAACAGAAGCTAGCTGGATTGTTGCAACCGTTGGAAGTCCCAGGCTGGAAATGGGAACAAATTTCCATGGATTTCATAGATGGGTTGCCGCGAACCAGGAAAGGTAATGACAGCATTTGGGTAATCGTAGATCGCTTCACGAAGACTGCCTATTTTATACCTGTCAGATCCAATAGAACCGCTCAAAGTCTAGCACAGATATATTTCAAAGAAATCGTTAAGCTGCATGGAATTCCCATTAGCATAGTCAGTAATAGAGATCCCCTATTTACTAGCAAAATCTGGGAGGCTTTCTAGACAAAATTGGGAACGAAACTGAATATGAGCACTGGTTATAACCCTCAAACAGATGGCCAAACTGAGCGGGTGAATAGAATTCTAGAAGATTTATTGCGAGCTTGTATAATTGATTTTGGTGGGTCATGGGAAGATCATTTGCATTTGGCAGAATTCTCATATAACAATAGCTATCAAGCAAGTTTGGAAATGTCGCCATTTGAAGCATTATATGGCAGACCCTGCCGATCTCCAACATGTTGGGTAGAATCTGGCAACAGACTTGTGTTAGGACCCGATATGATTAGAGAAGCATATGATAAAGTCGACTTCATCAAAAAGCGTTTGAGAACCGTCCAAAGCCGACAGAAAAGTTATGCAGATTCTAGAAGAAGAGATTTGATATTTGCTGTTGGTGATCATGTTTATTTGAAAGTTTCTCCGATGAGAGGAGTAATCAGATTTGGAAAAACTGGGAAGTTGGCACCGAGATTTATTGGTCCCTTTCATATACTTGAACGAATTGGAACTCTTGCTTACAGGGTTCAATTGCCAGATTGGTTGCCTGGAGTGCATGATGTATTTCACATATCTCAACTTAGAAGACATGTGCATGATCTGGATCTTGTTGTAGAAGAAGCAGCGCAACAGGATGTAGACATAACTCCAGAATTAACACTCAGAAGACAGCAATTAAAGATTGTTGGCAAAGAAACTTGAGAACAAAGAAGCAAAAAGGTTCATTTAGTTAAAGTGAAGTGGAGCAGTGATGCTAGAGACTGTACTTGGGAGACTGAGGAAAGCATTAAGCAAGCTTACCCCAAATGCAGAGTGGATATTTCTGACTAACTCCGGTGCAAGGTACATTTACAATACTTTGCACTTACATTTTGTTTCCTACTTTACTGTTGTTTCCTTTTCGAGGACGAAAAGTTTTAAATGGGGGAGATTGTAATAACTCGGAAAATACGAGCCAATTTAAAAATTTTAAATTGGTGATTTCAAAGGAATTTGAACAATTGAAATAGAATATTTCAATAAAATAGTGAATTAGAAATAGTGAGTCAGTTTGAAAATTTGAATTCAAACTTTGACTGACAGTGCAGGGTGGAAAATATAACGAATTTTAGCAAAACCAAAAATATTTAAATCTGTTAGTCAATACCTTTCTAAGAATCCGAAAAATCGAAGTTTCATAACGGGAATCAAAAGTTATGGCCGAATGAATTTTCAGAATGGTCGCTATATAGAATATATAGCCCTGGAAAATTGATATTTTACATACGACCTTGGAATTCGACGAAACCAATTTTGTTAGGTCCGGGATATCAAACTATTGCTAGGTTTCAAATTTCATAATTTTTGAAGCTAGTATGTGAGCCTGGCAAAAGAAAATGTGTTTGGTCAATTTCTGTTAAATTGGATCGACCAGAAAATGGCCATTTTTCAAACGATCTCAGAATTCAACGAAACTAGTTTTGTTGGGACCGTAGCATCAAAACATAGCTAGATTTATTTTTCTGGAATTTTTCAAATCAGTTTGTGGCCCTGGCAAATTGAAATGTACATTCAAAGTTAAAAATTAAATGTTTTATACTTTAATTTGAAAAATAACTGACTGTAACAGTCGAAATGGCCAACGAAACCTATCCTATTGTGTCCGGGATGGGGGTATTTAGCTGGGGACGACAGTCGTTGGGTTTGAAAAGGAGTTCGTTTGAGAAAACACTATTTAAAAATTTAATAAAACCATCGATCAATAATATTTCTCCATTCATAAATAAAAAAAACATCAGAAAACCCCCCGACCCCCCCGACATCGACGACGGAAAAGCTCCCCCCTTTCCCTGGCGATTTCCGATCGCCACAGCCCGAATCAGCCCCTCCCCTAGTTCAACTTTTTGTAGTTCTCCTTCCCCTCTTCAAATCCATATAAGGAGCTCCCCCTATCGTTGCTTCTACGTCGAGATATCTCCCTCCAAAGTTCCGACCTTCCCATCGCCACCACCGACGATCCCGACCACCGAACGCCACCAAACCGCCGCGCGCCTGTAGCCCTCTCCTCCCTCATCCACGTCCAACCCGCCGATCATCCCCTCATGCCTCGGTTCTCGCGAAAACCGCAAACCTAGTTTTGAACCATCATGAAAGGTGAGTTTTTTTATGTTTACACTTTGAAAAATCATATCTTTTTAGTGTGTTGACGAAATTCGATGAAACAGGAAACATCGGGACCGCAAGGAAGCTCTCTACCACATAGAAGAAGCCGCGGATTTTTCTGAGTCATCTACGATTTTTAGCACTCCGAAAGCCAATGTGAGTAATCTAAATTAAATGAATTTGAATGGAAAATGTCGTGTATAAATTATATTAGCGAAATATAAATTACACACATGTTGTATACCTCATGTACATGCGGGGTGTAAGCTATATGAGCGAAGTATGAATTATACATGCATAGATTAATTGACATATGTGTTGAAATGCAAGTGAAATATAGAAATTATATATATATACTCCCCTCGTCCACAAACCATGGATGATATTTATTGTTGTGAATTGGTGTGAAATATTGGATGAAAAATACGAATGGTTGAATAATTGTTTGTGGTTGATATTGTTTGGTTGTGGTTGAAAAATACCCATTGGTGATTGAAATGAATTAGAAATATTTGTGGAAATAAAAATAAACATGCCGCCTGCATGCGAATTAGATGCATGAATCCCCATTGTCAAAAACCGCGAGGTTTTAAGGTAGAGCGAGGAGCCGTACAAGGGACGGTGCCGGTTTTAACTACCCTGCCGTTATGCTGCCGAAATTTTGAATAATCTTTGTGTGTTAGAATTATTTTCATATGTTGAAATTATTTTCATGCGTTGAAATTAAAGTCATATGTTGAAACTATATCCATGTGTGGAAATGCTCATGTGTTGAAAAGTGTTATGTGAAAATTAAATTCATTTGTGAATGAATGAAGTGTTTAAACAATAAAAATCACATTTTTATAATATATATGAAGTATGAAAAATATTCGCCTTATATAAATAGTTTCAACAATAAAAATTCCATCTTTCTAATATGAACAACATAAATAAAATAGCCATGTGTGGAAATGCTCATGTGTTGAGCAGTGTGTGTAGTGGAAAAGTTCATGTGTAGAATAAAAAGATCGAGCAATAAAAATTACATTTTTATTGAAACTATGAAGTGTTGAAAACATCCGTTTTTCAAATAAATATTTTAAATGAAAAAATATCATTTTTATCATATATGTGATATGCTAGAGATATGCAGACGATAAAATAAATATTGGTGAAGAAATATTATTTTTAACATGCATAGGAACTAAATAAAATAGTCATGTGTTGAAATCTATTTTAGTTCGCCAAATTTATCATCTTTGAAATGTGAAGTGTTAAAAATAGCCACTTGTTCAAATAAATGTGCATGAGTTGAAATATACATTAATTGGCTAATGATATGATTTTAGCCTATGCATGCAACATTAGAATGAATGGTGTTTTTAAAACAAAGTAAATTGAATGTGAAGTTGAATGGAAAATGATAAGTGATAAAAATTGTATATATGTACATGCATATTTATTGAACAAGTTATAGCAAAAGGGGCTAGAGGAAAGGAATAAAATTTTGTGCCCGACAAATAGGTACGCATTTACTGTTTTGTTTGGGTGATGATTTTATGAGCCTGTTAGCTAGCCGCTTGGCTTTTTCTTTTTCTTTTTGACATGAGACGCCCGTGTGGCTATTTGAGAATTTTCCCAGCCCCTCCCGTACAAAGGAGGTTATGGCAAAAATTTTCAAAAATTAAAGGCGTTAGTGAAATAATTGAAGTGAAAACGATATAGGAATTTTTGAATGAACTATATTTATATGAATATATAAATATAAATAAAATTAAAACGAAACGTGGTCGTGCAGTTCGTGTTTTGAAACCGTGATTTCAAACGACTAGTGCGGGAAATCCGACCATTGAATTTTCCCGAAATCGCAACTGTTGGGTTCGCCTTGGAAATATCTTTCCAACGGCACCAACTTTGTGATGATCCGACGGTTGGATTGTCTGGAATGTTTAATTCAAATCTGAAGAAAAACAGCACCAGAAACGATTATATTTATATATATATACATAAATATAATTAAATTAAATCGAATAACGACGCAGCAGTTCGTAAATTGAAATCGTAACTTCAAATGGCTAATGTGGAAGATCCGACCGTCGGATTTTCCCAAAACTGAAACCGTTGGATTCGTTTTCAAATGACCTTCCTAATGATATAAAATTTGTGAAGATCCAATGGATAGATTTTCAGATATGTGTAAAACAAAATTAGTGGAAAGCAACGCCAATGCATCGACACGACCTGAAACGTCATTTAATTAAATATGGCCGTTTTAAATTGAATAAAATGGCGATATATCGTTATAAAATACTATAGACGATATAGAGTGGAAATAAACCCATTTTGTTGTGTCTACTTGATATGTGATGGTTGAATGTATTTGACATGAAAATTATAACTAAAGAACCGAAATGTGAATGTTGAATAGTCCAACCATGTGATAAATTGATTTGAAAATCTAAATATACGTGGATTATTTGAAAAGGCCGAGTTCATCTCATTTCAAATAATCGATCGGCGTTGAGAAGTCGAAGAGTCGAAGACGGTTGAAGACCGACGATCTTCACATTGGATGGATGGGCGCTACTGATGCTCGTGATTGGAGTAGCTACCATGAAGGAACTGAAGTAGTAGCCGTCCAAACATACTGTTGATTGTACGGATATGCGAGGAATTGGTGCCTCCGGTTTCGTTCAGACCCAGAACGGACTTGTAAATGGACTGTGTGTCTGACATTGGATTTTGTTCTGTGTTGATTGATCTCTGTTAAATATATATCTGTTTGGCGGCGGAGAATTTATTCTCTTGCTTAACGCCCTTCTCTGAGATGTATGAGCTCAGAGGTTATATACTGATAGAAATCAGTCGCATGGAGTGGATTGCCTGTGTGGCACGCCTAAGTGGCATATGATCAAGGCTTCTATTGCAAAGCAAAGTCTTGTGGTTGATGATCAAAGCATGGTCTGTGTGAATTAGGTGTGTGTATAATGAGAATTCGCGAGCCTCACACCTCGGTATGAGTCAAAAACGGGAGAGTGACTGCAGGGAGAGCACGACGTTTCTTTCTAGCTAAGGTGGTGTTAGTGACCTACCAGCCCTGACATTATATATACTTTTCACCTGTGTGGTTGTTGGCATGAGAGGCGCCTCGATATAGGTCTGTAAGGACCGGGAAACGTGTGTTCAGGAATAATTAATCCTCAAAAGTAAGAGAGGACCGGCCCTGAAGATCCAAGGATCATAGTGGGGTCCTGGGACATTTGCTAGAGTGTCTCGAATCGGAGAGGAGCTTGCACCTTGCCTCGACTCATGAAGGAATCCAATTTCCAATACGAAATGTGCGAATGTGATTGTATTACTAGTATGGCGACATGATATATGGTACCCATGCCGTCTAGGATTGATATTTATGATTGAATTTGCTTTTGAAACATATATGCACTAGTAATAATATCAAACACTTTTGTTTTACTCGTATGAAGCATTTTTGGCCATTATAAGGTAAAACTCTATCCTCCGGCTTGCGTTGCATTGTGTGATGGGACCTGAGTCTTATAATGGCTTCATTTTATAAAAAGCATTGCGATGATTTAATCATTTACTTTATTTCATGCACTAGCACTCATTGGAGTAAACACGTTCCTTGAAAGTGGCGTGGTCCTTTGATTTGCCTTATTATTGTTGTTAATAAGTTAAGTAGATTTCTCATACCAGTCCCACGAGTGACTCGTAGTATGTTTCACCTTGCAAACTCGGGTGCCCTCATTTTCACACGGGCAGCCTAGTTACAGGTTTCTGACGCACCTTTTGGCTCATGGCGAGGCTTGACTACACTGTGTTGACTTGGATTTTCTCCGCCATTATTGTATCTACATTATGATTCCTCTATTGTCGATGTAGACTTATATTTATTTTGTGTACTCTTTATTTATGATTCCGCCTCAGGCGATGGTGACTGATTATGTATCATTATGCACTAAGTTGTATCCTGTACTGTGCTTCTCTGATGTGATGTTATCTATATGATTCCGCTGTCATATGTGTGTAAATTATTCTATATTTTGTTTATGCTATTATCAGTGATCTGCTAATGATGATTAATGTGTTATATTCCAATGATTATCCTTAACACCGTGTCACGGGGTTTTGGGATCGTCACATCATCCATGGTCTGTGGACAACGGGTGTCGGGTGCTGCTAAGAACCGTCTGCATCCTAGTATATATTTTTGACTAGAAAACAAGATTTAAAGTGAGAAGTTCTCACCTTGGGTTTCCACTCCACCATTTCATTTCTGAATTTCTAAATGGCTTGGATTTGCCCGAAGTTCAACGCAATCCTTTACACACTGTTCATAGTAAAAATCACATTTTTATTATCACTACATGTACATAAAAATCATATTTTTATTCTTCACATATAATAAAAATAATATTTTTATCTTGCCAAACATATTTTCTTCCTACGATACAAATCTCAACTTTATATAAATAAAGGTCTCATTTTTATATAAATAAAAATCTCGTCTTTATATAAATAAAAATCATGCCTTTATATATTTAAAAATATGATCTAACGTTGGCGATGCGGCAGCAGCGGTTGTAGTTGGAGGCGGCCCAGGGCGACTGGAAGTACCGGATCTGGATGGGGGATTTGGGGCCATGTCGCTCTGAAGAGAAGAGAGGGAGAACTGGGGGGTCTGGTGGTCGGCCTCAAACCGTCGGCGGCTGAGGAGGTGGGCGGAGGCGACGAGGACGAGGTGCGGAGGCGCAAGGCGACAGGTCAACGCGAGGCCCATTTTTTTCTATTCTTTTTCTGATCGGGTGAAATGAGAGGAGAGAGAAGAGGGAAAAGGGGGAGAGGGGTTTAATTGAAAAGGTTATTTATATATATATATATATATATTTTTATTATTTAATTTATTCCATAAAGCAACTTTTCATTTCGAACTCAAAATCGAACCCACCGACTGTCGTCCTTAACAAAATACCCCCATTCTGAACACAATAAGATATGTCCCGTAAGCCAATTAGGCTGTTTCGTTCATTTTTCGTTGAAATTAAAATATAAATCTATATATTCAATTTTAAATGTACATTTCAATTTATCGGGGCCACATACGGATTCTAAAAATTCTAGAAAAAATATTTCTAGCTTCGTATTGACAATACGGTCTTGACAAAACTAATTTCGTCAAATTCTGAGACCGTTTGAAAAATGGCCATTTTCTGGTCGATCGAAATTTACTGAAACTGACAAAACACGTTTAACTTCGCCACACTCACATATTGACTCAGAAAATTATGAATTTTGAAACCTAGAAATAATTTGACATCCCGGATCCAACAAAAGTGGTTTCGTCGAAAACGAAGGTCATTTGCAAATTTTTTATTTTTAAGGGCCTTTATATATATTAAAATATATATAAATTCCACGACTTTTCTGAATTTTAAACTGGGCATATTTTACACTCTATAAAATGAAGTCTTGGTTTCTTAAATTCGTTTGAAAGATATGATTAAACAGATTCAAATATTTCTTGTTTCGTTCAATTTCGACTTAAAACAAATTCTGTATATTCATTTGAAATTAGAAATCGAATTTTCAAACTGCCACGCCATTTCAGGCTCGTTTGATAACTAAAATAAAATTATTCGTTCTAACTTTGTCGAAAATAAATTTTCCATCGTTCTTATTTAAAATAAATCATTTTAAATAATCAAAATCCATTAAAATCGCCAAAATAAAAATTTTAAATTGGCTCAAAATTTCTGGGTAGTTATAAGAAATGAGTTGGTGAGGTGGTAGTTGGGTTTTATTTGTATAGATAAAGTAGGCCCAATTGTTAAAACACCTAATTATCCATTTACGTGCTCTCTTTCACATTTTCCCTCATATGATCAAATGATAAGTCGGAACGTAATGCAAATTAAAATCCTACCATTATTCACCGTTCCGGTTTTGATGAGACTGATTTCGTCGGATTCCGAGATAGTTGCCAAAACAGTTAAATTTCATAGTTAATTAATTAAATAAAATATTCTGTTATTCGATTAACTGTTTAAATTCAATTTAAATATTTATAAAATTCCATTTAAACAAATTTATAACTTAAATAAATTTTTATAAATAAATTTCACCCATTTTTTTTCTAAATTTGATTATTTAAATCATGATTTGAATTTCAGTTATAATTACCCCACTTAGAATTCTCCATTTCAAATTAAATTTAAATTCCCCATATAAACTAGACATCTCAAATTTATTAATAAAATTTTCATATTACAACTATCCTAAGTACAAACTAAATTAAAAATCTATTTGTACTCAATTCAACCAATCATCAACGTTAAAAATCAACCAAATTTGATTTTTATCTAATTTTATTCCATTTTATTTATTTTAAATCAAAATTTAAATGTACAGAAATTATGGGATGTTACACTTGTACTTTGGGAAAGGTTCCCATTAATTTAATCAAAGATAAATTCTTTAAATTTATTCTATAATCTGCCTTTGGATATCAATTCAAACCAAATTATGGTTTACCAAACTAATCGGGATTAGCGAACCTTACCGTTTGATTTTCCAATCCCAACATATTCATCCCATGAAGTAAAACTGGTAGTACTTCATACCTAACACCACGATGTTATCGGTAAAATTAATTACCATTTCACGTTCAAATCTAATTAAAGATTTAACTATCGCCTGGAGCAAAACTGGTGATACTCCATTCTCGATCATTTCTTGAATTTGATAATTTTAGTTATCACTTTCACCTTTCAATCTATTTAAAGATTCATTAAAACTCTAATTCAAATTTAATTTCCAAAAATCATTACTTAACGATTATTTAAAGTTAAGAAATTAATCTTATCTTTAACTGGGTTTAAGAACTAATGTCATTTAAAACACAGATCACGATAGGCCCAAAATCACATTCCATTAACATTGGAAACTTCACGGAATATAGATCAATGTATATAATCGATATGAACTTCCATATCCAACCGATAATATAAATGGAATAACGGCCAAGCCTTTTAAATTTCATATATATTAACAGTCTTCCTCTACAGAAGCTCACTTCGATTATTACCAAACCGAATTCCATTCAATTCCAATTTAATATGTTAAATCGGAAAAATTTACTTCGGAAAATCTCCTTTAAATCTTAACAAAAGATTTATAAATTCCAAATCACATTTCATTGTAAATCGGGTTAAAGAACAAATGTCGTTAAAAACACAGTTCACGATAAACCTAATTCACATTCCATTTTCTTTCGATTATTAAATATATTTGGAAACTCTAACAATCTTAATTAAACAGATTTAGTCTCTTCACATGGCTTCAAGAACAATGTTAGTGAAGGCATCGTTCACGATAAACCCAAAATCCCATTTGATATTAAATACAAGATCTGAATAGAAAATATATCGGCTTACATTCAATATCAAATTCTACAACCAACAAATATCATATCGGAAATAACGATATAAATATATCTTTCAAACCTCCATAACAATATCTGCATAATCACGAAATCCCACATCGAAATATTCCGAAGACAATTTCGATACAAACCTACTCCAATTTATATATTGTAAATCCTGGTTATTTTTAAAACCATTCCCAATCAAATTTATTTTATTTAAAAATTATTGGATTCCAAATTTAGTTAATAACTAGTTCATTTTGATAAAAATATATTTTTATCTTTACAAGTATGGAATTTTTCACCCCAATTCTTTCCAAATCATTTATTATGATTTTACACAAATTATTAATATTATTAACAAAATTATCAATTCCCGTACAGTCGATTTCCATAAACGGCATCGAACTACACTTACATCGACCTTTTCCAAATTTGATTTGGACATAATTCCAAATCCAGTCATTAGATTTTAAAGTTCTTATATTTGTTAGAAATCTCTTTTCGATGTGAACCAAACGGTTCCGGTTTTAGGAGAATCCGACGGTCGGATCTCCCATAATGTTTATTTGAAGTCAATGGTCGAAATTCGCGAACTGCCACGCTGCGGCGCGTTCTATTCAGGCCATTAAATATATATAATATATATTATATATATTTCATCGATTTCCAGTTAAAACGTATTTTATAAATCGTTTTAAATTTGTTTTAAAAATGATTTCAACTTCATTTTCAATTTCAAATCAAAATTGAATATTCCATATCATTAACATATAAATGATAATATTTTCAAACATCAGATATTGAAATCACTTCATTTTCGATATTCATTATAAAAATGAATAAAATAGATATAAATATCGTTCACGTTAAAATGGCGCATATCAGAAAAAGATATTGATTTCAAAAATGGTTTAGATTATCGTAGGGTAAAAACCATCCGTATTTATGTGTGGATTTGGCCTTACGATTACCCTTTTCTTTCAAAAAGATTTTGAACATTAAAAATCAAGATGTGTGATTCCTTAAACTTAGTGTGTTTTTCTCACTCTTGTTCAGCAGACTGACCCGGTGTTTTGTAAATGCTCGGGTTAGACCGGGATGTACAGGTGTAGGTTATTGGAAGCTGTGGAGTCCAGTGACAAGCCAAAGGTGTTCAAACATATGATATTACCCGGTACTGTGTGTTATATATATGAGGACATAATATTATAACTGTCCATGTGTATTGATGTACTCTGATGTTGTAAGTATTAATTCAAGCTCTCAATAAAAGTAATATCAATATTATATTTTGTTCCGCTGCGATGTGAGACTTTGGGATGTTTTATTCATTCTTCTTATTCTTCTATTCTAATATTTCTTTCTTACCTCACCCTCTAAATTCTTTCTAATAACAATCTGTTTTTTCGATACTTGGGTTCTGACAAGTGATACATGATCTGTATTACTGTCGGAATTCGGACTCGAGTTCCCGCAGGTCGTTACAGTGGTATCCGAGCAATGGTTTAGGAATAACCTTGGCTCTGTGGTATAACTCAATAGAGATAGGGTTAGTAATACGCCAGATTGAGTTGAGTGTATATGTATGAGAGCGAGTATTTGTAGATTTTATATACAAAGGTTTTGTATTGTGTCGTTTGATTGGTTCAATTTGAACTAATAGATTGATACAATATTGTTTTGAAAAATGGGTAAATGAAATAATTTTCCCCAAACTATATTTTTGTATATAAAAGAAATAATTATATTAAATTAGTGATATTAGGTTGTTGATTGAGAGGAATAAGAATTTAATTAAGATTGAAAATGCGAGTAAGTTAGTATAACTAGAAGAGAATTTAAATTATAGAAGTTGTGAAAGAAAAATTGAATATAGAATTGAAGCAGAATTTAACTTAAGTAAGATTAATAAAATGGAATGACTAGGTTGTATTGATTGTGAATTGATTGTTTATTGGATGATAAATTGGCTGAATAATAAAAAAATTCATCAACAATTGAATGAGTTGAAAACTAGAAAATAAAATTCCATATAATGAATCTAATTTGAATCAATATGGAATAAAACTGAACTGATATCTATTATTGGCATTGTATATCGAGATAAGTGTGGTTGTTGGAAGAAAAGGAAGAGTTGCTAATGTTTTTCTTTGCGATTAGAGTGTTGGTTGCCCGACAAATAGGTCAACCTTAAATATATTGATTTGGGTGTTTGATTTTATACCCCTAGGTTGGATTTCCCCTTGGCTTTTATTTTCTTTTGATCAAATATGAGGCCGGAATGGTAGTTGTGGTTGTTTAGATCGAGCAGTACAGAGGAGGTGCTGACAATTTTTCTCGAAATTTTAAACTAAGAAATTATTTTTGATAATATCTATTTTGGAAATAAATGGGTTTGGAGCATTCTTCTTAACTTAGTAATTTCCGGGACGAAATTCTTTTAAGGGGGAAGAATGTAACGACCTTGGTTTTTCAGCTATCTGAATTGGGTGTTTAAATCTATTTTAAATATTATATTTGGAGTATTAATGGATTATTAATATTAAATTCATTAATTAAATGACGATGGAAAGTTTAATTTATATTTTATATAAAACGAGCTCGTAACTGCGCGGTAGATCGTTAAATTGAGTTCTGAACTTCAATTGGATATACATAATCCGATATAAGTCGGAATTCTGTGAAATAAGAAACGTTAGGATCTTACTGATTATAATTTTCTGATGGAAGAGAAAAATCGAGATTTCAGCTTCTAAATTGTAAGATATGTCCAAGTCAAATTTTAAAATGGTCGCTATGGAAATCATGAATAAACAATAATGTTTATTTAATAAATTAAATAAGAATTCTGTGTAATTTTGATATCGTTTAACTTGAAATCATTAATGTCGGGTTCTATTTCATATTGGTTTATATTCGAAATGGTATATTATTTTATTTGGAGAAATATGACCATAATAATTTGTTTTTGGATTTAATTTATAATTTATCGATATACTATATAAGTGTTAAAAATATTTATTTTTCAAACGAGCTCTGTATTTGACGAAACTATTTTTATTGGAATATGTATAATCAATTTTTGTTAAATTTTCAGTTGGAGCCTAATAGAGTTATTTTATCGGTAGATGAAATTTAAAAGTGAACTGATAAATTAAAATAACGTCCTTGTGCAAACAGAGCCCAACTTCAACGAAATTTATTTCATTGGTACCGCATTGACATGATATTGCAGCACATCCACTTACGTTGTGTTTGTAGTTTGTGTGTGTTAGTCGAATATTTAACGGTCAATGTTAAATGACGGTAAACGTAACAATCGTATTTAAAATAAAACGTATACAAATTTCTATCCTAAAACTCAATAAAATGTAATGAAGCTAAATCCTAGGCAAATAAAATATATATACAGAGGAACCCTCTATATTTTCATTTCAGCAATCGCTCTATATTTTCATTTAAGCAAGCACACTTGAACACTACGTCCGTATATGTAGATGGACACACTGATATCAATTAAAGGATGTGACAACTATCAAATAAAATACCATAAAACAAATTCCTTGCGAGTCACGCAGTTGCGCTTCTTAGCTGCCAAACTAACTTTACCGTCCTCTCCACGTAACCGTGCCTCCTACGTTTCTATCCCTATATAAACATTGCTCCTCTCTTCATCTTTTACTCAATCCAGAACTCAAAAACCAATGAAACTAAAACCCATCACTAAAAACCGAAATGCACATTAATAATTTAAAAGAGGGAACGCAGCAAACAGAACGTGGGTTGATGGCCGCCATGAGGATAGATTGACGGAGGGGACACAGTCCGGTGGTTCGGAGGTAGTGCACTCGTGAGGCCTGGTGGAAATTGGAACTTCGATGTTCGATGGTGGTGCCTCAGGAGGCAGGAAAGAATGTGGGAACAGTGCAGTAGCGAGTTGGTTAGAAGCCTTAACATATGGAGACGTGGGGCATGTCTGCGAAGTACTGTTTTATGCATGGGAGGAGGGTAGTTTTGATGTTACACCTGGAGTATGGAAGTAGTTGGTTTAAGAGTAGGGCGAAGGTTTCGTTCAGGGTAGCATGGATGTTCATGTAAGAACTACATAGGGAGAATAAACGAAGGAAGAAACAACAAAGCTAAGGTGTTTGGGTGTGTACAGGAAGCTGGGGACGTTGGGAGGAAGGTAGCTGCGGTGATGGGCTAGCGGGTTTTGGGCTAAAAAAATAAAAGAGGAAAAGGGAGAGGCATTGTATTTTCCGGACTGAGCAAGTAAAGTGGAAGGTTTGTTTACAAGTTGACTGGAACGATTTAGTAGCAGCAACTATGGAAGTGTCAACATGGTAGAACTAAGATGAAAGAAGAGAAAAAGGAATCGCATGGTATGAGAAAGGAAAGGGGCAACATATTTGGGATAACAGCAGGTGAGAAGATTCATTCAAAGTGCCCAATTATATTTATAACATGCCTACATCATTATTAACATGCCTAATAGTCATAGTATATAATAAACGTGTGATTTGTGTAAAGTTAATATTAATTAAAGTTTTAATCAGTTTAAATTTAAAATGTGAACTAAGTTTACTTTATGGACGTGGAATGGTAACGAGGTAGGCATATAATATATACAGTAATTTATATTACCATGTAATGAAATGTGCTTGACCGGCTCCAACCATCCAGACTTAGATTAGTTAACGTAATAGGAAATTAGGATAATAATTATTTTTAAGATATTAATATAAATGTATTATGCTGTCATGCTGTAATAGAGTTCGATGAAATAAGTGATGATGGAACCATATGAACGTAGACGACATGATGAAGCTGGTTTGAGTAGAATTGATAGTTACAGAGCTTTTCAATTAGACCAAAATAATCCATTTCGACAACGGATGGAAAACCAAGGTGAGTTAAACTCACTCGGTTCTCCCACTTATAATTATTATAAGTCAGGTTTATTTTTGTATGTTGTATTTGCTTATGGTTGGTTAATTTGATGATTGGTTGGATGTTTGCTAAATATTTTTATCGATTATTTAAATTAAACGGTTGTTTAATTTAAATGAAATGAAATAGTTTTTTTCAGCGATTATTCCCAATAGAGGTAATTTACCCTGTTGGTTATGTTTATAATTATAAAAACGTTTTTGAAATAACTTGGATGCTTGAATGATTATTATTGGTTGACCGCTATCGGTTGAATTGATTATTTATTTGCATTTGATCATAATATGAACTGTTTAACCTATGGGATTGAATTACTGATTTGGTTACCCATTGTTGAATTCAAATTCAACGTTGTTATATTAAACAATGGGTGATATTGGTTGAGAAATTTATAGCAGATGACCAAAGTACGAACTGTTTTATAAAGATTGATTTACCGTTAGGTGAATCGATAGAAATAAAGTTATGAAATTTATTTTTAAGTGAATGTAGATTTTTAATATATTATTTTTATTGGAGTTTATAAAAAGAAATAAACTAACCAAATATAGGTTTATTGTTTTAATCAAACAACACCATTTTTGACACCAAAATCTATCCTGTGCGAAGCACATGCTTTATCTTTTATAAAATTAACTCTTGTATTAATAAGATGGTTGAGCAAGTATGAAACGATTAATAATTATGATTAAATATCCTTTAAGAAACAATTAAAATAAGATTATTTTGAAATGTATTATTTAAATTAATAATATTATTAGTTTAAATGAAAAGACGAGTTAGAGTTGATCAACGGGTTAATTATGTTTAAAATTAACCAAGCCAACTGACAGGAAATTGATTATTTATGAAATTAGTATGTCGATTAATTTGATGATATAATTTAACGAATAGTTATTTAATTGAAAAAATATTAAAAAGTAAATTGGATATTTATTCTAGTTAATGATAAAGTAAACTGATAATAATTTAAAGAAATTTCTTCTTAGATGAAGTTCATTTAGATAGGTAATCGAAGTTGGTAATGGGATATAATTGAAATTTAAAGTGAATTTATAAATGGGTTTACACTTAAACCGAGTTAATAAATGAAATTATAAAAGTGATTTTAAGCGAATACGATAAGCTTAAAATAAATGTTTGGATTGTGCAATAGAAATTGAGATAATGAGATAAATAGTTTAAAGAAGTTAAAGTTTAAAAGTTCATGTTTTATTTATCACTTACTAAATTAATAAATTTAGTAATAATAATATACTTTAAAAGGAGACTTCAAAAGTAAGAAGGTTTTATAAAACCGTCTGTTAAGTAAAAAAGTGAAATGGTAAATGATGGCTTTATGCTGAATATGAGTTTTTGAATTACAATTCATGTTTTACCTTAAGATAAGAATGTTGTTGATCAAGGTCTAAGTGGTAATTAAAATAACCCAACTTGAATGACTTCAGGATTATCGAAGGATGATATGAGTTGTAATGGTAAAGATGTTAGAAGCGGTTTATTATGAGAAATAATAATGCGATGTTATTTGAAAGATTTGAGGATAGATAATGAGATTCCAAAGTAAAGGAAATAAAAGAATTTGAAGAAATGCATATGGATATTTTCCAAAGTAGTGGAAGTAAAAGGGGCTAGAGTATATGAAATGACATTTTCAAAGTAAAGAAAATAAAGGGAGATTTATGAAAATATAATGATATTTATAATGGGATTATTCAAAAAAAAAGATAAGTGACGATTAGTGGTTGCAAATAACAAGGGGATTTCGTAACAATCATTTATGATGTGAATTTATTAGCTATTTATCGATAATATATTTTGTTGCAGAAATGTTCTGAAATGATAGTTAACAGAAGAATTGGATATGGTTTTAAGATATTTTTCTAAGTATCAAAATAAAATGATTTTGAGAATACTATATTATCTTATTGGCCAAGTGACGCTGTGTTCTGATGTTCTGAACCAATGATTGTTTATTTTGATAGTTAAATAACCGAATGTCAAAATCTGGCCCAACGTTGTTGGTACAGAAAGATCGGGATCGGATTTATATTCGAAAACCATTCTGACCAATAAATACGAATACGTCGAAGATGCTAATAGAGATGGAGCAATTGAAGACCGTAGATCTTCATAAAACGGAAGAATTACTTACAATCTCTAGCTGATCCCTAGAGATATACAGTGATTCTGTCGTGACTGAAATCTATGGATTGCAAGGACTACTCGCTACTGATATTTAGGGTGATTCCTAGGATGTGGTAGGAGAGTGCCTTTGGTTCATCCTATTCCTGGATGACTGGTGTGGACGATGTGAACGGTGACCAGATATTCCAAAAGTTGATTACAACCTCAAGCCTCATCAACCGGGAAATGACAAAAATCGGGCAGACAGCATGGCTATGTGGGTGTCTCCCATTAGGGTGTATAATCACCTATCTAAAGAAAATCCATTTCATTCTTTAATCTATTTCGATGCTGTCCCTTTTCGGGAAACGGTGGTTTGAGCCCAATCATTGGTGATATATATTCGATACACTCAAGCGAAATGAGTGGTCGGTCATGTGTGGGTCGGGTTGAAAGATGTTCTTGTTGAACCCAGTGTATTCCTCTCTAGAGATACAGTATCGGCAGGTGGTCCCACACCTTGTCATAGTCGGAATCCAATCTCCAATAAGCGCTTGCAATTTTGATTGTATACTATATATGTGGAGCGTGAGATGCAAGCGTTCCACTAGATTGATATTTACTTGTATTTAAACACTATTATAATATCAGAAAAAGATATCGATTTCAAAAATGGTTTAGATTAAATTTTCTTTAATAAACAATTAAAATAAGATTATTTTGAAGTGTATTATTTAAATTAATAATATTATTAGTTTAAATGAAAAGACGAGTTAGAGTTGATCAACGGGTTAATTATGTTTAAAATTAACCAAGCCAACTGACGGGAAATTGATTATTTATGAAATTAGTGTGTCGATTAATCTAATGATATAATTTAACGAATAGTTATTTAATTAAAAAAATATAAAAAAGGAAATTGGATATTTATTCCAGATAATGATAAAGTAAATTGATAATAATTTAAAGAAATTTCTTCTTAGATGAAGTTCATTTAGATAGGTAATCGAAGTTGGTAATGGGATATAATTAAAAATTTAAAGTGAATTTATAAATGGGTTTACATTTAGACCAAGTTGATAAATGAAGTTATAAAAGTGATTTTAAGCGAATACGATAAGCTTAAAATAAATGTTTAGGTTGTGTAATAGAAATTAAGATAATGAGATAAATAGTTTAAAGAAGTTAAAGTTTAAAAGTTTGTGTTTTATTTATCACTTACTAAATTAATAAATTTAGTAATAATAATATATTTTAAAACAAGATTTCAAAAGTAAGAAGTTTTTATAAAACCGTCTATTAAATAAAAAGTGAAATGGTAAGTGATGGCATTAGACTGAATATGAGTTTTTGAATTACAATTCATGTGTTACCTTAAGATAAGAATGTTGTTGATCAAGGTCTGAGAGGTAATTAAAATACCCCAACTTGAATGACTTCAGGATTATCGAAGGACGATATGAGTTGTAATGGTAAAGATGTTAGAAGCGGTTTATTATGATAAATAATAATGTGATGTTATTTGAAAGATTGAGGATAGATAATGAGATTCCAAAGTAAAGGAAATAAAAGAATTTGAAGAAATGCATACGGATACTTGCCAAAGTAGCGGAAGTAAAAGGGGCTTGAGTATATGAAATGACATTTTCAGAGTAAAGAAAATAAAGGCAGATTAATGAAAATATAACGAAATTTATAATGGGATTATTCAAAAAAAAAAAAAGATAAGTGATGATTAGTGGTTGCAAATAACAAGGGGATTTCATAATAATCGTTTACGGTGATAAATTGAATTGATTTTATAATTATCGATAATAAATAATGTTGCAGAAATGTTTTGAAATGATAATTAAAGGAAGAATTGGATATGATTTTAAGATATTTTTCTAAGTATCAAAACAAAATGAATTGAGAATATAATATTATCTTATTGGCCAAGTGATGCTGTGTTCTGAACCAATGAATCTATTTTATTTATGATTGTTTATTTTGATAGTTAAATAACCGACTATCAAAATCTGGCCCAACATTGTTGGTACGGAAAGACCGGGATCGGATTTATATTCGGAAACCATTCCGACCAATAAATACGAATACGTCGAAGATGCTGATAGAGATGGAGCAATTGAAGACCGTAGATCTTCATAAAACGGAAGAGTTACTTACAATTTCTAGCTGATCCCCAGAGATATACTGTGATTCTGTCGTGATTGAAATCTACGGATTGTAAGGACTACTCGCTACTGATCTTTAGGCTGATTCCTAGGATGTAGTAGAAGAGTGCCTTCGGTTCATCCTGTTCCTGGATGACTGGTGTGGACGATGTGAATGGTGACCAGATATTCCAAAAGTCGATCATAACCTCAAGCCTCACCAACCGGGAAATGACAAAAATCGGGCAGGAAGCATGGCTATATGGGTCGCTCCCATTAGGGTGTATAATCACCTAACTAGAGAAAATCCATTTCGTTCTTTAATCTATTTCGATGTTGTCCCTTTTCGGGAAACGGTGGTTTGAGCCCAGCCGTTGGTGATATACATTCGATACACTCAAGCGAAATGAGTGGTCAGTCATGTGTAGGCCGGATTTCAAGACGTTCTTGTTGAAACCAATGTATTCCCCTCTAGAGATACACTATCGGCAGGTGGTCCCATACCTTGTCATAGTCGGAATCCAATTTCCAATATGTGCTTGTTATTTTGATTGTATACTATATATGTGGAGCGTGAGATGCAAGCGTTCTGCTAGATTGATATTTAGTTGTATTTAAACACCATTATAATATCAGAAAAAGATATTGATTTAAAAAATGGTTTAGGTTATCATAGGGAAAAAACCGTCTGTATTTATGTGTGGATTTGGCCTTACGATTATCCTTTTCTTTCAAAAAGGTTTTGAACTTTAAAATCAAGATTTGTGATAACCTTAAACTTAGTGTGTTTTTCTCACTCTAGTTCACCAGACCGACCCGGTGTTTTGTAAATGCTCAGGTTAGACCGGGATGTACAGGTGTCGGTTATCGGAAGCTGTGGAGTCCAATGACAAGCCGAAGGTGTTCAGACGTATGATATTATCCAATATTATTCCACTTTGTGTTATATATATGGGGACAGAATATTATAACTGTCCAAGTGTATTGATGTACTCTGATGTTGTAAGTATTAATTCAAGCTCTCAATAAAATTTATATCTATATTATATTTTGTCCCACTGCGATGTGAGACTCTGGGATGTTTTATTTCTTCTTCTTATTCTAATATTTCTTTCTTTCTTACATCACCCTCTAAATTCTTTCTAATAACAATCTGTTTTTTCGATACTTGGGTTCTGACAAGTGATACATGATCTGTATTATTGTCGGAATTCAGACTCGAATTCCCGTACGTCGTTACAACATACAACTAAAAAATTTGGATTAATGTACGCCAAATATCATCCCAATACCCGTGTGGGGTTTTCAGACAACGAACACTGATTATTATTTGTGCAGTTGGGCGATGTGTAAAATATATCGTCCCAATCAATATCAGTCAAATGGGTGTACATAAACTAATCTTTTGATTTGTAAATGAATATTTATTTTATTCATATACACATTAAAAATTATGTTTTTAATGATAAAATATTTTAATTTAACTCAGGAATATTTTATACAATACATTTCACATCACAAACAATTTTCACAACACAATCAAATCAAACAAGTCGCCCATGGTCTATGGACAACCGGGAGCAGTTCATATATGCATATATAAAATAAATAACTGTATAAAGAAGATTATAGTGAGGAGTTCTCACCTTTGGGTTCCACTCCTCCATTCTTCATTTATGAACGGTTCGGATTTGGATTTAATTCCAGTCGATTCATCACAATCTGTTTCACGCGGTTTCATGTTAAAAATCACATTTCTAAAAAATAATGTTTATAAATAAAAAACACATTTTTATTTCAACACTTTCTTTAAAAAATCATATTTTTAACACGATGTTTATATTATAAAGATCACATTTTTATTCGATGATCTTATATATAAAATCATATTTTTATACTATGGTATATGTATATAAAAATCATATTTTTCATATTTTTAAAACTCTGCTATTTTTATTTTAAAAATTCGTGCTATTTATATAATAAAAATCATATTTTTATTTTCAAGCAATATATGTCAAAAATATCTTTATAAAACAATCATATTTATTTTTTCAAATCGAAGATATTTACATTTTCAAATCAAAAATGTCTATATTTTCAAATCAAAGATGTTTATATTTTCAAAACAATGTTTATTTTATATTCAAAACAATGGTATTTTAATTTCAAAAAAATGGTATTTTATTTTTAAACAAGCTAATTTATATTTTAAATAAGCTAATTTGTATTTTTAAACAATAATGCTTTTTTTCCTATTTTCAAAAATAATGCTTTAAGTCAAATTGAATGGACTTGGTACTTTTAAATCCCTCACCCCATACCACGCACGCATACTGCACCCTCCCCCCTTTCTTCTTCTTTGTACCAGCCCCCAAAACTATCAAAACTGACCTCACATATAGGGTTAACAACCAAAGCCCCCAGACTTCACCGTAGACAGATCAACCCCCTCCCATCAATGCGTTGCCACCCAACCTCTCCACGCTAGCGCCAGCGTCCAACTCGAAGCTCCAATGGATCACGAAATTGAGCCCAAACATCTCGACTTTGACCCGGAATTTTGAACGAAACACAACACGAGAATCGACCAAGCTGGTTTAGAATTGAAGAGTGGAAGAAACTGAATGATTTTCGTTTTGGTTCCATATTCTATTTCGAATTAGGCAAGGTACGATTTGGATTTGTATTCTGGACGATTTTGGAGAATCAATTTGATGAGATGGCGGTTGCGTTTGTTTGGGGATAGGGTTAGGGTTTCTAGAAGGGTTTTACAGAAAAGATTTTATTATTATTTTATTTTCATTAAAAAAATTAATTGTTAATAGATCCTAACTCCAAATCAAACCGATGTTGTCGCCCTAGCCAAATACCCCCATTCCGGACACAACGGGATGTGTCCAGCAAGCTGATTTGATTGTTACGATAAGTTTCCGTCAAATTTAAAATATAAATCAACATATTTTAAATTCAAATGCACATTTTAATTTACTGGGGCCAAATACTAACCTTAAAAATTCCCGACAAATAAATAGAGCTATGTTTTGACGATTCGGTCCTAGCAAAACTAATTTCATCAAATTCAGAGACTATTTGAAAATGGCCATTTTCTGGTCGATCTAAGTTGACTAAAACTGTCAAAACACGTTTTCTTTTTCCATGCTCACATAATGATTCCAAAAATTATAAAAATTGGAATCTAGCAATGATTTGACGTTCCAAATCCAAAAAAAGTTGTTTCGTCGAAAACGGAGGTCGTTTGCAAAATGGCTATTTTTACGGGCTATATTTCCATAACGACTATTCTAAATCTTCAACTGGACATAACTCTTTATTCCTGCTATGAAATCTGGATTTTTCAGATTCGTTGGAAAGATATTTTCGAATAGATTCAAATATTTTTGTCGCTTAAATCTGGTTTATTTTGAATCCTGTACATTCAATTGAAATTTGAAATTTGAAATTTGAAATCGAATTTTCAAACTACCATGGCATTTCTAATTCCTTTTATAATTAAAATAAATATTTATATTCTACTTTCGATTTAAATAAATTTATATGTTATAATTATATTCAAAATAAATTTCTTGTGGTTATTATTTAAATAATTCATTTTAAATATTCAAAATTTCTTAAAATTGACAAAATAAAAAATTTAAATTGATTTTGATTTTCCGGGTTGTTACTATCTTACCCACATAAAATATTTTCATCCTCGAAAAGGAACGGAGCTGAAAGTTGTTTAGCTAATCAACTCAACTTTCATTCTGGTGTAAATTCTTCAACTTTTCAGTTTCTAAGAATTTTCAAATTTTTAAAAAATTTGGCTAACACCCTAAATTTTCGAAAATTTTCGCCGTAACCTCCTCTGTACGGGGAGCACCGAGAAAATCCCAAACTACCACATAGGCCCTCTCATCTCAAAAAAGAAAAAGAAAAAGCCAATCGGCTCATAAAATAATACAAACCCAAGAAATTAATAAACATGTACCTATTTGTTGGGCATACAATTTTATTCCTCTTCTCTAGCCTCCTTGCTATGACCTGTTCAATGTATATACATGTATATGCATGCAATTGCAATCATTTTCAATTCAGTTCAACATTTGTTCCATTTGGCTTAATTTACCATACATCTACAAGTTGGTTCAAATGAATAATCACACAACAAAATCAGCAATCAATTAGTTGATTAACGTTTCAAATACATAACTTTAATACATAGTCAAAAATCACATTTTTGGTGCCAAATCACAAACAATTGACCCTATCTGGTTTTGGTTCTCACACCAGTCAATTGTAAATATATAGATATCCCACTTTCGGCACTCGAACATCAACTCTGATGACGATGCATCGATCATCAGAATCATTTCTGGGTGACTCGAGCGTGATTCTATATCTATCCAGTATATTAAAACTTCGAATATACGTTCATGACGCGTGTATGCAAAATCTCATATGCTCGATTGTCCAAATCAATTTAAAATAAATATTCAAATACATATAATTAGATTTAATTTTTCAAAACTAAATTTGTTTTTACTTTTGAAAACAACACTCTTTACACTCGTTCTAGGATATTGCTGATCCTATCACTAACGAGTCATTCCCATTGGATATTACTAATCCAATCTCCGATGAATTCTTTCATTTGGTTCTAATGTGCCTTATTCTTCGTGCTCTGTAAACCAAAGCTCTGATACCAAATTATAATGACCCGAGCTTCTCCGTGAAGGAAGCCCGGATTGAGTTGAGAACACGACAAATCAGAACACAAACAAAAGAACATTTCATTGCTTATTACAACAATTTACATCAGAGTATAAGAATATATAGAGTATGAACAAATATTATACATTTGATAAATATCAGAGATAAAATACATTACATAGCAGCGGAAAATAATACATAATACAACTGAAAGAGATAAACGGATACAGTTCTTTCCGAATATCGTTCCAGCTGTAAACTAGGATCCTGTGAATATAAATCTGCAAAACCAAAACTACTAGCTGCCCGTGTGGAAAATAGGGGCACCCAGAGTTTAGGTTAAAACAATAAACTCCAGATCAGTCATGTAACTGGTGTGAGAACTAAAACATTTATTTAAAACTTTACTTTAAATCAGATATATCAAGGGACCACACCGTATAACACGGAACGGGTTTCCTCCTAAGAATACCAGTGCATATAACAAAACAGCGCCATGCTATTTGGAAAAGTGAAGCTATTATAGGACTCAGGCCCCATCACACAATGCAATGCAAGCCGGAGGATAGAGTTTTACCTTATAATAGCCAAATATGCTTGGTACGTTTAAAACAAATCATTTTGATACTATTATAGTGCAAAGTGTATGAAAACAACTTCAAATATAAATGTATCAATCATAGACGACATGAGTGCCCCATCCCACTTTGTGTCCATACTAGTCCTCTACAAATAAAACCGAAATTTCATGTACTGGAAGTTGGATTTCCGTCTGTGAACCAAGGCAAGGGATCGTCCTTACCGCTTTGAGACAATCTACCCCATGTCTCAGGCAAGCGCGTAGACAAGTTTTGGATCGTCAGGGCCGGTCAACCCGAAGTGCAAAGGGTGAATTATAATGCCTGAACATGCGTTTTCCCGCCTATGTGGTGTAAGTCTGGTTTGTATAAAGACCATATCATCCATCGGCCCCACAGTGCCGATATATCTGAGGCGCCTCACTATCCATCATCCACATAAGTAAAACACCTGGGCTTACAAAACCCATACACCACTTTTTAGAAGGAACCGTATGGCCTCCTTGATGTCCTCTCCCATTTCTGGTTCACACTGGGGTGTGAGGCTCGAGAATTAACGCTACACAAAGCTATGCTACATTAAAGTCGTGCTTTGATCATCAACCACAAGACTCTGCTTTTCAATAGAAGCCTTGATCATTTGCATCTCAGCATGCTATACAGGAAATTCACGCTATGCAACCGATGTCTATCAATCGCCCAGAATGAAATCCGATGCCAGACACACAACTATTTACAAGTTTTGTGATGGCCCGCCCCACACCAGCCGACATTCCTAATGAAGGTGCGCTGTGCCGATGCCCGAGTAGCACAGGATGGTCGCCAAAGAAAGGAAAAGAAGGGAATTTGAACTAACTAGGAACCTGTAGTATCTCTCACAGCGCACGGAATAAAATATAATAACAACATAACTTTGACATAAAACAGGCGAGATAGTGTATAAGCTGAAAACTAAACCATAATAGCTGCGGAAAATTCAAATACAACTTATGTTCCACATCATCATTATTACAACTTTTAAAAACTGTCTCTAAAGAAAAATAAGGAAGGTGCACTACTAATGCCCAAAGTAGTGACCATCAGCGACACAGGGAGTATATATGAGTGAATAGTATGTGCAAGCCTCATGCTCGTCTCCGGACAGCTACTCGCGCATCATCACCTAACCTGTCTCTAGCCTGCTCGTTTAAGAGCACCCAGAGTAATAAGAAGAGACATAAAACTCTGGGTTAGACAAAAGTCTGGTATGAGCGATAAGCAACAAAATAGAACAATAACCAATCATACCTTAACCTGGACCTGCAACCAAAGAGTTAGCACAATAAGATGTACGATACTCTAAGGTGACACTATCATATTGTGTAAAGATACGGGGGCGGGGGTGTGCATGTCATAATTATGGCAAACAATCAAGCATAGCAACAATCCTCACATCTCTCACCCAGTGTATAAAGCATACGATATCCACTACTTTGGTCACCTAATCTTTGGGCCATGATGGAGTCCAACCCCATACAACTATCACTACGAGCCCCTAATCCATCTCTCAGTGGTGAACCAAAGTTATAGGTATCGATAACCCCTTTGCACACGTCCCGCAGCAAAGTCCAATCATGAAGTTAACTCATTGATTCCCGTTTGGATCTTGAGTTCCAACTTCCTATTTGGACTACCTTTGCATCTCGGGTTTTAGTCATCATCGCGATTCGGTCCGATGTCTATTTTGTTAGCCTGGTGCTCTGGTTCGTGACCCTTTCCTCATCCTCGGTTCGGTTCGTGGATGGCACTCCTTGAGTGGCGGTTCGTGGTGCATCATCTTCTTCTAGTTCGGGCACTTCATCGATTTGTGGAGGCAACCGGTTTGGGGTACTCCCTGAGTGGCGAATCGTCAATGACATTTGGGTCGGATCGTGGTCTTCAAATGCTAGGGGATCGTGGATGCTTAACAGTTTGGCTCACCATGGTTTAGCTCGTGACATCGGTTTTGTGAGAAAGTGGCTTGGGTGCAAGCGGTTCGGGTCACGCCTCTCCATCGATCTGGTTCGTGACGCACTCAGGCGAGCGGGTCGGAGTCGTGGGGAGCTCCACAAGCGGGTGAGTTCGGGGAACCCGATCCGATCGCATTTCCTGCACTGTTTTCCTACGACTTTCCAGAAAGTGTTTACGCCATATGACGGTGTTTTTGACCAGTCTAACCTCATTAAGCAACAACAAAGCAATCCAAATACTAACAGAAACATGTATAATCAACCACAAACACAAAAAAAAACAATTTTAACATGCCAATGTGGATCAAACCTACCGAAAACCCATATTTTTTCCCTAATCCCCTTAATCATGACTTAATCATACGATTAGCAAAATATGTCCAAATTAACCCAACTTTCTATCAAAGGCCTAAAACAATATTTTAGAATTTTACAAATTTTTCCATGATTTTAACATGCATAGATTTGCTAATTAACAGTAGTCACCCATAATTAGCTGTAATTAGTGAAAAACAATGCAAATCACACACCTTGGCCAAAATAAAACTTAGAACTGAAACTATCTCTGATTTGGGTCGAATCTCTATGCAACACAGCAGCTCCAACTCTGACTTGGTGTTGTTTCTCCTTGATTTGATGTAGATTAGCTTAATCCTTGATTAGAGAGTGATTCGGGATGAAATTAGAAGGTTGAGGCCATGGCTAAGATTAAGAGGATGTTAGTGGAGGCTGAAAAATGACAAAGAAAATGTTTCTCTAACTCTAACCAGCCCTCATATAGCTCTAATCTTGAAATCCCTCAATGGGCCTAGTTGCTAATCACCGGTTAAGCCCAATTAAGCTGTTATTCACCTTCTAAACCTTAATTCAGCCATGTCTCGCAAACGGTAAGTCCGTTTGATAAGTGTGACCACTCTACGAAAAGGTAAACCAACATCTGGATCTATGGGAAGCGATTTTAGGTCAAAACTCCTTACCAATCAAAAGTTATAGTCCAAACAAGATTCACTAGGGGCAAAATGGTCATTTAAAAATCGGCAAAAATCGTGAACATGGGAAATGACCCCAACAGTTGCTCCCCAAAGTTATACGACCATACGACCTCATATGAAAATGAAATAAATATTCTACGATCCTCCGATGTATAGAATACGGGTCGTTACAAGTTCATTCTGGGTCTGAACGAAACCGGAGGCACCTTATTCCTTGTCCCGTATGTCCAATACAGGAGAGAGGTCCTCGCATATCCGGTCGATCTCCAAGTACGTCTGGAATGATCACCACTTATTACCTTGTCTTGGGTGTACAGCCCAAATCAAGACATTAGTAATCATCCAAACAATGTGAAGACCTCTGGTCTTCAAGCACCGTCTTCATCCTCGACACATCGTCGAATTAGTTATTCAGAATCGGTTAAACCCGGTCTTTTTACTCGTGTATATAATAAACAAGTGCTATAAAACAAACATATGCCCCATTCCAATCCAGAATATTCCTTTTTTCAAATATTTTTATACTTTGGAAAAGGTCCCATTACTTTTATCAAAGATAAATTCTTTAAATTTATTCTTTAATCTTCCTTTGGATATCAATTCAAACCAAATTATGGTTTATCCAAACTAGTCGAGATTAGCAAACCTTACCGAAGTAATCATTTGTTTAATTTCCCAATCCCAACCTATTCATCCCACGAAGAAAAACTTGTAGTACTTCATATCTAACACCACGGTGTTATCGGTAAGATTAATTACTGTTAGACCAAAAAGTGGTTCTAACACCCAAATTGACTAAAAGCAGAATGAAATAAGATCAAAAATAAAATAGAGACACAGAATTTATAGTGGTTCGGCGAATAAAAGCCTACGTCCACTTGTCAATCATTATTCTCAATGATATGGTTGCAATTACAATGAGATATTCACTCAATTTCACTCACAACTCACATACATTCACTCAATTATCTCAAAACAAACGTTGAAAGACGATTTGGATTATCCGGGAGTGCTGGAATTCGGTTTATGAAGGTGGTTGAACTCTCAAAGTGCCAAAAAGAAGATCCCTTTCATTGTCTCCAGACAGGGTATTTATAGGTGAAAATTTGCTCAGAACCCGATCCGGATCGGAGCCACGTGTCATCCATCCCATCAGCCTCGGGTTCGGATGGATTTCTGTGTTGACAACGCATCAGAGCAGTGGACGTTGTG
This sequence comes from Allium sativum, assembly GCA_030737875.1. Taxonomy (NCBI): domain Eukaryota; kingdom Viridiplantae; phylum Streptophyta; class Magnoliopsida; order Asparagales; family Amaryllidaceae; genus Allium; species Allium sativum. The sequence goes on from CM060920.1 coordinate 696,920,410, forward strand.
GGTAGGAACTGGTCATAACCGCTCCGAATAACCAGGCGATCATGGGGGAGAGTGACGTGGAATATAGGTTCGGATCGGAGGAGTGTACAAGAGGGGTTCGGATCGGGGTATCCGATCCGATCCGGTTTTGTCCCAAGGCTAAGTCTTCGTCCACTTTCACTCCGTTCCGATCTGTCTTTGTAGCAGGTAGCCCTCCGGTCCAACTGGCAGTAGGTTGCTCTCCGATCCGAACAGCTGTGCCTCTCCGATTCCAACAGTCATATCTCACCGATCCGAACAACAAGACCTCTCCGATCCGACCCGCTATATCTTCTCCGATCCGATCCGCTATAATGCTTTCCAAGTTCTTCAATGTTTCACATCTCGACTTTGTGTTGCCCAGTTCACAAAGTGGGCTAACATTTTGCCCCCTCAAAGGATGCTTCTGTTGGAGACGGAGCATGCTTTGATTATCATTGCATATCGCCTGCTAGGTCATCTTTCCTTCGACTTTCCTCATGCTTTCATCCTCTTCTTTAAATTTTAACTTAATTCATATGCCAGGCTGGGTTACAACCTTCCATTCGGTTCGGATTCCGATCCGAACAGGTCCCCCTCCTCCTTCTATTTCTCATTAGACTAGTGAGCCAAGCTAAGATATGACATCCCGTTTGGTTCGAATTCCGACCCGAACGGGTCCCCTTCCAATTCTATTGCACTTTGGACTAGCGGGTTAGGCTTTACCACTGGGCCTTCGAATCGTTCCGAACGGAAAAATAGGATGGGAATACAAATAGTCACCTCGACTGTATATAAATCCATCGTCCGCCTCCTCTTTCCTTTCTTTCTTTCTTTATTGCTCTTCGCCTAACCGATTCCACTCTGAAATTCTAACTTTCAGGATCTTAGAAAATTTGAAATTATCTCGCCGATCTTCGATCTAAACACCTTGGTAGGTTTTGAAACTTCAATAAATTTTATAACAACGGGTTTCAATTGAGATTTGCGATTGATTTCGAATAACTTGAGCACCGATCCTCTCCTGCTTCGATGTCGTGTCTCCTTCCTCCCCTGCCGTCGTCGTGGGTGGTTCTACCACCATCTCGAGGCGTTGAGAGGTTAAATGAGGCATGCGCTCGTCTTTAACTGAAGCTTTGGAGATGGATGCGGATTTGACGGTGGTTAAAGAAGAAGAAGAAGAGGATTGAGGGGATCAGTTCGGGTTGGAGTATAGAAGATGGATGAGAGGGAAAAGAAAAGGGGCTCAGGAAGTCGGATCGGGTCGGGGCAAGTAAAGAAAGGGAAAAAGAAAAGAAAAGAAGTTCAGAAGATTGGATCGGGTCGGAGCAAGTAGTTAAAAAAAGGAGAAAAGGGAGCTTTCCTAACCTGATCGGGTCGGATTGTAAGATAAAAGGAGGAGAAGTATGACTATGTAATCCGATCCGAACCGTTAGGGGACTCTACCTCCGAGCCGATCCGATTTTGATTTCTGAGTTTCAAATTTTATCCGAGCCCAAGTCGAGGCCGCATTCCCGATCTGATCCCAATCAACGCGCCCGAACCGAACCGAAGAGCAGTCCATCTTAATGCATAAAAACTTGTTTAACTGGCCCAATCAACTTTTGGCATAATCTTCAACTTAATGGGCAGTTAGGATAGTGCCTTGCGAACGTAACTGGACATCAAGAACTACTTCAATTCTTTATATTTTGCCAAACTTTTGCGTCGCACTTTTAAACATTTACTTTGCACTTTCCGCATACACCGTTTACACTTTAGTTTGCACACATGCACGGGGGGATACGGGCTAATTTACTCTAATTTATGCTATTGCTTCTTCAACAGTTTTGTGACCATGAGACCCAGACACTCTTCCAGACTAGCTGAGAAGAAAGATGCCCCGGAAACCTCCAACAAAATTACTCTCAAGGACATATCTACTACGTCGGATCCGGAATGGAATAATGAGGGTTCAGTCTACGAGGTTGGAAATCGTGAAAGTGACAATGTGTCTTCGGAGGATGACGTTTCTCTAGGTTTTGAAGAGGAAGGAGGGATTGGCGACGACCGGGCTCCTGATGAGTTTGAATCGGCTGTCATATTGGAATCGCCCCAAGATTCTGTTGAATCAACAATCGACAACGACCGACTCATCCGAATTTGTTTAAAGTACGGGATACTAAAAAGGGACACTCTAGTGCCTTCGAGATATGATCGTCCCCACAACCCTCCAAAAGGATATATGGCAATCACTCGGTTGATGTGCATGGTCGGTGCTATCCCTCCATTTTCTCCCTTCATCGTTGATTTTCTTAGACAAATGCGGATTGCCCCCATGCAGCTGCATCCCAATTCTTATGCCTACTTACACACCTTATACATAGCATATCGAGAGATCTTAGGCATAGAGCTCACTTTCGATGATGTTCATTTCTTCTACAACTTCAAGCATCGGACTCGAGAAACTCCTTCTTTCTGCTATTTTGAGTCTGTCCCTAAGAGGAAGATAATTTCAGCGCCATTCAGTAGTAAAGCTGGAGATTCCAGACTGGAATGGTTTTATGTGAAGCGACAGCCTGGGTGTGCCAGGAGGTGGACGAAATCAAGTAAAGCACTGAATTTCTAAATCTTGGCTCTATGCATTCAAGTCATCGCCTTAACTCTCCAAAACAAATATCAGACCAGGTGTTTTTTGACCGGATGCACCAGCTCCTTAATGGCGATCAGAAATTCCTGACTATTGATGAAGTCCTTAAGGACGAATATCTCCATTTTCATGGACTGCTATCTGTTACTCGTAGTATCGGTCATGGGACGGCTCCATACGTATATATTCCTCCAGTGACTGTAGTCCCAGAGACAGGAGAAGGTTCGGGAGCTCCTACAGTGCCTCTTCAAACTTCACTTTCTCCATCTTCTACTCAAGATGACGAATTGGCTAACTTGGTCGAAAAGCATCGTGAAGGGTATACTGCTCCTGAGGATGCCATTTCTCCAGAAAAGTCAACGTCTTCCAAAGAGTCGCCAATTGATGCTTCCGAGGGAGATGTCCCTAGTACTGATGACCCATTATTTCAGGGTTTGGGGGATCTCCCCTTACCTGAAACTATATACACTTCAGAGGACTTTAGGAAGGAACCCTTAGTTTTCACCTCTTCTAATGAGACCACTCCTGCTAAGGCCAAAGAGCCTGCCCGCACTAGTCTAGCTTCGGACTCGGGTTGGTTGGGGGGAAACACACCACTTAGGACACACTTTACACAATAGCATTACCACTCATTGCACCTCTCCCTCTGTGAAACAATTGATTCTGAATTTCATTTATCTTATTGTGGAGGCACGATGTCCCGATCTTACTATGATATCAGGAAGCTCCGTCGCAGCATGTCCAATCCGCCTTATGACACTGAGTATGATCGCCGCGATGATCGCAGTAGGGAGGAGAGAATGCCTTATGAACCCTACTGCTCTCGAACCTCGCGTTCTCGCTCTCCCGTTCGGTCGGACCCAGAAAGATATAAAGGTTATCAAGGTCGTAGGGAAGAGGATAGGCCGCAACCAAAAGACTCCACCTCTTCTTAAGAAAAACGTAGCAGGGAGAGAAGCCCGCCAAAAGATACTGAGTCGCGAAGTAAACGCAAGGTCCCTGCTAACCGGCCTAGAACAGATAAAGATACTATTGAATCCTCCACGCACAGTGTAACACCCCACACCCGCTACGGTCACTCACTATGGGAATGCCATAACATTGGTGGAGTATTTTAAGTGAATATAGAACAGAAAAATTACAACAAGACAGATATAAGTAATACTTGAGAATTTAAAACATCATTTCATTGCAGCGGAAAGTAAAACATGTTTGGTTACACCAAATCCATAAACAAGAGTCAAGTACATAATATCCATCCTGATAAAACAAAAGTACATAATCCCACTACATAACTTAATAGCCATAATAGAAAAGACAAACTGAGCTTTACATCCACGGTCCAAGCTCCAAAAGATAGATAAAGCAGTTTGATCAAAGCCCACTAGTGCTAGGCCCACTCTGAAAACCTGAGGGTTGGGTAAAAGATTAAAAAAACAACGGGGTCAGACATAAGTCTGAGCGAGTCCTATAACCTTAACAATACAATCATTAAAGTAATTAGGGTATGATATAAACAAGGTACGGTACCTCTGGGGATAATGACTACACTACGTAGCCAACTAAACACAGGATGTACTAAGATAACCGAAAAGACGCATTTACCCACCCAAGGATAATTACTACACTGTACCACCCCAGATCTACCCACCCAAGGGTAATTCCTACACTGCACCACACCAGTTTTACCCACCCAAGGGTAATTCCTACTTAAAGGTTGATCCCACTATGTGTACTTAGTAATTTTTAATAGTAGTTTCGTGTACCCCTAGCTGACTACATAGGTGCCGTCTGCCCCTATCTCCACTAGGTGTACCCACTACTCCCAAGCGATCGGCTCCCTACCGTAGATACATGTGCTTGCCCCACAATGGGGTGTACCACTCCCCAAAGTGGCAACCCGATACAACAAATGGTGCACGGCTTATATCTACACGATGCAACAACGTCTTACCTACCAGCCCGGTTCCACACACGCATATGAAACCCGTTGGACTCGCGTTGCCACCGCTACCCCGTTTTGGCCTCTTATAGTCAAGCCCAATATGCGTGTCCCGTCCTCGACTTGGGTCGAGCCCACAAAGATACGTTTGGGATATTGGCTGAGATGGCCCCCCACAAGCTACCACCTAAGCTTGTCTTTTCTAGTGAATCCCACTTAACCCTTTAACCATGTCCACTTACATGTTATAAATTTTGGTTAAGTCTTTTAATCATATTTTAATTGCCACTCAAGGCACCCACTAGATTTCCACATGCCACCCAAGGCACTTACTTGATTCCCACATGCCACCCAAGGCACTTACTTAATCCTTTAATCATGTTTAATTACATGTTCCACTTTGGTTAAGTATTCTAATCGTATTTTCTATTGCCACCCAAGGCAACCCACTAGTTTCCTCATGCCACCCAAGGCACCCCCACTAGTTAATACATGCCACCCAAGGCACCCACTCAACCCCTCATGCCCCACTACATGCTAATTTGGTTAAGTGTTTCTTAATTAATTAAGATCGTAACCTTTGTAAAGACCTCTCACATTAGACTGTCTTTTTATGGCAGTTGGATATGCCGGTTGGTTCCGGGAAGCCTTACACCATAACAGAGTCTAACCTCGTGTCTTTACACTTGTCACGTATTTAGTTTATGACTAAGACCTCTCACATTGGGCAAATCATTTGTAGCCGCTGGATTTGCCGGTCGGTTCCGGGCAGTCTTATGCTACAAAAAGGGTCCAACCTCGTGTCTTAGTTGATTAATTACACCTAATTAATCACCCCCATAATTTGTATTAATTATCCCTAATTAATTACCAATTTCAAGAATATGGGTAGACCTAACTCAATAGGTAAATTCCCAATTCCATAATATGGGTAGACCTAACTTAATAGGTAAATTCCCAATTCCATAATATGGGTAGACCTAACTTAATAGGTAAATTCCCAATTATGTCCATTCACTTTATGTTATGCTTAAGCATACCCTTTTCACATCATTTTATTAACATGCATATTAACCCCATCGTTCCCCACGTAATTCGTTCTCATAACATGACATAATAAGGGGAAGATTCATCACAAATGCCATGGGTTTAACCAACATAGCATATAACTTTATCATGGGTTTAAAAGGTGTCAACTTGCATATATGAGCATACATTAAACCCAACTAGCATTTAACCCAAACTTGCATGAAGCACATATGTCACAAAGGGGGTAACTTGCATATGATTCTTATGTCATACAAAGGTGTGAACTTGCATAGCATGTCATATGTTAACTTGCATATAACCAAACACATAACTTGCATAACATGTTACATATGAACTTGCATATAATCATGCACATAACTTGCATATAACCAAACACATAACTTGCATAACATGTTACATATGAACTTGCATATAATCATGCACATAACTTGCATATAACCAAACACATAACTTGCATAACATGTTACATATGAACTTGCATATAATCTCACATATAGCTAGCATAACATGTTACATATGAACTTGCATATAATCTCACATATAGCTTGCATAACATGTTGCATATGAACTTGCATATAATCTCACATATAGCTTGCATAACATGTTACATATGAATCAATGTTCAACATAGTGTTTTGCATAATGAGCATCATAAAACATAGCATTAAACTTGCATAACATATAGCATAAAACTCGCAAAACACACAACATACACTATACTAAACTTGCATAAACACATTGATCCACAAACATAGCCATATCTTATCATATCCTATCATAATCAATTTAACAATTGATTATGAAGGCTATAGAAACTCACCACTAAACCTCAATAAGCAAACCCTTGCCAAAAATCACCCAAAAACTCTAGCCTTGACAATAAAGCTTGCAACTTGATGATGAATGCAAGCTAATGATCACTCATACAACTTAAAAATGCTTGTATGAACATGAAAGCCTTCATAGAAATAGTTTAGAAAGAGGATGGGGGCTAGGGTTTTGAGTGGAGGCCATGATCATAGAAAATTTTGGCATAGTTTAGTTAGAGGATAGGATTATGATCATTTAGGGCTAGCTTAGGGTCTTATTTATGGGATTAGGTTGTGTTTTAGACCCTTAGATTAACCCTAGGTTAGATTAGGACCATCAGATCTCGGAAGCTTCTAGAAAACAGCCCCAAAACACAGCCAAACCTTAAAATGGTGCACCAGGCCAAACTGGCCGAGCACCCCCTGTCGACACACAAGTCGACAGGGCTGTCGACTTGGTCCTAGCCAAGTCGACTGCCCAGTCGACAGGGCTGTCGACTTGGTTAGCTAGGCGGGAATTTTTCCGCCTGCGCCCAATGGCCCCAATTTCGAAATTTGAACCTGAATTCTAAATCTGTTTTGAACTTTGAATTTTCTAAAAACTTCATTAGGCCATAACTGGGCCATACGGACTCCGATTCTCGAAAACTCGGACTCTATTTCGCGTATTTTTCCGAGACGAATGCAATGACGCAGCCCGTTTCCCCCAATTCTCACATCTGAGATTATTTATTCTGTAATTAGTGAATATTAGTATTAACTAAAATTCGGGGTGTTACATTCTCCCCTCCTTAAAGGATTTCGTCCCCGAAATCTCTAAGCTAAGGAGAATGCATATCCTACCATCCAAACAACCATCTACTCAATCCATCAAACACGGGCATCCATTGTCCTTAAAACAATTTCTAATGATGTATGAGCATATGCAAAGAGTGTGTGTATATGTTCCCTATCTAATGTATGAACATATGCAAACCATGATAGTGCCATGCATCCAATATGTATGCGAGAGAACCCTATCGACACATACTGTATCTATATGAGTGCACAATCATTCACCAAAATGCATCATCCATATGATAACACAACCATTATACATCCATCAATTTAGCTACCTACACACAATTATATGCAATATGCAATATGAAGTGACTGAGCCGATCTAGTGTCTAGAGTGTGTGTATATGCATCCACGAGCAACCACTAGCAAACATTTGCATCCACATGCATCCATCAATCATAACATGTCTCAAACACATGTTTCAACCATAGGTTTACCCTATCTAAAGGTCAAAGGCACTAACGAGAGGACATACTGTAGATAAGATAAGTACTAGTCAAACGATAAAGGAGAAATTAAAAGGCATATCCTAAAAAGGAATGGGTATAATGAACGCATTTTCGCTTCCATCTCCCAAGTAGCGTTGCTCTCATCTTCTCCCCATTGCACTTTGACTAGTTGAACCTCCCTGTTTCTCAACCTCTTAATCTCTGACCCAAGGATGCGAGTAGGAGCTCGCCGAATAGTCGCATCACGCTCTATCTCTATTTCTCTAAGCTATCTCGGCTCTACCACCTCTACGGTCTCATGTAGGCACTTCCTCAAATGTGACACATGGAATACATCATGTACACCACTAAGTCTGTCGGGCAACTCCACTCTATAGGCCATCTGTCCAATCTTTTTCTTAATAGGAAACCGTCCAACAAACCTTGGTGCTAACTTCCCAACAGATCCAAAGCGAACCACATTCCGTAACGGATATACTTTGACTTATGAACCCCTTCTCAAGCAAATCGCCTACTTGCTTATGGAGTTCCCTCCTCTCACGAGGAGCCATGTGGCACACTGGCCAAGATACTGGTTTGGCATTGTCTACCAGATATATTCGGGAGTCAATCTCCCGCTCCGGAGGTAAGCCCTTCACCTCCGCAAACACATCCGAGTATTCCCGGACCACTCTAACAGATCGCAAACTCTCGACCGACGCGTCAAGCGATTCTAGATAACTTAGCATAACAGATTCCATGGGATTACAAGAGATCTCGAGAGTGTTACCCAAGCGGGTCATAAGCCTAACAACTCTCCCTTCAAAATCAAGAACGGCACCCCTACTGGATAACCAGTCCATGCCCAAAACTAACCCATAGCCCGTGAAGCCCAAAAAGCATCACATCTAAACTCAACGCTAAGTATAGAAACTTTCAAACCCAAACACATCATGGAGCCCCAATTGGGTTTGAAACAACTAAGGGATCATCTACTAAACTGGTGTTTAAGTGCAGTGACTTAACTAACAATGATGAGATAAACGAACTCGATGCGTCAGAATCAAATAAAATTCGAACCGGATAATAAAGAAATCCAAATTCCAACCTAGACGGTCCTATCCCCATTTGGTACACTAGCCGTGAGGGAATACAACTACCCTCCAGGAGATTCCGTACCTGCCCTTGCCTCTTTGGACAATCCTAATAAGGTGTCCTATTCCTCCCAAAAGGATAACTACTAGCCTTCTTCTTCCCATTCTCCACTCGTAACCTCCCACCAATGAGGTTTCATCCTTCATTAACCAAACAACTATTTGAGCCTTCCTCCCATCGTCTATCCAATAGGTACCTACCAGTCCTCCTCCTTCTTGAACCAACTTCTAATCCGACTAACGTCTAAGTCCCTTGAAGTGGTTTTCCATTCTTATCTATCTTAGAAAGATCATCTATACACGGAGGGGAAACTCAAAACGAGAGAGGAAGGGATTCAAAATGGAGAATTCGAAAGATAAAGATATGGCTATCAGGGATTATGCTTTTCTTTCAAAAACTTTTCTACTAAAAGACATGTTTTTGAAAATACTCCTTTCAAAAATATTCTTAGAAAATAGTTTTTCTAAAATTTTATCTGTTCTGGTAACCTTAAGCTCTGATACCACGTGTAACACCCCACACCCACTACGGTCACTCACTATGGGAATGCCATAACATTGGTGGAGTATTTTAAGTGAATATAGAACAGAAAAATTACAACAAGACAGATATAAGTAATACTTGAGAATTTAAAACATCATTTCATTGCAGCGGAAAGTAAAACATGTTTGGTTACACCAAAACCATAAACAAGAGTCAAGTACATAATATCCATCCTGATAAAACAAAAGTACATAATCCCACTACATAACTTAATAGCCATAATAGAAAAGATAAACTGAGCTTTACATCCACGGTCCAAGCTCCAAAAGATAGATAAAGCAGTCTGATCAAAGCCCACTAGTGCTAGGCCCACTCTGAAAACCTGAGGGTTGGGAAAAAGATAAAAAACAACGGGGTCAGACATAAGTCTGAGCGAGTCCTATAACCTTAACAATACAATCATTAAAGTAATTAGGGTATGATATAAACAAGGTACGGTACCTCTGGGGATAGTGACTACACTAAGTAGCCAACTAAACACAGGATGTACTAAGATAACCGAAAAGACGCATTTACCCACCCAAGGATAATTACTACACTGTACCACCCCAGATCTACCCACCCAAGGGTAATTCCTACACTGCACCACACCAGTTCTACCCACCCAAGGGTAATTCCTACTTAAAGGTTGATCCCACTAAGTGTACTTAGTAATTTTTAATAGTAGTTTCGTGTACCCCTAGCTGACTACATAGGTGCCGTCTGCCCCTATCTCCACTAGGTGTACCCACTACTCCCAAGCGATCGGCTCCCTACCGTAGATACCCGTGCTTGCCCCACAATGGGGTGTATCACTCCCCAAAGTGGCAACCCGATACAACAAATGGTGCACGGCTTATATCTACACGATGCAACAACGTCTTACCTACCAGCCCGGGTCCACACACGCATATGAAACCCGTTGGACTCGCGTTGCCACCGCTACCCCGTTTTGGCCTCTTATAGTCAAGCCCAATATGCGTGTCCCGTCCTCGACTTGGGTCGAGCCCACAAAGATACGTTTGGGATATTGGCTGAGATGGGCCCCCACAAGCTACCACCTAAGCTTGTCTTTTCAAGTGAATCCCACTTAACCCTTTAACCATGTCCACTTACATGTTATAAATTTTGGTTAAGTCTTTTAATCATATTTTAATTGCCACTCAAGGCACCCACTAGATTTCCACATGCCACCCAAGGCACTTACTTGATTCCCACATGCCACCCAAGGCACTTACTTAACCCTTTAATCATGTTTAATTACATGTTCCACTTTGGTTAAGTATTCTAATCGTATTTTCTATTGCCACCCAAGGCAACCCACTAGTTTCCTCATGCCACCCAAGGCACCCCCACTAGTTACTACATGCCACCCAAGGCACCCACTCAACTCCTCATGCCCCACTACATGCTAATTTGGTTAAGTGTTTCTTAATTAATTAAGATCGTAACCTTTGTAAAGACCTCTCACATTAGACTGTCTTTTTATGGCAGCTGGATATGCCGGTTGGTTCCGGGAAGCCTTACACCATAACAGAGTCTAACCTCGTGTCTTTACACTTGTCACGTATTTAGTTTATGACTAAGACCTCTCACATTGGGCCAATCATTTGTAGCCGCTGGATTTGCCGGTCGGTTCCGGGCAGTCTTATGCTACAAAAAGGGTCCAACCTCGTGTCTTAGTTGATTAATTACACCTAATTAATCACCCCCGTAATTTGTATTAATTATCCCTAATTAATTACCAATTTCAAGAATATGGGTAGACCTAACTCAATAGGTAAATTCCCAATTCCATAATATGGGTAGACCTAACTTAATAGGTAAATTCCCAATTCCATAATATGGGTAGACCTAACTTAATAGGTAAATTCCCAATTATGTCCATTCACTTAATGTTATGCTTAAGCATACCCTTTTCACATCATTTTATTAACATGCATATTAACCCCATCGTTCCCCACGTAATTCGTTCTCATAACATGACATAATAAGGGGAAGATTCATCACAAATGCCATGGGTTTAACCAACATAGCATATAACTTTATCATGGGTTTAAAAGGTGTCAACTTGCATATATGAGCATACATTAAACCCAACTAGCATTTAACCCAAACTTGCATGAAGCACATATGTCACAAAGGGGGTAACTTGCATATGATTCTTATGTCATACAAAGGTGTGAACTTGCATAGCATGTCATATGTTAACTTGCATATAACCAAACACATAACTTGCATAACATGTTACATATGAACTTGCATATAATCATGCACATAACTTGCATATAACCAAACACATAACTTGCATAACATGTTACATATGAACTTGCATATAATCATGCACATAACTTGCATATAACCAAACACATAACTTGCATAACATGTTACATATGAACTTGCATATAATCTCACATATAGCTAGCATAACATGTTACATATGAACTTGCATATAATCTCACATATAGCTTGCATAACATGTTGCATATGAACTTGCATATAATCTCACATATAGCTTGCATAACATGTTACTTATGAATCAATGTTCAACATAGTGTTTTGCATAATGAGCATCATAAAACATAGCATTAAACTTGCATAACATATAGCATAAAACTCGCAAAACACACAACATACACTATATTAAACTTGCATAAACACATTGATCCACAAACATAGCCATATCTTATCATATCCTATCATAATCAATTTAACAATTGATTATTAAGGCTATAGAAACTCACCACTAAACCTCAATAAGCAAACCCTTGCCAAAAATCACCCAAAAACTCTAGCCTTGACAATAAAGCTTGCAACTTGATGATGAATGCAAGCTAATGATCACTCATACAACTTAAAAATGCTTGTATGAACATGAAAGCCTTCATAGAAATAGTTTAGAAAGAGGATGGGGGCTAGGGTTTTGAGTGGAGGCCATGATCATAGAAAATTTTGGCATAGTTTAGTTAGAGGATAGGATTATGATCATTTAGGGCTAGCTTAGGGTCTTATTTATAGGATTAGGTTGTGTTTTAGACCCTTAGATTAACCCTAGGTTAGATTAGGACAATCAGATCTCGGAAGCTTCTAGAAAACAGCCCCAAAACAAAGCCAAACCTTAAAATGGTGCACCAGGCCAAACTGGCCGAGCACCCCCTGTCGACACACAAGTCGACAGGGCTGTCGACTTGGTCCTAGCCAAGTCGACTGCCCAGTCGACAGGGCTGTCGACTTGGTTAGCTAGGCGGGAATTTTTCCGCCTGCGCCCAATGGCCCCAATTTCGAAATTTGAACCTGAATTTTAAATCTATTTTGAACTTTGAATTTTCTGAAAACTTCATTAGGCCATAACTGGGCTATACGGACTCCGATTCTCGAAAACTCGGACTCTATTTCGCGTATTTTTCCGAGATGAACGCAATGACGCAGCCCGTTTCCCCCAATTCTCACATCTGAGATTATTTATTCTGTAATTAGTGAATATTAGTATTAACTAAAATTCGGGGTGTTACACACAGGGATACTGAGTTGACGATCCCCGCCCCTCCACCACTAGATGCTGAAACTGCAATCAAGCGGGCGTATTTGGAGGAGCAATTTCCTGAACATTATTTCGAGAGCTTGACTTTTTTACCTGCCCTCGAGCCTATTTCTTCCAGGTGTGCAGATGAGGCCAAAACAAAGATAGATGCGGTTGAGAAACAGTATTCTGAAATGTTCAAATATTCACGCAACCATTCCAGAATCATCCGTACTCTAATCATGAATGCTGATTCAATGCAAAAAACCGCGGAAGAAGATGCAAAGGCCTTAAAGAATCTAGGAAAAGATTTAGAGGACACACAGGCCCAGCATGCTGTTGCTCAAAGGGACGCTACTAACTTCAAACAACAATTTGAAGATATGCAAAAACGTTATCATGATTTGCTTGAATCTCACACTCAAGAGCGTTCTGAGTTAAAAAAGCAAGCTGAAGATGCTAAGTCGGATGCCACTAAAACACGCCTTGCCTATACTGACCTTGAACGGAAAAATGCCGAGTTAGCAAGGAGAAATGCTGAGCTTGAAAAGAAAAATGTTGACTTAGCTTCTAAGCTAATGGAGGCGGAGAACAAAGCTGCCCTGGCGGAGGGTAATGTTGAATGTGCTATCAAATCCGCTGAGGAGCCCCGCAAACAATTGTCAGAGGCAGAGGCAGAGATTCAGGGTTTCGGCGAATTAATAATTGAATTCTTTGCACACATCATCCGTCGCCGGAACATTTCTTGGATTGAGGATTATCCATCTACCCTAGTCCAAGTATGGAGTCAAATCGTTGAGTGGGAAAAAGAGGAGCTCAAGGTTGATTCCATCGATGAAGACAAGCTGATGGAGAAATACTTAAGGGGTGATGAGCCAGAACGCTTAGCTGAAGGGCGCCTCCTCATTGCTGATGCTATGGAAGAAGAGAGGCGGAGGACTAAACAGAAGTACGTTCCTGAGGCTGGTTCCTCTTCTACTACTCCCGTAACTTCTGAAGTAGAAGGGTATGATCCTGAACACCCGGGAATCCCTTGAACAACTCTGCTATCCCCTATCCCCGAAATGGCATCAGAGACAGCAGTTACCCCTGCCGAGAACTCCTCGGAAGGTATCCATACATTTTCTCCTCAATTCGTCAAGGCTATTTCTAACTTTCGCCATGTGATTGAGCAATCGATGAAAAATCCATTATTTTATCCTGAGTTGATAACTGTTGCTTCTCACTCTGTAGGTATTGAGCCATCCGGAAAGACAGATGTGACTCAGGGAGCCGCCTCCGGGGCAGAGCCTAGGGAGAAGGCAAAAGGGGGGAAGGACAAGGCTGCTGCTATAGACTTGGGAGAAGGAAGCGAGCCGTCTAAGGCTGATACTCCCCATGATGAAGAAATGATAGCAGCCTTAAAGGATGATGGCAGTGACGGAGAACATGAGGAAGATCCAGAGGTGGCAATAGTCGGGGAGTCGAAAAGTGCAGATGATGTAACTTTGGCTGCAATGAAAGCTGACCAAGATAAACGCTTGCAGTTAAAAGCTAAAGACTTAGACCTTGAAATCTTCAAGCCTCTCGCAGTTGTGGATGCGGGATCAAGGTTAGTTGTTAAGCTTTCAACTAGATCTATTACAGAGGAACTTGCTAAAAAATCTTCTCTTGATTCCAGCGCTCCGCCCTCCAGGAAGAAGTCAACCGATTCCAGCGCCGCATCTTCGGGAAAGAAAAAATCAAAGTGCATCTTGACGGAGGCCGAGAAAGAGGCAAAGGATGCGGAGAAAGCCGCCAAGAAGTCCAAGCCTCACTCGAAATCTAAATAGTGGGTTGTCTTGCGTTGTTTTAGTATTTGGTAGATCAATAATTGCTGCTGTAAGGGTGGCTCTTTCACCTTCTTTTTGGCTGTTTTCCTGTACAAATTCATTCATTCGTAAATAAAAAATAATTCATTTTCCGCAATGTTTGTTAGTCACTAGTTCTGCACTTATGTAAGAATGCATGTTTCACTATAGTTGTGTAATGAAGTTACGGAGGGAGGAAATATGTGTATACATATATGCCCCCAGTCAATCTCAGAGAACTATTCAAGGCTTAATCAAGTAATCTGAATGCTCCCGATTTTCAGACGGGATTGCATTTTCTGTGTCGTCAATGCCTGTCATTTTTTCTGGCATTTCTTTTATACTCTCCTGTCTTATACTCAGGTTAGAGTTCTTACTGAGGCGGTCTCTTGTCTTGGTGCACCTTCACGCCTCAGAGGACGTCGTCTTCTCGTCCTTTTATACTCTCTCTCTCTCTCTGGAGAGTTAGAGTTCGAGCTCAGCAATTTATTCGCTCCCCGATCCTTCAGCTGGGAAGGAGTTTTTTCTCAGTGCTCAAACGGAGACGCTTTTATACTCTCTCTCTCTGGAGAGTTAGAGTTAAGAATGTCGTTTTCCCATTCTTTTACGTCTTATCGCACAAATAGTCGTTGTGCTTTTTTCTTATGTTTAAACTGTTTTCAACCTTTCAGGTTTTGAATCATCTTATATTCCATAATCACAACAGAATAGTCGATGAATGTATATATATAATGCATGAAAGTAAATGACACACGATATTTTTATAGTGGTTCGGCTAAGTCGTAGCCTACATCCACTTTATAGTCCTTTATTCATATCATCAGATTTTCCTAAGGCAAGTCGTGCCTTTTTGCAGAGTTCATAAGAAAAATAACAAAGAGTACAAAATTTCTAATCCAAATATCGCATCAAGTGTTGGGCATTCCATGCCCTAGGGACTTCCTCGCCATCTACGGTCGTTAACTTGAAGGTTCCTTTTTCAAGTTTCCGTTGGATGACAAAGGGTCCTTCCCACTTTGGACCGAGGTGAGGAAGGGATGGAAAGACTCTCTTTAGCACCAAATCTCCTGGTTCAAAAGCCCTAAGGCGAACTTTATTGTCATAATAGCGTGCCATCTGACGTCGATGTCTTGCCGCACGCAAATCCGCTTCATCCTTTTTTCTTCAATTTCATCAAGAGACTCGAGTAAGAGTGCCCGATTCGTCACCGGGTCATAATACGTCACCCGGTGGGAAGGAACTTCAAGCTCTACTGGAATTACTGCTTCTGAACCAAAAGAAAGAGAGAAAGGGGTATGACCAGTAGCGGTCTTAAATGTTGTTCGATATGCCCACAAAGCTAAGGGCAATTCGTCAACCCATTTTGCCTTTGCGCGCTCTAACTGTTTCTTGAGGATGGATTTTATAACTTTGTTTATTGCTTCAACTTGCACGTTCGACTGCGATAAGCAACCGCAGTATACCGTTTGTCGATCTTCTATTTCTGGCAGAAATTTCTGAATTCAGTACCATCGAACTGGGTTCCGTTGTCAGTTATAATGGTTCTTGGGATCCCGAATCGGCATATAATATTTCTATCCACGAAACTTATCACCTTTCTCGCCGTGATCTTGGTTAAGGGCTCGGCTTCCACCCACTTCGTAAAATAGTCCACAGCAACTATTGCATATTTCGCTCCTCCTTTAGCAATCGGTAGAACTCCGATGATATCAATTCCCCACGTGGCAAAAGGCCAAGGACTCACCATCGATTTAAGTTGGGTTGACGGTGCTCTAGAGATTTTGGCAAATCTCTAGCACTTATCGCAGCGTCGTGAATAATCAGCTGCATCTTTATTAATTGTGGGCCAGAAGTATCCATACCGCAATATCTTTTTCGCTAAAGTCTGACCTCCTGTATGATCTCCACACTCACCTTCGTGTACTTCTCTTAGTACACGTCTGATGTCGTCGTGTGCTATACATCGTAACAGGGGCATAGAAAATCCTTGCCTATACAGAATATCATCTTGTAGGACATATCTGGTAGCCTTGCGAACTATAGCGCTTCTCTCACTCTTCTTTGATGGGAGCGTCTCATTCTTAAGGAAGTTCTTAATTGGGGTCATCCATGACTCCTTTTCCGGTTCCGCTTCGAAAGCGAACTCAATTTCCATCGATTCAAAGCTTGGTGATTCCAACATTTCAATTGGAATTATTTCAGTTTCCTCTGGGTTGTCGGAACTAGCTAGCTTTGCCAGCCTGTTTGCCTTCTGGTTTTCGGCTCTTGGGATATGTGTTATACTGTATCGCTCCAGGTTGCTCAACAGCTTTTCCACTTTCTCAAGGTAGGCGATGAGTCGAGGTCCCTGAGCCACAAATTCCTTTCGCACTTGGCAAACAATGATTTTGGAGTCGCAGAATATGTCCAACATTTTTATTCCGAGGTCTTTAGCAAGCTTCAGCCCGGCAATCAGGGCTTCGTATTCAGAGTCATTGTTAGTCGCTGAAAATTCTAATCGCAGAGCGTAATATAACGACCGCCCTTCAGGGGTAACTAAGACGATTCCAGCTCCGGACCTTCATTCGTTTTTGGCTCCATCCGTGTATAGCTTCCAAGAGTCTATCTTTAACTCATCTTCGGAATTGACCACTCTGTCATCGATCACTTCCTCCTCTGGGATAGTGAACTCTGCTATAAAGTCTGTCAGGGCTAGCCCCCTGATCGACCTTCACGGCTGAAATTTTAAATCAAACTGACTAAATTCTATATTCCATTTGATCAACCTTCCCAATGCTTCGGGTCTCTGCAACACCTGCCTCAGAGGCTGGTCAGTGTATATAGTTATTGGATGAGCTTGGAAATAGTGACGAAGTTTTCGGGATGCGATTAGGAGGCTGTAAGCGAGCTTCTCAATCTTTGGGTAGTTGCGTTCTGCCGCTGCCAATTTCTTGCTTACATAATATACTGGCCTTTGCACTTTGTCTTCTTCTCGAACTAAGGCTGTGCTAACAACGTGAGCCGAGACTGCCAAGTAAACATACAATTCTTCGTGATCCACTGGTTTTGAAAAAATCGGTGGTTTTTCTAGTAGTTCCAACAAATTTCGAAAGGCTGCAACATAGTCCGGAGTCCACTCGAAGTTCTTCTTTCCCCTTTTAATCAAATCAAAAAACGGAACGCATTTGTCTGTGGCTTTGGAGATAAATCTACTCAGCGCAGCTACTTTCCCTGCAAGACTTTGGACATCTTTAATTCTTCTCGGCTCTTCAATGTTTCTAATCGCTGCTATTTGGCTGGGATTGATTTCAATTCCTCGGGAGCTCACAACGAAGCCTAGAAACTTTCCCTATGCCACTCCAAATGAACACTTCAAGGGATTCAACTTCATCCGATACTTTCGCAGGATACCGAACATTTCTGCCAAGTCTTGCGTATGACGGGAGGACTGTTTCGATTTGACAAGCATATCATCTACATAAACTTCCATAGTCTTCCCTGTTTGATTATAAAACATTCTGTTCACTAAGCGCTGATAAGTGGCTCCGGCGTTTTTCAATCCGAACGGCATCACAACATAAC
The DNA here is from genome assembly GCA_030737875.1 of Allium sativum. Lineage (NCBI taxonomy): Eukaryota > Viridiplantae > Streptophyta > Magnoliopsida > Asparagales > Amaryllidaceae > Allium > Allium sativum. The sequence continues at coordinate 696,938,693 of CM060920.1, forward strand.
AATATAACCCCAAATTTGTAATGAAGCTCGTATGTTCTTGATCTGGCACGTGCATAGGAATTTGGTTGTACCCGGAATATGCATCCATGAAAGAGAGAAGTTCATGTCCTGCTGTCGAATCTACAAGCTGGTCAATCCTAGGAAGTGGGAAGCTATCTTTCGGGCAGGCTTTGTTCAAATCTGAAAAATCAATGCAAGTCCGCCACTTTCCATTCGGCTTCTTTACTAAGACAGGATTCGATATCCAGTCGGGATATGTCGAATCTTGAATAAATCCGTTTTGTTTCAGCTTCTCCACTTCTTCTTTGGGAGCAGCCAACCTCTCTGGGCCCAGCATATGTCTCTTTTGCTTCACCGGCGGGTGTTTCGGGTTTACATTTAGTTAGTGACTTATGATGGAGGGCGATATCCAACACATGTCAGCGTGGGTCCAGGCAAACACGTCCAAGTTTGCCTTCAAGAAGTTCGTTAGTTCTTCGGCCCGACGTGGATCCAACTGAGATCCGATCTTCAAAGCTCTTGTTGGATCAGCTTCATCAATAGGAATGTCCACTATCGCTTTATTAGGAGTTGCATTTCTAGTCTCTGGTTCCTCGTCTTTTCTGGGATCCAGGTCGTCAGGCGTTCCTTTGGGCAACTCCTTCGGGGCCGATCCCTCTAATTGCTACGCCGATGCCTCCTTCGGAGGAGGCGAGGCATCTTTACTTTCTATGTTAAGTCCTTTCATCAACATCTTTAATTCGGCAACATAACAGGCCCGTCCGGAGACTTGATCCCCTCTCATTACTCCAGTTCCGGCTTCAGTTGGAAACTTAAGCAATAAACACCAAGGGGCGATACAAGCCTTGAACTCAGCAAGGGCAGGCCTTCCCAAAAATGCATTATAAGGCGAATCTACGTCCAACACAACGAACAGAAGCATCCGTACTCTTCGGCGTTCTCCTTGCCCCAAGGTTACGGGGAATTCTATATACCCCATGGGAGCTGTTGACGCCCCGTTGAAGCCTCGGATCCAACCTTCACATGGCTTCAAATCTTTAGATTCAAGCTTCATCTGATCGAATGACTTTTTAAATAAAATATTAACAGAGTTTCCGTTGTCTACTAACACCTTATGAACCAAAGCCAGCCCAATGGTGGTAGTAATGACCAATGGATCATCAGTGGGTGACTAGATCCCGGTGATATCTCTGCTACGGAATACCACGTCGTCAAACATTGTTTTCTGTTGTTTTATGGGGGCGATATCTTCCAAATCATCACCTTCATTCACATCTACATGCTTTGCAGCATTTACATATTGATCCATTGCTCTAAAACTACGGATCGCTGGGTGGGGTCCACCCACTATGGATTTGATAACAATTCCCTTGCCTTTCTGCTGCGTTGTAGGCTTGGGAGTAGATTGAATCTGTTTTGGAGCCTGCTCTCCTTGCCCCCTATCCCTCGGGGCAACCTTATATTCATCCAGTTTCCCTTCGCGCAGTAGCTTCTCAATCACGTCTCTCAAATGTCGACATTCATTGGTTGAATGCCCATGAGTTCCATGAAATAAACAAAACTTCCCAGTTGCCATTTCTTTCTCCGTTGAGTCGCAAGGTGGAGGTCTTTTATATTGCAAAACATTGTATGTATCCAAGTAAATGTTCTCCAGAGTGTCATTCAACGGTGTATAATTCTCATAAGTCTGGAATCGGGGTCTTTTGTTAGGATCACTTCCCCTATTTCTATTTCTTCTGTTACCATTCGCGTTACGGTTATTGTTGTTGCCCCCATTTCCAGAATTGTCGTTTACACTCTTGTCTCCCATATTTACTTCAACTTTTCCAGAACTTTCCCCAGATTGCTTCACGGCGATGTTATTCTGAACATTTTCTTTTGAAGCCACTTCAGACTTTCTCTTTCGGTTTTCCCTGGCCTCCTCTCGTTTTAAATGAATATCGGCATTTTCATAAAATAACTCTCTCGTGGAGGGTGTCTTTCCAGAAAGTTAATCTCCAAACTCGGAGTCAGGATCAACTCCTTCCATCAAAGCCATCAAGATGGTGGGCTCATGCGGGTCACTAACTTCAGTCACAGCTAAGTTGAAACGGTCGAGATATGACCTCAAAGACTCTCCTGGCGCCTGCTTAATTCTTGATAATTCAATAACACTCTTAGACTTTCGGGTGTGGAGTCGGAACTGATTCATAAAACGTTCGCTCAATTCCCTGTAATTCGATACCGAACGAGGGGGAAGTCAGGTAAACCACAGCAGCGCCACATCTTCTAAATAGATCGGGAATGCTTTACACTTCACTGCGTTAGGAGCGGCAGCAGCATTCATGAGCCACGAGTATCACATCAAATGCTGCCCTGGATCGGTTCTCCCATTATACTTGTCCATCTGCGGAAGGTTAAAACGTCGGGGAAATTGAAAATTGAGGATGTCGTCAGTGAAAGGAGTATGGCTTTGCTCAATGCCATAATATTCATTGGTATAGTTTCGACTTTCGGACATAATCTGGCGTACCATCGCCTGTACATCAGCATTAGTGAGGGGTCGTTTAGGTTCCCTGGCCCTGGTATCCGGGTTCCTTCTGGGCTCTCGTTCAGGAGATGCCCTTCTTCTTTGAGCCGCTTCTACTCCGCTTCGTTCCCTACGCCCCTGGTCGATCTCGGGAGGAGAGGGTTGGAGCGTCTGCCCCTGAGTAGGATTAGTATGGTTAGGGTCTCTCAAGCCTGGATCATTGGTTTCTAGTGCTCGTGCAATATCCTCACGGGACCCCAAAGATCCGAACGTCAGTTGCTCCAAATTCTGAGGTCGTTCGAGCGGCCTTCTTTCATGGGGTCGTTCTTCCTCGGAAGAAGAAGACTGATCCGTTGGTGTGTGGCGAACCGGGGATGGGGTTCTCTGTCTACGGAGTTCGCTAATTTCCCTGCTCATGGGTCTCATGTTTTCTTGCATCATGAGATTAGTACGCTCGTGGATTTTCATAGCCTCTCTGGTACTCTCAAGCATGTCAAGCAGGCGCGAGAAATCTCCTTGAGTAATGGGTGCAGATGGATTGACCTGATCATTGACCCTGGCGGATGGAATCGGAGCATTTGTGGGGGCTCGAGTAGAGGTTCCAACATCAACAAGGGTCGGGTCGGTTCGGAGATGGGATATCGGGTCGGGTCGGAGCTGGGAAGCCTGTTCGGGTCGGAGCTGGAAAGCCGGGTCGGGTCGGTGTAGGGCGAGCTGCTCGGGTCGGTTCGGGTTGGGGGAATGCACTGCTTCAGATTCTCCTACCCGGATCGGATCGGGGCTCTCCCCCTGAGTGCGGTTCGGATTTCCTGTATCAGTCCGTCCTGCTACTGAGCTCTGCCCACGAGACCTTGTCACAACTGCATTTTGTTGATCTTCGCCAACTCTGTTTTCTCGACTAGTTTGAACTTCCTTACCTTTTCCTTTGGCCATACTTCTTCAACAATCAATTCAACAAATATTCAAGAGCGTCGAAACTTGAGGATTAACTTCTTTGAACTCGACGGTCCAAAAAGTAGAACGATAATCCTGAAAAACAAAGAATTCGGATGGTTCTCAGTGAAAGCACCAAAATGTTAGACCAAAAAGTGGTTCTAACACCCAAATTGACTAAAAGCAGAATGAAATAAGATCAAAAATAAAATAGAGACACAGAATTTATAGTGGTTCGGCGAATAAAAGCCTACGTCCACTTGTCAATCACTATTCTCAATGATATGGTTGCAATTACAATGAGATATTCACTCAATTTCACTCACAATTCACATACATTCACTCAATTATCTCAAAACAAACGTTGAAAGACGATATCCGGGAGTGCTGGAATTCGGTTTATGAAGGTGGTTGAACTCTCAAAGTGCCAAAAAGAAGATCCCTTTCATTGTCTCCAGACAGGGTATTTATACGTGAAAATTTGCTCAGAACTCGATCCGGATCGGAGCCATGTGTCATCCATCCCATCAGCCTCCGGTTGGATGGATTTCTGTATTGACAACGCATCAGAGCAGTGGACGTTGTGGGTAGTAACTGGTCATAACCGCTCTGAATTACCAGGCGATCATGGGGGAGAGTGACGTGGAATATAGGTTCGGATCGGAGGAGTGTACAGGAGGGGTTCGGATCGGGGTATCCGATCCGATCCGGTTTTGTCCCAAGGCTAAGCCTTCGTCCACTTTCACTCCGTTCCGAGCTGTCTTTGTAGCAGGTAGCCCTCCGCTTCAACTGGCAGTAGGTTGCTCTCCGATCCGAACAGCTGTGCCTCTTTGATTCCAACAGTCATAGCTCACCGATCCGAACAGCAAGACCTCTCCGATCCGACCCGCTATATCTTCTCCGATCCGATCCGCTATAATGCTTTCCAAGTTCTTCAATGTTTCACATCTCGACTTTGTGTTGCCCAGTTCACAAAGTGGCTAACAATTACCATTTCGCGTTCAAATCTGATTAAAGATTTAACTATCGCCTGGAGCAAAACTGGTGATACTCCATTCTCGATCATTCCTTGAATTTGATAATATTAGTTATCAAATTCACCTTTCAATCTATTTAAAGATTCACTAAAACTCTAGTTCAGTTTTAATTTCCAAAAATCATTACATAATGATTATTCAAAGTTAAGAAATTAATCTTTTCTTTAACTGGGTTAAACAACCATAATCATTTAAAACACAACTCACGATAAACCCAAAATCACATTCCATTAATAATGGAAACTTCACGGAATATAGATGAATATATATATAATCGATGTGAACATCCATATCCAACCAATAATATAAATGGAATACCGGCCAAGCCTTTTAAATTCCATATATATTAACAGTCTTCCTCTACAGAAGCTCACTTCGATTATTACCAAATCGAATTCCATTCAATTCCAATTTAATATTTTAAATTAGAAAACTTTACTTTGGAAAATTTCCTTTAAATCTTAACAAAAGATTTACAAATTCCGAATCACATTTCACTGTAAATCGGGTTAAGAACAAATGTCATTAAAAACACAGTTCACGATAAACCTAATTCACATTCCACTTTCTTCCGATTATTAAATATAATTGGAAACTCTAACAGTCTTAATTAAAAAGATTTATTCTCTTTACATGGGGTTCAAGAACAGTGTTACTGAAGATACTGTTCACGATAAACCCAAAATCCCATTTGATATTGAAAACAAGACTTTGAATAGAAAATATATCGGCTTATATTCAATATTAAATTCAACAACATATCATATTGGAAATAACGATATAAATATGTCTTTCAAATCTCCATAACAATATCTGCATAATCACGAAATCCAACATCAAAATATTCTAAAGACAATTTTGATTCAAACCTATTCCAGTATATATATTGGAAATCCTAGTTATTGTTAAAAACATGCCCAATCCAATTTATTTTATTTAAAAATTATTGGATTTCAAATCTAGTTATTAACTCGTTCATTTTAATAAAAATATTTTTTTATCTTTATAAGTATGGAATTTTTCATCCCAATTCTTTCCAAATCTTTTGTTATGATTTTACACAAATTATTAATATTTAAAAAAAAAATTATCAAGGCCCGTACAATCGATTTCCATAAACGGCCATCGAACTGCACTTACAACGACCTGTTCCAAATTAGATTTGGACATAATTCCAAATCCGACCATTAGATTTCAAATTTCTTGTATTCGTTAGAAAGCTCTTTTCTATGCAAACCCAACAGATCCGATTTTAGGAGAATCCGGCGGTCGGATCTCCCGTAATGTCCATTCGAAGTCAATGGTTGAAATTCGTAAACTGCCGCGGCGTGGCGCGTTCTATTCAGGCAGTTAAATATATATGATATATATATTATATGTATTTCGTCAATTTCCATTTAAAACGTATTTTATAAATCGTTTTAAATTTGTTTTAAAAATGATTTCAACTTCATGTTCAATTTCAAATCAAAATTGAATATTCCATATCATTAACATGTAAATGATAATATTTTCAAACATCAGATTTTGAAATCACCTCATTTTCTATATTCATTATAAAAATGAATAAAATCGATATAAACTTCATTCGCGTCAAAATGGCTCATATCTAACTAACACGGCTATATATATTTAAATATATTCATGTCCATCCCATATGGGACATTTAAATCAGATTTTGATCCTTTACTGAATATTATTTTAAAATATTCATTTTTTTTAAATATTCTTTATTTTAAAATATTCATTCTTTCTGAACTAGAATCAGACACAGTCAATTAACATATTATGTTATATATATGGATTTCACACCACACATGTATACAACAACAGTGATAAATAATCAACCATCATCCAGAGTGCATTCTGCACTGCATAAGCATTAAATATAAATATTTAACGCTTACAACAGTCTGTCAACCAATCGGTTGACATACAACTAAACAATTGGGATTAGTGTACGTCAAATATCATTTTAATACCCGTTTGGGGTTTTCAAACAACAAACACTGAATATTATTTGTGCAATTAGGCGACGTGTAAAATATATCTTCCCAATCATTATCAGTCGATTGGTTGTACATAAACAAATCGTCTGATTTGTAAACGAATATTCATTTTATTCATAAACGCCTTAAAAATGATATTTTCAATGATAAAATATATTATTTCAACTCAGGAATATTTTATACAATCCATTTCACATCGCAAACAATTTTCGCAACATTATCAAATCGAACAAGTAGCCAATGGTCTGTGGGCGACGGGGAGCAGTTCATATATGCAGTTATAAAATAAATAACTGTATAAAGAAGATTATAGTGAGGAGTTCTCACCTTTGGGTTACACTCCTCCATTCTTTATTTCCGAACGGTTCGGATTTGGATTTGATTCAAGTCGATTCATTGCAATCTATTTCACGCGGTTTCATGTTAAAAACCACATTTCTAAACAATAATGTTTATAAATAAAAATAACATTTTTATTTCAACACTTTCTTTAAAAAAATCATATTTTTAACACGATGTTTATATTATAAAGATCATATTTTTATTCGATGTTCTTATACATAAAAATCATATTTTTATACTATGGTATATGTATAAAAAAAATCATATTTTTATATTTTTAAAACTCTACTATTTTTATTTTAAAAATCCATGCTATTTATATAATAAAAACCATATTTTTATTTTCAAGCAATATATGTCAAAAATCTCTTTTTAAAACAATCATATTTAAATTTTTCTAATGAAAGATATTTACATTTTCAAATCAAAGATGTCTATATTTTCTAATCAAAGATGTTTATATTTTCAAATCAAAGATGTTTATATTTTCAAACAATGTTTATTTTATATTCAAAACAATGGTATTTTAATTTCAAAACAATGGAATTTTATTTTTAAACAAGCTAATTTATATTTTTAAACAATAATGCTATTTTTTTCCTATTTTTAAAAATAATGCTTTAAGTAAAATTGAATGGACTTAAATACTTTTAAATCCCTCACCCCATACCACATACGCATACTACACCCTCCCCCTTTCTTCTTCTTCTTCGTACCAGTCCCCAAAACTATCAAAACAGACCTCACATCTAGGGTTAACAACCAACGCCGCCAGACTTCGCCATAGACTGATCAACCCCCTCCCATCGATGCATTGCCACCCTGCCTCTCCACGCCGGCGCCAGTGTCCAATTCGAGGCACCCATGGATCACGAAATTGAGCCCAAACATCTCGACTTTCACCCGGAATTTTGAACGAAACACAACATGAGAATCGACCAAGCTGGTCTAGAATTGAAGAGTGGAAGAAACTGAATGATTTTCGTTTTGATTCCATGTTCTATTTCGAATTAGGCTAGGTGCGATTTGGATTTGTATTCTGGACGATTTTGGAGAATCGGTTTGATGAGATGGCACTTGCATGTGTTTGGGGATAGGGTTAGGGTTTCTATAAGGGTTTTATAGAAAAGATTTTATTATTATTGAAACGACCCAAATTTCCCCGTAAAGGAAAGCCTGGATTGCTTTGAGAACAACACACATCAGAACACAAACTGAAGAACATTTTATTGTTGGTTACAACAATTACATCAAAGTACAAGAATATAACAGAGTATGAGTACTTATTACACAATAGAAATACAATAATATCATAGATTTAAATTACATTCAAATATTAGTAGAAAAATAATACAAATATACAAACGAAAGAAATACACAGATATAGAGCTTTCTGAATATCGCTTCAGCTGTGAACCAGGACCATGTAAATATATCTGCAAAAAGCTACTCGACTACCCGTGTGGAAAATATGGGCACCCGAGTTTGCCAGTGAAAGAAACTACAGGTCAGTCATGGGACTGGTATGAGAAATCTTACCTATATAATCTAACAATGTGGCTAATCACAGGTCCACGCCGCTAATGCGAGACGGGTTTACTCCATTGGATTGCCAGTGCATAATTTAAATAAATTTTATTACAAGGCAACGTAATGCTTTTGAAAAAAATGAAATCATTATGAGACTCAAGTTCCATCGGAAAATGCGACGCAAACCGGAGGATAGAGTTTTACCTTATAATGATCAAACATGACTTGATATGCATAAAATAATATTTTGATATTATTATTAGTGTCTAATCAGTTTTAGAAAATATTTCAAGATAAATGTATCAATCCTAGACGGCATAGTACCCCATCCTACTATGTCGCCATATATAGGTTTACAATCAAAACCGAAATGTCGTATTAGATATTTGGTTTCCATCATGAATCGAGGCTAGGGATCGCCCTCTCTGATTCGAGACACTCTAGCAAATGCCTCAGGATTCCCTGCATTCCTTGGATCTTCAGGGTCGGTCCACACATACGTTAGTGGATTAGTTATGCCTGAACACACACTTCTCGGTTCTTTTGAACCTCTAATATGGCCACTAACAACCTATAAAACCTGAGGTACCTCATAATCCAACATCCACTTAAGTAAAAATGTCAGGGCTGGTAAGTCGCTGACCCCACTTCTTAGCTAGAAAGGAACATGCGCACTCCCTGCAGTCCTGATTCCGTTTTTGACTCATACTTGGTTGTGAGGCTCGTGAAGTCACGTTATACACAAAGCTACGCCTAAATAGGCTATGCTTTGATCATCAACCACAATACACTTCTTTTCAACAAAAGCCTTGATCATTTGCATCTTGGTGTGCCACATTGACAATTCACGCTATGCTATCAATAACTACCAACATATACCCTCTGAGGGTGTTAAGCAAGTGAATAAATTCTCCACCACCGAACGGATATATATTAGATTGAAATCAATATAATTTACATGAAATGAATTCCAATGTCAGACACGCATGCATTTACAAGTCCATTCTGGGTTTGAACGAAACCGGAGCCACTAGGTTCCCGCATATTCGGGCAATCAACAAGTACATCCGGACAAACTACCACTATTAACTATTTCCTAGGAGCACCCAGTTTAGGGCATCAGTAGTCGTCCATTCGATGTGAAGATCGTCGGTCTTCAATCACCGTCTTCATCTTCGACTCTTAATCGTCGTAGTAATTATTCGGAATGGGTTAAACCCGGTCTTTCAAAGTAACTAGCATATTTTAATAATTAAAAATCAAGTGCTATAAAAAAACACATCCAATGCCTCATTCCAACTTAGAATATTCTTCTAATAAAATATTCACGTTATCTTATCAAAGATAAATTCTTTACATTTATTCTAAAATATTTCTTTTAAAGATTTATTAAAAACTCCAATTTGGTTTTAAATATCAAAAATCATTATTTAATGATTATTTAAATTAAAGAAATTTATCTTATCTTTGACTGGCTTAAAGAACTAATATCATTTAAAACATAGTTCACGGTAAACCCAAAATCATCTTTCATAAAATATGGAATTTTCACATAAATCAAATCAATATATAATCTATATGAATTTTGTATCAGACTAATAATATAAATGAAATAACGGCAAAACCTTTTAAATTCCATATGTAGTAACGGTCTTCTTTTACAGAAGATTATCTCGATTATTATTAAATCGACTTCCATTCAATTCCAATTTAATATATCAAATTGGAAAACTTTTCTGGAAAAACTCACATTAAATCTATATAAAAGGATTTATAATTTCCAAGTTACATTTTCACTGTCAATTGGGTTAAAGAACAGATGTCGCTTAAAACACAGTTCATAATAAACCCAATTCACAATTTCATTTTATTTCAATAACTATAATTGAAAAACTCTAAAATCTTAGTTAAAATATTTATTCTTTTCATGAGGAGTTCAAGAACAGTGTTATTTAAGACCCCATTCACGACAAACCAAAATCCAATTTATTTAATTCCAATTTAAATATGAGTTAAATGGAAAACTTCACGAAAGTATTCTTTTTCTAAATTATTCTTTTCTAAAATATTCTTTTTCTAAAATATTCTTTTCTAAAATATTGTTTTTCTAAAATTGTAACAACCCATATTTTTAATGACATGTTAAAACCATAAATTAAGGCAGAATTAAATTTTAAGTTAAGAATCAAGGGAAACGGGTTAAGCCATTGCGTTCGCTCGAAATTTTACATGAAATAGAGTCTGAGTTTTCGAAAATCGGAGTCTGGATGAAGAAGTTATGGCATGTACAAGTTTCAGCAGTTTTTAGGCAGCACTGGACCAAGGGGTCGACCATTGGGTCGACCTACCCCCCCACCCCTAGGTCGAACCTAGGGTCGACCTACCCCCCAGGTCAACCATAGTGCCGACCTCCCCCCCCCCCTTACAGGTCGACCTGGTCGGCCTGTTTTGACCTATAACCCATTTTTGAAGCCTGAGACGTGTTTTGATGGTCTGGATTGATTCTAGGGTTAATCTAAGGGCCTAAACTAGTTGCTACCCCTATAAATACATCCTAAGACGTAGCCTAATTCATACAAATCATTCTTACACTGCTATGCTGCTAATTCACCTCTTGAACCGTGGCCGCCGCCTCCAAATTAAAGCTTAAGCATTCAAACTCGATTCAAATCAAAGATCAACGCTTCTACAACAATTCAAGAGAATAGATCAGCGACACCGCAATAATTCGACGACTAATTTCTAGACTTGACTTCTAAATTTCTTAGACCACAATCTGTAAGTTCCAGTTACTTTTAGATAAAAACTATAAATCTAATATGGGCATGTTGTAAATTGGAATTGATTTATGTGTGATTCATATATATTCTTGTTTTCTTCTTGGATCTTGACTATTGGGAATATTGCCTACGACATTGAAACTATTGTTAATGGCCTAAGACTACGACTATGTCTATGACTGTGGGCATAATATTTTGCCTATGCCTATGACTATGACGGTGAACATAAAACTATGCCTATGACTATGATGGTGAACATAAGACCGCCTATGACTATGAACAATAAGACTATGCCTATGACTATGGCAAGGACAATTGTGACTAATTACCTAAGATTCATGACCATGAGGTTATTGCCTAGGATTATAACTTTGAAATTGGATCTTAGCTTGGATTTCTTTATTTATCCTTGGATCTTGATTTTGGGGATTTTTCTATTTAAGTTAGATCTGTCCATGTTCTTGAAACTAGATTATTATTCAAAACTTTTCATGATCAATAATGTTATCAGATCTATATGCCTGGATGTTTTAGTCAATTTAGTTATGTTATGCCTTGAAAATAGATTGATAATAAAATAATGTTTATTATGTTATATGTGGAATTGAATGATATTGATCTATGCATGTGGTTCTATTTTATTATCATATTGAATTGGGAATTAATGAACAAGTCTATTCATATGTATATGAACTTGAAATATAACCCGTGATGACAAGTTGTGCAGTTTATCATGTTATGAAAGTTTTAGATTGTGAAATCATATCACATATGTGACCAAATGTTAGATCTACATGTTTATGTGTATATGTTAAACCTATGTCATATTTCAAGTTCACACTTATTCATATGTTCGTGATTGATTTGCAAGTTCACATATATGTAAGTTGATTTATTCTATGTTACAAATTCACATATATGTATGTTGGTTCAGTCTACGCTGCAAGATCACACCTATGATATTCATGTTGATTATTTTGCAAGTTCACACCTATGATGTTCATATTGACTATGCTATGATGCCAAGTTTACGCCTATGTCATGCATATGTTAATAAATTGTTTTATGCCAATTTTGCGTATGTTAAATTAGGCTAAGTTTTAGCCAAATATTATATGCTAAATATCATGCGAACGAAAAATTAGGCTAAGATTATTAGCCTAATATTTAGACGGGGTAACGTTGGGAAAAATTGGTAATCATAGGAAGCTTGAGATGAAACTTGCCTTGAAAACTTGACACGAACTTGACATGAAAACTTGAACATGGACATGACACTAGAATGAACTTGAAAATGGCCAACTCGAGGTTGGGTTGAGTTTGTAGTGTAAATCTGCCCGGAACCGCCCGGCAAATCCAGTTACTGCAAACAATAGGATCAAATGTGGGTAGTTGGTCATATCGCACTTGAAAACCCAAGGTCAGACCGAGTTGTGGTGTAATTCTGCCCGGAACCACCCGGCATATCCAGTGACCACAACAACAGGTCTGATGTGAGAGGTTGGGGTGCATTAATGAATTAATGCCACATGATAGGGTTAAGTCATGAACATGAAAGACAATACTTAACCAACTTGAGACATGATTTGATAGGGTTAAGTCATGAACCACTTGAATATACTTAACCAATTTGACACGATGATTTGGTAGGGTTAAGTCATGAACCGCTTGAATATACTTAACCAATTTGACACGATGATTTGGTAGGGTTAAGTCATGAACCGCTTGAACATACTTAACCAACTTGACACATGATTCTTAGGGCTAAGTCATGAACTTGAACGACAACAATTAGCCAATTTGACATGACACATAGACGGGTTAAGTCTCGAATTTAAATGACAACACTTAACCTGCTGGACGGAAACCTTAGTTACGCGGTCCTTTTCAGCGGTAACCTACTAGATTTATCATGGTACCCTGGAACTAGGTAGTGTGTGGCACGATTACTGGGATGATTGTAAGCGACCAGAACGACGGCTGTGTGGGTGCGCCGGTGTAGTTTCAGGCGGGCTATGGTCATGCACGTGGTCCGGAGTTGAAAAAGCAGGCATTGGGCATCAGTAGGTTTATCTGTGCATGCTTGATTCGTGTCGGTGGTTGGCACCATAGGGCTTGATACACCCTATGGTGGACCTAGCACAAGTGACTGCATTCGTGATAGGGCCGTATGACACTGACACATGACGACCTAGATCTTGTTGGGAGCCGATCGAGTAGTGGATCGTTCCGTTGGACCCAGTAATGGGTCATTCATGATATTGGGCCAAGGAATCATATCATGATTAATATAAGACATGGGTTGGGATTCTAGTACAGTTGATGCAGCGAATCTTGAATACATAATGCTATACTTGATTTATACTTGATTTATCATGTTATCTTAGTTTATCTTGCCTATCTTGTCATCATCCGTATGTTTGCTTTCAGTTTATACATGTCATGTTACCTTTATCTGTTTTTATGCTGAAAATCACTTGGACTTACCAGTCTTTATGACTGACCCGTTATTTTTCACCTCTTTTTCTTTTGTTTCCCTCCCATCAAGTTCTCAGGGAGGAAACTCTAGCACTTAGCTCAGAATTTGCTTGCTTTCAGTTTAGCTCATGTACGGTTTGATCTTGAGCTAAACTATGGCTGCATTTCTGCCACATTTCGGGAATTAAGCTACTTTTGATGTTTTAAGTTCATGCTTCTTTATTTGTGCAAGACAGAATTTAATGTAATGGAAAATAATGACCTTGGATATTTAATGTAAAAGGTTTTGACTCTTCTTGAAAGTAATGAAAATTTTCTTTTGATTCTTCCGCTGTTTTATCTATGTTCTGTCTTGTAATATTTCTGTGTTTGTTTACCTCGATAACACTCCTCTAAAACTAGTGCATTCCCTTTGTGAGTGACTCTAGCGAGGTGGGGTGTTACATTTGGTATCGGAGCAAAAGGTTACCAGACTGGGCAAAAGATTTTAAAAACCTTCTGAAACTATTTTCAAAACCGTTTATGAAGAAGGATTTTTTTCAAGAAAAGTTTATTTTGAAAAGGCTATTCCCCAAAAGCCATTAGCAATTTCCTTTGTTTCCTCGTTTGAATCTTTATCTTTTCGTTTTTCAGCATTTCTAGGAATCTTAGCTTTCCAGAGGGTGTGCCAATACCTGGCTGGTTCAGGAGGTACTTAGAGGCTAGGGCCAACGATGCAGGCCCAGCAGATATTCCTCCTCCAACTGCAGTGATTCCTCCTCTTCGTGGAAAGGCTTTTGCAAAGACGTGTAGACACTTTAATGCTATGGGTGGAAAGGACTTCTATGGGACTGAATCCATTGTGGAAGCGAGGAACTGGCTGAAGGAGATCAAAGATTTGTTCGTCATCTTCGAAGTTGACGACAAGTTAAAGATACAACTAGCAGTGTGGTTGCTTAAAGATGAAGCTTCGTATTGGTGGGAGATTACCCATGCTGAGAGGCCAGTGGAAACTTGGGAAGACTTCCGGATGAGATTTGAGATGTAATTTCTCTCCCAAGCTGAAAGAAGCATGCAGATGGAGAAGTTCCTAACTCTTAAGCAAGGAAGCATGACAAACAGGGAGTACATCAATCAGTTTAATCAGCTGGCTTGATTTGGGCTGGATTTAGTGAACACCCAACACAAGAAGGCTCTTCGCTTCGTCAGAGTTTTGAATGAGCCGCTACATAGCATTGCTATGACTCATGTACCCATGGGGGCGACCTTTGAGAGCTTGGTGGATATGGCCCTACTTTACGAAGAAGACGAGAATGGCAAGAAGGAGGTCAAGGCGAATGATTCTCAAAACAAGAAGAAAGATTCCGAGAAAGGAGGCAAGAACAACAACAACAGTAATGACAACAAGACACGTAAGAAAAGAAAATGCAACTTATGTGGTATAATTGGGCATATAGTCCAGGATTATAGAAAAAAGAAGATGAAGATGGGAGCATGCTTTCAGTGTGGTGATACTGGACATATCAGCAAGAACTGCCCTAAGAAGCAAGGGCAAGCTCCGCAAGCAGGACCTTCTGGGGGTATATCTTTAACTTTGCCTCCTTGATGCTTTGTTTTATCTTGTATATCTTTTCGATCCTATCTTGAGAACCTTAGATAGAACCCTATGGATGTAAACATGTATTTGAAACATGTTATGGTTGATGTTTGCAAATGGTTGCAAGTGGTCAAAAGTGGTTGCTCATGGTTGCATAACACACATTAGGCACTAGATCAGCTCAGACACATTTTCATATTGCATATGCATGAGTGTTTATACTTGTTTATGGATGAAATTGAATGTGTTATCATGTGAATGTTGCATATGGATGGATGTTTGAGCACACATATAGTGTTTATGTGATTAGGGTTATTTGCATACATGTTGGATTCATGGAACTAAACATATTTTGCATTAAGAAGATTAATCAGGCCTAATCATTTGCATTAGATAAGGAAGATATACACACACTTTCTGCATATGTTCATACCGCATTAGAAATCTTTTAAGGACAATGGTTTCTTGTGGATGATGGTTGAGTAGATGGATGATTGGATGGTAGGATATATTCCTCCTAACTTAGAGATTTCGGGGACGAAATCCTTTAAGGAGGGGAGAATGTAACAACCCGTATTTTTAATAACATGATAAAACCATAAATCAAGGCAGAATTAAATTTTAAGGTAAGAATCAAGGGAAACGGGTTATGCCATTGCGTTCGTCTCGAAATTTTACATGAAATAGAGTCCGAGTTTTCGAAAATCGGAGTCTGGATGAAGAAGTTATGGCCTGTACAAGTTTCAGCAGTTTTCAGGCAGCACTGCGACCTAACCCCCCGCCCCCCAGGTCGACCCTAGGGTCGACCATAGGGTCGACCTACCCACCAAGTCGACCATAGTGTCGACCTCCCCCCCTTGCAGGTCGACCTGTTCGGTCTATTTTGACCTAGAACCCATTTTTGAAGCCTGAGACGTGTTTTGATGGTCCGGGTTGATTCTAGGGTTAATCTAAGGGCCTAAACTAGTTGCTACCCCTATAAATACATCCTAAGACTTAGCCTAATTCATACAAATCATTCTCAGACTGCTATGCTGCTATTTCACCTCTTGAACCATGGCCGCCGCCTCCAAATTAAAGCTTAAGCATTCAAACTCGATTCAAATCAAAGATCAACGCTTCTACAACAATTCAAGAGAATAGATCAGCGACACCGCAACAATTCACCAACTAATTTCTAGACTTGACTTCTAAATTTCTTAGACCACGATCTGTAAGTTCCAGTTACTTTTAGATAAAAACTATAAATCTAATATGGGCATGTAGTAAATTGGAATTGATTTATGTATGATTCATATCTATTCTTGTTTTCTTCTTGGATCTTGACTATTGGGAATATTGCCTACGAAGTTGAAACTATTGTTAATGGTTTAAGACTATGACTATGTCTATGACTGTGGACATATAATATTTTGCTATGCCTATGACTATGACGGCGAACATAAGACTATGCCTATGACTATGACGGTGATCATAAGACCGCCTATAACTATGAACAATAAGACTATGCCTATGACTATGACAAGGATAATTGTGACTAATTATATAGATTCATGACCGTGAGGTTATTGCCTAGGATTATAACTTTGAAATTGGATCTAAGCTTGACTGTCTTTATTTATCCTTGGATCTTGATTTTGGGGATTTTTCTATTTAAGTTAGATCTATCCATGTTCTTGAAACTAGATTATTATTCAAACCTTTTCATGATCAATAATGTTATCAGATCTATATGCCTGCGATGTTTTAGTCAATTTAGTTATGTTATGCCTTGAAAATAGATTGAAAATAGAATAATGTTTATTATATTATATGTGGAATTAAATGATATTGATCTATGCATGTGGTTCTATTTTATTATCATATTGAAT
The DNA here is from genome assembly GCA_030737875.1 of Allium sativum. Taxonomy (NCBI): domain Eukaryota; kingdom Viridiplantae; phylum Streptophyta; class Magnoliopsida; order Asparagales; family Amaryllidaceae; genus Allium; species Allium sativum. The sequence continues at coordinate 696,955,758 of CM060920.1, forward strand.
TGGGAATTAATGAACAAGTCTATTCATATGTATATGAACTTGAAATATAACCCGTGATGACAAGTTGTGCAGTTTATCATGTTATGCAAGTTTTAGATTGTGAAATCATATCACATATGTGACCAAATGTTAGATCTACATGTTTATGTGTATATGTTAAACCTATGTCATATTTCAAGTTCACACTTATTCATATGTTCGTGATTGATTTGCAAGTTCACATATATGTAAGTTGATTTATTCTATGTTACAAATTCACATATATGTATGTTGGTTCGGTCTACGCTGCAAGATCACACCTATGATATTCATGTTAATTATTTTGCAAGTTCACACCCATGATGTTCATATTGACTATGCCGATGATGCCAAGTTTACGCCTATGTCATGCTTATGTTAATAAATTGCTTTATGCCAATTTTGCGTACGTTAAATTAGGCTAAGTTTTAGCCTAATATTATATGCAAAAATTATGTGAACAAAAAATTAGGCTAAGATTATTAGCCTAATATTTAGACGGGGTAACGTTGGGAAAAATTGGTAATCATAGGAAGCTTGACATGAAACTTGCCTTGAAAACTTGATACGAACTTGACATGAAAACTTGAACATGGACATGACACTAGAATGAACTTGAAAATGGCCAACTCGAGGTTGGGTTGAGTTTGCAGTGTAAATCTGCCCGGAACCGCCCGGCAAATCCAGTTACTACAAACAATAGGATCCAATGTGGGTAGTTGGTCATATAGCACTTGAAAACCCGAGGTCAGACTGAGTTGTGGTGTAATTCTGCCCGGAACCACCCGGCATATCCAGTGACCACAACAACAGGTCTGATGTGAGAGGTTGGGGTGCATTAATGAATTAATGTCACATGATAGGGTTAAGTCATGAACATGAAAGACAGTACTTAACCAACTTGAGACATGATTTGATAGGGTTAAGTCATGAACCGCTTGAATATACTTAACCAATTTGACACGATGATTTGGTAGGGTTAAGCCATGAACCGCTTGAATATACTTAACCAATTTGACACGATGATTTGGTAGGGTTAAGTGATGAACCGCTTGAACATACTTAACCAACTAGACACATGATTCGTAGGGCTAAGTCATGAACTTGAACGACAACACTTAGCCAATTTGACATGACACGTAGAAGGTTTAAGTCTCGAATTTAAATGACAACACTTAACCTATTGGACGGAAACCCTAGTTACGCGGTCCTTTTCAGCAGTAACCCACTAGATGTATCATGGTACCCTGGAACTAGGCAGGGTGGGGCACGATTACTGGGCCGATTGTAAGCGACCAGAACGACAGCTGTGTGGGTGCGCTAGTGTAGGTTCAGGCGGGCTATGGTCGTGCACGTGGTCCAGACTTGAAAAAGCAAGCATTGGGCATCAGTAGGTTTATCTGTGCATGCTTGATTCATGTCGGTGGTTGGCACCATAGGGCTTGACACACCCTATGGTGGACCTAGCACAGGTGACTACAATCGTGATAGGGCCGTATGACACAGACACATGACGAGCTAGAACTTGTAGGGAGCCGATCGAGTAGTGGATCGTTCCGTTGGACCCAGTAATGGGTCATTCGTGATATTGGGCCAAGGAATCATTTCATGATTAATATAAGACATAGGTTGGGATTCTAGTACAGTTGATGCAGCGAACCTTGAATACGTGATGCAATACTTGATTTATCATGTTATCTTAGTCTATCTTGCCTATCTTGTCATCATCCGTATGTTTACTTTCAGTTTATACATGTCATGTTACCTTTATCTGTTTTTATGCTGAAAGTCGCTTGCACTTACCAGTCTTTATGACTGACCCGTTTTCTTTCGCCCATTTTTCTTCCGTCCCCCCACCCCCTCCCTCAGGTTCTCAGGGAGGAAACTTTAGCACTTAGCTTGGATTTTGCTTGCTTTCAGTTCAGCTCATGTACGGTTTGATCTTGAGCTATGCTATGGCTGCATTTCTGCCACCTTTGGGGAATTAAGCTACTTTTGATGTTTTAAGTTCATGGTTCTTTATTTGTGCAAGATAGAATTTGATGTAATTGAAAATAATGACCTTGTATATTTGATGTAAAAGGTTTTGACTCTTCTTGAAAGTAATGAAAATTTTCTTTGGATTCTTCCGTTGTTTTATCTATGTTCTGTCTTGTAATATTTCTGTGTTTGTTTACCTCGATAACGCTCCTCCAAAACTAGTGCATTCCATTTGTGAGTGACCCTAGCGGAGGTAGGGTGTTACAAAAATATTCTTTATTGGAATGTGACTCAATCAACAACCATATAGTTTCAGTTATATGGTTTCCATATATGGCATGTAATCAACAATCATGATAAATAATTATCAAACATCCAATTAACAACCAGAGTGGATTATACCACTAAATATTGGGACTAGTGTATGTCCAATATCATCCCAATACCCATGTGGGGTTTTCATCCCACAAACAAATAATAATTTATTGGTGCACTTGGGCGATGTGCGAAAATTATCGTCCCAATCACATAAACAAGTCGGATAACTTGTAAATGGAAGTGTAATATTAAATTTGAATATACTAACATTATCTTTAATACGTCAAACATATCAACATTACAAATATATATTTCAAGCCATCGCTAACATTGTATTTTTAACATATGGATATTCTATTTTAATATTTAATCCTTCGTACTACAACCAACATACAATGAAGTTATAATTTTCATCATCAAATTTTCTAATGAAAATTACTTACAATAAAAATGAAATTTTATCACCAAATCTTTTATTTCATTTCTTTTTATCGAAAACATATCACATAAAAATACAATTTTTAATCCTATTATTTTTAATGGGAATAATATTACATAAACCTGTATATTTTTAATTATATTATTTTTAATGAGAACAATACTACATAAAAATGTGAACTTCTATTTCTAATCTTTTTATTGTAACTAATCGACAATAAAAATATTAATTTTTATATCTTTTGTGTAATCCTTTTCAATGAGGAAAAATGTATATTTTGGTGTAATCCTTTTCAATGACCAAAAATGTATATTTTTATCAAATTCTTTTAAATGTACAAAAATGTCTATTTTTGTGTAGTTCTTTTCAATGTACAAAAATGTCTATTTTTGTCTAGTTTTTTCAATATACAAAAATGTCTACTTTTGCCTAGTTCTTTTAAATTTACAAAAATGTCTATTTTTGTCTAGTTCTTTTCAATGTACAAAAATGTCTATTTTTGTCTAGTTCTTTTCAATGTACAAAAATGTCTATTTTTGTCTAGTTCTTTTCAATGTACAAAAATGTCTATTTTTGTCTAGTTCTTTTCAATGTACAAAAATGTCTATTTTTGTCTAGTTATGTACAAAAATATCTACTTTTGTCTAACTCTTTTTAATGTACAAAAATATCTATTTTTGTCTAACTCTTTTTAATGTACAAAAATATCTGTTTTTGTCTGACTCTTTTTAATGTACAAAAATATCTATTTTTGTGTACCTCTTTTTAATTTACAAAAATATTTATTTTTGTCTAACGCTTTTTAATGTACAAAAATGATATTTTTAATCCTAAGAAACATTTCCTAACAAAAATGTTCTTTTAATCAAATTAAACATTTCTTTTAATCAAATTAAACATTTTTTAACAAAAATGTACTTTTAATCACATTAAACATTTCTTAACAAAAATGTAATTTCTATTCTAATGGCAAATAAAAAGAGAGTTTTAATGTCATAACCTGTCCAATGTTTTCTAGTGACAAATAGAAGGGGAGTTTTTATTTGACAACAATTCTATTTTTCAATATAACAAATAAAAGAATATTTTTATGTTTAATCATTTCTAACATCTCATGTTGACATAATGTGAAAACCCGTAACTTCCCCGTGAAGGAAAGAGCGGATACTTTGAGAACAACACACAAAAGAACGCAGATAGAAGAACATTTCGTTGTATATTACAACAATTCCATCAGAATACAAGAATATATAGAGTATGAATAAATATTACACATTATAAAATATCAGAGATTACAATACATTACATAGCAGCGAAAAAAAATACAATACACAACTAGAAGTAATACACGGATACAGAGCTTTCCGGTATCGTTCCAGCTATAAATCAGGTTCCTGTCAAAATAAATCTGAAAAACCAAAACTACTAGATGGCTGTGCGGAAAATAGGGGCACCCGGAGTTTAGGTTAAAACAATAAACTCCAGGTCAGTCATGTGACTGGTGTGAGAACTAAAATAGTTATAAATCTTTATTTTAAAGTTAGGTAAATCAAGGGACCATGCCGTATAACACGAAACGGGTTTCCTCCCTAGAATACCAGTGCATAAATCAACAACGCAATGCTAAATAAAGAACAATGAAGCTATTATAAGACCCAGGTCCCATCACACAATGCAACGCAAGCCGGAGGATAGGGTTTTACCTTATAATAGCCAAAGAATGCTTGATATGCTAAATTTCATCTTTTGATTCTTAATCAGACTCCAACCGTAAATTAGAAGAGAACGATTCCCTAAGTATTAACCCCGAAGGCCCAATCCAACATCAGACCAATACCCAGGAAATCATCCATCTTAGCTCGTTTCCAATTAGTTTCTGATTTTATATACAATCATAAATATCAATCATAGGCGGCATGAATGTCCCAGACCATTATGTCGCCATATATAGGTATACAATCCAAACTGCAGTTGTCACGTATTGGAAGTTGGATTTCCATCTGCGAACCAAGGCAAGGGATTGTCCTCAACCGATTCGAGACTGTCTAGCCCGAGCCTCAGGATCAGAGCTCGAGTGACCCTTGGAGCACCTGGACCGGTCCACCGATGTGGATTAAAATGCCTGAACACTACGTTTCATCGCCCTTTGGGGCGTAAATGAGCCAACAAATGACTCCATCGGCCCCGGATCGACCGATATAATCGAGGCGCCTCGCAACAGCAACAACCACACAGGTGAAAATAATATAAATGTCAGCTAGTTTAAGCACCGACACCACCTCTAGCTAGAAAGAAACGCATGCCCTCCCTGAGGTCCTCTCCCGTTTCTGGTTCATAACCGGGGTGTGAGGCTCGCGAATTCACGTTACACAAAGCTATGCTACACAGGAGGTGCTTTGATCATCAACCACAAGACTTTTCTTTTCAACAGAAGCCTCGATCAATTGCCACTTAGGCATGCCACACAGGCAATTCACTCCATGCGTTTGATATCCATCAATACATAACCTCTAAGCTCGTACGTCTCAGAGAAGGGCATTAAGCAAGAGAATAAATTCTCCACCGCCAAACAGATATATATTCAATAGAAATCAATCACACAAAATAAAATCCAATGCCAGACACATAGTCCATTTACAAGTCCGTTCTGGGTCTGAATGAAACCGGAGGCACCTTGTACCTCGCATATCCATCGATCTCCAAGTACGTCTAGAATATCACCAACTGATTCCCTCCTCTTGGGTGTACAGCCCAGTCAAGATCATCGGTAACCACCCAAACGACGTAAAGACCTCCGGTCTTCGACCACCGTCTTCATCTTCGACTTATCGTCATATCCGTTATTCAGAATGGGATAAACCCGGTCTTTCCGAATAACTCGCATATTTTATAAACAAGTGTTACACAAACACAACATATGCCTCATTCCAATTCATCAGTCACTAACCGTAAATTAGTAAGAGAACAATTCCCCAAATATTAACCCCGAAGGCCGAAACCAACATCAGATCAATACCCAGGAAACCATTCTTCTTAACTAATCTACAGTTAGTTTCTAAATTTCACATTCTTAGGGAAAAGTTCCCATTAATTTTATCAAAGAAAAATTCTTCTAAATTTATTCTTTAATCTTTCTTTGAATATCAAATCAAACTAGTCGGGATTAGCGAACCACACCGAAGTAATCATTTATTTTATTTCCCAATCCCAACCTATTCATCCCATGAAGTAAAACTGGTCATACTTCATATCTAACACCACGGTGTTATCGGTAAATTCAATTAACATTTCACGTTCAAATCTAATTAAAGATTTAACTATCGCCTGGAGCAAAACTGGTGATACTCCATTCTCGATCTTTTCAGTCTAATTAAAGATTCATTAAAACTCCACTTAGTTCTAATCTTTAGCTGGGTTAAAGAACCAATGGCGTTTAAAACATGGTTCACGATAAACCCGAAATCACATTCCATTCTGTCTGCCTTTTAACCGTAAAATAGCAAGTGAGCCATTCCCTAAGTATTAACCCCGAAGGCCGAAACCAACATCAGATCAATACCCAAGAAACCATTCAACTTAACTAATCTCCGATTAGTTTCTGATTTTCTTAACTCAGTTGGGTCTAAGAACAGTATTATTGAGGATACCATTCACGACAACCCAAAATCACATTCCATTAATTATCGGGTTAAATAACAAGTGTTATTTAAAACACCATTCACGATAAACCCAAAAATCAATTCAAATTCAATTCCAATTAAATACCGTTTAATTGGTACACTTCATTAAATCTAAATAAAAGATTTAATCTTTTTCTCAATTGTGTTTAAGAACAGTTTTAATGAAGACACCATTCACGACAAACCCAAATCCCATTTGGATTTTAATACAAGGCTCTGAATAGAAAATATATTGGCTTATATTCAATATCAAATTCTATGACCAACAAATATTGTATTGGAAACAACGATATAAATATATCTTTCAAATTTCCATAACAATATATGTTTCATCACGAAATCCAACATCGAAATACTCCTAAGAATTTAGATTCAAATCCATTCCAATTCAATTATTGGAAATTCTGGTTACTTTTAAAACCATTTCAAATTCAATTTATTTATTTAAAAATAAATGGATTTTAATTCTAGTTCAAAACTAGTTCATTTCGATAAAAATCTATTTTTATCTTTCCAAATATGGAGTTTCACATACCAATTCTTCACAAATCATTTCTTATGATTTTACATAAATTACTACTATTTTTAATAATTTTATCAAGGCCCATACAGTCGATTTCCATCGACGGCCATCGAACTGCACTTACAACGACCTTTTCCAAATTTGATTTAGACATAATTCCAAATCCATCCATTAGATTTCAAATCTCTAATATTCGTTAGAAAGCTCGTTTCGATACGAACCCAACGGTTCCGGTTTTAGGAGAATCCAACGGTCAGGTCTCCTGCAACGTCAATTCGAAGTCAATGGTCGAAATTCACGAACTGCCGCAGCGCGGCGCGTTCTATTCAGGCCATTATATATATATAATATATATATTATATATATTTCGTCGATTTCCTTTTAAAACATATTTTATAAATCGTTTTGAATTCGTTTTCAAAAAGATTTCAACTTCCTTTTCAAATTCATATCAAAATCGAATTTTTCAATATAAATTCATTTTAATTTCATTTCAAATCGATTTTAATTCAATTTCAATTTAATTCGAATTTCAATTCATTTCAATTTAATTCGAATATCAATTCATTTCAATTTAATTCGAATTTCAATTCATTTCAATTTAATTCGAATTTCAAATCTCTTTCAATATTCATTGAAAAATGAATAAAATCGATATAAATATCGTACATGTCAAAATGGCGTCAATCTAATCAACCCGGCTTTTATTCAACACATGAACGTTAATTCTATTCAACACATGAATATTTTTCAATTCAACACATGAATTTATTTTATATTCAACACAAGAATTTATCTTCTATATTGGAATGAGGCCCAATCAATTACCATATAATGTTAATTATATGGATTTTCTACATCACATGTATATAATAGCAATGTTAAATAATCAACCATCATCCAGAGTGCACCATATAACTGCATAAGCATTAAATATAAATATTTAATGCTTATAACAGCCTGTCAATCAATCGATCGACATACAACTAATTACTGGGATTAGTGTATGTCATATATCATCCCAATACCCATGTGGGGGTTTCAATCAATCAAACACAGATTTTATTTGTGCAGTTGGGCGATGTGTAAAATTTATCGTCTCAATCAATATCAGTCAAATCAGTGAATATAAACAAATCATCTGATTCGTTTATAAATAATTATTTTATATACATGTTAAAAATTATATCTTTAACTATAAAATATTTTCCACTATAACATATTTTATTTCTTTCCACATCACACAATCAAATTTCACAACACAGCAATCAAACAAATAAGCTGTCCATGGTCTATGGACGACGGGTGTCGGGTGCTACTAAACACCATCTGCATCCTAGTATATATTTCAACTAGAAAATAAATTAAAAGTGAGGAGTTCTCACCGACTAGCTAAACCAGACTCCACAACTTTTCATATGTAGAAGTCTTCGCTGTTCTCGCCTTTTGTCACTTTCGTTGTCCGTAGCCACTAAATATATAAAAATCACATTTTTACATTGTTGCTATTTATATAAAAATCACGTTTTTAATTCGCTTTATATGGATAAAAATCACATTTTTATACCGCTACTATATAGATAAAAATTCTATTTTTACATCGCTACTATATAGATAAAAATTCTATTTTTTTACATCGCTACTATATGGATAAAAATTCTATTTTTACATCTCTACTAATATAATAAAAATTATATTTTTATTACTCTACATGAATAAAAATCATATTTTTATTCTTCCTACGATATAAAGATCGAATTTTTATTATCTATATAATATAAAAATCGTATTTTTATTCTTTCTAAAATTATAAAAATCATATTTTTATTATCTCTATAATATAAAAAATCATATTTTTATTAGTATACAATTAAAATCAAACCCTTTGTGATGCAAAACGATGTGTATATATTTTTCTTCTAATAAAAATTGCATTTTTAACAATATAAATTAATTGAAATAATCAAAAAACTTACAGGAGGGGGGGTCTTCTGTTCCGTCGGAGGTGGCTGCCGGTGCGGGTGTCGGATGGCCTGGGGGAGGCGCAGGTGTTCGGGGTGCCGAGCTAGGGTGCGGTGGGTTGTGTAGAAGGGGTTAGGGTGTTTGGATCTCGCGGATTTCAGAGGGTAGGGAGGAGAGAGAGGATCGGCGGGGGAGAGCGCCAGTGACTGGAGGGGGAGGGTGGCGACCTTGGCGGTGGCGCGACGGAGGCTGTCGCGCTCAGCAAGATGGCACCTCTTTTTTTTTCTTTCTCTATTTTGATTTGAACGACAGGGGGGTTGAGCGGTTATAGCAGAAGACAAAGGGGGGGTATATATAAAATATATTTATTTAATTATTTATTGATTTCAAAAGGCAACATTTTATTTCGAACCCGAAATCGAACCCACCGATTGTCGTCCATAGCTAATTACCCCCATTTCGAACACAATGGGATATGTATCGTAAGCTGATCCGATCGTTTCAATCAGTTTCCGTTCAAATCAAAATACACCTCTATATACTGAATTTGAACGCACATTTCAATTTATCGGGACCGCATACTAACCGTAAAAATTCCCAAAAAATATTTTCTAGCTTCGTATTAACGATACGATCCCAACAAAACCAATTTCATCAAATTCTGAGACTGTTTGAAAAATGTACATTTCCCAGTCGATTAAAATTGACTAAAACTGCCAAAACACGTTTTCCTTCGCCACGCTCACATATTGATTCGAAAAATTATGAATTTTGAAACCTAGCAATTTTTTGATATCACGGGTCCAACAAAAGTGATTTCGTGGAAAACCGAGGTCATTTGCAAAATTCCCATTTTTAAGGGCCAGAATTCCATAGCGACTATTCTGAATTTTCAACTGGGCGTAACATTTGATTCTTGCTATGAAATTTTGATTTTTCGGATTCGTTGGAAAGATATTCTCAAATAGATTCAAATATTTTTGGTTTCACTAAAATCCAGTTTATTTTGAATCCTATACATTCATTTGAAATTTGAAATCGCATTATCGAACTATCGCGCCATTTTCAATTCCTTTTATAATTATAAATAATTGTTTATATTCTAACGACGATTCAAACAAATATATACGTTATAATTCTATTCAAAATAAATTTCTCGTCGTTATTATTTAAAATAGTTCATTTTAAATATCCAAAATTCGCTAAAATTGCCAAAATAAAAATTTTAAATTGGCCCGAATTTCCGGGTTATTACAATCTCCCCAACTTAAAACTTTTCGTCCCCGAAAAGGAACGAAGCCGAAAGTTGTTTCACAAATCAACTCGACTTTCATTATTTTCATTACGGCTTAAGTTCTTCAACTGTTCAATTTCTAAGAACTTTTCAAATTTTTCAAAAATTTGGCTAACACCCTAAATTTTCAAAAAAAAATCGCTATAACCTCCCCTGCACTGGGGACTTCGGAATATTTCTTATAGCCTCCCATGGCCTTCTTTAATCCAAAATAAAAAGCCAATCGGCTCATAAAATCATCCAAAACCCAAGAAATACAATAAACATGTACCTATTTGTCGGGAAAACAATTTTATTCTTCTGCTCTAGCCTCCTTGCAATGACCTGTTCAATGTAAGTACATGTATATGTATGCAAATGCGACAAATTTTCAATACAATTCACTATTTGGTTCAATTTGGCTAAATGTCCAACATTTAATTGATCAAACAATAATCAAACGACACAATCAGCAATCAATTAGTTGATTAATGTTTCAAGTTCATAATTTTGATATATAGTCAAAAACCACATTTTTGATGCCAAATCACAACAATAAGCCCTACCTAATTTTGGTTCTCACACCATTCTATTGGAAATATATAAATATCACACTTTCGTCAGTCGAACATAAATTCTGACGACGAGTACTCAATCATCAGAATCATCTTCGGGCCACTAGAGTACGATTCTACGTCTATCCAGTATATTAAAACTTCGAATATACGTTTGCAAGGCGTATATGCAAAATCTTTATATATTGGATTGTCCAAATTCAATACAAATAAATATTCAAATACGCATAAAACGATTTAAATTTCAAAACAATATTTGTTTTCATTTTTAGAAATATACTCTTAACACTCGTTCTAGGATACTACTGATCCTATCTCTAACGAGTCATTCCCATTGGATATTACTAATCTAATCTCTGATGAATTCTTTTGTTTGGTTCTAACATGTCTTGTTCCCTGAGCTTTGTAAACAAAGCTATGATACCAACTGTGAAAACCCGTAACTTCCCTGTGAAGGAAAGAGCGGATACTTTGAGAACAACACACAAAAGAACGCAGACAGAAGAACATTTCGTTGTATATTACAACAATTCCATCAGAATACAAGAATATACAAAGTATGAATAAATATTACACATTAAAAAATATCAAAGATTACAATACATTACATAGAAGTGGAAAATAATACAATACACAACTAGAAGTAATACACGGATATAGAGCTTTCCAGGTATTGTTCCAGCTGTAAATCAGGATCCTATCAAAATAAATCTACAAAAACAAAACTACTAGTTGCCCGTGCGAAAAATAGGGGCCCCCAGAATTTAGTTTAAAACTATAAACTCCAGGTCAGTCATGTGATTGGTGTGAGAACTAAAACAATTATTAATCTTTCTTTTAAAGTTAGGTTAATCAAGGGACCACGCCGTATAACACGGAACGGGTTTCCTCCCTAGAATACCAGTGCATAAAACAACAGCGCAATGCTAAATAAAGACCAATGAAGCTATTATATAACCCAGGTCCCATCACACAATGCAACGCAAGCCGGAGGATAGGGTTTTACCTTATAATAGCCAAAGAATGCTTGATACGCTAAATTTCATCTTTTGATTCTAAATCAGACTCCAACCGTACATTAGTAAGAGAACGATTCCCTAAGTATTAACCCCGAAGGCCCAAACCAACATCAGGCCAATACTCAGGAAACCACCCATCTTAGCTCGTTTCCAGTTAGTTTCTGATTTTATATACAATCATAAATATCAATCATAGGCGGCATGAATGTCCCATACCACTATGTCGCCTTATATAGGTATACAATCAAAACCGCAATTGTCACGTATTGGAAGTTGGATTTCCATCTGCGAACCGAGGCAAGGGATCGTCCTCAACCGATTCGAGACTGTCTAACCCGAGCCTCAGGATTAGGGCTCAAGTGACCCTTGGAGCGACAGGGCCGGTCCACCGATGTGGATTAATGTGACGATCCCAAAATCCGAGGGGCGGTATTAAGGATAATCATTAGGAAATAACACATTAATCATCATAGCAGAGTATAGATAATAGCAGAAACAATAAATAAAACAAATTTTACATGGATATGACAGCGGAATCACAACATGTAGGAATATCAGAATAGCATAACGTGGGATATACTTAGTGAATAAAAAGAAAGTGATCAGTCATCATCGCCAGAGGCGGAATACATACATGCAGTGAGACATAATAAGAGTATCAGTCTACATCGCCGAAGGAGGAATACATATACATATAGTGAGAAATACGGAAAGTAAATCAGTCTGCATCGCCAGTGGCGGAATCATAATGTAAGTACAGTAATGGCGGAAAATATCAAGTCATCTCTACGAAGTCAGCCTCGCCATGAGCCAAAAGTGCACGCTATGCCGCTGTGCAGAACCAAAAACCACCTGTCACCTGTGTACTAGGCTGCCCGTGTGAAAATAAGGGCACCCGCGTTTGCAAAGTGAACAAACAACGAGTCAGTCATGGGGACTGGTATGAGGAATCTATTTAACAGTTAAACAACAGTAAATAGCAAATCATAGGACCACGCCACTTTCGCGGAACGGGTTTACTCCAGTGATTGCTAGTGCATTTAAAACAAAGTAAATTCTTTTAAAACAACGCAATGCTTTTAGAAAGAATGAAACCATTATAAGACTCAGGTCCCATCACACAATGCAACGCAAGCCGGAGGTTAGAGTTTTACCTTATAATAGCCAAATATGCTTGATACGTATAAAGCAAAATCATTTGATATTATTACTAGTGCATATATGTTTCAAAAACGAATAGCATCATAAATATCAATCATAGGCGACATGAGCGTCCCATGCCACTATGTCGCCATATATAAGTTATAATCGAATCCGTTATCTCGTATTGGAAATTGGATTTCCGTCATGAGTCGAGGCAAGGGGCAAGCTCCTCTCCGCTTCGAGACACTCTAGCAAATGCCTCGGGACTACGCACTCTGGGTAACCCCTGGATCCTCCAAGGCCGGTCCTCTCTTACGTTTGAGGATTGGCAATTCCCGAACACACGTTTCCCGGTCCTTACAGACCTACAATCGAGGCGCCTCGCATTCCAACAACCGCATAGGTGAAAAATAGATATAAATGTCAGGGCTGGTAAGTCACTGACACCACCTTAGCTAGAAAGAAACGTCATGCTCTCCTTGGGTCCTTATCCCGTTTTAGACTCATACCGAGGTGTGAGGTTCGCGAATCTACGAAATACACAAAGCTAGGTCACGTAGACCTTGCTCTGATCATCATCCACAAGACTTTGCTTTGCAACAGAAGCCTTGATCACAGCATCTTGGCATGCCACATAGGCAGTCCACTCCATACGATTGATTCCCATCGATATATAACCTCTGAGCTCGTACGTCTCAGAGAAGGGCGTTAAGCAAAAGAATAAATTCTCCACCGCCAAACAGATATATATTTAACAGAGATCAATCAGTACAGAACAAAATCCAATGTCAGACACACAGTCCATTTACAAGTCCGTCCTGGGTCTGAACGAAACCGGAGGCGTCAAATTCCTCGTATATCCGTCCAATCAACACATACGTTCAGACGGCTACTACTTCCGTCCCCTTCCGGTAGCTACTCCGGTTAGGAACCTCAGTAGCGCCCATCCAACCGATACGAAGATCGTCGGTCTTGAATCGTCTTTGCATTTTCCTATTCGAATCGCTCGATAAATTATTTGAAATGAGTGTTAGCTCGGCCTTTTCAAATAATTCACGTCATTAGAATTTAAATTGATTCATTTTATGGTTATATTATTCGACATCCATCTTTCGGTTATTTAGTGTTATTTTCGTGTCATACACGTACAACCATCAAATATCAAACAATTCAAGCCCAATTGGTTTCTTTGCAACCTATGTTGCTTATAATATTTTATAACGATTTTTCGCCATTTTTATTTATTTAAAAATGGCCATATTTAATTAAACGACGTTTGAGGTCGTGCCGTGGCACTGGCGCTGTTTTTCTCCTAATTTGTTTTACACATATCGGAAAATCTAACCGTTGGATTTCTACAAAGTCTATATCAGTGGGAAGGTATTCCCAAAGCAAACCCAACGGTTCCAGTTTCGTGAGAATCCGACGGTCGGATCTTCCACACTAGTCGTTTGAAGTTACGGTTTCAAAATTCGAACCGCAGCGTCGTTATTCGATTAAATTTAATTATATTTATATTTATATATAAATATAATCGATTCTGGCGCTGATTTTCTTCAGATTTGAATTAAACATTCCGGACAATCCAACCGTTGGATTTTTACAAGGTTGGTACCGTTGGAAAGATATTTCCAAGGCGAACCCAGCGGTTGCGGTTTTGGGAAAATCCGATGGTCGGATTTCTCATACTAATCGTTTCAAATTACGATTCCGAAACGCGAACTGCACGGCCTCTATTCCCTTTTAATTATATTTATATTTATATATATAAATATAGTTCATTCCATAGTTTCAACTATAGTTCATTTTATATTTTCAACTTCGTTTTCACTTCAAATATTTCACTAACGCCTTAATATTTCGAAAAATTTCTCCATAACCTCCTTTGTACGGGGAGGGGTTTGGAAATTTATTGGGCCGCATTAGGTACCCAATAAATCCTAAAAAGAATTCACATATTTTTAGTGATATATTTTGGTGTTTACGGGGGAGCATGTACTGATAATCACTCCAGAGAATAAATTCCCGTCACCCCGTTTCCGTGTGGAAATAAATAGTCCATGTGCCGTATCTAATAACTAGAGCGACGTGATTATTGTCAACTCCAGACCCGTGTGGGGTTTTTATTAATCTGGCAATTTATCGTTATAATTTATATAGTCTATATCAGTCATCAGTTCAACCTGTAGTATATAGTCATCGCCATACAAGCCTCTTGCTCGTATGGTAAATCTTCCACCTCGTCACACAAGCTCCAATTGCTTATGTGGGATATGATGAAGTATGCCTATCGTCAAGAAGTATGCCATGTAGTGTAGTTCAAAATTAATTGTTACTATCCTATGGCGTTGTTTATTATTTCATACAGAAAAACCAGCACTCCGCATCCAATGGCATTCACAGGAGTTGATATATAAATAAAATTGCGCAGCCAACTCATCAAGGTTTACCTATTTGTTGGGCACGCAAATAATTTCTTTACTCTACAGCTAATCCATTTTTCCTGTTCAACACATGTATATATATGCAGAACAAAGCTAATAATAATATTTCTAGCAAACTATTATTTATTTCAACACGTGTGTATTTTTAACTAAGCGTATACATGATAAAAGGATTATTTTTATCATCAAAAATATTTATTCGACACATGTGTATTTTTAACTAAGCGTATACATGGTAAAAGGAATATTTTTATCAAAAAAATATTTATTTGACACATGTGTATTTTTAACACTTCATAGTCACTATAAAAATATAGTTTTCATTGTCGATTCATTTTATTTTTAGACGACAATAACATTCAACACATGAATTTCAACTCGACGAACAAATTGCAATTCAACACATGAATATTCTATATCGTTTGTATATATAAAAATGTGATTTTTATTGCTAAAGCCATTTGTTTAAATTCAAATAATATTCAACACATGAATTTCAACTAAACGAATGAATTGCAACTCAACACATGAATATTCGATATAGTTTGTATATATATAAAAATGTGATTTTTATTGCTAAAGCCATTTGTTTAAATTCAAATAATATTCAACACATGAATTTCAACTCAATGAATGAATTGCAACTCAACACATGAATATTCGATATAGTTTGTATATATATAAAAATGTGATTTTTATTGCTAAAGCCATTTTTTTAAATTCAAATAATATTCAACACATGAATTTCAACTCAACGAATGAATTGCAACTCAACACATGAATATTAGATATAGTTTGTATATATATAAAAATGTGATTTTTATTGCTAAAGCCATTTGTTTAAATTCAAATAATATTCAACACATGATTTTCAACTCAACGAATGAATTGCAACTCAACACATGAATATTCGATATAGCATATGTAAATAATTTCAATGAATGAAAATTATTCTAACACATAATTATTTCAGAAAATTTCGGCAGCATAACGGCAGGGTAGTTAAAACCGGGACCGTCCCTAGTACGGTTCCTCGCTCTACCTTAAAACCTCGCGGTTTTTGACAATGGGGATCATGCATCTAGTTCGCACGCAGGCGGCATGTTTTATTTTCAATTCCACAATCCTATTCTATTTTGTTTCAACCACAAGAGGGTATTTTTCAACCACAAAGGTATTTTTCAACCATAATATCAACCACAAACAATTATTTCCAACCATTCGTCAAACCATATGATATCACGTCAATCACAAGCAATAAATATCGTCCATGGTCTGTGGACGAGGGGAGTATATATATATATATATATATATATATGTATGTATAATATAATATAATAATTCACTTGCATTTCATCACAATTCAAAGCATATATGTTTCAAACAACGCTTGTATAATTTATACATCGCTAATATAACTTATACAACACATGTACATGAGGTATACAATGCGTATATAATTTACACTTCGCTTATATAATTTATACAACGCGATTACATTCACACAAATAGTTTAGATTCCTCACATTGGTTATTGCGGTGCTAAAAATCGCAGGAAGGCCAGAAAAATCCGCGGCTTCTTCTAGAATGTAGAGAGCCTCCTTGCGGTCACGGTGTCTCCTGTTTCATCGAATTTTGTTAACATAGCAAAAAGATACGATTTTTACAAGTTTGCAACGCTTTAAAGTGTAAAAATCAGTTTCAGCCGTATACCCCTTTTTGATTCGAAAGCTAGGGTTGAATTTTTCGGCAAATCTACGAAGCTTTAGGACGAACGGCCAGCGCCACGTTGAAGAGGAAGGAGAGAGCTTTCCAAAGCTACCTGAGATGTTCAACTCGGCGCCTCCTAGAGGGCACGGCGGTGGCGCAAAGGTCGGAGCTTCCCGACTCGATATCTCTCCCAAT
Source organism: Allium sativum (assembly GCA_030737875.1). Taxonomy (NCBI): domain Eukaryota; kingdom Viridiplantae; phylum Streptophyta; class Magnoliopsida; order Asparagales; family Amaryllidaceae; genus Allium; species Allium sativum. The sequence goes on from CM060920.1 coordinate 696,973,037, forward strand.
ACTCAATGATAATTCGTGAAATTACTATGGATTTGAAGATCTCTGAACGCTCTTCAAATTGGAACTGGGTTTGCTTGATTTCGTTGAGTGGATGCGGAGAAATTGAAGAGAGAAGTTTTGGATGGGTTTCCGCGTCGCGACAGGGGTTTCGGTGGAGAAGATGGATTATGATTGGCCCATGCCCTTTTTATTTTAATTTTTAATTTATTTAATTCCAAAAATACCCCCTTCCACAAACAACCTCGAAATCAAACCCAAGACTGTCGCCCCTATCTAAATACCCCCATTCCGAACACAATGGGATATGTTTCGTTGGCCATTTCGACTGTTACAGTCAGTTATTTTTCAAATTAAAATATAAAACATTCGATATTCAATTTAAACGTACATTTCAATTTGCCAGGGCCACAAACTGAATCTAAAAATTCCAGAAAAATAAATCTAGCTTTGTTTTGATGATACGGTCCTAACAAAACCAGTTTCGTCGAATTCTGAGCTCGTTTGCAAAACGGCCATTTTTAGGTCGACCCATTTTAACAGAATTTGACCAAACACGTTATCTTTTGCCCCGCTCACATACTAGCTTCAAAAATTATGTAATTTGAAACTTAGCAATAATTTGACATCCCGGACCCAATAAAAGTGGTTTCGTCGAATTCCGAGGTCGTATGCAAAATCTCAATTTTCAAGGGCTATATATACTCTATAGCGACCTTTCTGAAAATTCACTTGGCCATAACTTTTGCTTTCCGTTATGAAATTTCAATTTTTCAGATTCGTTAGAAAGGTATTGATAAACAGATTTAAATATTTTCAGTTTCGTTAAAATCTGTTATATTTTCCACCCGGTACAGTCAGACAAAGTTTGTAATCAAAATTTCAAACTGCCATATTATACACAATTCTATATTTTATTGAAATATATTATTTCAACTATTCAAATTTCTTGTTAATAACCAAATTTAAAAAATTTAAACTGGTTCACATTTTCCGGGTTATTACAATCTCCCCCACTTAAAACTTTTCGTCCTCGAAAAGGAAATAACAGTCAAGCAGGAAATAAAATGTAAATGCAAAGTATTGTGAAGGTACCTTGCACTGGAGTTAGTCAGAGATGTCTACTCTGCATTTGGGATAGGCTCGTTTAATGCTTTCCTCAGTCTCCCAAGTACAGTCTCTAGGATCACTACTCCACTGCACTTTGACTAAATGAATCTTTTTCCTCCTTAGCTCCCTAGTTTCTTTGCCAACTATCTTCAATGGCTCCCTCTTGAGTGCTAATTCTGGAGTTATGTCAATATCTTGTTGCGCTGCTTCTTCCACAATAAGGTCGGGATCATGAACATGTTTTCTGAGTTGAGATACGTGGAACACATCATGTACACCAGGCAACCAATCAGGTAATGAAACCCTATATGCAAGAGTTCCAATCCGTTCAAGTATAGGAAAAGGACCAATAAACCTCGGTGCCAACTTCCCAGTCTTTCCAAATCTGATTACTCCTCGCATTGGAGATACTCTTAAATAAACATAATCGCCTAAGGCAAACGATATATCCCTTCTTCTCGCATCAGCATAACTTTTCTGTCGGCTCTGTGCGGTTTTTAATCGCTTCTTAATGAAATCGACTTTGTCCGATGCTTCTTGAATCATATCGGGCCCTAACACAAGTCTGTTGCCAGGTTCTACCCAACATGCGGGAGACCTGCACGGTCTACCGTATAATGCTTCAAATGGAGACATTCCCAAACTTGTTTGATAGCTATTGTTGTAAGAGAATTTGGCTAAATGTAAGTGATCTTCCCATGAGCCTCCAAAATCGATAACGCAAGCCCGCAATAGATCTTCTAAAATTCTATTCACCCGCTCAGTTTGGCCGTCTGTCTGAGGGTGATAAGCGGTGCTTAGATTCAATTTGGTTCCCAATTCTATCTGGAAGGCTTCCCAGAATTTGCTAGTAAATAGGGGATCTCTATCGCTGACTATATTGAGCGGTACTCCATGAAGTTTAACAATTTCTTTGAAGTAAATCTGTGCTAGACTTTGAGCCGTTCTGTTGGATCGGACAGGTATGAAATGGGCAGTCTTCGTGAAGCGATCTACGATTACCCATATACTGTCGTTTCCTTTCCTAGATCGAGGCAAACCATCGATGAAATCCATCGAGATTTGTTCCCACTTCCTGGAATTTCTAAGGGTTGTAATAATCCAGCCAATTTCTGCTGATCACTCTTAACTAGCTGACAAGTGGAGCATCTGCTAACATATATTGAAATATCTCTTTTCATCGCCTTCCACCAGAATGTGCGTTTGATATCGTTATACATTTTGCTCACACCGGGGTGGATACTTAACTTGGACTTGTGGCACTCATCAAGTATTTCTCTTCTGAGCTCGGGGATTCCAGGCACACAAATTCTCCCTTTTAATCTTAGGACCCCTTGGCTATCGAGGCTAAAATCTGAGGGTTTTTCTTCTTGGATCCGCTGGCTAATCCTTTTAATGAATTCATCGTCCTTCTGAAGAATAGTAATCTTATCTTGTAAGGAAGAAGTAATGATAAAACTGGCAATGATTTCATTTTTCCTGCTGAGCGCATCTGCTACAACATTGGCTTTCCCTGGAGTGTATAGAATTTCAAAATCATATGCTGCTAGGAATTCTAACCAACGTTGTTGTCTCAAGTTTAAATCCTTCCGGGTGAACAGGTATTTCAAGGATTGATGATCGGTAAATAGTTCGAATTTCTCGCCCAGTAAATAATGCCTCCATATTCTTATAGCAAACACGATAGCTAATAACTCAAGATCATGAGTAGCATAGTTTCTTTCATGCGGCTTTAGTTGACGGCTGGCATAAGCGATCATTTGGCCTTTTTGCATTAACACCGCGCCTAGCCCTCTAATAGAAGCATCTGTCCATACAGTCAAGTCTTGGTTGCCTTCTATAATGGTCAATACTGGAGCAGTTGTCAATTTTAGTTTCAGCTCTTGGAAAGCTTCTTCACATTCGGGAGTCCATTTGAATTTCTCATGCTTCTTTGTAAGCTTTGTCAATACTCCTGATATCTTTGAAAAAACCTGAACGAATTTCCGATAGTAACTAGCCAATCCAAGGAAACTTCGAACTTCTGTGGGGGTAGTAGGTTGTTTCCAGTTTGGAATCGCTGTAATTTTGCTTGGATCTACAGCAATTCCTTCTTTTGACACGACATGGCCAAGGAATTTAACTTCATTCTGCCAGAAGACACACTTAGAAAATTTAGCTTTCAAGACATTTCTTCTGAGAATTTTCAACACTTGTTCTAAATGTTTTGCATGCTCATCTTCCGACTTAGAGTAGATTAGAATGTCATCGATGAAGACTAGAACGAATTTATTCAACACACCACGAAACACTCTGTTCATAAGATCAACGAAGTATGCCGGAGCGTTGCACAAGCCGAACGGCATTACTAACCATTCGTAGAATAAATCGGGACCCCTGAAGGCTGTCAAAGGAACACAGTCTTCAGCTATACGCAATTGGTGGAAACCTGTAGCTAGGTCCATCCTGGAAAATACTGTTGCTCCATTTAATTGATCTAACAGATCGTCTATTCGGGGCAAAGGATATTTGTTCTTCAGTGTCTGCTTATTGAGATCTCGGTAATCAACGCAAAGTCTTAGAGTACCGTCTGATTTCGGGACAAATACAACTGCTGCTCCCCAAGCTGAAAAGCTCGGTCTGATTAGACCTTTCCAAAGCAATTCTCGGGTTTGGCTACTTAGCTCTTCCTTTTCTTTCGGGGCCATTCTTCTTATTGGATGCACTACTGGTCGGGCGTTAGGAATTAGATCTATCCTAAATTCAATTTCTCTTTGCGGCGGTAAGTTTTCTACTTCTTCAAACACATCCGCATAGTTTTTAACGACCGGTATCTTTTCTATCGAAGGGGGAGTAACTTCTAAAGAAGCCCAAAATTCTATTCTATTAATTTCTGAGCCATGGCATGGTATATATATAGGTCCAAGTTTTGTTTCGACTTTAACGATTCTTTCGGCACATCTAACTTCGGCCTTATATTTTGTCAACCAGTCCAGCCCCAGTATAATATCAAATTCGGAAAGGTCCATAACAATCGAATCAAAAGAGAACTTGTAGAAAGAGTAAGAGATAGGCACCCTACAGTATATACTGAGACTAACAGAACTTCCTATCGGGTTTCGGACTTTAATTGGTTCCTTAAGCTTTCTTCGTTTCAATTTTAATTTATGAACAATATTACCAGAAATGAAGCTACGTGATGCACCAGTATCAAAAAGTACAGAAACTGGAATATTTTTAATGGTAAGGGTACCTCCCAAGACATCGGGTTTACCTGATCCATCGGTGGTAGCTGGCGGGGTCTTCCCGTCATAGACATGAGCCACCTGTGCATTCTGCTTCAGAGGGCAGTTCCTGCTGTAGTGCCCCTTCTTGTGGCAGTTGTAGCATTCGGCTGAGTCATTTGCCTTTGGCTTCTTTGGGGCTTTGCATACATTAGAGAAATGACCGGGCTTCCCGCAATTGTAGCAGTTTCCTTTCGGGATCTTTGCGGGTTTTTCAGTAACGGCCGCGGTAATGCTAGATTCGGGTTGGTCTGTTGAAGCCTTGCGCTTATTCCCTGCTTGGCTTTTAGCATGGTCTTGGCTAGCATGTCTCTCATCCATGTCTTCGTAGTTGCAAGCCATCTCTACTAGTTCTATAAAGGAGAGTTTGATGTTGCTCATAGCTCTATCATGGTATTTGCGCTTCAGCCCAAATATGAATCTCTTATTCTTGGCTTTGTTGGTTAAAATCAGTTCTGGAGCATAGCGCGATAGCTGGGTGAACTTATTTAGATAGTCCTGAATTGAGAGGTCTCCCTGCTGGAGATTAGCAAACTGCTCTCTCATCCTCTCTAGAGCTTGTTCCGGTACAAACTTCTCATTGAACAAAGTCTTGAACTGCTCCCAAGTCCGGATAGTACCAGCTGCATCCCCAGAAGTAATGGCATCCCACCACAGCTCTGCCTCTTCCTGAAGGAGCCAAATGCCAAGTCGGGCTTTGTTGTTAGTTCCCATACCCATACCTTCGAAGATTTTCTCACAGGTTTTTAGCCAAGCGATAGCTTCGGTCACTGTGCCAGTGCCAGTAAAAGGTTTCCCTCCAAGATTTCTGTACCTCTTTGCTACTTTGTCGAGCTCAAAGTCTTCTGGTGCTGGTGGCGGAATAATAGGACCTTCCACTACTACGGGGATATTCACCCGTCCTCCTGCTGCATCTCCTCGGCCTCCACGTCCTCCTCTAGCTGCTGCTCCACGTGTAGCCATCTAAGGGTACTGTATAAGCAAGAAAAGAGTCAAGCTCACAGATTTGATAATTTTCATAAATGATAAAGCAAGGGAATACAAGGAAAGATAATGATGATGTACTGATCAAATTGTTTTGCTAATCTGCTTAGCTCATTCTAGGACATTGCTAATCCTATCTCTAATGAGCTACTCGCATTAGAACACTACTGATTCTATTCTGACGAGGTGTTTAATGTGTTAGATCCCGGAACTAAGGTTAACCAAAGCTCTGATACCAACTGTGACGATCCCAAAATCCGAGGGGCGGTATTAAGGATAATCATTAGGAAATAACACATTAATCATCATAGCAGAGTACATATAATAGCAGAAACAATAAATAAAATAAATTTTACATGGATATGACAGCGGAATCACAACATGTAGGAATATTAGAATAGCATAACGTGGGATATACTTAGTGAATAAAAAGAAAGTGATCAGTCATCATCGCCAGAGGCGGAATACATACATGCAGTGAGACATAATAAGAGTATCAGTTTACATCGCTGAAGGCGGAATACATATACATATAGTGAGAAATACGGAAAGTAAATCAGTCTGCATCGCCAGTGGCGGAATCATAATGTAAGTACAGTAATGGCGGAAAATATCAAGTCATCTCTACGAAGTCAGCCTCGCCATGAGCCAAAAGTGCACGCTATGCCGCTGTGCAGAACCAAAAACCACCTGTCACCTGTGTACTAGGCTGCCCGTGTGAAAATAAGGGCACCCGCGTTTGCAAAGTGAACAAACAACGAGTCAGTCATGGGGACTGGTATGAGGAATCTATTTAACAGTTAAACAACAGTAAATAGCAAATCATAGGACCACGCCACTTTCGCGGAACGGGTTTACTCCAGTGATTGCTAGTGCATTTAAAACAAAGTAAATTCTTTTAAAACAACGCAATGCTTTTAGAAAGAATGAAACCATTATAAGACTCAGGTCCCATCACACAATGCAACGCAAGCCGGAGGATAGAGTTTTACCTTATAATAGCCAAATATGCTTGATACGTATAAAGCAAAATCATTTGATATTATTACTAGTGCATATATGTTTCAAAAACGAATAGCATCATAAATATCAATCATAGGCGACATGAGCGTCCCATGCCACTATGTCGCCATATATAAGTTACAATCGAATCCGTTATCTCGTATTGGAAATTGGATTTCCGTCATGAGTCGAGGCAAGGGGCAAGCTCCTCTCCGCTTCGAGACACTCTAGCAAATGTCACGGGACTACGCACTCTGGGTAACCCCTGGATCCTCCAAGGCCGGTCCTCTCTTACGTTTGAGGATTGGCAATTCCTGAACACACGTTTCCCGGTCCTTACAGACCTGTAATCGAGGCGCCTCGCATTCCAACAACCACATAGGTGAAAAATAGATATAAATGTCAGGGATGGTAAGTCACTGACACCACCTTAGCTAGAAAGATATGTCATGCTCTCCTTGGGTCCTTATCCCGTTTTAGACTCATACCGAGGTGTGAGGTTCGCGAATCTACGAAATACACAAAGCTAGGTCACGTAGACCTTGCTCTGATCATCATCCACAAGACTTTGCTTTGCAACAGAAGCCTTGATCACAGCATCTTGGCATGCCACATAGGCAGTCCACTCCATACGATTGATTCCCATCGATATATAACCTCTGAGCTCGTATGTCTCAGAGAAGGGCGTTAAACAAAAGAATAAATTCTCCGCCGCCAAACAGATATATATTTAACAGAGATCAATCAGTACTGAACAAAATCCAATGTCAGACACACAGTCCATTTACAAGTCCGTCCTGGGTCTGAACGAAACCGGAGGCGTCAAATTCCTCGTATATCCGTCCAATCAACACATACGTTCAGACGGCTACTACTTCCGTCCCCTTCCGGTAGCTACTCCGGTTAGGAACCTCAGTAGCGCCCATCCAACCGATACGAAGATCGTCGGTCTTGAATCGTCTTTGCATTTTCCAATTCGAATCGCTCGATAAATTATTTGAAATGAGTGTTAGCTCGGCCTTTTCAAATAATTCACGTCATTAGAATTTAAATTGATTCATTTTATGGTTATATTATTCGATATCCATCTTTCGGTTATTTAGTGTTATTTTCGTGTCATACACGTACAACCATCAAATATCAAACAATTCAAGCCCAGTTGGTTTCTTTGCAACCTATGTTGCTTATAATATTTTATAACGATTTTTCGCCATTTTTATTTATTTAAAAATGGCCATATTTAATTAAACGACGTTTCAGGTCGTGCCGTGGCACTGGCGCTTTTTTCTCCTAATTAGTTTTACACATATCGGAAAATCTAACCGTTGGATTTCTACAAAGTCTATATCAGTGGGAAGGTATTCCCAAAGCGAACCCAACGGTTCCAGTTTCGTGAGAATCCGACGGTCGGATCTTCCACACTAGTCGTTTGAAGTTACGGTTTTAAAATTCGAACCGCAGCGTCGTTATTCGATTATATTTAATTATATCTATATTTATATATAAATATAATCGATTCTGGCGCTGTTTTTCTTCAGATTTGAATTAAACATTCCGGACAATCCAACCGTTGGATTTTTACAAGGTTGGTGCCGTTGGAAAGATATTTCCAAGGCGAACCCAGCGGTTGCGGTTTCGGGAAAATCCGATGGTCGTATTTCTCGTACTAATCGTTTCAAATTACGATTCCGAAACGCGAACTGCACGGCCTCTATTCCCTTTTAATTATATTTATATTTATATATATAAATATAGTTCATTCCATAGTTTCAACTATAGTTCATTTTATATTTTCAACTTCGTTTTCACTTCAAATATTTCACTAACGCCTTAATATTTCGAAAAATTTCGCCATAACCTCCTTTGTACGGGGAGGGGTTTGGAAATTTATTGGGCCGTATTAGGTACCCAATAAATCCTAAAAAGCATTCACATATTTTTAGTGATATATTTTGGTGTTTACGGGGGAGCATGTACTGATAATCACTCCAGAGAATAAATTCCCGTCACCCCGTTTCCGTGTGGAAATAAATAGTCCATGTGCCGTATCTAATAACTAGAGCGACGTGATTATTGTCAACTCCAGACCCGTGTGGGGTTTTTATTAATCTGGCAATTTATCGTTATAATTTATATAGTCCATATCAGTCATCAGTTCAACCTGTAGTATATAGTCATCGCCATACAAGCCTGTTGCTCGTATGGTAAATCTTCCACCTCGTCACACAAGCTCCAATTGCTTATGTGGGATATGATGAAGTATGCCTATCGTCAAGAAGTATGCCATGTAGTGTAGTTCAAAATTAATTGTTACAATCCTATGGCGTTGTTTATTATTTCATACAGAAAAACCAGCACTCCGCATCCAATGGCATTCACAGGAGTTGATATATAAATAAAATTGCGCAGCCAACTCATCAAGGTTTACCTATTTGTCGGGCACGCAAATAATTTTTTTACTCTACAGATAATCCATTTTTCCTGTTCAACACATGTATATATATGCAGAACAAAGCTAATAATAATATTTCTAGCAAACTATTATTTATTTCAACACGTGTGTATTTTTAACTAAGCGTATACATGATAAAAGGAATATTTTTATCATCAAAAATATTTATTCGACACATGTGTTTTTTTAACTAAGCGTATACATGGTAAAAGGAATATTTTTATCATCAAAAATATTCATTCGACACATGTGTATTTTTAACACTTCATAGTCACTATAAAAATATAGTTTTCATTGTCGATTCATTTTATTTTTAGACGACAATAACATTCAACACATGAATTTCAACTCGACGAACAAATTGCAATTCAACACATGAATATTCTATATCGTTTGTATATATAAAAATGTGATTTTTATTGCTAAAGCCATTTGTTTAAATTCAAATAATATTCAACACATGAATTTCAACTCAACGAATGAATTGCAACTCAACACATGAATATTCGATATAGTTTGTATATATATAAAAATTTGATTTATTGCTAAAGCCATTTGTTTAAATTCAAATAATATTCAACACATGAATTTCAACTCAACGAATGAATTGCAACTCAACACATGAATATTCGATATAGTTTGTATATATATAAAAATGTGATTTTTATTGCTAAAGCCATTTGTTTAAATTCAAATAATATTCAACACATGAATTTCAACTCAACGAATGAATTGCAACTCAACACATGAATATTCGATATAGTTTGTATATATATAAAAATGTGATTTTTATTGCTAAAGCCATTTGTTTAAATTCAAATAATATTCAACACATGAATTTCAACTCAACGAATGAATTGCAACTCAACACATGAATATTCGATATAGCATATGTAAATAATTTCAATGAATGAAAATTATTCTAACACATAATTATTTCAGAAAATTTCGGCAACATAACGGAAGGGTAGTTAAAACCGTGACCGTCCCTAGTACGGCTCCTCGCTCTACCTTAAAACCTCGCGGTTTTTGACAATGGGGATCATGCATCTAGTTCGCACGCAGGCGACATGTTTTATTTTCAATTCCACAATCCTATTCTATTTTGTTTCAACCACAAGAGGGTATTTTTCAACCACAAAGGTATTTTTCAACCATAATATCAACCATAAACAATTATTTCCAACCATTCGTCAAACCATATGATATCACGTCAATCACAAGCAATAAATATCGTCCATGGTCTGTGGACGAGGGGAGTATATGTATATATATATATAATATAATAATTCACTTGCATTTCATCACAATTCAAAGCATATATGTTTCAAACAACGCTTGTATAATTTATACATCGCTAATATAACTTATACAACACATGTACATGAGGTATACAATGCGTATATAATTTACACTTCGCTTATATAATTTATACAACGCGATTACATTCACACAAATAGTTTAGATTCCTCACATTGGTTATTACGGTGCTAAAAATCGCAGGAAGGCCAGAAAAATCCGCGGCTTCTTCTAGAATGTAGAGAGCCTCCTTGCGGTCACGGTGTCTCCTGTTTCATCGAATTTCGTTAACATAACAAAAAGATATGATTTTTATAAGTTTGCAATGCTTTAAAGAGTAAAAATCAGTTTCAGCCGTATACCCTTTTTTGATTCGAAAGCTAGGGTTGAATTTTTCGGCAAATCTACGAAGCTTTAGGACGAACGGCCAGCGCCACGTCGAAGAGGAAGGATAGAGCTTTCCAAAGCTAGCTGAGATGTTCAACTCGGCGCCTCCTAGAGGGCACGGCGGCGGCGCAAAGGTCGGAGCTTCCCGACTCGATATCTCTCCCAATACTCAATGATAATTCGTGAAATTACTATGGATTTGAAGATCTCTGAACGCTCTTCAAATTGGAACTGGGTTTGCTTGATTTCGTTGAGTGGATGCGGAGAAATTGAAGAGAGAAGTTTTGGATGGGTTTCCGCGTCGCGACAGGGGTTTTGGTGGAGAAGATGGATTCTGATTGGCCCATGCCCTTTTTATTTTAATTTTTAATTTATTTAATTCCAAAAATACCCCCTTCCACAAACGACCTCGAAATCAAACCCAACGACTGTCGCCTCTAGCTAAATACCCCCATTCCGAACACAATGGGATATGTTTCGTTGGCCATTTCGACTGTTACAGTCAGTTATTTTTCAATTTAAAATATAAAACATTCGATATTCAATTTAAACGTACATTTCAATTTGTCAGGGCCACAAACTGAATCTAAAAATTCCATAAAAATAAATCTAGCTTTGTTTTGACAATACGGTCCTAACAAAACCAATTTCGTCGAATTCTGAGCTCGTTTGCAAAACGGCCATTTTTAGGTCGACCCATTTTAACAGAATTTGACCAAACACGTTATCTTTTGCCCCGCTCACATACTAGCTTCAAAAATTATGAAATTTGAAACTTAGCAATAATTTGACATCCCGGACCCAACAAAAGTGGTTTCGTCGAATTCCGAGGTCGTATGCAAAATCTCAATTTTCAAGGGCTATATATACTCTATAGCGACCTTTCTGAAAATTCATTTGGCCATAACTTTTGCTTTCCGTTATGAAATTTCGATTTTTCAGGTTCGTTAGAAAGGTATTGATAAACAGATTTAAATATTTTCAGTTTCGTTAAAATCTGTTATATTTTCCACCCGGTACAGTCAGATAAAGTTTGTAATCAAAATTTCAAACTGCCATATTGTACACAATTCTATATTTTATTGAAATATATTATTTCAACTATTCAAATTTCTTGTTAATAACCAAATTTAAAAATTTTAAACTGGTTCACATTTTCCGGGTTATTACAATTAAAATGCCTGAACATTACGTTTCCCCGCCCTTTGGGGCGTAAATGAGCCAACGAATGACTCCATCGGGCCCGGATCGATCGACATAATCGAGGCAACTCGCAACAGCAACAACCACACAGGTGAATATAATATAAATGTCAGCCAGTTTAAGCACCGTCACCACCTCTAGCTAGAAAGAAACGCATGCCCTCCTTGAGGTCCTCTCCCGTTTCTGGTTCACAACCGGGGTGTGAGGCTCGCGAATTCACGTTACACAAAGCAATGCCACACAGGAAGTGCTTTGATCATCAACCACAAGACTTTGCTTTTCAATAGAAGCCTCGATTAATTGGCACTTAGGCAAACCACACAGGCAATTCACTCCATGCGTTTGATATCCTTCAATACATAACCTCTGAGCTCGTACGTCTCAAAGAAGGGCGTTAAGCAAGAGAATAAATTCTCCGCCGCCAAACAGATATATATTCAATAGAAATCAATCAAATAGAATAAAATCCAATGTCAGACACACAGTCCATTTACAAGTCCGTTCTGGGTCTGAACGAAACCTGAGGCACCTTGTACCTCGCATATCCATCGATCTCCAAGTACGTCTGGACGATCACCAACTGATTCCCTCCTCTTGGGTGTACAGCCCAATCAAAATCGTCAGTAACCACCCAAACGACGTGAAGACCTCCGGTCTTCGACCACCGTCTTCATCTTCGACTTATCGTCGTATCAGTTATTCAGAATGGGATAAACTCGGTCTTTCCGAATAACTCCCGTATTTTATAAACAATTGTTACACAAACACAACATACGCCTCATTCCAATTCATAAGTCACTAACCGTAGATTAGTATGAGAACAATTCCCCAAATATTAACCCCGAAGGCCGAAACCAACATCAGATCAATTCTCAGGAAACCATTCTTCTTAACTAATCTACAGTTAGTTTCTAAATTTCATATTCTTAGGGAAGGGTTCCGATTAATTTTATCGAAGATAAATTCTTCTAAATTTATTCTTTAATCTTCCTTTGAATATCAAATCAAACTAGTCGGGATTAGTGAACCACACCGAAGTAATCATTTATTTTATTTCCCAATCCCAACCAATTCATCCCATGAAGTAAAACTGGTCATACTTCATATCTAACACCACGGTGTTATCTGTAAATTCAATTACCATTTCACGTTCAAATCTAATTAAAGATTTAACTATCGCCTAGAGCAAAATTAGTGATACTCCATTCTCAATCTTTTCAATCTAATTAAAGATTCATTAAAGCTCCACTTAGTTCTAATCTTTAACTGGGTTAAAGAACCAATGTTGTTTAAAACACGGTTCACGATAAACCCAAAATCACATTCCATTCTATCAGCCTTTTAACCATAAAATGGCAAGTGAGAAATTCCCTAAGTATTAACCCCGAAGGCCGAAACCAACATCAGATCAATACCCAAGAAACCATTCAACTTAACTAATCTCCGGTTAGTTTCTGATTTTCTTAACTCAGTTGGGTCTAGGAACAGTATTATTGAAGATACCTTTCACGACAACCCAAAATCATATTCCATTAATTATCGGGTTAAAGAACAAGTGTTATTTTAAACACCGTTCATGATAAACCCAAAAATCAATTCAAATTCAATTCCAATTAAACACCATTTAATTGGTACACTTCATTAAATCTAAATTAAAGATTTATTCTTTTTCTCAACTAGGTTTAAGAACAGTGTTAATGAAGAAACCATTCACAACAAACCCAAATCCCATTTGATATTAAATAAAGGCTCTGAATAGAAAATATATCAGCTTATATTCAATGTCAAATTCTACGACCAACAAATATCGTATTGGAAATAACAATATAAATATATCTTTCAAATTTCCATAACAATATATGTTTCATCACGAAATCCAACATCGAAATATTCCGAAAACAATTTCGATTCAAATCCTTTCCAATTCAATTATTGGAAACTCTGGTTACTTTAAAAACCATTTCAAATTCAATTTATTTATTTAAAAATAAACGGATTTTAATTCTAGTTCAACACTAGTTCATTTCGATAAAAATTAATTTTTATCTTTTCAAATATGGAGTTTTTCATCCCAATTCTTCAAAAATCATTTCTTATGATTTTACACAAATTATTACTATTTTTAATAATTTTATCAAGGCCCGTACAGTAGATTTCCATCAACGGCCATCGAACTGCATTTACAACGACCTTTTCCAAATTTGATTTGGACATAATTCCAAATCCAGCCGTAAGATTTCAAATCTCTAATATTCGTTAGAAAGCCTTTTTCGATACGAACCCAATGGTTCTGGTTTTAGGAGAATCCGATGGTCGGATCTCCCGCAACGTCAATTCGAAGTCAATGGTCGAAATTCACGAACTGCCGCAGCGCGGCGCGTTCTATTCAGGCATTATATATATAATATATATATTATATATATATCGTCGATTTCCTTTTAAAACGTGTTTTATAAATCGTTTTAAATTCGTTTTCAAAACGATTTCAACTTCCTTTTCAAATTCAAATCAAAATCGAATTTTTCAATATAAATTCATTTTAATTTCATTTCAAATCGATTTCAATTCAATTTCAATTTAGTTTGAATTTCAATTCATTTCAATTTAATTCGAATTTCGATTCATTCCAATTTAATTCGAAATTCAAATCTCTTTCAATATTCGTTGAAAAATGAATAAAATCGATATAAATATCATACACGTCATAATGGCGCCAATCTAATCAACATGGCTTTTATTCAACATATGAATGTTTATTCTATTCAACACATGAATTTATTTTCTATTCAACACATGAATTTATCTTCTATATTGGAATGAGGCCCAATCAATTACCATATAATGTTAATCATATGGATTTTCTACAACACATGTATATAATAGCAATGATAAATAATCAACCATCATCCAGAGTGCAACACACAACTGCATAAGTGTTAAATATAAATATTTAACGCTTATAACAGCCTGTCAATCAATCGATCGACATACAACTAATTATTGGGATTAGTGTATGTCATATATCATCCCAATACCCGTGTGGGAGTTTCAATCAATCAAAAACAGATTTTATTTGTGTAGTTGGTCGATGTGTAAAATTTATCGTCCCAATCAATATCAGTCAAATCAGTGTATATAAACAAATCGTATGATTCGTTTATAAATATTTATTTTATATACATGTTAAAAATTATATTTTTAACTATAAAATATTTTCCACTATAACATATTTTATTTCTTTCCACATCACACAATCAAATTTCACAACACAACAATCAAACAAACAAGTCGTCCATGGTCTGTGGACAACGGGTGTCGGGTGCTACTAAACATCATCTGCATCCTAGTATAAATTTCAACTAGAAAATAAATTAAAAGTGAGGAGTTCTCACCGACTAGCTAAACCAGACGCCATGACTTTTCATATGTAGAAATCTTCAACGTTCTTGCCTTTTGTCACTTTCGTTGTCTGTAGCCACTACATATATAAAAATCACATTTTTATACTGTTGCTATTTATATAAAAATCACATTTTTAATTCGCTCTATATGGATAAAATTCACATTTTTATACTGCTACTATATAGATAAAAATTCTATTTTTACATCGCTACTATATGGATAAAAATTCTATTTTTTTACATCGCTACTATATAGATAAAAATTCTATTTTTACATCTTTATTAATATAATAAAAATTATATTTTTATCACTCTACATGAATAAAAATCATATTTTTATTCTTTCTATGATATAAAGATCGAATTTTTATTATCTATATAATATAAAAATCGTATTTTTATTCTTTCTAAAAATATAAAAATCATATTTTTATTAGTATACAATTGAAATAAAACCTTTTGTGATGCAAAACGATGTGTATATATTTTTATTCTAATAAAAATTTCATTTTTAACTATATAAATTAATTGAAATAATCAGAAAACTGACAGGTGGGGGGTCTTCTGTTCCGTCGGAGGTGGCTGCCGGTGCGGGTGTCGGATGGCCTAAGGGAGGCGCAGGTGGTCGGGGTGCCGAGCTAGGGCGCGGTGGGTTGGGAAGAAGGGGTTAGGGTGTTTGGGTCTCGCGGATTTCAAAGGGTAGGGAGGAGAGAGAGGATCGGCGGGGGAGAGCGCCAGCGATTGGAGGGGAAGGGTGGCAGCCTTGGCGGTGGCACGACGGAGGCTGTCGTGCTCAACGCGATGGCACCTCTTTTTTTTCTTTCTCTATTTTGATTTGTACGACAGGGGGCTGATCGGTTATAGGAGAAGATAAAGGGGGGTTTATATAAAATATATATATTTAATTATTTATTGATTTCAAAAAGCAACTTTTTATTTCGAACCCGAAATCGAACCCACCGACTGTAGCCCATAGCTAATTGCCCTCATTCTGACCACAATGGGATATGTATCGTAAGCTGATTCGATCGTTTCGATCAGTTTCCGTCTAAATCAAAATATAACACTATATATTGAATTTGAACGCACATTTCAATTTACCGGGGCCACATACTAACCCTAAAAATTCCCGAAAAATATTTATAGCTTCATATTGACGATACGGTCCTAACAAAACAAATTTCTTCAAATTCCGAGATCGTTTGAAAAATGGCCATTTCCCAGTCGATTAAAATTGTCTAAAACTGCCAAAACACGTTTTCCTTAGCCACGCTCACATAATGATTCGAAAAATTACGAATTTTGAAACCTAGCAATAACTTGACATCACGGATCTAAAAAAAGTGGTTTTGTCGAAAACCGAGGTCATTTGCAAAATTCCCATTTTTAAGGGCCAGAATTCCATAGCGACTATTCTAAATTTTGAACTAGATGTAACTTTTGATTCCCGCTATGAAATTTTGATTTTTCGGATTCGTTGGAAAGATATTCTCAAATAGATTCAAATATTTTTGGTTTCACTAAAATCCGGTTTATTTTGAATCCTGTACATCGCGCCATTTTCAATTCCTTTTATAATTATAAGTAATTATTTATATTCTAACGACTATTCAGACAAATATATACGTTATAATTCTATTCCAAATAAATTTATCGTCGTTATTATTTAAAATAATTCATTTTAAATATCCAAAATTCGCAAAATTGCCAAAATAAAATTTTTAAATTGACTCGAATTTCCGGGTCATTACACATAAAAGTATTTTTATGTTGCATTATTTCTAACAATTCGTGTTAACATAAAAGAGTTATTTCTAACAATTCATGTTAACATAAAACAATTATTTTTATGTTAAGCTATTTCTAACAATTCATGTTAACATAAAAGAGTAATTTTTATGTTAAACTATTTCTAACAATTCATGTTAACATAACAGAGTATTTTTTATGTTAAACTATTTCTAACAATTCATGTTAACATAAAAGTGTAATTTTTGTGTTAAACAATAAAATATGGTTTTATTGTATGAACACATTTTGGCAAACATGGATATACACAATTCAATTCAGTCATTCATCACAATCACAACACAATCAACATTGAAATAAATATATACAACATTTGCATGAATTTTATATAGAATGAACATAAATTTCACAACGAAATAAACAATTAACTTTATTCAAAATAGAAATCTCACATCACTTTGTCTGAATTTTCAAAGTGCTCTGTTTCAGCTCTAATCAATTCCATATTGTAGATCTCTTCGTCGTGATTCCAATGCATCGAAAATCGCTCAATTTCGATTCTGTATGAAAAAGTTACAGATTTCACAACATTTTATTATTTTAATAATTAATTTACAATAATTACTAAACTAATTGTCTTACTTTACTCATTCCTTTATCATCGTTCTTCTACCAGAAAACGTTCGACCCATCGTTCACCAGAAAAACGCTACCTTTGTAAACCCGCTATAGTCGAATGGAGCCACCAGAGATGATCATGGCCGTTGAATATATTGATCTTGATGTGCTCTTTTATTTTTGTTTTATAGAATTTTTGAAATCATTTGTGGATTGAGAGAAAATGTGGAATCAAAATTGGAGATCGCTGGCCTTCCATTAGAAATGGGCGGTGGCCATTGATTTAGTTCAGGGCGGTGGCTGATAAGAAACGGGATCAGGGTTAAGGAAGTAAAAATGATATTATATAGTGGAGGAAATTATAATTTTTATTCCTTTATTTAATTAATATTTTTATTTATATCTATATGAGGTCTGAAGATTGTACATATATAAAGAAAAGAGAGAAGAGAGGACAAAAAGGGGGATAAAAGGAATAATTTCGTATCTAAAATGAATTTGAATAATAAATAAAAGAGGAGAGAGAGAGTAGAGAATAAATGCACATGTTAATTTACCCATATGTCTCTTTGTATTTACAAACAAATTAAATGCTTGCTTTATTTTATCTAATTGTTTAAGTTGTGCAACTTTTTAATGATTCATCTTCTACATTAAAAATATAATTTCTAATGTGAACACAATTTATTTTACATTGTGACATATGAAAAGGGAAAGTGTAGTTATTCTCCTTGGATATTGTAAATCGATTAATTTCCCCACATGCCACGCTTAGACTCCGTTTAAATAAATATTGTGAATAACTAATAAATGTCATTTATAAAGTTTCTATTATTGCTCTAACCACGTTTTCTTTTAACTTATACTGGAATGCAAATTCCAATATACCATATAACATTTAATTAATTAATGTCAATAATTGTGTTTAGTCTTGTGAAAATTAAACTTACCAATAATAGAAGTTATTTAAAACTAGTCATATGGTTGTATATTGCATAAGGATAATCGTTTAGCTACCCAACGTATGATATAGGACAGACATTCCATTTATACCAATATTGAATTCTAACTTTCAAATGAAATGAATTATTATATATATTAAATTCCAATTTGAAATTTCCAATGATAAACTCTTCCTATATTAGCCTTTTCAATTCAAAGTTTGAATTATATGGAATGTCTTTATTACATTAATTGTACTCTGAATAATATGGTAATGAATTTAGACTTATAGGTCTACAAAAATCAATCATCATTAAAGCCTCAACATACATTTGAAATTAATTTAACTTTTATTGCGCCATTTATACTTATAATTTGATAAATTATTTTGATGATATGTCACTACACAAATAAAATCCTTATTTAAGATTAAATTAAATTGCATGGCTTATTTAAATATCATTTAAGATGGACAAAATTCAAAATATAATACTAATTTGTGATAATCATTTTTTCTTTTTCTTTCTGACGCATTTTCTATTTAAAATTTCTTAAAATAAATTTTTAAATTGGTTCTGATTTTCCGGGTTGTTACAATTATTTTATTTTCATTAAAAAAAATACTTGTTAATCGATCATAACTCCAAATCAAACCCGATGACTACCGCCGTCAACCAAATAACCCTATTCCGGACACAATGGGATATGTCGCGCAAGCCGATTTGATCGTTACGATCATTTTTCGTCAAATTTAAAATATAAATCAATATATTTTAAATTCAAACATTCATTTTAATTTACCGGGGCCACATTCTAACCATAAAAATTCCCAAAAAAATAAATCTAGCTATGTTTTAACGATAATGGTTCTAACAAAACTAATTTCGTCAAATTCAGAGACTGTTTGAAAAATGACCATTTTCTGGTTGATCTAAATCGACTAAAACTAGAAAAACACATATTCTTTTGCCACACTCACATAATGATAGCAAAAATTATAAAAATTGGAATCTAGCAATAATTTGACATTCCGGATCCAACAAAAGCAGTTTCATTGAAAATGGAGGTCGTTTGCAAAATGGCTATTTTTACGGGCTATATTTCCATAGCGACTATTCTGAATCTTCAACTGGACATAACTTTTTATTCACATTATGAAATCTAGATTTTTCAAATTCTATGGAAAGATATTTTCGAACAGATTCAAATATTTTTGGTTTTGCTAAAATTCGGTTTATTTTGAATCCTATACATTCATTTGAAATTTGAAATCGAATTTTCAAACTATCGCACCATTTCTAATTCCCTTTGTAATTAAAATAAATATTTATATTCTAACTTTGATTTAAATAAATTTATACGTTCTAATTCTGTTCAAAATAAATTTCTAGTCGTTATTATTTCAAATAATTCATTTTAAATATTCAAAATATGATAACATTGCTAAAATAAAAAAATTAATTGGTTATGATTTTTCGGGTTGTTACAGAAAATTTGGTTTTTATTATATGAATAACAATACAAATCGCGATTTTTATATATGTTGAAGTGCAATAAAAATTTTGATTTTTATTTTATATATATGAAGAGAAATAAAATTTCGATTTTATTATATACGAAGCGAAATAAAAATGGGATTTTTACAGCGTTGAATTAAAAATACGATTTTTAATATAAACTTTGTGAAACAGTTTTCGCTGAAAACACGGTGAAGGACACAACGTGCGTGAAACAAATCCAAATCCCAACCGTTCAGAAATAAAGAATGGAGGAGTGGAAACCAAAGGTAAGAACTTCTCACTATAATTTCCTGTACAGTTATTTATGTTATAACTACATATTTGAACTGCTCTCCATCGTCCACAGACCATGGACGACTTGTTTGACGGTATTGTGATGTAGAAATTGATTGTAATTGTGTTGTGAAATGGTCAATAAAATATTCATGTGATAAATAAAATATTTGAATAATAAAAATATCATTTTCATTGTATAAATGAACTGTATAAAATATCTATGTATGGAATAAAATATTTGAACAATAAAAATATCATTTTTATTGTATACTGTATGAAATAGTCATGTGTTGACCTAAATAATCATAAACAAATCGTATGATTTGTTTATGTACACTCATTTATCTGATACTGACTAGGACGATAAATTTTACACATCGCCCAACTGCACAAACAATAACAAGTGTTTGTTGTTTGAAAACCCCACATGGGTATTGGAATGATATTTGACATACACTGATTCCAATAATTAGTGGTACGTTAATCGATGGGTTGATAGGCTGTGATGAGCTTTATTGATTTATTTTTAACGCTTATACAGTTGTGTAATGCACTCTGGATGATGGTTGACTGTGTTTGATTATTGTTGCGTACATGTGTGTATGAAATCCATATAAATAAAATTATATGGTAATTGACTGTGTTTGATTCCAGTTCAGATTTAACGAATATTTTAAAATAATATTCAATGGATATTTAAATGTGAAGCCGTGTTAAGTAGTTAAACGCCATTTTAACATGAACGAAATTTCTTTTCGATTTTATTCGTTTTATAATGAATAACGAAAAGTGATTTCAAAATTTGATATTTTGAAAATATTATCATTTTAATATTAAAATGATATGGAATATTCAAAATTGACTTGAAATTTGAAATGAAATTGAAAGAGTTTGAAAATGAATTTAAAACGAATTTATTAAGGAATATTCAAATTTGATTTGAAATTTCAAATGAAATTGAAATTGTTTTAAAATGAATTTAAAACGAATTTATTAAGGAACATTCAAATTTGATTTGAAATTTGAAATGAAATTGAAATCATTTTAAAATGAATTTAAAACGAATTTATTAAGGAATATTCAAATTTAATTTGAAATTTGAACTGAAATTGAAACCATTTTAAAATGAATTTAAAACGAATTTATTAAGGAATATTTAAATTTGATTTGAAATTTGAAATGAAATTGAAATAGTTTTAAAATGAACTTAAAACGAATTTATTAAGGAATATTCAAATTTGATTTGAAATTTGAAATGAAATTGAAATCGTTTTAAAAATGAATTTAAAACGAATTTGTAAAGGAATATTCAAATTTGATTTGAAATTTCAAATGAAGTTAAAATCGTTTTGAAAACGAATTTATAAATACGTTTCAAATGGAAATCGATGAAATATATATTATATATACATAATATATTGGCCTGGCACCGCGCCGCGGCAGTTTGTGAATTTCAACCATTGACTTCGAATGGACATTACAGAAGATCTGGCTGTCGGATTCTCCTAAATCCAGAACCTTTGGGTTCGTATTGAAAAGAGCTTTCCAACAAATATAAAAAAAAATTGAAATCTAACGGTTGGGTTTGGAATTATGTCCAAATAAAATTTGGAAAATGTAACACCCCGTGTATTCTATAACTATGGAATTAACAAATTAAAGTATAATTAATTTGAAATCAAAGAACTAAGGGAAACGGGATACGCCATTGCGTTCGTCTCGGAAAAATACGCGAAATAGAGTCCGAGTTTTCGAAAAACGGAGTCCGTATGAAGAAGATATAGCCTCCGGAAGTTTTTGAATTAAGTTTAAAATTCGAACAGCTCAGAAATCAAGTTTAAAATTAAAAATCGGGCCCAATTGGCCAGGGCGGGAAAATTCCCGCCTAAGACACCCAGGCTGGTCTAGCCAGGTCGACAGGGCTGTCGACCTGGTCCAGACCCAGGTCGAACACAGTCCACCCTGGCTGGCCTAGTCTGTGTTGGTCGATTTTCAGAAGCATGCTTTGTCATTAGGGCTAGGTGGCAGGCTCTAATTGGTCTCTCTCTCGAATGAATGGCTACGATCAATCCAAGCAGCATCGATGGTCCTAATCAGTTCATAAACTCTATAAAATGACCCTAGACTCTACCTAGGTTTCTTACACAATTCTCTAGCCTCCATTGCTCTCTTCTTCTAATAAAAAAATAAAAATGGCGTCGCTGCTCTGCTGGAATTAAAACTAGAAGATAATCAACATCAGCCTAAGCAACTCAATTCAAACTAGAGATTAAAGTTTCTGCAAAGATTCTACAACAAGTTAAAGTTCTTTCTTTAATCCAATCAAGGCAAGTACAGTTATTTTCCGCTATAAACGTTAATTATAATTTTGATATGCTTTTAATTCTGAATCTGAGATTGTATATATGTTCTCTTCTGTCAGATTTGTTTTTCTGTGACCGTTCTGTATCCCTTTTCTTCTTTTCTGTTTTATAGCCAGGCTACCACGAGCCTGTGCCTAATCTCATAAGAGATGAACGTATGAACGCAAATTTTGGGATAAATAATGAATGATGCGAAATTTAACAAGACTAAATTGAATGTATGACTTTAGGTCTGAGGCATAAAATATATTGGTCATATGCATAAATTTGACTATGAACATATAATTTATGCATGTTGTATGCATAGTTATGTTGTAATTTAGAACTGTAATTAATGAGCATATGTTGTAAACTAGATTTGGATCTATGCATATTCTATGATAGAAGAAAAGAGGAACCAATGTAAGATTACATATGATTTGAGACTTTGGACAAAATGCATATAAAAGTCAAGATCTGATTTTTAGAAGATATGATTTAAAGATTTATATTGTTGGGTATAGTTTGCATAATGATTCATGACTCAAAAAGAAGAAGATATGGAAACTTAGGTGTAAAGATTTACATTAATTAGGATATCTATTATTGTGATTACACCTAAATAGGGATTTTTGGATATATGGCATGCATTAAAATTAATAGTTATATTTGGTATAATTTATATGTGAATCTGCTGTAAGATGCTAGCTTAACAAAAATTGGAACATATGTTATATGGCAAATTATGTCCATATTCTGCGCTTATGCAAACATGGAGTATATGTTGTGAATCATGACAATTATTTAGGCATATGAATTTAGGCCAATTTATGATTAGGCAAGGCATGTAAATAGAACCTTTAGAAATATTAACTTTGCTAAATATGCTAATTTGCCAAGTTGCCTAAACTGCTAGTTTTGTTATATTGCCTAGACTGCTAATTAGATTGAAATGCCTAATTCGTTAAATTTGTCGGTTGAAATGCCTAACCTGTTATATGCCAAAATCTGCTAGGTTGCTAAATCTGTTAAATCCGTTAAGTCATATAAAATCTGTTATCTGCTAAAGTCTGTTATCTGCTGTGTTGATATAATCATCCTGTTATTGATAAAATCTGAATTGGTATATATATATTGGGCGTGCGCATAAACGGTAAATTATTAATTAATTGGCCGCAAAGATAACATGGCTAACTCGAGGTTAGAATGAGTTTGCGGCGTAAATCTCCCCGGAACCGCCCGGCACATCCAGTGGCCGCAAACAATAGGTTCTAATGTGAGAAGTTAGTCATAACATGCGTAAGACACGAGGTTAGGTCTGGCTTGTGGCGGAAGTCTGCCCGGAACCGCCCGGCATATCCAGCGGCCACAAGCTACCGACCTAATGTGAGAGGTCTGTGCATTAATAATTAATTAATGCAAAATCTAAGATAAGAATGACGTCTAAAACGTATTGGGGAAAATAGGGTTAAACCAAAGGGATTAATAGATGTAGTAAAACCCGTCCATGAATCTGTAGGCCCAATACAAAGTTAGACAAATCTGAAAAATCTGTACATCTGACCTGTTAGTCTGAAAACTTGTTAACTTAATTTGTGAATTAGTAAATCTGAATTCTGTATGTCTGAACTTGTAAATCTGAAATCTGTTAGTCTGGGGACACAAGGTTAGGAGGGGAATTACTTGTGTCATCTGTTGTTTGGGACCCATATTAGTCAGTAACCCTTTCTGGTATCAAAACTTTGACCCAACAGTAGGTAGGGTCCGGGCACGCTTACTGAACTAATTATAAGTGGTTCATTCTGATAATGGCGAGGGGTGTTGATGGTGCGTTCCAACCGGGTCATGTGCGTGCATGGATCCCGGTCTGCCTCTGAGGATGTAAGACGCCGTGACATCTGTAAATAGGTCTGTACCAATTGTTTGTCACTTTAGGGAGTGATACACCCTACTGTGGGGCCGACACATGATATTTATGTATTAGGGAGCCGATCGCTTGGGGTAGGGTTTTAGGGTACGCTTAGTTCTGTCTGTTTCTGTTGGTACCGTCTGTTTCTGTTGGGTGGTAACACCTGTCTGTTTCTGTGTGGTACCGTCTGTTCGGGTGGTAAAGGCCCATTACTAGTGTACACCTAATTCCACATTCTGTCTCCATAGGGATAAATCTGTTTCTTCTTCTGTCTGTTTCTGATCGGGTAGTAAAGGCCCATTGTTAGCATTCTGTTTCTGTTAAAGTATTCTGTACTCGTTCCTGCTTCAATTTAGACACTAGGGTGACACCTAATTCTGCTATACTAGTATTAGTGCAGAGAAGTGTAAAACAATAGTTTATATCATTCTGTTTTTCTGTTATGTCTGCTACACCTGTTATAGTTATCTCACATCCAGTTTTATGTTCATATCATATTATTATTATCTGTTCATATGCTGAAAGTCACTGGACTTGCCAGACTTTTTGTCTGACCCTTGTTGTTTTGCCTCCTTTCTTCCGTTCCCCCCCCAGGTTATCCAAGGAGGGAAATACTTTAGCTTGATCCGGATTTCTCTTTGCTTGAAGTGCTTAAAGTATGGCTTGGCTCTGTATAGCTTCCGTTCCATGGGGATTATGATTTTAAACTATGCATTTTGAAGGCTTTTGTACAAGACTGATATCTTGTACTTGAATTCTGAAATTGAAAGGATGAACCATATTAATTTCTGTTTCCGCTGTAATAAAGTTAAAAATTTTCAAGTACTGTTTTATCTGTCTTGTAAGTTTCTGTTCTGTTTACTAAAATGCTCCACCAAAGTTAAGGCATTCCCTTTGTGAGTGACCTTAACGGAGGTGGGGTGTTACAGAAAAGGTCGTTGTAAGTGCAGTTCGACGACTGTTTATGGAAATCAACTGTACGGGCCTTGATAAAATCATTAAAAATATTAATAATTTGTGAAAAATCATAAGAAATGATTTGGAAAGAACTGGGATGAAAAAATCCATATTTGAAAAGATAAAAATATGTTTTTATGAAAATGAACTAGTTATTAACTAGATTAGAAATCCAATAATTTTTGAAATAAAATAAATTGGATTTTTGAAATGGTTTTAAAAATAACCAGGATTTCCAATATATGAATTGGAATGGATTTGAATTGAAATTGTCTTTGGAATATTTTGATGATTGGATTTCGTGATTATACAGGTATTGTTATTGAAATTTGAAAGATATATTTATATTGTCATTTCCAATACGATATATGTTGGTTTTAGAATATGATATTGAATATAAGCCGATATATTTTCTATTCAGAGCCTTGTATTTAATATCAAATGGGATCTTGGGTTTGCCGTGAACTATGTCTTAAATAACACTGTTCTTAAATCGTGTTGAGGAAAGAATAAATCTTTTAATTGAGATCTTTAGAGTTTCCAATTATATTTGATAATTGGAATAAAATGGAATGTGAATTGGGTTTATCATGAACTATGTTTTAATGACATTCGTTATTTAACCCGATCTACAGAGAAATGTGAATTGGAATTTATAAATCTTTTTGTTAAGATTTAAAGGAGATTTTCCAAAGAAAGTTTTCCAATTTAATACAATAAATTGGAATGGAATGGAATTCGATTGGATAATATTCGAAGTGAGCTTTTGTGGAAGAAGACTATTAATATATATGGAATTTAAGAGGCTTTGTCGTTATTCCATATATATTATAGGTTAGATATGGAAGTTTATATCGATTATATATACTGATCTGTTTTCCATGAAGATTCCATAATTAATGGAATGTGATTTGGGTTTATCGTGATCTGTGTTTTAAATGACATTAGTTCTTTAACCCAGTTAAAGAAAAGATTAATTTCTTAACTTTGAATAATCATTAAGTAATGATTTTTGAGATTAAAACCGAATTAGGGTTTTAATGAATCGATAGTTTTAGATTGGAATTTGAATAAGATAATTAAACTTATCGAATTCATGAAATGATCGAGAATGGAGTATCACCAGTTTTGCTCCAAGCGATAGTTAAATCTTTAATTAGATTTGAACATGAAATGGTAATTAAGTTTACCGATAACACCGTGGTGTTAGATATGAAGTATTACCAGTTTTGCTTCATGCGATGAATAGGTTGGGACTGGGAAATTAAACAAATGATTACTTTGGTAAGGTGCGTTAATCCCTACTAGTTTAGATAAACCTTAATTTGGTTTGAATTGATATACAAAGGATGATTCAAGAATAAATTTAAAGAATTTATCTTTGATAAAATTAATTGGAACCTTTCCCTAAGTATAAGAATATTTGAATAAAGGAATATTCTGGATTGGAATGAGGCGTATGTTGTGTTTTTATAGCACTTGTTTATTATATACGCGGGTTATTCAGAAAGACCGGGTTTATCCCATTCTGAATAACTGATTCGATGATATGTCGAGGATGAAGATGGTGGTTGAATACCGGAGGACTTCACATCGTTTGGATGATTACTGATGTCTTAATTGGGTTGTACACCCAAGACGAGGTAATAAGTTGTGATCGTCCATATGTACGTGGAGATCAACTGGATATGCAAGGGCCTCTCTCCTATATTGGACATATGGGACGAGGAATAAGGTGCCTCCGGTTTCGTTCAGAACTAGAACGAACTTGTAAATGGATGTGTGTTTGACAACCTAAATTTCTGATACCTTTTGAGTTGATCAAACAATAGAAGTCCAACCCAAATTGTACTAGAAAGCCATATGTCAATAGAAAGAATTTAGAGGATAAGATAAGAAAGAAAGAATTTTTAGAATAGAAGAAATAAGAAGAAGATAATGCGATGGAATCAGAGTCTCACATCGTAGCAGAACAAAATATAGTATATAAATAAATCTTTGTTGAGAGCTTGAAATAAACTTACAATCGTCAGAGTACATCACCCATCTGGACAGTTATAGTAATCTGTCCTTATATACAATCACATAGCGGAATAAATACTAGATATCAAACTTCTAAACATCTCTAGCTCGTCTATGGACTTCGCAGCATCTGATAACCTAGACCTGTACAACCCGGTCTATCCCGAGCATTACAAATACCGGGTCAGTCTGGTGAACCAGAGTGACAACAACTCGCGAAGTTTAAGGGGAATCATCCAACTTGATTTTAAATTTCAAAATCTTTTCGAAAGAAAAGGATAACCGTAAGACCAAATCCGCACATAAATATGGACAGTTTTTATTTACGATAACCCAAAACATTTTGAAATCACATATATATTCTGATATTATAATATTGTCTAAATACAAATAAATAGCAATCTAGCGGAACGCTTGCATCTTACGCTCCACATATATAGTATACAATCAAAATCGCGGGCGCTTATTAGGGATTGGATTCCGACTATGACAAGGTAGGGGACCACCTGCCGATAGTGTATCTCTAGAGGCGAATACACTGGGTTCAAGAAGAACTTCTTGCAGTCTGGCCCACACATGGTCGACCACTCATTTCGCTTGAGTGTATCGAATGTATATCACCAACGATTGGGATCAGCAACCATTTCCCGAAAAGTGACAACATCGAAATAGATTAAAGAAGCAATTGTAATTTATCTAGATAGTTGATTATACACCCTAATGGGTGTGATGCATATAGCCATGCTACCTGCCCGAATTTTGTCATTTCCCGGTTGTGACGCTTGAGGTTTGGATTCATCTTTGGCACATCTGGTCACCGTTTACTTAGAATGCCACATCGTCAGATCCACTGGATATCACTAATTGATATCCACCAAAATACCCTAGTCGGGAGCTACCCAACTATGACACATTTGAAGAAATCAACGAATGTGACCTCGTTGGAAATACTCTGTCATACATTCGTCCATACAAGTCATCCAGGAATAGGATGAACCGAAGGCACTCTCCTATCACATCCTAGGAATCACCCTATGGATTGGTAGCGAGTAGTCCTTGCAATCCGTGGATTCCAACCATGATAGACTCACAGTATATCTCTGGCTACTAAACCAGAGATTAAAAATAATTCTCCCGTTTTATGAAGATCCACGGTCTTCAGTTGCTCCGTCTTGATCAGTATTCGATATCTTCAACGTTTACGTATTCATTGGTCGGAATGGTTTTCGAACATAAATTCGATCCTGGTCTTTCCGTACCAACAATCATATTCGCCAGATTTGATAGTCGGTTATTTAACTATCAAGCAATAATCATTCAATCATGAAAAATGAAAATAGATTTACTGGTTCCGTACTCAGCATCACTTGGCCTGTTTTAATTGAAAATAATAAATGATGGATTTAAAACTCTTGAATTTTTAAAACACGGTGTTCACTTCTTATTTTAATATCGTAATACTCTCAAAACCATTTCAATCTAATATTTGGAGAAATATTTAAATACCATATCTACTTAAACATTAATTACAACACCATTCATTATTTGTCATCGATTCAACTTGTTATTTGAAAAAAAATTGTTACGACCTTTCCTTTGGTTTCCTTATTTGAACACTACACTCATCACTTATCTTTTTAAAATAAACGCATTCAAAATCATATCGTCTCACTTTGAAAACATCGTTATATCTTCACAAATCTCCTTTATTTCCTTCTCTATGGAAATATCATTTCATATTCTCAAGCCTGTTTTAATTTCCTTTTATTTTGGAATCTATTATATATATTTTTAAATTCTTCAACTAATGTGACATTATTATTAAATAAATTACTTTTAACATCTTCACTGCTACAACTAATATCATCTCTCGATAATCCCAAAGTCGTACAAGTTGGGGTATTTTAAATTACCTCTCAGACCTTTATCAACAACATTCTTATCTTAAGATAAATATCAGTTGTAATACCAAAACCGATATTCATTCCCAATATCAAAGCATATCCCATTTTAGTTATAACTGATAAAACCTTATCTATTATTAAATATACTGAATTTAAAATGCATCTTATACTTCCAGATTAAGTAACGTTAATTTAATCTTAACGTTTTAGCCTCACACTCCTTTTATAACATTGTTTAAAAACTCGGGTTTAATATAAAACCCCTTTTTCCTGCTTTTCTTTCCTTATTCTAAACACTTACTTTAAGCTAAAATCTCTTTTATAACCTGGTTATAAAACTCGGTTTTAATATAAAACCGTTCATCAATACTTTTCAGAAATACAATTGTGTTCCAATATCACTTTTGATTAATTACCTTAAAGAATCCCATTTATGAATTGATCACTTAAATTATTATTCATTAATAATAATTTACATCATCATTAACTATTATAGAAATAGTTAACTTCTTATTTAATTTAATTAAACGGTAAAAAAAAACTTTTTAAAGTTAAAATAAATATTTGTTAAACTATTTTATTTGATTAATAATTAATCAAATAACTAATTAAATTAGTTAGCTTCATCTGTTTAAACCATGCTTATATTGTTAATAAACTCCAATTAGTCATTCTTTTAAATAAATTAATAATATAATTAATTTAAATACTTTTGTTTAATTGTCTCTTTTAAACAATTGATCTAATTATTAAGCATTACCCTAATCTTTGCTCATCTGGTTATAAATCTCATTGCAAAATCATTTAATACTTCTTAAATAATAATTAATACATATTAATTTCCTTTTATTAAAACCTTTATTCAA
The DNA here is from genome assembly GCA_030737875.1 of Allium sativum. Classification (NCBI taxonomy): domain Eukaryota; kingdom Viridiplantae; phylum Streptophyta; class Magnoliopsida; order Asparagales; family Amaryllidaceae; genus Allium; species Allium sativum. The sequence continues at coordinate 697,003,240 of CM060920.1, forward strand.
AACTATCGATTTCAAATCCGTCTTCAGTTATAAAATATATTCCATAATTTCATTACTGTCGATTCAACTGACGGTAAACCAATACTGTCTATTGGTTAAAACAAAACAACCATTGAATTTAGATTCAACAATTAATGATCCAATCCATCATCCAATCATATGGTTTAATCAGCTAATATAATTGTAATAAAGAAATAAACAATAAATTTGAGGGATCCAGTTGGGTCCCTCCAACCTATTTTCCCTGCATCCAAATATGTTATTTCAACAATATTACTTATTTCAATAAACAGATATGATATTCAAAAATCAAACAATAATAGTCATCCAATCACTCATCAATAAATCTAACACATTTAAATTATTATAAACGTGACCAATGAGGTAAGTTACCTCCATCGGTTACAATCGTTGATAACGATTGATTTAAATTAAACGAGCGTTTAATTTAATCAGTTCGGTCAACACAAACAAATACATATTCAGCATCCATCAACCAAATAACAATCATAGCATAATAAAATTAAACCCGACTTATATGAAATATAAGTGGGATAAAACTGAGTGAGTTGAACTCACCTTGGGTTTCCACTTATCTTTCAACTGCGCGCACCTCCGTCCGTTCCAGCTCCAAAATGTTGCGCTTGTCGGTACAGTTCAACGTTCTTGAGTTTTCTTGGTTCTGTGTAAATAAATATAATTATACTTTCTTTCCTTAATTATAAACAACTCATATACGATTTAATCCTACTGTCCATGTTTGTCAATTAATTTGGTCAAGAATTTTTTTCCTTTTTGAATTAAGCACCTATAAAACACTTTCCTATTTACCTGCAACATAACCGTAGTTGCATAGTATGTTTATCCGCCATATTAGCTTATATCCCGCCTTAGAGATAGGTTAAGGACCCTATACATAATTTGGCAAGTAAAACTTTTAAAACGTAAATCATATTATTTATTCATTCATTTTATTTTTATATACGAAAAAAACATATTTTATTAAACATCAGGTTTAGCACGGCTCCATACATATGAATCTAATTTGCGCATTTAACATGAAAACTTTATTGATAAGTCACGTAAACTAATTTGGGTTACGCACTTTTTAATGAATGCTTAGGTACAATATAGAAATGGGTTAGGCTCGAATATGGTTGGGCATGTTTATATTATAACCGACTTAAACATTATATATGTTGACTAGGAAAATAAACGACGATTAGGCCATGAAAACCAAAATTAGGCATGTTAACAATATATTGTCATGCTAATACGTTACTCACTGATTAACTAAAACAAGGTACGCTAATCCGAGATTAGGCTCTTCTAAACAAACGATTTTTAAGTAATTAGGCATTGTTTACTTTTTACTGTTCATCTCTTTATATTATACCTGCAAATTTTTTTTTTTTGAAAACTGCTCATCCCATTTCCAAGCAATCCGCCACCCCTACGGTCATGTGTTTTATGTAATTAAGCATACCTAAACATAATTTAAGTCATCCACAAATACTTAGTACATGTTAATTACAAGTGTATTGTATTCCTTTTCTCACCTTTGTTCCAAAGCCGCCGCATCTCATCTTTCACCTGCTGTGAACCGTACGCCCTTATAACCTCTACACCGAGTTCATCAATGACCCAAACCCTCACCTGCCACCACGTGTACTGCTTCTTCCATCCAAACCGGAGCAACATTGCGAGCTTTACCCCCACCCTCGATGCAACACAGGTCCACTCGATCACCCCTTGGCTAAAAAGAACCCTGAAACTCACAGAAGCTTCAACCACGTACTGCTCCTGGACTCTATTCTCTTTTGTGTTATAACATATACTGCAAGCTCCAACTAATGTCAAACTTCAGCACACAATCCATTGTTTCGATCAGGGCCTTCTCACCACACCCATGGTCAGATTTCCACTATGCTTCCCTCTCATTAGCGGCTTCAACCCATCAGATCACCGGCTCAGTTCGCTCCAGGCTCGACTCCAACTATCCTCATTTTTCTTTTGATATAACGTTATTTTTTGGAAGATCGATGTTGCTGCTTTGGTTTACTGAATGGAGTTTGCGAGTTTACTGGATGAGGACTTAAACATGGCTTGCGTGATTAGGATTTTATAGGAGGATTTTCGTTTTGTTCCTGCTTGAGAATTGAAAACGAGGGTGCAATATTTAAAGAAGAGGAACCGCGGAGGATACGGCTGAAACAGATTGGGTAGCACGAAACTAACAACTTGATTCACACGGTGTTCGGAAGATTTGCTCGCAAGAAAGTGAATTGTTTGGGCTACAAGGCAATGAAAGGTTTGGTGCTCAAGTAAACGGAAGACAATAGCAGTTTTAATCAGCTTATATTATACCACCTCTTTAAATGTAGTAAACACCCCAACATTAAAGTAATATGATTTGAATGTGAATTTCTATTTTGACATCCTTGTTAAACTAGTTTTAATCCAAACAGGCTCTATTTATTCCAACTAAAACACATCAACATCGTTAAATAAACAAATAAACTTTTACCTATCTTATTTGGGAAAACGAAATAAACGCTTATGTCAATAGAAACCTACTTTCGAAGACAAAATACCGGTTTTTTTTCTGAAATAAGATCAGCATGTCTACCTTAAATATTGGTTGAATTAAATCATATAACTTATAAATATGGTTAGCTTATTATACCCATATATCACCGTGCTGATGTTATAATTTCGTATAGTCGTACGCGAGCTCCAAAAATAACGAAGCTAGATATATTGCTATATCTTGATGTTCCGGACCCAATGCAATAAATTTCATTGAAAACCGACTCTGTTTGCACAACGACGTTATTTTAATTTATCTGTTCACATTTAAATTGCACGCACCGATAAAATAACTCTGATTGGCTCCAAACTAGAAATCTAACAATAATCAGCGATACGTATTCCAATAAAATTTATTTCATCAAAAACAGAAGTCGTTTGAGCAGAAAGCTATTTTTTAAGGCTATATAATATATTGAACAAGTTCCCATGTGCGAAGCACGGGCGGCCTCATAAGGTAAGCAATGCATTGATTTGAACGCTCTATTTCTTATGATTATTAAATTTCATCATCGATTGTCGTTGAGAATTTTATATTCGTACTGATATACATGAATTTTACATTATAAATTTCGAAGTACCGCGATGTTTACGAGTTGAAATTATAATTATACATCCAAACTTCGTTATACAACGGAATTATATATATAATAAATCCATTTAAAATTTAAATTCAAAATCTAAAATAATAAATATGTTAAATATCTGACTACCAAAAATGCAGGACGTTACATTCCTTCCCCCTTAAAAGAATTTCTTCCCCAAAATTATTAGGTAAGAGGGATGTTTCAATCTCAATTATTTTCGAAATAATTAATAAAAAATTATAACAAAAAATTCTAAGTTATATAAATTTGCGGACAATTCGCCAGGACCTCTATCGCACTACTTGATTATACCAAATACAAACGCCATTCTGACCCTCACACCTTATCAAGGAAAACTCAAACCCAATGGCTATCCCGCTCAGGGGTATAAAACCAATCACCAGTCCGTATAATTAAGGTTTACCTTGTAATGTCCCGACTTTTTCGACCATTTGTAAATCATTTTGATGAGTAATTAAAATGAGTTAATTAGTTAAAAACAAAGCTAAAGGAGATTTTTGAAAACAAATATATATATATATATAAGTATAGGCATATGTATATATATATATGAGAAATATTTTAATAAACATATATACTTGAATAATCTTAGATTTGAATATACTTGAATTATCTTGGAATTCAAAACAAGTATATGATATAAAATAGAAATTCCTAAGGGAATAAATTTATAAAATAAATGATACTTTGGAATGTCATTTTGATGAAGAAAGAAGTTTTCAAGAACAAAGGACTAAGAACTTAAATAAAAATAAAAGGAGCATTTCTTCCATTTGAAAATATAGGGACCTATGGATAAAAACACCACCATATGTTGTCTACAACATAAACAAGTAGGCAAGAATATGAATCATATGAAATATTCAAACTAAAGACAAAAAGAAATTTCCAAGAAGAGACAAAAACATTAAATGGAACATACCTTAAATAGTAACACTAGAATTAGCAAATCATTACCTAAATCCTATAGTAAAGGTGACATGTGTATTTCCAGCAAAGAAGAAAACAAATGCAAGCATTTGTTTAAGGCTTTAAAAATCCAAAATGGATCCTTGCATTTAATGCAAGAATGGTTCAAGCTTCTAGGAGCACTACCTAGGAGCTACAAACCCTTAGTGAGACAAAATTTGAAGCCTTTATCCTCATTTTCTAGCCGTAGGAAAGGGGTGAGGCTAGAGAGTTTGCTGTTGGAAATTGTGCCCAGAAATTCATTTTCTATTGCATGAATTCACCTATATATACCACTCATTCCTTCACAAATCTGATCACAAACAAACTCAGTTTTCATTCTCAGATCTGAAGCATTTTATTGGATCATTTGGAGAGCATTTAGGTTAGTGAAACTCTTAAAATTTTCTGAATTTAAATACTAGCTGTAAAACAGTTTTTATACGAATCAAAACTGCTCTGCTTTGTTGTTACTGTCTGTTATTATTAATCTTAGATCATGATGCTAGATCATACTGATTTCATTCCTGTTAGTGATCCATTAGATAGTAGGCATCCTTGAATGTGTGTGTGTGTGCAAATTTACTGATGTTGAAGACTACTGTTAAAAACCTGTATGTGTTCTGTAATTACAGAACTTGTTCATTTGTGGATAAATCCATGATGATCCATGAATTGATTTCTAAAGTATGTAAAGCTAGTGTAAACACACCATATAACATATATCAGATCAAAGAAATACCATTTTGAAATATATAAGTCCAAAACAAAATACACAGTAAAGCTCTCTGTTAAACCATAATCATAGTGAAAATTCAAATGAAATAAAAACATGGTTTGATGTTATGAATCGAATCCACAATATAAATGATGATTTTTAATGTAAAAATCCTGATTTTTAAGTTGGTATATCTCGAGAATTCTGGACATGGACGGAAAATGGGTTTAAGTGGATTTCCGACGATCCAAGCCACCAGGGGGTCGGCGGTTTCGAGAGGGGGAGCGTCGGGGACCAGGGGTTCGGGGAAAAATGCAAACATATTTTTATAATGTACGGATTTCGTAGGTGAGTCGAATTTAGGGTTTTTGGGTTGAAATGGGTTCACCTGTATGACCCAGAACTGTTCACCGTCGGCTGCGAGAGGAACGTGCGGTGGTGGGGGAAAAGCGGCGTCAAGGGGTGGCGATGCTGAGGCCAGGAGGGTTCGGTGGCTAGTGGTCTGTGGTGGGTGAGCGAAGGGGTTTCTCCGATGGTGGTTTTTGAACATGGACAGCTCAAACAAGAAAATCACTGTAGCATCGACGAACATGGTGACTGGTGGCTCCGACGAAGTCCTGGAGGGGTGGCCGTCATGTCTGGGGGTTCGACGTGGATGGACAAAGGCCTGGTTGTGTGTGCACGTGCACACTTCGCACTGATACGAGGAAGGAGGAATGTGGTACTTGGCCAAAGTACCAGGCAGGCGGTACTTTAATTTTTGCGCAAAATCACGGTGGTTGGGGCTAAATCAGAGGGATTTTCATGAGTGCCAGAGATCCTGGTACTGGTACTTTGCCACTTGGTTAAAGTACCAAGTGGAACTTTCAAAAATACCATGAGCGGCTAAGGTTTTCTCAACTAATCCTAAGTGTTTTCAAGTTCTGGTACCTTGGCACTGCCAGAGTCCAGTTCTGGCACTTGCCAAACCCGGTACTCTGGCAGTGCCAAAGTCCGGTGTTCTTCATTCAGTAGAATACGAGATTTTAAATTTAAATAAATTTTAAATTTAAAATATAAATAAATAAATAAATAAATGTTTTTATTAAGCCGATAACAAGTGAGAAGTAGAAACCGAGTTTTGAACCGACAAGTTCGACCGTGAAAGATCAACCAAGTTGAAATGTAAATCAGACGAAAATAAATAATTTAAAATAAATTATTTGAATTATTTATATAATAAATAATCGTTAAAGGATAAGAACAAAAGGAAAAATAAGTTCAAACATCATTTAATCAAAGGGAAAATACACCGTGTGCGGAGCACGGAAAATTTCCAAAGGGTGAACAAACACCGTCAAAAACCATATACACCTCAACTGATGTATGTAACAGATAAACTAATGATGCTAATGCAAACCAAATAAACAAACACTGTTTGGAAAATATATATTTTATCTGAAATGAAGTGATACTCCTAATTTCACTGATAAACATTTATCGACTGTAAAATATTTCGTACATCGTTCGAAGAGTCCGGAATAAACAAATTCCACTTCGATTCGAAGTATACGACGCATATCAATGTGCTAAAGACAATGAGATGCAAGCGTTATTTAGAATGATATTTTTGGTCTGTTCAAACCCAGAACAAACCCGAATGGACGAGTGTCTGACTACGTATATCAGTCAGATCTTGCACATCGAATTTACGTAAGTATATTATGTTGGTGGCAGGGAAATTCGTTTCTTTTTGCTTCATTACCCGTAATATATTTGGGTAATCGAATGAGTATTTTCTGACGGATAGGACAATGTGGCATTCAAAGAATGGAAAGAGAAAACCTGTCAGAAGAACAACGTAGCCTCAAAACTTCACAACCCGGAGGTAACAAAAGTTGGGCTAGGCAGCATGGCTAGTTGGGTCATACCCAAGCAGGGTATATTATCACCATCTATAGGATTTCCTTATTTACTTCTAAAATCATTTTCACTGCTGTTGCATTCGGAAACGGTAAATCGAGCTCAACCGTAGGAGTGATAATATATTCGTTACACTCAAGCTAAATGAGTGGACGGTCATGTGTGGCCGGGTTACAAGACGTTCTTGTTGAACCCCAGTGTATCCTCTCTAGAGTACACTGATCGGTGGGTGCTCCCATACCCTGTATGTTGGAATCCAAACTCAAATACGCGCTCTGCGACTTTAAATTTGTATACTATATATGTGAACGTGAGATGCAAGCGTTTCACTAGATTTTAATTACCTGTTACAAACTATTATAATATCAAATGTCTTGATATAAAAGAAATTAGATCATTTCCAGATATTAGACATGGATGGATCTAATGATTTTTATGTTAAAAGTAATAACATGGATCAATATAAACACCTTGACATCTATACCCTGTTTTTACTGTCTAACTATGTTTCCTCACACCAGTCGCCTGACTGACCCAGAGTTTATTTTTGTGTTTCTTAAACTCTTGGGTACTCATAATATTTATTATGAGTAGACAAGTAGGTTCAGGCAAGGCAAGTGGAACATGATGCGGAACCAGTTCAAGACCCAGTAGCATATATGTTTTAATTATCTGTTTAATTACCAACGGTATTGTAATATGGTATTGTATGAACCATGATGATCTAATATATTATGTACTCTGATGTATCAGGCTTTGTGATGTAATATATAAGTATTTTGTGAAATTCCGCTGTGAGATTCTGATAACTTCTTTCTCTTCTATTCTATAAGTTCTACCTTTTCTATCTCATCTTCTAAATTCTTTCAATAATGACACGGTTTCCCAGGTCTGGAAAATCGCGCCGTTACAGTTGGTATCAGAGCTTAGGTTTTCTGAACACCTAGGCTTAGAATGAGCATCGAGAAAACGTATTTTTACTAAAAACTATTTTAATATGGGTCGTCCTTAGTTCTCAACCATAGTTATTAACCTTAGTTATCAACTCTAGTTATTTGGTTAATTTACCCTTAAAGACTGGTTTCTGAGTGAGTATTAACTCTCGAATCATTTACTCAGAAGTTGACAATGAGTTCTCAAGCAAGGCGAGGACGAGGAGCAAGTCGGGCAACTACGACAAATGGGCACACTGTTAATCAGACCCAAGTGGAAACGACTGAAGTAGTCCAAGCTCCAACGCAGCTAAACTTCGCTATGATTTGTAAGAACTACACTACTCTGGGAGGAAAAACCTTTAAGGGAACAGAATCAATAGTTGACGTCCAAGCATGGATTAGATCATGTGAAAAGATTTTTAAGGGGCTGAAACTGGATGACGAGTATAAACGACTGTTAGCATCATGGAATCTGGAAGGAGCTGCAGCTATCTGGTGGGATGCCCAGACTGCAAATACTCCAGAGGAGAACTTTACTTGGGCTATGTTCAAAGAAGTTTTTGAAGCTCAGTATCTGCCTGCAACTGGGAAAACCAGGATGTACCGAGACTTCATCGATTTGAAGCAAGAAACCATGACTGTCACTGAGTACGAAAACAAGTTCAATGCAATGTCAAGCTTTGGACCAGAGTTGGTAAATACCTCGCTAAAAAAGAACGAGATGTTCGTAGCTGGATTGAAGGATAGTCTTCAAGGAAGGATGATGGGGCATTTGAAGGACCCGTTTGTTGAGCTCGTGGATCTAGCACTCAGGTATGAAGCACTGGATGCTAAGAACCCAACTGCAACAAAGACTCAGACGGGAGAAGCAAGTGGAGGGAATTCCCAGAAAAGGAAATTCAACCCTGATTGGAAAGGTAACCAAAACCAAGGAAAGGTTGTGCAACAGAAGACTGAAAACCGCTTCAAAAATGTGTTGTGTCACAACTGCAAACAAAAGGGTCACATTGCAAGGTTCTGTAAGCAGAAGAGCAACAAGAAACCCCAACAGCAGCAACCACAACAGCAGCAAAGGAAGCCTCAGCAACAACCACAGCAGCAACATCAGCAAGTTCAGAGGAATGAGATGGTATTGAAGAACCTCTGTTTCAACTGTCACCAGCCCGGACACATGGTGAAAGATTGTCCACTGATGAAGAGAGCACCTCAGGCGAAGGTTTACGCCATCAAGAATGAACCATCCACCTCTCAGAATGTGAAAGGGAAGGGAGTTCTGGAAGGTACTTTACAACTTAAAGGAATTTACCTTCGAGTTTTATTTGATACCGGCGCTTCACACAGTTTTATTTCTTCTGAAACCGTAAACCAATTTAACCTTAAACCAATCATTTCCTCAAACCCAATTTGCGTATCAAATCCCATTGGTGGAAAAACAGAGTTGAAAATGTGTTGTGAGGATATAGCGCTGTTATATCTCTCGCATTCCTTTCGTTTTGATTTCTATGTTTTAGACTTCAAAAGTTTCAATTTTATTCTTGGATTGGACTGGCTGAGCGAGTTCCAAGCCAAGATAAAATGTGATAAAGAAACCATAACCTTGACGACAAGTTTAGGTCGAAAAGCTAGAATACCCTGTGGAAAACCCGGTATTCATACCTGTAGTTTCCTATACGCCCTAGAAGCACCCAAGAGAACCTTGAAACACTGGACGTGGTTAGAGAATTCAACGATATTTTCGAAGAAGTCGGGAGTTTACCTCCTCATCGTGAGATAGAATTCCGAATCGATTTAATCCCAGGAGCAAGACCGATAGTACAACCAAAGAGACGTATGGCACCAAAGGAAGTATTGGAACTGGAGAAACAGACTCGGGATTTGCTGAGTAAAGGATTAATCCGACCTAGTTTTTCTAGTTGGGGCTCGGCGGTAGTTTTTGTAGTGAAGTCTGATGGGTCATTACGACTATGTGTTGACTATAGAGAGTTAAACAAAGTGACCATCAAAAACAAACACCCTTTACCCCGAATCGATGACCTTTTCGATCAATTACATGGAGCGACCGTATTCTCTCAAATGGATTTAGCAACAGGATTTCATCAATTGAAAATCGCTGAGGATAGTATTCCTTTAACAGCATTTAGAGGCCCGGATTTCTTTTATGAGTGGTTGGTTATGCCATTCGGTCTAACCAACGCACCAGCATTTTTCGTGGATTTGATGAACAGAGTCTTTAGGAAAATTCTAAACAAGTTTGTTCTAATTTTCATTGACGATATTCTGATTTACTCAAAAACTGAAGAGGAGCATCGCTATCACCTCAGAGTAGTATTAGAAACCCTGCGGAAAAATGTGTTGAAAGCAAAATTTTCAAAGTGTCATTTTTGGAAGTCTGAAGTGAGATTTTTGGGGCACATCGTAAACGGAGGTGGAATATCGGTAGATCCGGTGAAAGTTGAATCAGTACAACAGTGGAGGCAACCTCGTACACCAACTGACATTCGAAGTTTCCTAGGATTGGCGGGATATTACCGAAGGTTTATCAAAGACTATTCTAAAATATCATCTCATCTAACGAAATTGACGAAGAAAAACCAGAAGTTCAATTGGACCCCGAAATGTGAAGAATCTTTTCAAGAGTTAAAAGATCGCTTAACTAATGCACCGGTATTAGCCGTTCCCGATGGAACGAGCCAATTTGAAGTTTACACTGACGCTTGTGGAACTGGATTAGGAGCCGTGTTGATGCAGAACCGTTGTGTGATTGCATATGCAAGTAGGCAATTAAAGATACACGAGAAGAATTATGCAACTCACGATTTGGAGTTATTGGCCGTTGTTTTTGCATTGAAGATATGGAGGCATTATCTGCTGGGTGGAAAATTCGAACTATTTACAGATCATAAACCGTTGAGGTACTTATTTTCCCAGAAGGATTTAAATTTGAGACAACAACGATGGTTAGAGTTTCTTGCATCGTATGATTTGGATATCATCTATACGCCGGGCAAAGCAAATGTAGTAGCAGACGCTTTGAGTAGAAATGCGATTCTAACCCTACTAGAAGTCACACCGACTCTCCAAGAAAGGATTATGAGCAATCAGAGAAGAGATGCTAAACTGGAGAAGATCATACAAGGAGTCGCGAATGGAAGGGAGTCTGATTTCGAATTGAACAACCGAGGAGTGTTAAGAATTAACAATAGATTATGTGTTCCGGATGTGGATGGATTGAGACAAGAAGTTTTGAAAGAGTGTCATGCATCAAGGTTGAGTATTCATCCGGGAATTCATAAAATGATTAACGATATGAAAAGAGTATTCTGGTGGCCAGGAAAGATGAAGGATGTCTCAACTTTTGTGAATGAGTGTTTGTGTTGTCAGCAAGTCAAGGGAGATCATCAAAAGACTGCTGGATTGTTGCGATCTTTAGAAATACCCAACTGGAAGTGGGAAATGATATCAATAGATTTTATCGATGGATTACCAAGAACCAGAAGAGATTTTGAAGGAATTTGGGTAATTGTCGATCGACTGACAAAAAGTGCACATTTTATTCCTGTAAAACCAACACGTACAGCCGCATCATTAGCCGAAGTCTTTATGAGAGAAATTGTGCGATTACATGGAGTTCCATCAAGCATTGTAAGCGATCGAGATCCCATCTTTACAAGTAACTTTTGGAGAGCACTACAAAGAACTTTGGGAACGAGATTGAATCTCAGTACAGCTTACCATCCTCAAACGGACGGTCAAACTGAGAGAGTGAACCGGATTTTGGAAGATTTGTTAAGAGCGTGTGTTCTTGATTTTGGAGGATCGTGGGAAGATCATCTACACCTAGTCGAATTTTCTTATAACAACAGTTATCAGGCGAGTATACAAATGGCACCATGCGAAGCATTGTATGGAAGACCCTGTAAAGCACCAGCATGTTGGATTGAATCCGGAGACAAATTAATACTTGGACCAGACATGATCCGAGAAGCAACCGAGAAAGTAGAATTGGTGAAGTTAAGAATGAAAGAAGCCCAGGATCGACAGAAAAGTTATGCCGATCAAAGACGAAGAGATCTTGTATTTGAGATAGGAGACCTGGTATTTGTGAAGATTTCGCCAATGAGAGGAGTGGTGAGATTTGGAAAAGCTGGAAAGTTAACTCCGCGATATGTTGGACCTTTCCGAGTTATGGAGAGAATTGGTTTTCAAGCCTACAGAGTAGAATTACCAGAACATATGGCAGGGATCCACAACGTATTCCATGTGTCTCATTTAAGGAAATGTTTGCACGATCCGTCTTTAATTCTGGAACCATCTGTTCAGCAAGAAATAGAAATTGAACCAGATTTGACTATAATTCGACGACCATTTCGTATTATCGACAGAGAAGAAAAGCAACTTCGCAACAAGGCAGTAAGTCTGTTTAAGATTCAGTGGAGCGATAATCCGAAAGATTGCACGTGGGAGACCGAGAACCATATCAGGAAATTATACCCGGATTTATCCACAGATTAGGTATGTTTTACTGTTTGGTTGTTTGGATGAAATGAAACCTTGGATTTCTTCATTTCGGTAAGTATTGGCATATACATTTGTGGATTCGGTTTATTAGGACTTATGAACTCCCTTGCTATGATTTTATCATTGACGAGTTCTTTTCCTTGTTTACTTTCAGATGGCACCACTGATAAAGAGGACCGCTAGAAAGAGACTTACATCACACCAAACAGAGAGACTACTAGCCAAGCGAGCAAGAGTGGGTGATTCTGAAGATGTTAGAGGAAGGATACCAAGTGAGGATGAAGGCACACACAGGACCTCGGATGAGTCGAATGTAGGCAGAGAGGAACCCATGGAGCAAGATCCAGACAGCACGGAGCCCTCAGAGGATGATGGTGTACTTATGATTGAAACCGGTTGTGGAGACAATGATAGTGATGACGATGACAGTGACCAAGAGGGAGATGAGGCTGAGGATATGAATATGGATGGGGATGATGAAGAAGAACCCGAGGAGGAAGAAGAGTTTGTACCTGAGACACCGATAGCTGATATGGGAGAGCAGCCAACGGAATTTGTGGACCCAGCAGTGGTGATATGGGAGAAACTGAAGCAAGCACTTGTAGAGTATCACGAAGTAGGAGGATGGGTTGAGATTTTCGGAGACTTTGGTTATCCTTGGATTCAGGTGTACATGATTCCGCCCGTAGAGGTTATAGAGATCTCTGATGATGAAGAGGTGGTACCGACTAATCCGGAGATCATGGATGTTTTTGTACCATCTGATGATGAGGATGAGGTGGTAGAGGTCGTTAACATATCCGATGATGAGTGGATCGTGATCGAGAGTGATCCAGATGAGTAGAGTGCAGTAGACTGATGTGTATGGACTATGTATGTATATATTATGTAGCTATAACTTGATTTAGTCAAGTATAGCCTACTTATGTAGTATGGTATATGATTAGTCAGGTGTAGCACTAGGAGTGTAGAGTGTTATCTAGACTAGCGCTAGTATCGAACTAGTTGTATAATTATGATGTACTAAATGATTATGATATATAGAATCATCTTTTGGGAAAGAAATCCTTTCTATCTTGCTTACTTGTAATTTCGAGGACGAAATTCGTATAAGGGGGGTGGACTGTAATGTCCCGACTTTTTCGACCATTTGTAAATCATTTTGATGAGTAATTAAAATGAGTTAATTAGTTAAAAACAAAGCTAAAGGAGATTTTTGAAAACAAATATATATATATAAGTATAGGCATATGTATATATATATATATATGAGAAATATTTTAATAAACATATATACTTGAATAATCTTAGATTTGAATATACTTGAATTATCTTGGAATTCAAAACAAGTATATGATATAAAATAGAAATTCCTAAGGGAATAAATTTATAAAATAAATGATACTTTGGAATGTCATTTTGATGAAGCAAGAAGTTTTCAAGAACAAAGGACTAAGAACTTAAATAAAAATAAAAGGAGCATTTCTTCCATTTGAAAATATAGGGACCTATGGATAAAAACACCACCATATGTTGTCTACAACATAAACAAGTCGGCAAGAATATGAATCATATGAAATATTCAAACTAAAGACAAAAAGAAATTTCCAAGAAGAGACAAAAACATTAAATGGAACATACCTTAAATAGTAACACTAGAATTAGCAAATCATTACCTAAATCCTATAGTAAAGGTGACATGTGTATTTCCAGCAAAGAAGAAAACAAATGCAAGCATTTGTTTAAGGCTTTAAAAATCCAAAATGGATCCTTGCATTTAATGCAAGAATGGTTCAAGCTTCTAGGAGCACTACCTAGGAGCTACAAACCCTTAGTGAGACAAAATTTGAAGCCTTTATCCTCATTTTCTAGCCGTAGGAAAGGGGTGAGGCTAGAGAGTTTCCTGTTGGAAATTGTGCCCAGAAATTCATTTTCTAATGCATGAATTCACCTATATATACCACTCATTCCTTCACAAATCTGATCACAAACAAACTCAGTTTTCATTCTCAGATCTGAAGCATTTTATTGGATCATTTGGAGAGCATTTAGGTGAGTGAAACTCTTAAAATTTTCTGAATTTAAATACTAGCTGTAAAACAGTTTTTATACGAATCAAAACTGCTCTGCTTTGTTGTTACTGTCTGTTATTATTAATCTTAGATCATGATGCTAGATCATACTGATTTCATTCCTGTTAGTGATCCATTAGATAGTAGGCATCCTTGAATGTGTGTGTGTGTGTGCAAATTTACTGATGTTGAAGACTACTGTTAAAAACCTGTATGTGTTCTGTAATTACAGAACTTGTTCATTTGTGGATAAATCCATGATGATCCATGAATTGATTTCTAAAGTATGTAAAGCTAGTGTAAACACACCATATAACATATATCAGATCAAAGAAATACCATTTTGAAATATATAAGTCCAAAACAAAATACACAGTAAAGCTCTCTGTTAAACCATAATCAAAGTGAAAATTCAAATGAAATAAAAACATGGTTTGATGTTATGAATCGAATCCACAATATAAATGATGATTTTTAATGTAAAAATCCTGATTTTTAAGTTGGTATATCTCGAGAATTCTGGACATGGACGGAAAATGGGTTTAAGTGGATTTCCGACGATCCAAGCCACCAGGGGGTCGGCGGTTTCGAGAGGGGGAGCGTCGGGGAACAGGGGTTCGGGGAAAAATGCAAACATATTTTTATAATGTACGGATTTCGTAGGTGAGTCGAATTTAGGGTTTTTGGGTTGAAATGGGTTCACCTGTATGACCCAGAACTGTTCACCGTCGGCTGCGAGAGGAACGTGCGGTGGTGGGGGAAAAGCGGCGTCAGGGGGTGGCGATGCTGAGGCCAGGAGGGTTCGATGGCTAGTGGTCTGTGGTGGGTGAGCGAAGGGGTTTCTCCGATGGTGGTTTTTGAACATGGACAGCTCAAACAAGAAAATCACTGTAGCATCGACGAACATGGTGACTGGTGGCTCCGACGAAGTCCTGGAGGGGTGGCCGTCATGTCTGGGGGTTCGACGTGGATGGACGAAGGCCTGGTTGTGTGTGCACGTGCACACTGTGCACTGATACGAGGAAGGAGGAATGTGGTACTTGGCCAAAGTACCAGGCAGGCGGTACTTTAATTTTTGCGCAAAATCACGGTGGTTGGGGCTAAATCAGAGGGATTTTCATGAGTGCCAGAGATCCTGGTACTGGTACTTTGCCACTTGGTTAAAGTACCAAGTGGAACTTTCAAAAATACCATGAGCGGCTAAGGTTTTCTCAACTAATCCTAAGTGTTTTCAAGTTCTGGTACCTTGGCACTGCCAGAGTCCAGTTCTGGCACTTGCCAAACCCGGTACTCTGGCAGTGCCAAAGTCCGGTGTTCTTCGTTCAGTAGAATACGAGATTTTAAATTTAAATAAATTTTAAATTTAAAATATAAATAAATAAATAAATAAATGTTTTTATTAAGCCGATAACAAGTGAGAAGTAGAAACCGAGTTTTGAACCGACAAGTTCGACCGTGAAAGATCAACCAAGTTGAAATGTAAATCAGACGAAAATAAATAATTTAAAATAAATTATTTGAATTATTTATATAATAAATAATCGTTAAAGGATAAGAACAAAAGGAAAAATAAGTTCAAACATCATTTAATCAAAGGGAAAATACACCGTGTGCGGAGCACGGAAAATTTCCAAAGGGTGAACAAACACCGTCAAAAACCATATACACCTCAACTGATGTATGTAACAGATAAACTAATGATGCTAATGCAAACCAAATAAACAAACACTGTTTGGAAAATATATATTTTATCTGAAATGAAGTGATACTCCTAATTTCACTGATAAACATTTATCGACTGTAAAATATTTTGTACATCGTTCGAAGAGTCCGGAATAAACAAATTCCACTTCGATTCGAAGTATACGACGCATATCAATGTGCTAAAGACAACGAGATGCAAGCGTTATTTAGAATGATATTTTTGGTCTGTTCAAACCCAGAACAAACCCGAATGGACGAGTGTCTGACAACGTATATCAGTCAGATCTTGCACATCGAATTTACGTAAGTATATTATGTTGGTGGCAGGGAAATTCGTTTCTTTTTGCTTCATTACCCGTAATATATTTGGGTAATCGAATGAGTATTTTCTGACGGATAGGACAATGTGGCATTCAAAGAATGGAAAGAGAAAACCTGTCAGAAGAACAACGTAGCCTCAAAATTTCACAACCCGGAGGTAACAAAAGTTGGGCTAGGCAGCATGGCTAGTTGGGTCATACCCAAGCAGGGTATATTATCACCATCTAGAGGATTTCCTTATTTACTTCTAAAATCATTTTCACTGCTGTTGCATTCGGAAACGGTAAATCGAGCTCAACCATAGGAGTGATAATATATTCGTTACACTCAAGCTAAATGAGTGGACGGTCATGTGTGGCCGGGTTACAAGACGTTCTTTTTGAACCCCAGTGTATCCTCTCTAGAGTACACTGATCGGTGGGTGCTCCCATACCCTGTATGTTGGAATCCAAACTCAAATACGCGCTCTGCGACTTTAAATTTGTATACTATATATGTGAACGTGAGATGCAAGCGTTTCACTAGATTTTAATTACCTGTTACAAACTATTATAATATCAAATGTCTTGATATAAAAGAAATTAGATCATTTCCAGATATTAGACATGGATGGATCTAATGATTTTTATGTTAAAAGTAATAACATGGATCAATATAAACACCTTGACATCTATACCCTGTTTTTACTGTCTAACTATGTTTCCTCACACCAGTCCCCTGACTGACCCAGAGTTTATTTTTGTGTTTCTTAAACTCTTGGGTACTCATAATATTTATTATGAGTAGACAAGTAGGTTCAGGCAAGGCAAGTGGAACATGATGCGGAACCAGTTCAAGACCCAGTAGCATATATGTTTTAATTATCAGTTTAATTACCAATGGTATTGTAATATGGTATTGTATGAACCATGATGATCTAATATATTATGTACTCTGATGTATCAGGCTTTGTGATGTAATATATAAGTATTTTGTGAAATTCCGCTGTGAGATTCTGATAACTTCTTTCTCTTCTATTCTATAAGTTCTACCTTTTCTATCTCATCTTCTAAATTCTTTCAATAATGACACGGTTTCCCAGGTATGGAAAATCGCGCCGTTACATACCTTTTTATCGAACAACCAAACTTAAATTCCAAAGCATAGCCATTAACAGCTCATCCTTCTTAAATCAACCTGTGCTCAACTCATTTTCGATGCCAGAATAAATACAGAGTCATTCAGCTTTATTTCCTAATCGAATTTTATTCGGATTTGTTATACTAGAATTTAGTTTCCAATTCATTTAATTCTGTTATCAAACCATTTATGAACGAATCATTAACAATCAATGCCCAATCATAATCAATATACACTCAACTTAACCTATCCAATCAATTTATATTTTACTTAGTTTCCAAATTCCTAATTAATTTCATTTGACTCCAAAATCCATTTTAACTCCAATATTCGTTCTGAATTTCAGCTTGACTTAATCAAGTTAAGTTTCAAATGTATATTCAACTATTTAATTTTCCAATTAATTCCACTCCATTTCAAATTCTGATTTTATCACAAAAATCAGTCATTCAGTTTCTATTTAACTTATTTTTAAGTTCATTCATTCAATTTCACAAATCCTATATGTGAAATCTTCTGGTTATTAAATCATTCAAATTTTAATTCAATTTGAATTCCATTCAAATTAATCAAGCCAACCAATATTTCAATAATAAATTATTTCTTTTTTATACAAAAATATACTTTGGGTAAAAGTATTTCATTTACCCTCTTTAGAAAACAATATCGCGTCGGTTGCTAGTCCAATGCTTCTCAACACTTGAACCGATCGAATAACACAATACAAAACATTTTTATATAAAATTTACAAATACACTTCCATATATATATACTCTAACTCAATCTAGGGTATTACTAACCCCATCTCTATTGAGTTACGCCATAGAGCCAAAGTTGTTACTAAACCATTGCTCTGATACCAACTGTGACATCCCAAATTTCCGATACCTTTTGAGCTGATCAAACAATAGAAGTCCAACCCAAATTGTACTAGAAACCCAGATATCAATAGAAAGAATTTAGAGGATGAGATAAGAAAGAAAGAATTTTTAGAATAGAAGAAATAAGAAGAAAATAATGCAACAGAATCAAAGTCTCGAATTGCAGTAGAACAAAATATAGTATATAAATAAATCTTTATTGAGAGCTTGAAATATACTTACAATCGTCAGAGTACATCACCTATATGGACAGTTATAGTAATCTGTCCTTACATACAATCACACAACAGAATAAATACTAGATATCATACTTCTGAACATCTCCAACTCGTCTCTGGACTTCGCAGCATCTGATAACCTGGACCTATACAACCCGGTCTAACCCGAGCATTACAAATACCAGGTCGGTCTGGTGAATTAGAGTGAGAACAACTCGCAAAGTTTAAGGGGAATCATCCAACTTGATTTTAAAGTTCAAAATCTTTTTGAAAGAAAAGGATAATCGTAAGACCAAATCCGCACATAATTATGGACGGTTTTTACCTTACGATAACACAAAATATTTTGAAATGACATATATATTCTGATATTATAATAGTGTCTAAATACAAATAAATAGCAATCTAGCGGAATGCTTGCATCTCACGCTCCACATATATAGTATACAATCAAAACCGCGGGTGCTTATTGGGGATTGGATTCCAAGTATGACAAGGTAGGGGACCACCTGCCGATAGTGTATGTCTAGAGGCGAATACACTAGGTTCAACAAGAACTTCTTGCAATCTGGCCCACACATGGCCGACCACTCATTTTGCTTGAGTGTATCGAATGTGTATCACCAGCGGTTGGGATCAGCAACCGTTTTCCAAAAAGGGACAACATCAATATAGATTAAAGAAGCAATTGGAATTTTTCTAGATAGATGATTATATACCCTAATGGGTGCGACCCACATAGCCATGCTGTCTGCCCGATTTTTGTCATTTCCTGGTTGTGAGGCTTGAGGTTTGGATTCATCTTGGGCACATCTGGTCACCATTTACTTAGAATGCCGCATCGTCAGATCCACTGGATATCACTAATTAATGTCCACAAAAATATCCTAGTTGGGAGCTATCCAACTATGACACGTTTGAAGAAATCAATGTACGTGACTTCATTGGAAATACTCTGCTAGACATTCGTCCATACAAGTCGTCTAGGAATAAGATGAACCAAAGGCACTCTCCTATCACTTCCTAGGAGTCACCTTATGGATTGGTAGTGAGTAGTCCTTGCAATCCGTAGATTCTAACCACGACAGAGTCACGATATATCTCTGGCCGCTAAACCAGAGATTATAAGGAATTCTCCCGTTTTATGAAGATCCACGATCTTTTGTTGCTCTATCTTGATCAGTATTCGATATCTTCAACGTTTATGTATTCATTGGTCGGAATGGTTTTCGAACATAAAATCGATCCTGGTCTTTCGTACCAATAATCGTATTGGCTAGATTTTATAGTTGGTTATTTAACAATCAAATAACAATCATTCAATCATGAAAAATGAAAATAGATTTACTGGTTCAGTACTCAGCATCACTTGGCCTCTTTTAATTGAAAATAATCAATGATTGATTTAAAACTCTTGAATCTTTAAAACATGGTATTCACTTCTTATTTTAATATCGTAATACTCTCAAAACCATTTCAATCTAAGATTTAGAGAAATATTTAAATACCATATCGAATTAAACATTAATTAAAACACCATTCATTATTTATCATCGATTCAACTTGTTATTTGAAAAAAAAATTGTTACGGCCTCTCCTTTGGTTTCCTTATTCGAACACCACACTCATCACTTATGTTTTTAAAATAAACCCATACTAAATCATATCTTCTCACTTTGAAAACATCGTTATATCTTCACAAATGTCCTTTGTTTCCTTATCTATGGAAATATCATTTCATATTCTCAAGCCCGTTTTAATTTCCTTTTATTTTGGAATCTATTATATATATATTTTTAAATTCTTCAACTTACGTTACATTATTATTTCTCAAAATAAATTCCTTTTAACATCTTCACCACTACAACTAATATCATCTCTCGATAATCCCGAAGTCATTCAAGTTGGGGTATTTTAAATTACCTCTCAGGCCTTGATCAACAACATTCTTATCTTAAGATAAATTTCATTTGTAATACCAAAACTAATATTCATTCCCAATATCAAACCAAATCCCATTTTAGTTATAACTGATGAAACCTCATCTCTTATTAAATATAGTGAATTTAAAATGCATCTTATACTTCCAGATTAAGTAACATTAATTTAATCTTAACGTTTTAGCCTCACACTCCTTTTATAACATTGTTTAAAACTCGGGTTTAATATAAAACCATTCATCAATACTTTTCAAAAAATACAATTGCGTTCCAATATCAACTTTGATTAATTACCTTAAAGAATCCCGTTTATGAATTGATCACTTAAATTATTATTCATTAATAATAATTTACTTCATCATTAACTATTATAGAAATAATTAACTTCTTATTTAATTTAAATAAATGGTAAAAAAACTTTTTAAAGTTAAAATAAATATTTGTTAAACTATTTTATTTAATTAATAATTAATCAAGTAACTAATTAAATTAGTTAGCTTCATCTATTCAAACCATGCTTATATTGTTAATAAACTCCAATTAGTCATTCTTTTAAATTAATTAATAATATAATTAATTTAAATACTATTGTTTAATTGTCTCTTTTAAACAATTGATCTAATTATTAATCATTACCTTAATCTCTGCTCATCTAGTTATAAATCTCATTACAAAATCATATAATACTTCTTAAATAATAATTAATACATATTAATTTCCTTTTATTAAAACCTTTATTCAAATCCGTCTTCAGTTATAAAATATATTTCATAATTTCATTACTGTCGATTCAACTGACGGTAAACCAATATTTATAAAACGATATATATTGGGACCAACTGCTACTAGTTACTCAACCAATACTGTCTATTGGTTAAAACAAAACAACCGTTGAATTTAGATTCAACAAATAATGATCCAATCTATCATCCAATCATATGGTTTAATCAGGTAATATAATTGTAATAAAGAAATAAACAATAAATTTGAGGGATCCAGTCAGGTCCCCCAAACTATTTTCCCTGCATCCAAATATGTTATTTCAACAATATTGCTTATTTCAAAAAACAGATATGATATTCTAAAATCAAACATTAACAGTCATCCAATCACTCATCAATAAATCTAACACGTTTATATTATTATAAACGTGGCCATTGTGGTAAGTTACCTCCATCGGTTGCAATCGTTGATAACGATTGATTTAAATTAAACGAGCGTTTAATTTAATCAGTTCGATCAACACAAACAAATACATATTCAGTATCCATCAACCAAATAACAATCATAGCACACTAAAATTAAACCCGACTTATATGAAGGGATAAAACTGAGTGTGTTGAACTCACCTGGGGTTTCCACTTATCGTTCAACTACGCTCACCTCCGTCAGTTCTAGCACCAAAATGTTGCGCTTGTCAGTACAGTTCCACGTTCTTGGGTTTGCTTGGTTCTATGTAAACAAATATAATTATACTTGAGACGACCCGAACTTCCCCGGGTAGGGAAAGCCCGGATTGAAGTGAGAACAAGCCGCATCGGAACGCAAACAGAAGAACATTTCATTGCTTATAACAACAATTCATCAGAACACAAGAATATATAGAGTATGAATCAATATTACACATTATAAAATATCAGAGATTACAATACATTACAGCGCAGCGGGAAAATAATACAAAACACAAATAGAAGTAATACACAGATACAGAGCTTTCCGAGTATCGTTCCAGCTGTAAATCAGGATCCTGTGAATGTAAATCTACAAAACCAAAACTATTAGCTGCCCGGTTCAAAATAAGGGCACCCAGAGTTTAAGTTAAAACAATAAACTCCAGGTCAGTCATGGGACTGGTTTGAGAACTAAAACAGTTATTAATCTTTATTTTAAAGTTAGGTAAATCAAGGGACCACGCCGTATAACACTGAACGGGTTTCCACCCAAGAATACCAGTGCATAAAACAAACAGCGCAATGCTAAATAAAGAAAAATGAAGCTATTATAAGACCCAGGTCCCATCACACAATGCAACACAAGCCGGAGGATAAGGTTTTTACCTTATAATAGCAAAAGAATGCTTGATACGCTAAATTTCATCTTTTGATTCTTAATCAGACTCCAACCACAAATTAGTAAGAGAACGATATCCTAAGTATTAACCCCGAAGGCCGAAACCAACATCAGACTAATATCCAGGAAACCACCCATCTTAGTTCGTTTCCAGTTAGTTTCTGATTTTATATACAATCATAAATATCAATCATAGGCGACATGAGCATCCCATGCCACTATGTGGCCATATATAGGTTTACAATCAAAACCGCATATATCGTATTTGGAAATTGGATTTCCATCTATGAACCGAGGCAAAAGATAGTCCTCTACCGATTCGAGACTCTCTATCCTGAGCTTCAGGACAAGTACTCAGTCAAGTCCTTGGATCGTCAGGGCCAGTCCACCGATGTGGATTAAAATGCCTAAACACTGAGTTTCCCCACCCTTTGGGGCGTAAATGAGCCAACGAATGACTCCATCGGCTTCACATGGTCGCCGATATATCCGAGGCGCCTCGCAACAGCAACAACCACATAAGTCAAACTCGTCAGGGCGTGTAAAACCTCTAACGCCACTTCTAACTAGAAAGAAACGCATGTCCTCCCTGAGGTCTTTCTCCCGTTTCTGGTTCACAACCGGGGTGCGAGGCTCGCGAATCAACGCTACACAAAGCTATGCCACATAGGTCGTGCTTTGATCATCAACCACAAGACTCCTCTTTTCAACAAGAGCCTTGATCATTTGCATCTTAGAATGCCACACATGCAAACCACTCCATGCAACCGATATCCATCAATCACACAGAATGATATCCAATATCAGACACACAGTCCATTTACAAGTCCGTTCTGGGTCTGAAAGAAACCAGAGGCAATTTGCACCTCGCATATCCATCGATCTCCAAGTACGTCTAGACGACCACCAACTGATTCCCTTCGCTTGGGTGTACGGCCCAATCAAGATCATCGGCAATTATCCAATTCAGTCTTCAACCACCTCTTCATCTCCGACTTA
This sequence comes from Allium sativum, assembly GCA_030737875.1. NCBI lineage: Eukaryota > Viridiplantae > Streptophyta > Magnoliopsida > Asparagales > Amaryllidaceae > Allium > Allium sativum. Next base: position 697,026,782 of record CM060920.1, read on the forward strand.
TCGTCGTATCAGTTATTCAGAATGGGATAAACCCGGTCTTTCCGAACAACTCGCGTATATAATAAACAAGTGTTACACAAACACAACATATGTCTCATTCCAATTCATCGGTCAATAACTGTAAATTAGTAAGGGAACAATTCCCAAAATATTAACCCCAAAGGCTGAAACCAACATCAGATTAATACCCAGGAAACCATTCATCTTAGCCAACCTACAGTTAGTTTCTAATTTCTCATTCTTAGGGAAGGGTTCCCATTAATTTTATCAAATATAAATTCTTTTAAATTTATTCTTTAATCTTCTTTTGAATATCGATTCAACTAGTCGGGATTAACGAACCTTACCGAAGTAATCATTTGTTTTAATTTCCCAATCCCAACCTATTCATCCCATGAAGTAAAACTAGTCATACTTCATATCTAACACCATGGTGTTATCGGTAAATTCAATTACCATATCACGTTTAAACCTAATTAAAGATTTAACTATCGCCTGGAGCAAAACAGGTGATACTCCATTCTCGATCATTTCAATCCAATTAAAGATTCATTAAAACTCCACTTGGTTTTAATATTTAACTGGGTTAAATAACCAATGTCACTTAAAACACGGTGCACGATATACCCAAAATCACATTCCATTCTATCAGCTTTTAACCGAAAAATAGCAAGTGAGCAATTTCCTAAGTATTAACCCCGAAGGCCGAAACCAACATCAGATCAATACCCAAGAAACCATTCTACTTAACTAATCTCCAGTTAGTTTCTGATTTTCTTAACTCAGTTGGGTCTAAGAACAGTATTATTAAAGATACTGTTCACGACAACCCAAAATCACATTCCATTAATTATCGGGTTAAAAAACAAGTGTTATTTAAAACACCGTTCACGATAAACCCAAAAATCAATTCAAATTCAACTCCATTAAATACCATTTAATTGGTACACTTCATTAAATCTAAATAAAAAGATTTAGTCTTTTTCTCACCTGGGTTTAAGAACAGTGTTAATGAAGGCACCATTCACGACAAACCCAAATCACATTTGATATTAAATACAAGGCTCTAAATAGAAAATATATCGGTTTATATTCAATATCAAATTCTACGACTAACAAATATCGTATTGGAAATAACGATATAAATATATCTTTCAAATTTCCATAACAATATCTGTATAATCATGAAATCCAACATCGAAATATTCCAAAGACAATTTCGATTCAAATCCATTCCAATTCAATTATTGGAAATCCTGGTTACTTTTAAAACCCTTTCCAGTTCAATTTATTTATTTTAAAAATAAATAAATTATTATTTTAATTCAAAACTAGTTCATTTCGATAAAAATCTACTTTTATCTTTTCAAATTTGGAGTTTTTCATCCCAATTCTTTACAAATCATTTCTTATGATTTTACACAAATTATTACTATTTTTAATAATTTTATCAAGGCCTGTACAGTCGATTTCCATCAACGGCCATCGAACTGCACTTACAGCGACCTTTTCCAAATTTGATTTGGACATAATTCCAAATCCAACCATTAGATTTCAAATCTCTAATATTCATTAGAAATCCCTTTTCGATACGAACCCAAGGTTCCGGTTTTAGAGAATCCGACGGTCGGATCTCCCGTATCATCCATTCGAAGTCAATGGTCGAAATCCGCAAACTGCCGCGGCGCGTTCTATTCAGGCCATTATATATATAATATATTATATATATTTCGTCGATTTCCTTTTAAAACATATTTTATAAATCGTTTTAAATTCATTTTCAAAACGATTTCAACTTCATATTCAATTTCAAATCAAAATTGAATATTCCACATCATCGATATACAAATGATAATATTTTCAAAACGTTGTATTTTGAAATCAATTCCTTTTCTATATTCATTATAAAAATGAATAAAATCGATATAAATATCGTTCACGTTAAAATGGCGTCAATCTAATCAACACGGCTTTTATTCAACACATGAATATTTATTCTCTATTCAACATATGAATTTTTTTTCTATTCAACACATGAATATATATTTTCAATTCAATACATGAATTTTCTTTACTATTCAACAAATGAATTTTCTTTACAATTCAACAAATGAATTTTCTTTACAATTCAACAAAAGAATTTTCTTTACAATTCAACAAATGAATTTTCTTTATAATTCAACAAATGAATTTTCTTTACTATTCAACAAATGAATTTTCTTTATATTTTCTGAATTGGAATGAGGCCCAATCAATTACCATATAACATTAATTATATGGATTCCCTACAACACATGTATATAATAGCAACGATAAATCATCAACCATCATCCAGAGTGCATTCTACACTATATAAGCATCAAATATAAATATTCAACGCTTATAACAGCATGTCAATCAATCGATCGACATACAGCTAATTATTGGGATTAGTGTATGTCCAATTTCATCCCAACAGCCGTGTGGGGTTTCAAACAATCAAACACAGATTTTATTTGTGCAGTTGGGCGATGTGTAAAATTTATCGTCCCAATCAATATCAGTCAATTCAGTGTATATAAACAAATCTCCGATTTGTTTATAAATATTTATTTTATATACATGTTAAAAATCATATTTTTAACTATAAAATATTTTCCACTATAAAATATTTTATTTCACTCCAAATCACACAATCAAATTTCACAACACAGCAACCAAACAAACAAGTCATCCATGGTCTGTGGACGACGGGTGTCGGGTGCTACTAAACACCGTCTGCATCCTAGTATATAATTCAACTAGAAATAAATTTAAAAGTAAGGAGTTCTCACCGATTAGCTAAACCAAACTCCACGACTCTTCTAATGTAGGAAATCTTCGTCGTGCTCACCTTTTGTCAATTTCATTGTCCTTAGCCACTACATATATAAAAATCACATTTTTATATTGTTACTATATAGATAAAAATTCTATTTTTACACCGCTACAATATAGATAAAAATTCTATTTTTACATCGCTACTATATAGATAAAAATTCTACTTCTATAACGGTATTCATATAATAAAGATCATATTTTTATCATGCTAACTTCATAATAAAAAATATATTTTTATGTCGCTTCCACATATGTAAATATCACTCCTTTACAACGCTACTTCCATGATAAAAAATATATTTTTATCTTGCTAGTAATATAATAAAAGTTATAATTTTCTTACTCTACATGAATAAAAATCATATTTTTATAATTTCTATTATATAAAAAATCATATTTTTATAATCTCTACTATATAAAAATCATACTTTTATAATTTCTATTTCATTATAAAAAATCACTTCTTTATACGATGAAAATCCACATCTACATACAATGGAAAAATCTTAACTTTTATAATCCAAAAATCAAATTTTTACTCGCGGTATGTATTCCTAACTGAATTTAAACAATGTACTCTACTCAAATTTGTTACACTAAGAAACTCACCTCTTTTATTTCAAAAGAAATCGATTTTCGGAAGGAGGGGGCCCACATTCGCTGTTGGTGGTCGAAGGAGGTTAGTGTGGGGTCGTGGGTGGCGGCAGGTGGTCAAGGAGGTGGCTGGAGATCCACGGCAGTCGGAGCGGCGGGCTATGGTGGTGGCGGTCTTCAATCTAGGGCTAGGGGAGGTTCAATGTACAGAAGAGGAGAGGGAGCAGGGAGGGAGGGAGGACGTCGGAGAAGAGGGAGGGAGGGGGATGGGGCGACGCTGCTATGGGAGGGGGGTGCGTCGGCCAGCGCGGTGGTCCTGGCCAGGGGCGACGTGGTTTCCCCTTTTCTTTTCTTTTTTTTAATCGATCCTGAAATGAATGGGGGGGCTGAGGGAAATATATAATTATATATATATTTATTTTCAAAAAGTAACTTTTATTTTCGAACTCGAAATCGAACCCACCGCCTGTCGTCCATAGCTAATTACCCCCATTCCGAACACAATGGGATATGTATCATAGGCCGATTTGACTGTTCGATCAATTTCCGTCAAAATCAATATATAACTCTATATATTGAATTTGAACGAACATTTCAATTTACTGGGGCCGCATACTAACTAGAAAAATTCCCGAAAATTATTTTCTAGCTTCGTATTGATAATACGGTCTTAACAAAACAAATTTCGTCAAATTCTGAGACCGTTTGAAAAATGGCCATTTTCCAGTCGATTAAATCAACTGAAACTGGTCAAACACGTTTTCCTTTGCCATGCTCACATATTGATTCAAAAAATTACGAATTTTGAAATCTAACAATAACCTGACATCACGGATCCAACAAAAGCGGTTTCGTTGAAAACCGAGGTCGTTTGCAAAATGGCCATTTTTAAGGGCCAGAATTCCATAGCGATTATTCTGAAATTTCGACTGGGCATAACTTTTATCCCCACTATGAAATTTCAATTTTTCTGATTCGTTGGAAAGATATTCACCACTAGATTCTAATATTTTTGGTTTCTCTAAAATCCGGTTTATTTTGCACCCGGTACATTCATTTGAAATTTGAAATCGAATTATCGAACTACCGTGCCATTTTCAATTCCTTTTATATATATAAATAAATATTTATATTCTAACGACGATTTGAATAAATATATACGTTCAAATTCCATTCAAAATAAATTTCTCATCGTTATTATTTAAAATAATTCATTTTAAATATTCAAAAATCACTAAAATTGCAAAAATTAAATTTTTAAATTGGCTCGGATTTCCGGGTTATTACAATCTCCCCCAATTTAAACTTTTGGTCCCCGAAATGGAACGAAGCCGAAAGTTGTTTAACAACGCAACTCAACTTTCATTATTTTCATTACGGCTTAAGTTCTTCAACTTTTTAATTTCTAAGAACTTTTCAAATTTTTTGAAAAATTTGGCTAACACCCTAAATTTTCGAAAAATTTCGCCATAACCTCCCCTGCACCGGGGACTTCGGGATATTTCATATAGCCTCCCATGGCCTTCTTCAATCCAAAAGAAAAAGAAAAAGCCAAGCGGCTAGCCATTCGGCTCATAAAATCATCATCACCCAAACAAAACAGTAAATTATTGTAAACATGTACTTATTTGTCAGGCAAACAATTTTATTCTTCTGCTCTAGCCTCCTTGTTATGACCTGTTCACACATATATATGTACATGCATGCAATTGAAAATAATTTTCAATACAGTTCAAATTTTGGTTCAATTTGGCTAAAGGTTCAACATTTTAATCAATCAACCAATAATCAAACAACACAATCAGCAATCAATTAGTTTATTAGCTCTTCAAATTCATAACTTTGATATATATTGAAAAAAACACATTTTTGATGCCAAGTCACAACAATATATTCTAACTATATTTTGGTTCCAACGCCAGTCTAATGGAAATATATAGATATCACACTTTCGGCACCCGAATATAAACACAGATGATGAGGCCTCATCATCAGAATCATCTCTGGGCGACTAGAGTGTGATTCTATATCTATCCAGTATTTTAAACTTCAAATACATGCTAGCTAGGCGTATACGCAAAATCTTTATATACTAAATTGTCCAAATCAATTTAAAATTAATATTCAAATACGTATAATACGATTTAAATTTCAAAACAAAATTTGTTTTCGTTTTTATTTTAAAAATATACTCTTCACACTCGTTCTAGGATACGACTGATCCTATCTCTAACAAGTTATTCTCGTTGGATATTACTAATCCAATCTCTGATGAATTCTTTTGTTTGGTTCTAATGTGCCTTGTTCTCTAGCTTTGTAAACCAGAGCTATGATACCAAATGAGATGACCCGAACTTCACCTGGTAGGGAAAGCCCGGATTGAAGTGAGAACAAGCTACATCGGAACGCAAACAGAAGAACATTTCATTGCTTATTACAACAATTCATTAGAACACAAGAATAAACAGAGTATGAATCAATATTACACATTATAAAATATTAGAGATTACAATACATTACAACGCAACGGGAAAATAATACAAAACACAACTAGAAGTAATACACGGATACAGAGCTTTCCGAGTATCGTTCCAACTGTAAATCAGGATCCTGTGAATGTAAATCTGCAAAACCAAAACTACTAGCTGCCGTTTCAAAATAAGGGCACCCAGAGTTTAGGTTAAAACAATAAACTCTAGGTCAGTCGTGGAACTGGTGTGAGAACTATAACAGTTATTAATCTTTATTTTAAAGTTAGGTAAATCAAGGGACCACACCGTATAACACGGAACGGGTTTCCTCCCAAGAATACCAATGCATAAAACAAATAGCGCAATGCTAAATAAAGAAAAATGAAGCTATTATAAGACCCAAGTCCCATCACACAATGCAACGCAAGCCGAAGGATAGGGTTTTTTAACTTATAATCGCCAAAGAATGCTTGATACGCTAAATTTCATCTTTTGATTCTTAATCAGACTCCAACCGTAAATTAGTAAGCGAACGATTCCCTAAGTATTAACCCCGAAGGCCGAAACCAACATCATACTAATACCCAGGAAACCACCCATCTTAGTTCATTTCCAGTTAGTTTCTGATTTTATATACAATCATAAATATCAATCATAGGCAACATGAGCGTCCCATGCCACTATGTCGCCATATATAGGTTTACAATCAAAACCGCACATATCGTATTTGGAAATTGGATTTCCATCTATAAACCGAGGTAAAAGATAGTCCTCTACCGATTTGAGACTCTCTAGCCCGAGCCTCAGGAAAAGTACTCAATCAAGCCTTTGGATCGTCAGGGCCAGTCCACCGATCTAGATTAAAATGCCTGAACATTGCGTTTCCCCGCCCTTTGGGGCGTAAATGAGCCAACGAATGACTTCATCGGCTTCACGTAGTCACCAATATATCTGAGGCGCCTCGCAACAGCAACAACCACCTAAGTCAAACTCATCAGGGTGTGTAAAACCACTGACGCCACTTCTTACAAGAAAGAAACGCATGTCCTCCCTGAGGTCCTTCTGTCGTTTCTGGTTCAAAACCGGGGTGCGAGGCTCGCGAATCAACGCTACACAAAGCTATGCCACACAGGTCGTGCTTTAATCATCAACCATAAGACTCTGCTTTTCAACAGGAGCCTTGATCATTTGCATCTTATCATGCCACACAGTCAAACCACTCCATGCAACCGATATCCATCAATCACACAGAATGATATCCAATGTCAGACACACGGTCCATTTACAAGTCTGTTCTGGGTCTGAACGAAACCGGAGGCACCTTGTACCTCGCATATCCATCGATCTCCAAGTACGTCTGGACGATCACCAACTGATTCCCTCCTCTTGGGTGTACGGCCCAATTAAGATCATCAGTAATTATCCAAACGATGTGAAGACCTCCGGTCTTCAACCACCGTCTTCATCTCCGACTTATGGTCGTATCAGTTATTCAGAATGGGACAAACCCGGTCTTTCCGAATAACTCGCTTATATAATAAACAAGTGTTACACCAACACAACATACACCTCATTCCAATTCATCGGTCACTAACCGTAAATTAGTAAGGGAACAATTCCCAAAATATTAACCCAAAGGCCGAAACCAACATCAGATTAATACCTAGGAAACCTTTCATCTTAGCCAACCTAAAATTAGTTTCTAATTTCACATTCTTAGGGAAGGGTTCCCATTAATTTTATCAAAGATAAATTCTTTTAAATTTATTCTTTAATCTTCTTTTGAATATCAATTCAACTAGTCGGGATTAACGAACCTTACCGAAGTAATCATTTGTTTTAATTTCCCAATCCCAACCTATTCATCCCATGAAGTAAAACTGGTCATACTTCATATCTAACACCACGGTGTCATCGGTAATTTCAATTACCATTTCACGTTTAAATCTAATTAAAGATTTAACTATCGCCTGGAGCAAAACTGGTGATACTCCATTCTCGATCATTTCAATCTAATTAAAGATTCATTAAAAAATCCACTTGGTTTTAATCTTTAACTGGTTAAAGAACCAATGTCACTTAAAACACGGTTGACGATAAACCCAAAATCACATTCCATTCTATCAGCTTTTAACCATAAAATAGCAAGTGAGCAATTCCTATGTATTAACCCCGAAGGCCGAAACCAACATCAGATCAATTCCCAAGAAACCATTCAACTTAACTAATCTCCAGTTAGTTTCTGATTTTCTTAACTCGGTTGGGTCTAAGAACAGTATTATTGAAGATACCGTTCACGACAACCCAAAATCACATTCCATTAATTATCGGGTTAAAGAACAAGTGTTATTTATAACACCGTTCACGATAAACCCAAAAATCTATTCAAATTCAATTCCAATTAAATACCATTTAATTGGTATACTTCATTAAATCTAAATAAAAAGATTTAATCTTTTTCTCAACTGTTTTTAAGAACAGTGTTAATGAAGACACCTTTCACGACAAACCCAAAGCACATTTGATATTAAATACAAGGCTCTGAATAGAAAATATATCGGCTTATATTCAATATCAAATTCTACGACCAACAAATATCGTATTGGAAATAACGATATAAATATATCTTTCCAATTTCCATAACAATATCTGTATAATCATGAAATCCAACATCGAAATATTCCAAAGACAATTTCGATTCAAATCCATTCCAATTAAATTATTGGAAATCTTGATTACTTTTAAAACCTTTCCAGTTCAATTTATATATTTTAAAAATAAATAAATTATTATTGTAGTTCAAAACTAGTTCATTTCGATAAAAATATACTTTTATCTTTTCAAATTTGGAGTTTTCATCCCAATTCTTCACAAATCATTACTTGTGATTTTACACAAATTATTACTATTTTTAATAATTTTATCAAAGCCCGTACAGTCGGTTTCCATCAACGGCCATCGAACTGCACTTACAGCGACCTTTTCCAAACTTGATTTGGACATAATTCCAATCCAACCGTTAGATTTCAAATCTCTAATATTCGTTAGAAAGCCCTTTTCGATACAAACCCAACGGTTCCGGTTTTAGGAGAATCCGACGGTCGGATCTCCCGTAATATCAATTCGAAGTCAGTGGTCGAAATTCGCGAACTACCGCGGCGCGACGCGTTCTATTTAGGCCAGTATATATATATATATAATATATATATTATATATATTTCGTCGATTTCCTTTTACAACATATTTTATAAAACGTTTTAAATTCATTTTCAAAATGATTTCAACCTCATATTCAATTTCAAATCAAAATTGAATATTCCACATCATCGATATACAAATGATAATATTTTCAAAACGTTGTATTTTGAAATCAATTCCTTTTCTATATTCATTATAAAAATGAATAAAATTTGTATAAATAGCATTCACGTCAAAATGGCGTCAATCTAATCAACACGGCTTTTATTCAACACATGAATATTTATTGTCTATTCAACACATGAATTTATTTTCTATTCAACACATGAATATATATTTTCAATTCAACACATGAATTTTCTTTACTATTCAACAAATGAATTTTCTTTACAATTCAACAAATGAATTTCCTTTACAATTCAACAAATTGATTTCCTTTACAATTCAACAAATAAATTTTCTTTACAATTCAACAAATGAATTTTCTTTACTTTTCAACAAATGAATTTTCTTTATATTTTCCGAATTGGAATGAGGCCCAATCAATTACCATATAATGTTAACTGTATGGATTCCCTACAACACATGTATATAATAGCAACGATAAATCATCAACCATCATCCAGAGTGCATTCTACACTGTATAAGCATCAAATATAAATATTCAATGCTTATAACATCCTGTCAATCAATCGATCGACATACATCTAATTATTGGGATTAGTGTATGTCCAATTTCATCCTAACACCCGTGTGGGGATTCAAACAATCAAACACAGATTTTATTTGTGCAGTTGGGCGATGTGTAAAATTTATCGTTCCAATCAATATCAGTCAAATCAATGTATATAAACAAATCTCCGATTTGTTTATGAATATTTATTTTATATACACGTTAAAAATCATATTTTTAACAATAAAATATTTTCCACTATAAAATATTTTATTTCACTCCACATCACACAATCAAATTTCACAACACAGCACCCAAACAAACTAGTCATCCATGGTCTATGGACGACGGGTATCGGGTGCTACTAAACACCGTCTGCATCCTAGTATATAATTCAACAAGAAATGAATTTAAAAGTGAGGAGTTCTCACCGATTAGCTAAACCAAATGCCATGACTCTTCTAACGTAGGAAATCTTCGTCGTGCTCGTCTTTTGTCAATTTCATTGTCCGTAGCCACTACATATATAAAAATCACATTTTTATATTGTTACTATATAGATAAAAATTCTATTTTTACACCGCTACTATATAGATAAAAATTCTATTTTTACACCGCTACTATATAGATAAAAATTCTATTTTTACACCGCTACTATATAGATAAAAATTCTATTTTTATAACGGTGTTCATATAATAAAGATCATATTTTTATCACGCTAAATTCATAATAAAAATTATATTTTTCATATCGCTTCCACATACGTAAATATCACTCCTTTACAACGCTACTTCCATGATAAAAATTATATTTTTATTTTGCTAGTAATATAATAAAAAATATAATTTTCCTACTCTACATGAATAAACATCATATTTTCATAATTTTTATTATATAAAAATCATATTTTTATAATCTCTACTATATAAAAATCATATTTTTATAATTTCTATTTCATTATAAAAAATCACTTGTTTATACGATGAAAATCCACATCTACATACGATGGAAAAATCTTAACTTCTATAATCCAAAAAACAAATTTTTACTTGCGGTATGTATTCCTGACTGAATTTAAACTAAGTACTCGACTAAAATTGGTTACACTAAGAAACTCACCTCTTTGCTTACAAAAGAAATAGATTTTCAGAAGGAGGGGGCCCCACATTGGCTGTTGGTGGTCGGAGGAGGGTAGTGTGGGGTCGTGGTTGGTGGCAAGTGGTCGAGGAGACGGCTGGAGATCCACGGCGGTCGGAGCGGCGGGCTATGGTGGCAGCGATCTTCAATCTAGGGCTAGGGGAGGTTCGATGTTCAGAAGATGGGAGGGAGGAGGGAGGGAGGACGTCGGAGAAGAGGGAGGGAGGGGGATGGGGCGACGCGGCTATGGGAGGAGGGCGCATCGGCCAGCGCGGTGGTCCTAGCCAGGGCGACGGGGAATCCCCCTTTCTTTTTTTAATCGATCTTGAAATGAATGGGGGGCTGAGAGAAATATATAATTATATATGTATTTTATTATTTTTATTTCCAAAAAGTAAATTTTATTTTCGAACTCGAAATCGAACCCACCGCCTGTCGTCTATAGCTAATTACCCCCATTCTGAACACAATAGGATATGTATCGTAAGCCGATTTGACTGTTTCGATCAGTTTCTATCAAAATCAACATATAACTCTATATATTGAATTTGAACGAACATTTCAATTTACTGGGGCCGCATACTAACTAGAAAAATTCCCGAAAAATATTTTCTAGCTTCGTATTATTGACGATGCGGTCTTAACAAAATAAATTTCGTCAAATTCTGAGACCGTTTGAAAAATGGCTATTTTCCAATCGATTAAAATCAACTGAAACTGGTCAAACACATTTTCCTTTTCCACGCTCACATATTGATTCAAAAAATTACGTATTTTGAAATCTAGTAATAACCTGACATCACGGATCCAACAAAAGTGGTTTCGTCGAAAACCGAGGTTGTTTGCAAAATGGCCATTTTTAAGGGTCAGAATTCCACAGCGACTATTTTGAAATTTCGACTGGGCATAACTTTTTATCCCCGCTATGAAATTTCAATTTTTCGGATTCGTTGGAAAGATATTCACCACTAGATTCTAATATTTTTGGTTTAACTAAAATTCGGTTTATTTTGCACCCGATACATTCATTTGAAATTTGAAATCGAATTATCGAACTACCACGCCATTTTCAATTCCTTTTATATATATAAATAAATATTAATATTCTAACGATGATTCGAATAAATATATACGTTCGAATTCCATTCGAAATAAGTTTCTCGTCGTTGTTATTTAAAATAATTCATTTTAAATATTCAAAATTCACTAAAATTGCCAAAATAAAAAATTTAAATTGGCTCGGATTTCCGGGTTATTACAATACTTTCTTTCCTTAATTATAAACAACTCATATACGATTTGATCCTAATGTCCATGTTTGTCGATTATCTTGGCCATGAAATTTTTTTTTGAATTAAGCACCTATAAAACACTTTCTTATTTACCTGCAACATAACCGTAGCTGCATAGTATATTTATCCGCCATGTTAACTTATATCCTGCCTTAGAGATAGGTTAAGGACCCTATACATAATTTGGCAAGTAAACCTTTTAAAACGTAAATCATATTATTTATTTATTCATTTTATTTTTATATACAAAAAAGTATTTTATTAAACATCGGGTTTAGCACGGCTCCATACATATGAATCTGATTTGCGCATTTAACATGAAAACTTTACTGAAGAGTCACGTAAACTAATTTGGGTTACGAACTTTTAAATGAATGCTTAGGTACAATATAGAAATGGGTTAGGCTTGAATATGGTTGGGCATGTTTATATTATAACAGACTTAAAAGTTATATATATTGATTAGGAAAATAAATGATGATTAGGCCATGAAAAACAAAATTAGGCATGTTAAAAATATATCGCCATGTTAATATGTTACTCACTGACTAACTAAAATAGGGTACGCTAATCCGAGATTAGGCTCTACTAAACAAACGGTTTTTAAGTAATTAGGCATTGTTTACTTTTTACTGTTCATCTCTTTATATTATACCTGCAACTTTTTTTTGAAAACTGCTCCTCTTATTCCCAAGCCATCTGCCACCCCTACGGTCACGTGTTTTATGCAATTAAGCATTCCTAAGCATAATCAAAGTCATCCACAAATACTCAGTACATGTTAATTACTAGTGTATTTTATTTCTTTTCTCACCTTTGTTCCAAAGCCGCCCCATCTCATCTTTCACCTGTTGTGAACCGTACGCCCTTATCACCTCTCCACCAAGTTCAACAACGACCCAAACCCTCACCTGCCACCACGTGTACTGCTTCCTCCATCCAATCCGGAGCATCATCGCGAGCCTGACCCTCACCCTCGATGCAACACAGGTCCACTCGATCACCCCCCTCCCCCCGCGCGGCTAAAAATAAACCCTGAAACTCATAAAAGCTTCAACCACGTACTGCTCCTGAACTCTATTCTCTTTTATGTTATAACATATACCGCAAGCTCATGCTAATGTCAAACTTCACCACACAATCCACTGTTTCAATCAGGGCCTTCTCACCACACCCTCGGTCAGATTTCCACCTCGCTTCCTCTCATTAGCGGCTTCAACCCATCAGATCACCAGCTCAGTTCGCTCCAGGCTCGACTCCAATCAGCCTCGTTTTTCTTTTGATATAACGTTATTTTTTGGAAGATCGATGCTACTGCTTTGGTTTACTGAATGGAGTTTGCGAGTTTACTGGATGAGGATTTAAACATGGCTTGCGTGATTAGGATTTTATAGGAGGATTTTTGTTTTGTTCCTGCTTGAGAATTGAAAATGAGGGTGCAGTATTTAAAGAAGAGGAACCGCGGAGGACACGGCTAAAACAGATTGGGTAGCACGAAACTAACAACTTGATTCCCACGGTGTTAGGAAGATTTGCTCGCAAGGAAGTGAATTGTATGGGCCACAAGGCAACGAAAGGTTTGGTGCTCAAGTAAATGGAAGACAGTGGCAGTTTTAATCAGCTTATATTATACCACCTATTTCAATGTAGTAAACACCCCAACGTTAAAGTAATATGATATTCGAATGTGAATTTCTATTTTGACATCCTTGTTAAACTAGTTTTAATCCAAACAAGTTCTATTTAATCCGACTAAAACAAGCATCAACATCGTTAAATAAACAAATAAACTTTTACCTAAATTATTTGGGAAAACGAAATAAATGCTTATGTCAATAGAAACCTGTTTTCGAAAACAAAATACCGGTTATTTATCTGAAATAAGATCAGCATATCTACCTTAAATATTGGTTTGATTAAATCATATAACTTATAAATATGGTTAGCTTATTATACCCATATATCACCGTACTGACGTGACAAATTCGTATAGTCGTACGCGAGCTCCAAAAATAACGAAGCTAAACATATTGCTATGTCTTGATGTTCCGGACCCAATGGAATAAATTTCGTTGAAAACCTACTCTATGTGCACAACGACGTTATTTTAATTTATCGGTTCACATTTAAATTGCACGCACCGATAAAATAACTCTGATTGGCTCGAAACTGGAAATCTAACAATAATTAGTGATACGTATTCCAATAAAATTTATTTCATCAAAAACAAAGGTCATTTGAGCGGAAAGCTATTTATTTAAGGCTATGTAGTATATTGAACAGTTTCCCGTGTGCGAAGCATGGGCCTCATCATAAGGTAAGCAATGCATAGATTTGAACATTCTATTTCTTATGATTATTAAATTTCATCATTGATTGTCGTTGAGCATTTTATATTCGTACTGATATACATGAATTTTACATCGTAAATTTCGAAGTACCGCGATGTTCACAAGTTGAAATTATATTATACATCCAAACTTCTTTATACAACAGAATTGTATATATAATAAATCCATTTAAAATTTCAAATAAAAATTTAAAATAATAAATATATTAAATATCTGACTACCAAAAATGAGGGACATTACAGTGTATCTGACATTGGATTTCATTCTGTGAGATTGATAGACATCAGTTGCATGGCGTGAATTGCCTGTGTGGCATGCAGAGATGCAAATGATCAAGGCTTCTGTTAAAAAGCGGAGTCTTGTAGTTGATAATCAAAGCACGACTTTAATATAGAACAGCTTTGTGTATAGCGTTAATTCGCGAGCCTCGCACCTCGGTGTGAACCAGAAACGGGAGAGGACCTTAGGGAGGACATGCGTTTCTTTCTAGCTAGGAGTGGAGCCAGGGTTTTGCAAGCCCTGATTTTTTACTTATGTGGATGATGGATAGAGAGGCGCCTCGGTTATATCGGTCATTGCGGTGTCGATGGATGGTTTGGTCGATATATGACCAGTTTATACCCAATAGAGCGGGGAAACGTATTGTTCAGGCATTTTAATCCACTTCGTGTGGACTGGCCCTGACGATCCAAGGGTCACTCGAGATCTGATCCTGAGGCTCGGGCTAGAGAGTTTCGAAGCGGTAAGGACAATCCCTTGCCTTGGTTCACAGATGGAAATCCAACTTCTAATACGTGACATTTCAGTTTTGATTGTAGAGCCTAGTATTGGCGACAAGATATATGGTACCCATGCCATCTATGATTGATACATTTATATTTGAAGTTGTTTATACACTATGCACTTATAATAGTATCAAATGATTTTTTTTAAATGTACTAAGCATGTTTGGCTATTATATGAGAAAACTGTATCCTCCGGCATGCGTTGCATTATGTGAAGGGACCTGGGTCTTATAATAGCTTCATTTTTCCAAAAAAACATTGCTCTATTTTTTTATATGCACTGGTATTCTTGGGAGGAAACCCGTTCCATGTTATACGGTGTTGTCCCTTGATATATCTAACTTTAAAATAATGTTAATAACTGTTTAGTTCTTACACCAGTCGCATGACTGATTTGGAGTTTAATGTTTTAACCTAAACTCTACGTGCCTTTATTTTCCACACGGGCAGCTAGTAGTTTTGGTTTTGCAGATTTATATTCATAAGATCCTGGTTTACAGCTGGAATGATATTCGGAAAGCTCTATATCCGTGTATCTATTTCAGTTTTGTTTTGTATTATTTTCCGCTGCATTGTAATTTGTAGATCTCTGATATTTATCAAATGTATATTATTTGTTCATACTCTGTATATTCTTGTACTATGATGTAAACTGTTGTAATATGCAATGAAATGTTCTTTTGCTTGCATTCTTCTTTGTCGTGTTCTCAATTCAATCCAGGCTTTCCTTTACGGGGAAATTCGGGTTGTTTCATTTAGTATCAAAGCTTTGGTTTATAGAGCCCGTGAACAAGACACATTAGAACCGAATGAAAGAATTCATTAGAGATTGGATTAGTAATATCTAATGAAAATAACTCGTTAGAGATAGGATCAGTAGTATCCTAGAACGGGTGTGAAGAGTGAAATTTTTAAAATAAAAATGAAACCGAATTTTGTTTTGAAAATTAAATTCAGTTATGCATATTTTAGTATTTTATTTATATTGAATTTGGAAAACCGAGTATATGAAGGTTTTGCATGTACGCGTCATGAACATATATACGAAGTCTCAAATATACTGGATAGATATGGAATCGCAATCTAGTCGCCAGGAGATTTTTTTTCTTTTTTTTAGCATAACGGTTGTGTAGAGCAGCTCTACACATCCGATTATATATATTAATAATAATAACACATTCGGCCAACAAGCCTGACCGATAGCATTAGTACTAATAATGCATGCAAAATGCATGCAGGGAGTTTTAGCGCCTAGCATGATTAATTACATATTATGCTAATTAACGGACAAGCTAAACTAACTTCTAAACACCATAAACTTACTTCACTAACACAACTCCTCGCATTATCAAGTAAGTCATCAACAAACACAAGCCAGAAAACACAAAAAAGCTTGTCAGTAGCGAGACAGTGTGCGGCATATGGTGTACTTACCATGGGCGTGGGTCACGTGATATACTTACCATAGTCGCCCGGAGATGATTCTAATGATTGAGTACTCATCATCGGAGTTCATGTTCAAGTTTCGAACGTGGGATGTCTTTATATTTCCAATTGATTGGTGTGAGAACCAAAACTAGATAGGGATTATTGTTGTGATTTTGCACTAAAAATATGATTTTGGCCATACATCAAAGTTAGGCATTTGAAAAGAAAATTCACAAATTGATTGATGGTTGAGTTGCTTGATTATTAGTTTAATTAATGAAACCCATATGATAATGTATGGTAAATTTGGCTAGTTTGAATCTAATATTCAACCGAATTGAAAAATGATTGCAGTTGCATACATGTACATGTATATATATTGGACAAGTTATAACAGGGAAACTAAGAAGAGGAATAAAATTGTATGCCCGATGAATAGGTACGTGTTTACTAATTTTATTTTTATTTTAAAGGTTTATGAGCTTAAGGAAGGCCGCTTGGCAAATTTATTTTTCTTTTAAATATTTATGAGCCTAAGGCTGGCCGCTTGGCAATTTTCTTTTTCTTTTAAAGGTTTATGAGCCTAAGGCTGGCCGATTGGCATTTTCTTTTTCTTTTGGATTGATGAGGGCGCTGCGAGGTGAGTTGCGTTTTTAAATGTCTCCCCGTACAAAGGAGATTATGGTGAAATTTTTCAAAAATTTAGGGTGTTAGCCAAATTTTTGAAGAATTTGAAAATTCTTAGAAATTGAAAAGTTAAAGAATGAAAGCCAACTGAAAGTTGAGTTGGTTAGTTAAACAACTTTCGGCTACCTTCCTTTTCGAGGATGAAAAGATTTTAAGCGGGGGAGAATGTAACAACCAGGAAAATAAGAACCAGTTAAAAATTTTTATTTTGGCAATTTTAATGAATTTTGATTATTTAAAATGATTTATTTTAAATAACAACGACTAGAAATTTATTTTGAATAGAATTGGAACATATAAATTTATTTAAATTGAAGTTAGAATATAAATATTTATTTTAATTATAAATGGAATTGAAAATGGCGCTATAGTTTGAAAATTCGATTTCAAATTTCAGATGAATGTACAGGATTCAAAATAAACCGGATTTTAGTGAAACCAAAAATATTTGAATCTGTTTGAAAATATCTTTCTATGAATCTGAAAAATCTAGATTTCATAGCGGGAATAAAAAGTTATGTCCAATTGAAAATTCAGAATAGTCGCTATGGAAATATAGCCCTTAAAAATGGCGATTTTGCAAATGACCTCCATTTTTGACGAAACCACTTTGTTGGATCCGGAATGTCAAATTATTACTAGATTCAAATATTAATAATTTTTGGAGTTAATATGTGAGCATGGCAAAAGAAAATGTGTTTGGCAATTTCAGTTTGAATTTAATCGACTGGAAAATGACCGTTTTTCAAACGGTCTCCAAATTTGATGTAATTAGTTTTGTTAGGACCGTATCGTCAAAACAAAGCCAGATTTATTTTTTTGAAATTTTTGGAGTCAGAATGTGACCCCGGTAAATTAAAATGTACGTTTAAATTCAATATACATTGATTTATATTTTAATTTTGATAAAAATTGATTCAAACAGTCGACCTGGCTTACAAGACATATCCCATTGCATTCTGAATGGGGGTATTTGGCTAGGGGTGATAGTCGTTGGATTCAATTTGGAGTTTGTGGTGTTAAATATGTATTTTTGGGATTAAATAAAATTAAAATATATATATATATATATACACACATATTCACTTTCAAGGAGTCAAACCCCTAGTCTTTTATCACTGCGGTCAAATTTCTGAGCTGCTATCTTCCTCATTTCAACAGTGAAAAGCTTTGAACAATTCCTCCCCAATTTCAACCAAACCATGCACCGATTCAACCAAACAGCGGAGATCATCGATGAGGCACGAGGACGATCGGATTTTGGTCAACAAGAGCATGAAGTTCGAACTTATTTTTGAGTGAGCGATGCAGCCGAGTGGCGAGGGTTTGGGGGCACTGAACCGTGGAGTTGAGGCACAACCAGGGGCGGTTTTTGATGGAGTCCTGATGTCATGTGGAGGGCGCAGTTGACGGTTTCCTCAAGTCAACGGTTTACAGGATGTTAAAAGACGAAGAAGGTCCAGATAAATTATACAGTGAGCTTTTATTTACTTATTTTTAGTTTAACTAATTTAATTTAAACAACATTGTTTAATTTTTTTATTTTTTTAGATTTTAAATAGAAGTAACTTTGTTTTGAAATGTTGTTTTTAAAAATATAAAAAAAGCAGTATAAAAATTCGATTTTTATGTGTAATAGCATTAGAGAAAAAAAATATGATTTTCAGATTATAAAAAATTAGAGAAAGGTATGATTTTTATTTATGTAAAAATCTGATTTTTATACTTACAACATAGGAAAAGAAGTGATTTTTATTTATGAAAAGAAGTGATTTTTATTCATAAAAGGATTAGGTTTTTTTTACATAAAGTTTTGATCTTTATAGTATGAACATCGAAATAAAGATTGGATTTTTATTATTTGAATGGTGCGATAAAAGTATGATTTTTATTATATGAATAGCGGTATAAAATTGATATTTTTATAAGAACATTATAAGAATAAAAATTAGATTTTTATATAAGAAGTAGTAATATAAAAATTAGATTTTTTTTTTATATATAAAGAACGATATGAAAATATGATTTTTATAGAAATGATTTAGAATGAAAATATGGTTTTAATTATATGAATAACAATATAAAAATGCGATTTTTATATATGTTTAAGTGAAATAAAAATTCGATTTTTACTTTATATATATGAAGAGATAAAAATTTAATTTTTATTGTATATGAAACGAAATAAAAATGTGATTTTTATAGCGTTGAATTAAAAATATGATTATTAATAAAAACTATGTGAAACAGATTTCGTTGAAAACACGGTGAAGGACACAACTTGCGGGAAACAAATCTAAATCCGAACCGTTCAGAAATAAACAATGGAGGAGTGGAAACCAAAGGTGAGAACTTCTCACCATAAATTCCTGTACACTTATTTATGTTATAACTGCATATATGAACTGCTCCCCGTCGTCCACAGACCATGGACGACTTGTTTGATTGTATTGTGATGTAGAAATTGATTGTGATTGTGTTGTGAAATGGTGAATAAAATATTCATGTGATGAATAAAATATTTGAATAATAAAAATATCATTTTCATTATATAAATGAACTGTATAAAATATCCATGTATGGAATAAAATATTTGAACAATAAAAATATTATTTTTATTGTATATATGAATTGTGTGAAATAGTCATGTATTGACATAAATATTCATAAACAAATCGGACGATTTGTTTATGTACACTCATTTATCTGATACTAATTGGGACGCTAAATTTTACACATCGCCCAACTGCACAAATAGTATGAGACGACCCCAAACCCCGTACTGACGGCGGCAAGGGTAATCCTTGGAATATAACACATAAACAGATAACAGCAAAGCAGAATTAAATAAATACACCACAAAATGAACAATAGAATATACTGGATAAACGTAATCATTTGAGTTACACAGTATACAGGATCATACTTAGTACAAATACAGTTCAGCTATACATAAATGTCTACAGCGGAAAACAAACATAATGTACAATAGGAGCTGAACAGCATAAAAAGAGATAAATAATAGAATCCATCTTCAGCTCCAGCTATCTAGAAAGAGCCAGCTAAACCTGAATACAAGGCTACCCATGTAGAAAAAGGGGCACCCGAGTTTGAAAGTGAAACAGACTACGAGTCAGTCATGGGCTGGTACGAGAAATCTACTCAACACATTTAAAATATGGCCAATCACAGGACCATGCCACTTTCGTGGAACGGGTTTACTCCATGGATTGCCAGTTCTTTAAAACAAATAATTCTTTTAAACATCGCAATGTTTTTCATAAAAATGAAACCATTATAAGACTTAGTTCCCATCACACAATGCAACGCAAACCAGAGGATAGAGTTTTACCTTATAATGGCCAAAATATGCTTGATACGAATAAAACAAAAGCATTTGATATTATTACTAGTGTTTATAAGTTTCAAAAACAATTTCAATCATAACTATCAATCATAGACGGCATGGGTACCATATATCATGTCGCCACACACACACACACACACATATATATATATATATATATACAATCAAAACCGCACGATGTCGTATTTGGAAATTGGATTTCCGTCATAAACCAAGGCAAAAGATAGTCCTTACCGAATTCGAGACTGCCTAGCCCGAGTCTCAGGATCAGAAGGCATCGACCCTTGGATCGTCAGGGCCGGTCCACACGGAGTGGATTAAAATGCCTGAACACTACGTTTCCCCGCCCTTTGGGGCATAAGTGAGCCAACGAATGACTCCATCGGTCCTGGATCGACCGATATATCCGAGGCGCCTCGCAACAGTAAAAACCACATAAGTCAAACTCGTCAGGGCATGTAAAACCACTGACGCCACTTCTAGCTAGGAAGAAACGCATGTCCCACCTGAGGTCCTCTCCCGTTTCTGGTTCATACCGGGGTGTGAGGTTCACGAATTCACGTTATACACAAAGCAACGCCACACAGGCGGTGCTTTGATCATTACCACAAGACTTTGCTTTTCAACAGAAGCCTTGATCACTGCATCTTAGCGTGCCACACAGACAATTCACGCCATGTAACTGATGGCTACCAATCACACAGAATTAATTCCAATGTCAGACACACAGTCCATTTGCAAGTCCGTTCTGGGTCTGAACGAAACCGGAGGCACTATATACCTCGCAAACCCATCGATCTCCACGTACGTATGGACGATCACCACTCATTATCCATATTTCGGGACGCCTCCCAATCAGGACATCAGTTACCATCCAAACGAGGTGAAGATCTCCGGTCTTCGACCACCGTCTTCATCTTCGATTTCTTATCGTCGATTAAGTTATTCAGAATGGGATAAACCCGGTCTTTCTGAGCAACTCGCATATATGATAAACAAGTGCAACACAAATACACATACGCACCATTTCAATTAATTAGTCGCTAACCGTAAATCAGTAAGAGAACGATTTCCCAAATATTAACCCCGAAGGCCGAAACCAACATCAGATCAACACCCAGGAAACCATTCGACTTAGCCAACTTTCAGTTAGTTTCTAAATTTCACATCCATATCGTTTATAATATTTTATAACGATTTATTGCTATTTTTATTTATTTTAAAATAGCCAATTTATTCAAAACGACGCTTCGGGCCATAACGCGGCTGTGGCGCTGTTTTTCTTCAGATTTTATTTACACATATCTGAAAATCTAACCGTTGGATCTTCACAAAATTTACATCATTAGAAAGATCTTTTCAAAACGAATCCAACGGTTCCAGTTTCGGGAAAATCCGACGGTTGGATCTCCCGGTATAATCGTTTGAAGTTTCGATTTCAAATTACGAACTGCAGCGTCGTTATTCGATTTAATATAAGTATATATATATAAATATAATCGATTCTGGTGCTGTTTTTCTTCAGATTTGAATTAAACATTCCAAACCAACCAACCGTTGGATCTTTATAAAATTGGTTTCGTTGGAAAGATATTTCCAAAGCGAACCCAACTGTTGCAATTTCAGGAAAATCCGATGGTCGGGTCTCCCGCACTAATCGTTTGAAATCACGGTTTCAAAATACAAACTACAGCTTTGTTATTCGATATATTTCAATTCTATTTATATATATATATATATATATATATATATATATATCGATTCTTCGATTTCAAAACTATATGAATTTCATACATTTGATAAAAATGACATTTTATCTAACTGTCTTCTATTTCAACACTTCACTATTTTTAACAATTCATGTATATAATAAAATTGTGATTTTTAATGTAAAACAATTTATTTTAAAACACGACTATTTTATATAGTTTTTATAGGTGATAAAAATAGGATTTTTATTATAAAACAATTTCTTTCAAAATATGAATACCATTCAACACATGAATTTCAATTCAACGAATGAATTTCGATTCAACACATGAAGGTTTTCTATAGTTTATATATATAGATAAAAAGGTGATTTTTATATTTAAAACGCGAATACCATTCAACACATGAATTTCAATTCAATGAATGAATTTCGATTCAACACATGAAGGTTTTCTATAGTTTGTATATATAGATAAAAAGGGGATTTTTATAATTAAAACACGAATACCGTTCAACACATGAATTTCAATTCATCGAATGAATTTCGATTAAACACATGAAGGTTTTCTACAGTTTTTATATACAGATAAAAAGGTGATTTTTATATTTAAAACAAGAATACCATTTAATACATGAATTTCAATTCAACGAATGAATTTAGATTCAACACGTGAAGGTTTTCTATAGTTTGTGTATATAGATAAAAAGGTGATTTTTATATTTAAAACACGAATAACATTCAACACATGAATATGATTCAACGAATGAATTTCTATTCAACACATGAAGGTTTTCTATTCAACAGACGAATATAATTTCAACATAGGAAAATAATTCTAACACATGAATATTATTCAAAATTTCGGCAGCATAACGGCAGGGTAGTTAAAACCGGGACCGTCCCTAGTACGGCTCCTCGCTCTACCTTAAAGCTTCGCAACTTTTGACAATGGGGAATCATGCATCTAGTTCGCACGTAGGCGGCATGTATATTTTTTTCATTTCCAAAAACTAATCCTATGTGGTTTCAAGCAAATATTTCTCAACCACAAACGGGTATTTTTCTACCATAATCAATCAATTCCAACCACAAATAATTTCAATCAACCATTCGCTATCAATCAATTTCACACCAATCACAACCAATAAATATCGTCCATGGTTTGTGGACGAGGGGCGTATATATATATATATATATATATATATATAGCATTTCACTTCTATTTCAACACATATATAATTTTTACAACGCATATACAACTTATACATCGAACGTACAACTTATACAACGCTTATACATGAGGTGTACAACGCTTATACAACCCATACATCGATATATAATTTATACATCGTCGTTTTCCATATCGTTTATAAATTAGAAATCTCACATTGGGTTCCACTCCACCAAAAATAGCAGAAGGCTCAGAAAAATTGGCGGTCTCTTCTAGAATGTAGAAGACATCCACACGAGTCCACTGTCTCTTGTTTCACTGAATTTCGATCACACATGAAAAAGATATGATTTTTACAAGTTTGCAACACTTAAAAGTGTAAAAACAGATTAAAATAAATAAAGCCGTATGTTTTCCATACCTATTCAAAACTAGGTTTAGATTTAATCCCCAATCCGCTGCGCTTCGTCCCGATTAGGTTACGCCATCTCGTCGAGCTTGGAACAGGCTTCAAACGCCCGGTGGTGGCGCGCCATTCGGTGGAGAGACCAAGGCGCGGCGGCGGTCGAAAGCTCCGAAGTTTGGAGCAGTGGTTCTCGCGGGTGGAGCGACGAAAGGGGGTGAAGTCGGTGTTGATTTGAAGAGGAGGAGATGAATTTCAAAAAGTTGCAAAGGGGCAATGGGTTTTGATGAAGGGATCGGCCAGAACGGAGGAGAGAAGGTGGAAGAAGCCTTCCGCCGTCGACCTGGGGATAACGAAGGATTTTCGAAATTTTTTTATATTTTTAATTTATGAATGGAAATTTATGATTGGTCGATATATAATAATTTGAAAATTAGGGTTTTTCACAAATGAACTCCTTTTCAAACCCAACGACTATTGTTCCTAGCGTTTTACCCCTATTCCAAACACAATGGGATATGTTTCGTAGGCCCATTCAACAGTTTCAGTCAGTTTTCATTCAATTTAAAATATATAACATTCAATATTCGATTTGAACGTACATTTCAATTTACCAGGGCCACATACTGATTCTAAAAATTCCCGAAAATTAAATCCAGCTATGTTTTGACGATACGGTCCCAACAAAACTAATTTCGTCGAATTCTGAGACCGTTTGAAAAGTGGCCCATTTCTGGTCGATCCAATTTAACTGTAATTGACCAAAAAACGTTTTCCTTCGCCACGCTCACATACTAGCTTCAAAAATTATGAAATTTGAAACCTAGCAATAACTTCACATCCCAGATCCAACAAAAGTGGTTTCGTCGAATTTCGAGGTAGTTTGCAAAATGGTCATTTTCACGGGCTATATAAATTCCATAGCGACCTTTCTGAAAATTCATTTGGCCATAACTTTTGCTTTCCGCTATGAAACTTTGATTTTTCAGATTCGTTAGAAAGGTATTCACTAACATATTTAAATATTTTTGGTTTCACTCAAATCCGTTTTGTTTTGCACCCGGTACGGTCAGTCAAAATTTGAATTCAAATTTTGAAACTACCACGCCATTTCAGGCCTTGTTTATAATTAGAATTAATTATATTCGTTTTCAAACGTCGATTCAAACTCACTTTTCATTGCTATTATTTAAAATATTTATTTTAAATATTTAAAATCCACTATTTTAGCCACTTTAAAAAATTTAAATTGGTTCAGATTTTCCGGGTCGTTACAATCTCCCCCACTTAAAACTTTTCATCCCCGAAAAGGAACAAAGTCAAAAGTGGTTTAATTAATCAACTCTACGTTCAATTTGACTTCCATTCTCCAACTTTTCAATTTCTGAGAATTTTCAAATTCTTCAAAAATTTGGCTAACACCCGGAATTTTCGAAAAATTTCGCCATAACCTCCTTTGTACGGGGAGAGGTTCGGAAATTTATTGGGCCGTATTAGGTACCCAATAAATCCTATAAAGAATACACATATTTATAGTGATATATTCTGGTGTTTACAGGGGAGCGTGTATAGATAATAACTCCAGAGAATAAATTCTCGTCACCCTGTCAAAGCCCGAGGGAGTGTGGGTTTTAATTGCTCCAGAGGATAAATCCTCATCACCTCGTCCCGTGTGGGAAATAAATATTCCATGTGCCATATCTAATGACTAGAGAGACGTGATTATTGTCAACTCCAGACCCGTGCGGGGTTTTTATAAATCTGGCAATTTATCGTTACAAATTTTATATGGTCATATCAGTCATCAGTTCAACCTGCAAAATATAGTCATCGCCATACAAGCCTCTTGCTCGTATGGTAAATCTTCCACCTCGTCACACAAGCTCCAAATGCTTATGTGGTATATGATGAAGTATGCCTATCTTCAGAAGTATGCCATGCAGTGTAGTTCAAAATTAATTGTTACTATCCTATGGCGATGTTTATTATTTCACACAGAACAACCAACACTCCGCATCCAATGGAATTCACAGGAGTTGATATAATAATATTTCGCATCCAACTCATTAAGGTTTACCTATTTGTCGGGCACTCAAATAAAATCTTTACTCAACAGCTATCCAATTACCTGTTCAAACATATATAATGCACAAGTATATATTTCTATCTATTTTCTAATCAGGTCAATGTGTGATTTAAATGAATAAATTCTACCATTATTCTATTATTGATTAAATTAACTATTGTTTCAATAATTTTAATTAATCAAATCTACTATCACACAACACAAACAACAATCAAATTCTTTTTAACTTTTCAAAAATATACTAATCAATTTCTATACTCTTTTAAAATCGTTCAGACTATAGAATTGAAAGTGCACATCCATGGAAAGAAAATAACAACAAAGTAGAGAACTAATTGGTAATGCAAAGTATGGTAAATGTACCTTGCACCGGAGTCAATCAGAGATGTCTACTCGACACTTAGGATAGGCTTTCTGAATGCTCTTCTCAGTTTCCCAATTACAATCTCGCGGATCCCCACTCCATTGCACTTTGACTAAGTGAACTTTCTTGTTCCTCAGTTCTTTGGTTTCTTTGCCGATGATCTTTAGCGGCTCTCTTCTCACAGCCAATTCTGGGGTAATTTCAATATTTTAACCCTATAAGCAAGCGTTCCGATCCGTTCAAGAATCGAAAATGGACCAATGAATTTGGGCGCCAACTTCCCAGTTTTACCGAACCAGATAACTCCTCTCATCGGTGATACTTTCAAATATACCTAGTCGCCAACAGCAAATGATATATCTCTTCTTCTCCTATCGGCATAGCTCTTTTGTTGGCTTTGAGCGGCGAGTAATCGTTTCTTAACGAAATTGACTTTGTCGGAAGCTTCTCGGATCATATCAGGTCCCAATACAAGCCTATTTCCAGGTTCAACCCAACAAGCAGGGGATCGGTACGGTTTACCATATAATTCTTCGAATGGCGACATTGTCAGGCTCGCCTGGTAGCTATTATTATATGAGAATTCAGCCAAATGCAGATGGTCTTCCCATGATCCACCGAAATCTAGAACACAAGCCCGCAACAGATCTTCTAGTATACGATTCACCCTCTCAGTCTGACCATCTGTGTGAGGATGATAGGCGGTGCTCAAGTTCATCTTTGTTCCCAGCTCTACTTGAAATGCCTCCCAGAATTTGCTAGTGAATATTGGATCTTTATCACTCACTATACTGATCGACACTCCATGCAGTCTAACGATTTCCTTGAAATAAATCTGCGCCAGACTCTGAGCAGTTTTGTTTGATCTGACGGGTATGAAATGGGCGGTCTTCGTGAAGCGATCTACGATCACCCAAATACTGTCATTTCCTTTTCTGGTTCTGGGCAAACCATCTATGAAGTCCATGGAAATATGTTCCCACTTACAACCTGTAACGTCTAGCGGTTGCAATAATCCAGCCAGTTTCTGTTGGTCGCTTTTGACTAGCTGGCAAGTAGGGCATCGGCTAACATATAAAGAAATGTCCCTCTTCATCGACTTCCACCAGAAAGTGCGTTTGATATCATTATACATTTTTCTTACTCCCGGATGGATACTAAGTTTTGACTTGTGGCATTCATCCAGTACTTCCTTTCGAAGCTCAGGATTGTTAGGAACACAAATTCGACCTTTCAGCCTTAGAATACCCTTATTATCAACTTGGAAACTCGAGGGTTCGCCCTTTTGAATTATCTCCCTGATCTTCTGAATGAAGTGATCATCCTTATGAAGA
The DNA here is from genome assembly GCA_030737875.1 of Allium sativum. NCBI lineage: Eukaryota > Viridiplantae > Streptophyta > Magnoliopsida > Asparagales > Amaryllidaceae > Allium > Allium sativum. The sequence continues at coordinate 697,054,694 of CM060920.1, forward strand.
GCAAATATTTTATCTATCAATGAAGTCGTGATAATAAAACTGGCGATCATTTCATTCTTTCAGCTTAACGCATCGGCCACGACATTGGCTTTCCTTGGAGTGTATATAATCTCAAAATTGTATGCTGCAAGGAACTCTAGCCAACGTTGCTGCCTCAGATTCAAGTCTTTCTGGGTGAACAAATACTTTAATGACTGGTGATCTGTAAACAGTTCAAATCTCTCACACAGCAGATAATGTCTCCATATTTTCAAAGCGAATACAATAGCCAATAACTCAAGATCATGAGTGACGTAGTTTTCTCGTGCGGCTTCAGCTGATGGCTAGCATAGGCGATCACTTGACCTCTTTGCATTAGTACTGCACCAAGGCCCTCTCTAGAGGCATCTGTCCAGACCTTTAAATCTTGATTGCCGTCGATAATGGTTAACATTGGAGCAGTCGTTAATCTTAACTTTAGCTCCTCAAAAGCCTCCTCACATTCTGGAGTCCATTTGAATTTCGAGTGCTTCTTTGTAAGCTTCGTTAAGTGACCAGATATTTTCGAAAAGTTTTTAACGAACTTCCGGTAATAACTAGCCAATCCGAGAAAATTGCGGACTTCTGTAGGAGTACTGGATTGTTTCCAATTTTGAATAGCTGTGATTTTACTTGGATCCACAGTAATTCCTTCTTTTGATACGACATGGCCCAGAAATTTCACTTCATCTTGCCAGAATATACATTTGGATAGTTTGGCTTTTAATACATTCCTTCTGAGGATTTCCAGAACCTGTTCCAATGCTTTTCATGTTCGGCCTATGATTTAGAGAAGATTAGAATATCGTCAATAAAAACAAGAACAAATTTATTCAAAACCCCTCTGAACACTCTATTCATCAGATCGACGAAGTAAGCTGGAGCATTACGTAAGTCGAACGGCAATACTAACCACTCGTAGAATAAGTCTGGACCTCTGAATGCTGTCATTGGAACACACTCTTCGGCAATTCGAAGCTGATGGAAACCTGTAGCTAGGTCCATCCTTGAAAATACTTGTGCTCCATTCAGACGATCCAATAAATCATCGATTCGCGGAAATGGATATTTGTTCTTTATTGTCTGCTTGTTCAAATCACGATAATCCACACATAGCCGTAGAATACCATCAGATTTTGGGACAAACACCACTGCTGCTCCCCAATCAGAGAAACTAGGCCTGATCAGACCCTTCCATACTAGCTGTCGTGTTTGATTGTCAAGTTCTTCTTTCTCTTTCAAGGACATTCTTCGAATAGCGTGAACTACCGCCCTTGCATTTGTAATTAAATCAATTTTGAAACCAATTTCTCTCTGTGGAGGTAAGTGAACAACTTCTTCAAACATATCCGCATAATTCTAGACGACAGGAATATCTTTTATAAGGTCGGGAATATTCTCTGTAACTTCAGGGATATTTTCTATTTGGGCTGGAGAAACATCCAACGTTGCCCAGAAATCTTTTCTATTTGTATTTTGGCCTTCACAAGGAATGATTATATAATTACCTGATTTTATCTTTGCCTTAACGACTCTATCGGCGCATTTAACCTCAGCTTCATATTTGGTCAACCAGTCTAACCCCAAGATAAGATCAAACTCTGTAAAATTCATGACGACCGCGATGGTAGGGAACCGATAACGAGAAAAGGAAACCGACACTCCATAGACCCAACTGAGATCGATGGAACCCCCAACCGGATTTTGGATAGTCATTGGTTCTTTGAGCTTCTTCAAATTCAAATCCAGTTTCTTAACCGCATTCTTTGTAATAAAGCTTCGTGACGCTCCAGTGTCAAACAATCCTTTAACTGGAATTTCTTTGACAGTTAGCGTGCCTTCTAAAACATCTGGCCTTTCTTGAATAGTCGAAGATGCAGGCATTTCTGCCACTTCATTTACATGTGCCGCTTTGGATTTCTTAAATTGCCCGCAATCCTTTTCAAGATGGCCAATCCGATGGCATTGACTGCATTTTCTATTCTCTCGAAATTGGTTATCGGGTTTAAACCCCTTCTTTCGTTTCTTCGAGGTTTTACAATTCCTGGTCAAATGCCCTGGTTTCTTGCAGTTAGAGCATGTGGTCGTCGTTATGGGTTCTTTCTCAGATCTGACCCTTTTCCGATTGTCTTTAGGCTTCTTACTGACCTATGACATCGTGCTGGCCTCAGGACGATCAGTTTTAGACTCAATTTTATTACTAGAGCTGACTTCCTCTTCGTACTGTAACATACCTTTCTTGTCTAGATCTTCGTATTGGTAGGCCATCTAAATCATTTCTGAAAAAGGGAGCTTCACATGCCCCATCACTTTATTCTGGTATTTCTTTGAAGCCCGTTAATAAATCTCAGATTCTTTCTCTTTGTATTTTCAATTAGACAGGGAGAAAAGTGAGAAAGTTCGTTGAATTTCTTATGATATTCTGGAATGGTCATATCTCCTTGTATCAAATAAGAAAATTCATCACATAATCGCTCAGTTGCTTCTGGAGGAGTAAATCTTTCTAGAAAAATCACTTTGAATCTATCCCAGGTGATATCACCTTCTGGATTATTCTCTATAACCGAATCCCACCAGAACAAAGCTTCATCTTTGAGTGCCCAGGATGCCAGTAATCTTTTCTGGTGATCCCTCAGCATTAAACCATCAAAGATTTTCTCAGCAGAACGAATCCAAGCCTGTGTCTTCATAATAGATTCTTCACCAGAGAACGATATTCCACCCATATTTCGATACTTGATTAATAGGGCCTCAATATCTGGTTTTGCATTCCTTCTGGTTCTGACACTCATTTTCTAATACTTCTGCAAATAGCAGATCAAGTGTCAGGTCACAGAAAAGATATTTTAAAACATAGAAACATATACTTCAAATGTAAATGTGTCTATTGGGGTGTATTTCATTCTGCTTTACTCATACTAGGATATTACTGATCCTATCTGTAATGAGTTACTCGTCCTAGAACACTACTGGTTCTATTTCTGACGAGTTCGTTAATATGTTATATTCCAGAACTAAGCTTAACCAAAGCTCTGATATCAAATGAGATGACCCCAAACCCCGTACCGACGGCGGCAAGGGTAATCCTTGGAATATAACACATAAACAGATAACAGCAGAGCAGAATTAAATAAATACACCAGATAATGAACAATAGAATATACTGGATAAACGTAATCATCAGAGTTACACAGTATACAGGATCATACTTAGTACAAATACAGTTCAGCTATACATAAATGTCTACAGCGGAAAACAAACATAATGTACATTAGGAGCTGAACAACATAAAAAGAGATAAATAATAGAATCCATCTTCAGCTCCAGCTATCCAGAAAGAGCCAGCTAAACCTGAATACAAGGCTTCCCGTGTAGAAAAAGGGGAACCCGAGTTTGAAAGTGAAACAAACTACGAGTCAGACATGGGACTGGTATGAGAAATCTACTAAACACGTTTAAAATATGGCCAATCACAGGACCACGCCACTTTCGTGGAACGGGTTTACTCCATGGATTGCCAGTGCTTTAAAACAAATAATTCTTTTAAACTTCGCAATGTTTTTTATAAAAATAAAGCCATTATAAGACTCAGCTCCCATCACACAATGCAACGCAAACCGGAGGATAGAGTTTTACCTTATAATGGCCAAAATATGCTTGATACGAATAAAACAAAAGCATTTGATATTATAACTAGTGTTTATAAGTTTCAAAAACAATTTCAATCATAACTATCAATCATAGACGACATGGGTACCATATATCATGTCGCCATATATATATATATATATATATATATATATATATATATATATATATATATATACATTCAAAACCGCACGATGTCGTATTTGGAAATTGGATTTCCGTCATGAACCATGGCAAAAGATAGTCCTTACCGAATTCGAGACTGCCTAGCCCGAGTCTCAGGATCAGAACGCATCGACCCTTGAATCGTCAGGGCCGGTCCACACGGAGTGGATTAAAATGCCTGAACACTACGTTTCCCCGCCCTTTGGGGCATAAGTGAGCCAACGAATGACTCCATCGGTCCCGGATCGACCGATATATCCGAGGAGCCTCGCAACAGTAACAACCACATAAGTCAAACTCGTCAGGGCGTGTAAAACCACTGACGCCACTTCTAGCTAGGAAGAAACGCATGTCCCCCCTGAGGTCCTCTCCCGTTTCTGGTTCATACCGGGGTGTGAGGTTCGCGAATTCACGTTATACACAAAGCTACACCACACGGGTGGTGCTTTGATCATCACCACAAGACTTTGCTTTTCAACAGAAGCCTTGATCACTGCATCTTAGCGTGCCACACAAACAATTCACGCCATGTAACTGATGGCTATCAATCACACAGAATGAAGTCCAATGTCAGACACAAAGTCCATTTTCAAGTCTGTTCTGGGTCTGAACGAAACCGGAGGCACTATATACCTCGCAAATCCATCGATCTCCACGTACGTCTGGACGATCACCACTCATTATCCATATTTCGGGATGCCTCCCAATCAGGACATCAGTTACCATCCAAACATGGTGAAGATCTCTGGTCTTCGACCACCGTCTTCATCTTTGATTTCTTATCGTCGATTTAGTTATTCAGAATGGGATAAACCCGGTCTTTCTGAGAAACTCGCGTATATGATAAACAAGTGCAACACAAATACACATACGCACCATTACAATTCATTAGTCGCTAACCGTAAATCGGTAAGAGAACGATTTCCCAAATATTAACCCTGAAGGCCGAAACCAACATCATATCAACACCCAGGAAACCATTCGACTTAGCCAACTTTCAGTTAGTTTCTAAATTTCACATCCATATCGTTTATAATATTTTATAACGATTTATTGCAATTTTTATTTATTTTAAAATAACCAATTTATTCAAAATGACGCTTCGCGCCATAACGCGGCAGTGGCGTTGTTTTTCTTCAGATTTGATTTACACATATCTGAAAATCTAACCGTTGGATCTTCACAAAATTTACATCATGAGAAAGATCTTTTCAAAATGAATCCAATGGTTCCAGTTTTGGGAAAATCCGACGGTTGGATCTCCTGGTATAATCGTTTGAAGTTTCGATTTCAAATTACGAACTACAGCGTCGTTATTCGATTTAATATAATTATATTTATATATATATATATAAAAATATAATCGATTCTAGCGCTGTTTTTCTTTAGATTTGAACTAAACATTCCAGACCATCCAACCGTTGGATCTTTATAAAATTGGTGTCGTTGGAAAGATATTTCCAAAGCGAACCCAACGGTTGCGATTTCGGGAAAATCCGATGGTCAGATCTCCCGCATTAATCGTTTGAAAAAACGGTTTCAAAATATGAACTGCAGCTTCGTTATTCGATGTATTTCAATTCTATATATATATATATATATATATATATATATATATATATATATATCGATTCTTCGATTTCAAAACTATATGAATTTCATACATTTGATAAAAATGACATTTTATCTAACTGTCTTCTATTTCAACACTTCACTATTTTTAACAATTTATGTATATAATAAAAATGTGATTTTTAATGTAAAACAATTTATTTTAAAACACGACTATTTTATATAGTTCATATAGGTGATAAAAATAGGATTTTTACTATAAAACAATTTCTTTCAAAATACGAATACCATTCAACACATGAATTTCAATTCAACGAATGAATTTTGATTCAACACATGAAGGTTTTCTATAGCATATATATATAGATAAAAAGGTGATTTTTATATTTAAAACACGAATACCATTCAACACATGAATTTCAATTCAACGAATGAATTTCGATTCAACACATGAAGGTTTTCTATAGTTTGTGTATATAGATAAAAAGGTGATTTTTATATTTAAAACACGAATACCATTCAGCACATGAATTTCAATTCAACGAATGAATTTCGATTCAACACATGAAAGTTTTCTATAGTTTGTATATATAGATAAAAAGGTGATTTTTATATTTAAAACACGAATACCATTCAACACATGAATATGATTCAACGAATGAATTTCTATTAAACACATGAAGGTTTTCTATTCAACAGACGAATATAATTTCAACACAGGAAAATAATTCTAACACATGAATATTATTCAAAATTTCGGCAGCATAACGACAGGGTAGTTAAACCCGGGACCGTCCCTAGTACGGCTCCTCGCTCTACATTAAAGCCTCGCAGCTTTTGAGAATGGGGAATCATGCATCTAGTTCGCACGCAGGCGGCATGTATATTTTTTTCATTTCCACAAACTAATCCTATGTGGTTTCAACCAAATATTTCTCAACCACAAACGGGTATTTTTCAACCGCAATCAATCAATTCCAACCACAAATAATTTCAATCAATCATTCGATATCAATCAATTTTCACACCAATCACAACCAATAAATATCGTCCATGGTTTGTGGACGAGGGGCGTATATATATATATATATATATATATATATAGCATTTCACTTCTATTTCAACACATACATAATTTTTACAATGCATATACAACTAATACATCGAATGTACAACTTATACAACGCTTATATATGAGGTGTACAACGCTTATATAACCCATACATCGACTATATAATTTATACATCATCGTTTTCCATATCGTTTATAAATTAGAAATCTCACATTGGGTTCCACTCCACCAAAAATAGCAGAAGGCTCAGAAAAATATGCGGTCTCTTCTAGAATGTAGAAGACGTCCACACGAGTCCACTGTCTCTTGTTTCACTGAATTTCGATCTCACATGAAAAAGATACGATTTTTACAAGTTTGCAACACTTAAAAGTGTAAAAATAGATTAAAATAAATAAAGCAGTATGTTTTCCATACCTATTCAAAACTAGGTTTAGATTTAATCTCCAATCCGCTGTGCTTCGTCCCCATCAGGTTACGCCACCTCGTCGAGCTTGGAACAGGCTTCAAACGCCTGGTGGTGGCGCTCCATTCGGTGGAGAGACCAAGGCGCGGCGGCGGTCGAAAGCTCCGAAGTTTGGAGTGGTGGTTCTCGCTGGTGGAGCGACGAAAGGGGGTGAAGTCGGTGTTGATTTGAAGAGGAGGAGATGAACTTCAAAAAGTTGCAAAGGGCTATGGGTTTTGATGAAGGGATCGGCCAGAACGGAGGAGAGAAGGTGGAAGAAGCCTTCCGCCGTCGATCTAGGGATAACGTAGGATTTTCGAATTTTTTTTATATTTTTATTTTATGAATGGAAATTTATGATTGGTCGATATATAATAATTTGAAAATTAGGGTTTTTCACAAATGAACTCCTTTTCAAACCCAACACTGTCGTCCCTAGCGTTTTACCCCTATTCCGAACACAATGGGATATGTTTCGTAGGCCCATTCAACAGTTTCAGTCAGTTTTCATTCAATTTAAAATATATAACATTCAATATTCGATTTGAACGTACATTTCAATTTGCCAGGGCCACATACTGATTCTAAAAATTCCCGAAAAATAAATCCAGCTATGTTTTGATGATACGGTCCCAACAAAACTAATTTCGTCGAATTCTGAGACCGTTTGAAAAGTTGCCCATTTCTGGTCGAACCAATTTAACTGTAATTGACCAAAACACGCTTTCCTTCGCCACGCTCACATACTAGCTTCAAAAATTATGAAATTTGAAACCTAGCAATAACTTCACATCCCGGATCCAACAAAAGTGGTTTTGTCGAATTCCGAGGTAGTTTGCAAAATGGTCATTTTCACGGGCTATATAAATTCCATAGCGACCTTTCTGAAAATTCGTTTGGCCATAACTTTTGCTTTCCGCTATGAAACTTTGATTTTTCAGATTTGTTAGAAAGGTATTCACTAACATATTTAAATATTTTTGGTTTCACTCAAATCCGTTTTTTTTTGCACCCGGTACGGTCAATCAAAGTTTGAATTCAAATTTTGAAACTACCGCGCCATTTCAGGCTTTGTTTATAATTAGAATTAATTATATTAGTTTTCAAACGTCGATTCAAACTCACTTTTCATTGCTATTATTTAAAATATTTATTTTAAATATTTAAAATCCACTATTTTAGCCACTTTAAAAAATTTAAATTGGTTCAGATTTTCCGGGTCGTTACATAGTAACCAGTATTTGTTGTTTGAAAACCCCACACGGGTATTGGGATGATATTTGACATGCACTAATCCCAATAATTAGTGGTATGTCAATCGATGGGTTGACAGGCTGTGATAAGCGTTATTGATTTATTTTTAACTCTTATGCTGTTGTGTAATGCACTCTGGATGATGGTTGACTGTGTTTGATTATTGTCGTCTACATGTGTGTATGAAATCCATATAAATAAAATTATACGGTAACTGACTGTGTCTGATTCCAGTTCAAAATTAACAAATATTTTAAAATAATATTCAATGAATATTGAAATGTGAAGCCGTGTTAAGTAGTTAAACGTCATTTAAAACGAACGAGAGTTTTGTCGATTTTATACATTTTATAATGAATATCGAAAAGTGATTTCAAAATTTGATATTTTGTAAATATTATCATTTTAATATTAAAATGATATGGAATAGTCAAATTTGATTTGAAATTTGAAATGGAATTGAAATCGTTTTAAAATGATTTTAAAACGAATTTATTAAGGAATAATCAAATTTGATTTGAAATTTGAAATGAAATTGAAATCGTTTTAAAAAGAATTTAAAACGAATTTATTTAGGAATATTCAAATTTGAAATTTGAAATTTGTAATGAAATTGAAATAGTTTTAAAATGAATTTAAATCAAGTTTATTAAGGAATATAAAATTTGATTTGAAATTTGAACTGAAATTGAAATCGTTTCAAAATGAATTTAAAATGAATTTATTAAGGAATATTCAAATTTGATTTGAAATTTCAAATGGAATTGAAATCGTTTTAAAATGAATTTGAAACGAATTTATTAAGGAATATTCAAATTATATTTGAAATTTGAAATGAAATTGAAATCATTTTAAAAATGAATTTAAAACAAATTTATGAAGGAATATTCAAACTTGATTTGAAATTTGAAATGAGCTTGAAATTGTTTTGAAAACAAATTTAAAATAAATTTATAAAATACGTTTTAAATGGAAATTGACGAAATATATATTATATATATAATATAATGGCCTGAATAGAATGCGCCGCGCCGCGGCAGTTTCCGAATTTCAACCATTGACGTCGAATGGACATTGCAGGAGATCCGGCTATCGGATTCTCCTAAAACCGAAACCGTTTGGTTCGTATTGAAAAGAGCTTTCCAACGAATATAAAAAAAACGAAATCTAATGATTGGATTTAGAATTATGTTCAAATAAAATTTGGATAAGATCGTTGTAAGTGCTGTTCGACGACCGTTTATGGAAATCGACTGTACGTGCCTTGATAAAATTATTAAAAATATTAATAATTTGTGTAAAATCATAAGAATTGATTCAGAAAGAATTGGGATGAAAAATTACATATTTGAAAAGATATAAATATATTTTTATCAAAATGACCTAGTTATTAACTAGATTACTAATCCAATAATTTTTAAACAAAATAAATTGGATTTTTGAAATGGTTTTAAAAATACCAGGATTTCCAATATATGTATTGGAATGGATTTGAATCGAAATTATCTTTAGAATATTTCGATGATTGGAATTCGTGATTATACAGGTATTCTTATGAAAATTTGAAAGATATATTTATATCGTTATTTCCAATACGATATTTGTTGGTTTCAGAATTTGATATTGAATAAAAGCTGATATTTTTTATTCAGAGCCTTGTATTTAATATCAAATAGGATCTTGGGTTTGTCGTGAACAGTGTCTTAAATAACACTATTCTTAAACCCAGTTGAGGAAAAAATAAATCTTTTAATTGAGATTGTTAGAGTTTCCAATTATATTTGATAATTGGAATAAAATGGAATGTGAATTTGTTTATCGTGAACTGTGTTTTAACAACATTCATTCTTTAACCCGATCTTAAGAGAAATGTGATTTGGAATTTTTAAATCTTTTTGTTAAGATTTAAAGGAGATTTTCCAAAGAAAATTTTCCAATTTAATATAATAAATTGGAATGGAATGGAATTCTATTGGATAATAATCGAAGTGAGCTTCTGTGGACGAAGATTGTTAATATATACGGAATTTAAGAGGCTTTGCCGTTATGCCATATATATTATCGGTTAGATATGGAAGTTTGTATCAATTATATATATTGATCTGTTTTCCATGAAGAATCCATAATTAATGGAATGTGATTTGGGTTTATCTTGAACTGTGTTTTAAATGACATTAGTTCTTTAACCCAGTTAAAGATAAAATTAATTTCTTAGCTTTGAATTATCATTAAGTAATGATTTTTGAGATTAAAACTGAATTAGAGTTTTAATGAATCGTTAATTAGATTCGAATGTGAATAAGATAATTAAACTTATCGAATTCATGAAATGATCGAGAATGGAGTATCACCAGTTTTTCTCCAAGAGATAGTTAAATCTTTAATTAGATTTGAACTTGAAATGGTAATTAATTTTACCGGTAACACCGTGGTATTAGATATGAAGTATTACCAGTTTTGCTTCATGGGGTAAATAGGTTGGGATGGGAAATTAAACAAATGATTACTTCGGTAAGGTGCATTAATCCCGACTAGTTTGGATAAACCTTAATTTGGTTTGAATTGATATCAAAAGGAAGAATAAAGAATAAATTTAAAGAATTTATCTTTGATAAAATTAATGGGAACCTTTCCCAAAGTATAAGAATATTTGAATAAAGGAATATTCTGGATTGGAATGAGGCGTATATTGTGTTTTTATAGCAATTGATTATTATATATGAGAGTTATTCAGAAAGACCGGGTTTACCCATTCTGAATAACTGATTCGACGATATGTCTTGATTGGGCTGTACACCCAAGACAAGGTAATAAGTGGTGATCGTCCAGACGTACTTGGAGATCGACCGGATATGCAAGGGCCTCTCTCCTGCATTGGACATATGGGGCGAGGAATAAGGTGCCACCGGTTTCGTTCAGACCCAAAACGAACTTGTAAATGTATGTGTATCTGACATTGGATTTCATTCTGTGTGATTGGTAGACATCAGTTGCATGGCATGAATTGCCTGTGTGGCATGCAGAGATGCAAATGATCAAGGCTTCTGTTGAAAAGCAGAGTCTTGTGGTTGATGATCAAAGCACGGCTTTAATATAGAATAGCTTTGTGTATAGCGTTAATTCTTGAGCCTCGCACCCTAGTGTGAACCAGAAATGGGAGAGGACCTTAGGGAGGACATGCGTTTCTTTCTAGCTAGGAGTGGTGTTAGGGTTTTGCAAGGCCTGACGTTTTACTTGTGTGTATGATGGATAGCGAGGCGCCTCGGTTATATCAGTCGCTGCGGTGCCGATGGATGGTTTGGTCGGTATATGACCAGTTTACGGCCCATAGGGCGGGGAAACGTATTGTTCAGGCATTTTAATCCACTTCGTGTGGACTAGCCCTAACGATCTAAGGGTCACTTGAGCTTTGATCATGAGGCTCGAGCAAGAGAGTCTCGAAGCGGTAAGGAAGATCTCTTGCCCTGGTTCACAGATGGAAATCCAACATCCAGTACGTGACATTTCGGTTTTGATTGTAGATCCTAGTAATGGCGACACGGTATATGGTACCCATGCTATCTATGATTGATACATTTATATTTGAAGTTTTTTTATACACTATGCACTTGGAAAACCATATCCTCTAGCTTGCGTTGCGTTGTGTGATGGGACCTGAGTCTTATAATAGCTTCATTTTTCCAAAAAGCATTGCGTTGTTTTGTTATATGCACTAGTATTCTTGGGAGGAAACCCGTTCCGTGTTATACGACGTGGTTTCTTGATATGTCTAACTTTAAAATCAAGTTAAAAACTGTTTTAGTTCTCACACCAGTCACATGACTGACTTGGAGTTTAATGTTTTAAACTCAACTCTACGTGCCCTTATTTTCCACATGGGCAACTAGTAGTTTTGGTTTTGCAGATTTATATTCACATGATCCTGTTTTGCAGCTGGGATGATATTCAGAGAGCTCTGTATCCGTGTATCTCTTTCAGTTTTGTTTTGTATTATTTTCCGATGCATTGTAATTTGTAAATATCTGATATTTATCAAATGAATATTAGTTGTTCATACTCTGTATATTCTTGTACTTTGATGTAAATTTGTGTAATAAGCAATGAAATGTTCTTATGTTTGCATTCTGCTTTGTCGTATTCTCAATTCAATCCGGGATTTCCTTTAACGGGAAATTCAGGTTGTTTCATTATTTGTGTAGTGACATATCATCAAAACTAATTTATCAAATTATAAGTATAAATGGCTTAATAAACATTAAATTAGTTTCAAACGTACGTTGAGGCTTTAATGGTGATTAATTTTTGTAGACCAATAAGTCTAAATTTATTACCATATTATTCATAGTACAATTAATGTAAAAAAGACATTTTATGTAATTTAAACATTGAATTGAAGAGAGTAATATAGGAAGAGTTTATCGTTGGCAATTTCAAATTGGAATTTAATATATAGTGATCCATTTCGTTTGAAAGTTAGAATTCAATATTGGTATATTTAATAAATTTTAATGGTGCATTTATTTAATTAACCTTTGAAATCTTTTCCTAAACTCTAACCTAAATCAACCCTTCATCCATTCACTTTCTTTGGCTATAAAAAATATTAAAATTCCTAACCTAATCCTGCTCTAAACCCTAATTCATTTCATAGCCGCCGCCTACATCTTTCTTGAACGGCCAAAAACGCTCTGCTTTTCCCCCTCAAATCTCTTTCAATCCATTCTTCGATTTGCATATCATTCAGTGGCAAACATGAAGAACTCAATGAGCTCTAATCATTCAACGATGGGGATCCATTTTTCTTTGGATGAATTGCGTGAAATCAAGACATGAAAGGCGCCGATTTGGAATGATTTTCTGGGAGGCACGGTGGTGCGAGATGCACCTGGTGGTTCGCGCGAGGGAAGGGATTCGTAGTCAAGGTTGGGTTCAATTTGTTCTAGTTACAACAACGAAGAAGACGGCTGATTTAATTAAATGTTAATTAGTTTTAATTAGGAAAATACTTATAATTATTGTGAAACATTATAAAATCAATATCTATTTCATATGACCTCAGAAATATGCAAATTCAGTTGCGATGGAATTGTAAAATCAAGATCTACATTATGGAATCAATTTAGTCAAATTCAGAGCTAGTTACAAATTTGGTGAAATTAAACGTTCAGTTTAATTTGAAGGAAACAATCGTTATTTAAACGATTTCAGTAATTGATCAAGGTGAGAAATTATATTTTTTTTATTATATAATTAAAATTTATTAATCATAGTTGTAATATTACTCATAAGCTGTAATATTCTGTTTTTTATCATACGTGATTTGATATGTGATTGGTGTGTTCTGTAAAAATTAACAATTGTGTTAATTAGAAAATAGTTAAACAAATCATCATTTTGTTTATTAGATTTGTTGATTTAAATTAGCAATTGTGTTAATTAGAGAATAGTTAAACAAATCATCATTTTGTTTATTAGATTTGTTGATTTAAAATTAGCAATTATGTTAATTAGAGAATAGTTAAACAAATAATCATTTTGTTTATTAGATTTGTCGATTCAAAATTAGCAATTGTGTTAATTAGAAAATAGTTAAACAAATCATCATTTTGTTTATTTGATTTGTCGATTCAAAATTAAAAAATGTGTTAATTAGAAAATAGTTAAACAAATCACCATTTTGTTTATTAGATTTGTTGATTTAAAATTAGCAATTGTATTAATTAGAGGATAGTTAAACAAATCATCATTTTTTTTATTAGATTTGTTGATTCAAAATTAACAATTGTGTTAATTAGAAAATAGTTAAACAAATCATCATTTTGTTTATTAGATTTGCTGATTTAAAATTAGCAGTTGTGTTAAACAGAAAATATTAAACAAATCATCATTTTGTTTATTAGATTTGTTGATTCAAAATTAACAATTATGTTAACTAGAAAATAGTTAAACAAATCATCATTTTGTTTATTAGATTTGTTGATTTAAAATTAGCAATTTTGTTAATTAGAGAATAGTTGAACAAAAATTTATCATTTTGTTTATTAGATTTGTTGAAACAAAATTTAACATCTTTGTTAATTAAAAAGTGTTTAAACAAAAAAAATATCACTTTTGTATAATAGTCTAGTTGAAACAAAAATTATCACTTTTGTTTAATAGTTTAGTTGAACAAAATATACATTTTTTCAATTAAATAGGTTGAAACAAAAATATACATTTTTGTCAATTAGAAAGGTTGAAATAAAATATACATTTTTGTTAATTAAATATGTTGAAACAAAAATATACATTTTTGTCAATTAAAAAGGTTGAAACAAAAACATACATTTTTGTCAATTAAATAGGTTGAAAACAAATATTCATTTTTGTCAATTAAAAAGGTTGAAACAAAAATATACATTTTTGTCAATTAAAAAGGTTGAAACAAAATATACATTTTTGTCAATTGAAAAGGTTGAAACAAAATATACATTTTTGTCAACTAAAAAGGTTGAAAAAAATTATACAATTTTGTCAATTAAAAAGGTTGAAACAAAAATATACATTTTTGTCAATTAAAAAGGTTGAAACAAAAATAAACATTTTTGTTAATTAAAAAGGTTGAAACAAAATATACATTTTTGTCAATTAAAAAGGTTGAAACAAAAATATAAATTTTTTCTATTAAATAGGTTGAAACAAAAATATACATTTTTTCAATTAAATAGGTTGAAACAAAAATATATATTTTTGTCAATTAAAAAGTTTGAAACAAAAATATACATTTTTATCAATTAAAAAGGCTGGAACAAAATGTACATTTTCGTCAAAGTACCTTAGTTGAAACAAAATATACACTTTTGTCAAATATATTAGTTGAAATAAAAATTGACACTTTGTCAAAATATAATGGTTGTAAACAAAATTTTACATTTTTGTTAAATAATATTAGAATTTATATGCAAAGTTAAAATATCATTTTATTGACAATGCATGTATTAAAATTTATTTGCAAAGTTAAAATATCATTTTATTGACAATGCATATATTAGAATTTATATGCAAAGTTGAAGAATCAATTTATTGACAATGCAAATATTAGAATTTATATGCAAAGTCAAAGAATCATTTTTATTGACAATGCATATATTAGAATTTGTATGCAAAGTTAAAATATCATTTAATTGACAATGCATATATTAGAATTTATATGCAAAGTTAAAATATCATTTTATTGAAAATGCATATATTAGAATTTATATGCGAAGTTAATATATCATTTTATTGACAATGCAAATATTAGAATTTATATGCAAAGTCAAAGAGTCATTTTTATTGACAATGCATATATTAGAATTTATATGCAAAGTCAAAGAATCATTTCTATTGATAATGCATATACTAGAATTTATATGCAAAGTTAAAATATCATTTTATTGACAATGCATATATTAGAATTTGTATGCAAAGTTAAAATATCATTTTTATTGACAATACATACATTAGAATTTGTATGAATTATTTTTATTGTCAAAACAGGCATTGATACTATATGCTTATAAAATATTCCTTTTTATTTGTTAAAGTTAGAAATAGAAACACAAATAAAAATTAGCTTTCTTTTTGTCATTAGCTCAATTGTCATGTAAATAAAATATATTTTATTTGATATTACAAACATGTAGAAATGGTTATGCAAATTAAAACATTCTTTTATTTGGTGTGTAAATACGCTAGTGGAATCGTCAAATGGTTTATATTTATATATAATTATATATGTAAATTAAAATTAAAATTAAATGAATCGCGTGCGGTATTTCGCGTTTCGGAATCGTAACTTTAAACGATTATACCGAACGATCCGACCGTCGGATTTTCCCAAAACTGGAACCGTTAGGACCGCTTTGAGAAGATCTTCCCAATGACATAAATTTTGTTAAAATCCAATGGTTAGATTTCGAGATATGTGTAAATCAAATTTTGATAAAAACAGCGCCAGGGTCGCCTATTGACCCGAACCATCGTTAAATTAAATTGGGCTATTTTTATATAAAAAAAATAGCAATAAATCATTATTAAATATTATTAATGATACGAAATGGTTTTAAATTATATATATGCGAGAACTATTTGAAAAGACCAAGTTCAATCTTATTTCGAATAATTATACGACGATTTAAATCGAAGATATTGAAGACGGCGATTGAAGACCGACGATCTTCACATCGAATGGATAACTACTGATACCGGCATTGGTTACCTCCCAGTAAAGGGTTAAAGTGGTAGTTATCCAGACGTAGTTGTTGATTGCCTGGATAAGTGAGCACCTCTCTTCCGTGTTGGACATACGGGACGAGGAATAAGGTGACTTCGGTTACGTTCAGACCCAGAACGGACTTGTAAATGGACATGTGTCCGACATTGGATTTCATTCCATGTAAATTGTTTTCTATTTAATATATATCTGTTGGTGGTGGGGAATTTATTCTCTTGCTTAACACCCTTTTCTCAAATGCACGAGCTCAGAGGTTATATATTAGTAGTTATCAATTGCATGGTGTGGTTGTCAATGTGGCATGCAAAGATGCAAATGATCAAGGCTTTTGTTGAAAAGCAGGGCGTTGTGGTTTATGATCAAAGCATGGCCTGTTTAGGCGTAGCTTTGTGTATAGCATAACGTCGCGAACCTCACACCCCGGTAAGAGTCAGAAACAGGATAAGGGACCCAAGGAGTCCATGCGTTTCTTTCTAACTAGAAGTGGTATCAGGGTTTAGCAAGCCCTGACATTTTACTTATGTGGATGATGGATTATGACGTACCTTGGTTATGTTGGTTGATAGTGACCAATTGATAGGTTCAATAGGACCGAGAAATGTGTATTCAGGCATAACTAATCCACTAAAGTATTTGTGGACTGGCCTTGGAGGATCCAAGGGCTCGCCAGCGTTTGAGTCCTGAGACATTGCTAGAGTGTCTCGAATCGGTAAGGAGATCGTCCCTAGCCTTGACTCATGATGAAAACCCAATTTCCAATGCGAAATTACGGTTTTGATTCTAAACTTATATACGGCAACATAGTATATGGTAGTTATGCCGTCTAGGATTGATACATTTACATTGAAGTATTTTAAAACCGATTAGACACTAATAATAATATTAAAGTATTATTTTCTATGTATCAAGCATGTTTGATCATTATAAGGTAAAACTTATCCTCTGGTTTGCGTTGCATCGTGTGATGGGACTTGAGTCTTATAATGATTTCATTTTTAAAAAAAAGCATTGCGTTGTTTTGAATAAAACCTTATTAAACTTATGCACTAGCAACCCAATGGAGTAAACCCGTTCTGCGTTAGGGGCGTGGTCCTGTGATTAGCCATATTATTAGATAAGTTAGGAAAGATTTCTCATACCAGTCCCACGACTGACTCGTAGTTTGTTTCACTTTGCAAACTCGAGTGCCCTCTTTTCCACATGGGCAACCGAGTAGCTTATTTTGCAGATATTTTGAGCAGGATTCTGGATCGATGCTTTAAGCCGTGTCCAGAGCATTGATAGTCTTCCGTTGTATTAGTTCATCGGTTCTGCTGCATTGTATTAAGTTTATTGTAAATTGCCTTCCGCTATATTATATTCGATGTACTCTGATACATTTTGTACTCTGATGTAACATTATTATGATGTTTATAAAATTCTTCTGTTATTTGTTCTGATGTGTTGTATGCCCAGAGTTAGTGCATTCGAGGATTTCCAACTTTTGGATCAGACCTGTGTGGTTTATGGTCGATTCAAAGGGCCGGGATTTTGGGGTCATTACACAAGAGTGGCCATATATGTCATTTGAGTACAATAAAAGAAAATAATAAGATTTTTAACATAAATTTTAGTCAAATTATTGCATTATTTAAATTTTCTTGAATCAAAAGTCATTTTTTAGGAATATTTATATACACACACATAGGTTTCCGTTTTATTAGCATATTAATGGTAATGAATGATAATTATGTTTTCCTTTAGTTATCTTGTTAATGGTAATTATGTTTGCCTATGATTATCATAAATTCAATTTGAATTCAAAACTAAAATAATAAATACCTAGATTCACCTTCACTGATAGCTATGTGCCCTAAAGAATCATATTCTCAAAGTGACCATATATTTGCATTTATTTATATGCAAAATTTTAATATCATGCCGATTGAACTAAAGTTTATATCAATTATTTAATTTGTTTAGCTATCTTGATACACAATGATATGAATATAATATATAAACCAAAATTGCGAACATTTTCTTCATCAAGAAGATTAACCAGTTACTGAAAGTATAAATTATTTGGGTCCCCAATTTTAAAGTACCTTAATGCTTTTTTAAATGTTTTATGTTTTTAAATTTTTACTTCTCACTTTGTCTAATTTTGAAACTAGCAAAAAATAATTTAATTTTTGTTAGATAAATTCTAAATTTATTAGGGAATATGTGTAATTTAGTTAATTTAAATTGTTTTCAACTAAGAAGTGAAAAAAGTTAACTTGCCCCTATCAGATTCCATGTATTTAACAAATTCAACCATTATAGTGGTAATTATAAGCTCGTAGATATTGATGTTAGTTTGAGACTTTATATTTTTGTTTTGGCCAGTGCTACTGTGCCCGGAAATGGAGGTGGCAAAATGTGCTGAAGTGCCACATTTTAAGGGGATACATGCGATTCAGGGGGGTATGTGCTACAACAACCGTTGGATGCTATTTTTGCACATAATGACAAAAAAAGCTTCGGGCATTTTAGCATTTCCCTTTTGTTTTTTAGTTAAATATTAGTTTCAAATGACTTTTACCTTTGCTACGGAGAGAAATGAACAACCTATTATTATTATTATGTCTTTAATATTCAAGTGTTAACTAAAATTGACTTCTTAAACCAATGCCAATTAATTACTTTACCTATGACCAATTATAATATTCAAGTCATTAGTATCTTTATTTTTCCATTCTTCTATCCAAAAGAAGAATAGTCTACTTTCAATTCGCCAGATCCTTTGCCCGGGTCTCTCTTTGGCTTCCACGCCATAGGAAGTCTGAAACAACCTGAAATCCCCTGGTCTCCGAAGAGGCGAGAAACAATGAATTGCTTTGAGAACACGACTCATCATAACAGAGAACACAGAACATTTCATTGTTACTACAACAGGTTACATCAGATTATAAGAATCAGAGTACAAATGATTAATATTACACATTTGAAATGCAATATGAGAGAATAATAATACATAGCAGCGGAAAATAATACATAAGTATAAATACAATGCGTAGCGGAAATAAATCAACTGAAACAACTGAAAGAAATAGACGGATACAGAGCTTTCCGAATATAGCCCCAGCTGTAATCCAGGATCCTGTGAAAATGAATATCTGCAAAACCAAAACTACTAGCTGCCCATGTGGAAAATAAGGGCACCTAGAGTTTATGTAGAAACAATAAACTCTGAGTCAGTCATGGGACTGGTGTGAGAATTAAAACAGTTATTAAATCTTTACTTTAAAAGTTGGTAAATCATGGGACCATGTTGTATAACACAGAACGGGTTAACTCCAAATGAATCTCTTTTCAAAATAAAACAATGTTATGCTTTTCGAAAAATGAAGCTATTATAAGACTCAAGTCCCATCACACAATGCAACGCAAGCTAGAGGATAAAGTTTTCCCTTATAATAGCCAAACATGCTTGGTACATTTAAAACCCACTCATTTCGATATTACTATAAGTGCATAGTGACAAAATCAACTTCAAATATAAATGTATCAATCATAGACGACATAGGTACCATATATTATGTCGTACCTAGGTTAACAACTAAAACCGAATAGTTGCGTATTTGAAATTGGAGTTCCATCTATGAGTCGAGGCAAGGGATGACTCCTCTCCGATTCGAGACACTCTAGCGCATGTCTCAGGATCACACCTACGGGCAACCCTTGAATCTTCAAGGACGGTCCACACTTACTTTAGTGGATTAATTATTCCTGAACAATACATTTCCTGATCCTATCGGACCTCCAAACAGGTCAGTACGTCAACCCTATGAGCATATAGCCCTATATCCAAATCGCCTCGCTATCCATCATCCACATAAGTAAAAATGTATGGGATCCATACCATGACACCACTTCTAGCTAGAAAGAAATGCATGCACTCCCTGCAGTCACGATCCCGTTTTCTACTCATACCAGGTGTGAGGCTCGCGAATTAATTTTATACACAAAGCAATGCTAATTAAAGTTGTGCTTTGATCATTATCCACAAAACTTTGATTTTCTACAAAAGCCTTGATAATTTGCATCTTAGCATGCCACACTAACAATTCACGCCATACAACCGATGTTTATCAATATATAACCTCTGAGCTCGTTCGTCTCAGAGAAGGGTGTTAAGCAAGAAAATAAATTCTCCGCCACCAAACAGATATATATTTAATAGAAATCAATCAACACATAATGAAATCCAATGTCAGACACACACCCATTTACAGGTCTGTTCTGGGTCTGAACGAAACCGAAGGCACCTTATTCCTCATTTCATATGTTCAATACAAGAGAAAGGTCCTCGCATATCCGGTCGATCTCCAAGTATGTCTGGATGATCATCACTTATTACCTTATCTTGGGTGTACAGCCCAATCAAGACATCAGTATCATCCAAACGATGTGAAGATCTCCGGTCTTCAACCATCATCTTCATCGTCGACTTTTAGTCGTCGTATTAATTATTAGGAATGGGTTAAACCTGGCCTTTTCGAATAACTCGCGTATTTTATAATCAATAATCAAGTGCTCTAAAAACACATCATACACCTCATTCCAACCTAGAATATTCTTTCATTCCAATATTCACATTTTAGGGGAAAAGGTTCCCATTAATTTTATCAAAGATAATTTTTTTTTAAAATTGTTCTTTAATCTTCCATTGGATATCAATTTCAAAAGATTTTATTTTATCGTTTATCGATTCTAAACCAAATTAAGGTTTATTAACTAGTCGGGATTAGCGAACCTTACCAAAGTAATCATTTATTTATTAATCCATTCCCAACATTTTCATCCTATGGAGCAAAACTGGTAGTACTCCATGTCTAACACCCACTATGTTATTGGTAAAATTAATTATCATTTCCCGTTCAAATCTAATTAAAGACTTAACTATCACCTGAGTAAAACTGGAGGTACTCCATTCTCGTTCACTTGTCAAATTTGGCAAATTTAATTACCACATTAACTTTTTAATCCAATTAAAGATTCATTAAAACTCTTCTTATTTTTAATCTCCAAAAATCGTTATTTAATGATTATTCAAATTAAGGAAATAAATCTCGTCTTTAACTGGGTTAAAGAATGAATGTCCTTTAAAACATCAATCATGATAATCCCAAAATCATATTCCATCAAAATAGAATTTACATGGAAATCATAACAGTGTATAATCGATATAAATTCCTGCATCAGACTAATAATATAAATGGAATAACAGCAAAGCCTTTTAAATCCCATATATAGTAACGGTCTTCCTTCACATAAGCTCATCTCCTTTATTACCAAATCGAATTCCATTCAATTCCAATTTAATCTATTAAATTGGAAAACTTTACTTTGGAAAATTTCCATTAAATCTTAATAAAAGATTTATAAATTCCAAATCATATCTTCACTATTAATTGGGTTAAAGAACAAATGCTATTTAAAACATTGTTCACGATAAACCTAAAATCCATTTCCATTTCAATTCCAATTAAACTAATTATTAGTGAACTCCATTTATCTTAATTAAAAGATTTATTCTTTTCCCAACTGGGTTTAAGAACAGTGTTATTAAAGACACCATTCACGACAAACCCAAAATCTAATTTGATATTAAATAAAAGGATCTAAATAGAAGTTATATTGGCTTATATTCAATATCAAATTCTGAAACTAACGGATATCGTATTGGGAATAACGATATCTGTATTTCCAAATTCCTTAACAATATCCGTATAATCATGAAACACCCCACCTCTGTTAAGGTCGCTCACAAAGGGAATGCCTTAACTTCGGTGGAGCATTATAGGTAAAAGATACAGATTATTTACAAGACAAACATATAAATAGCGGAAAAACTAAATTTATTTCATAAGTATGTGGTTCAGTTAAAACATTACAACAACTGTCTCAAACCAACTTCCAAATTATTACAACAAAATCTCTGTCTTGAATTAAAACATAAAGAAGCATTAAAACAACAGTAAGGCAGCATAAATCCCCAATAAGAGAGTATTCAATGCCATAGCCCAAGGAAAGAGATTCCAAGCAATACATCTATTCTCTTCAAGATGGAAATGATCCGAACTAAGCTGAAGTATTCCGTCCCTGCGGACCTGGGGGGTGGGGGGAACGGAAGAAAAGAAGACGAAAGAAAATGGGTCAGACATGAGTCTGGTAAGTCCAGTGATTATTTAGCATGTAAACAAGAAAAAGGATTATGACATGAATAAACTGAATCTAGGACAACACCCGAGAAATAAGATAATAAGGGTGAATATGCTATCGCACTCATTTCAACTTCTTTGCACCTCCTTACAAGTGTTTCAACTAGCATCATGTGTTAAAGATAAATGATCCCCTTTTTATCGATCGGCTCCTACTCGTATGCGTTTACCACTTGTGCCATTCGGTCCCGCATGATTGCAGATACCTGTGCTGGTCCCACCATGGGGTTTATCAAGTCCTATGGTGGCAACCCGACACAATTCAAGATGCACAGAGTATAACTAGTGATGCCCAGTGCCTTCTTTTTCCACTCTGGAGTGCGTGCACGACCGCACTCCATCGGAACCTACACTGACGCACTACCCGCCATTGTTTTGACCACATATAATCAGCCCAGTAATCGTGCCCTACCCTGCCTAGTTCAGGGTACCATGATACATCTATGTGGGTTAGTGCTGAAATGGGTCCCCGTTACTACGGTTTCCTAATCAACATGTTAAAATGGTTAAGTGTTCTCAAATTTACCTAAACCCACCCATCAGTTTGGTTAACATGTTGTATTGGTTAAGTGTTTCCTTAATTAGCTTAACCCTACCATTCCTGTCTTAGCTTTAATTCATTCATTAAAGCACCAACCATTCACATTAGATATGTATTGTTGCGGTTGCTGGATGTGCCGGTCGATTCCGGCAGTCTTACACCGCAACTCATTATAACCACTCAAATTAGATATATATTGCTACGGTTACTGGATGTGCCGGTCAGTTCCGGGCAGTCTTAGATCGTAACTCAATCTAACCTCGGGTTAGGCATATTCGTCTTTTACTTAAGTTACATATTTACCTTTCTTATTTATATGTAAATTATCCACAATTATTGCCATTCAAGTCATGCCCCCTTTTACCCTCTAAATCATATTCAAAAAATTTGGTATATAAATTATACCATTTTTATGCCACTAATCATTCATATATTTACGAGCCAAATTATGTCAATAATATGAAATTTAAGGATTTTCCCAACGTTACCCCGGTCATATGTTCGCAAAATTCACATAGAATGTTAGGCTTGTAACTTAGCCTAACTTATATACAAAAGGGGAAATAAAAGTGCATGTACCATTCATACAACATAAAATAATAAGGATCTAACTAAACATGTGTCATGTAAATGTGGCATAAAATAATGAACTTGCATTTTTGGATCCAATTAACATGAGTCTTAAGCATATGAAATTACCCAAATCCAACTAGGCATGTAAATGTAAACTTTTATTTTGGATCCAGTAAACATGAATCTTAAGCATATAGAATTACACAAGTTCAACTAGGCATGTGAATGTGAGCTTTTAATTTTGTATCCAATCAGCATTAATCTTAAGCAAATAGAATTACACAAGTTCAACTAGGCATGTGAATGTGAACTTTTATTTTGGATCCAATAAACATGAATCTTAAACATATGGAATTACGCAAATCCAACTAGGCATGTGAATGTGAACTTTTATTTTGGATCCAATAAACATGAATCTTAAACATATGGATTTACACAAATCCAACTAGGCATGTAAATGTAAACTTTATCTTGGATCCAATTTTCATAGATCTAAATGTAGATCTAAACATAATACATGTCTTAGCCTAACAGCTTGCATGTAACATAACGTAAAAAAGTCACCAAATTTGCATAATACACGATTGGGTTAACATCAACATAATAACCACAATAGTCTCATAAGAATATATGATAGAATCGTTACAAGAATAGACATGAATCAGCATCATCATTATCTTACAACTAGGAATAACTCTAGTTTTCACTTTATTACAAATCATAACTTTTAATCGTTCACATCTAAATAATAACAGGACTTACAAACAAAAGAAAGTCTTGTTTTTTGGGATCTATTTTCTGAAACTGAAAAGCAATTCCTTGACGAAGACTATCAATTCTCTAAGCTAGTTTTGATTCGTAGCTTTTAACTTGCTTTCTAGTTGAAGAAGAAATGGTGGCTAGGCTAGGACGATCATGGACAGCATGGTGGCTCCTTAGAATGAATTTATGTGATTTAGGGTTGAGGAATATGGTTGCTTTTATAGAGGTTTAAACTTATGAGAGCCGTTAGATCATCCTAGGAGCAATCACAACCGTCTAGACTAGATGGAGTTATCCAGAATTGCCACTATGCCCTAGTGACTCAACAACAGGTCAGAAAAGACTCAGCAACAAGTCAGAATCGTCACTATTTTGGATCTGGTCTAGGGGGTAGGTCGACCCCCGGTCGACCCCTGGTCGACCAGGCCTGGGGTGGGAAAAATCCCGCCCAGCCCGCTTCTTTGTTTTCGTTTGAATTTTTGAATTTAAATCTGAGCTGTTTTAATTTATTTAAATTATTGAAACTTCTAAAGGCCATAACTTCCTCATACGAAGTCCGATTTATGAAAACTTGGACTCTACTCCAACATAATTTTGAGACGAATGCAATGGCGTAACCCGTTTCCCTTCATTCTAACTTTGAGAATTAAATATTCTTTAATTCATTATTTTAATAGACAAAGAAAATTCAGGGTGTCACATTCTCCCCTCCTTAAAGGATTTTGTCCCCAAAATCTTCAAGTCAAGAAGAATTTATATCCTACCACCCAATCATCCATTTACTCAACCATCAAACACAAGCGTCCATTGTCCTTAAAAAGACTTCTAATGCTTTCATGATCGTATGCATAGTGTGTGTACTTGTCCTTATCTAATGCAAAAATCAGGTGGTCTACTGATTCAGTTGACCTCCTTAATGCGAATTAGGTTAATGCCAGGAGTCCATTATGCATGCAATTATTCCAAATCATACTTTCTACATGAGTGCACAATCATTCATACAAATGCAACGTCCATATGATAACATTTAAAGTTTCAATCCATACACCAATACATATATGCATATGCAATATGAAAGTGACTGAGCCGATCTAACACCTAATGTGTGGGTATATGCATCCAGGAGCAACCACTTGCAACCATCAATCATAACATGTATCAAATACGTGTTTACATCCATTGGTTTCTACCTAAGGATAAAGAATAGGACCGAGGAGATATACTTAAAAGATAGATATAAGCATGGATAAACTTATGGAAAAAGAGATCAAGGAGGTACCCTAAAAAAGAAAAGGGTAGGTTGCGCGTATTTTTCTCTCAGTTTCCCAAGTCGCATCTTCCTCAGCGTCACTCCATTGAACTTTAACAAGCTTGACTTCACGGTTGCATAGTTTTTTGAATTCCGTACCCAATATACGAGTTGGAACTCTTCTCACAGTCACTTCTCGTTCCACTTCTACTTCCTCTAGTATACTTGGCTTCACAACTTCCGCAGACTCATGTAAGCACTTTCGTAGTTGAGAAACATGAAAAACATAATAACTCCAGCCAGTCTTTGGGGTAGCTCTACTCTGTAAGCCAACGTCCCAATCCTTTCAATGATAAGAAATGGTCCTTCAAATCTTAGTGCCAACTGTCCTACGGACCCAAAACGAATGACATTCCTCAAAGGAGATACTTTAAGGAACACCTTATCTCCAACCTCAAACTCAAGGTCGGTACTTCTTTCGTCTGTGTAGGACTTCTGTCTATCTTGTGCAGTCTTCATTCGTATTCTTATCAAGTCCACCTTTTCTGAGGTTTCTCTAATCATGTCTGGCCCAAGTACGAGCTTGTCTGTAGACTCCCACCAACAAGTTGGTGATCGGCATGGTCTTCCATATAAAGCCTCGAAGGGTGCCATGCATATGGTGGCTTGGTAGCTATTGTTGTAAGCGAATTCCACCAAAGGAAGATGATCCTCCCATGTTCCTCCAAAGTCGAGAATGCACAATCTCAAGAGGTCTTCCAATACTCTGTTCACCCTTTCCGTCTGACCATCGGTTTGGGCGTGATAGGCAGTGCTTAAGCATAATTGTATGCCTACAGCCTCTTGCAAACTCTTCCAAAACTCGCTCGTAAAGATAGGATTTTGATCACTCACTATGCTGGAGGATATCCCATGGAGTCGAACTATCTCTTTAAGATAAATGGATGCTAGGGATGAGGCAGTCCTTCTACTCTTAACAACTATAAAGCTAGCGCTTTTAGTGAGCTTGTCCACTATTACCCAAATACTTGTATTGCCCCTTCTTGACCTAGGCAACCCATCAACAAAGTCCATCGAAATGCTATCCCATTTCCACTGTGGGTCCTCTAGAGGATGAACCAGACCATCAGGCTTCTTCTGCTACACTTTGACTTGCTGGCATATCAAGCACTTAGCAACGAACTCAGCTACATCCCTCTTCATGCCATTCTGAAAGAAAACCCTTTTTATATCTTTATACATCTTGTCTCCACCTGGGTGTATGGTCATCTTAGAATGGTGTGCTTCTTTGAGAACCGTCTTCACCAAATCCCTTGCTTGTGGGATGCATAGTCTTCCATCCCATCTCAACCAACCCTTATCATCGATGGAGTATCTATTGAGGTGACTAGAAGTCTCACCCCTAATTAGCTTATCCATCATATCAACTAGCTGAGGGTCTTCTCGTTGTGCAGTTCCTATTGAGTCCAAAAGAGTAGGTCGCACCTCTAACAATGCTAACCGACCAGGTACAAATTCAGAGGGTCTAAAGTCAAAGTTTGCAATGTACTCCAAGCTTTGTCTTTCTACAAAGAGAGGATTCAAGGTCAGCTTCTTTCTACTCATGGCGTCTGCTACCACATTGCCCTTGCCAGGGGTATGGGAAATCTCAAAATCATATGAGGCCATAAATTCCATCCACCTTTGTTGTCTTAAGTTAAGATCTTTCTGTGAGAAAAGGCACTTTAATGATTTATGGTCAGTAATCAATTCAAACCTTTCTCCTAGTAGGTAATGACGCCATGACTTTAGAGCGAAAACAATGGCAGCTAGCTCCAAATCATTAGTTGGGTAGTTCTTCCCATGTACCTTCAATTGCCTTCCCCGATAACAAACTACCTTGCCTTCTTGCATCAAGACAGCGCTTAATCATGTATCGCATGCATCTGTGTATACGGTAAACATTTTTGGTCCCATCAGGCAATGTCGGAACTGGGGCTGTTGTTAGAGCCCTTTTCAAATGTTGGAAAGCAATATCGCAATCCAAATCCCAAGCGAAAGTTAGGTTCTTCTTTGTCAATCTTATGAGTGGGGCTGAGATTTTTGCAAAGTCTTTAATGAACTTTCGGTAAAAGCCCACTAGCCCGAGAAAGCTTTGGACTTCAATTGCATTCCATGGAACCTTCGAATCTTGCACCGCAACTACTTTTGTGGGGTCCATAGCTATCCCCTCTTTGGACACCACATGTCCAAGAAACCTCACTTCTTCTCTCCAGAAATGGTATTTGGAGAATTTGGCTTTCAGCTGATGTGCACGAAGAGCATCCATGACTTCCCTTAAATGCAAAGCATGCTCTTCTTCATTCTTCGAGAAAATCAAAATGTTGTTCACGAAGACCATGACAAACTTATTAAGGAACTCTTGAACACCCTGCTCATCAAGTCAACGAAATAAGAGGGTGCATTTGTCAAGCTGAAAGGCATGACAAGCCATTCGAAGAAACCATCCGGGGTTCTGAACACGGTCTTATCAATGTTGTCTTCAGCCACTCTTAGCTGATAAAACCCGGTAGCCAGATCTAGTTGGGAGAAAACCGACGCACCTACAAGATGATCAAACAAGTCATCTACTCTTGGAAGTGGGTGCCTATTCTTCTTAGTCAGCTTGTTTAGCTCCCTATAATCAACGCATAAGCGAAGTGAACCATCCGCTTTGGTTGCGAATAATACTGGAGCACCCCATTCAGAAATACTCCGCCTTATAAACCCTTTTTCGAGCAGATCTTTGACTTGCTTGCTGAGCTCTTTTCTATCACTTGGAGCCATGTGTCTAACGGGTGGAGCTATGGGTTTTGTAACAACCTGCATTCTACGCATCGGAGGATCGTAGAATATTTATTACTTTCACATACGAAGTCGTATGGTCATGTAACTTTGGGAGACGACTATTGGGGTCATTTCCCATGTTCATGATTTTTATCGATTTTTAAATGATCATTTTGCCCCTAGCTGATCTTGTTTCAGCCATAACTTTTGATTGGTAAGGGTTTTTGACCTAAAACCACTTCTATTAGGTCCAGATGATGGTTTACCTTTCCGTAGAGTGGTCACATTAGCCAAACAGACTCACCGTTTGGGAGATATGGCTGAAACAAGGTTTAGAAGGTGAAAAACAACTTAACCGGACCTAATTAGGGTGATTAGCAAAAGCGCCCAAAACCCATTTCGGGATTAAGGTTATGGGGAGGCTGAGAACAGTAGGAAGACGGATTTTATTTCATTTTACAGCCGCCTCAAACATTTCTCTAACCCTAGCCATGACCTCCACCTACTAATTTCATCCCAAATCGCCTCTAATCACTTTCTAATCGAAGGTTAAGCAAAACTACATCAAATCAAGGGAAGTTAGCACCAAATCAGAGAGAGAGTTGCTGGAATACATTAGAATTTGACCCAAATAGAGAATCATTTCAGATCTATAGTTTACTTTGTGGCAAAGGTGAGTGATTTGCATTGTTTTTCACTAATTACGGCTAATTAGGGTAATTAGCGAAATTATAACAAAGAAAAATATAGAAAAATTTCTAAAATTCCAGAATATTATTTTATGCCTCTGATATGAATTTGGGTTAATTTGGACTAATTTTGCTAATCTCGGAATTTAGGGGATTAAGGGGTGATTAGTGATAATTAGCGAAATTATGCGTTATAAAAATCTGGAAAAATATTCAAAAATTCTAAAATATTATTTTAGGCTTCTGTTAGAAAATTTGGCTCATTTGGACAAGTTTTGCTAATTGTATGCTTAAACATGATTAAGGGGGATTAAGGGAAAAACATGGGTTTTGGGTATGTTTGATCAATTTTATCCTATCAAGTTGTTGTTTTGATGTTTGTGGTCGATATTACATGTTGCTATGACTATATGGTATGATCTGTGATTGTTTAGAATAGTTAGAATGGTCGAAAACGCCGTCGAGTGGCGTACAAACTGTCGCTGGAAGTTGAAGGAAGAACTGCAGGGTTTCGGATTGGATCGGAGGAGTACCGGACCGGAGATTGGCACAAGAGAAAGGCCATATGAACTGAATTGGAGAAGGGGATCGGATCGGAGGTTGGGAGGAGGATCGGACCGGAGCCTGGACATCTCGACCCGAACCGAAGGCAAGGCATGACGAACCGAACCGAGTTGCATGTATCTGAACCGAACCACGTTGCATATATCTGAACCGAACCACGTTGCATATATCTGAACCGAACCACGTTGCGTATATCCAAACTGAACCACGTTGCATATATCCGAACCGAACCACGTTGCATATATTCGAACCAAACCGAGTTGCATATATCCGAACCGAACATGAAGATTGAGTATTGTATTTCGAGCTGGAGCTAAAGCACTATACATGGCTGAACCGCCAGAGGAGGGTAGTTACGATCGAACCAGTGACGACTAAAAACCCAAGATGCAAAGTTAGTCCAAATGGAAGTTAGAGCTCAGGATCCAGATGGGAACCAATGAGTCCACTTCATCATTGGGCTTTGCTGCGGGGCGTGTGCAAAGGGGTTGTCGGTATTCATAACTGTGGTTCACCACTGAGTGACGGATAGTGGGCTTGTAGTGATAGTTGTACGGGATTGGATTCTGTCATGGCCCAATGGATAGGTGACCAAGGTAGCGGATGTCGTATACTTCACGCACTGAGTGAGAGATGTGAGGATGGTTGCTATGTTTGATTTATTTGCCATCATTGCGACATGCACACCCCACCCCCGTTATCTTTACACCATCTGTTCAGTGTTACCTTAGAGTATTGTACGGTATGTAGTGCTAAATCTTTGGTTGCAGGTCCAGGTTCAGGTATGGTTTAGTATACCTGTTATTGTTCTGTTTAGCTGCTTATCGCTCATACCAAACTTTTTGTCTGACCCAGAGTTTTATGTTTCTTCTTATTACTCTGGGTGCTCTCACGAGCAGACTAGAGGCAGGTTAGCTGGGTATGCACGGGCAGCTGATCCGGAGACAAGCAGGATCCTTCCACGTATGATATATATAGTATTTTCCCTGTGTTGTTGAAGATCATTGCTTGGGCATTAGTAGTGCATCTTCTACTTTAGCTTTCTTTTGTTTTAGAGACAGTAAATTTGGAAATTTGTAATAAGCTGTATTTGGATTTCCGCTGCTATGTTGGTTTATTTTTCAGCTTATGCATTGTCTCGCCTGTTTTAGGTCAAAATTATGTTATTATTTTATTTTGTTCCATGCGCTGTGAGACATTCTACAGGTTCCTTGTTAGTTCATTCTCTTCTTTCCTTTCTTTGGTGACCATCCCGTCCTAGTCAGACATGTGTACAACGCACCTTCGAAGGAAATGCAGGCTAGTGCGGGGCGGGCCGTCACATTTGGTATCAGAGCCCGGTTGCGTAGTTAACCTAGGGAAGTCATCAGGGAGAGATAGTATACGTATATGAGAGCGCGTATTTGTGATTATTTTGATTTTTAAAAAGCTATATATATATATATATACCGTTAGTATAGCTAAAGATGAAGTTGCACTGCACTAGCACCACTATGGAGATGGTTAATCGTTTTCTCTTTGCAGATTGAACGATGAGCCGATACGCAAGTGGTGCCGGTAGGGGAGCCAATAATGGGAATGCTGTTGACATGAGGACGATGTTTACTGACCTCATGAGAGAGATGCTTAGGGATGTGCAGAGGGCAGCTCCCAATGGTGGTAATGGTGGTGGTCCAATAGTGCAGGAGCCTAGGGCCAATTTCGCCAAGCTAAATAAGGATTATACTAGTCTTGGTGGGAAGCCGTTCAATGGAACGGAGTCGGCCACGGATGTTCAGGATTGGTTGGATAGTTGTGATCGTATCTTCGACGACTTGGGTATCGAGGATGCGATGAAGAGAAGGCTAGCGTCTCGTCAGCTGCAAGGGCGAGCGATGAATTGGTGGAATGCTGTTAAGACAGCCACTCCAGAAGATCAGGTTACTTGGGATCAGTTTAAGGCTCACTTTAGTGACAAGTTTATCCCAACTGCTCAGAAGTCGGAATTGTTTAGGAAGTTCTTGGAGCTTAAACAGAATGGTAGAGCAGTCTCGGACTATATTGCTGAGTTCGACACTTTGTCGAAGTATGGATTATCCCTTATCGATACTCCTGAGAAGAAGAACGAGAAGTTTATAACAGGCTTGGATTAGTACTTGGGGGAAAAGCTTATTAACCACATCGATGAGGCGTTTGAATCGATTGTGGGGAAAGCATTGAGGTCAGAGAGTCTTTACCCTAAGCCAAAGACTGAGGTTGCTATTGCATCTACAGAGAAGCCAAAGCCGCAAGCAGGCGGTGGAGGCAAGAATAATTCCCAGGACAAGAGGAAACAAGACCAAACCCTGGATGGTCAGAATAAGAAAAATAAGAAAGATGATGAGTGCTTTAGCTGTGGTAAGAAGGGCCACTATGCCAGAGATTGTCGGGAAAAGCCTGGGGAAAGGAAGTGCTTTAATTGTGGCCAAGTGGGACATCACAAGAATGAATGTCCACAACCTCCTAGGGAGAAGCAGATCGTGAAAACATATCCTATCAACGCTGTTCCTTCTTCGTTGAATGCCCCAACTGCGGCATAGAAGGAAAAAGGTGTCGTTATTCGAGGTATGCTTTCTATTTAAGATGTTTTTGATCGAGTTTTGTTTGACAAACCTGATTTAGTCTATAGACCTTTAGTAGTGACGAACCCGATTGGTGGTTCGACTAGCCTCAGTATGATTTGTCGTAACGTGATCTTATCGAGTTGTGGATGTATGTTTGTTTGTAATTACTTTGTTTTGGGATTTACTGGATTTAGCATTATTTTGGGGAGTCGATCTACTCTAAAGGATTAGGGTGGTATTAGGTACCTACCTAGTGATGGCGATAGTAACTGGAGTCAGGGAAGCTGAGAGGTTATCGTTGTAACAAGTTCTAGTCGTCTCTGGGAGGCAAACGAGTGCTCCAGTGCTTAGTTGTTTTGCTAGTATCACTTCACGTGGATTTTCCGAATTCGGAGGAGATGTTTCTTGGGTGCTCGTCTGATATTGGTATGGACCTTTGGGGCTTGTGCCTGGGGAATGTCAAGTTCGACTAGGATGGTTTGCGTGAGAGATAAGTAGTTGTTGTGTTTTTCGTTGGATGATATCTTGGTTTACTCGAGGAGTAATGGGCAGCTGTGACAGGATAACACTATTTAGTGGTATGGACTGCCCTGAGTTAGACTCGATAGGATTATAAGATGACTCGAGTGGGACTCAAGAAAGATGCAAAGTAATGGATTGTTTAGGACCTTATGTTGATGTTCTTTTTGAAGAAATAGGATGTATTCGTCGATCATGGAAGATGCAACGAAGATTAGGACGATTCAAGTTGGACTTGAACTCGTAAAAGAAAATGGTTGTTCGTTGATCTTGGTGATGCAACGAATGGGGAGACGACTCACGTTGGACTAGGGTCTGTAGGTAATGGATACTCAAGACTGGGTCTGAGTTTATGGGTAATAGATTGACTCGAGTTGGACTCGAGAGGGCTGCAAGGAATTGGATTGGCTCGAGTTGGACTCGAGATGGCAACAAGATAATGGATAAACTTGGGTGGGACTCGAGTGTTTCAGGCGGACTAAAAGCAGGGGTATCTAGGGACACCCACTTACCTTGGATCCGTTGGACGTGATCTAGCTATCCTTGGAGGATAAACGTACGTTGGACGTACAATAGTCCGTTTGGAGGCAGAGTTTCCATTAGTTATTAATGTTGGTTGGACCAGACATACAGGTATCGACGTATTCATGGCTTTAGCAGGTGATAGATAGGATTTGTTTGATGGATGCTATGATTGTTGTGTTTGCTCCTACCTTTCTTCTCTTGAGTATCACCTGTAGGATCCTGTTGAATGGAAATAGTATAAGTTCGTTGATCATGGTGGTATGACGGGCGGGAGATACTTTACGTTAGACTTGAAGTATGTTGGGCATTGCGGAGCATCCGTTGACCTTGGAGATTCAGCGGATATAGGAACTTCAAGTTGGACTTGGACTCGAAGGTAGGGTACCTAGATTCATTGGATGAGTCTAGTTCACCTTTAGAAGGTGAATGTACGTTGGACGTGCAGTACGAGTATAAGTGGAGTACCTAGATTCATTGGATGAGTCTAGTTCACCTTTAGAAGGTGAGTGTACGTTGGACGTGCAGTACGAATATAAGTGGAGTACCTAGGTTCATTGGATGGGTCTAGTTTGCCTCTAGGAGGTGAATATACGTTGGACATGCAATACAAATGTAGGAAGGACTCAAGTTGGACTTGAAAGGACATTTGGAATGTAGTTGGAAATTAGGCGTATAGGGTTGGATTACCTAAGAAGATGACAGTGTAGACGGATGCCATAGTACCAGACTAGGTGCGGTAGCTGATGCATTGGGTAGGAGACATGCCAGTTTAGAGGCTATGTTTCTGGAATGGAAGCAACTAGAGTATATCATGGGATATGACTTCAGACTTAAATGTGAATTGGATTCAGAAACGCTAATAAGCTTGACGATTAGATCGATCTAGATTAAGTGGATCAGTTCCAGTCAGAGGGACAATCCCAACCTATTGGAAATTACCTCTAGGGTAGAGATGGGAACCGATGGCGAGAGAACAACTGTACTTGGGAAGTAGAGAATGACATAAGAAAGTCGTATTCAAAGCTCTTTGCCTGGTAAGATTTACTTTGCAATTTATTTATTCCGCATGCTAGGATAGACTTGTTTTGCTTTTTTTCATGTTTGATTGTTGTTTTATGACTAATAGGCATGCGGTACCTTTTGTGTGTTTTGGTTAGGGAATTTCGGGGGCGAAATTTCTTAAGGGGGGAGAATGTAACAACCCGCATTCTATGCATCGGAAGATCGTAGAATATTTATTTCTTTCACATACGAAGTCGTATGGTCATGTAACTTTAGGAGACGACTATTGGGGTCATTTCCCATGTTCATGATTTTTGTCGATTTTTAAATGACCATTTTACCTCTAGTTGTTCTTGTTTCAACCATAACTTTTGATTGGTAAGTATTTTTGACCTGAAACCACTTCCATTATATCCGGATGATGGTTTACCTTTCCGTAGAGTGGTCACATTAGCCAAACGGACTCATTGTTTGGGAGGTATGGCTGAAACAAGGTTTAGAAGGTGAAAAACAGCTTAACCGGGCCTAGTTAGGGTGATTAGCAAGAGGGCCCATAAACCATTTCGGGATTAAGGTTATGAGGAGGCTGAGAACAGTAGGAAAATGAATTTTATTTCATTTTTCAGCCGCCTCAAACATTTCTCTAACCCTAGCCATGGCCTTCACCTTCCATTTTCATCCCAAAACGCCTCTAATCACTTTCTAATCGAAGTTTAAGCAAAACTACATCAAATCAAGGGAGGTTAGCACCAAATCAGAGAGGGAATTGCTGGAATACATTAGAATTTGACCCAAACAGAGAATCATTTCATATCTATAGTTTACTTTGTGGCAAAGGTGAGTGATTTGCATTGTTTTTCATTAATTACGGCTAACTAGGGTAATTTGCGAAGATTAGAAAAATTATAACTCAAAAAAATCTAGAAAAATTTCTAAAATTCCATAATATTATTTTATGCCTCTGATATGAATTTGGGTTAATTTGGACTAATTTTGCTAATCCCGGAATTTAGGGGATTAAGGGGTGATTAGTGATAATTAGCGAAATTATGCGTTATAAAAATCTGGAAAAATATTCAAAAATTCTAAAATATTACTTTAGGCCTCTGTTAGAAAATTTGGCTCATTTGGATAAGTTTTGCTAATTGTATGCTTAAACATGATTAAGGGGGATTAAGGGAAAAACATGGGTTTTAGGTATGTTTGATCCATTTTATCCTATCAAGTTGTTGTTTTGATGTTTGTGGTCGATAATACATGTTGCTATGACCGTATGGTATGATTTGTGATTGTTTAGAATAGTTAGAATGGTCGAAAACGCCGTCGAGTGGCGTATAAATAGTCGCTGGAAGTTGCAGGAAGAATTGCAGGGTTTCGGATCGGATCGGAGGACGAGTACCGGACCGGAGCTTGGAATAGGAGGAAGGCCATATGAAATGAATAGGAGAAGGGGATCGGATCGGAGGTTGGGAGGAGGATTGGACCGGAGCCTGGACATCTCGACCCGAACCGAAGGCAAGGCGTGACGAACCGAACTGAGGTGCATATATCCGAACCGAACCACGTTGCATATATCTGAACCGAACCACGTTGCATATATCCGAACCGAACCACGTTGCATATATACGAACCAAACCATGTTGCATATATCCGAACCGAACATGAAGATTGAGTATTGTATTTCGAGCTGGAGCTTGAGCATTATACATGGCCGAATCGAAACGCCAGAGGAAGATAGTTACGACTGAACTGATCCGGTGACGGCTAAAAACCCGAGATGCAAAGGTTGTACAAATGGAAGTTAGAGATCAGGATCCAGATGAGAACCAATGAGTCCACTTCATGATTGGGCTTTGCTGCGGGGCATGTGCAAAGGGGTTGTCGGTATTCAAAACTGTGGTTCACCACTGAGAGACGGATAGTGGGCTTGTAGTGATAGTTGTACGGGATTGGATTCCGTCATGGCCCAATGGATAGGTGACCAAGGTAGTGGATGTCGTATACTTTACGCACTGAGTGAGAGATGTGAGGATGGTTGCTATGTTTGATTTGTTTGCCATCATTGCGACATGCACACCTCACCCCCGTTATCTTTACACCATCTATTCAGTGGCACCTTAGAGTATTGTACGGTATGTAGTGCTAACTCTTTGGTTGCAGGTCCAGGTTCAGGTATGGTTTAGTATACCTGTTATTGCTCTGTTTAGCTGCTTATCGCTCATACCAAACTTTTTGTCTGACCCAGAGTTTTATGTCTCTTCTTATTACTCTGGGTGCTCTCACGAGCAGACTAGAGGCAGGTTAGCTGGGTATGCACAGGCAGCTGATCCGGAGACGAGCAGGAGGCTTCCACGTATGATATATATAGTATTTTCCCTGTGTTGTTGAAGATCACTGCTTGGGAATTAGTAGTGCATCTTCTAGTTTAGCTTTCTTTTGTTTTAGAGATAGTAAATTTGGAAAGTTGTAATAAGATGTATTTGGATTTCCGCTGCTATGTTGGTTTAGTTTTCAGCTTATGCACTGTCTCGCCTGTTTTATGTCAAGATTATGTTATTATTATATTTTGTTCCATGTGCTGTGAGACATTCTACAGGTTCCTTGTTAGTTCATTCTCTTCTTTCCTTTCTTTGGCGACCGTTCCGTGCTAGTCAGGCATGTGTACAGCGCACCTTCGGAGGATATGCAGGCTAGTGCAGGGCGGGCCATCACAGGTTTTGCATTATCAACAAGGTATATGCGGAAGTTTCTATCCCGCATCGGAGGTAAGCCCTTCACCTCTTCAAATACATATGAGTATTCACGGACTACTCTAACAGACTGCAAGTTTTCAACAGATGCATCAAGAGATTCTAGGTAGCTAAGCATAACAGAATGTATGGGATTATAAGAGATTTCGAGAGTGTTACCGAGGCGAGTCATAAGTCTAACCACTCACTTTTCACAATCGAGGATGGCACCATTACTGGATAACCAATCCATGCCTAGAATCAACCCATAGCCCGTGAAGCCCAAAACATAGGCATTACATCTAAACCCAACGCTTAGTATAGAAATTTCCAAATCCAGACAAATCATTGACAAATAGGCCGAGCCCCCAGTTGGATTTGAAACAACCAAGGGATCCTCTATATTGGTGTCTAGGTGCAGAGATTCAACTAAAGCAGTAGATATTAAAGAGTGTGATGCGCCAGAATCAAAGAGTGTACGAACAGGATGATCAAAAAGATAAACTAAACTCTCAACAGAAATTTTTCTACCTCTTTCTTGCAGAGGTGCTATGAGAGCATGAACCTGCCCTCCCGAAGTAGATCCAGTCCTCTGCCCTTGTCCTTTCTTTCTTGGGCAGTCCTTAGCCATGTGTCATGTCTCGCCGCTGTGGAAACAACCACCCATCTTCCTCTTTTCCTTTCTGCAATCCTTAATCAGATGTCCAAGAATGCCACAAAAATTACATTTCCTCTTGTCACGAGGTTTGTTGTTCTTCCCGCCCTTCTTTGAGTCTATTTTCTTATTCTACGATCCCTCCGCTTTCTTATTTTGAGGTACTTCCACCTTTGCCTCTTTCTTGCCATCCTTGTCTTCCTCCTGTAGCAGTGCTATGTCCACCAGTCTCTCATAAGTTGCACCCATAGGTATATGGGACATAGCTAGGCTGTGCAGTGGCTCATTCAACCCTTTAACAAAACGGAGAGCCTTCTTATGGAGAGTATTCACTAACTCCAGTCCGAATCTGGCCAGCTGGTTGAATTTGTTGACGTATTCCTTGACAGACATACTTCCCTGTTTGAGAGCTAAGAATTTCTCCATCCGCAGGCTACGTTCAACTTGTTAGAGGAATTTCATTTCAAACCTCAATCTGAAATTCTCCTAAGTTTCAACTAGTCTCTCAGCATTAGTAACTTCCCGCCAATAAGAGGCTTCGTCTTTAAGCAACCATACGGCTAACTGTATCTTCTACCTATCGTCTACTTCGAAGATAACAAACAAGTCCTCGGTTTCTTTGAGCCAGTTTCTTGCTTCTACAAATGACTCAGTCCCGTTAAAGTTCTTTCCACCCATGGCTCGAAAATCCCTACATATCTTGGAGAATGCTTTTGCACGAGGAGGAGAGGGAGGAGGAATAGCTGCAACTGGGGGAGGAGTAACGTCTCCTGGGCCTGCATCATTTGCCCTAGCCTCTAGGTACCTTCTGAACCAGCCAGGTACCGGTACACCCTCTGGAAGGTTAAGATCCCAAGACATGCTAAAATGAAAAAGAAAAGATTCAAAACAAAGGATAGGAAGATAGTGCATATGGCTTTGGGGGGATTACGCCTTTTAAAACAACACTTTTTCTTGAAAACGCTTCTTTAAACTTCTTTTCAAAAATTAGTTTCCAAAAATTTTATCTGATCTGGCAACCATCAGCTCAGATACCAAGTGAAACACCCCACCTCCGTTAAGGTCACTCACAAAGGGAATGCCTTAACTTTGGTGGAGCATTATAAGTAAAAGATACAGATAATTTACGAGACAGACATATAAATAGCGGAAAAACTAAATTTATTTCATAAATACGTGGTTTAGTTAAAACATTACAACAACTGTCTCAAACCAACTTCCAAATTATTACAACAAAATCTCTGTCTTGAATTAAAACATAAAGAAGCATTAAAAAAACAGTAAGGCAGCATAAACCCCCAATAAGAGAATATCCAAAGCCATAGCCCAAGGAAAGTGATTCCAAGCAATACATCTACTCTCTTCAAGCTGGAAATGATCCGAACAAAGATGAAGTATTCCCTCCCTGCGAACGTGGGGGGGGGGATACGAAAGAAAAGAAGACGAAAGAAAATGGGTCAGACATAAGTCTGGTAAGTCCAGTGATTATCTAGCATGTAAACAAGAAAAAGGATTATGACATGAATAAACTGAATCAAGGACAACACCATAGAAATAAGATAATAAGGCCGAATATGCTATCGCACTCATTTCAACTTCTCTGCACCCCCTTACAAGTGTTTCAACTAGCACCATGTGTTAAAGATAAATGATCCCCTTTTTATCGATCGGCTCCTACTCGTATGCGTTTACCACTTGTGCCATTCGGCCCCGCATGATTGTAGATACTTGTGCTGGTCCCACCATTGGGTTTATCAAGTCCTATGGTGGCAACCCGACACAATTCAAGATGCACAGAGTATAACTACTGATGCCCAGTGCCTACTTTTTCCACTCCGGAGTACGTGCATGACCGCACTCCGTCGGAACCTACACTGACGCACCACACGCCGTTGTTTTGACCGCTTATAATCAACCCAGTAACCATGCCCTACCCTGCCTCGTTCTGGGTACCATGATACATCTACGTGGGTTACTGCTAAAATGAGTCCCCGTTACTAGGGTTTCCTAATCAACATGTTAAAATGGTTAAGTGTTCAAAAATTTACCTAACCCCACCCATCAGTTTGGTTAATATGTTGTATTGGTCAAGTGTTGCCTTAATTAACTTAACCCTACCATTCCCGTCTTAGCTTTAATTCATTCATTAAAGCACCAACCACTCACATTAGATATGTATTGTTGCGGTTGCTGGATGTACCGGTCGGTTCCGGGCAATCTTATTCCGCAACTCAATCTAACCTCGGGCTCTTTTGGGCTTGATGCACTAACCTCTCACGTTAGATATATATTGCTATGGTTACTGGATATGTCGTACGGTTCCGGGCAGTCTTACACCGTAACTCAATCTAACCTCAGGTTAGGCATATTCGTCTTTTACTTAATTTACATATTTACCTGTCATATTTATATGTAAATTATCCACAATTATTGCCATTCAAGTCATGCCCCCTTTTACCCTCTAAATCATATTCAAAAATTTTGGTATATAAATTATACCATTTTTATGCCACTAATCATTCATATATTTATGGGCCAAATTATGCCAATAATATGAAATTTAAGGTTTTTCCCAACGTTACTCCCATCATACGTTCGCAAAATTCACATAGAATGTTAGGCTTGTAACTTAGACTAACCTATATACAAAAGAGGAAAGAAAGGAGCATGTACCATTCATACAACATAAAATAATAAGGATGTAACTAAACATGTGTCTCGTAAATATGGCATATACCCAAATCCAACTAGTCATGCAAATGTAAACTTTTATTTTCGGATCCAATAAACATGAATCTTAAGCATATAGAATTACACAAGTTCAACTAGGCATGTGAATGTGAACTTTTCATTTCGGATCCAATAAGCATGAATCTTAAGCATATAGAATTACACAAGTTCAACTAGGCATGTGAATGTGAATTTTTATTTTGGATCCAATAAACATGAATCTTAAACATATGGAATTAAACAAATCCAACTAGGCATGTGAATGTGAACTTTTATTTTGGATCCAATAAACATGAATTTTAAACATATGGAGTTACACAAATTCAACTAGGCATGTAAATGTAAACTTTTATCTTGGATCCAATTTTCATAGATCTAAATGTAGATCTAAACATAATACATGTCTTAGCCTAACAACCTGCGTGTAACATAACATGAAAAAGTTGCCAAATTTACATAATACACGATTGATTTAACATCAACATAATAGCAACAATAGTCTCATAAGCATATATGATAGAATCGTTACAAGAATAGACATGAATTAGCATCATCATTATCTTACAGCTAGGAATAACTCTAGTTTTCACTTTATTACAAATCATAACTTTTAATCGTTCACATCTAAATAATAACAGGACTTACAAACAAAAGAAAGTCTTGTTTTCTGGGATCTGTTTTCTGAAACTGAAAAGCAATTCCTTGACGAAGACTATCAATTCTCTAAGTAAGCTTTGATTCACAGCTTTTAACTTGCTTTCTAGTTGAAGAAGAAATGGTGGCTAGGCTAGGACGATCAAGGACAACATGGTGGCTCCTTGGAATGAATTTATGTGATTTAGGGTTGAGGAATAGGGTTGCTTTTATAGAGGTTTAAACTTATCTGAGCCGTTAGATCATCCTAGGAGCAATCACAACCGTCCAGACTAGATAGAGTTATCCAGAATTGCCACCTATGCCCTAGTGACTCAGCAACAGGTTAGAAAAGACTCAGCAACAAGTCAGAATCATCACTGTTTTGGATCTGGGCGAGGGGGGTAGGTCGACCCTAAGGTCCACCCCTAGGCCGACCCCAAGGTCGACCCCCAGGTCGACCTGTATAGGGGACATCGACCCCCTGGTCGACTTGGCTTGGGGCGGGAAATATCCCGCCCAACCTGCTTTTTTGTTTTCGTTTGAATTTTTGAATTTAAATCTGAGCTTTTTTAATTTATTTAAATTCCTGAAACTTTTGAGGGCCATAACTTTCTCATACAAAGTCCGATTTACGAAAACTTGGACACTATTACAAGCAGAATTTCGAGACAAACGCAATGGCGTAACCCGTTTCCCTTAATTCTCACTTTAAGAGTTAAGTATTCTTTAATTCGTTCTTTTAATATACACAAAAAATTCAGGGTGTTACAAATAATGGAATCCAATAACGAAATATTCCGAAGATTATTCCACTCAAATCCATTCCAATTCATTAGTTGGAAAATTCCGGTTATATCCAAACCTGCTTACAAATCCAATTTATTTATTTAAAAACATTGGATTATATTTTTAGTTAACAACTAATTCATTTCGATAAAAATATATTTTTATCTTCTCAAACTTGGAATTTTTCATCCCAAATCTTTCCAAATCATCTATTATGACTTTATACAATTTTTCTATATTTTTAATAATTTTATTAAAGCCTTTACAGTCGGTTTCCAATAACAGCCACTGAACTTCATCATAGTGACCTTTTCCAAAATTGATTTGGACATAAGTTGAAATCCAACCATTCAAATTTAAATATCTTATATTCATTGGAAAGCTCTTTTCGATATGAATCCAACGGATCCGGTTTTGAGAGAATCCGATGGTCGGATTTCCCATTACGTTCATTTGAAGTTAATGGTTGAAATTCGTTGCGCAGCGCATTCTACCCAAGCCATTATATATATATATATATATATTGTCAATTTCCATTTAAAACGTATTTTATAAATCGTTCACAAATTCGTTTAAAACGATTTCCACATCATTTTTAATTTTAAATCAAAATTGAATATTCCATACCATTATAATATTAAAATGATAATATTTTCAAAATATCAGATTCTGAAATCAAATCTTATCGATATCCTTTTAAAATGAATAAAATCGATATAAATTTCGTTTGAGTTAAAATGGCACAAATCTACTTAACTCGGCTTCATATATCTCAATATTTTTGTGTCCATCCAAATCGAACATCAAAACCATATTTTGATTCTTTACAGAATATTATTTTAAAATATTCGTTATTTTAAAATATTCGTTATTTTAAAATATTCTTTATTTTGAAATATTCTTTATTTCTGAATCGGAATGCTACTCAATCAATTACCATATAATTTCAGTTATACGGATTTCATACATCGCATGTATTGAACAGTAATGATAAATAATCATTACACATTCAAACATCATCCAGAGTGCATTCTACAACTGTATAAGCATTAAAATAAATAAATAACGCTTATTACAGTCTGTCAACCAATCGATTGACATACAACTAAATATGGGACTAATGTATGTCAAATAACATCCCAATACCCGTGTGGGGTTTTCAAATAACAAATACTGATTATTATTTTTGCACTTAGGCGATGTGTAAAAAAATAATCGTCCTAACCAAGATCCGTTAAATCGGTGTACATAAACAAGCCATTTGTCTTGTAAATGAATATTTATTCCCAATTTCAACTATCACATATCTAATTTTTTATACATTTATATTTCTAGAAAAAATCGCCATTATAACGGTGTTATTTATAGAACCGGAGTAATGTCTATGCATTACTCCCCTCCTGATACTGGCTTACGCCATAAACACAATATAAATCATCAACCATCAATTCATAATCACAATCACAACTCAAAAATCAACCATGGTTTGCAAGAAATAGTGCTAGAAGCTACTAAGCCCCATCTGCAACCTATGATATAATGACGTAACAAAAATGATTTGAGTGAGAGAGTTCTCACTTTGGTTTCCACTCAGCCAGTCTTTAAATGACGGTTTTGGTTCCGTTCGGGTTTATATTTCCCCAAATTGCAACTTGCTCCAAATTGGACCTAGTCAGTTTTATTGTGAAGCTCTCGACTCCACAATCGCAACAAATCATGTTTCATGCGATTTGGAGTTCATAGCAAAAAGTTAATTACATTTAAACATTGATTTTATAATTAAAATAATTAATTAAATTATAAAATTATAATTACCTTTCAAATTTGTTCAACTGTTGTTCACCAACTTCAGATCGCCACCACCGTCGCTGTATGGCCCGCGCCACCATCCCGACACCACCACCGGCCTCCATCTTGCCTGTCGCGCCACCGCAGCCAGTGGCGACCCCTACCTCGCCGCCATCAATCTGTATTTC
Source organism: Allium sativum (assembly GCA_030737875.1). NCBI lineage: Eukaryota > Viridiplantae > Streptophyta > Magnoliopsida > Asparagales > Amaryllidaceae > Allium > Allium sativum. Next base: position 697,098,690 of record CM060920.1, read on the forward strand.
CGGTTTCCCCCAAAAATGCTTCGATGAGAAAATCCGCCGCCTCTTGCCACCATACGATCGCGCACCACCTTGGTTAGACACGGCTCGCCACCACATTCCGACCATCTTCAGACTCCATTACCAACCATCTCCTCCAGCGTCGCCTAGGAGGCGATCTTTGTTTCCAGCTTTGCCAAAATCAACCACGACATTCATCTTTAAATTCCGACAACTTTGATCTGATTCAGACGAAGCACCCAAAGACAAACTTGTCGAGCATTGTCTCGTCTACCACTTTCTCTTTTATGCCATCATCAAACTCTTCTTCGTTTGGCCATAATTCACCAAAATCTGAAAGTCTTTTTCTAGCTTTGACCAACGATTCCGGCAAATCCATGCAGCGTTAGGCTATGAAAATTTTGTGGTAGATAGAGGCCATCATACACTACAATATTGCTTTATGTATTTGGGTTAATTGTTGAAGGATTGAAAGATATAAATTATTTTAAGAAAGTGGACTATTTTGCAAAATATTTTTGAAGAAAGAAAGGGGTTGCTGCAATTTCTGAAAAAAGGAAGGAGAATGAGGTTTGTGGAGATAAAAGATGTTATACAGTGAGGGTTTATGATTTTATATTAATTCTCTAGCTCACGCTCTCTCCGTTCAACGGTTATCGATGTCATAGTCACACACGAACTCTTTAGCAAAAAAAATTGACATGCTGCTATGTCTTGACGATACGGTCCTAACAAAACTAGTTTCGTCAAATTACGAGTCCGTTTGCTCAAAAAGCTTTGTTTCTGGCTTAAATGATTGATCGATTCACAATTTATTGTGCACGGCTACATACTAGCTCCAAAAATTACAAAAATTGGAATCTAGTGATAATTTGACATTTCAGATCCAACAAAAGTAGTTTTGTAAAAAACAGAGTCGTCTGCAAAATGGCTATTTTAAGGGCTATATATATTAAATATATATATATATATATATATATATATATATTTCATAACGACTATTTTAAATTTTATACTGAACATAACTTACCATTTATAAAGAGAAATCTCAGTTTCTTACATTCGTTAGAAAGATATAGTTAAACAGATTCTTACGTTTCTTGTTTCATTCAATTGTAACTTATTTTGAATTATGTATACTCAATTGAAATCAGAAATCAAATTTTCAAACTGTCGTGCCATTTCAGGCTCGTTGTATAACTAAAATTACATTCTAACTTCGATTTAAATAAATTTTTAGTCGTTATTATTTAAAATAAATCATTTTAAATATTCGAAACCCCATTAAAATAGCTAAAATAAAAATTTTAAATTGGTTCAGAAATTCCGGGTTGTTACAAAGTCAGAGAAACTGTTTTATCTTATTTCCAATCCTTTCTGGGCTGTCCCTCTGTGTCTGTTTCAGATCCGGCCTTGTTAGCTTTTATTCCCAGGCTTTTTCTTCCTTCGAAGAGTGTGGACCTTGTTGTACCTCCTTCCTCAGAAGAGATAGTGCTTGCATATTTGCACTTAGTTAGGACTGTGTGAGTGGGCTTGATGGTTTTAATGGAGTCTTTTATCATAGTGTTTGGCCGATTATCATGGCGTACTTTTGCCTGGCTATTCAGTATTTCTTCAGTGGTGGAACCCTTCCTCAGGGGTGGACTTCCACCAATTTGGTCCTTATTCCCAAGTGTGAGAATCCACGCTTTTGTGTGAATTTTGCTCCAATCAGCTTATGTAACTTTTCTAATAAAATTATCTCTAAGGTTCTAGACACCCGATTAGCACTGTTTCTGGAACGTATTATCTCGCCTTCTTAGGCTGGGTTTGTTAAAGGCCGCTTGATCACAGACCACGTCCTTTTAGCCCAGGAGCTTATGTCCCAAATCGATCGTAAGGTCAGGGGTTGTAATGTCGTCATTAAGTTGGACAAGACTAACGCTTACGATCGCATGTCTTGGTTTTTTATTATTAAGGATCTGAGGGATTTCAGTTTTCGGAACCCCTTTTCGATATCGTTTAGAGACTTATTTATAACTGTTGGTTCTGCTTTCTTATTAACAGTTCGGCCCACGGTTATTTTAAGGTGGGAAGGGGGTTTTGTCAGGGAGACCCCTTTCTCCTTCCATGTTTGTCATCGATGTCAAGGCTTTCATTCGTGGTCCGCATTCCCTAACGATTGCAAACCAGATTCAAAGCTTCGGCATTCCTAGCGGTTGCCCTATTATCTTTTCCTTATCATTCGCTGACAACATTATCATTTTCACTAATGGTAGTGGTTCAATTTGTCATCCGCTTTGCCTCATTCAGTAGTACGAGAGGTGCTCGGGCCAACTCGTTAATTATGCTAAAAGTTGCTTCATTCCGGCGAAAGACTTGTCATCGGTTAGATCTTCATGGAATGAAGACTTAACCGGTTTCAAGGCCGCCCCTTACCTTTCCTTACCATGGTATTGTTCTTTACAGAATTAGGAAGCTCAACGCCATTTTTGATCCATTCATCAACAAAGCGAGGAGCAAGATCATTCTCTGGAATGCAACTCTTCTTTCTCAAGCTGGAAGACTAGTTCTCATAAAGTCGGTATTGGACTCCATTGGATCGATGTCCTTACTTCTATGACTCCGACAACTTCCTTCTTCCGCCCTTATCGTTCATTAGCTACGTCCTTTTTCTAGGGTAAGAAGGACAATGCTAATCGACATCATTGGATTTCTTGGGATGTCATTTGTCATCCAAAAATGAAGGGGTTTGGGTCTTCAAAATCTAAAGGATTTTTGTTTGGTCTTTGCTTGTAAGTTGTCGGCACAGTTTGGAGCGAACGATTCCATATGGGCAACATTCCTCCACACTAAATATCAAAGACTTTCGACAGCGAATTACAAGGGCTCCCTATTCTACGCTAGTGAGACGTGGAAATGCATGCAATCCATTAAAGCCATTTCGGACATACGTGGTGGTGGATCCGGGTGGGATGGCATCCTTTTCTCTATTCAAGCGACATGGAGCTCGGTAAGGAACCCGATTCCAAGTCTTCATATCTTTTCTTTCATTTAGGATGTTCAATTATCGCTAAAGGTTTCATTGTTTATGTGGGGAATCATGCCTGACAGGCTACCTCTAGATGAGAATCTTCAGAGAACTAGCATCCTTATCATGTCTCGTTGCAGGTGTTAGAGATTAGGTGAGATGTAATCTTTAAATCACCTATTTTTCTGTAGCTATTTTGCAACCACTGTCCAGAATTACTTCGTGAATCTTGTTAGGCTCTGAGGTAACGCCTCTTCTTCCTCTGATTTACTGAGTCACTGGTGTGTTGGTATCTCAGGTAAATCTATTTGTTCGATCTCTTTTCACCTTATACCTTGCTTTATCTGTTGGCATATCTAGTGCGTGCTGAACAAGGCAATATTTTCCGACATTACAATGGATCCTCCTTCCATCATTCGCCGTGTTCGGAATGATGTTTTCCTTGTATAACGACCCGAACTTCCCCATAAAGGAAAGCCCGACTGCTTTGAGAACACGACAAATCAGAACACAAATAGAAGAACATTTCATTGCTTATTACAACAATTTACATCAGAGTACAAGAATATACAGAGTATGAACAAATAATATACATTTGATAAATATCAGAGATTTATAAATTACAATGTAGCGGAAAATAATACAAAACACAACTGAAAGAGATACACGGATGCAGAGCTTTCCGAATATCATTCCAGCTACAAACCAGGATCCTGTGAATATAATATCTGCAAAACCAAAACTAGTAGTTGCCCGTGTGGAAAATATGGGCACCCAGAGATTAGGTTAAAATGATAAACTCCAGGTTAGTCATGTGACTGGTGTGAGAACTAAAACAGTTATCAATCTGATTTTAAAATTAGGTAAATCAAGGGACCACGCCATATAACATGAAACGGGTTTACCCCAAAGAATACCATTGGATAAATAAACAGCGCAATGCTAAATAAAGAACTATGAAGCTATTATAAGGCTCAGGTCCCGTCACACAATGCAACGCAAGCCGGAGAATAGAGTTTTTACCTTATAATAGCCAAAAATGCTTGGCACGTGAAATTTCATATTTTACTATTACTATAAATGTATAGTGTCAAAACAATTTCAGATATAAATGTATCAATCATAGACGGCATGAGTGCCCATCCCACTATGTCACCATACTAGGCTCTACAATCAAAACCAAAAAATGTCGTATTGGAAGTTGGATTTCCATCTGTGAACCAAGGCAAGGGATCGTCCTTACCACTTCGAGACGCTCTAGCCCGTGTCTCAGGATCAGATCTCGAGTGACCCTTGGATCGTCAGGGCTGGTCCACACGGAGTGGATTAAAATGCATGAACAATGCGTTTCTCCGCCCTATAGGGCGTAAATCTGGTCTGTATAAAGACCGTCCATCGGCTTCGTAGAGACCGAAATAACCAAGGCTCCTTGCTATCCATCATGGACATAAGCAAAACATCAGGGCTTGCAAAACGTTGATACCACTCCTAGCTAGGAGGAAACGCATGCCCTCCCTGAGGTCCTCTCCTATTTTTGGTTCACACTAAGGTGTGAGGCTCGCGAATTAATGCTACACAAAGCTATGCTATATTAAAGTCTTGCTTTGATCATCAACCACAAGTCTCTGCTTTTCAATAGAATCCTTGATCATTTGCATCTCAGCATGCCACACATGCAATTCACGCTACGCAATCGATGTCATCAATCACACAGAATGAAATCCGATGTCAAACACACATCCATTTACAAGTTCGTTCTGGGTCTGAATGAAACCGGAGGCACCTTATTCCTCATCTTGTATGTCCAATATAGGAGATATAGGTCCTCGCATATCCAGACGATCTCCAAGTACGTATGGACGATTAACACTTATTATTGTGTACAGCTCAATCAAGACATCAGTAATCATCCAAACGATGCGAAGACCTCCAGTCATCAACCACCGTCTTCATCCTCGACACATCGTCGAATCATTTATTCAGAATGGCATAAACTCGGTCTTTCTGAATAACTCGCGTATATAATAAACAAGTCCTATAAAAATACAACATACGCCTTATTCCAATCCAGAATATTCCTTTATTCAAATATTCTTATACTTTGGGAAAGGTTCCCATTAGTTTTATCAAAGATAAATTCTTTAAATTTATTCTTTAATCTTCTTTTGGGTTTCAATTCAAACCAAATTATGGTTTATCCAAACTTGTCGGGATTAGTGAACCTTACCGAAGTAATCATTTATTTAATTTCCCAACCTATTCATCCCATGAAGCAAAACTGGAAATACTCCATATCTAACACCACAGTGTAATCGGTAAATTCAATTACCATTTCACATTCGAATCTAATCAAAGATTTAACTATCGCTTGGAGAAAAACTGGTGATACTCCATTCTCGATCATTTCTTGAATTTGATAATTTTAGTTATCAAATTCACCTTTCAATCTATTTAAAGATTAATTAAAACTCTAATTCAGTTTTAATTTCCAAAAATCATTTCTTAATGATTATTCAATATTAAGAAATTAATTTTATCTTTAACTTGGTTAAAGAACTAATGTCATTTAAAACACATCTCACGATAAACCTAAAGTCTTATTCCATTAACAATGGAATTTTCATGGAAAACAAATCGATATATATAATCGATATAAACTTCCATATCCAACCGATAATATAAATGGATTATGGTAAAGCCTTTCAAATTTGTAACAGGCTTCCTCCACAGAAATTCACTTCGATTATTATCAAATCAGATTCCATTCCATTCGAATATAATATGTTAAATTGGAAAACTTTACTTTGGAAAACCTCCTTTAAATCTTAACAAAAGATTTATAAATTCCAGATCACCTTTCATTGTAAATTGGGTTAAAGAATGAATGTCGTTAAAAACAAAGTTCACAATAAACCCAATTCACATTCCATTTTCAATTCCAATTAAATGTATATTAATTGGTAATTCCACTTTAAATCTCAATTAAAAGATTTATTCTTTTTACATTGGGTTTAAGAACAGTGTCATTTAAAACACAATTAACGACAAACCCAAAATCCAATTCAATATAAAATACAAGGCTCTGAATAGAAATTTTATCGTCTTATATTCAATATCAAATTCAGAAATCAATAAATATCGTATTTGAATAACGATATATATATCTTCCAAATTCCTCCATAATATCCATATAATCATGAAATCCAATATCGAAATATTCCATAGATAATTTCGATTCAAATCCATTCCAATCCATATCTTGGAAATTCTGGTTATTTTTAAAACCATTTCAAACCCAATTTATTTATTTAAAAACATTGGACTTTTAATTCTAGTTCATAACTAGTTTATTTCGATAAAAATCTATTTTTATCTTTTCAAAGATGGAATTTTTCATCCCAGTTCTTCCCAAATGATTTATTATGATTTTACACAAATTACTGATATTTTTAATAATTTTATCATGGCCCGTACAGTCGATTTCCATAAACGGCCATCGAACTACACTTACAACGACCTTTTCCAAATTTGATTTGGACATAATTCCAAATCCAACCATTAGATTTCAAATCTCTCATATTCTTTAGAAAGCTCTTTTCGATATGAACCCAACAGTTCCAGTTTTAGGAGAATCCGACGATTAGATCTCCCATAATGTTCGTTCGAAGTCAGTGGTCAAAATTCGCGAACTACCGCGGCGCGGTGCGTTCTATTCAGGTCATTAAATATATGTAATATATATTATTTATATTTCATCGATTTCCATTTAAAACGTATTTTTTAAATTGTTTTAAGTTCAATTTCAAAACGATTTCAACTTCATATTCAATTTTCAAATCAAAACTAAATATTCCATATCATCAATATATAAATGATAATATTTTCAAAACATTAGATTTTGAAATCAATTCCTTTTCGATATTCATTTTAAATATGAATAAAATCGATATAAATATCGTTCGCGTCAAAATGGCGCAAATCTAATCAACAAAACTTTATATATTTAAATATATTCATGTTCATCACAAATCGGACATCAAAATCATATTTTGATCCTTTACTGAGTATTATTTTAAAATATTCATTATTTTAAAGTATTCATTATTTTAAAATATTCATTCTTTCTGAACTGGAATCAGACACAGTCAATTAGCATATAATGTTATTTATATGGATTTCATACAATACATGTATGCAATAACAATGATACACAATCAACAATCATCCATAGTGCATTCTACACTGTATAAGCATTAAATATAGATATTCAATGCTTACACAACTTGTCAACCCATCTATTGACATAGAACTAAACAATTGAGACTATTGTACGTCAAATATCATCCCAACACCCGTGTGGCGTTTCAATCCACAAACACTGAATATTATTTGTACAGTTGGGCGATGTGTAAAATATATCGTCCCAATCCACATCAATAAAATGGGTGTTCATAAACGAATCGTCTGATTTGTAGATGAATATATATTTTATTCATATCAACGTCAAAAATTATATTTTTAACGATAAAATATTTTATTCAACATATGAATATTCTATTCAGTTCATTTATACAATAAAAAAGATATTTTTTATTGTTCTAACGTATTTTAGAATATTTTGGCGGCATAACAGTGCGATATCAGAATCGGGTAATGTCTAGCATTACCCCTCACCTGATATTCGGTCGCTCCATACACACATAACAATTCTAATCAATTCATTTCACCGAAACAACCAAATTCAACCAAATAATCTAATCAACCAAACCAAATAATCAAACAAGTCGTCCATGGTTTGTGGACGATGGGGAACAACTCATATATGCAATTATAGAAATAAATAACTATATAAAAAGATATGGTGAGGAGTTCTCACCTTTGGGTTCCACTCCGTCGTGCTTTGATTGTCGATCTATGTAGTATAGCTACGTTAAAAATTATATTTTTAACCAATCAATAATTATTTCTTTGTATGATTATTTAATAAACAACTTACATAGGCTAAAAATTATATTTCTCTAAAAATAATTTCATATTTTTATAACAATGCTACATAGATAAAAAATCACATTTTGATTCTACAGCTGTATGTAAAAATCCAATTTTTATTTCAAATCTCTTCATATAAAAATCGTATTTTTATTACCTCTATAATATACAAATCATATTTTTATTATCTCTATAATATAAAAACCATATTTTTATTATATCTATAATTTAAAAATCATATTTTGATTACGCCACTTCACATATAAAAATCCAATTTTTTCATGACTACTTCATATATGAAGATCTCAACTTTATGTTATTTTCTATAAAAAATTAATTACATTTAACTTGTTAAATTAACTAAACTAATTGCTTCAGAAAATAAATAATAAAAACTAATAAAACTCACAATGTTTGTCTGAGGTGTTGTGTTTGGAGAGGCTGAGGCGCGCAAGGGGGGTTTAGATCGGTGGAGGCGGCGGAGGGAGGCGGCAGGGTGGTGTGGTTGGGGTTCGCAGTGGTGTACAGTGGGGGGGGCAATTAAGGAAGCAAAAAAGGGGGGTTCGCGCGATGTGCGGGATGAGGGGAGAGGAGAGAGAACGGGGAGGAGGTTGATGGCGTCGCGGCGTGGTGCGGAGGTGGGTGGCGACACGCGAGGGACTAGGGCACGACCGCCCTTTTTTGTTTTGATTTTGAACAAATGATGGGGGCTGAGAAAAGAGAAAAGGGAGCAGGGGTTATTTATTTATATATATATATATTATTTTAATTTATTTTCAAAAAGGTTGACTTTTTGTTCGGACTCCAATCGAGACCCAACTTCTGTCGTCTATAATTAATTACCCTCATTCCAAACGCAATGAGATATGTCCCGTAAGCCAATTTAACCATTTCGATCAGTTTCCGTCAAAATCAAAATATAAATCTATATACTGAGTATGAACGCACATTTCAATTTATCGGGGCCACCTACGGACCCCAAAAATTCCAGAAAAATAAATCTGGTTATGTTTTAACGATACAGTCTTAACAAAACTATATTCGTCGAATTTGTAGACCGTTTGAAAAATGGTCATTTTCTGGTTGATCCAAATTGACTAAAACTGTCAAAACATGTTTTACTTCGCCACGCTCACATATTAATCCCAAAAATTATGAATTTTGTAATTTAGCAATAACTAGACATTACAGATCCAACAAAAGTGGTTTCGTTGAAAATGGAGGTCGTTTGCAAAATCGCTATTTTTAATGGCTATATTTTCCATAGCGACTATTCTGAATTTTCAATTAGGCATAACTTTTTATTCCCGCTATGAAATTTTGATTTTTCGAATTCATTGGAAATATATTCTTAAATAGATTCTAATGTTTTTGGTTTCACAAAAATCCGTTTTATTTTGAATCTGGTACATTCATTTAAAATTTGGAATCGATATTTCAAACTACCGCGCCATTTCCAATTCCTTTTATAATTAAAAATAAATATTTACATTCTAACGTCGATTCAAATAAATATATACATTCTAATTCTATCCAAAATAAATTTCTCGCCATTATTATTTAAAATAAATCATTTTAAATATTCAAAATTCATTAAAATTGCCAAAATAAAATTTTAAATTGGTTCTGATTTTCCGGGTTGTTATAATCTCCCTTACTTAAAATCTTTTCATCCTTGAAAAGGAAAAGAGCTAAAAGTTGTTTAACTAACTAACTCAACTTTTAGTTTGGCTTTCATTCTTCAACTTTTCAGTTTCTAAGAATTTTCTAATTCTTCAAAAATTTGGCTAACACCCTAAATTTTCGAAAAATTCACCATAACCTCCTTTGTACGGGAGCACCAGGAAAATCCCCAAACTGCCACATAAGCCCTCTCATCTCAAAAAGAAAAAGAAAAACCCAAGCGGCTAAACAACTGGCTCATAAAATCATCCAAACCAAATAAATTTGTGAACGTGTACCTATTTGTCAGGCACATAATTTTATTCCTCTTCTTTAGCCTGCTTGTTATGACATGTTCAATGTAAATATATGTACATGCATGCAATTTAAAACAATTTTCAATTCAGTTCAATATTTGATACAATTTGGTTATATGTACCATTCTTTCACATAATGGCTTTATTAGAAAACAAATAATCATACAACACAACCATCAATCAATTAGTAAATTAATGTTTCAAATTCATAACTTTGATATATATATACACACACACACAAAATCATGTTTTTGATGCCAATTTAGAACAATAACCCTATTTAGTTTTGGTTCTGACACCAGTCAATTGGAAATATATAGATATCCCGTTTTTAAAACTCGAACAAAATTCTAATGATGTACGGATGATCATCAGAATCATCCCCGAGCGACTAGAGTGTGATTCTATATCTATCCGGTATATTTTAGGATTCAATACACGTGGATCAGACGTATACTAAAATCTCTATATACATGATTGTCCAAATTCAATACAAAATAAATATTCAAATACGTATAATAAGATTTGAATTTTTCAAAACAAATTTTGTTTTCATTTTTTATTTTGAAAATAACAACCTTTCCACTCGTTCCAGGATACTGCTGATCCTATCTCTAACGAGTCATTCTCTTTGGATATTACTAATCCAATCTCTGATGAATTCTTTTGTTTGGTTCTAATGTGCCTTGTTCTCCAAGCTCTGTAAACCAAAGCTCTGATATTAAACTATAACGACCCAAACTACCTGTAACACCCCGTATTTCTGTTAATACTAATATTCACAAATTAAAAGAATTAATATTGAGAATTTGCATGAAATAGCCTTAAAAAGGCATATAACAAATTTGAGATATGTGAATTGCCTTAAATGGCGAAAAATGGAATTAAGACATTAATTGGAAAATTAATGTGTAGAAATGGCCATAAGTTAATTATGGAATAATTTGAATTCATGAATAGGTGCGTGTATATATATATATATATATATATATATATATATTTATAAATATATGGGCAGTTAATGTAAACATGAATAGAAGTTTATTAATTTGCTGAGTGTTTGCTGAGTCACTTCTGACTTATTGCTGAGTCAATAAGATAAACCCCATCTGGTCTGAATGGCTGCGGTTATTTCTAGGTTAAATCTAATGGCCTAAATGAATCCTAACATCTATAAATAAGTGGGTAGACTCTAACCCTAAATCACTTGAAAAATTGGAGAGCTACCGACATGCCGTTGCCATGGAGTTCAGCATAGCCGTCACAAACTAAAGAAGAAGAAGGCCTAATCTACAAACTAAATCGACTCAAATCAAATCAAAAGCTCTCTCTCTTTCTATTTCTCTTCTTTAAAATTGTGAGTATGATGAATCTCACAATATTATTATAAAATAATTTGATTAAGTTATGAATGGATCACAAGAAAGTGATATGAATTGTTATGTATTTGTAAATTATGTTGTGGATCTCTTGTTATGCTATTATGTTATCATATATATGTTGTTATGTTGTAGTGATTATGTTGTAAATAATCCTATGCTATGTCATATGTGATTAATCATGCTATGCTATGTTGTAAATCATATCATGCTATGTTGCAAATTATGATATGCTATGTTGTAAATCTTATATATGTTGTAGATCTCATATTATCACATATGTTGAAATACTTATGTTATATGATAATGATGTCATGTTAAGTTGTGTTGAATCATACAAGTTGTAAAATCATGATGTTAGTATTTATGCGAATTGGATCATGTTTAAAGTTTATGTTTTTTTTATAATAGATCTTGATTATGGGAATTTGCCTATTGGGTTAGGTGTACCCATATACATGAATCTACAAATTAATTGGATCTTGAATATGGGAATTTGCCTATTAAGTTAGGTGTACCCATATACATGAATCTATGATTAAATGAATTTTGATTTTTGGGAATTTGCCTATTGAGTTAGGTGTACCCATATAAAACCATATTGTTAATGATGTTGATTCACACATGTCCTATACAAGTTTATGAAATTTGATCAAAATCATATTATGTGAATTATGAATAAGTTGACACCCTTAGATCCATGACATGTATAACCTTATGCAAGTTGTAATGTATGCAAGTTTTACCCCTTGTTATGATTTATTTAGTCATATATATATGTTGTTGTTGTGAATATTTTCTTTTATGCTATGAGTTAGAATAATCGGGTCTAGCATACATTTTGTGAATAAATGTTCAAACGTGGGGTAGGGGTAATATTAGGAAATTAATAAATTGGGGTACAATTGATATGATTTTGCATGCCTTAAATGGATGTCCATAATTGAGTCAATTATGGACATTGTTAAATCTGGAATTAATTAATAATTCAAGTAGGGAATTATTAAAATTGGGGAAAGTGGATTATTAATAATAATCAATGCTTAGGACACGAGGTTGGACCCGTTTGTGACGTAAACCTGCCCGGACCCGCACTGTAAATCCAGTAGTCACAAATGTCGACCCAATGTGAGAGGTCCTAGGCCCAAACTAAAGCATAACAGTTGTAAAGACACGAGGTTAGACTCTTTTATGGTGTAAGACTGCCCGGACCCGCCCGGCAAATCCAGATGCCATAAATGCCAGTCTAATGTGAGAGGTCTTTATGAGGTTATGGCCTTAATGAATTAAGAAATACTTAGCTATATAATCATGTAAGGTGGGACATGGGGGTTAAGTAGGTGCCTTGGGTGGCATGAGGAATCTAGTGGTTGCCTTTAGAGGCATTTGAAATACGATTAGACTTAACCAAATACACATGTAAATGAACATGACTAAGTGGGTTAAGTGGATGGACTAATGGGACAAGCTTAGGTGGAATGCTTGTAGGAAATAATGGGGGCCCATTTCAACCAGTATCCCAAAACGTATCTTTGTGGGCTCGACCCAAGTCGAGGATGGGACACGCATACTGGGTTTGACTATAAGAGGCCAAAACAGGGAGCGGTGGCAACGCAAGTCCAACGGGTTTCATATGCGTGTGTGGACCCGGGCTGGTAGGTAAGACGTTGTTGCATCGTGTAGGTATAAGCCATGCATCTCCGTTATATCGGGTTGCCACTTTAGGGGAATGATACACCCCACTGTGGGGCCAGCACGGGTATCTACGAGTAGGGAGCCGATCGAAAAATGGAAAGTGGGGTACACCTAGTGGAGATAGGGGCAGGCAGCACCTATGTAGTCAGCTAGGAGTACGTAAAGCCATTAAGAAAGTTTCTAAGTGAAGCTAAGTGGAATCAATCTTTAGGGTGACTGGTGTGGTGCAGTATAGTGTTTATCCTTTAGTATTTAGGAGCGCCTATAACGTTTCCTTTAGCGATTGTCTATGTCCTTAATCTGCTCTTTCGTAGACATTTCCTTGTTTTCCAGCTTATACCTTAGTCCAGTTATTTTGATAATAGTATTGTAGAATTATCATACTCGCCAGACTTTATGTCTGACCCCCCCCCCCCTCTTTTTCATCTTTTTCTCCCTTCAGGTCCTCAGGTTGGGCCAAGTTCCAGTGGAGTCTGATTGGATTGCTTATCTCTTGGAAAGCTTGGACTGCTGAAGTAAAGTCCAGCTTGTTATCTTTCTTTTTAATGGCTATTTATGTAATGGGATTATGTACTTGTTTTATCATGATAGATATTGTACTTGACTTTGATTATGGTGTTATGATGTAATCAAACATGTTTTGACTTCTGCTGCAATTGAAATAAAGTTTTTAAATTTCCAAGTACTATTTTATATCTGTCTTGTTGAAATTTTACTGTTCTATATTCACCTAAAACCTCCATAGAAGTTAATGCATTCCCTTTGTGAGTGACATTAATGGACGTGGGGTGTTACACGTGGTATCAGAGCATAAGGTTACCAGAACAGATAAAATTTTTAGAAAAATATTTTTCTAAAGTATTTTTGGAAGAAGTGCTTTCAAAAACATGTTATTTAGAGAAAGTTTTTATGAAAAACATAATCCCAAATAGCCATATCCTTATCTTTATCCTTCCAATTCTCCATTTTGAATCTTTCCTTTTTCGTTTCAGCATGGCTGAAGATCTTAATCTCCCAGAAGGTGTGATGGTTCCAGGGTGGTTTAGGAGATATTTGGAGGCTAGGGCCACCACTGCAGGCCCAGCAGATGTTCCTCCACCCCCAGTTGCACCCATTCCTCCTCCTCCTCCTCGTGTTGACACTTTTGCAAAGACGTGCAAGGAATTTAAGGCTATGGGAGGAAAAACTTTTCAAGGGACTGAGACGTTTGTGGAGGCCAGAGACTGGCTTAAGGAGACTGAGGAATTGTTGGATATCTTTGAAGTGGAAGATGAGAGGAAAGTCCGTTTAGCTGCTTGGTTAATGAAGGGAGAGGCCTTGTTTTGGTGGGAGGTCACTAACGGGGAACGTCCAGTTGATTCATGGGCGGATTTCAGACGAAGGTTTGAGGCAAAGTTTCTTTCAAGGGCAGAGGAGAATTTAAATATGGAAAAATTCCTAACATTAAAGCAAGGGAGCTTATCAGTGAAGGAGTATGTCAATAAATTTAATCAGTTAGCAAGGTTTGGCTTGGAGTTGGTGAACACGCCAGAGAAGAAAGCTTTGAGGTTCGTTAGAGGCTTGAATGAACCGTTGCAAGGGTTGGCTATGACCTACATCCCTATGGGAGCCACCTTTGAAAGGCTAGTAGAAATGGCACTTATGCATGAGGATATGGCAGTTGAAAAGAAAGGGGATTAGAAGAAACCCCAACAGCAAAATAAGAAGGGTGGTAAAAACAATAATGGCAAAGGGAAGAAGAGATGCTTCAATTGTGGGACGCCTGGCCATCTCAGCAAAGATTGTAGAAAGAAAAAGAAGACTGGTTGTTTTCATTGTGGAGATGCGGGACATTTGGTGAAGGACTGCCCAAAGAAGGGGCAGAGGGCAGGGTCTACCTCGGGAGGACAGGTGCATGCTCTTATGGCACCAGGGCAGGCAAGGGGGCAAGTTCAGGCAATTGCGGCCCCACCGCTGCAAGAAAGAGGTAGAACAATTTATGTTGAAAGCTTAGTTTTTCTGTTTGATCATCCTGTCCGTACCTTATTCGATTCTGGCGCATCTCATTCGTTTATCTCTGCATCATTAGTTGAATTACTGCACTTGAACACCAGTTTAGTAGAGGATCCCTTGGTTGTTTCAAATCCAATTGGGGGTTCGGCTCATTTGACCTTGATATGTTCGGATTTGAAAATCTCTATACTTAGCGTTGAATTTAGATGTGATGCTTATGTATTGGGCTTCACGGGCTATGGGCTAATTTTAGGAATGGATTGGTTATCTAGAAATGGGGCCATTCTTGATTGTGAAAGGAGAGTAGTTAGGCTTGTGACTCGCCTTGGTAATGCTCTCGACATCTTTTGTAGTCCCATAAATTCCGTTATGCTAAGTTATCTTGAATCGCTTGACGTGTCTGTAGAGAATCTGTGAACGGTAGAGGTGGTCCGGGAATATCCGGATGTGTTTGAGGAGGTGAAGGGCTTACCTCCAAAGCGGGAGATAGACTTTCGAATTTATCTTGTGGATAATGCTAAACCCGTATCTTTGCCAGTGCGCCACATGGCTCCTCGTGAAAGGAGGGAACTCAATAAGCAAGTGAAGGAGTTGCTTGAGAAGGGGTTCATAAGACGTAGTATATCAGAGTGGGGTGCTCCAGTAGTATTTGCTACAAAGGCGGATGGGTCCCTTAGACTTTTGTGTGGACTATGGAGAACTAAACAAGCTTACTAAAAAGAACCGACACCCACTGCCGAGGATTGACGATCTCTTTGATCAGTTAGTTGGCGCCTCAGTGTTTTCGCAGTTGGACTTAGCCACTGGCTTTCATCAACTGAGAGTGGCTGAGGATAGTATAGATAAGACTGCTTTTAGGACTCCTGACGGATTCTATGAATGGCTAGTGATGCCCTTTGGTTTGACAAACGCCCCCGCATATTTTGTTGATTTGATGAGTAGGGTGTTTAGGGAGTACCTTAACAAATTCGTGGTAGTCTTTGTGGATGACATCTTAGTCTTTTCTAAGAATGAAGAAGAGCATGCCCTACATCTTAGGGAAGTGTTGGAAACCCTTCGAGCGCATAACCTTAAGGCAAAATTTTCTAAGTGTCACTTCTGGAGGAAAGAAGTACGGTTCTTAGGGCATGTGGTTTCCAAGGAAGGGATAGCAGTGGATCCCGCAAAGGTGGTGGCCATCCAAGATTGGAAGGTCCCTAAAAATGTAACCGAAGTAAGAAGTTTCTTGGGGTTGGCTGGCTATTATAGGAAGTTTATCAAAGACTTCGCAAAAATATCAGCTCCATTAACACGGTTAACGAAGAAGAACCTGGTTTTTACGTGGGACGAAGATTGTGATGATGCGTTCCAACGTTTAAAGAGAGCCTTAACTTCAGCCCCAGTCTTAGTGCTGCCAGACGGGAATAAACCGTTTACCGTCTATACTGATGCTTGTAGGACGGGACTTGGCGCGGTCCTCATGCAAGAGGGAAGAGTAATAGCCTAAGGTGGAAGGCAGTTGAGGGTTCATGAAAAGAATTACCCTACGCATGACCTTGAGTTAGCCGCAATTGTTTTCGCGCTTAAGTCTTGGCGTCACTATCTTCTTGGTGAGAAATTCGAACTGTTCACTGACCAATACTTATTCTCTCAGAAGGATTTGAATTTAAGGCAGCAACGGTGGATGGAATTCCTAGCCTCCTACTATTTTGATATAGCATATACCCCGGGCAAGGGTAACGTGGTAGCAGACGCCTTAAGTAGGAAAAGGTTGTCCTTGAGTCCGTTGTTTGTTGAACGACGAAGCTTAGAATTCATCTCCATGTTTGACTTTAGACCCTCCGTTGACCTAGTACCTGGTTTGTTAGCATCCTTGGAGGTTAGACATACACTTCTAGGACGAGTTGGTGAGGCACAGCAAGACAATCCCCAGTTGGTTGAGATAGTAGAAAAGCTCAAAGGAGGGGAGTCGTCTAGCCATCTTCGTAGGTATACCCTAGACGATAAGGGTTGGTTACGAAGGGATAATAGACTTTGTGTACCACAAGACGAAGACTTAAGGAAGGCCATTCTTGATGATGCTCATCGCTCAAAGATGACCATTCATCCCGGCGGAGACAAGATGTACAAAGATATGAAGCGGGTTTTCTTTTGGGCCGGTATGAAAAAGGATGTGGCCGAGTACGTCGCTAGATGCTTGGTGTGCCAACGAGTAATAGCGGAACAAAAGAAACCCGGTGGGTTGCTTCACCCATTGGAAGTTCCACTATGGAAATGGGAAAGCGTCTCAATGGATTTTGTGGATGGATTACCAAGATCAAGGAAGGGTAATACGGGGATTTGGGTTATAGTAGATAGACTTACTAAGAGCGCCCATTTTATTCCCGTGAAAAGTAAGAGGACTGCTCCGTGGTTGGCTTCTGTATACATTAAAGAGATAGTTCGTTTGCACGGTATTCCTTCTAGTATAGTAAGCGATCGTGATCCCATCTTCACTAGCGAATTTTGGAAGAGTTTACAAGAGGCGGTAGGGACTCAGCTATGTTTGAGCACCGCATATCATCCTCAGACGGACGGCCAGACCGAGAGGGTGAATCGTATTCTAGAGGATCTTTTAAGGCTTTGTATACTAGACTTTGGGGGTACATGGGAAGAGCACCTTCCATTGGTAGAATTCGCATATAATAATAGCTTTCAGTCTAGTATTGGCATGGCACCTTTCAAAGCTCTTTATGGAAGGCCTTGTCGTTCGCCTACATGTTGGTGGGAATCTACCGATAAAATCCTACTTGGGCCCGATATGGTTAGGGAAACCTCGGAGAAGATTGATTTGATTCGAAGGAGGATGAAAGCAGCACAAGATAGGCAGAAATCGTATGCTGATAAGAGGAGGACAGATCTTGAGTTTGACATTGGGGACATGGTTTTTATCAAAGTGTCTCCGTTACGGAATGTTGTTCGCTTTGGGTCTGTTGGGAAATTAGCGCCAAGGTTTGTAGGGCCGTTTCCTATAAAAGACAGGATTGGGAAGATGGCGTATAAGGTGGAGTTGCCTGAGAAACTTAGTGGAGTACACGACGTATTCCATGTATCACATTTGAGGAAGTGTTTGCACAAGACCGCGGAGGTGGTAGAGCCGAGCTTGCTTAAAGAGGTGGAAATAGAGCGTGATGCAACAATTAGACGAGCTCCTACATGCATTCTTGGGTCGGAGATCAAAAAGTTGAGAAATCGAGAGGTCAGACTAGTTAAAGTGCAATGAGGAGATGATGAGAGCAACGCTACTTGGGAGACAGAAGGGAAGATGCGTTCGCTATACCCTTTTCTTTTTGAGGGTATGTCTTTTAATTTCTCCTTTATCGCTTAGCTTATCTTATCTTATCTTTAGTATGTCCTCTCATTAGTATCTTTGACATTTAGTTAGGATAATCCTATGGTTGAAACATGTGTTTGAGACATGTTATGTATGATGGATGCAAAATGGATGCAAGTGGTTGCTAGTGGTTGCTCGTGGATGCATATATACACACAATTTAGGCACTAGATCGGCTCAGTCACTACATTTTTCATATTGCATAAATGAATGTATTTAGTATAATGGTTGTACCATCATATAGATGCTGCATTCGGTTGAATGGATGTGCACGCATATAGAATTAGTTTGTAAGCAATTAGGATCTTTTGCATACATAATGGATGCATGGCACTATCATGAATTGCATCAAGGAGGTCAACTGAATCAGTGGATCGCCTGATTTTGCATTAGATACGGACATAGACACATACTGTGCATTTAAACATGAAAGCATTAGAAGTCTATAAGGACAATGGATGCCAGTGTTTGTTGATTGAGTAGATGGTTGATGATAGGATATAAACTTGAAGATTTCGGGGTCGAAATCCCTTAAGGAGGGGAGAATGTAACATCCTGTATTTCTGTTAATACTAATATTCACAAATTAATAGAATTAATATTGAGAATTTGCACGAAATAGCCTTAAAAAGGCATATAACAAATTTGAGATATGTGAATTGCCTTAAAAGGCGAAAAATGGAATTAAGACATTAATTGGAAAATTAATGTGTAGAAATGGTCATAAGTTAATTATGGATTAATTGGAATTCATGAATTGGTGCGTGTGTATATATATATATATATATATATATATATATATATATATATATATATATGGGCAGTTAATGTAAACATGAATAGAAGTTTATTAATTTGCTGAGTGTTTGCTGAGTCACTTCTGACTTATTGCTGAGTCAATAAGATAAACCCCATCTGGTCTGAATGGCTGCGGTTATTTCTAGGTTAAATCTAATGGCCTAAATGAATCCTAAAATCTATAAATAAGTGGGTAGACTCTAACCCTAAATCACTTGAAAAATTGGAGAGCTACCGACATGCCGTTGCCATGGAGTTCAGCATAGCCGTCACAAACTAAAGAAGAAGAAGGCCTAATCTACAAACTAAATCTACTCAAATCAAATCAAAAGCTCTCTCTCTTTCTATTTCTCTTCTTTAAAATTGTGAGTATGATGAATCTCACAATATTATTATAAAATAATTTGATTAAGTTATGAATGGATCACAAGAAAGTGATATGAATTGTTATGTATTTGTAAATTATGTTGTGGATCTCTTGTTATGCTATTATGTTATCATATATATGTTGTTATGTTGTAGTGATTATGTTGTAAATAATCCTATGCTATGTCATATGTGATTAATCATGCTATGCTATGTTGTAAATCATATCATGCTATGTTGCAAATTATGATATGCTATGTTGTAAATCTTATATATGTTGTAGATCTCATATTATCACATATGTTGAAATACTTATGTTATATGATAATGATGTCATGTTAAGTTGTGTTGAATCATACAAGTTGTAAAATCATGATGTTAGTATTTATGCGAATTGGATCATGTTTAAAGTTTATGTTCTTTTTATAATAGATCTTGATTATGGGAATTTGCCTATTGGGTTAGGTGTACCCATATACATGAATCTACAAATTAATTGGATCTTGAATATGGGAATTTGCCTATTAAGTTAGGTGTACCCATATACATAAATCTATGATTAAATGAATTTTGATTTTTGGGAATTTGCCTATTGAGTTAGGTGTACCCATATAAAACCATATTGTTAATGATGTTGATTCACACATGTCCTATACAAGTTTATGAAATTTGATCAAAATCATATTATGTGAATTATGAATAAGTTGACACCCTTAGATCCATGACATGTATAACCTTATGCAAGTTGTAATGTATGCAAGTTTTACCCCTTGTTATGATTTATTTAGTCATATATATATGTTGTTGTTGTGAATATTTTCTTTTATGCTATGAGTTAGACTAATCGGGTCTAGCATACATTTTGCGAATAAACGTTCAAACGTGGGGTAGGGGTAATATTAGGAAATTAATAAATTGGGGTGCAATTGATATGATTTTGCATGCCTTAAATGGATATCCATAATTGAGTCAATTATGGACATTGTTAAATTTGGAATTAATTAATAATTCAAGTAGGGAATTATTAAAATTGGGGAAAGTGGATTATTAATAATAATCAATGCTTAGGACGCGAGGTTGGACCCGTTTGTGAAGTAAACCTGCCCGGACCCGCCCGGCAAATCCAGTAGTCACAAATGTCGACCCAATGTGAGAGGTCCTAGGCCCAAACTAAAGCATAACAGTTGTAAAGACACGAGGTTAGACTCTTTTATGGTGTAAGACTGCCCGGACCCGCCCGGCAAATCCAGCTGCCATAAATGCCAGTCTAATGTGAGAGGTCTTAATGAGGTTATGGCCTTAATGAATTAAGAAATACTTAGCCAGATAATCATGTAAGGTGGGACATGGGGGTTAAGTAGGTGCCTTGGGTGGCATGAGGAATCTAGTGGTTGCCTTTAGAGGCATTTGAAATACGATTAGACTTAACCAAATACACATGTAAATGAACATGACTAAGTGGGCTAAGTGGATGGACTAATGGGACAAGCTTAGGTGGAATGCTTGTGGGAAATAATGGGGGCCCATTTCAACCAGTATCCCAAAACGTATCTTTGTGGGCTCGACCCATGTTGAGGACGGGACACGCATACTGGGTTTGACTATAAGAGGCCAAAACAGGGAGCGGTGGCAACGCAAGTCCAACGGGTTTCATATGCGTGTGTGGACCCGGGCTGGTAAGTAAGACGTTGTTGCATCGTGTAGGTACAAGCCGTGCATCTCCGTTATATCGGGTTGCCACATTAGGGGAATGATACACCCCACTGTGGGGCCAGCATGGGTATCTATGAGTAGGGAGCCGAAAGAAAAATGGAAAGTGGGGTACACCTAGTGGAGATAGGGGCAGGCGGCACCTATGTAGTCAGCTAGGAGTATGTGAAGCCATTAAGAAAGTTTCTAAGTGAAGCTAAGTGGAATCAATCTTTAGGGTGACTGGTGTGGTGCAGTATAGTGTTTATCCTTTAGTATTTAGGAGCGCCTATAACGTTTCCTTTAGCGATTGTCTATGTCCTTAATCTGCTCTTTCATATACATTTCCTTGTTTTCCAGCTTATGCCTTAGTCCAATTATTTTGATAATAGTATTGTAGAATTATCATACTCGCCAGACTTTATGTCTGACCCCCCCCCCCCTCTTTTTCATCTTTTTCTCCCTTCAGGTCCTCAGGTTGGGCCAAGTTCCAGTGGAGTCTGATTGGATTGCTTATCTCTTGGAAAGCTTGGACTGCTGAAGTAAAGTCCAGCTTGTTATCTTTCTTTTTAATGGCTATTTATGTAATGGGATTATGTACTTGTTTTATCAAGATAGATATTGCACTTGACTTTGATTATGGTGTTATGATGTAATCAAACATGTTTTGACTTCTGCTGCAATTGAAATAAAGTTTTTAAATTTCCAAGTACTATTTTATATCTGTCTTGTTGAAATTTTACTGTTTTATATTCACCTAAAACCTCCATAGAAGTTAATGCATTCCCTTTGTGAGTGACATTAATGGACGTGGGGTGTTACACTACCCCGTAAAGGAAAGCCCGGATTGCTTTGAGAAGACGAAAAATCAGAACACAAACAGAAGAACATTTCATTGCTTATTACAACAATTTACATCAGATTGCAAGAATATGAAGAGTATGAACAAATAATATACATTTGATAAATATCAGAGATTTATAAATTACAATGCAGCGGAAAAGAATACAAAACACAACTGAAAGAGATACACGGATACAGAGCTTTCCGAATATCATTCCAGTTGTAAACTAGGATCTTGTGAATATAATATCTACAAAACCAAAACAACTAGCTGCCCATGTGGAAAATAGAGGCACGCAGTGTTTCAGTTAAAACAATAAACTCCAAATCAGTCATGTGACTGGTGTGAGAACTAAAACAGTTATTAATATAATTTTAAAGTTAGGTAAATCAAGGGACCACGCCGTATAACACGGAACGGGTTAACCCCAAGAATACCAGTGCGTAAAACGAACAGCGCAACGCTAAATAAAGAACAATGAAGCTATTATAAGACTCAGGTCCCATCACACAATGCAACGCAAGCCGGATGATAGATTTTTTACCTTATAATAGCCAAAAATGCTTGGTACGTGTAATTTCATATTTTACTATTACTATAAGTGTATATTGTTAAAACAATTTCAAATATAAATGTATCAATCATAGACAGCATGAGTGCCACATCCCATTATGTTGCCATACTAGGCTCTACAATTAAAAACGCAAAATGTCGTATTTGAAGTTGGATTTCCATCTGTGAACCAAGGCAAGCGATCGTCCTTACCGCTTCGAGATGGTCTAGCCCATGTCTCAGGATCAGAGCTCGAGTGACCCTTGGATTGTCAGGGCCGGTCCACATGGAGTGGATTAAAATGTTTGAATAATGCGTTTCCCCGCCCTACTGGGCGTAAATCTTGTCTGTATAAAGACCATCCATTGGCTCCGCAGAGACCGAAATAACCGAGGCGCCTCGCTATCCATCATCTAATTAAATAAAACATGAGGGCTTACAAAACGCCGACACCACTCCTACATAGAAGGAAACGCATGCCCTCCCTGAGGTCCTCTCCCGTTTCTAGTTCACACCGGGGTGTGAGGCTCGTGAATTAACGCTACACAAAGCTATGCTATATTAAAGCCGTGCTTTGATCATCAACCACATGTCTCTTCTTTTCAACAGAAGCCTTGATCATTTGCATCTCAGCATGCCATACAAGCAATTCACGCTACGCGACCAATGTCATCAATCGCATAGAATGAAATCCGTTGTCGGACACACATTGTAATAACCCGCAAAATCTGGGCCAGTTTAAAATTTTTGTTTTGGCAATTTTAATGAAGTTTGAACATTTAAAATGAATTATTTTAAATAAAATCGACGAGAAATTTATTTTGAATATAATTCGAACGTATATATTTATACGCGTCGTCGTTAGAATATAAATATTTATATATAATTATAAATAGAATTGAAAATGGCGCGGTAGTTCGATAATTCGATTTCAAACTTCAATTGAATGTACCGGGTGCAAAACACTCCGGATTTTAGTGAAACCAAAAACATTAGGATCTAATTGTGGATATCTTTCCAACGAATCCGACAAATCGAGATTTCATAGCGGGAATCAAAAGATATGTCCAGTTGAAAATTCTGAATAGTCGCTATGGAATTCAGGCCCTTAAAAATGGACATTTTGCAAACGACCTCGGATTTCGACGAAACCACTTTTGTTGGATCCGCAGTGTAAAGTTATTGCTAGATTCCAAATTTCATAATTTTTAGAATCAATATGTGAGCATGGTAAAGGAAAACGCGTTTGACCAGTTTCAGTTGATTTTAATCGACTGGAAATTGGCCATTTTTCTAACGGTCTCAGAATTCGACGAAACTAGTTTTGCTAGGACCGTATCATCAATACGAAGCTAGAAAATATTTTTCTAGAATTTTTAAAGTTCGTATGCGACCCCGGTAATTTGAAATGTACGTTTAAAATTCAATATAATGATTTAAATGTAAATTCAAAGGAAACTGATTCAAGCGATCGAATCAGCTTGCGATACATATCCCATTGGGTTCGGAACGGGGGTAAAACGCTAGGGACGACAGTCGGTGGGTTTCGTTTTGAGTTCATAATAAAAAGTTCCTTTATGAAATTTAAAATATAATAAAACATATAAATATTTATATAAAACTACTCCCTCTCCCCCCTCTCTCTATTCTTCAGTCAACGGGGGGGTTTTAAAATTAAAAAAAAAAAAAAAAAAACCTCGTCGCCTGTGCTCCAGGCGATTACCATCGCCGCCACGCCCTCCCATCGCCGCCACGCCCTCCCACCGCCGCCTCGACGTTCGCGCCACCTCCTCCTCCAATTGCTGTGCCGCCATCGCCCCCACTCTCCCTCCAAATCTCCTGAAACCCGCCGAAGCCACAAACCGCCGGGCCACCTGCGGAAGCCCTCCGCCGCAGTCACCTCCACGCACAGACCCCCACGCGCCTCCGCCTCCCCTTCTTCTTCCTTCCTCCTCACTGCGACGCTGAAGACCCCCTCAGCCACGTGAACCTCTTCCGATTAACACAGTAAGCCCCTTTTACCTTTTCTTTCTGATTTCGATTTTGATTTCGATTTTTTTTCCGAAGTTAAAAACTGAATTTTTAGTTAGTTAAAAACTGAATTTTTTTATTTAGGGAAAAACTGAAGTTTTAGATTTTTAATAAAAGAAAAATACGATTTTTCATTAGAAGAAAAATTAGATTTTTCAATAGAAAAGATGAGATTTTTATGGTGCGAGGTTTATATTGTTAAATTAGTGAAATTTAGATTTTCTTTAAATTAGAAAAAAATATATAATTTTTAATATAGGAGAAGGTTAAAAATAAATTTTTTATGTAAGTAGAAGGATAAAGATATAATTTTTATATAAGGAAGATAATAAAAATATGATTTTTATATTTTTAAAGTATTAAAAATATGATTTTTATATTTTTAGAAATATTAAAAATATGATTTTTATATTTTTAAAGTATTAAAAATATAATCTTTATAGGATAAAGAATATAAAAATATCATCTTTGTATATGTAGCGAAATAAAAATCTGATTTTTATTTTATATACGTTGAAATAAAGTGGTGATTTTCATAACGATGAAATCTATATTTTCGTAAGGGTGAAGTCTCTATAGTTGAAAAGGCGAGATCTTTATATAGAAAATAGAGAAGTAAAAATATGATTTTTATATATTGAACATCGAAGTGAAAATATGATTTTTATATATTGAATAGCATAGTAAAAATTCGATTTTTAAATATATGAAGTGATTATAAAAATATGATTTTTAAATTGAAAATGAATAAATAAAAATGTGATTTTTATTTTAAAAGACATCAAAATATAAAAATGTGTGATTTTTATATATGTAGTGACTACGGGCAACGAAGATGATAAAAAGGTGAGAATGAAGAAGATTTCTATCAAAGAAGAGTCGTGGTATTGGATAGCTATTGGTGAGAACTTCTCACTCTTCAACTTCTTTTTCTAGTTATATATATATATACTAGGATGCAGACGGTGCTTAGTAGCACCCGACACAATCGTCCATAAACCATGGACTTGTTTGTTTGGTTGCATAAATTAATTAGATGATTTGGGCTGAATTGAATTGTTTGGTGAATTGAAATGGATTTGATTGATGTGTGAATGGCGTGGGCCTTCACTAGACCGGGGATAAGGCTAGGCCTCGTCCCGTTTCTAGTATCGTGCCGTTATGCCACCGAAATTTTCTAAAATATGTTAGAAAAATAAAAATATCATTTTTATTGTGTAAATGAAATGAATAGAAATTCATGTGTTGAAATAGAATATTTTATCGTTAAAAATATAATTTTTAACGTGGAAGTGAATAAAATAAAATATTCATTTACAAACCGGACGGTTTGTTTATGTACACCTATTTGAAGGACATTGATTGGGACGATAAATTTTACACATCGCCCAACTGCACAAATAAAATCTGTGTTTGATTGTTTGAAACCCCACACGGGTGTTGGGATGAAATTTGAAGTTCACTCATCCTGATTGATTAAATATGTCGATCGATTGATTGACAGGCTGTTATAAGCGTCAGATATCTATATTTGATGCTTATACAGTGTAGTGCACTTTGGTTGATGATTGATTATTTTTCAATGCTATTATATACATGTGTTGTATGGAATCCATATAATTAACATTATATGGTGATTGATTGGGCCTCATTCCAATCGGGAAAACAATGAATATTATAAAAGAAAAATTCATGTGTTGAATATAAAAATAGTCATGTGTTGACGATGATCATGTGTTGAAACTATTCATGTGTTGAGTAAAATATTTTAAATAAAATAAATCACATCTTTATCATATTTAAAATTAGAACTACTTCCCAGTAGAAGTCTAATTAAAAATCAAACGATAGATACCATAGTTTTATAAAATATTTTACATAACAAAAGTAGTGATGTGTTGACAGTACTCATGTGTTGAGATTAGTCGTGTGTTGAAAGAAATATAGATTCATGTGTTGAATGGGATAAATATTCATTTGTTGGATAGAATATAGAAGTTTTGAAAATATAAATCCGTGTTGATTAGAGATGCGTTATTTTGACGCGAACGATATTTATATCGATTTTATTCGTTGTATAATGAATATTGAAAAGTGATTTCGAAATTAATTAAATTGAAATTGAAATTTAAAATGAACTGAAATTGAATTGAAATCAATTTGAAATGAATTCGAATTGAATCAAATAGAAGGTAAATTCGAATTGAATTGAATTGAAACGAATTTGAATTTGAATTTGAATTGAATTGAAATGAACTCGAATTGAATTGAAATCAAATCGATTTGAAATTGAAGATGAAGTTGAAATTGTTGTTGAAACGAATTTAAAACGATTTATAAAATACGTTTTAAAAGGAAATCGACGAAATATATAATATATATATATTATATATATAATGGCCTGAATAGAACGCGCCGCGCCGCGGCAGTTCGTGAATTTCGACCATTTATTTCAAACGGACATTGCGGGAGATCCGACCGTCGGATTCTCCTAAAACCGGAACCATTGGGTTCGTATCGAAAAGAGCTTTCCAATGAATATTAGAAATTTAAAATCTAACGGTTGGATTTGGAATTATGTCCAAATCAAATTTGAAAAAGGTCGCTGTAAGTGCAGTTTGATGGCCGTTGATGGAAATCGACTGTACGGGCCTTGATAAAATTATTAAAAATATCGATAATTTGTGTAAAATTATAATATGTGAATTGGAAAGAATTGGGCTGGAAAATTCCACATTAGAAGGTAAAAATAGATTTTTATCGAAATGAACTAGTTTTGAACTAGAATTAAAATCAATTTATTTTTGAAATAAATAAATTGAATTTGAAAGTGATTTTAAAAGTAATCAATATTCCCAATACGTAGATTGGACTGGAGTTGAATCGAAATTATCTTCGGGATATTTCGATGTTGGATTTCGTGACTATACAGATATTGTTATGGGAATTTGAAAGATATTTTATATCGTTATTTCCAATATGATATTTGTTGGTTTCAGAATTTGATATTGAATATAAGCCGATATATTTTCTATTCAGAGCCTTGTATTTAATATCAAATGTGATTTGGGTTTATCGTGAATCGTGTTTTAGAAGACATTGGTTCTTTAACCCAGTTAAAGACATAATATTGATTTTTGAGACGATTAAAACTAAGTGGAGTTTTAATGAATCTTTAATTAGATTAAAATGTGAATTGATAATTTAAATTATCAAATTTGAAAAGTGATCGAGAGTGGAGTATCACCAGTTTTGCCCCAAAGCGATAGTTAAATCTTTAATTAGATTTGAACGTGAAATGGTAATTAATTTTACCGATAACACCGTGGTGTTAGATATGGAGTATCACCAGTTTTGCTCCATGGGATATATAGGTTGGGATTGGGAAATAAACTAAATAATTACTTCGGTGTGGTTCGCTAATCCCGACTAGTTAGAAATGATATCCAAAGGAAGATTATAGAATAAATTTAGAAGAATTTATCTTGGATAAAATTAATGGGAACATTTCCCTAAGAATGTGATTTTGTGAATAAAAGAATATTCTGAATTGGAATGAGGCGTTTGTTGTGTTTGTGTAACATTCGTTTATTATATACGTGGGTTATTCAGAAAGGCCGGGTTTATACCCATTCTGAATAACCGATTCGACGAGATGTCGAAGATGAAGACGGTGGTTGAAGACCGGAAGTCTTCACATCGTTTGGGTGATTACTGATGATCTTGATTGGGCTGTACACCCAGGATGAGGGAATCAGTTGGTGATCGTCCAGACGTACTTGGAGATGGATGGATATGCGAGGAAAGTGCCTCCGGTTTCGTTCAGACCCAGAACGAACTTGTAAATGGATTGTGTGTCTGACATTGGATTTTATTCTGTGTTGATTGATCTCTATTAAATATACATCTGTTTGGCGGCGGAGAATTTATTCTCTTGCTTAACGCCCTTCTCTGAGACATACGAGCTCAGAGGTTGTATATTGATGGACATCAGTCGCATGGAGTGAATTGCCAATGTGGCACGCGTAAGTGGCAATTGATCAGGGCTTTTGTTGAAAAGCAAAGTCTTGTGGTTGATGATCAAAGCACGACCTGTGTGGCGTAGCTTTGTGTATAACGTGAATTCGCGAGCCTCACACCTCGGTATGAGTCAAAAACGGGATACGGACCCAAGGAGTGCACGACGTTTCTTTCTAGCTAGGGTGGTGTCAGTGACCTACCAGCCCTGACATTTATATACTTTTCACCTGTGTGGTTGTTGGATACGAGGCGCCTCGGATATAGGTCTGTAAGGACCGGGAAACGTGTGTTCAGGAATTGCCAATCCTCAAAAGTAAGAGAGGACCGGCCTTGGAGGATCCAGGGATTGCTGTGTGCGGTCCCGAGGCATTTGCTAGAGTGTCTCGAACGCGGAGAGGAGCTTGCCCCTTGCCTCGACTCATGACGGAAATCCAATTTCCAATACGTGTATTGCGGTTTTATTTGTAAAACCTAGTATGGCGACATAGTGGTATGGGTCAATCATGCCGCCTATGATTGATATTTATGATTGAAATTGTTTTGACACTATACACCTATAATAGTATCAAATAATGTGTTTTAAACGTATCAAGCATGCTTTGGCTGTTATAAGGTAAAAACCCTATCCTCCGGCTTGCGTTGCATTGTGTGATGGGACCTGGGTCTTATAACAGCTTCATTTTTCTTTATTTAGCATTGCGCTGTTTGTTTTATGCACTGGTATTCTTGGGAGGAAACCCGTTCCGTGTTATACGGCGTGGTCCCTTGATTTACCAAACTTTAAAATAAAGAATTATAACTGTTTTAGTTCTCACACCAGTCCCATGACTGACCTGGAGTTTATTGTTTTAACCTAAACTCTGGGTGCCCCTATTTTCCACACGGGCAGCTAGTAGTTTGGGTTTTGCAGATTTATATTCACAGGGTCCTGATTAACAGCTGGAACGATGCTCGGAAAGCTCTGTATCCGTGTATCACTTTCAGTTGTGTTTTGTATATTTTTCCGCTGCTATGTAATTCATTGTAATCTCTGATATTTGTCGAATGTAATTTATTCATTTATACTCTGTATATTCTTGTATCTGATGGAATTGTTGTAATAGCAATGAAATGTTCTTCCGTCTGCGTTCTATTTTGTCTTGTACTCAAATTTTATCCGTGCTTTTCCTTCACGGGGAAGTTCGGGTCGTCTCAGTTTGGTATCAGAGCTTTGGTTTACAGAGCTCGAGAACAAGACACATTAGAACCATACGAAAGAATTCATCAGATATTGGATTAGTAATATCCAATTAGAATGACTCGTTAGAGATAGGATCAGTAGTATCCTAGAACGAGTGTGAAGAGTATATTTTTCAAATGAAAACAATTTTGTTTTAAAAATTTAAATCGTTTTATACGTATTTGAATATTTATTTATTTTGAATATGGACAATCGAGTATATATAGATTTCGCGTATACGCGTCATGAACGTATAGTCGAAGTTTTAGTATACTGGATAGATATAGAATCACATTCTAGACACCCGGGGATAATTCTGATGATGTGGCCACATCATCAGTATTTATGTTCGTATTTCGAAGGTGTGACTTCTATATATTTCCATTAGACTGGTGTGAGAACCAAAACTAATATAGATAGCTTTATTGTTGTGAATTGGCATCAAAAACAAGATTTTCTGTATATATATCAAAATTATGAATTTGAAACGCTAATTCACTAATTGATTGATGTTTGTGTTGTTTGTTTAATTGTTTGCTAATTTTGAACCATTTAGCCTAATTGTACCAAATATTGAATTGTATTGAAAATTGGTCGCATTTGCTTGTATATACATATACTTACATTGAACAGGTCATAGCAAGGAGGCTAGAGCAGAGAATAAAATTTGTTTGCCCGACAAATAGGTACATGTTTACTACATAATTTACTGTTTTGTTTGGGTGATGATGATTTTATGAGCCTATTGGCTAGCCGCTTGGCTTTTTCTTTTTCATTTTAAGATCTGAAGGACCGGGGAAGCTATTTGAAATTCCCCGATGCTCCCGGTGCAGGGAGGTTATGGCGAAATTTTTCGAAAATTTAGGGTGTTAGCCAAATTTTTGAAAATTCTCAGAAACTGAAAAGTTGGAGAATGGAAGCCCGATCGAACGTAGAGTTGATTAATCAAACCACTTTCGACTTTGTTCCTTTTCGGGGACGAAAAGTTTTAAGTGGGGGAGATTGTAATAACCCGCAAAATCTGGGCCAGTTTAAAATTTTTGTTTTGGCAATTTTAATGAAGTTTGAACATTTAAAATGAATTATTTTAAATAAAATCGACGAGAAATTTATTTTGAATATAATTCGAACGTATATATTTATACGCGTCGTCGTTAGAATATAAATATTTATATATAATTAAAAATAAAATTGAAAATGGCGCGGTAGTTCGATAATTCGATTTCAAACTTCAATTGAATGTACCGGGTGCAAAACACTCCGGATTTTAGTGAAACCAAAAACATTAGGATGTGGATATCTTTCCAACGAATCCGACAAATCGAGATTTCATAGCGGGAATCAAAAGATATGTCCAGTTGAAAATTCTGAATAGTCGCTATGGAATTCAGGCCCTTAAAAATGGACATTTTGCAAACGACCTCGGATTTCGACGAAACCACTTTTGTTGGATCCGCAGTGTAAAGTTATTGCTAGATTCCAAATTTCATAATTTTTAGCATCAATATGTGAGCGTGGCAAAGGAAAACGCGTTTGACCAGTTTTAGTTGATTTTAATCGACTGGAAATTGGCCATTTTTCTAACGGTCTCAGAATTCGACGAAACTAGATTTGTTAGGACCGTATCATCAATACGAAGCTAGAAAATATTTTTCTAGAATTTTTAAAGTTCGTATGCGACCCCGGTAATTTGAAATGTACGTTTAAAATTCAATATAATGATTTAAATGTAAATTCAAAGGAAACTGATTCAAGCGATCGAATCAGCTTGCGATACATATCCCATTGGGTTCGGAACGGGGGTGAAACGCTAGGGACGACAGTCGGTGGGTTTAATTTTGAGTTCATAATAAAAAGTTCCTTTATGAAATTTAAAATATAATAAAACATATAAATATTTATATAAAACTACTCCCTCTCCCCCCTCTCTCTATTCTTCAGTCAACGGGGGGGTTTTAAAATTAAAAAAAAAAAAAAAACCCGTCGCCTGTGCTCCAGGCGATTACCATCGCCGCCACGCCCTCCCACCGCCGCCTCGACGTTCGCGCCACCTCCTCCTCCAATTGCTGTGCCGCCATCGCCCCCACTCTCCCTCCAAATCTCCTGAAACCCGCCGAAGTCACCTCCACGCACAGACCCCCACGCGCCTCCGCCTCCCCTTCTTCTTCCTTCCTCCTCACTGCGACGCTGAAGACCCCCTCAGCCACGTGAACCTCTTCCGATTAACACAGTAAGCCCCTTTTACCTTTTCTTTCTGATTTCGATTTTGATTTCGATTTTTTTTTCGAAGTTAAAAACTGAATTTTTAGTTAGTTAAAAACTGAATTTTTTTATTTAGGGAAAAACTGAAGTTTTAGATTTTTAATAAAAGAAAAATACGATTTTTCATTAGAAGAAAAATTAGATTTTTCAATAGAAAAGATGAGATTTTTATGGTGCGAGGTTTATATTGTTAAATTGGTGAAATTTAGATTTTCTTTAAATTAGAAAAAAATATATAATTTTTAATATAGGAGAAGGTTAAAAATAAATTTTTTATGTAAGTAGAAGGATAAAGATATAATTTTTATATAAGGAAGATAATAAAAATATGATTTTTATATTTTTAAAGTATTAAAAATATAATCTTTACTATATAGAAATATTAAAAATATGATTTTTATATTTTTAAAGTATTAAAATTATAATCTTTATAGGATAAAGAATATAAAAATATCATCTTTGTATATGTAGCGAAATAAAAATCTGATTTTTATTTTATATACGTTGAAATAAAGTGGTGATTTTCATAACGATGAAATCTATATTTTCGTAAGGGTGAAGTCTCTATAGTTGAAAAGGCGAGATCTTTATATAGAAAATAGAGAAGTAAAAATATGATTTTTATATATTGAACATCGAAGTGAAAATATGATTTTTATATATTGAATAGCATAGTAAAAATTCGATTTTTAAATATATGAAGTGATTATAAAAATATGATTTTTAAATTGAAAATGAATAAATAAAAATGTGATTTTTATTTTAAAAGACATCAAAATATAAAAATGTGTGATTTTTATATATGTAGTGACTACGGGCAACGAAGATGATAAAAAGGCGAGAATGAAGAAGATTTCTATCAAAGAAGAGTCGTGGTATTGGATAGCTATTGGTGAGAACTTCTCACTCTTCAACTTCTTTTTCTAGTTATATATATATATACTAGGATGCAGACGGTGCTTAGTAGCACCCGACACAATCGTCCACAAACCATGGACTTGTTTGTTTGGTTGCATAAATTAATTAGATGATTTGGGCTGAATTGAATTGTTTGGTGAATTGTAATGGATTTGATTGATGTGTGAATGGCGTGGGCCTTCACTAGACCGGGGATAAGGCTAGGCCTCGTCCCGTTTCTAGTATCGTGCCGTTATGCCGCCGAAATTTTCTAAAATATGTTAGAAAAATAAAAATATCATAATGAAATGAATAGAAATTCATGTGTTGAAATAGAATATTTTATTGTTAAAAATATAATTTTTAACGTGGAAGTGAATAAAATAAAATATTCATTTACAAACCGGACGGTTTGTTTATGTACACCTATTTGAAGGGCATTGATTGGGACGATAAATTTTACACATCGCCCAACTGCACAAATAAAATCTGTGTTTGATTGTTTGAAACCCCACACGGGTGTTGGGATGAAATTTGAAGTTCACTCATCCTGATTGATTAAATATGTCGATCGATTGATTGACAGGCTGTTATAAGCGTCAGATATCTGTATTTGATGCTTATACAATGTAGTGCACTTTGGTTGATGATTGATTATTTTTCAATGCTATTATATACATGTGTTGTATGGAATCCATATAATTAACATTATATGGTGATTGATTGGGCCTCATTCCAATCGGGAAAACAATGAATATTATAAAAGAAAAATTCATGTGTTGAATATAAAAATAGTCATGTGTTGACGATGATCATGTGTTGAAACTATTCATGTGTTGAGTAAAATATTTTAAATAAAATAAATCACATCTTTATCATATTTAAAATTAGAACTACTTCCCAGTAGAAGTCTAATTAAAAATCAAACGACAGATACCATAGTTTTATAAAATATTTTACATAACAAAAGTAGTGATGTGTTGACAGTACTCATGTGTTGAGATTAGTCGTGTGTTGAAAGAAATATAGATTCATGTGTTGAATGGGATAAATATTCATTTGTTGGATAGAATATAGATGTTTTGAAAATATAAATCCGTGTTGATTAGAGATGCGTTATTTTGACGCGAACGATATTTATATCGATTTTATTCGTTGTATAATGAATATTGAAAAGTGATTTCGAAATTAATTAAATTGAAATTGAAATTTAAAATGAACTGAAATTGAATTGAAACCAATTTGAAACGAATTCGAATTGAATCAAATAGAAGGTAAATTCGAATTGAATTGAATTGAAACGAATTTGAATTTGAATTTGAATTGAATTGAAATGAACTCGAATTGAATTGAAATCAAATCGATTTGAAATTGAAGATGAAGTTGAAATTGTTGTTGAAACGAATTTAAAACGATTTATAAAATACGTTTTAAAAGGAAATCGACGATATATATATAATATATATATATATTATATATATATAATGGCCTGAATAGAACGCGCCGCGCCGCGGCAGTTCGTGAATTTCGACCATTTATTTCAAACGGACATTGCGGGAGATCCGACCGTCGGATTCTCCTAAAACCGGAACCGTTGGGTTCGTATCGAAAAGAGCTTTCCAATGAATATTAGAAATTTAAAATCTAACGGTTGGATTTGGAATTATGTCCAAATCAAATTTGAAAAAGGTCGTTGTAAGTGCAGTTTGATGGCCGTTGATGGAAATCGACTGTACGGGCCTTGATAAAATTATTAAAAATATCGATAATTTGTGTAAAATTATAATATGTGAATTGGAAAGAATTGGGCTGGAAAATTCCACATTAGAAGGTAAAAATAGATTTTTATCGAAATGAACTAGTTTTGAACTAGAATTAAAATCAATTTATTTTTGAAATAAATAAATTGAATTTGAAAGTGATTTTAAAAGTAATCAATATTCCCAATACGTAGATTGGACTGGAGTTGAATCGAAATTATCTTCGGGATATTTCGATGTTGGATTTCGTGACTATACAGATATTGTTATGGGAATTTGAAAGATATTTTATATCGTTATTTCCAATATGATATTTGTTGGTTTCAGAATTTGATATTGAATATAAGCCGATATATTTTCTATTCAGAGCCTTGTATTTAATATCAAATGTGATTTGGGTTTATCGTGAATCGTGTTTTAGAAGACATTGGTTCTTTAACCCAGTTAAAGACATAATATTGATTTTTGAGAAGATTAAAACTAAGTGGAGTTTTAATGAATCTTTAATTAGATTAAAATGTGAATTGATAATTTAAATTATCAAATTTGAAAAGTGATCGAGAGTGGAGTATCACCAGTTTTGCCCCAAAGCGATAGTTAAATCTTTAATTAGATTTGAACGTGAAATGGTAATTAATTTTACCGATAACACCGTGGTGTTAGATATGGAGTATCACCAGTTTTGCTCCATGGGATATATAGGTTGGGATTGGGAAATAAACTAAATAATTACTTCGGTGTGGTTCGCTAATCCCGACTAGTTAGAAATGATATCCAAAGGAAGATTATAGAATAAATTTAGAAGAATTTATCTTGGATAAAATTAATGGGAACATTTCCCTAAGAATGTGATTTTGTGAATAAAAGAATATTCTGAATTGGAATGAGGCGTTTGTTGTGTTTGTGTAACATTCATTTATTATATACGTGGGTTATTCAGAAAGGCCGGGTTTATACCCATTCTGAATAACCGATTCGACGAGATGTCGAAGATGAAGACGGTGGTTGAAGACCGGAAGTCTTCACATCGTTTGGGTGATTACTGATGATCTTGATTGTGCTGTACACCCAGGATGAGGGAATCAGTTGGTGATCGTCCAGACGTACTTGGAGATGGATGGATATGCGAGGAAAGTGCCTCCGGTTTCGTTCAGACCCAGAACGAACTTGTAAATGGATTGTGTGTCTGACATTGGATTTTATTCTGTGTTGATTGATCTCTATTAAATATACATCTGTTTGGCGGCGGAGAATTTATTCTCTTGCTTAACGCCCTTGTCTGAGACATACGAGCTCAGAGGTTGTATATTGATGGACATCAGTCGCATGGAGTGAATTGCCAATGTGGCACGCGTAAGTGGCAATTGATCAGGGCTTTTGTTGAAAAGCAAAGTCTTGTGGTTGATGATCAAAGCACGGCCTGTGTGGCGTAGCTTTGTGTATAACGTGAATTCGCGAGCCTCACACCTCGGTATGAGTCAAAAACGGGATACGGACCCAAGGAGTGCACGACGTTTCTTTCTAGCTAGGGTGGTGTCAGTGACCTACCAGCCCTGACATTTATATACTTTTCACCTGTGTGGTTGTTGGATACGAGGCGCCTCGGATATAGGTCTGTAAGGACCGGGAAACGTGTGTTCAGGATTTGCCAATCCTCAAAAGTAAGAGAGGACCGGCCTTGATGGATCCAGGGATTGCTGTGTGCGGTCCCGAGGCATTTGCTAGAGTGTCTCGAACGCGGAGAGGAGCTTGCCCCTTGCCTCGACTCATGAAGGAAATCCAATTTCCAATACGTGTATTGCGGTTTTATTTGTAAAACCTAGTATGGCGACATAGTGGTATGGGTCATTCATGCCGCCTATGATTGATATTTATGATTGAAATTGTTTTGACACTATACACCTATAATAGTATCAAATAATGTGTTTTAAACGTATCAAGCATGCTTTGGCTGTTATAAGGTAAAAACCCTATCCTCCGGCTTGCGTTGCATTGTGTGATGGGACCTGGGTCTTATAACAGCTTCATTTTTCTTTATTTAGCATTGCGCTGTTTGTTTTATGCACTGGTATTCTTGGGAGGAAACCCGTTCCGTGTTATACGGCGTGGTCCCTTGATTTACCAAACTTTAAAATAAAGAATTATAACTGTTTTAGTTCTCACACCAGTCCCATGACTGACCTGGAGTTTATTGTTTTAACCTAAACTCTGGGTGCCCCTATTTTCCACACGGGCAGCTAGTAGTTTGGGTTTTGCAGATTTATATTCACAGGGTCCTGATTAATAGCTGGAACGATGCTCGGAAAGCTCTGTATCCGTGTATCACTTTCAGTTCTGTTTTGTATATTTTTCCGCTGCTATGTAATTCATTGTAATCTCTGATATTTGTCGAATGTAATTTATTCATTTATACTCTGTATATTCTTGTATCTGATGGAATTGTTGTAATAGCAATGAAATGTTCTTCCGTCTGCGTTCTATTTTGTCTTGTACTCAAATTCTATCTGTGCTTTTCCTTCACGGGGAAGTTCGGGTCGTCTCACACATCCATGTACAAGTTCGTTCTCGGTCTGAACGAAACCAGAGGCACCTTATTCCTTGTCCCGTATGTCCAATACAGGAGAGAGGTCCTCGCATATCCAGTCGATCTCCAAGTACGTCTGGACGATCACCACTTATTACCTTGTCTTGCGTGTACAACCCAATCAAGACATCAATAATCATCCAAAAGATGTGAAGACCTCCGGTCTTCAACCACCGTCTTCATCCTCGACACATCGTCGAATCAGTTATTCAGAATGGGGTAAACCCGGTCTTTCTAAATAACTCGCATATATAATAAACAAGTGCTATAAAAACACAACATACGCCTCATTCCAATCCAGAATATTCCTTTATTCAGATATTCTTATACTTTGGGAAAGGTTCCCATTAATTTTATCAACGATAAATTCTTTAAATTTATTCTTTAATCTTCTTTTGTATTTCAATTCAAACCAAATTATGGTTTATCCAAACTAGTCGGGTTTAGCGAACCTTACCGAAGTAATCATTTGTTTGATTTCCTGATCCCAACCTATTCATCCTATGAAGCAAAGCCTTTTAAATTCCTAACAGTCTTCCTCCATAGAAATTCACTTCGATTATTATCAAATTGGATTCCATTCCAATATAATATGTTTAATTGGAAAACTTTACTTTGGAAAATCTCCTTTAAATTTAACAAAAGATTTAAAAATTCCAAATCACCTTTCACTGTAAATCGAGTTAAAGAACGAACGTCGTTAAAAACATAGTTCACGATAAACCCAATTCACATTCTATTTTCAATTCCAATTAAATGTAAATTAATTGGTAATTCCACTTTAAATATCAATTAAAATATTTATTCTTTTCACACTGGGTTTAAGAACAGTGTCATTTAAAACACAGTTCACGACAAACCCAAAATCCAATTCAATATTAAATACAAGGCTCTAAATAGAAATTTTATCGGCTTATATTCAATATCAAATTATGAAATCAATAAATATCATATTGGAATAACGATATATATATCTTCTAAATTCCTCCACAATATCCATATAATCATGAAATACAATATCAAAATATTCCGTAGATAATTTCGATTCAAATACATTCCAATCCATATCTTGGAAATTCTGGTTATTTTTAAAATTGTTTTGAACCAAATTTATTTATTTAAAAATATTGGATTTTTAATTCTAGTTCATAACTAGTTCATTTCGAAAAAAATATTTTTTATCTTTTCAAATATGGAATTTTTCATCCCAATTCTTTCCAAATCATTTATTATGATTTTAAACAAATTATCGATATTTTTAATAATTTTATCAAGACCCGTACAGTCGATTTCCATAAACGGCCATCGAACTGCAATTACAACGACCTTTTCCAAATTTGATTTGGATATAATTGCAAATCCAACCATTAGATTTCAAATCTCTCATATTCTTTAGATAGCTCTTTTCGATAAGAACCCAACAGTTCTAGTTTTTGGAGAATCCGACTGTCGGATCTCCTGTAATGTCCGTTCGAAGTCAATGGTCGAAATTCACGAACTACCGCGGCGCGGCACATCCTATTCAGGCCATTAAATATATAAAATATATATATATATATATTTCATCGTTTTCCATTTAAAACGTATTTTATAAATCGTTTTACATTCGATTTCAAAATTATTTCAACTTCATACTCAATTTTTAAATCAAAACTGAATATTCCATATCATCAATATATAAATGATAATATTTTCAAAACATTAGATTTTGAAATCAATTCCTTTTCAATATTCATTTTAAATATGAATAAAATCGATATAAATATCTTTCGCATCAAAATGGCGCACATCTAATCAACACGGCTTTATATATTTAAATATATTCATGCTCATTCCAAATCGGACATCAAAATCATATTTTGATCCTTTACACAATATTATTTTAAAATATTCATTATTTTAAAATATTTGTTATTTTAAAGTATTCATTCTTTCTGAACTGAAATCAGACACAGTCAATTACCATATAATGTTATTTATATGGATTTCATACAATACATGTATATATTAACAATGATACACAATCGACCATCATCCATGGTGCATTCTACCTTGTATAAGCATTAAATATAGACATTCAATGCTTACACAGCTTGTCAACCCATCGATTGACATACAACTAAACAATTGGGATTAGTGTACGTCAAATATCATCGCAACACCCATGTGGGGTTTCAATCCACAAACACTGAATATTATTTATCCAGTTGGGTGATGTGTAAAATATATCATCCCAATCCATATAAGTAAAATGGGTGTTCATAAACGAATCGTCTGATCTTTAAATGAATATTTATTTTATTCATATCAACGTTAAAAATTATATTTTTAACGATAAAATATTTTATTTAATATGTGAATATTCTATTCAGATCATTTATACAATAAAAATAATATTTTTATTGTTCTAACATATTTTAGAAAATTTTGGCGGCATAACGGCACGATATCAAAATCGAGTAATGTCTAGCATTACCCCTCTCCTGATATTGGCTCGCAACATACACACATAACAATTCTAATCAATTCATTTCACCCAAACAACCAAGTTCAACCAAATAATCTAATCAACCAAACCAAACAATCAAACAAGTCGTCCATGGTCTATGGACGACGGGGAACAATTCATAAATGCAATTATAAAAATAAATAACTATATAAAAAAATATGATGAGGAGTTCTCACCTTTGGGTTCCACTCCGTCGTGCTTTGATTGTCGATCTACGTAGTATACCTATGTTAAAAATTATATTTTTAACCAATCAATAATTATTTCTTTGCATGATTATTTTATAAGTAACATACATAGGCTAAAATTTATATTTTTCTAGAAATAAGATCATATTTTTATAACAACGCTACATAGATAAAAAATCACATTTTGATTCTGCTGCTATATGTAAAAATCCAATTTTTATTTCAAATCTCTTCATATAAAAATAGTATTTTTATTACCTCTATAATATAAAAATCATATTTTTTTATTATCTCTATAATATAAAAATCATATTTTTATTATCTCTATAATATAAAAATCATATGTTGATTACGCCACTTCACATATAAAAATCCAATTTTTACATGACTACTTCATATATGAAGATCTCATCTTTATGTTATTTTCTATAAAAATTTAGTTACATTTAACTTGTTAAATTAACAAAACTAATTGCTTCAGAAAATAAATAATAAAAACTAATAAAACTCACAGTGTTTGTCTGAGGTGGGGTGTTTGGAGAGGCTGAGGCGCGTAAGGGTGGTTCAGATCGGCGGAGGCAGCGGATGGAGGCGACAGGGTGGTGCGGTTAGGGTTCGCGGTGGTGTACAGTGGGGGGCCAATCGAGGAAACAAAAAATAGGGTTTCGCACGACGCACGGGATGAGGGGAGAGGAGAGAGAACGGGGAGAAGGTGGGTGGCGTCGCGGCATGGTGCGGAGGTGGTGGCAGCACGCGAGGGGCTAGGGCACGAACGCCCTTTTCTTTGTTTCAATTTTGAAAAAATGACGAGGGCTGAGCAAAGAGAAAAGGGAGGAGGGGTTATTTAAAAATATACATATAATATTTTAATTTATTTTCAAAAAGGGTTGACTTTTTATTGGCATAACTTTTTATTCCCACTATGAAATTTTGATTTTTCAGATTCGTTGGAAAGATATTCTCAAATAGATTCTAATATTTTTGGTTTTGCTAAAATCCGGTTTATTTTGAATCTGGTACATTCATTTGAAATTTGAAATCAAAATTTCAAACTACCGTGCCATTTCTAATTCCTTTTATAATTAAAAATAAAAATTTATATTATAACGTCGATTCAAATAAATATATACGTTCTAATTCTATCCAAAATAAATTTTTTGTCGTTATTATTTAAAATAAATCATTTTAAATATTCAAAATTCATTAAAATTGCCAAAATAAAAAAATTAAATTGGTTCTGATTTTCCGGGTTGTTACACCTTACCTTCCGTGGAAGGCCGTTTAGGGGTGTGTTATGCTTCCGCTCGAGGAGGCTGCGGGTTTGTTGTTTGTTTCCAAAGTTCCCCCAGCTCCAAGGGTAGGGATTGGCTGAAGACGCTCTGGTTTTTGTGAGTTAGAGAGGTTTTCCCAAAAACCTCTTTTTTTTTGGTAACTTCCCCCACCGTCCCCTTAATTTCTTATGTTGTTTTCTAGTGCTGCAACCCCTGATTTTCTAGGTTTTGCTGGTTTGTTTCCCTTTGGTATACCGCCAGTTGGATGAGCTTTCCTAGAGTTACTCTAGAGCTGGGGCTATGGAGGTGGACAGGATCTTCCAGTTGGACATTTTCCTTTCAGGTAAAGGAAGATTTCAGATGACTGAGTTCGCATTTTGACCTCTACAGAGGATTTTTTTGGTTCACTATCTTTGTTCATTGGACTTCTAATAGCATCTGCTCTTGCCTTGGCCTTGGCAAGTGACTACGGAGGGTCTTCTTGGTTTTGGTTGTAATGACCCGAAAATCCCCCTCATGGGGAATCGCCGGATACACTAACTTTAGGCATACAACACATCAGAACAAATAACATAAGACTTTTATAAAACATTATAATAATGTTACCTCAGAGTACAGAATATAATAATACAACTGTGGAAGATAAATTTACAATAAGCTTAATACAATGCAGTGGAACTAATAACTAGTACAGTGGAAGACTATCATGCTCTGGACATAGCTTTAAGCTTCGATCCAGAATCCTACCTAAAATATCTGCAAAACAAGCCACTTGGATGCCCTTGTCGAAAATAAGGCACCCGAGTTTGCAAAGTGAAACAAACTACGAGTCAGTCATGGGACTGGTATGAGAAATCTTACCTAACCTATCTAATAATAATAAGGCTAATCAAAGGACCATGCCGCTAACGTCGAA
The DNA here is from genome assembly GCA_030737875.1 of Allium sativum. Lineage (NCBI taxonomy): Eukaryota > Viridiplantae > Streptophyta > Magnoliopsida > Asparagales > Amaryllidaceae > Allium > Allium sativum. The sequence goes on from CM060920.1 coordinate 697,140,989, forward strand.
CGGGTTCACTCCATTGGATTGCCAGTGCAAGAAATAAAGTAAATCGTTAAACAACGCAATGCTTTTTAGAAAAATGAAACCACTATAAGACTTAAGTCCCATCACACAATGGAACGCAAACCGGAGGATAGAGTTTTACCTTATAATGGTCAAAAGATAAAATGGATTTGATATTATTATTCGTGTATATATGTTTCAAAAATATTTCAATCATCATATATCAATCATAGACGGCATAGCTACCATATACTATGTTGCCATACTAGTTATACAATCTGTAACACCCCACCTCCGTTAAGGTCACTCACAAAGGGAATGCCTTAACTTTGGTGGAGCGTTTTAGTAGACAGAACAGAAATTTACAAGACAGATAAACAATACTTGAGAAATTATAACTTTATTACAGTGGAAACAGAAATCAGTTTGGTTACATCTTTACCAAAAACTCAAGTACATAAATATCAGTCTTGTTCAGAAAATCATCAGAGTACAAAACTTTAAAATCATAATCCCCACAGAAGCTGCCATAAGGAGTCAAGCCATACTTTAAGCACTCTAAGTACTTCAAGCAGAAGAAATCTGAATCAAGCTAAAGTATTCCTTCCTTGGAAAACGTGGGGGGAACGGAAGAAAAAGGGGCGAAAACAAGCAAGGTCAGACATAAAGTCTGGCAAGTCCAGTGACTTTCAGCATATGAACAGATAATAATAATCATGGCATGCAGATAAAACTGGATGAGAGATAATAGTAACAGGAGCAGCAGATGTACTTAGGTTAAACAGAAGGAACAGACTAATATTACTATTTCATTTCTCTGCACTAATACTAGTATAACAGGATTAGGTGTCACCCTAATGTCTAAACTGAAGCAGAAACAGGAACAGAATAATTTCCACAGAAACAGAAAGCTAATAATGGGCCTTTACCACCCGAACAGAAACAGATAGAAGCAGAATGTAGATAATAGGCCTTTACCAACCGAACAGAAATAGACAGAAACAGAATATTAATAATGGGCCTTTACCACCCAAACAGAAATAGTCAGATTAATCCCTACGGAAACAAAATGTAGAATTAGGTGTACACTAGTAAATGGGCCTTTACCACCCAAACAGACGGTACCACGCAGACAGGTGTTGCCACCCAACAGAAACAGACGGTACCAACAGAAACAGACAGAACTAAGTGTACCCTAAAACCCTACCCCAAGAGATCGGCTCCCTAATACATAAATACCCTGTGTCGGCTCCACGATAGGGTGTATCACTCCCTAAAGTGACAACCAATTGGCACAGGCCTATTTATAGATGTCACGGCGTCTTACATCCTCAGAGGCAGACTGGGATCCATGCACGCACATGACCCGATTGGAACGCACCATCAACACCCCTCGCCATTATCAGAATGAACCACTTATAATTAGTTCAGTAAGCGTGCCCGGACCCTACCTACTGTTGGGTCAAAGTTTTGATACCAGAAAGGGTTACTTACTAATATGGGTCCCAAACAACAGATGACACAAGTAATTCCCCTCCTAACCTTGTGTCCCCAGACTAACAGATTTCCAGATTAACTTGTTTACAAGTCTAGACATACAAAGTTCAGATCAACTAGTTCACAGATCAAGCAAGTTTTCAGAATAACGGATCAGATATACGGATTTAACAGATTACAGATTTTTCTAACTTTGTAATTGGGCCTACAGATTCATGAAACAGGTTTTATTAAATTCATCAGTCCGGTTGGTTAACCCTATTTACCCAAAACATTTAAGACATCATACTTATCCCAGATTTTCATTAATTAAATATTAATGCCCAGACCTCTCACATTAGACTCACAGTTTGCGGCTACTGGTTAGGCGGGTTAGTTCCGAGCAAGTTTCTGCCACAAACTGAGTCTAACCTCGAGTTTCAAGCACGTTATAACTAACTTCTCACATTACAACCTATTGTTTGCGGCCACTGGATGTGTCGGGCGGTTCCGTGCAGGATTACGCCGCAAACTCATTCTAACCTCGAGTTAGCCATGTTTATCTTTGTGGCCAATTAATTAATAATTTACCATTTATGCCCACGCCTAATATACATGTCAATTATTCATAACTATAGCTAGTTCAGATTATGTCAATAACAGACCAAATATATCAACTCAACAGACATAGCAGATAACAGATTTCGCAGATTAGGCGACTTAACGGATTTAGCAGATTAAGCAATTTAGCAGATTTAGTATATAAAAGATTGGGCATTTTCAGCAAACTTAGCAGATGACAGATTTAGCAGATGAACAGATCTAGCAGATTAGGCAATGTAGCAGAACTAGCAAATTAGGCAATATAACAGAACTAGCAGATTAGCCAATATAACAGAACTAGCAGATTAGGCAATATAACAGAACTAGCAGATTAGGCAATATAACAGAACTAATCATTCCTTAAAGTTTCATCAACATATCTTGCCTAATTGTAAATTTAGCCTAGGTATGCATGCCTAAATAGTTGTCATGATTCACAATGTGATCATATACCCCATGTTTGCATTGAATTTACATGGCACAGATTATGGTCATAATTCACCATATTACACATGTCTCAAATTTAGTTAAACTTGCCTAGTACAAGAGATTCACATATAAATTATACCAAATATAGCCATCGATTTCAATGCATGTCATATATTCAAAAATCTCCAACTTAGGTGTTATTCACATTTAATAGTTAATATAGATCTTCACACCTAAGTCATATTCTCTTTTTATCTCAAGTCATGAATTGTTATATAAACAATATGCCCAACAATCTAGAACTTTGAATTATAACAGATCTTAATTCAAAATATGCGTTACGTCCAATGTCTCAAATCACATGTTAACATAAAACGGTTCCTCTTCTTCCAATTCACAGAATATGCATAGATCTAAATCTAGTCTATAACCTATGTCCACTTAGTCATAGATTAGTCATGTCCAATTGTGCCATCGTTCATTCTTTGTCCCAAAGTTTAGCGTTTATGCGTTAATCTCTTATGAGATTTGGCGCAGGCTCGTGGTAGCCTGGCTATAGAACAGAAAGAAGAAAGAGATACAGAATAAAATAGATAAGAACAGAACATACACAACCTCAAATTCAGATTTACAATCATGCCACAATCACAATTAAAGTTTATAGCGGAAAATAACTGCACTTGCCTTGATTGGATTAAGAAGATGAAGAGTTGTAGTTGTTCTCTTTTAATTTTAATCAGTTTGGAAGAAGATGCTTTAGTCCTAGTTCTAGTTCAAATTTCAGCAGAGTAGCGACGCCATTTTTAAATTTTTATTTAGAACAGAGGCAGAATATAGACAGAATGAAACGGTGTGGAGAGAATGAGGCTAGGGGTGAGTTTATATAGGACTAGGCGAACGAATCTAGACAAAAAACGAGTCTAAATACATCAGAATGCATCAGGTTCAGAAAGTGGGTTTCGGGAGCAGGTCGACCCCCAGGTCGACACTATGGTCGACCTGGTCCCCTCCCCTGGTCGACACTATGGTCGACCTGGCCCTAGGGAGGTCGACTACCCAGTCGACCACCCTGTCGACCTGGGTCCTGGGCGGGAAATTTCCCACCCAGCCTGCTTCTGGGTTTGAATTCGAATTTCGAATTTGAATTTCAAGCTATTTTTGGATTCTGAAATTTTTTGAAACTTCGGAGGGCCATATCTCCCTCATACGGACTCCGTTTCTCGAAAACTCGGACTCGTTTCCAAACAGAATTTCGAGATGAACGCAATGGTGCAACCCGTTTCCCTTTATTCTTATTTTAAAAATTAAGTATTCTCTTATTTGTTACTTATACGATTACAGAAAATACGAGGTGTTACACAATCAATACCGTATGGTGTCGTATTGGAAAATGGATTTCCATCATGAACCAAGGCAAGGGATCGTCCTTACCGAATTCGAGACTCTCTAGCCTGAACCTCAGGAACAGAATGCATCGTTCCTTAGATCTTCAGGGCCGGTCCACAAATAATGTTAGTGGATTAGTAATGCCTATACAATACGCTTCCCTGCCCTACGGGGCCAAAATATAGAGCCACAACCGACTCAAATCCGAGGTGCCTCATTCCATCATCCACCTAAGTAAAAATGCCAGAGCTTGTAAACACTGACACCACTCCTAGCTAGAAAGAAACGTATGTCCGCCCTACAATCCTCTCTCGTTTCTTGTTCATACTGGGGTGTGAGGCTCGCGAAGTATCGCTACACAAGGCTATGCTAAATAAAATTGTGCTTTGATCATCAATCACAAGGATCTGCTTTTCAACAAAAGCCTTGATCATTTGCATCTTAGCATGCCACATTGTCAATCCATACCATACCATTGATTTCTGCCAATACATAACCTCTAAGCTCGTACGTCTCAGAGAAGGGTGTTATGCAAGAGAATAAATTCTCCACCACCAAACAGATATATATTTAGCAGAGATCAACGAATATAGCATAAAGGAATACAACATCCGACATACCATCTATTTAAATGTCCGTTCTGGGTCTGAACGAAACCAGAGACACCTTATTCCTCGTCCCATATGTCCAATATAGGAGAGAGGTTCTCGCATACCCATCGATCTCCTAGTACATATGGACGATCACCACTTATTACCTTGTCTTGGGATGCCTCCCACTTTAAGACATCAGTAATCATCCAAACGATGTGAAGACCTCCGGTCTTCAACCACCATCTTCATCTTCGACTTTTAATCGTCGTCGCAATTATTCAAACCCGTCCTTTTCGAATAACTCGCATATTTTATAATCAATAGACAAGTGCTAGAAAACACATCATACGCCTCATTCCAATTCAGAATATTCTTTTAAATAAATATTCATATTATTAGGGAAAGGTTCCCATTAATTTTATCAAAGATAAATTCTTTTAAATTTATTCTTTAATCTTATTTTAAAAGATTCATTAAAACTCCAATTTGGTTTTAATATCAAAAATCATTACTTTATGATTATTCAACTTTAAGAAATTTATCTTGTCTTTAACTGGGGTTAAAGAACCAATGTCATTTAAAACACAATTCATGATAAACCCAAAATCATCTTCCATTAAATATGGAATTTTCACAGAAATCAAATCAATATATATATATATATATCATACTAATAATATGAATGGAATAACGGCAAAGCCTTTTAAATTCCATATATACTAACGGTCTTCATTCACAGAAGCTTATCTCGATTATTATTCAATCGAATCCCATTCAATTCATATTTCTTCTATTACATTGGAAAACTTTGCTTTGGAAAATTTCTATTTAAATCTTAATAAAAGATTTATATATTCCAAATTATATTCTCACTGTTAATTAGGTTAAAGAACGGATGTCGTTAAAACCACAGTTCACAATAAACCCAATTCATATTTCAATTTATTCCAATTGCTAAATATAATTGGAAACTCTAATAATCTTAATTAAAAGATTTATTCTTTTCATACAGGGTTTAAGAACAGTGTTATTTAAGACACGTTTCACGACAAATCCAAAAATCTGATTTATTTTATTTAATTCCAATTTAATATTAAGTAATTGGAAAGCTTCATTAAATCTTAATTTAAAGATTTATTCTAGTCAATGACTAGTTCATTTCGATAAAAATATATTTTTATCTTTTCAAATATGGAATTTTTCATCCAAATTCTTTTTAAATCATTTATTATGAATTTACATAATTTTATCAAATTTTTAATAATATTATCAAGGCCTGTACAGTCGGTTTCCAATAACGGCCACCGAACTGCATCCATAGCGACATTTTTCAAATTTGATTTGGACATAATTCCAAATCCAACCATTAGATTTCAAAACTCTTATATTCATAGGAAAGCCCTTTTCGTAATGAACCTAATGATTTTGGTTTTAGGAGAATCCGACAGTCGAATCTCCCGTTTCACCGATTTGAAGTTAGTAGTCGAAATTCACGAACGGTCGCTGCGCGGCACATTCTATTCAGGCCATTAAATATATATTATATATTATCATCGGTTTCTATTTAAAAGCGTATTTATAAAATATTTAAAATTTATTTTAAAATGATTTTAATTTCATTTTTTAAATTTAAAGAATAATTGAATATCCTATGGTTTATCATATTAAATTATTTATATTTTCAAAATATTAGATTGATAAGTCACTTCTTTCTATATTCATTTTAAAATGAAATAAATCGATCGATAAACTCGTTCGGGTTAAAATTGCGTTTCTACTTAGATCGGCTTCACATGTCAATATTTTTATTCTTCGTTGAATATTATTCTAAAATATACATCATTACAAAATATTCTTTATTTACAATATTCTTTACTTTAAACTATTCTTTATATAAAGATGTTCTTTATTTTAAAATATACATCCAGAGTGAAATCTATAACTACGTGAGCATTAAAATAAATAAATAAATAATACTCATCACAGACTGTCAATCCATCGGTTGATATACAACTAAATATTGGGACTAGTGTATGACAAATGTCATCACATTACCCGTGTGGGGTTTCAGACAACAACAGTTTACATACATAAATAATTAGTTAATAAATTTAGCCAATTATAATTCAATTTGAATTATTTATAATATCGCTAACATAATAATGATCATGTTAAACAAAAGTACAACTTTCTACTTCTTTAACATGTTAATGATGATATCAAACAAATGAACATTTCTACTTCTATAATATGTAAATGTTAATATTGAACAATGCATATTTTAATTATTCCTACTTACATTAAAAATGTAATTTTTAATGTAAAAACATTTTTATCAAACAATGATCTTTTTATTGAATCCTTTTATATATTAAAAATAAGCTTTTTAATGTAAACATATTATACTCAAACTTTAAACCTTTTACATAATCAGTTGAACATTAAAATGTACGTTCCTTTGTTAACACATTTTTACCAAAGTTTAATCTTTTTAATCAATCCTTTATTACATTAAAGATATATTTTAATGCTAACACATTCTTATCAAAGTGTGATATTTTTAGTAAATCCTTATTATATTAAAAATGTTAGACCCAAAAGTGGTTCTAACACCCAAATTGATTAAAAGCAAATAAGATGAAATAAAAATAAAAATGAACACACAGGATTTATAGTGGTTCGGCGAAGAAATGCCTACGTCCACTTATCTTTCACTATATTCAACGATTCAGTTGCAAATACAATGTTATTGTCACTTGATTTCACTCACAACTCGCTTATATCCACTCAATAGACTAAAACAAATAATGAAAGAAGATTTGGATTCTCCGGGAGTAATGGAGTTCGGGTTATGGAGGTAGTTGAATTCTCAAAGTGTCTAAAAAAGATCCTTCTCTTTGTCTCCAGACGGGGTATTTATAGGTGTGAATTTGCTCAAAACTTGATCCGGGTCGGGGCCACACGTCATCCATCCCACCATCTTCGGGTTCGGATGAACTATTATGTTGACAACGCATCAAAGGAACAGACGTTATGGGTAGGAACTGGTCACAGCCGGTCCGGATATCCAGGCGCTTTCGCAGGAGAATAATATGGAACATGGGCTCTGGTCGGAGACGCACAGATAAGGGGTTCGGATCGGGATATCCGATCCGACCTGGATTGGCTTGGATGCAACGCTCTCTTCTTCTCTAATCTACTCCGCTCCGATCCATTTTCGTGGCAAACAGGTGGCTTTCCGATCTAATCGAGATTATGTTGCCCTCCGATCCGATTAGATATACCTTACCAATTTACTCAGTAGCAGTTCACCGATCCGAACGGAAGATTCAATCCGACCCGAACTGATATGTTGCTCTGATCCGACCCGAACAACTGCAGCTATTCAGTCTAGGTTGTATTGTCTTCTCCAATCCGAACCGAAGTCTTCTAATTAAAATTGTTCTTCAATGTTTGGTTTCTTGACTTTGTGTTGCCTAGTTCACAAAGTAGGCTAACACTTTTCCCCCTCAAAGGATGCTTCTGTTGGGAACGGAGCATGCTTTGACTGCCATAGCGCAAAAGCTTCTTCTTTCCTTTCGAATTCACACGTTAAGTTGTCGTACTTCATCCTGTTCGGTTCGGATCCGACCCGAACGGATTTCTGGCTTGGGTTCCGACCTGAACAGACCTCCTTCCTCCTGTACTCTTGGACGAACCAGTGGGCCAAGCTGTGTTACTGGGCTTTTCGAACCGGTCCGATCGGGAATACGAATAGTCAGCTTGTTTTTTATATAAATTCACTTCTCTTTTCTTCTTTTCTCTCATTCATCGTTTCTGCTCATCCGAACCGATTTCACAGCGAAACTTTAGTCTTTCCAAGAAACTCCAAAATTCTCGCTTCAATCTTTGAATCAAATACATAGGTAGCCTTGTAATCTTGAATCTCGTTGCCATAATTGTTTTTAATTTACATTCGTAGCTAAGTTGAACGATTCGAACAAAATAATTGGTTAATTTCACCGCCGCGACTTCCTTCATGCCCCGCCTTCATCGTTAATGGCATCAGCATCATTTCGAGGCGTTAAAGGAGGGTATTAAGACTCACAGTCGAATACTTGAGCGCTTACCCACTTGATTTTAATTAAAGCCTGGGACATCGGATCGGGTTCACTACTCAAGAGGAGGAAGAGGAAGGAAACTGAAGAAAATTGGTTCGGATAGGAGAATAGTAGGAGGAAAAGGAAAAGAAAGAAATTCACAGGACCGGATCGGGTCAGAGCAATAAGGCCAAGAAATGAGTCTTAACTTGCTTGACCGGGTCGGATCGGATCTACGAATACAATGAAGATCAAGACTTATGCGCTCGGATCGGATCCGGTTGTGAAACAAAAGGGAGAATAGGGGTTTGGTTATCCAGGTTAACCCGATCCGCTCCGAGTGTCAATCTCCGATCCGATCCGGATATATCTCTCTGAACATGAATCTTTGCTTATCCGATCCGAACCTGGTGTCTGCACCCGAACCGAACACCACTCAATCTAAAACACAAGCTTTTGTCCAACTATTTAAAAGATGTTACTTCCAACTTCATGAACAGTTAGGATAGTGCCTTGCGGACATAAACGAACATTAAGAACAACTCTGACTATCACTTTCTCTTCAAAGCTTCGTCTTACATTGTTGCACTTTTACTTTGTATTTCTCACATTTGCCGCACACATTTTAGTTCACACACATACACAGGGGGGGTACGGGCTAATTTACTCTAATCCGTGCTATTGCTTCTTCAATAGTTCTATGACAATGAGGCCCAGACGCTCTTCCCGGCTAGCTGAGAGGAAAGAAGCCCTAGAAACTTCTAACAAAATCACTCTTGAGGATATATCTTCTTCGTCTGATCCAGAATGGGACAGTGAGGGTCCAGACTATGGGGTTGGAAGTCGAGAAAGCAACAAGGCATCTTCGGAGAACGAGGTTTCTCTGGGTTTTGAGGAGGAAGGAGGGATCGGTGACGATCGAGCCCCTGACGAATTTGAATCATCCATTATATTGGAATCACCTCCAGACTCCGTTGAATCGACAATTGACAACGATCGACTTGTCCGAATTTGCTTAAAGTATGGAATAATGAAAAGGGACACTCTAGTGCCTTCACGCTCTGACCGTCCCCACAACCCTCCAGAAGGATATATGACGGTCACTCGATTGATGTGCATGGTCGGTGCCATTCCTCCATTCTCTCCCTTCATTGTTGACTTTTTAAGACAAATGCGGATTGCCCCCATGCAATTGCACCCCAATTCATATGCCTATTTGCACACCTTGTACATAGCATATCGTGAAATCTTAGGCATAGAGCTCACGTTCGATGACGTTCACTTCTTCTATAATTTCAAGCATCGGACTCGAGAAACTCCATCCTTCTGCTACTTTGAATCTGTCCCAAAAAGGAAGATAATCTCTGCACCATTTAGCAGTAAAGCTGGAGATTCCAGACTAGAATGGTTCTACGTGAAGCGACAACCTGGATGCACCAGGAGGTGGACAAAGTCAAGTAAAGCACTGATTTTCTAAATCCGGGCTCTATACACTTAAATCTTCACCTTGACTTGTTTTCCTTTTTGTTTGCAGTTGACAATCCCAAACAGATATCAGACCAGGTGTTCTTCGACCGGATGCACCGACTTCTCAATGGCGATCAGAAATTCTTGACTATCGACGAAACCCTCAAGGACGAATACCTTCACTTTCATGAGCTGTTGTCTGTTTTTCGTAGCATTGGTCATGGGACGGTTCCATACGCATACATTCCTCCTGTGGAGGTAGTCCCAGAGATAGGAGAAGGCTCGGGAATTCCTACAGCGCCTCTTCACACTTCACCTTCTCCATCTTCTACGCAAGATGATGAATTGGCTAACCTGGCCGAAAGGCATCGTGAAGGATATATTGCCCCTGAGGAAACTACTTCTCTAGAAAAGTCAAAATCCTCCCGAGAGTCACCACTTCACGCTTCCGAGGGGGATGCCCCTAGCACCGATGAGCAAATATTTCAGGGTTTGGGGGATCTCCCCTTACCTGAGACTATATACACTTTAGAGGATTTCAGGAAGGATCCTTTGGTCTTCACTTCTTCTGAAGAGACCACTCCCGCTAAGGCCAAAGAGCCTGCCCGTACCAGTCTAGCTTCAGACTTGGGTTGGTTGGGGGGAAACACACCACTTAGGATACACTTTATATAACGACATTAGCCTTCATTGCACTTCTTTTGCTCGTGAATCCATTAATTCTAACTTTCGTTCGTTTTATCGTGCAGGAACAATGTCTCGATCCTACTACGATATAAGAAAGCTTCGTCGCAGCATGTCCAATCCTCCTCAGGATGTCGAGTATGACCGCCGGGATGATCGTGGCAGGAGAGGAGGCCTTACGATCCCTATCGTTCTCGACCCTCACGTTCTCGCTCACCCGTTAGGCCGGAACAAGAGAAATACAAAGGTTACCAAAGCCGTAGGGAAGAGGACAGACCACAATCCAAAGACTCCACCCCTTCCCATGAAAAACGCAGCAGAGAGAAAAGTCCTCCAAAGGAAACCGGGTCTCGAAGTAAGCAAAAGGTCCCTGCTACTAAACGACCTAGGACAGACAAAGAAACTACCGACTCCTCCTCACAAAGGGACACCGAATTGACAATCCTCGCTCCTCCCCCGCCAGATGCGGGAACTGCAATAAAACGGGCATATTTGAAAGAGCAATTTCCCGAACACTACTTCGAAACTCTGACTTTTTACCTGCCCTTGAACCTATTTCGTCTAATTGGGCAGATGAGGCCAAAGCAAAGATCGATGCGGTGCAAAAACAATATACTGAGATGTTCAAATATTCACGCAACCTTTCTAGAATCATCCGCACTCTAATCACAAATACTGATTCAATGCAAAAGACCGCGGAGGAGGATGCTAAGGCCTTAAAAGCTTTAGGAAAAGATTTGGAAGACACTCAAGCTCAGCTAGCGGTCGCCCAAAGGGACGCTTCTAATTTTAAACAACAATTCGAGGACATGCAAAAGCGTTATCACGATTTGCTTGAATCTCACACTCAGGAGCGTTCTGAATTAAAAAAGCAAGCTGACGAGGCCAAATCAGAAGCTGCTAAGACACGCCTTGCTTATGCTGAGCTTGAACGGAAAAACGCCGAGTTAGCAAAGAGGAGTGCTGAATTAGAAAAGAAAAATGCTGACTTGGCTTCAAAGTTGTTGGAGGCAGAGAACTGGGCTGCCCTGGCCGAGGGCAATGTGGAGTGTGCTATTAAATCTGCGGAGGAAGCCCGCAAGCAACTATCAGAGACGGAAGCTGATATTCAGGGTTTCGGCGAGCTAATGATTGAATTCTTCACACATATTATTCGTCGCCGAAACATTTCTTGGATCGAGGACTATCCATCCACTCTAGTTCAAGTATGGAATCAAATCGTCGAGTGGGAAAAAGAGGAACTTAAGGTCGATTCCCTCAATGAAGATAAACTGATGGAGAAATACTTGAGAGATGATGAACCGAAACGCCTAGCTGAAGGGCGCCGCCTTATTGCTGAGGTCATGGAAGAAGAGAGACGGAAGTCTAAACAAAAAACCATTCTCGAAGCTGGTTCCTCTTCTTCTGCTCCTGCAACTCCCGAAGTAGAAGGGTATGATCCCGAAAATCCGGGAATTCCCCGAACAACTCTGTTATCCCCCATTCCTGAAGCAACACCAGAGGCAGTAGCCACCCCCGCAGAAAAGCCTTCGGAAGGTATCCCTACCTTTTCTCCTCAATTTGCCAAGGCTATTTCTACTTTTCGCCACGTGATCGAACAATCGATGAAAGAGCCATTGTTTTCGCCTGAGTTGATAACTGTTGCTTCTCATTCTGTAGGTGTCGAATCATCCGAAAAGACAGATGTAGCTCAAGGAGCTGCCGCTGGGACAAAGCCCGCGGATGGGGCCAAAGAAAGGGAAGACAAGGCTGCTTCTATAGATTTGGGAGAAGGAAGTGAGCCAGCTAAGGTCTCCACTTCCCATGATGAAGAAATGATAGCAGCTTTAAAGGACGATGGCGGAGACGGGGGGCACGAAGAGGAACCAGAAGTTGCAATAACTGGGGAGTCAAAAAGTGATGATGACGTTACCTTGGCTGCAATGAAGGCTGATCAAGACAAGCGTTTGCAATTAAAGGCCGAAGAACTAGACCCTGAGGTCCTCAAGCCCCTCGCAGTTGTGGATGCGGGTTCAAGGTTAGTTGTTAAGCTCTCAACTAGATCTATTACAGAAGAACTTGCTAAAAAATCTTCTCTTGATTCCAGTGCCCCGCCCTCCGGGAAGAAGTCTACTGGCTCCAGTACCGCATCTTCAGGGAAAAAGAAATCAAAACGAATCTTGACCGAAGCCGAGAAGGAAGCAAAGGATGCGGAGAAAGCCGCCAAGAAATCCAAGGCTCATTCCAAATCTAAATAGTGGATTGCCCTGTATCTTTTTAGCATTTTTGTGAACCAATAATTGCTGCTACAAAAGCAGCTCCTGCACTTTCTTTTTTAGCTATTTCCCTGTTCAAATTCATTCATCTGTAAATAAAAATAATTCACTTTTTGCAATGTTTGTTTGTTAGTAGTTCTGCACTTATGCATGTCTATAGTTGTGAAATGAAGTTGTGGAGGGGGGAAATATGCGTGTACATAAATGTCCCCAGTCAATTTCCACAAGTTATTCAATGCTTATCCAAGCAATCTGAAAGCTCCCGATTTTCTGACGGGATAGCACTTCCTGTGCCGTCAGTACCTGTCGTTTTTTCTGGCATTTCTTTTATACTCTCTCTCTTTCTCTTGAGAGTTAGAGTTCGAGTTCAGTCATCTGTTTATTCCCCGGTCTTTCAACGGGGAAAGATTTCTTTCTCAGCGCTCAGTCAGAGGCGCTTTTATACTCTCTCTCTCTCTCTCTGGAGAGTTAGAGTTAGGAGGAAAATCTCTTTTTCAGCGCTCAGTCAGAGACGCTTTTATACTCTCTCTCTCTCTCTCTCTCTGGAGAGTTAGAGTTAGGGATAGAATCTCTTTTTCAGCGCTCAGTCGGAGACGCTTTTATACTCTCTCTCTCTGGAGAGTTAGAGTTAAGAATGTCGTTTTCTCATTCTTTTATGTCTTATCGCACAAATAGTCGTTATGCTTCTTTTTATGTCTAAACCGTTTTCAACCTTTTTAGGCTGTGAGTCACCCTGTACTTCATACCTACAACAGAATAATTAACAAATGTATATATACATAGTGCATATAGGTAAATAACACACAATATTTTTATAGTGGTTCAGCTAAGTCGTAGCCTACATCCACTTTATAGTCCTTTATTCATATCGTCAGATTTTCCCAAGGCAAGTCGTGCCTTATTACAGAGTTCATAAGAAAAATAACACAAAGTACAGTGTTTTTTAATCCAAATATCGCATTAAGTGTTGAGCATTCCATGCTCTGGGGACTTCTTCGCCATCCACGGTCGTTAACTTGAAGGTTCCTTTTTCAAGTTTCCGTTGAATGACAAAGGGTCCTTCCCATTTCGGACCAAGGTGAGGAAGGGATGGAAAAACTCTCTTTAACACCAAATCTCCTGGTTCAAAAGTCCTGAGGCAAACTTTTTTGTCATAATAGCGTGCCATCTGACGCCGATGTCTTGCTGCATGCAAATCTGCTTCGTCCCTTTTCTCCTCGACTTCATCAAGAGACTCAAGTAAAAGTGCCCGATTTGTCATCGGGTCATAATATGTTACCCTGTGGGAAGGAACTTCTAGTTCAACTGGAATTACAGCTTCTGAGCCAAAGGAGAGAGAGAAAGGGGTATGACCGGTAGCCGTTTTAAATGTTGTTCGATATGCCGACAAGGCTAGGGGCAATTCATCAACCCACTTTGCCTTTGCACGCTCTAATCGCTTCTTGAGGATGGATTTTATTACTTTGTTTATTGCCTCTACTTGCCCATTCGATTGCGGATAGGCAACTGCAGTATATCGTTTGTCTATCTTATACTTCTGGCAAAAATTTCTGAATTCAGTGCTATCAAATTGGGTCCCGTTGTCAGTTATAATCGTCCTTGGGATCCCGAATCGACATATAATATTTCTAACCACAAAACTTATCACCTTTCTTGTTGTGATTTTGGTCAAGGGCTCAGCTTCCACCCACTTCGTAAAATAGTCCACGGCTACTATTGCATACTTAGCTCCTCCTTTAGCAATTGGTAGAACTCCAATGATATCAATTCCCCATGTGGCAAATGGCCAAGGACTCACCATTGATTTAAGCTGGGTTGACGGTGCCCTGGGGATTTTGGCGAATCTCTGGCACTTATCGCAGCGTCGTGAATAATCAGCTGCATCTTTGTTGATCGTAGGCCAGAAGTATCCGTACCGCAATATTTTCTTTGCTAAAGTTTGACCTCCTGTATGATCTCCACACTCACCTTCGTGTACTTCTCTTAGTACACGCTTGATGTCGTCGTGTGCTATACATCGTAACAGGGGCATATAAAATCCTTGTCTATAGAGAGTATCATCTTGTATGACATATCTGGTAGCTTTGCGGACTACAGCTCTTTTCTCACTCTTCTTTGATAGGAGTGTCCCATTCTTAAGGAAATTCTTAATTGGAGTCATCCATGACTCCTTCTCTGGTTCCGCTTCAAAAGCGAATTCAATTTCCATTGACTCAAAGCTTGGCGACTCCAACGTTTCAATTGGAACTACTTCAGTTTCTTCTGGATTGTCGGAACTAGCCAGCTTTGCCAGTCTATCCGCTTTCTGGTTTTCAACTCTGGGAATATGTGTTATGTTGTACCGCTCTAAGCTATTCAATAGCTCTTTCACTTTCTTGAGGTAGGTGATAAGTCGAGGTCCTCGAGCCACGAATTCCTCTCGCACTTGACAAACAACAATTTTAGAGTCACAAAATATGTCTATCATTTTTACTCTGAGGTCTTTAGCAAGCTTCAGCCCGGCGATCAGGGCTTCATATTCGGAGTCATTGTTAGTTGCCGAAAATTCTAATCGCAGGGCGTAATATAACGACCGTCCCTCGGGAGTGACTAAGACAATTCCAGCTCCGGACCTTCGGTCATTCTTGGCTCCATCTGTATATAATTTCCACGGATTCATCTCTAGCTCATCCTCGGATTTAACCACTCTGTCATTGATTATTTCCTCCTCTGGAATGGTGAATTCCGCAATAAAGTCCGCTAGAGCTTGCCCCCTGATTGACTTTCGTGGTTGAAAATTCAAATCAAACTGACTTAGTTCTATGTTCCATTTGATCAACCGTCCCGATGCTTCGGGTCTCTGCAATACCTGCCTTAAGGGCTGGTCGGTGTATATGGTTATTGGATGGGCTTGGAAATAGTGACGAAGTTTTCGGGATGCGATCAGGAGGCTGTAAGCGAGCTTCTCAATTTTTGGGTAGTTGCGCTCTGCCGCTGCTAATTTCTTACTTACATAATACACCGGCCTTTGTACTTTGTCTTCTTCTCGAACCAGGGCTGTGCTGACAGCGTGAGCCGAGACTGCCAAATAAACAAATAATTCTTCGTGATCTACGGGCTTTGATAAAATCGGCGGTTTCTCTAGCAGTTCCAGCAGATTTTGAAAGGCCTCAACACAATTCGGAGTCCACTGGAAGTTCTTCTTTCCCCTTTTTATCAAATCAAAAAACGGAACACATTTATCTGTGGCTTTGGAGATGAATCTACTCAGCGCCGTTACTTTCCCTGCAAGACTTTGGACGTCTTTAATTCTCCTCGGTTCTTCGATGTTTCTAATCGCTGCTATCTGGCTAGGGTTGATTTCAATTCCTCGGGAACTCACAATGAAGCCAAGGAACTTTCCCGATGCCACTCCAAATGAGCATTTCAGAGGATTCAATTTCATCCGGTACTTTCGCAGGATACCAAACATTTCCGCCAAATCTTGCGTATGGCTGGAGGAATGCTTTGATTTGACAAGCATATCATCCACATAAACTTCCATAGTTTTTCCTATTTGATCATAAAACATTCCGTTTACCAAGCGCTGATAAGTAGCTCCAGCGTTTTTCAATCCGAATGGCATTACAACATAACAATATAACCCCAAATTCGTAATGAAGCTCGTATGTTCTTGGTCTGGTACGTGCATAGGAATTTGGTTGTATCCAGAATATGCGTCCATGAAAGAGAGAAGTTCATGACCTGCTGTCGAGTCTACAAGCTGGTCAATCCTGGGAAGTGGGAAACTATCTTTCGGGCAAGCTTTATTTAAATCTGAAAAGTCAATGCAAGTCCGCCACTTTCCGTTTGGCTTTTTTACTAAAACGGGATTCGATATCCAGTCGGGATATGTCGAATCTCGAATAAATCCATTCTGCTTCAACTTCTCTACTTCCTCTTTGAGAGCAGCCGACCTCTCTGGGCCCAGCATGCGTCTCTTTTGCTTCACGGGCGGATGCTTCGGATTTACATTCAATTTGTGACTTAAAATGGATGGTGATATCCCACACATGTCAGCATGGGTCTAGGCGAACACGTCTAAGTTTGCCTTCAAGAAGTCCGTTAGTTCTTTAGCTCGACGTGGATCCAATTGAGAACCAATCTTCAAAACTTTTGTCGGATCAGCTTTATCAATTGGAATTCCCACTGTCGCTTCATTAGGAGTTGCATTCCTAGCCTCTGGTTCCTCGTCTTTTCTGGGATCCAGGTCTTCAGGCGTTCCTTTGGGCAACTCCCTCAGGGTCAATTTCTCTAATTGCTATGCCGAGTCCCCCTTTGAGGGAGACGAGGCATCCTTACTCTCAACGTTAAGTCCTTTCATCAACGTCTTTAACTCGGCCACATAGCAGGCCCGTCCGGAAACCTGATCCCCTCTCATTACTCCAGTTCCGGCTTCGGTTGGGAACTTAAGTAACAAGCACCAAGAGGCGATACAAACTCTAAATTCAGCGAGGGCAGGTCTCCCCAAAAATGCGTTATAAGGCGAATCTACGTCCAATACTACGAACTAAAGCATTCGCACTCTTCTGCGTTCTCCTTGCCCTAGGGTCACGGGCAACTCTATGTATCCCATGGGAGCTGTCGACGCCCCGTTGAAGCCTCTGATCCATCCTTCACAAGGCTTCAGATCTTCAGACTCAAGCTTCATCTGATCAAATGACTTCTTGAACAAAATATTAACGGAACTTCCATTGTCTACTAATACCTTATGGACCAAGGCCGGCCCAATGGTGGTAGTAATAACCAACGGATCATTGGTTGGTGATTGTATCCCAGTATTGTCTCGGCTGCGAAATACCACGTCGTCGAACATGGTCTTCTGTTGTTTTATGGGGGTGACATCTTCCAAATCATCACCTTCATTCACGTCTAGATGCTTGGCAGCATTCACATATTGATCCATTGATCTGAAACTTCGGATTGCTGGGTGAGGTCCGCCTACTATGGAATTGATAACAATTCCTTTACCTTTCTGCTGCGTTGTAGGCTTGGGAGCAGGTAGAATCTGTTTTGGAGCCTGCTCTCCTTGCCCCCTGTCTCTCGGGACAACCTTGTACTCATCCAACTTCCCTTCACGCAACAGTTTCTCAATCACATCCCTTAAATGCCGACACTCATTAGTTGAATGCCCGTGAGTTCCATGAAACAAACAAAACTTCCCTGTCGCCATTTCTTTCTCGGTCGAATCACGAGGTGGCGGTCTTTTGTATTGTAACACATTATACGTATCCAGGTAAATATTTTCCAGGGTGTCGTTCAATGGTGTATAATCCTCGTAGTTCTGGAATCGGGGTCTTTTGTTAGGGTCACTTCCCCTATTTCTGTTTCTTCTGTTACCGTTTGGATTACGGTTATTGTTGTTATTACCCCCGCTTCCAGCATTGTTGTTTCCTCCCTTGTTTCCTACATTTACTTCAACCTTACCAGAACTTTCCCCAGACTGCTTTACGGCGATGTTACTCTGCACATTCTCCTTTGAAGCCGTCTCAGACTTTCTCTTTCGGTTTGCCCTGGCCTCCTCTCGTCTTAGATAAATGTCAGCTTTTTCGTAGAATATCTCCCTTGTGGAGGGTGTTTTCCCAGAAAGGTAGTCTCCAAACTCAGATTCAGGATCGACTCCTTCCTTTAATGCCATCAGAATAGTGGGCTCATGCGGGTCACTGACCTCGGTTACAGCTTGGTTAAAACGATCAAGATATGCCCTTAAAGATTCTCCTGGTGCCTGCTTGATTCTCGATAATTCAATAACACTTTTGGACTTTCGGGCATGTAGTCGGAACTGGTTCATGAAACGCTCGCTTAGTTCCTTGTAATTCGAAATCGAATGAGGAGGAAGTCGGGTAAACCAGAACAATGCCACATCTTCTAAGTAGATTGGGAATGCTTTGCACTTCACTTCATCAGGGGCAGCAGCGGCATTCATGAGCCACGAATACCGCATCAAATGCTGTCCCGGATCAGTCCTTCCGTTGTACTTGTCCATCTGTGGCAAGTTGAAGCGTCGGGGAAATTGGAAGTCGAGGATATCGTCGGTGAAGGGAGTATGGCTTCGCTCAATGCCATAATCTTCATTTGTATAATTCCGGCTCTCGGACATGATCTGGCGAACCATTGCCTGTACATCAGCATTAGTTAGGGGCCGCTCAGGTTCCCTGGCCCTAGTATCCGAGTTCCTTCTGGGCTTTGGTTCAGGAGACGCCCTTCTTCTTCGTGCTGCCTCTTCTCGATTCCGTTCCCTGCGCTCCCGGTCGATCTCGGGAGGAGGGGACTGGAGTCTTTGCCCCCGAGTGGGGTCATTGTTTCCTAATGCTCGTGCAATATCCTCACGAGATCCCAGAGATCCAAATGTCAGCTGCTCCACGTTCTGAGGTCGTTCGAGTGGCCTTCGTTCACGGGGCCTCTCTTCCTCGGAAGATGAAGATTGGTCCACTGGTGTGTGACGACCCGGTGATGGAGTTCTCTGTCGACGGAGTTCACTAATCTCCCGACTCATGAGCCTCATATTTTCCTGCATCATGAGATTAGTCCGCTCGTGAACCTTCATAGCCTCCCTTGTGCTCTCAAGCATGTCAAGCAAGCACGAGAAATCTCCTTGAGTGATGGGCGCAGATGGATTGGCCTGATCACCAACCCTGGTGGCTGGAATTGGAGCATTCGTAGGGACTCGAGTAGAGGTTCCAGCTTCACCAAGCATCGGGTCGGATCGGAGGTAGGAGGTCGGGTCGGTTCGGAGCTGGGGAGCTTGGTCGGATCGGTACGTGGCAAGCAGCTCGGGTCGGTTCAGATTGGGGGAATGCACTGCTTCAGAATCTCCTACCCGGATCGGATCGGAGCTCTCCCCCTGCTGGCGGCTCGGATTTCCTGCATTGGTTCTTCCCGCTGCTGAACTCTGCCCCCGAGACCTTGTTACAACAGCATTTTGCTGGTCTTCGCCAGCTACATTTCCTCGAACTGACTGAACTTCCTTGCCTTTTCCTTTGGCCATGAGTTCTTTGACAATCACTTCAACAAATATAAAAAAGCGGAGAAACTTAAGGATTCACTTCTTTGAACTCAGCGGTCCAAAAAGTAGAAAGAGATCCCGGAAAATAAAGAATTTAGATGAGGATTCTCAGTGAAAGTACCAAAATGTTAGACCCAAAAGTGGTTCTAACACCCAAATTGATTAAAAGCAAATAAGATGAAATAAAAATAAAAATGAACACACAGGATTTATAGTGGTTCGGCGAAGAAATGCCTACGTCCACTTATCTTTCACTATATTCAACGATTCAGTTGCAAATACAATGTTATTGTCACTTGATTTCACTCACAACTCGCTTATATTCACTCAATAGACTAAAACAAATAATGAAAGAAAATTTGGATTCTCCGGGAGTAATGGAGTTCGGGTTATGGAGGTAGTTGAATTCTCAAAGTGCCTAAAAAAGATCCTTCTCTTTGTCTCCAGACGGGGTATTTATAGGTGTGAATTTGCTCAAAACTTGATCCGGGTCGGGGCCACACGTCATCCATCCCACCATCTTCGGGTTCGGATGAACTATTATGTTGACAACGCATCAAAGGAACGGACGTTATGGGTAGGAACTGGTCACAGCCGGTCCGGATATCCAGGCGCTTTCGCAGGAGAATAATATGGAACATGGGCTCTGGTCGGAGATGCACAGATAAGGGGTTCGGATCGGGATATCCGATCCGACCCGGATTGGCTTGGATGCAACACTCTCTTCTTCTCTAATCTACTCCGCTCCGATCCATTTTCGTGGCAAACAGGTGGCTTTCCGATCTAATCGAGATTATGTTGCCCTCCGATCCGATTAGATATACCTTACCAATTTACTCAGTAGCAGTTCACCGATCCGAACGGAAGATTCAATCCGACCCGAACTGATATGTTGCTCTGATCCGACCCGAACAACTGCAGCTATTCAATCTAGGTTGTATTGTCTTCTCCAATCCGAACCGAAGTCTTCTAATTAAAAATGTTCTTCAATGTTTGGTTTCTTGACTTTGTGTTGCCTAGTTCACAAAGTAGGCTAACAAAAAATGAAATTTTAATGTTAACCACTTCTTATCACTTTTGTATCTTTTATCTTACATTAAAAATGTAATCTAAATAAAGTGATATTTTTATCTAACATGTCATTATCTAAAAATGACATTTTTATTTACATAATATGATTCTAACTAAATGATATATTTATTTACAAAATATGATTCTAACTAAATGATATATTTATTTACCGAATATTTTCATTACTAAATGACATATGTGTTTACCGAATATGTTTTCTACATAAAGGACATATTCATTTACACTCTAACATAAATGACAAATTTATTCCCTAACATAAATGACAAATTAATTCTCTAACATAAATAACATTTTTATTTCAATATGACATTTCTAAATAAAATGATATTTTTAATCCAATATGACATTTCTAAATAAAATGACATTTTCTAATAAAAATGATATTTTTAATCTAATGTGACGTTTCTAACAAAAATAATATTTTTATTCTAATGTGACATTTCTAACAAAAATGATATTTTCAATCTAATGTAACATTCTAACTAAAATGATAATTTTAATCTAATGTGACATTTCTAACTAAAACGATAGTTTTAATCTAATGTGACATTTCTAACTAAAACGATAGTTTTAATCTAATGTAACATTTCTAAATAAATGATAGTTTTAATCTAATGTAACATTTCCGACAAAAATGATAGTTTTAATCTAATGTAACATTTCTGACAAACATGATAGTTTTAATCTAATGTAACATTTCTGACAAAAATGTTATTTTTATTTCAACATAACATTTAAACATTATACTTTCTATTCACATACCAATCTATTATTTTCTTATTTTTATATGACAAATGAAAATGACATTTTCTATGTGTTGACAAATCTATTTTTTTATATAACAAATGAAAATGATATTTTCTATGTGTTGAAAATTCTAATTCTAAATAACACATAAAAATGAATATTTTATGTTTTATTTACAATTCTATTTCAACATCACAAATAAAAATAAATATTTTTATTTGTTTACAATTCTATTTTTACATTATATTTCATTAAATCAACAGATCAATACAATCAAGATATTTCAACTCAAATCACATACAATACATAAAACAATATGAATCTTAACGACGAATAAATAATGATTTCCAATGCATAACAATTTATTTTGATTATAATTTTAAAATAAGAAATCTCACATTGGGTTTGGAATTCTTTAAAATTTTAGATCGCTCTGTTTCGGCTCAGGTCTGTTTCATATTGTAAAGATCTTCATGGCAGTTCGAACGCAATTGACGGTTCAGAAAACAGACCTCGTATGTAAAAGATATATGATTTTAAACATTAATGGTTTAATTAAAATAATTAAATATAATTAACTATCCTAATTACATCATTAACCTAGTTAATGATCTTCCCCGATAAAAGAAAATCTAAAACCCTCGTTTAAAACTATTGAGTTCAAAATCCACTTGCCCCTCGCGTCTCAGGCCGCCAGAGTTCGATCCCTCGCAACCTCGTCGAAGCCTCGACCACCGTCCACCTGTGCCAGCAACCGCATATGGCTCAGCCTCCCATCCACGCTGGAAAACCCACCTAAAGTCCACCACGTTGTATCGCGTTTTCCCCCAATTCTCACAATGAATCTCAGTCAAATCCGTATGGAAATAAAGGCCTCAGAAATCTCTTTGATTTTGTTTTGGTAGTGGATTTCAATTTGATTTGGATTGTGGTGGATTAAGGA
This sequence comes from Allium sativum, assembly GCA_030737875.1. NCBI lineage: Eukaryota > Viridiplantae > Streptophyta > Magnoliopsida > Asparagales > Amaryllidaceae > Allium > Allium sativum. The sequence goes on from CM060920.1 coordinate 697,163,764, forward strand.
TCGATATCCGAACGAGAATGGCTATTGAAGGAGAAATGGCGGCTGTAGTGTAGAGTTACGGTTAGACCGTATTTTCTAGTGTATTTATAATATAATAATATTTAATTCATTTATTTACAAAAGGAGGCCCGTTAACTTTTAGTAGCTTCAAACTCTACCCAGCGAGAGTTGTCCCTAGGCAAATACCCCCGTTCCGGACACAATAGGCTAGATCCCGTCAGCCCTAACGATCGTCTTCAACCTGTTTTCTTTAAATTAAAATTTAAATCATTTATTTATTTATTTCGATCGTACATTTTCATTTACCTGGGCTACATATTGACTCTAAAAATTACAGAAAAATTATATCTAGCTACGTTTTGACGATACGGTCCTTACAAAATTAATTTCATTGAATTTGGAGACTGCTTGAAAAATGGCCATTTTCAAGTTGATTAAATTTGACTTAAATTGACAAAACACATATTCATTCGCCACGCTCACATATTAATTTCAAAAATTATGAAAATTTAAACCTAGCAATAATTTGACATTCCGGTTCCGACAAAAGTGGTTTCATTGAAAATGGAGGTTGTTTGCGAAATGGTATTTATACGGGCTATATATTATATTAAATTCCATAGTTACTATTCTAAATGTTAAACTGGACATAACTTTTTATTCCCGCTATGAATTTTTTTTTTCATATTCGTTGGAAAGATATTTTTAAACAGATTCTAATATTTTTGGTTTTACTAAAATCCGATTTATTTTGCATCGTGTACATTCAGTCAAAGTTCAAATTCAAATTTTCAAACTACCGCGCTATTTCCAACTCCTTTTACAATTAAAATAAATATCTTCATTATAACTTTGATTAAAATAAACTTTTAGTCTTTATTATTTAAAATAAATTAATTTATATATTTGAAATTCATTAAAATTGTTAAAATAATTTTTTTAATTGGTTCCAAAATTACGGGTTGTTACAATCTCCCCCACTTAAAATCTTTTCGTCCTCGAAAAGGAACGGAGCTGAAAGTTGTTTAATTAACCAACTCAACTTTCATTCTTTTATTAGTTTCAATAATTTTATTAGTTGAACTAATAATCACACAACACAATCATCAGTCGATTAGTTGATTAGCTTTTCAATTATATATAACTTTTATATATTCAAAAATCATATTTTCTAAAGTTAGATTATATATATAATCATAAATACGTTAATTATAAACTTGTCGCTCTCAACTCATTCTAGGGCACTTCTAACACTATCTTTAATGAGTTTTCTCATTCTAGGATACTGTTGATCCTACCTCTAATGAGTATTATTTTGTAGGATATTTCTAATCCTAAATATGATGAGTCTTTTGTTCAGTTCTAACTAGTTGTACCTCAAAGATTTGAGTTAACCAAAGCTCTACTAGCAACTGTAATGACCTGAAAATCCCCCTCACGGGAAATTGCCGGATACACTAACTTTGGGCATACTACACATCATAACAAATAACAGAAGTAAAACATTATAATACTATTACCTCAGAGTACATAATATAATAATACAACAAAGGAAGATAAATTTACAATAAACTTAATACAATGCAGCGTAACTAATAAATAACACAGCGGAAGACTATCATGCTCTGGACACAGCTTTAAGCTTCGATCCAGAATCCTGCTTAAAATATCTACCAAACAAGCCACTCGACTTCCCGTGTGGAAAAGAGGGCACCCGAGTTTGCAAAGTGAAACAAACTACGAGTCAGTCGTGGGACTGGTATGAGAAATCTTACCTAACCTGTCTAATAATAATAAGGCTAATCATAGGATCACGCCGCTAATGCAGAGCGGGTTTAGTCCATTGGATTGCCAATGCAAGAAATTAAGTAAATCATTAAACAACGCAATGCTTTTTAGAAAAATGAAACCATTATAAGACTCAAGTCCCATCACACAATGCAACGCAAACCGGAGGATAAAGTTTACCTTATAATGGTCAAAAATGCTTGATATGATAAAATGGATTTGATATTATTATTAGTGTATTATATGTTTCAAAAATATTTCAATCATTATGTATCAATCATAGACGGCATAGCTACCATATACTATGTCGCCATACTAGTTATATAATCAAAACCGTATGGTGTCGTATTGGAAGTTGGATTTCCATCATGAACCAAGGAAAGAGATCGTCCTTACCGAATTCGAGACCCTCTAGCCCGAGACTTAGGAACATAATGCATCGTCCCTTAGATCTTCAGGGCCAGTCCGCAAATAATGTTAGTGAATTAGTAATACTTGAACAATATGTTTCCCTGCCCTATGGGGCATAAATATAGAGCCACTATCGACTCAAATCCGAGACACCTCATTCCATTATCCACATAAGTAAAAATGTCAGGGCTTGTAAATGCTGACACCACTCCAAGCTAGAAGAAACGTATGTCCTCCCTGTAGTCCTCTCCCGTTTCCGTTTCATACCGGGGTGTGAGGCTCACGAAGTATCGCTATACAAAGCTAACTAAAGCTATGCTTTGATCATCAACCACAAGGCTCTACTTTACAAAAAAATCCCTGATCATTTGCATCTTAGCATGCCACATTGTCAATCCATACCACACCATTGATTTTTGCCAATATATAACCTCTAAGCTCGTACGTCTCAAAGAAGGGTGTTATGCAAGAGAATAAATTCTCCGCCACCAAACAGATATATATTTAGCATAGATCAACATTACAACATAAAGGGATACAACGTCAGACATATCATCCATTTACAAGTCCGTTCTGGGCCTGAACGAAACCGGAGACACCTTATTCCTCGTTCCGTATGTCCAATACAGGAGAAAGGTTCTCACATATCCATCGATCTCCAAGTACGTCAGGACGATCACCACTTATTACCTTGTCTTGGGATGCTTCCCAATCAAGACATCAGTAATCATACAAATGATGTGAAGACCTCCAGTCTTCAACCACCGTCTTCATCTTCGACTTTTAATCATCGTCGTAATTATTCAGAATGGCTTGAACCCGGTCTTTTCGAATAACTCACGTATTTTATAATCAATAAACAAGTGCTATAAAACACATCATACGCCTCATTCTAATTCAGAATATTCCTTTAAATAAATATTCACATTATTAGGGAAAGGTTCCCATTAATTTTATCAAAGATAAACTCTTTAAAATTTATTCTTTAATATTATTTTTAAAGATTCATTAAAACTCCAATTTGGTTTTAATATCAAAAATCATCACTTTGTGATTATTCAACTTTAAGAAATTTATCTTGTCTTTAACTGGGTTAAAGAACCAATGTCATTTAAAGCACAATTCACGATAAACCGAAAATCATCTTCCATTAAATATGGAATTTTCACAGAAATCAAATCAATATATAAATATATATCGATATAAATTTCCATATCAGACTAATAACACAAATGGAATAACGGCAAAGTCTTTTAAATTCCATATATACTAATGATCTTTATACACAAAAGCTCATCTCGATTATTATTCAATCGAATTCCATTCAATTCCAATTTTTTCTATTAAATTGGAAAATTTCTATTTAGATATTAATAAAAGATTTATAAATTCCAAATTATATTCTCACTGCTAATTAGGTTAAAGAATAGATGTCGTTAAAAACACAGTTCACAATAAACCCAATTCACATTTCAGTTTATTCCGTTTGCTAAATATAATTGGAAACTCTAATAATCTTAATTAAAAGATTTATTCTTTTTATACGGGGTTTAAGAACAGTGTTATTTAAGACACCATTCACGGAAAAACACGAAAATCCGATTTATTTTATTTAATTTCAATTCAATATTAAGCAATTGGAAAGCTTCATTAATTCGTAATTTAAAGATTTATTCCAGTCAATAACAAGTTCATTTCGATAAAAATATATTTTTATCTTTTCAAATATGGAATTTTTCATCCAAATTCTTTTTAAATCATTTATTATGAATTCACATAATTTTACCATATTTTTAATAATTTTATCAAGTCCCGTACAGTCGGTTTCCAATAACGGCCACCAAACTACATCCATAGCGACCTTTTTCAAATTTGATTTGGACATAATTCCAAATCCAACCGTTAGATTTCAAAATTCTTATATTCATTAGAAAGCTCTTTTCGATACGAACCCAACGGTTCTGGTTTTAGGAGAATCCGACGGTCGGATCGCCCGTTACATCAATTTAAAGTTAATGGTTGAAATTCGCGAACAGTCGCTGCGCGCGCGTTCTATTCAGGCCACTAAATATATATTACATATATTATCATTGATTTTTGTTTAAAAACATATTAATAAAATATTTATAAATTTATTTTAAAATGATTTTAATTACATTTTTTAAATTTATAGAAAAATTGAATATCCTATATTTTATCATATTAAAATATTTATGTTTTCAAAATATTTGATTGATAAGTCACTTCTTTCTATATTCATTTTAAAATGAAATAAATCGATCGATAAACCCATTCGGGTTATAATCATGTTTCTACTTAGATCGGCTTCACATGTCAACATTTTTATTCTCCATTGAATATTATTACAAAATATTTATTATTTACAAGATTCTTTACTTTAAACTATACTTTATATAAAGATGCTCTTTATTTTAAAATATTATTTTAATAAAAATATTCTAAATCGGAATGCGACTCAATCAATTACCATATAATTTCAATTATATGGATTTCATACATTGCATGTAAATAACAATAATGAGAAATAATCAATAAACAACCCATTCACATCCAGAGTGAAATCTATAACTACGTGAGCATTAAAATAAATAAATAAATAAATAAATAATGCTTATCACAGACTGTCAATCCATCGGTTGAGATACAACAAAATATTGGGACTAGTGTATGACAAATGTCATCCCAATACCCGTGTGGGGTTTTCAAACAACAACAGTTTACATACATAAATCATTGGTTAATAAATTTAACCAATTATAATTCGGTTTGAATTATTTCTAATATCTCTAACATAATAATGATCATGTAAAACAAAAGTACACCTTTCTACTTCTTTAACATGTTAATGATGATATCAAACAAATGAACATTTCTACTTCTATAACATGTAGATGTTAATATTGAACAATGCATATTTTAATTATTCCTACTTACATTGAAAATGTAATTTTTAATGTAAAAACATTTTTATCAAACAATGATCTTCTTATTGAATACTTTTATACATTAAAAATGAGCTTTTTCATGTAAACATATTATAATCAAACTTTAATCGTTTTATATAATCTTTGTACATTAAAAATGTACTTTCCTATGTTAACACATTTTTACCAAAGTTCAATCTTTTTAATCAATCCTTTATTATATTAAAGATGTGATTTTAATGCTAACACATTCTTATCTAAGTGTGATCTTTTTTATAAACCCTTACTACATTAAAAATGAAATTTTAATGTTAACAACTTCTTATCACTTTTCAATCTTTTATCTTACATTAAAAATGTAATCTAAATAAAGTGATATTTTTATGTAACATGACATTATCTAAAAATGACATTTTTATTTACACAATATGATTCTAACTAAATGACATATTTTATTTACAAAATATGATTCTAACTAAATGACATATTTATTTACCGAATATGTTTCTAGCTAAATGACATATGTATTTACCGAATATGTTTTCTACATAAAGGACATTGATCGTCGCTAATCTATTAATCAGAAAAGCGTGACATTTAAATTAAATTTTGCAAGCATACAGGTGTGTAGCATACAGGTCGAACACAGGGAGGTGTTATTAAAAATTATTATCTATTTATTCTTGGGCGAGTTAGACGAAGTTTGGAGTTGTTGTTTTTTTATGTTGTTGAAATTACTCTGAATCTAATCAGTATCAAATTCAACAATTGAAAAGAAAAGGAACAATTACTAGAAAAAGAGAATAACAACTAGAACAATAACAGAAATTAAAAGTAGGATTCCTGTTGAAACTAATCAACAACGAATCGCTAACAAGCAGTAATAAAAGACAATAACAATATGCGTTCTACCTAAACCTAATTAGGTAGATAACACAAATTGTTATGAAAATAAAACTAGAAAAGAAAAGACTTTTATTAGAACAAAAGAGAATACAGAATAGAAAAATGAACGAATTTACAATGGGACATCATGTATATTTATAGAGATGTAGACCAAATCCTAATCAAATCAATGACTAAATGGCCCTCTTTTCCCAAGAAGTAATATCAAATCTCTTGCCTTCCTTGACCAAGCTTGATTGGAAAGCAAATCACGGTGAATATCTTCCAAATCTTCCCTATCTTCCATGTGGCAAATTGATTGATTGATGAGCAGATTGTATGTGATTAATTCTTTCAAATTAGGATACTCATTAGACTCCAAAGGAAACAAGGGATAAAATCTTCAAAATTGATCTTTTCTTGGCAATTATTTATCATAAATTCTTCTAATTGGAATTTGAAAAATAAATGTTCTGAATTGATTTCCATGATTACTCCTAAAAGGTCCATTAGTGAATATCATACATACACATGACTATGTATATATATAATATAACACTAATTAATATATCCTTCATAGCAAAGGGGCAGTGTGAACGCGTTCCCTTTTTTGGCAAAAAGTGAGCTCGACGGGGATCGAACTCAAGTCTCTCAGTACAAATTTCCATGCAATTACCAGTGAGCTACAACGTCTTTTGTAATTGAGATGGCTTTAATACGGGGAAGTAGCTTTTTATCTGTAGTTGGCCTTTAATTTGAAACGAAGGAGGCATTTCTTGACATCCTGTAAAAACACACAAAAGTAACCAAAGTATCATTTATTTATTTACAAAAGATAAAATATACGAACATAAAATAAACACATTTCTATGTTAATCAAATACCCCCACACTTATCTTTTACTCGTCCTCGAGTAAAAAGAAAATGAAAAACTAACTAGATAGGTCGCACTTTCGTAGGAAACACGATTGCATTGAGCGTATGCAACAAGCCGTTAAACCTCTAGGTGTCCCTAGTAGGACGAGTGGTGTCTCGTGAGGGTTTTCAGCAGATACTACCCACAAAATCCAAATGCAGTATGCTATGATTCTAATGAAACTACATGAATGCAATGAACATATGCAAATAAAAAGGAAAAATGAAAATATGACTTATTTCAAGAAAGTGGTACAAAAAATTAAGTTAACAATTTCTGATCAGTTGATTTTATTTTAGATACCTCAACTTGTCACAAATTTTTCAATATAAATCAAGTTTTCAAATGTTAAATTCCAGTTTGGCCAGTTAGTTCGGTCGATAACATAGTGCAGCCATGAAATAAATTCTTAGTTTGTTTGGCACAGTTTGCAAAGTGGTATTCTAATTTTCTCATGTATGGCTAGTCAAATCAATAAGGTCAAGAAGTGTTTGGGCATCATCGCTTATTCTTTATTCTATAAAATTTTAAAATTTATGATTAAGTACATACACCTAACTTAGAAGACCAAGGCTTACCACCCATGCACTGCCTCGCGGACTAACGGAGAGTGGGTAAAGAGCTTGGCAGATTGTGCAGGCCGACTTTGACTTTGTCAACAACATGTCGGTAATCCTTAGGTGTCCAATCTCATAAAATGGGACCAAGATATTCCAACGCTGACTTTGTGAACAACATGTCGGATAGAGCTTGGCGGGTTTGCACACCAACGCTCGATATACAAGCAATGTTGGATACCCTTGAATTATTACTATTATTATTGAATTTATAAGCACAAGAAAAGAGAGTTAAGAGAATTCAACTTAGCACAACTTAGTTTTAAAGATTTGACAAGCCATTATAAGTATTTTAAGTCCTCCACTTATTTAAACAAAGTCTACAATATAGAATAGATTTCATGGCCATCACCTAAGAATCTCCCTATGTACCGGTTACACTATTATCCCTCAAAATTAAACTTTTCATTATATTTCTTATTCGATCTAAGTTGAGAGAGAAAAATACTATCAACTGGCTAAAAATTGTAAACTTATTTTGTTATATCAATTGAAAATGAGTCGTATTTAAAAAAAAATTATGGTATGTTACTACGATATAAAATGTATGATGGTCCTACATGAAAAGACAGAAAAATTAAAGAAAAATCAAAAGAATGCAATGCAGACTCCCCCCACACTTGATTGAGACAGTGTCCCAACTGTCTAAGGCAGAAAAACAAAAATAAAATAAAAAAAATGAAAAATAAAAATAAAAGAAAAAGAAAAAGAACGTGTACCACCTAATTTCATGGTGGATGATCATGCTCATGCAGATCGATAGGGTCATCTTCGTCATATTGCTTGAATTCCAAAAATGGTTTCAGTCGTTGACCATTTACTTTGAAGACTTTTCCATCCCTAGGATTTTCAATTTCAACTGCTCCATGAGGATATACTGTTTTCACAACATAAGGTCCAGTCCATCAAGATCTGAGTTTTCCTGGAAACAAGTGAAGTCTAGAGTCGTATAAAAGAACTTTTTGACCTACGTTGAATTCCTTACGAAGTATGTTTTTGTCGTGTTGGGCTTTGGTTCTTTCTTTGTAGATTTTCGCATTTTCATACGCCTCATTTCTTAATTCCTCTAATTCCGAAATTTGTAACTTCCTATGTGAGCCGGCTTTTTCTAAGTCAAAATTCAAAAATTTAATGGCCCAAAGGGCACGATGCTCTAGTTCAAGAGGCAAGTGATATGCCTTTCCGAAGACTAATCGATATGGTGACATCCCTAGATTGGTTTTATAAGCAGTGCGAAAAGCCCAAAGTGCATCAATCAGTTTTACGGACCAATCTTTTCTATTGGAATTCACGGTTTTCTCAAGAATTTGTTTGATTTGTCTATTGGAAACTTCTACCTGTCCACTAGTTTGTGGATGGTAAGGTGTTGACAGCTTGTGTGTGATTGAGTATTTCTTGAGCAAGGACTCAAAAGCACGATTACAGAAATGAGTGCCATTATCGCTAATGATAGCTCGAGGTATGCCAAAGCGTGAAAAGATGTTTTCTTTGAGGAATTTGACAACAACCTTGTTGTCGTTGGTTTTGGTCGGAATGGCTTCAACCCGTTTAGAGACATAATCTACCGCAAGCAAGATGTAAAGATTCCCAAATGAATTAGGGAATGGTCCCATGAAATCGATGCCCCAAACATCTAATAATTCAGTCACTAAAATGGGGTTTAGAGGCATCATGTTTCGCTTAGTGATTCGACCCGTTCTTTGACATTGCTCACATTTAGAGCAAAATTCGAATGCGTCACGGAAGAGTGTGGGCCAATAAAAACCGCTTTGCAAAACTTTTGCAGTAGTTTTTCTTGCTCCAAAATGACCGCCACAAGCATGGTCATGTGAGAAGGAGAGAATACTTTGGTGTTCATGATCGGGCACACACCTTCGAATGATTTGGTATGGACAGTATTTGAAAAGATATGGGTCGTCCCAATAGAAGTTTCGAACTTTCGAGAGAAATTTTTGTTTATCTTGTTTCGACCATTCAGCGGGTATTTGTTGTGTGACAAGATAATTCACAATGTCAGCGTACCAAGGGGTGTTAGAGATGGAAAGAAGTTGTTCGTCAGGAAAATAGTCATCGATTTGGGTGTCGTTAACATTTTCGTGCACAATTCGAGAGAGATGATCAGCTACGACATTTTCTGAACCCTTTTTATCTCGTATTTCTATATCGAATCCTTGAAGAAGAAGGATCCAACGAATCAAGCGGGCCTTAGCATCCTTCTTAGAAAGCAAATATCGTAGGGCAGCATGATCAGTGTAAACTATGACTTTGGATCCTATGAGATATGGTCTGAATTTCTCAAGAGCGAAGACAACTGCCGAAAATTCCTTTTCAGTAGTTGAGTAATTCAATTGGGCCTCGTTTAAGGTTTTGCTAGCGTAATAAATGACTCGAGGGAGTTTATCGATACGTTGACCTAAGATGGCTCCATTGCAAAGTCAGAAGCGTCGCACATAAGTTTGAAGGGCTGAGTCCAATCAGGAGGTTGAATGATGGGAGCTGTGGTCAAAATTGACTTAAGAGTTTCAAAAGATGTTTTGCAGTCATTGGAGAATTCGAACTTAACGTCTTTGGCAAGTAAATTTGAGAGAGGTTTTGAAATTTTCGAGAAGTCCTTAATGAATCTTCTATAGAATCCTGCGTGGCCAAGAAATAAACGAACATCTTTGACAGACTTAGGAGGAGGTAAATTAGCGATCAAATCGATTTTAGATTTGTCGACTTCAAAGCTATCTTTGGAGACGACATGACCTAGAACTATCCCCCATTTTACCATAAAGTGACATTTTTCCCAATTAAGCACGAGTGATTTTTCCTTACAACGTTTTAGGACGAGTTCTAAATGAGTGAGGCATTGGGAAAAAGATGATCCATAGATTAAAAAATCATCCATGAATATTTCCAAGAATTCGTCCACCATATCAGAGAAGATACTCATCATACACCTTTGGAAAGTTGCGGGGGCATTACAAAGACCAAAAGGAATGCGACGATAAGCAAATGTTCCAAAGGGACAAGTAAAGGTGGTCTTGTGTTGGTCCTCTAAAGCAACAGGGATTTGGTTATAGCCAGAGTATCCATCGAGAAAACAGTAGTACTCATGACCCGCTAAGTGTTCGAGCATTTGGTCAATAAAAGGTAAGGGAAAATGGTCTTTTCGTGTGGCTGCATTGAGCCTTCGATAGTCGATACACACACGCCATTTTGTTTTGATTTTTGTTGGGACAAGCTCATTACTTTCATTTTTGATCACTGTGACTCCCGATTTCTTTGGTACGACTTGTACCGGACTCACCCAGGTACTATCAGAGATGGGATAGATGATGTTATTGTCTAGACATTTGATTATCTCCTCCTTGACCACTTCTCTCATGTTTGGGTTTAATTGCCTTTGAGCCTCACGGATGGGTTTAGCCTCATCAACTAAGTGTATGCGATGTTCCACAATTGACGTTCTAATTCCTTTTATATCGCTCAGTTCCCATTCCAAGGCGTCTTTATTTTCCCGCAAAACTTCTAAGAGTTTTTCTTCTTGGTCCTCGGTGAGATCAGAGGCCAAGATTACGGGAAGAGTTTCTGAAGAGTCTAAGTATGCGTACTTAAGGTCTTATGGCAAGGGTTTGAGATCAAACTTAGGATGTTCTTGAGTGTTAACGTTGGTTAACATTCCTTGGTTAGATTCAGAAGACGAAGGATTTAAGTCAAGAAATTCATTCAGTTCAGAAATGTATTCCAGTTCGTCGAAATCGGAATCGAAATGTTCCAGACACATTTTCAAGGCTTCAGAAGTGTCATTAGAGGTTTCGTCAACTATGGTTTGAATCATGTCGATTTCATCGGTCTCAAAATCCCTAGGTTGTTTGTTGAGATTGAAGATGTTTAGCTCAATGGTTAGGTGCCCGAAGGAAAGTCGGAGTTGACCGTTCCTACAATTAATGACAGCATTTGAGGTTGCTAAGAAGGGTCGTCCTAAAATCAATGGTATTTGAACTTTGGGATTTGAGACAGGCTCTGTTTCTAAAATTATGAAATCGACAGGGAAGTAAAATTGTTCGATCTGTATCAAGACGTCTTCGATAATTCCCAATGGCTTTTTGACAGACCGATCTGCTAACTGAAGAGTGATGTTTATTGGTTTAATTTCCCTTAACCCAAGTTGACAATAAACAGTACAAGGAAGAAGGTTGACACTGGCACCAAGGTCGAGTAGGGCACGAGAAATATGGGTCTTTCCTATTTTGCAATCAATCTTAGGGCAGCCAGGGTCTTTGTACTTGAATGGGGTAAGATTCGAAAGAGCAGAGCTTGTATTCGCAGTTAGAAAGGCAGTTTTTGGAACATTAGTTGCACATTTTTGTGTGCACAATTCCTTAAGACATTTGGTATATTGAGGAATTTGTTCGATTGTGCCTAAAAGGGGAATGTTCACACGGACTTGTTTGAAAATTTCCAAGATTTTATCGAAATTTGCCGCTTTCTTCTTATTGTTGAGCCAATAGGGAAATGGAGCTATTGGTTTTTCAACTCTGTGATGAGTATCATCATTCGAGGAAGAAGGTTTATCCAAGGAAATAGAAGGTGGTAAGGTCGTAGAAGATGGAATGTTGGTATTGCCAACATTAATTTTCGAAGGTGGTTTGGGTTTGCCGACACTGGAAGAAGAATTGTTGGGATTGCCAACATTTAAGGAAACTTGAGGTTTAGAGGAATTGGTATTCGAAGCCGATGGGTGATTATCAAGATTTGGCATTGGGGTTGAGTAAGAAGGTTCGTCAGGGTCGCCCACGTTATTATCAATCCTCTTTCCAGATCGAAGGGTTGTAATAGCATTGACTGAATAATGGTTTTTGTTCTCACAAGAATTCACAGCACGAGAGTTATATTTTGGATTCACCTCAGGTTGACTCGGCAACTTCCCCTCTCATTATTTTTCGCCATTTCCTTTATCATATTCATCATTTGGTCCATTTTAGCGTCTTGCGAGTTTATTTTAGCTTCGTAAGAGCTCAACTGTTTTTCTAGACGCACAATTTCTTGTAACGGTTGAGAAGATGGAGAAGATTGGTTCGATGATTGAAAATTGGGGTGCCTTTAAGGTTGTCTGGATTGAGGTGCAACTTGAGATGTTTGAGAATTGGAAGAAGGAGCGTGGTAATTCGGGTTAGGAATAAAGGGTTGCATGTGAGATGGGTTAGCCGAATTATTGGGGTTCGACCAAGAAAAATTTGGGTGGTTCCTCCAACCAGGATTATATGTGGATGAGTAAGGATTATTTTGAACTGTAGCATTGGCTTGGTCCTGAGAGTAGTAGTGGGGTAACCCTTCTCCGGCTTGAGGAGTTTGATTTTCTAAGGGAATTTGACTTGGGTCCACGACATGCACTCCTCTAATAGAAGTACGGATGGGAACACGAATCGATTCCCATTGCATGTCCTTTTCAGAGTATTCTTCTAAGAATTGCCAAGCTTCATCGGTTGTCTTAGACATAAAATCTCCTCCACACATTGATTCTATTTGAGTTCTAGTCTGATAGTTTAGCCCTTCATATGCAATTTGACATAAGTGATCTTTTAGAATTCCATGATGAGGACAACTCTATAATAGTTGGTTGAATCTTTCAAAGTATTTTGAAAAAGTTTCCCCCTCATTTTGACAAAATTGATTTATCTCGGTTCGGATTTTTAGAGTTTTATGGAAAGGGAAAAACTTTTTCAAGAATGCAGTGACAAATTCATCCCAACTTCTTATGGAATGTCGTGGAAGAGAATTTAGCCCTCTTTTAGCGCTTTCAAGTAGTGCAAATAGGATTAGCCTTAGCTTGATCAATTCGCTAGATAATTGTTGCATTTTTTTGTGGAAGCATACAATTCAAATTCACTTAGAAATTCATAAGCATTTTCAGACCCAGTAAATTTCGGTACCCCTTGGATAAAAGAATGTTTTAGCTCAAAATTGTTTCCTTCAGCTGGTGGGAACACAATGACAGATGGTTGAACGGTCCTAGTAGGATAACATCGATCACGAAGAGACAAGGGTCTATCCATTGGGATATTGAGATTTTGAAATTTTTGATTTATTTGATTTTGATCTCCAAAGTTTGGAAAGTTTTGATTCACTCAATTTTGATCCAATTCGGTTGGAAAATTTTGGTTGATACGAGAACCCCTAGGAGAATTTTGTTGGCTAACACTTTTTTCACTCATTGTTGTTAAATGCAAGCACAGAAATTAGATACAATGAAGTTTTCTGTCCTTATTGGCTCCTAACCCAAAATTATAAAGTGATGCGTTTGATTACTTAGATCAAAAGATTTCTCAGCCAGTTAACGGACAGGAGTTATCGGTGCACCAGGAATCACCCTAGTAATGCAGCCAAAGGTTTAAGTACCTTCAGAGTAACAACCGATATAATATTTACGAATCACCGTAATATTTATAAACGGTTATTTCTCTGTCGTAGTCTAGACACCAAGAAATAATTCGTTCCAAATGAATCAACTATCACAATACAATTAAGCCCTAGATGAGCCCGTGACTCCCTTAAGTCCAATGTCTAACCGTTATTATTAGTCAGATTCTATGATGAAATGCAGTTTGTGGGCTAAGGAAAGGGTGATGAAATCCCTCACCTTATGTGAATTGGGGTATTGCCCTTAACAAAATGAGTAAAAAGTGCAGAAATAACAACAATCACACAATTTAATTGCACAAATTAAAATTTTACATTCAAGCCGCTGCCCCTGCAGAATTTTTTTACAACAATTGTCTATATTTTTTTTCTTTTGCAGCAGAGCACTTGTAGAGTTTTAAAAATTTCTCACCTTGATCGGCAGTCCTCCAGTGAAATTGGGTAGCGCTAGCGCGTTCACACCCCACTTGGTGTGCAACCGCTCCAACAATTCGACTTCAACAATTTGCAATTGTTTGACTTTCGAATTTCTCCACTTCGGTCTTGCTTGTTTCCCTTCCTTCGCTTGATCTTGATCTTGAATTTTTTTAAGAAATTGTTAAAACAAGGAAAGAGATTAAGGAAAAAAAAAGGAATAGAGGACAAAACTAGCAAGATATTTTTTTCTTGTTTTTGGAGATTGCAATGTCAATAAATAACATCAAATCTGCCAATCAAGAGTTTTTTTCAGAAAAAATGGAAAGGAATAGTATTAGAAGAAAATAAATCTAAAGTAAAAGGAAACAAAATAAATGAAAAGAGAAAGAGGGAAGGAGATTCTATTGAAAACTGGGAACGAAAAAGCAAAAGGAAAGAGTTGTTTTTTTTTATTAATATGTTGAAAAGAAGAAAGAATTTGTAAAAGAAGAGAATGGGATTGAGAAATAAAAAGGAAAGAAATAGGTGAAAATTGTTAACTTTTTTTCCTTTTAAAATTTGTAAAATGAAGAAAAGGGGTGTATAAAAAAATAGGAAGGGAAATGAAGGAAAGAAACTGAAAAATTGGTAAGAAATTAAAAGAAAAAGTGGCAAATTTTTTTTTTATAAAAGGAAAACAATGAGAGAAAATAGCAAGCAAATTAAAGATGTGAAAACTAAAAAGGTGATTGCAAAATGGAAAGAAATTTGGATAATGGAATTATTCAGCAACAACGAGAAAATTTAGAAAGTAATTTGTTTTTTTTTTTAAAGGTTAAGAGATTTGCAACAGAAGGAGATTTGTGAGAAGAAATTATAAGAAAATGGGAAGAATTTAATGACAAAAATTTTCTTTTTTTTCTGATTTGTAAAAGAAGAAAGAGAACGTAGAAGATTGGGAAAAGAAATGGAAAGATGGAAAGAAATAAAGCAAAAACTGAAAGTTTTTTTTTTCCTTTAGAATTGAAAAGAAGGAAGAATTTATAAAAGAAAAGAAGGAGATTGAGAAAAAAAAAAGGAAATAAATAAATGAAAGAAAAAAAAAGGAAATAAGGTCAAGAAAATTTGGCAAGTTCTTTTCTTTTTTTATTTGCCTAAAGTAGGAATAAATACGCAAGAGGGAACAAACAAATGTAAAAATTGGGAAGGAAGGAATAGATGAGATTAAAGAAAAGAAACTAAGAGACAAAAGTGGCAAGAAATTTTTTTCTCTTCTCTTGTTTAGATGATTCTAGCACCAATGTTTGATACAAAATCAACTAATAAAGAGATATTTTTTAGCAAAACAAAGACAAAAATAAAAACTAACACGAATCAGATATTAAATAAACAATAAAATTTAATCGTTACCTCCCCGGCAACGGCGCCAAAAACTTGATCGTCGCTAATCTATGAATCAGAAAAGCGCGACATTTAAATTAAATTCTGCAAGCATACAGGTGTGTAGCATACAGGTCGAACACAGGGAGGTGTTATTAAAAATTATTATCTATTTATTCTTGGGCGAGTTAGACGAAGTTTGGAGTTGTTGTTTTTTTATGTTGTTGAAATTACTCTGAATCTAATCAGTGTCAAATTCAACAATTGAAAAGAACAGGAACAATTACTAGAAAAAGAGAATAACAACTAGAACAATAACAGAAATTAAAAGTAGGATTCCTGTTGAAACTAATCAACAGTGAATCGCTAACAAGCAGTAATAAAAGACAATAACAATATGCGTTCTACCCAAACCTAATTAGGTAGATAACAAAAATTGTTATGAAAATAAAACTAGAAAAGAAAAGACTTTTATTAGAACAAAAGAGAATACAGAATAGAAAAATGAATGAATTTACAATGGGACATCATGTATATTTATAGAGATGTAGACCAAATCCTAATCAAATCAATGACTAAATGGCCCTCTTTTCCCAAGAAGTAATATCAAATCTCTTGCCTTCCTTGACCAAGCTTGATTGGAAAGCAAATCACGGTGAATATCTTCCAAATCTTCCCTATCTTCCATGTGGCAAATTGATTGATTGATTGATGAGCAGATTGTATGTGATTAATTCTTTCAAACAAGGATACTCATTAGACTCCAAAGGCAACAAGGGATAAAATTTTCAAAATTGATCTTTTCTTGGCAATATTTTTATCAGAAATTCTTCTAATTGGAATTTGAAAAATGAATGTTCTGAATTGATTTCCATGATTACTCCTGAAAGGTCCATTAGTGAATATCATACATACACATGACTATGTATATATATAATATAACACTAATTAATATATCCTTCATAGCAAAGAGGCAGTGTGAACGCGTTCCGATTTTTGGCAAAAAGTGAGCTCGATGGGGATCGAACTCAGGTCTCTCAGTACAAATTTCCATGCAATTACCAGTGAGCTACAACATGTTTTGTAATTGAGATGGCTTTAATACGGGGAAGTAGCCTTTTATCTGTAGTTGGCCTTTAATTTGAAACGAAGGAGGCATTTCTTGACATCCTGTAAAAACACACAAAAGTAACCAAAGTATCATTTATTTATTTGCAAAAGATAAAATATACGAGCATAAAATAAACACATTTCTATGTTAATCAGACATATTCATTTATACTCTAACATAAACGACAAATTAATTCCCAAACATAAATGAAAAAATAATTCTCTAACGTAAACATCATTTTTATTTCGATATGAAATTTCTAAATAAAATGACATTTTTAATCCAATATGACATTTCTAAATAAAATGACATTTTCTAATAAAAATGATATTTTTAATCTAATGTGACATTTCTAACAAAAATGATATTTTTATTCTAATGTGATGTTTCTAACAAAAATGATATTTTCAATCTAATGTGACATTTCTAACAAAAATGATATTTTTAATCTAGTGTAACATTTCTAACTTAAATGATAGTTTTAATCTAATGTAACATTTCTAACTAAAACGATAGTTTTAATCTAATGTGACATTTCTAACTAAAATGACAGTTTTAACCTAATGTAATATTTCTAACTAAAATGATAGTTTTAATCTAATGTAACATTTCTGACAAAAATGATAGTTTTAATCTAATGTAACATTTCTGACAAAATGTTATTTTTATTTCAACATAACATTTAAACATGATACTTTCTATTTGCATACCAATCAATTATTTTCTTATTTTTATATAAAAAATAAAAATGATATTTACTATGTGTTGACAAATCTAATTTTTATATATATTTATAACAAATGAAAATGATATTTTCTATGTGTTAACAATTCTAATTCCACATAACACATAAAAATGAATATTTTATGTTTTATTTACAATTCTATTTCAACATCACAAATAAAAATAAATATTTTTATTTGTTTACAATTATGTTTTTACATTATATTTCATTAAATCAACAGATCAATACAATCAAGATATTTCAACTCAAATCACATACAATACACAAAACAATATGAATCTTAACGGCGAATAAATAATGATTTCCAATGCATAACAATTTATTTTGATTATAATTTTAAAATAAGAAATCTCACATTGATTTTGTAATTCTTCAAAATTTTAGATCACTATGTTTCAGCTCTGGTCTGTTCCATATTGTAGAGATCTTCATGACAGTTCCAACGCAACTGACGGTTTGGAAAAAGGACCTCGTATGTAAAAGATATACAATTTTAAACATTAATGATTTAATTAAAATAATTAAATATAATTAACTATCCAAATTACATCATTAACCTTGTTAATGATATTCCCTGATCAAATAAAAACTAGAACCCTCGTTTAAAACTGTTGACTTCAAAATCCACTTGCCCCTCGCACCTCAGGCCGCTGGAGTTCGATCCCTCGCCACCTCGTCAAAGCCCCGACCGTCGTCCACCTGCGCCAGCAACCGCACATAGCTCGGCCTCCCATCCACGCCGGAAAACCCACCCAAAGTCCGCCGCTTTGTATCGCGTTTTCTCCCAATTCTCAAAACGATCTCAATCAAATCCGTATGGAAATAAAGTCCTCAGAAATCTCTTTGATTTTGTTTTGGTAGTGGAGTTCAATTTGATTTGGATTGTAGTGTATTAAGGATTAAAATCCGAATGAGAATGGCCATTGAAGGAGAGATGGCGGCTGTAGTGTACGTATTAGGGTTAGGGTTGGTCCGTATTTTCTAGTGTATTTATAATATAATAATATTTAATTCATTTATTTACAAAAAAGGCCTGTTAACTTTAATAGCTTCAAACCCAGCCCAGCGAGAGTTGTCCCTAGGCAAATACCCTTGTTCCGGACACAATGGGCTAGGTCCCGTCAGCCCTAACAATCATTTTCAACCTGTTTGATTTGAATTTAAATTTAAATCATTTATTTATTTAATTTGGTCGTACATTTTAATTTACCGGGGCCACATACTGACTCTAAAAATTACAGAAAAATTATATTTAGCTATGTTTTGACGATATGGTCCTAACAAAATTAATTTCGTCGAATTTGGAGACTATTTGAAAAATGGTCATTTTCAAGTCGATTAATTTTGACTGAAATTGACAAAACTCATTTTCTTTTGCCACGCTCACATATTAATTTCAAAATTTATGAAAATTTAAACCTAGCAATAATTTGACATTCCGGTTCCAACAAAAGTGGTTTCGTCGAAAACGGAGATCATTTGCAAAATGGCTATTTATACGGGCTATATATTATATTAAATTCCATAGCAACTATTCTAAATATTAAACTGGGCATAACTTTTTATTTCCGCTATGAAATTTCAGTTTTTCAGATTCGTTGGAAAGATATTTTTAAACAGATTCTAATATTTTTGGTTTTACTAAAATCCGATTTATTTTGCATGTTGTACAATCAGTCAAAGTTCAAATTTTCAAACTACCGCGATATTTCTAACTCCTTTTGTAATTAAAATAAATATGTTCGTTCTAACTTTGTTTAAAATAAATTTTTAGTCATTATTATTCAAAATAAATTATTTTAAATATTCAAAATTCATTGAAATTGTTAAAATAAAAAATTTAAATTGGTTCCAAAATTCCAGGTTGTTACATCGGCTCTCCATTTATTTTAGCTCTACTAGTATTTATTTGTATTCGTCAACTATTTTTCCTTGTTCTGTCTTACTTTTGTATGTGCACATATTATGTATCCATTTCTACATAATCTTTTTTTTATGAGCCGTTAGAGAATGACTAGATTCTCCTTTTTGTTATATATATATATATATATATATATATATTAAAAGAAATCAAGCCACTGTGACCACTTGATCATCACATTTTTCAATGATTGTTTGCAACCTTTAAAGGCATGTATGCTAAATATTCTTCTTTCTTAAATTGTTATAGCTTGCAACGATGACAAATATTCCTTAAAATATTAGAAAACATGCTTAAGTGTATAAAAAATTATAAATTTGTTAAAAATATGTAGAACTTGATAAATTTAGTCTTAATTTTATTTCTTATTAATTTTATTATTGGTAAAAACAATTATTGTGTGCTTCAAATTTTGTAGTACAAAATTTTTATATGAATTTTTGATAGTTTAATGAATTCTTTCTCGCTATAGAGATTTATTACACTTGAACTTTTTATTCTTTCTTGACAACTTTTATTCATATTCATACTTTAAGTTTTTAAAAAAGTATGTATGAATAAAAAAATTCAATAACCGAAGAAAATATTGTTGAAGTAATTTTTTTTTTGCACTTTTAAAGGCGACACTATAATTTTAATAATTATTTATACTTTAAATGAAACATTATATATATTATGTAAATGATGAACATGACATGATTTTTGTTTTTCATGTGAAATGAAAAAACGGGGCTATGCGAACATTTAGATGTTGGAATAAAAAATATTATAAGCCAACATACTGATGTTGAACTGATTCCCTAGACAAAATTCATGCCTATTTTCCAAACGGATCCCCAAGGAAAACTCATTGTTAATATTTGGAATCACGATATTTTGTGAAGTTTTAATTTTGTTAGGGTTTAATTAGAACAAAAAAATACAAATAAAGCGTGACGAACTAATAATAAGAGTAAATTTTGAACAAATAACACCTTTTGAATGTAGAGTTAGGTATAAAATGATATCAATTTGTTAAGGGAATATGTAAGACATATATTTCTATGAATCTAGTTATGATTTTTAATTCTTATAGTTAGAATTTAAGTTTTAACTTTTCATTTTAGAAGAAAAGGCATATTTTATTTGTAAGTAATATTTTTCATATTTTGATTCATAATCAAATAGACTAACTTTGGCTATATAATAAATTTTCCAAATCATTATTTTGTTGCATATAATGAATACTTCCATTTTATTTTTTTGTATCCTTTTTGCATATACAGATGTATTTATTATAAAATACTTTTTTCTACACATTAATATAGCCATATATGATTTATTTCTTCTAAAAATAATACGCAACATTTACAAGTTATTATTTTGATTATGATTCTTTACTTATTTGATATAAATTTTATTTTAATCTATTTTCATGTATATTGTTTTCATTTTTATCCAAAAATATTTTTTTACTAGTGATAATAGTTATCTTCAAACTTATCTTATGTCATATTTTCTCATATATTAGATTTGCATGAACATTTGGATTAAAGAATAGCATGGATTATTCCCAAAAATGAAAACTAACATATTGCATCTATGTTTAATAATTCCCATGTCATATTATGCTACATGTATTAGAAAATATAATGTCTAATGCTATTATAATATTTTCCAAATTTAACTACTAGTGTGTAATGTCAAGCGGTTACGCAAATGTTTAATTGTTGTTTAAATGAATTGAACTTGAAACTAATTTTCATAGTGTCCAAACTTTCCTTTTCATGTTCTAGAAAACCATCGTCAAAATAAACCATGCAAATATCTAAATTCATATGTTAAATATTAGATTGATGTATGTGGTACATTGATGCTTATATTTGAACATTAATAAATATGCATTCTTAGTAGTTCAATGATTATCAACTTATAAATAACTGATAATTGATATTATTAGTAGTTTAAAACCATCACGTTGTATAAGTATCAATTATCCTTTATGTGCTTCACGATTATTCAATTAGATTTAACAAATATTAATAGTTAATAAAATTTTAGAAAAATTTAATCAAAACATTATATTTTAGAAATATATTATATAACCCTCGTATAAATAAATAAATATAAAAAATGCACTACTAAGAAAATATACAATGAACTTCGTGTGCACGATACGCATTCGCACTAGTTATTACTATTATCGAGGAATGCATGGGAGCTATGTGATTTTTACCCCAAAGAAATATTTTATAACCACTTCCACCGAATTTCACAAACTCATTCTGTGATTGTTCTGTGACTGAATTTTCTGAATATATTTGGTGAGGAATGAATTTCCATTGCTACTATCATCAATCTCATCATTTTTCAACAATAAAATTTTGATTTTTCAAGATAATATAATTGAAAAGTGGTGTTTTGTGAAGTTGACTGTCTCGTATAATTGGATCATGGATATATAGTAGTTCAATTTATTGAACTATTAGCAAAAGAGGTTGCATACTAACCGTAAAACATTGGTCGTATCCCTTAGTATTTATACTATACGTGAACGGCCATAAGACCCTCTTCCCCCTTCTAATTGAGTCAGTTAATTAATAGAGCACAACTTAGTATTTTATACTATTTTGAACTGAGAATAATTTCTGTCTTGCCTTGATTTCATTTCAAATGTCTGATTCAAAAAAATCCTTGAGAGAATTGTGGGATAATAATCGAAGTAGACGTCCTCTTGAAGAGTATGAATATGAAATACAACTCATAAAGCAAAATTTTCCAAAATTTCGCGACCCAAATGTCAACAATTTTCAAAATTTTCAAAATAACCAGCATTTTCAAAGTTATGATCGAAATGACGATTTCAATTCAAATTTCAATAATTTCGATTATGGGCCACATCCACATCCAAATAGCTTTGAATCCCAATACATCTTTGATCAACATCAATACGGGGTTGGAAACCAATTCGAAAATAATTTTGAAAATGATTTTCAAATCGATCAAAATTTTCAAAACTACAACCCATATCCACATCGTGAGAATGATTTCTAATCTCAATTTCAATTTTCTGAAAATTCAAACTATTTTGAAAATCAAGAAATCCAAAGCGAGAGCTCTCAAATCAACGACTCTGAAGAATGTAATTTTGATGAGACGGCGGAAAGGCTAAATAAAAAGATAGATGAACTTCTTTGTTTGATGGCAACTTTGAAAGAGCAACGAGAGCAACAAAATCAAACTCAAACAAGCGATGGATCAGAAAATAATCCATTCCTTACTAATAGTGAAAATTGAGAATAACGATCTAAATAAAGTTGTTCAAAATTCAATAAATGATTTGGACTTCGATTCTTTTCAAGAAAAAGATTTAAGCTCAAATTTTGATCTTCCTCTTTCGGGCTGTGAGGAAATTGAAACTTTTGAAATTGAACAAAATGAAAATGTTGAATTTTTCAATTCAAATTTGGAAATGGATTTTAATGAACATGAATTTTTCGGATTGTACGAGGATGAGTTGCCAAATGAGGAAGACGTAGATTCAAGTCACGAGTTCGAAAATTTTAACTTTGAGGAAATTTCAAACGAACCAGAATTTATCAGTGTCGAAAATACGTTGTCAGTTAATGAAATTGAGAATTGTGATCACATAGTCTTGAACAACAGTCAGATTTCAACTTTTACTGAATTTATATACGATCACAAATCTTTGAAAAATTACACTGACAAATTTGTTGAATACATGCATTATTTTTGGAATGCTGGCTTGGTTGAAAAACTTCAGGTTAGGACGACCCTAGATATTTATCTCCTGGACTACAAATCAAGGTATAAAGATGAGATGGTTTTCAAAAACTCTTGCTTGTTAGAAAACATGTCTAGACACTGTGGGAATGGGACTCATAGGGCTAGAACCAAGTGTGGGGGGAAAAGTTGGTGGAATTCTTTGCATCGCATGCATCGTAAACACATATATCATTGTACATATGATCCATTCTTACATATAGTTAGTCTGCATTTTATTCTACAAATAATTTTGCATCTCATTCACCTTTGGGTTCTATCTTTCACATTTAGGAAACGTGTTTACAGTGTGGACACTGTTTAGTTCTAGTGTGGGGGGAGTCTGCATTTCACTCATTTTCGTTTTTTTCTTTATTTTTCTTTCTTTTTCAATTTCATCCATTTAAATAGGACCATCATGCATTTTAGACTGTAGTAACATGCCAATTTTTTTTTTTTTAAATACGACTCATTTTAGATTTGATACAACCAAATAAGTTAAGGATTATTAATCAGTTGATAGTATTTTTTTTCTCTCACCTTAGATCAAATAAGAAATATAATGAAAAGTTTAATTTTGAGGGATAATAGTGTAACCGGTACATAGGGAGATTCTTAGGTGATGGCCATGAAATCTATTCTATATTGTAGACTTTGTTTAAATAAGTGGAGGACTTAAAATACTTATAATGGCATGTCGAATCTTCAAAACTAAGTTGTGTTAAGTTGAATTCGCGTAACTCTCTTTTGTGCTTATAATTTCAATAATAATAATAGTAATCCAAGGGTATACAACATTGCTTGTATATCAAGCGTTGGTGTGCAAACCCGCCAAGCTCTATCCGACACGTTGTTGACAAAGTCAGCGTTGGAATATCTTGGTCTCATTTTATGATTGGACACCTAAGGATTACTGACACGTTGTTGACAAAGTCAAAGTCGGCCTGCACAATCCGCCAAGCTCTTTACCCACTCTCCGTTAGTCCGTGAGTGCATGGGTGGTAAACCTTGGTCTTCTAAGTTAGGTGTATGTACTTAATCATAAATTTTAAAATTTTATAGAATAAAGAATAAGCGATGATGCCCAAACACTTCTTAACCTTATTGATTTGACTAGCCATACATGAGAAAATTAGAATACCACTTTGCAAACTGTGCCAAGCAAACTAAGAATTTATTTCATGGCTGCACTATGTTATCAACCGAACTAACTGACCAAACTGGAATTTAACATTTGAAAACTTGATTTATATTGAAAATTTGTGACAAGTCGAGGTATCTAAAATAAAATCAACTGATTAGAAATTATTAACTTAATTTGTTGTACCACTTTCCTGAAATAAGTCGTGTTTTCATTTTTCGTTTTTACTTGCATATGTCCATTGCATTCATGTAGTTCATTAGAATCATAGCATACTGCATTTGGATTTTGTGGGTAGTATCCACTGAAAACCCTCACGAGACACCACTCGTCCTACTAGGGACACCCAGAGGTTTAACGGCTTGTTGCATACGCTCAATGCAATCGTGTTTCCTACGAAAGTGTGACCTATCTAGTTAGTTTTTCATTTCTTGTTTTACTCGAGGACGAGTAAAAGATAAGTGTGGGGGTATTTGATTGACATAGAAATGTGTTTATTTTATGCTCTTATATCTTATCTTTTGTATATAAACAAATATCACTTGGGTATTGTTTTGTTACTTTTACAGATAATCCAACCCAGCCCGCATGCAACCAGAAAAGTAGAGAAATAGAGATGAAATTGATATATATTTACATTTTGAAGAATTGTAGATGAAGATCTCACATCTAGTTGCTGTTGGACAAGAAAAGGATTGATAAAAAGGCTTTGCACATCACAAATCAATAAAGAATTGTCAAGGAAGCAAGAGGAAAAGAGAAAAGGCCCAAATTTGCTTTATTTATCTAAGGCCCATTTATGTTTCTTATTGTAAACTCTCTTGTGATTTCCCTAAGGCCTATTTATCATTGTATTAGAGTTAGGGTGAGAGTTTGGCTTTCTATCCTATAAATACCCTTGTAATGTCATTGTAGCCACCATTTTATATCTTATTCTATTCTCTTCTCCATTAATAAAACTCATTTTTCTTTTTCTGCATTTTTCTATTTCTTAGCAATCGGTGTTGTCTTCACAATTAGTTTTGGAAGAACACCAATTGTATTTTACACTTTTTTCATTAGCGATTGACCGTCTGATTAGATTCAGCGGTAATCCTAATTCTTATTTTATGTTCGTTTAATTCCGTTCTGCAATTTTATTTCCATTGTTCTATTTTATCTTTAATCATTGAATTTATTACAGATTCGATTAGATTCGAATCTGAAGTGAATTTAATTGCATCTTTTATTTGTAGTTTCAATTTTTGTTTTGTTTTGCAAAATCAACCTCCAGCTTCGTCTAACTCGCCCAAGAGATTAGATAAATAATTTGATTTTAATTTACCTCCCTGTGTTCGACCTGTATGCTACACACCTGTGCGCTTGCAGAATTTTATTACAAATATCGCGCTTTTCTAATTCATAGATTAGCGAAGATCATCCTTCATTCTCTTTAGAAATTTTATTTGTAAATTTGTTTATCACTTTACATTTATTTATTATTTTTGTCACATTATTTTATCCCTTCTATTATTTCGCATGTTGATATAGACATTTTAAAGTTTACACAATTATTTACTAACAGTTAACTACTAACATTTTATAGTTAAGTCCACATATTTAAATAATTATAAAACCCAAAATTCAAGTAATGTAAATAAATTTAATCAACTGATATTTCTTTTAAAAACTAAAAAAGACAAATTTATGTTTTTAACTCCAAATACCTACACTTAATTTTTTTTAATGATCATTTGTGTTGCTCTCAATTGCTTTATAATATTTTACATTTAGTACCATATTTTAAAATTAATTACATAATATTAAAAATAAATAAATAATTTAGCAAACTATTATTCATTGATTCTTCTAACATATGAAGATTAACCATATTCATATTAACAAAAATAAAAATAAAAATAAAAATTCAAATATATAAACATGTCAAACACATAATATAAATTATACATATAAATAACAATAAAAAGTTAAAAATTTAACTCGTTTACATCAATATATTTATCGTATATTGTATTATAATATTAATATCAAATGTCAACATTTTAAATAAAACGATGCACTATAACACTTAACATTGTACATTTAAATGAATATGTTTAAATTTCTTATGTGATTTTGAATTTAATAAATGAACTCAATCAAAAAATTGTTGTTAATTCATCTAATTAATGTTAAATGTGATGTTGTAAAATGTATACCATAGTTAAATCAATAAAAATAGCAAAATTAGTTTTTCTATAAAGTTAAATAAGTCAAATAGTTTAAATAATATATGTAAACAATAGTATAAAATTTATTAAGTTATACACTCATCTCAATAAAATTACCTTAAGAAAATAATTTTTGCTTTAAATGTTATGATTTGTGACATAAAATCACATATGCTGATAGAGACGAGGCATGGATATGATTAGCGATAGAGGAGATGGTGCAGCATCAGAAAGAAGGCAAGAAGGATCAGTTTTGTGTCGAGCTTCAGCTCAGACATCTGATCTATGTCTGTCAGACGTCTGAGCTGTCAGGGTTTGGAACCCGAGAGCTTGGACATACGTCTAACAAATATTGGTCAGACGTTTGAGTGGGTTTTTCTGCTGAGTTTGACCCGGTCTTTCTGTGACTTATTCTGCAAATATTGAAGGGGATATATTCCTAATATATTTCTGATGGGCAAATTGGATATTTTTCCCAGGCCTTCTATTCTTCTATAAAAGCAACATCCAGGGTTCAATTAAAAGTATGGAATTGAGACCGAGATAATTAATCCTAGGGTTTGTCGCCGTTCTTCATTGTTCTTCTTCTCTAACAAGTATTGTATTCATCTAGATATTCTTTCCCTTTCTCAATAAGGTTATCGGTTCTTGTAGTTTGTTTACTTTTGGTTGTTGATCCATTTAGTGTAACAAAAGTTGTTTTTGTGAATCAATAAAAAGGGTGGTTGGGTGGAATATCTTGTGTTTGTGCGTGTAATTTCATATCTGTGTTATTTTTCCATAGAATTTATCTATAAGTAATTGGATGAATGAGATCCCGATTGCTTCCGCAAAGGCGCAGTTTACCTAACAGTTGGTATCAGAGCTGGATCACCGCAAAACTTAGATTGATTGTGGATTGGAAAAATTGATTTTTATTTGGAAAATTCGATTTTTTTATGTCGGATATGATGATGTTTCCGTAAATGACTATTTTTGATGGAAGAAATTGGGGGACTTGGAAGCCTAAGATGGAGAATGTGCTTTACCTCAATGATCATCATGATCCGATTGATGGAGATCGTTTGAAGCCCTCGGATGTGGATGAGGGAAAGCTGAAGAAGATGGATAAGAAGGCGACTGCTTTGATTCAGTAATATCTTGAAGATTCGGTATTCCATCATGTGGCTAGTTGTGAATCCGCGAAGGATTTGTGGGACAAGTCGGTATCATTGTATGAGTCGAGGAGTGCTATAAGTTAGGCTTTTCTAGTTTCAAAACCTTGTTCAATTGAGGATAAGTTTGTTGCAGAGCACTTAAATGAATTCCAAGATGTGATCAATCAATTGGAAAATATGAAGGTCAATTTTAATTATGAGTTGCAGGCTCTTTTTTTAATGAATTCGCTTTCAGAAAGTTGGAAGACTTTGGTTGTTTCATTGAGTAACTCTTATGCCAGTGGAGCTATTATCTTGGAAACGGTACGAAGCACCTTTTGAATGAGGGACTAAGGAGAAAAGGGTAAGGCTTGAAATCAGTTCAAGGTGAGGCTATGGTAGCAAGGGACTCGGGGAAAGATACAAGATGGAAGAAGAAAAGGGCTAATGGTAGAGGTCCTATATCACTTGATATTATTGTAAAAAACAAGATTACGTATGGAAGGATTGTTATGCTTATCAAGGAGATAAGAAGAAAGATGTGGATGGTGAATATTGTAGTGATGAGGCGCGGGCAGGTCTGGCTACAGGTTCTATTAGTGATGCTTCTTGTAATGTCTTGTTTAGCGAGGTTAATCCTTGGAAGATGGATTCGGGAGCTAGTTTTCACATTTGTAAGAATGTGAAGTGTTTTTCTTTTTATGAGAAGAATGTTGACATGATTAGAACAACCAATGGAGTAGAGATATCGGTTTATGGTATTGGATCTACCCGGTTTCGTATGAAAAATGGAGTGGTGAGCGAACTCCCTAGCGTTAGATATGTACCCGCTAGTTCGCATAAACTCATTTCTCTCGGTCAATTGGATCGCTATGGTTGCACTTATGATACTCGAGGTGGACTTTTGAGAGTGAAGAAGGGTGGTCGTGTTGTGATGAGAGATGTCTTGGAGGAGGGAAACCTGTATAGATTGGTTGGTTTTGTAGCCAACTGTGGAAGGCGAGTGACAGTTGAAGAATCTAGTCCACAACAAGGTGGAGAGGTTAATTTGGCCATTGTTGATGGTCCTAGGTGGAGGATAATGGTATCGACAAGGGTCTACATGTTGATGATGCTCGAGGGATTCCGGAGATGAAGAGATTATATCAAGCAGAAGACAGATGTCAATATGGAAAATCCACAAGTTGGAGATCCTTGTGGCATTACAAGCACTTTTAGACCGTTAGTGTTGCACAATGCATCTCAGGGAGAAGATGCAACTTTTATATGCGGTGGATTGTGTTTCTAATGGTTTAATTGAGAGTATGTGTCGTTGAAAGAGCTAGTGACTTGTGTGTTGGGAGATTGCTTGATGATGTGATTTCATATCAAGGCGGAGTGTTGTGATATAAAATCACATATGTTGATAGAGATGAGGCATGGATGTGTTTAGCGGTAGAGAAGATGGTGCAGCATAAAGAAGGCAAGAAGGAGTTTTTTTGTGCCGAGCTTCAGCTCAAACGTTTGATCCATGTCTGTTAGACATTTGAGCTGCCAGGGTTTAGAACCGGAGAGCTTGGACTGACATCGGACAGATATTGGTCAGACGTCTGAGCGGTTTTTTTTGCTGAGTTTGACCCGGTCTTTCTGTGACTTATTATACAGGTATTGAAGGGGATATATTCCTAATGTATTTTTGAAGGGAAAATTGGATATTTTGAATAGGTCTTTTATTCTCCTATAAAAGCAGCATATAGGTTGGATTAAAAGTATGGAACTGAGACCGATATAATTAATCCTTGAGTTTGTCGCCGTTCTTCATTGTTCTCCTTCTCCAACAAGTGTTGTAGTCATCTAGATATTCTTTCCCCTTCTCAATAAGGTTATTGCTTCTTGTACCTTGTTTACTTTTGGTTGTTGATCTATTTAGTATAAACAAAATTTGTATTATGAATCAATAAAGGGGGTGGTTGGGTGGAATATCTTGTGTTTGTGCGTGTAATTTCATATCTTTGTTACTTTTCCATAGAAATCATCTTTAAGTAATTGGATGAATGAGATTCTGATCGCTTCCGCAAAGGCACAGCTTACCCTAACATTAAATGCCTATATTTTAACATTTCTAAAAGTATTTGCTGAACCTCCTTAACATTTTCGTGATATTTTGTATTTCAATTCATATATCTGGGCTACTCTTAAAATATTAAATTATAATTATTTAAATAATCTTAAAGAGTATTTAGTCTATTTTTCTAATAGCTCTTAAAAATATACGCCAATTTTATTATATATATTCATATTTTAAAAAATACTTTTCCATGGAACTATAAAGATGTATAAATCAAATACAATGAACTGTACATATCAACAATAATGATAAAATTAATTTGTAAATTAGTTATGATTTATTTATATCAAGAGTTTAATATAAATCATATCAAAAATTTCTTTTAAACGTTAATGACTACACAACAAATTTATACATTTTCTTTACAAATTTATTTTCAGTTACTCCTGTTATGTTATACATTAAACTAATTTGATAATTTTACATTTATCTTATTTAAATAAATTCTACTAATATTTTCTAGTTCATCGAATAAATTACTAACATACATCAATCTTAACATGTGTATCTATAATAGCAAAAATAATCAATAAAATTCTCAAATACACATACATACATATTCTTTATGTAAACTATAAAACTTATTACACACAAATAATAATAATAATTTTGGTTAATAATTTATATATTTCACACCAAAATTTATCATATATTACATAACAAAGTTCTCAGTTTAACTTTGAAGTAATAATTAATATTTTTAATAATATTGCCGTTTGCAACGCACAACTTACAAACTATTATTATTTGAACCAAAGAGCAAAAGAGTTTCACCCAATGTTGCTTGCTCCCAAGGAAATCTGTTCACGATTCATATTGCAAATAAATCAATAAAAGGTCCCTGCTTAAACAATTCTCATAAGATCCTTGTTCACCAAGGGAACATTGACTCTAAATTTTCAAAATCATGCTGACATCCGATTCTTTTTGTTTTAGTTACCTATATAATAGCAGCAGTTCACAAGTCGGGGCTCCTCTCCTCCTTTTTGTTAGTTGAGGTGAGCATAATCATAATCTTTACCTTTTGTCTCCATCTCATTTTTTTTCTTTTTCTCCACTGATTATTATTCTTCAATCAAGCGATAGTCTTTTCCAAAATAGTTGGTGTGAGAACGATTCTTGTGTGATCTTTACATTCACATTTCCCCTCCCAGTTTAGTACCTTTTTACATTACAACCTTTCTGAAAGAGAGAGGAGAGGGGTTACGTGCATGATTATTAAAATCCTTGACGTAAATAATATTATGTTCCAGTTGAGGGCAAAAATTGCTATTTTTGTTGTATTTTTTTAACAAAACTGTTACAACAATAGGAAAAAAGTCAGCTTTTATTGTGTCCGCGCTGTATAAATTAATGCGTTTATTAAAATTACTGTTATATAATAATTATATTTGGTTCAAAAGTATTGTAGGTTGCCATTTTAAATGCATATTCTTCTTCTTTTCTGTTCACATTATTCTTCTTTTGCTCGTTTTAAATCAGTGGCAGACGATAAATAATTATAACAGCGCACACTTTCGATTCAGTGTCTGCAAAAGTTGTCACTGGCGGAGACGAGTGATCAATAATGGGTGTGGAGGAAGGAACTTATGGATCAACGGAAGCACCACCTAGCAAGTCGACGTCGAATAAAGGAAATGATAAGAAAAATGAGAAAAAAGAGGAAGCGAAGGATTCAGTTCCATTTTATAGATTGTTCGCTTTTGCGGATTCAAGGGATGTGCTTCTGATGATTGTAGGCTCGATTGGAGCTTTGGTGAATGGTCTTGCAATGCCGCTGATGACGGTCCTTTTCGGTAATTTGGTCCAATCATTCGGTGGTGCCACGAGCACCCACGACATGGTTCGCCGTGTTTCTAAGGTATGTATTATTCATCATTCTAAAAAATCAAACGTCGGTTTCGTGGAAATCAGATTAAGTTTTATTTTGGTTTTCGTTAGATTTTCAAGCTTTGGCTTATTGGAAAAATATTTGTTATGTGTTCCAACAGCCTTCCCCTGTTGCAAAACCATTTTATTTCAGTAGACATAGGATTGTTTGTGCGATTTACTGACATGGGAGTAGATATAATGCCTCCTTGATATGTTTAGCCAAAACACTTTGAAATTTGAATATTGACGTGGAGGAGCACTTGTGATACAGACTATATCTTGATCTTATACCATATCGAAGTACCATATAGTATTGGAAAACGATCCCATGTTATTAAGCAGATCTAATTTTATGTAATTTGAATTATACTGCTGGAGCAAACCTGTCTACCCACTAAAATCATGGATAAAAAAGTCTATTTATCCATTTATTAGTCTATTGTATGAGAGTAAAACATGTCAAGGTGGGATATAAGTAACAATAATGTCTTACATGTTTTCAGGTTTGTCTTCACTATGTATACTTAGCCATCGGATCCGGACTGGCTTCTTTTTTCCGTAAGCACTTGCTTCTAATTTCCAAAAATTAGCCAAAAAGATAAAGCATTGATGATGAAAATTGTGAAATCTATAATTTGTATTTACTCAGAGGTGTCATGTTGGATGGCTACGGGTGAAAGGCAAGCTGCAAGGATAAGAAATTTGTATCTGAAAACAATTTTGAAACAAGAAATTGCATTTTTTGACAAAGAGACGAATACAGGAGAAGTTGTAGGAAGAATGTCAGGTGACACTGTTCTTATTCAGGATGCAATGGGTGAGAAGGTAACCAGTAGATTTCATGCCTGGTTCCTGTTAATGATTCAAATATTAATCGTATTTATTGCTAAATTTTGAAGACAAAGTTAACGTTGAATAGCATAGAAGTAAAGTATGAAAACATTTGGGTAATGTTTGGTTCAAGTCGAGTTTTTCATCTTGCGTTCTCAGTACTTGCACAGGAAATGAGATGATGTTGAAAACGATCCATTTGAAAATCGGTTTTTAATATAAAAGACTGGAAGAAAAAAAAAATTCTTGTTTTTATCTTTTTCGGTGAGAACTTATAATGGCGAAGGTAAGAACTAAGATGTTGTTAAGGTTGTTAATCTCTTCTAAAAAAAAAAGTATGAAAAATGCAATGTTTTTAGGTCTAAAATATAATGGTCAACAGCACCAAGTGAAGGCCCAAGCCCAAGCCGGACCGAGTCAGTCAGTCTGCCGCGCCCGCGTGTGGTGATCATGATGCATGGTCTTCCTTCTCACAACAAAGCATGTATCGAAAGCCCCAAGACACCAACGTCTCTTCTAAAAAACGAATATAAATACTTTGCTTTTTTCATATAGTCTCAATATCTGGAACTATTCACGTATAGGAGCAATTTCACATTTATTCTAAATTTTTAAATAATTCACTAAATGTTTTTCAAACCATTCCAACATTCCGCTACTTAAATTTTTTAAAATATTTTCGAGCAGTTTCTAGGAACATAAGATTGTGCATAAACGATGTGTCTTCCGACTTGAACCTTTGCATAGCGGATAAAATTCGGTTTTTACTAGCAGGACACGTGGTCTTGAATTATGTTCCTGACATCAGAACACACACAACCTTTTCTATAGTGCAATCAAATATGTCCGTGCATTTATAGCAATGCACGTCTATCCCAGTTTAGTGAATGTTCTAGAAGTTTTGCCCAAAATTTCATATGAAACGACCACATTTCCACATTCACATTGGTGGATCTATCAAGAATACTCCTGAAGGTAGATACTCCACTCCAAATAGAGTATAGATCTCATTAAGAGTTTCTATCAGCTCATCCTCTAATCACTTCAGAAATAAATGCTTCTTGGTAGATTAAATAGCATGTTCAACTACTATCACTACGAACTTGCTTTTACCCATTGAACCTAGTTCTTGGGATCTCCAGTCATTAGGTCGGGTTACCAATGCG
This sequence comes from Allium sativum, assembly GCA_030737875.1. Classification (NCBI taxonomy): domain Eukaryota; kingdom Viridiplantae; phylum Streptophyta; class Magnoliopsida; order Asparagales; family Amaryllidaceae; genus Allium; species Allium sativum. Next base: position 697,197,509 of record CM060920.1, read on the forward strand.
CGTGACTCAACAATCTAAGAGCAATAGTCTCATTCTTTTAGAAATATTAAGAGTTTTCTCTCTAAACAGTCCTTTCGTCAAAGAATCTGCCAAATTTTCATCACTGCATATGTGATCCACTCTAACAGTACCTGAAGAGAGTAACACTCTAATGGTACTGCGCTTACGACGTATTTGTCATCTCTTACCGTAGTAATAACAGTTCTGAACTTTTACAATAGCCGCGGTACTACCGCAATGGATCAACACACCTGGTATCGGTTTTTCCCATAAGGAAATCTCAGCTAGCAGTTTTCTCAAATACCTTTGCTTCTTCACTAGCTGTGGGCCTGTGGCTAGTACTATCATCTCAGATTTCATAATAGACTGAGCCAAAATAGTCCGTTTCTTGGATTTCCAAGAAACAACTCCTCCAGAGATGCTAAATATATAGCCACTGGTCGCTTTAGAATCATCAAATAAAGTATTCCAGTCTGTATCGTAATATTCTTTAAGTACATCTGGAAACTTTTCATAATGTAATCCAAGGTTTATAGTTCTTTTAATGTATCTCATGACCCTTTCAATAGCATGTCAGTGCTATATACTAGGTCTGGTGGTAAATCTGCACAATAATCCCACGACATAGACAATGCTGGGTCTAGTACAATCAGTGGCATACCGAAGGCTACCTATGATGCTTGCATAATCAGACTGTCTTACACCTTCACCAGTGTTCTTAAATAGCTTTACACTAGGATCATATAGTGTACATGCAGATTTTTAGTCAAAGTAATTGTATTTCTTTAGTATCTTCTTTGTAATGAGATTAATATCCATAGAAAGTCCCTTTTCTCTCCTAGTAATTTTAATACCAAGGATTACACTCGCTTCACCTATATCTTTCATATCAAAATTGGTACTTATAAGGATTTGACTGAGTTTACGGCATGAATTTTTGACCCAAAAATGAGTATGTCATCTACATAAAGACGTATAATAGTACAGATATCATTCTTAGATTTCTAATAAATGCATTAGTCACTTTCATTAACTTTAATGCTCCTTCGTCTGATTCACAGTTTAGAAATGCGGTTTTAACATCCATTTGGTGTATTAACAAATTATGGATAGAAGTCGAGTCGGGCTGAGTTAGTCGGTCGCGCGTGCGTGTGATGGTGGTCATGATTGATGGTTTCGCTCCTCACAACAAAGCATGTATTGGGAGCCCCAAGGCCCCAACATGTCTTCTAAGAAACAAATATAAATCATTTGCTTCTTTCATATAGTCTCAAGATGTGAGACTATTCACATACATGAGTCATTCCACACTTATTCGAAATTTTTAAATTATTCAATAAATGTTTCCAACAGTTTCATTCTCTCTCTCTCCCTTTTTTTTTTTTTTTTTTTTTTTTTTTTGGTGATGGTGGTGGTGGAGGTGTGTCGGAGGGGGGAGCAAAAGATCACAGTCTTTAAAATTCTTCAATCCCTCCCATATGGTTTGACACAAATATTGGAAGTGCAGAACACAAACTTTGTTTTCATACCAAATGCTACCTTAATGTTTATGTTTAAATCTTTTGATTCCTTTAATAGTTTCTGATTTGAGTTTCCAATAATACTCAGGTTGGGAAGTTCATACAATTGTTGTCAACATTCTTTGGTGGTTTTGTGGTCGCTTTTGTTCAGGGTTGGCTTCTTACTCTTGTTATGCTCTCTACAATACCACTTCTTATCGTTGCAGGGGCAGCCATGTCAGCTGCAATCACAAAAATGGCATCAGCGGGGCAAACCGCATATGCAGAAGCAGCAGTTGTAGTTGAACAAACAATCGGTTCAATTCGAACGGTAAGTAACATATTTACACCATTTTTGCACTCTTGGCTATTAGAAAGTTGACTTGCATTATTGTTTTTGCAGGTTGCATCTTTCACAGGTGAAAAAGACTCAATAGTGAAGTATAAAAATTCTCTAAAGAAGGCATATGAATCTAGTGTGCGTGAAGGCCTTACTTCAGGGTTAGGTTTTGGAGTGGTGCTGCTTATCGTGTTTTGTGGGTACGGGTTAGGAATATGGTATGGGTCAAAGTTGATACTTAATAAAGGCTATACTGGCGGTGATGTCATCAATGTATTACTTGCAGTTGTTACTGGCTCCCTGTAAGCAATTCATTCATCATAATCATTGTTCTTGTCTATACAATTTTGTATAATCTTTAAGTATTTCATCATGATTCATAAAGAAAAGTACAACAGTGTCCTTGCTGTACATGGGAATAGTTACATCCCGGCCATGTTGGAATTTCTTGTGTGATACATATAATCAACACTGTTATAACACATAAATGATGTAATTCAAATCACTAAAAGATATGCTCTAATTTTTCAGCTCTTTGGGTCAAGCATCTCCATGCATACAGGCATTTGCAGCAGGAAAAGCAGCGGCATACAAAATGTTCGAGATGATAAATAGAAAGCCGAAAATTGATGCTTCTGATCCGCGAGGAAAGATATTAAATGACATAGTTGGAGATATAGAACTAAAAGATGTATATTTTAGCTACCCAACAAGAAAAGACGAGCTCATATTCAGAGGGTTTTCCCTATTTGTACAGCATGGATCAACTGTTGCTTTAGTTGGAGAGAGTGGAAGTGGAAAATCGACTGTTATAAGTTTGATCGAGAGATTCTATGACCCACAAGCAGGTGAAGTACTTATAGACAACATAAATCTTAAGGAATTTCGGCTGGAATGGATTAGAGGGAAAATCGGCTTAGTGAGTCAGGAACCTATTTTGTTCGCATCAAGCATTAGGGATAACATAGCATATGGAAAGGATGGTGCAACCGATGAAGAAATTCGAGTTGCAGCTGATCTTGCTAATGCTTCTAAGTTTATTGACAAGATGCCTCAGGTATTTTTTTTATTCTGTGTTGAAATCATACACATACATGTTGATGTATATGAACACATGTATGCCATCAATGTTACTGCTGAACAAACAAATACCATGATCAGGGACTTGATACAATGGTTGGAGAACATGGGACCCAGCTATCTGGTGGTCAGAAACAAAGGGTAGCAATTGCAAGGGCTATTTTGAAAGATCCAAGAATTCTACTCCTTGATGAAGCAACAAGTGCGTTGGACGCAGAGTCTGAAAGAGTTGTGCAAGATGCACTTGATAGAGTAATGGCAAAAAGAACTACAGTTGTTGTTGCTCATCGACTGAGTACAGTTCGCAATGCTGCTACGATTGCTGTTATACATAGAGGTTCAATTGTTGAAAGAGGTACCACTGAAATACATGCGATCCCGTTTTCATTTGTTTGCTGCTTAAGGAAGACTTTGATCTTCTGCTTCTGTGCTCTATCAAGGAAAATAAACAAACACATCAGATGGATCATGTTGTTTTGAATCAGATCCATGCTAAAACAAATGACTTGGTTCAATTTGTTGCCTGATCACTTGGTTCAATTTTATTCCTTAGATTATTTTCATTAGCCATATGAGTATACTATACAACAAATGACTAAATATTACATGTATATTTTGATCAGGCTCACATTCAGATCTACTAGCCGATCCTAATGGAGCATACAATCAACTGATACGCATGCAAGAAATGAACCAAAACTCAGACCATACATCTCAATCAGGAAAAGACAAGCTGATTTTACCGTCTTACCTAGGCAGATGTTCGTCATTAAACCATTCCATAAGCCGTGATTCCTCATCAATTGGAAACAGTAGTCGTCACCACTCTTTTAGCTTACCTATTGGTCTTCCAGTTGGAATAGAATTACAAGAAAACATGCAGCAATCATCAGCCTCTTCACAACCTGTTAAAGAAGTATCAGTGAGTCGTCTAGCCATTCTTAACAAGCCTGAAATCCCAATCCTCTTAGTGGGAGTATTAGGCGCTATTGTTAATGGAGTAGTCCTTCCAGTATATGGTATATTACTCTCAAGTGTGATCAATACATTTTACCAGCCTCCCGAAAAGCTTAAAAAGGATTCCAGATTTTGGTCTATGTTATTTGTGATTTTTGGCTTTATATCACTGATAGCGATTCCTGCAAAAACATATTTTTTTGGGGTGGCTGGAGCAAAACTAATAAGAAGAATCAGGCTAATGACTTTTGAGAAAGTTGTTCATATGGAAGTGGAATGGTTCGATGACCCAGAGAATTCTACTGGAGCAATTGGAGCAAGATTATCAGCAGATGCATCTATAGTTAGAGGTCTAGTAGGTGATACACTAGCTTTAATTGTTCAAAACACGACTACGTTGATTACAGGGTTGGTAGTTTCTTTTATTGCAAATTGGCAGCTGTCTCTGATTATATTGGCTTTGATACCTCTTATTGGACTTAATGGGTACATTCAAATGAAGTTCACGACTGGATTCAGTGCTGATGCGAAGGTTCGACTTACATCCCTTCTCTTATCATATATTGATGGTGGACATTCAAATTAGGTTGATGTTGTATCAATTTTTTATATATTGGATGTAGATGATGTATGAAGAAGCGAGTCAAGTTGCAATTGATGCGGTCGGAAGTATAAGAACAGTTGCTTCTTTCTCAGCTGAAGATAAAGTGATGGAGTTGTATAAAAAGAAATGTGAGGGACCTATGAAAACAGGGATCAAGCAAGGTCTTATTAGTGGCATTGGCTTTGGAGCTTCTTTCTTTTTCTTGTTTTGTTTTTATGCAATCAGTTTTTATGCTGGTGCGCATCTTATTCAGGATGGCAAGACTACATTTGGTAAAGTTTTCCGAGTAAGTTTTCAACATTCCAGGACATCTAATTTAGAGTGTTCATGACATATTGCTTGATTCATTAGTTCAAAATAATGTGCATTGCAGGTATTCTTCGCACTTTCAATGGCAGCAATCGGAATATCTCAGTCCAGCTCCTTGGGACAGGACTCGAGTAAAGCAAAATCAGCAGCAGCTTCAGTTTTTGCAATTCTTGACCGTAAGTCTAAAATAGATGCTAGCGAAGATTCTGGAATCACCTTGGATAGTCTGAATGGAGATATTGAATTTAAGCATGTCAGCTTTAAGTATCCTACAAGACCAGATGTCCAAATTTTTCAAGATTTATGCTTGTCCATTCACTCTGGAAAGGTAACAAGTTTCTTGACTAACTATGCATGTTAGTATTATTAAATAATTCTACAAAATTGATGATTTGATAGCAAGATGGTCATGTATGCACATATGTAAATATGTACGATACTATAAATTCATGCATATGCACTTGCACACTAATGTTTACAGAACTATAATGAAGGCACATGAGCCTGTATGCGCACATGTAACATGTGCATGGTCCTAAATCTCATGCATGTGCATTTGCGCACACCAAAGTTTATACAAGTTTTATGAGGGCATGTGATTTGCATTAACAAACTCGAGTAATGAAGTATTATATGGACATATATAAAATGCATATGGGTAATTTATGCGAGCAAGTGTACACATGAACAAGCCACATTTTACTAAACTTGTGCACACTGGGAAGTCTACAAAACTCCAATGAAGGTACATGAGTCTTGTAAGCTGTACATATAAAACATATCTACTTAAAGTGGTAGATAACACAAAGATTTATCTATCCTATGTTTATGAGGTACAACATAGAGATTTGCTATCATGATAAATTATCAAATCAGAGGTGATAGTATATGGCATAACAAAGGCAAATATATATTTCATACCCGGTATCGATCAATTCATATCACTACCATCCGAATTTATTTCGAAGAACGAATCATTTGAATGCACGATATTCTAAATATTCTTGCTATTTCAGACCGTTGCGTTGGTCGGAGAGAGCGGAAGTGGAAAATCAACTGCTATCTCATTGCTACAAAGATTCTACAACCCAGATTCAGGTCATATACTTATAGATGGGACTAAAATCGAAAACTTCAAATTAAAATGGCTAAGGCAGCAGATGGGTCTAGTCAGTCAAGAGCCTGCCTTATTCAACGACACTATTAGAGCTAATATTGCATATGGAAAAGAAGGAGAAGCAACTGAAGCTGAAATCCTTGCTGCTTCTGAATCTGCAAACGCTCACAAGTTCATTTCTAGTCTACAACAGGTTAGTCAATTTCCATTTTCCATTCATGTGCTTTTTATAGTATATACAAGTTAAATGAAATTGCCAGTGGCCAGTATTACACTGCCAAGACAAAAAAGTTGAGATGTTACTGGAGATCTTGCATTTAAACCCCTATATCTCTACACTATATATAGATAGATTTCAATTACCAGGATTTGCATTGTATTTTTTTTTATTTTTTTTTGAAATTTCAAAAAGACCCCCATATGTCAAAGGAAGCTCACCATCTATAATCTATTTGCAACCTACACCACTATCTTTTTTCAAGTAATCTTCAAAGGAATTTTGCAATCAAATCGCCATCGACACAGCCGAACAAACAACTTAAAAATAAATTATTGCAATATATTTGCACTTAAAACACATATCCATCCACTCGTTTTTTCATCAAACAAAAAAATAGAAATATCCCGATATCATATACTCCTTCCCTCTCCTTCTCTCTCTCCCTCCCTCCCTCTCCCTCTCCCCTCTCCCTCCCTCTCCCTCCCCCCTCTCCCCGCCCCCTCTCCCTCTCTCCCTCTCCCCTCCCCCTCTCCCTCTCTCTCTCTAAATGTACACACACATATAGTCAGTGTTTATGTATAGAAGTAAACCTTACTGAAAAATTTGAAATATGCACAATGATGTCAGTGTGTATGTATAGAAGTTTAAAAACAGTATTTGGTTCGTCCGGTACTTATATATATACACACACACACTCTTTTAAGAATACAAGAGTAGAATCTCAGTCCTGGGTATCATGTCAATTGCCACTTGAATTAATGGACCTTGACACAATAAATAAATTTTAATTCTAGATGATTTTGTCTTGAAATGAAACAGGGTTATGATACGGTAGTAGGAGAGCGAGGAATCCAACTGTCTGGTGGTCAGAAACAACGTGTAGCAATAGCACGTACAATCGTAAAAGAACCAAAGATTTTTCTCTTAGATGAGGCTACAAGTGCGCTTGATGCTGAATCGGAACGAGTGGTACAAGATGCATTGGATAGAGTCATGGTGAACAAAACTACAATAGTTGTGGCACACCGATTGTCTACAATTAGAGGTGCAGACGTGATCGCAGTAGTTAAGAATGGTATGATTATCGAGAAGGGGAAGCATGAGACATTGATTAATATCAAGGATGGTGCTTATGCTTCCTTGGTTGCACTTCATTCATGTAATGCCTCTTAGAGAGCTAAGATGGATTTCAATGTTATGTTAGGATACATATTGTTATTATTTTTATTATTGTTACTGGTATTTACACATGATATGCATAAGCTTCATCTTTTTTATGTGCATACAAATCGTTAAAAAATTAGGAGTAGGACCATGTTTGTTGATCTTTATTATTTATGGAAGAAAATTTTGTTTATGAGGTTGAAGTGTGCTGTAAAACTGAAAATTTATAGTTATCTTTATAGCCTAAATCTTCGTGTAAGATCCTTCGAAATTCAGCAAGTTGATGTTTAAATGTTACAGAAACATAACAAAGTTAATAAAAATCTTAAAATAGAAGTAAAATTGTGTAAGAGTTTAAAATTATCAGTGTTTATGCTTTTGACTCAATTTGATGAAGATTTATTCCTTTTGTTTTAAAGAACAGTGTGGTTACGTTATTGGATAAAACATACCCGTAGAGGAATAAATTATTGGGACATTATACTTCACCAGAATAAAAATCAACTGACAAATTGATTTTAATTCTTTGTCCTAAACATGGACAAACGTAAGAAAAAGTTGGAGACTAGCTTAACTGAATAAAACAAACATTTACTCATGGACTAGAAGATGATGATGATGATAATAATAATAATAATAATAATAATAAGTGATTGGAAGATAATAATAATAATAATGAAAGAGGATACAAATGTAGGAATTGTTGAAATTGGTGATACGCAAATCACAATTTTGGACAACAAATAATCTTACATATTTTATGGTGAGATTTGTTGCTAGATTTTATGGAGAGATTTGGTGCTAGATTTGATGAAGAGATTTGGTGTTTGATTTTATGGAGAGATATTGGTTTCTATATTTGTGGAAATTTATTGCAAGGATATTTGGTGCTTATCCAAATAGTTTTTTAACATGTATGAAGATAATTTGGGAGCCAAGTTTACTTGGGCATGAAGCAATTCACTCTATAAAAGGGCTAGCTATCATCTTCATTAGGTGTGGGTGAGAGCCACCAAGTGTGGGTGGGAGCCACCAAGAGTGATCATTCTAGCTATTCCAAATTGAGTGTTCTCCTTCAAATTATTTAGCCATAAGATATTCTCTACCTATTTCTCATTAAGGTTATTAGTTCAAGTTGTAATTGTTTGTAACGATAGTTGAGACTGATTGTAAACAATTTTTTATTAGTGAATTAATAAAGAGGGTGGTTGGGTGACATATTGTGTGCTCATATTTTCGATATTTTTGTGGTGCTGTTTTTTATTTTCAATCAAATTCATTTTCAAGTGATTGAGTGATAAAGATCCTATTTTTCTTGGCATTTTGTCAAATTTCCGCTGCGCACAAAACCCCAATAGTTTTGGTATCAGAGCAATTTTTGCATAATAGATTGGTATCAGAGAAATTTTTGCATGACAGATTGGTATCGGAGCTCAGTTCATCACATAGCTTGGAGTGATTTTGGATTGAAGATATTTGATGTCGGAGATGATATTGCTGTCATGGATGGCTATTATGGAGTACAATTTTTGAGAATTTGGATGATCACTGTTGAGGATCCGTTGAGGATCACTTTATCGATTGTTGTCTTCACGTTGATAATTCTCGAGGGATCCATGTAGATGAAGAGGGATCAAGTGGTAGGCGTATATTGATAAAGAGGAGGTGTGATTGAGCCTGGAATATCAATTAGGTAATCTTGTGGCCTGATGAAATCAAGAAGGTGTGATTAAGCCTGGAAATCAATTGAGCCTGGACTTAAAGAGAAGAAGGGATGGTTTTATCTCATAGCCGTTAAAATCGAGATGGTGTTAATTGAGAAAGAAGAGGTTGAAAGTGCGAGCTGAGGGGCTATTGTTTGAGTGGAGGAAATGTTGTGATTTGGTATCAAGGTGGAGTGTTGAAATTGTTGATATGCAAATCACAATTTTGAGCAACAAATAATCTTACATATTTTGTGAAGAGATTTGTTGCTAGATTTTATAGAGAGATTTGGTTCTAGATTGGATGAAGAGATTTGGTGCTAGATTTATTGAAGAGATTTAGGGCTAGATTTTATGGAGAGATATTAGTGGCTATATTTGTGGACATTTATTGCAAGGATATTTGGTGCTTATCCAAATAGTTTTTTAACATATATGAAGATAATTTGGGAGCCAAGTTTACTTGGGCATGAAGCAATTCACTCTATAAAAGAGCTAGCTATCATCTTCATTAGGTGTGGGTAAGAGCCACTAAGAGTGGGTGAGAGCCACCAAGAGTGATCATTCTAGCTATTCCAAATTAAGTGTTCTCCTTCAAATTATTTTGCCATTAGATATTCTCTACCTATTTCTTAATAAGGTTATTGGTTCAAGTTGTAATTGTTTGTAACGATAGTTGAGATCGATTGCAAACAATATTTTATTAGTGAATTAATAAAGAGGGTGGTTGGGTGGAATATTATGTGCTCATATTTCCGATATTTTGTGGTGTTTTTTTTTTTTAATCAAATTCATCTTCAAGTGATTGGGTGATAAAGATCCTATTTTTCTTGGCGTTTTGTCAGACTTCTGATGCGCACAAAACCCCAATAGCTTGGTATTAGAGCAATTTTTGCATAACAGGAATTATGTCAAATATGGATTACATTTGATCCAGATCTTTATAAGTTTTATGTCTATTATAAAACAAGAGAGGGTGAAGCAACAAGTACAATTAAAATTAGTTGTAATTAATTTCTTTCAAAACAAACATTAAAAATAACCTATCTACCTACAATAGAATGTAAAATAGAAAAAAAGCTGAGTTGGAACTTTTACTTTTTTACAAATCCGATGTGGCACTCAACGACAACATCTTCCCCTTTTTGACAAATAATATTATATTAATTACTCGGTTACTTAAAAATTAAAACTCTTTGCCAAATTAAGTCTTTTCCCAACCGTCAACTTGAATTCCTTTGTTTTCTTACTCTCTCCCTCAAATCCAGCTTCCTTCCATTATATGTTAATTTATTACACGATTTTAATACTTGAGGACGTGTCGATTTGATGATTACACCCAGGTCGAGTTGCAAGAGAAATTTTCCATTTATATGTCTGTCATTCTTCTTTAGCTTGCAACAGTAGATCGAGTTGCAAGAGTAGCTCCAGTTCAGAATTTGGTGGATGCTATCTCTTGCGGTGGTACAAAGTATGTTACAGTCTCTTATTTTTTTTATATTTTTAATTTTAACTATATGTATTGAATTTTAATACTCATAAGTTGAAGTGAAGAGTCAAAGATTTTTTAAAAAATAAAGGCAAACATATAACTGATTTTGACGAATATGTTTGTTGCATGTCCATTTTATCCTCGAAATCTTTATTGATTTGCCAGATTGGCGACGTCTGTATTCTAATCTTCATTGCATGATTTCATTATAGAATCATTTGATACAATTATGTTTAATATATACAAATTCATGTTATAAAATTTATATTTTGAGTGTTTTCACCTGTACTTCAACTTTGAATATGAATTAGCCTTTTTTAAATACTTTTCATTGTGATGGGTGCTAATTATAATTGGTTTTTTTTATAAGATTGTTGCCACATATATTAAGGTTTTTATCCATTTTGTTGTAATGTTCCGTTAATTGTCGCTAAACTCTTTTGGTTATACATACAAGTTAAATTGGTAAACTATGAATTCACACATTTTTTACTTCTAAATGTTTCACACGTTCAGTAGAATTTCAGTATAATTGTAAACAATTAATCTTTTGTTGAATACGGTTTGAGAAGTTGGCATATGTAATGAATTAAAATATACTTTGTTGATCACAGCCTTTAGCAGAGGTTACATGACTGTAGGGCAACACTTATATGCCTTTGTATATAAGCATACTTGGTTGCTTCTACAGGTGTAATTGGCTTACCACTGGCATTTAATTTCGAAAACACTTATAGTCTTTGAAAATTAATTACATCTCTTTTTCTTTATCAATGTTGAAACTTAAGATGGATATGAAAATCAAGAATACGAGCTAGACTGCCAAAGACCTGACTGCTATTTATCGTGTCCATACATATCATTTATGCCAAATTATTCGAGTTATCTTTAATCGCATATATGTATAGTTGCTTAGGATTTGTTTTATTATCCATTTTCAAATTCACTAGAAGTAATTGTGAACTGTGTGATGGCAAATGTGGTAATCCTATGAAAATGAAGATATATAAGAAAATTTATGTCTTGGTAAAAACACAACAATGCACATACTGAATTAAAAATAATAGTTCATCCAAAAAACTGAAGTAATTATGAAATTTTCAGGTACTCCGTGTAAAACCCCAAATTTTAACAATAATTAAATGTAAAAGGATCAATAAACTAAATATTAATTAGAATAATATTCATAATTAGACAACAGGGCTAGCACCATTGGATTCATTGTAATTTTCTAATCAAATTGGACACTTGGTTTGCTAAAATTGGAGTTAAAATGAATTAAAGAAGAATTCAGGAAAATTAAATTAAAATATATAGAAACCACTGGTCATTGGGCGGCCCATCTCAACTAGGTCGACACATGTGTTAACCCATGGGTTGACCCCTGTGTTGACCTAGGTATGCGGGTGGGTCGACACAGTTCAAAGAATGTGCATGCCTGGTATGCAAGGCAACGAACGTTAATTATCTTCCACCGTTAGTTTTTCTGAGTTGGCACAATTTTATTAGTTTATTTTGAACTATAAGCTGACTTTGTGCTTTCTTATTGGTCCGATAACATGGTTGAACCAGATATAATTTTTGATTTGGACGGCTAAGGATATCTAGTAATCCCTATAAATAGACTAGCATAGCCCCTCTCATTCCTTCACATCCATTCTCTCTTCTCTCCTCTTTTTCTACCTCAGGCCTATCCACATAATTAGGAAGGGCCACATGATTAAAATTTTAAGGGGTGAAGAAGTTCTTAAGTGTTTCATATTTATTTTTATGAACACTTCTGGAGGCAGAGGTTCTGCTATATTTAAGAAGAAGGCCACAGGGGAAGCCTTTTTCAACAAATATGTGAGTTTTTATGTAATTTTTAGACTAGTTATTTGCGTAGGAAAGTTTAGACTGTTAGATAGTTTTAATTTGCAAGTTTATGATTACAGTATTTTCATTATTTATATGTTTAGTTTTTCTGTAAGTAACTGTAGTTTATTTATTATCTATGTTTATTCCTTTCCAACTGTTAATCATTTATAAGTAATTATCCTTCTTCTTATCCCCTTCTTTGTTATAGTTTATTTAAGATACGCTTATACCAATTTTATTTGCTTTTATTTATTTTGAATCTAGGCCTTACGGGTAGCCTAGACCAATTCACTTTTTCTTTTAGCACCGAGCCTAAGGCTGAAAAGAGCCTAGGCCTTTATTAATAAATTTACGTTGAATTGATTGAATTAAAAAGGGATTTTTGGGCATATTAAAACTGATTAGGTATTGTAATAAGATTTGATTGTAAACTGAGGATAAATCTTAACAAATGATTGGAGAACATGTAAACTAGAGTAGACTGAACTTAATTGAATATTAAGTAATGTGGGAATTGGTTGTACGAAAAGAATAACATTAATTAGAAACCTAGAGTTATACATGAAGTTATATAGGGCTTATTAATAAACTTAAATTGTGTTAAGTTAAATTGATAAATTTAATAAACTAAGATAGAGCGAGTCTGTTCTGTCAACGTTGGGCTGATTGGGGAAGAAAAGATGGCTCGTAGTTTAGGTCCGTTCTGGTAGCGTAGGGATGATTGAGGAAGATAAGAGACCTAATATCATAATGAAATCCTAGTTTAGGTCGGTTCAGGCACTATGGGGCTGATTGAGACAGATAAAAGGCCTAATAAAATAATGAATTAAGGACCAAGTCTATGGGTGACTTGTGTCAATTGCATTTAAGTTTTAGAACCCATATCGGTTAGTATCCCTTTGTTATCATGGAGGTCTCATACAAGGTAGAGGCTTGGGCATGCTTTACTGTACTAGATAATAAGTGGTCCAAACGAGGTGGATATGGGCGTGTTCAACCGGAATGATGAGCGTGCATCATTCCGATTGGGGAAGATAAGCTGTTTTAACACCTGTGATTAACGACTATGTCCTTTTAGTTGATGGGTTCAGGAATGATAAACCCGAATTCCATAGCTAGCATAGGTTATCACATTATGGGTAAAGTAGTCGATTGATGGGTATAAATTACGTTAAGCCTAATTGTGCTATCTTGGTAGTTGGTGCAACAATTTCAGATATAAATGAGAAGCCTATCTTTATTCATGTTTATCTTTCCTGCTAATTCATTTATGTTTTATGTCTATTGCACTTACAACTATTCACCTTCCTAAATGCTTCCTTAACTTATTGCTCATGCTAAAAATTACTAGAACTCACCAGATGTATTTCTGACCTAGCTTGTTTTCTTCTTCCCTCTTGCACTCCCCTCCAGGTTTGTACGGTGGAGTGTCTCTGTAGTGATTCTTGATTGTTCAGTTCAGCTTGGATTCATACTCTTTTCAGATTCATGTATTGGTTCATTTCTTGTTTTTTGATCATTGTATTGGCATACGAGAGGGACGGTCTTACTTTTGTACTCTGATATTTTCCACGAGATAATATGTTTGTTTTATGATGATGACTATCTGGTGTTTTGAAATGTAATAAGTACTATGACCCAACTTGCTTATTTAATAATTTTTAAAGTTTCCGATGTGTTTTATATTTCTATCTTGTGAATTTTAGTCTTTGTGTTGTTATTTTATACCTAAGTGCTTCGTAAACATTATAGCATCCTCATATGGGTGACATTAAGGGGTGTGGGTGTTTCATTTGGTATCAGAGCCTAAGATTACAAGATCAAAGAAAAGTTTCGAAAAAGTATTTTCAAAAGCAAAGTATTTTCATGTAAAGCTTATTTTTGAAAAATATCCCCTCAAGTCATTTACCATATTTCCATGGTCCCTTTTTTAATCCATGTCTATTTTTTTTTCAGCATGACTAGGGCTCCCAATTTTCCTGAGGGAGTTCCCATTCTGACATGATTATATAGTTATGTTGAAGCGACGACGCCTGCTCAAGGGCAAGGAAGTGCTCCACTTCCAGCTGTAGCCGCCATAGTTCCACCAAATCTGGCGGTTAATTTCTTTAAGCTCTATAAGTATTTTTCTACTATGGCAGGCAAGCTATTTCTTTGATCGGAGAGTTTTTTTATGCTCGTAATTGGCTAAGAGAGACCGATTGTGTGTTTAAATCATTAGAGCTGGATGACTAGAGGAGGATTTAGTTGGCCAGTTGACAACTGAATGGAGAGATGTCATATTGGTGGGAAGTAGCTGAGGTAGGGCGGGTCGTAGTGGCATGGGATGATATCAAGTATAAATTCGAGAAAAAGTTTTTATCGCGAGCTGAAGAAGGGATGCAGTTGGAAAAGTTCTTAAGTCTAGACATGGTAATATGTCAGTGAAGGAGTATGTGAATAGCTTCAGTGAGTTGGCAAGATTTGGCTTAGATCTGGTGAATACCGCACACAAGAAGGCTTTGAGGTTTGCGAGGGGACAAAACCAACCCCTCTAAGGACTAGCAATGACACATATTCCAATAGGAGCTACGTTTGAGAAGCTTGTGGATATGGCTCTTATGAATGAGGATGGAAAGGAGAGTAAACAAGAGGGTAAGACTGAAGTGGCCAAGACAGGAATTGGAAAGAAAAAGTGGTGGCCGAAGAAAAGTGCAATGAAAAAGGGAGAGAAGCCAAATAAAGCACAAATTAAGAAGGAAGTTATGTGTCATGGATGTGGTATGATGGTACACTTCATCAAAGATTGCAAGAATATATCTAAGAAGTGTGCTTGTTTTTAGTGTGGACAGATGGTACATTATAGCAGGCAGTGCGCTCAGAAGCAGGGACAAGTGCAGGTTCATCCGGAGCACAGGTTCATGCACTTGAGGTGACTCAGACTAACGGTAGCAATTAGGTGAGAGGTAGGAAGGTCACCGTAGAAGGTTTGATTTCTCTTTTTTACTTTCCCATTAGGACCTTGTTCGATTTTGGTGCTTCTCATTTTTTCATATCCAGTTCTATTGTTGATAATCTACATCTAGATACTTCTACAGTTTCTGAATGAGTAGTTGTCTAGAACCCCATAGGAGGTATGACTCGCTTATTTATGATGTGTAGGAGTTTAATGATTTCTATTCTTGGCGTTGAGTTTGAGTGTTACGCGTATATACTAGGTTTTATGGGTTACCGTCTTATTCTATGATGGCTTGGTTGGCCATGTATGGTGCCATCCTTGACAGTGAGAGGAGAATTGTTAGGATTTTGACATGCCATGGTAGGACCCTCAAGATTTCTTGCGAATCACGAGGGTCAGTCATGCTCAGTTTCTTTGATTCCCTAGATGCTTTTGTTGATGATCTCAGTTTGGTGCCTATAGTTAGAGACTTTCCAGACGTACTCGAGGAGGTGAGAGGGCTAACTCCTAGGCGCGAGACAAATTTTCAGATATACTTGGTAGATAATGCTAAGCTTGTTGCGTTGTTAGTGCGCCACATGGCTTTGAGAGAAAAGAGGGAGCTTAGTAAGCAAGTGGGTGAGTTGTTCAAGAAAGTGTTTATTAGATGGAGTATTTCTGAGTGGGGAGCACCAATTGTCTTCGCAACTAAGGCATACGGCTCTCTCATTCTATGTGTGGATTATAGAGAATTGAACAAGCTAATGAAGAATAATAGACACCCACTCCTACAGATAGATGATTTGTTTGATTAGTTAGTGGGCACTTCGATTTTCTCACAGTTGGATTTAGTTATTGGTTTTTATCAGCTTAGGGTGGTAGATGATAGCATAGACAAGAATGTTTAAGGACTCTCCATGGATTTTTTTGAGTTCCAGTTATGCCTTTTGGGTTAACCAATGCACTGACGTATTTTAAGTCTCCCAAATACTTGTTCTTGCAGAAAGATCTTAATTTGAGACAGTAATGCTAGATGGAGTTTCTTGCATCTTATGACTTCGAGATAGCATATACCCTGGGGATGTGAATGTAGTGGTAGAAGCATTGATTAGGTAGAGAATGGATTTGAGTTCATTGTTAGCAGAGTGGAAGAGTTTAGAGTTCATCTCATCTTTCGATTTTAGACCATCTACGGATTTTGCACAAGGATTGTTGGCATCGTTAGAGGTGTGACCTACTCTTTTAGAGCACACTGGATCTAGTCAGCGCGAGGATCAATAGTTAGTAGATATCATGGAAAGAATCGGTAGAGAAGAGGCCTCTGGTCACCTTTCTATCTATCTTGTGGATGAGAGAGGGTGGCTACATTGTGATAGGAGATTGTGTGTTCCTTGAGTTAATGATTTGTCGAGATCGGTTTTAGAGGAGGCTCATCACTCTCGGATGACGATCCATTCAGGTGGTAATAAGATGTACATAGATATGAGGAGGGGTTTTCATTGGTTTGGGATGAAGAAGGACTTGACAAAGTATGTAGCTCAATGTATGACTTGTCAGCGAGTAAAGGCCGAGCAGAGGAAGCCCGATGGATTGCTTCTGCCTTTGGATGTGCCACAGTGGAAGTAGGAGAGCGTCTCGATGGATTTCATAGATGGGTTGCCCAGATCGAGGAAGCGCAACACTAGTATTTAGGTTATAGTCAATAGGTTGACTAAGAGCGCTCACTTTATCCCAGTTAAGAGTAAGCAGACGGTAGCTTGCTTGACATCAGTATATCTTAGAGAGATCATCCGACTTCATAGAGTTCCCTCTAGTATTGTTAGTGATCGAGACCCCATCTTTATAAGTGAGTTTTGGATGAGCCTGCACGAGGCAATAGGGACACAACTACGATTTAGTACTGCCTATCACCCTCAGACATATGGACAGACCGAGAGGGTTAATACGATTCTTGAGGATTTATTATGGCTGTGTATCCTAGAATTCAGAGGGACTTGGGAGGAGCATCTTCCGTTGGTTGAGTTCGCATATAGTAACAACTATCAAACGAGTACTAATATGGCTCCCTTCAAGACATTATATGGACGACCCTGCAGATCAGCCACATGTTGGTAGGAGTCCACGGACAAACTTCTACTTGGACCTGAGATGGTTAGAGAGACCTCAGAGAAGGTAGAATTGATTCAGAGACATATGAAGGCAGCTCAGGACAAACAAAAGTCGTATGTAGATCAGCGACGCTTAGAGTTTGAGGTTGGAGGCATGGTTTTTCTTAAGGTGTCAGCTTTGGAGAGTGTTGTTCGGTTCAGATTAGTGGGTAAGTTAGCACCGAGATTTATAAGACCATTCCCTATAGTAGAGAGGATAGGCCAGATGGCCTACAGAGTTAGACTACCAGAGAGACTGGCAGGAGTTCATAATGTATTCCATGTTTTGCACTTGCGAAATTGCCTATCTGATTCCACGACACTAGTAGAGCCGAGAACTCTAGAGGATATCGAGGTAGATAGGGAGCATCAGTCAGGAGAGTCCGTACTTGGATACTAGGATCTTATGTGAAGAAATTACAGAATAAAGAGATCAAGCTTGTTAAGATCCAGTGGGGAGAGGACAATGATTACACAACTTGGGAACCAAAAGATAGGATTCACGCTTCTTTTCCGTTTCTCTTTGAGGGTACGCTCTTATTCCTTCTCTAAGCTTTGAATTTGAATCTATTTCTCCTATCGTTTGAATCATAAGTTTTAAATAGAAGCCTATGGATGGTAGGAAATGGTTTAAGACATGTTAATAGAACATGTTATGGTTGAGTCAGTTCATGTGGATGCAAGTGTTTTCTAGTGGATGCATACACACACATTAGGAACTAGTTAGGGATCAGTTGAACTAGGACAGTTACATAATTGCATATGGATATGTGCACATTTTAATTTATTTCAATAATGGATGAAAAATGGTTGAATAATCACTTGGATATTGCATTTTGATGAATGGTTGTTGCACACATGTAGAATTTTATGTATATCATTAGGATTCCTTGGCATACATATTGGATGCATGACACATGCACGATTGCATTAAGGAAGTCAATTGACTCAATGGACTAGCTGATTTTTGCATTAGTTTAAAAACATATAACAATACCTTTGCATATGTTCATGAAAAACATTAGAAAATCTCAATGGATGCCAGTGGTTGATGGTTGAGTAGATGGGTGTAGGTAATGGTTGATAATATTTATAACATTCTTCTAGCATTGGAGATTTCAGGGACGAAATCATTTAAGGTGGGGAGAATGTAACACCCCAAATTTTAATGAACAATAATTAAATGTAAAGGATTAATAAACTAAGTATTAATCACAATAATATTCAGAACTAGACAACGGGACTAGCACCATTGGATCCATTGTAATTTTATGATCAAAATGGACATTTGGTTAGCTAGCATCAGACTTAAAATGAATTAGTTACGAATTACAGAAGAACTCAGAAAAATTAAATAAAAATATATAGAAACCAACGGTCACTGGGTGACCCGGCTCAACTAGGTCGACTCCTGTGTCGACCCATGTATGCTGGTGGGTCGACCCAGTTCGAAGAATGTGCATGCCTTACCTGGCACGCAAGTCAACGAACGTTTATTATTTTCCACTGTTAATTTTTCTGAGTTAGAGTTATTTTATTGCTTTATTTTGAACCATAGAATGACGTAGCACTTTCTCATTGGTTTGATGACATGACTAGACTAGATCTAATCTTGGATTTGGATGGCTGAGGGATTCCAGTAATCCCTATAAATAGACTAGCATAACATCTCTCATTTCTTCACATCCATTCTCTCTTCTTCTTCTTCTCCAGGCCTATCCTGAAAATTAGGAAGAGCCACATAATTAAATTTTTAAAGGGTGAAGAAGTTCTTAAGTTTTTAATATTTACTTTTATAAACACTTATGGAGGTGGAGGTTCTGCTAGATTTAAGAAGAAGGACACAAGGGAAGCTTTTGTTCATTAAATATGTGAGTTATTATGTAATTTTTAGACTAGTTATTTGCATAGGAAAATTTAGATAGTTAGAAAGTTTTAATTTGCAAGTTTTATGTTTACAGTGTTTACAGTATTTATATGTTTTGTTTTTCTGCAAATTACTATAGTTTATTTACTGTCTATGCTTACTCCTTTCCAGTTGTTTATCATTTATAAGTAATTCTCGTTCTTTTTATCCCCTTCTTGTTATAGTTTATTTACAATTATGCTTATGCCTATTTAATTTGCTTTTGTTTATTTTGAATCTAGGCCTTATGAGAGCCTATACCATTTTCCTTTTTCTTTAAGCGCTGAACCGAGGCCATTGTCGGTAAATTTGTGTTAAATTGGAATAATGTTAGAAATGAATTAAAAAGGGAGTTTTGGCATATTGAAACTGATTAGGTATTGTAATAAGATTTAACTGTAAATTGGGGATAAATCTTAATATGTGATTGGAGAACATGTAAACGAGAGTAAATTGAATTGAATTTTATATTAAGTAACGTGGGGATGGGTTGTACAAAAAAATAACATTAATTTGAAATGTTAAAACAACCTCTGGTTATAACATGAAGTTATATTGGGCTTATTAGTAAACTTAAATTGTATTAAGTTAAATTGATAAATTTAATAAGCTAAAATAAAGGGAGTCCGTTCCGACAGCGTGGCGCTGATTGGGGAAGATAAGTGGCTCGTAGTTTAGGTCTGCTATGGAAGCGCGGGGATGATTGTGGAAGATAAGAGGCATAATATCATAATGAAATCCTAGTCTAGGTCTATTCCGGCGGTGTGGGGCTGATTGGGGAAGATCGGAGGCCAAATAAAATAATGAAATGGGGACCAAGTCTAGGGGTGACTTGTGTTAATTGCATTTTTTTTCAGGAGCCCGTACCAGTTAGTATCCCTTTGTTATCATGGAGGTCTCACACTACGTACAAGCTAGGGCCAACTTTACTATACTAGATAGTAAGTGGATCAAACGATGTAGGTACAAGGCGTGTTCTGGCGGAACAACGAGCGTGCATCGTTCCGATTGTGGAAGATAAGCCATTGTAATGCCTATGATTAACGACTATGTCCTTTTAGTTGATGGGTTCAGGATTGATAACCTCAAATTCCATAGCTGACATATGTTATCACATTATGGGTACAGTACCAGATCGATGGGTAGAAATTAGGTAAAATCTAATTGTGGTATCTTGCAGTTGGTGCAGCAATTTCAGATATGAATGAAAAGCCTATCTTTATTCATGTTTATCTTTCCTGCTATTTAGTTTATGTTTTATGTCTATTGCTCCTGGAACTATTCACTTATCTAAATGCTTCCTTAACTTATGTTTATGCTAAAAATTACTAGAACTCACCAGACGTATGTCTGACCTAGTTTGTTTTTTCCTTCTCTCTTTCGTTTCCCCCTCCCCCAGGTTCACAAATGGAGTGTCTCAGTAGTGATTATTTATTATTTGGTTTAGCTTGGATTCATACTCTTTATATTCATGTATTGGATCATTTCTTGTTTTCTGATCATCGTATTAGCATATAAGAATGATGGTTTTTATGGTTTTACTTATGTACTTTGATATTTTCCATGAGGCGGTTGTTTGTTTTATGATGATGACTATCTGGTGTTTTGAAATGTAATAGGTATTATGACTTGACTTGCTTATTTAATAAATGTTTTAAAGTTTCCGCTGTGTTTTATATTTCTGTCTTGTGAATTTCAGTCTCTGTAATGTTACTTTATGCCTAACCATTTTATAAAGCTTAACGCATGCTCATATTGGTGACATTAAGGGGTGTAGGGTGTTTCATCCCGTCTAACAATGAGGTGTGATCAGCCATTCCATAAATTATATTGCCTCCACTGATGATGGCTTTAGCGGCTCCACAATTTCGTCATGCTCGACGATTTACAGGTAATTATGTTGGAATCGACATTCTTTAAGTTCAGTTTGATTTTTGACAAGGCCGTAAACTTGCTTTCTTTTGTTTTTAGCGAAGAAGTTATTTGGATAAATGAATTTATTTTCAATATCTGATTTTAATCTTACTGCTTACAACTGTCACAATCAGTACTTTTATGTACGCATACACTTTAGTTCTTTTACTTCTCTCTATCTACGATGGATGTACCGATTTAGTGTGCTTTCAAATGCAGTTTCAATGTTTGTGTACAATCAAAATGAACTTTTAAATTCTTGACAATGTATAAAGCATCTTTTGCGAAACCTTTCATGACACTGGTATAATAAATGCATTTGAAAGAGTTCAAATTCCATTATATGTTTTTTACTTTAAAAGTTAGTCTGTTTCTTTGCCCATTGTAATGCATGTTTTGAATTCAGAAAATGTCCATTTTTTTCAAAAATTTCATTTCAGACTGAAACTGCGGTAGAGATGGAATATACCCAGTCTATACATGAGCATGACTTGGAATTAACTATGGAAGTAATGAATGAAATGAGTATTAGCTGAACCCAATTGGAAGAATATTTATTGTTTGGAAATTTATATTCAAATGGAGTTTGTTTTATGTTAAATTTTATTTGGATCTGCTATGACTATTCATAATGATGCCATTATATAATTAAGTTTACATAGTTTAGCTTGAAGTAACATGGTAAACCTGAAAACAAAGAAAATAAGTAAATGACTTGGTCGTTCTGATTTGGATGGGGAATCCCATGAGTAATCCAGAATTTGTTTCATTTTTATCATAATTTACATGGATAATAATTTGATAGTTTCACCTTCACTTATGGATTCTTACTCACTTTATTTAGTGAAATCTAAGATTTGTGAAAGTTCATGATACCAAATCCTGTTATTAATGAGTTTCATTATAATTGTAGGTTTTGTTTGGTCAATCACATTTTATCTTTTTAACCAGGTCTTTTTTTTTGAATTTGTTAAGGGGGAAAACCGACCGGAGCCGTAAAAACCCCCTAGAGCACCTAACACGGTCCACTGGTGATTAATTTATGTATTGTAGATTCTTTATGTCTTACATATCTCCTGTTCTTCTGGAAATCATAAATATCCCTTGATAAGAACATCAACTTATCATACAAACTGCATATATAATTTTGACTTGATAATAATTATATTCTTTTATCTGAACAATAGTTAATATTTTCCATGTATATTCGCTGGAAAACCATGTATCAAAATATTCAAAACATCTAATGATCCAAGTTTACCGAACAATATATGCAAAGATTTGGAAATTTTAGTTAGTTCTTATTGATGAAATTTTCATTTTAATTCTTCTTGAAAAGTTGTTTCTATTGGAAAAACATAGAAAATGCTAGCAAGAATAGGATTATGAGATAATTTTTATATTAAGCTGATGAAATCAATTCCACATGAAAACTGAATTGTTGTTAAAATCAAAAGCACTATTGTAACCACTAATAACATATATTTCTTTACATAGATTGGAAATGAGCTATAGAAAAGTGGATTGCATTTGACTAGTAATTTTACTTCAAAGAATTGAATTTTCCATCCACTGTTGTTGCAGGCCAAATGGGCAGCTGAAGTAGGTCCGGTCTGGGTTGGGAGCTGGCTAACCGTACCTCCATTCAAGAATAAGATGTATATCTGTTTCAGTCCCCATAAGTTACGTGATACTTCTAAAGCAAATTTTGTCAATTTCAGTTTCAACACGAGAAAAGAAGCCATAGAAGATGACAGGAGAGGCTCAACTCTAATTTTCTTTTCATATCTTGCATGATAGCGAGAGGCACAATTCCAGTTTTCAAGTTCTCATGGGAACAAATTGGTAATTTTTAAATGCAAAGGTCTCCATTTTATGTGATCTCCTATAAGTCAAGGTTATTGCTACATGAATTTTCTTATATTCACACTTAACTATTGTTACCATCACAACTATGCATGTCCATATTTGTTAAAACTTCACTGAAAATTTGATCGAAATTTAATTATTCTGGTAGATATACTAATGTCATTAAAAGAAAAGGGATTTGATTATATGTCCTAGACTTTAATTAGTAGAGTGTAAAAATAAGTTCACATCAGGATAACATGTGCCACTACAACAAATAGCTGATATCTTGCTGAAGTCTAGAAGGCAAATTTTCTTAATGATGAGATGGCCCTAAAGAAAGAATACATCTTGGTAAGAAAAATTATTAATGAGTTCCACTTAGTAATATAAGTAATAAGTTGTCTTCTAACTTATATATGTTACAGGAAGAGCATAGCTAGTATAATCTAACTCATTACTTATACAAGAAAATAGGAAACCGATCTTGCTGATTTGGATAGTCTTGCATTGTACCATTTCAAAGTAGTCTCTCTTATATGCAATTCCCTTTTCCATCACAAACCTCCTAACCGTTCCGCTACTTTCTTCCATGTATAATTCCTCTTACTCTCTTTCTTATTCAATTCCATTTTTTCTTCTGTATTAGTAAATAACTTCCAAATCAGCAATAACTATCATATTTCCAGTTTAACGGTTGGCAAACTTCATACCTTAAAATGAGAATTGGATTTTCAATCTGGTTACTCTATGCTTTGTATATTTGTTGTTTTTCCATATGTTCCTCTTTTGAGTAGCTTTTTCAAAAAAAAGAGGTATGCATGTCATGTAGATATGGTACTCGCTAGTCTTTAATTACTTAAAGATAGATTAAGAGAATGATTTGTTAATAGAATGTGCAATTAGGACAACAGACTATGATCAATAGATCAAAGACTAAGTATTTTTAATTCATATATATTGTTCTACATTCTACAAGCAGCAACGACTATTATACATACATGCAGACAGTCACACACAAATATATATATATATATATATATGTATATATTCATACACACACAAATATATATATACACATACACATATATGTATGAGAAAGTCTATTTGGACACAAAATATAAACACAATTGGTGGTATATCGAATCTCCACAATAAGATGGATCCCTGTTTTCCACCTCTTCATATAAAGACAAAATAACTCAATGACTGAAACTTTATCTCTTAGTTTGTGTTCAAATAGAATCCCCGTATATACACACATACATATGAGAGTGGCTATTTGAACATAAAAATTTGATGCAAACTATTGGACATAAAATTTTAGCCATTAGATCAATTTTTCCTTCTATGAGGGATGGAAATCAGAGGGCCATCTGATGATTGAAGTTTTGAGTCCCTTAATTTGTGTCAAATCTTTGTGTATATATAGATTTTCCCTATATATATACCAGTATAAAGGCACGTCCGTTGGACGCGTGCTTAGACAGTCGAAGCAAACTAGGGTTACGTGCAAAACAAATGAAAAAGTAAGAACAAAAGCCACCTCAAATGTTAGCAACAACCTATATGCAAAATCACATTAGACAATAGTAATAAAACTGCACATAATCAAACAAAGCAGTCCAACATTATATAACCGACAAAACATAAAAATAATTATGTTAACTACATAAAAATATAAGCCACTAATAAATGATAGGTATCATCATAAGCACAATTGTCAGAACTCCTCATACGTGACTCGTTAAAGCATTGCCACTATTCCATACAGAGAGCAATCCCGTTTTTTATTCCAACCAAGTCACCTTTATAGATTCATGTTACCAGTACTCGAAGTTATAAAAAACGTATAACTGTGTATAGTTTGGCCAAACTATAACGCTATAAAGCAGTCGCATTAATATACTATTAATTACACCACAATCTTCCTAAAGTTAAAACTCAATATTTACCTATATTAAAATGTCTTCATGTGCCAATATATCAGTACAACAACATCACTGACAATAAACATGTTAAATATATGCAACACAATATTTGGTTTATTGATTAGTTAACTAATTAATATTCTAGGAAATATTAGATTTGATTTAGGAAGAGATAATTATGAATTTATTTCTCTCTCAGATCCTATTTTTAGGAAACAAACAAATTAATATGTAGTCATATATATTTATTTATTTGACTACTTATGAGAGATATATTAGCAAATTTATCCCTACAGTTCTATTGGTTGACAGTTGCAATAAATATGAATGTTGTGAAATTATTAATAAAGGTTTTATTTGGAGGAATTTTTTTTCTATCATTATTTTTCTTCACTTCTTGTCTCTTCTAAAATCAAATGGAGTAGATATCATAAGAAAATCCCTAATAGTTGGTATCAGAGCCTACTACACAATTATTTTGAAGAGAGTTTGTTTATGGAGAAGACAAACGTGGAGAAACTTAATGGAAAAAATTGTGGGTTATGGAAAGAGAAGATGGAAGACTATCTCAATCTTAATAATCATCATCAACCCTTGGAAAATAATAAGGAGAAGCCAAATGGCATAACTGAGGCAAAGTGGGAAATTTTGGACAGGAAGGTTGCAGCGACTATTAGGTGTTTTTTTGGAGAATTCAATACTTCATATTGTTGCTAGTGAAACATCCGCTTTTGCGATCTGGATAAAGTTAGAAGGAATCCATGCAAAGAACTCTGCAACAAACAAGGCTCTTCTTATGAGAAGATTGGTGAATCTCAAGCTTAAGGAATGTGAGTCAATTGGAGAGCATCTTAATGATTTTTAGGGAACTGTGAACCAATTGGCAGCCGCAAATTACAAGGTAGATAATTAATCACAAGTTGTGATGTTGATGAGTTCATTACCAGAGAGTTGGGAAACACTTTTGGTTGCATTGAATAACTCAAATTCGGATAGCACTGTTTCAATGGGGTCGACGGTTAGTAGCTTGCTTAATGAGGAGATACGGAGGATGAACCTACTAGAAGGAAAGGATAAGGTAGAAAGAGAAAGTGGAAATCCATTTGAAGATGTCAATCTTCCTAGGAAATGTGGCTATTCAATTATGGAAAGACAATCAAATAACTCAAACGTAGAAAGGGATTTTATTTGCTATTGCTGTGAAAACCCGGTCATTAACTAAGATTTTGCAACAAACTTAAAAAGGATAAAGAAAGAATAAAAACATTATAGGAAAACAAAATAAATATTGATGAAAGTAAGAATGGAGAAGTAAAATTTGGTGAAGATCTTGATGATAATGTCCTATGTGTGTAGAAAGACAAAAGTAAAGATTGGGTACTTGATTCAGACACTTGTTTCCACATATGCAATCACAGGGAAGCATTTATTGATTATGAAGAACAAACTGATAAAGTGGAATCTGCTGATGGTGGAGATTTGCATGTTAAAGGCATAAGTTTTCTTAGGTTAAAAATGAATGACGGAAGGGTGGTGAAGCAAACATGTAATAACCCGAATACCGACAGACTGATTTTTTTTTTCAAAATTTTAATCTATTGAAACTCGTGTTGGTTTGCTCTAGTATCCTGTAGAAAAAACAGATCAGAGCCCAAAAAAACATCTCACAGCGGAATGGATAAAATATAATGTAATCAAAATATTGCCTTACCGTAGTAATAATACTGCCTAACTAGTATCCAAAGTTATCATATCTCTGCCACAAATCTAACCTGCGAGTATGTTATGAAGAGGGGGTCAGAAAACAAGTTTTGGTCACTGGATTTAAAATACACATCATGGATAATTCTACATATACCATTCAGTTACATTTTCTTATTTATTAAGATACTTGGATTAACAGCACTCAAGGCTTACACACATGTCAATCCTATCTACTTCCCAGTGGATTAACCTAATACAATATATATGTAGTTACTCCCAATATTAAGGTACACCCCATGGTACCCACTCGCACAGTATCCATCGTAACGCCATAAAAATATATGCAGTCCCTTATCCTACGTCGGAGTGACGTATGGATCTCTATATAACAATGCTACGTTACACATATATATCTACCATTGTCATGCTACGTAAGCGTACAGACTGCCACCTTCGATCGAATCAGATTCCTTCACAGAGTAATGCCCTCGAGTCTACGATAGACTACCTAGAGCATACATGCGTGTATATAGATTTTCCCATGTATGTATCGTCAATCGTACTTGATGCCTTAACCGCACATATCCTCAACTATGCATTGAGTCCCGTGGCAGGGCTATACAAGAAACATAGAACTCGGTCGGGAGCTTTTCAGAAATCTGTATATACGGATACTAAGGTCTGCATTTTCAGTGGCTATAGTCCCACCTGACCCCTCCCTCAACTAGTGAAAGACGAACAAGGTTAAGAACAAATGATCTGGCCCAAAAGAAAAAAAACAACAAATCCTAATTGGTCTGTCCCTCATCCATAGCCTTGATAGCAAAAGGCCTATGCTCTTTTGGTTTAGCTCTCTGTCTTTCAGCATCACACATTACGTATCAAGCTGACTGTCGATGGTAGGTACTCGACGACTTGCTATCACCTAGGTTAGACCTGTCAGTACTCAAGAGTGGTCGTAAGCCAGCCTAGTCACGAGGCAACTCAGATTGTCGAATCACCTATGCCACCCTGCAGTCTTTTGATTGCCCACCATTGTGGCAATCAAGGCATACTCACCGGGTAGAGACACGTAGACCTAACATCTGTGAGAACAGTAGAACGCTGTCAGAGCATAGAGGGATACCAGGAGTACCCTCCACGTCCCAGGAAGCCGCGTGCTTCCCCTTTCAGTCCTTCGGAACCAACAGAATATCAGCAAAACAACAGGCAGAACAAGCAGAATAATCAGATGGATGTGCGCCCCCCTCGTGTCCTATGACATCACGATGATCTACCCTGTTGGGTTATTCATCTTTAGACGTACGGATTGGTCCAAGCGCCTCATATAATTACGCGCTTTCTCTTCCTTTTCATATTTCCATTCAACTTGGTTATTCGCAGTCATATTTACTTCTGATTCAAGTTACTAAGTTCCTCTTGTTTATTAATTTCAGTTATAGCTTAATCCATTTAAGTTTACTAGTAATCCCATAACATGTTATTCTTATCAGTAGATTTCATATTCTCAAGTTTACAGATAACATGTTCCTCTTGTTAACAAGATTCAGATTCTCAGATTTGTCAATCACTTAATTTATAATTAAGCACAACTTAGGGCATTACTCAAGTTTCTCCCCCTTTTCTCTACTTATTACAAGCAATATGTTTCAGATTTCCCAATTTACAGATTACTTAATTTACAATTAAGTACAACATATCTCATTACATAAGTTATCTTAATTCACATGTTCTCTGTTTAACATGTCACTTTTTATTTACGACTAAATATAACTTACTTTATCCCATATATTCTCCTTGGTCTTTCTCATTTAATCATAATTTCATGTTACATGTCACCACAACCTGTCGTTGTTTACTTATTGACTTATTTCTCTTAACTAATGTTTGCTAATAAGTTTCCTCTCTATTTATCATAACTTATATATGTTATAACTTTCACTTGTCCCTAGGACAAGCCTACCTATTATTTAACATTCTCATTAATACAATTAATTATAACAGGTTATTATTATTCTCCATTCATTCCAATCCTTTACTGTTGTAATTTTCATTCAATTCCATTCATTTCCATTAATTACAATTAATCTCAATATATCTATCATGTTATTTACATATATTTATATATATACCTCTCATATTAAGCCTACCACTTGTGGATGCTGGATTTGCCGAGCGGTTCCGGGCAAACTTCTACCACAAGTTGACTTAACCTTGTGTCTTAGCACCGTTACATGTATATTTGTTGCCTAGCTTTTTGACCAAGCCACCCAGGTTCACTCACAAGAAGAAAGTATGAAACTACGTTCCCTAATTACATGAAGGAACGGATCGCACCATCGGATCGCCCCTCATCGGATCGCACCTCATCGGATCGCCCCCATTGCATCAGCGAAGCGACCACCTCTATGCGACTCGATCAGTACATACATTACTGCCCAGTACAGACCGATCCGATCCCCTGATGCACGGCGAAGCCTCTGACCCGTTCAAGCACGAGCTAGTCTTCGGCGATCCGAGATGTACGGATCCAGCGACACATGTCCCCAACTGTCATTTTGACTGATTCTCCCCCTTTGCCCGATCCGATATTCAAGGGGATCGCGACACCTGTCCACAACGGCTAATTTGACTAATTCTTCATCGGCTGCAATACGATCCGATGTTCTCGGGATTCGTGCCACGTGTGACCACGATCCGCCTGACAAAATCAGCTATAAATAGCCCAGAGCTTGGCATTTTTAGGGATCCTTTTGGCAATATTGAGTACTGATTCCGCCATTATTGTCATACTACCATTTCTTATCAGTTTTATTACTAGATTCCTGAGAGAAATCACAATTGAAAAAGTGAGCTAGAGAGAAATCATTGATTGTATTAGCATTCAAAGTATAATCGATAACATATAAAGTGGACGTAGGCTTGTTAACGCCGAACCACTATAAATTCTGTGTGTTTTCTGCTTTTTCTTCATTCTCCAGTTAAAACTCTATAAGAATCAGAACAATTTGGGTGTTAGGTCCAAATTTTAATCTAACATTTTGGTGCTTTTACTGAGAGAACAGTCCTAAAGCTTCACTATTCAGTTCTTTGAAGATTCCAACGACATCTGATATCATGGCTGGAAAGAGATCTAAGGAAGTACGCGCTTCACGAACCAATGAAATCGCGAATGAAGCGGTTGAAGAAAGTGTGCACGAGCTGGGCAATGAGGGAACTTTGGATCGCGGAGCGCCAGGGGCGAACCGATCCGATGAAGGTACCACGCTCCGAGTCGACGAGGATGAGGCGATCCGGACTGCTGAAGGGGTTGTTACTCGATCCCGAGATAACGCCTCGAATCCTCCGCGTACCGTGACCACGAATCGATCCCAGGGGGGCGCTGCGAGCCACCATCCTCGATCCACAGCGATCTGAATTGATGATCGGACTACGACTCGACCTGGAAAGGAGCCTATGGCTCGCTCCTACCGTCCTGGCCCCTCCGCTCGACCTGGCTCAAGCTCTTTGCGCATAAGAGAAAGTGATGATGATCAGTATGACCCTGCTGCTCCCGTTACTGAGGGGGATCTCTCTCGCTTTTCCGAAATGTGGGAAAGATTGTTTGATGAATTGGCTGCTCAAAGGCAGGAAAGCTCCGTCCTACGACAAAATTTGACTGATATGGATAGAAGGCTTAATGATCTCGCAAGGCAAAGGACGCCACCAGTTCGTCCGCTCACCCCAGAATATTCTTATTCGTCAGAGGAATCGCCGAGACCTCCGCGGCGACCATACGAGAGACCCGAAAACATAGAGCAGCTTCGATTTGGAACCCTGCCATCATGGGAAGAAGAGGCACTGGATGCGGGGCCCTCAAAACGTAATGTGAACGATCACGCCGCAACTCCCAAAGCTCGAGGTGTGGACAGTCCTGTACAGAACAGACTACCTCAGCCCCATCGCCGCGCAAATGCTCATGGTAATAGGGGGCAACGAAGCCCAATCCGAGCCCCGGATTTTGTGACTACTCCCGGAAGAGAGATTAGAGAACCCCGCCGAGCAAGAACCACTGACCCCGAACCTCTGTTGACCAGTGCAAATGTTGCAGCTATGATCCATCAAATTCTGGTAGATAGTCGTGGACAATGGAATGAAGATTGGAGAATTGACCGCAGTCATACCCCTTTCACTGATGATATTTTGGATGCGACTTTCCCGAGGCGTTTCAACATGCCACAGATGAACCGTTACGTGGGTAGATCTGATCCCGTCTAGCATCTGATGAGATATTCTTGGTCAATGACCACTGCCGCAGCTTCTGATGCTGTCAAGTGCAAAGCATTTCCAATATTCTTGGAGGATGTAGCATTGTTATGGTTTACTCGCTTACCAGCAAGATCAATTTCCAGCTTCAGGGAGTTGAGTGAAAGGTTCGTGGAATAGTTCTGTATCTACGCACAAAAGACAAAGAGTGTGATTGACTTGTTCCTTGTCAAGCAACGGCCAGGCGAGAGTTTGAGGGTGTACCTAGACCGTTTCAACCTGGCTGCTACTGAAGTTAAAGATCCTCATGAGCCAACCGTTGTCGCAGCTCTGATTGATGGAGTAGATAAAGACACTGAATTTGGGAGATACCTAGCCGGCAAGCCACCCCATACTAGAGAGTTCTTCTACTAAAAAGCTAACGTACATTTGTGCCGGGAAGAAGTATATGCTAACCGAAAGGCAAAAACGGCCGATAAAGAGGAAATCCAGAGCAATGTTGCCATTAAGCAGACAGGAGACAGCTCAGGGAAGGTCGAAGTTAATGTCGGAAATCGGAATCAGGGTGGTCGTCAGTCAGGGAACAATGATAATAACAGTAATGGCAACAACCGGAAGAGGAACCGAGGGAACGACTCCCAGAGAAGGACTCGTCCCAGGGCTTTTGAGAGTTATACGCCAATAAATGATACTTTGGAAAATATCTTCATGGATTCGTACAACGTCCTCCAGAATAAGAGGCCACCTCCCAGAGAATCGATGGAGAAAGAACGCGAAACGGGGAAGTTTTGTCTCTTTCATCAGATTCATGGCCATTCGACAAATGAATGTCGTCACCTAAGGGATGTAGTCGAGAGGCTTCTTCGAGAAGGAAAATTAGATGAATACAGAGTAACGCCCAGAGATAAGGGGCAAGCCGTGCAGGCCCCAAATCAGAACCAGAATCAACTTGCTGTCAGGCCAACTGCCCAGCAAAAGGGAAAAGACCTCGTTATCAACACCGTAATCGGAGGGCTTTATCTCGCCGGACACAGTTCCAAGACATTGGATCAGTATGTCAATGCAGCCAAGCAACACCTTGAGGTAGGGGAGTGTAGGAACCCCGAGGACAATATCCCAGTAAAACAACAAAAGATGATGTCCGACGATGTCGTTTTCCGTGAACGAGAAAGCATTGGAGTCCATGATCCAACTGAAGATCCATTTGTAATTACAGTACCTATTGGACCAGCCACTGTTCATAAGGTTTTGGTGGATAACGGGAGTTCCGTCAATATTCTTTTCAAAAGGACATTCGACCAGATGAACCTCGAGATAAAAGACTTGAAGCCCTGTCAGGGATGGATCCGTGGATTTAACGGAGCATCCACCGCTCTAATGGGTTATGTAGAGTTACCAGTTACGCTTGGGGAAGGAGAACGCCAGAGAGTGAGAATCCTTCCCTTCGTGGTTTCGGATGTTGAATCACCCTACAATGCCTTCCTGGGCCGACCGGCCCTCGCAAAGTTTAGAGCCTGTATAGCCCCCTGGTGCTTATTATTGAAATTCCCCACGGAAGCTGGCGTTGGTATTGTCAGAGGAGATCAGGTTGCCGCACGAGCATGTTATGTTGCCGAGCTAAAGTTACTCCGCAATGGAGGGGACATAGAAACCAAGGGCACTTCTCCCCCTACAAGGGTGGAGACCTTATAGCAACTAAAGAGG
Organism: Allium sativum; assembly: GCA_030737875.1. Lineage (NCBI taxonomy): Eukaryota > Viridiplantae > Streptophyta > Magnoliopsida > Asparagales > Amaryllidaceae > Allium > Allium sativum. Next base: position 697,230,167 of record CM060920.1, read on the forward strand.
ATAACCGTAGGAGAGTCGCCCAGAGAGTTGCCCGAGGATATAGATCCCAAAGAGGACAAAGAACCTGGGGGTAGAATGGCGACTCACAACGAGACGACTGTGGATGTACCGATCGATGATAGTGACCTAGAGAAGGTCCTTAAGATTGGATCCCAGTTAAATCTGAATCTCGCTAAAGAACTGACGAATTTCTTAAAAAATAACTTGGAATATTTGCTTGGACCCACGCAGACATGTGCGGGATATTTCCATCAATCATGAGCCATTCATTAAGCATTAACCCTAAACATCCTCCGGTAAAGCGAAAAAGGAGAATGTTGGGCCCAGAGAGGTCCGCTGCCTTGAAAGAAGAAGTTGGAAAGCTAAAGAGTAATGGATTTATCAGATACTCGATCTACCCAGACTGGATTTCAAATCCAGTCCTGGTAAAGAAGGCCAACGGGAAGTGGCGAACGTGTATCGATTACTCGGATTTGAACAAAGCCTGCCCAAAAGACAGTTTTCCGTTACCCCGGATCGACCAGTTGGTGGACTCGACGGCGGGTCATGAACTTCTCTCATTTATGGATGCTTATTCAGGATATAACCAGAGTCCAATGCATGTTCCAGATCAAGAACACACTAGTTTTATCACGGATCTAGGATTATATTGTTATGTAGTGATGCCCTTTGGCTTGAAGAACGCAGGCGCTACATATCAACGGTTAGTCAACAGAATGTTCTATAACCAGATCGGGAAAACAATGGAAGTATACGTCGACGACATGTTGGTTAAGTCCAAGCAATCCTCCCATCACACTACGGACTTGGCAGAGATGTTCGGCATTCTTCGAAAGTACGGGATGAAACTCAACCCAACAAAATGTTCATTCGGTGTCGCCTCCGGAAAATTCTTGGGGTTCATCGTCAGTTCTCGTGGGATTGAGATTAATCCAGACCAGATCGCGGCAATCAGAGACATTCAGGAACCTAGGCAAATTAAGGATGTGCAAAGCCTTGCAGGAAAAGTAGCCGCACTAAGCAGATTTATCTCCAGGGCTACGGACAAATGCATCCCATTCTTCGAATTAATAAAGCGGGGAAAACGCCACTTTAAATGGACGCCTGACTGCGTAGAAGCATTTCAGAACTTACTGAGGCACCTGGAGAAACCTCCGATATTATCTAAGTCATTGGATCACGAGGACTTATTCGTGTACTTGGCAGTGTCATCCCACGCGATCAGCTCAGCGTTGGTAAGAGAAGAAGATAAGGTCCAAAGACCTGTGTATTACGTGAGCAAAAAATTGACGGCAGCAGAGCGTAATTATCCAAGGATAGAAAAGTTGGCGTATAGTTTACTGATCGCCTCTAGAAAGCTTCGACATTATTTTCAGGCGCATCCCATTACCGTATACACCGATCATCCACTCAAGCAAGTTCTACAGAGACCAGAGGCGTCTGGAAGATTACTCAAATGGAACATTGAGTTAAGTCAATTTGATCTGAACTTTCAGCTCCGACGGTCAATTCGGGGGCAAGTGATAGCCGATTTCATAGCAGAGTTTACCGTCCCGGAGGAGGATATAGCAAACGAAGAAGTTGATCCCTCAAAATTACTTCTCGATCCCAATGCCTGGAGATTGTATACTGATTGCGCTAGGAATGATGAGAGATCCGGCGCTGGAATAGTGCTTGAAACTCCCGAGAAACGATTGATATCCTATGCTATCCGGATGGAGTTTCACGCCACTAACAACGACTCCGAATATGAAGCCCTGATAGCCGGACTAAGGATCGCAAAGGAGTTAGAGGTCACAAAGCTGAACATCTTTTGCGACTCCAATTTAGTTGTGAACCAGGTTACTGGAAAATTCCAAGCCAAAAGTGCAAGATTGATTTTATACTTGAAGAAAGTGAAGGAGTTGCTGAACGACTTTGATCACTACAGCATATCTCACATTCCGCGGCCAGAGAATCAGCAGGCGGATAAGTTGGCAAAGATGGCTAGTTCTGACGATCCTGAAGAGACCGGGCTAGCCCCCGTTGAAGTATTTCGGTCCCCTAGTATAGATCAAATGGAAATCGATCCAATACTAGAGACATAACCAGAAAGGGAGTTGTGGATGATCCCTCTAAATAATTTCTTGATGAATGGAGCGCTTCCGACCAAGAAAAGCGAGAGGCGTAAAGTAATTCGTAAAGCTGCCCGATACGTTCTGCAAGGCGGAGTTCTTTACAGACAAGAATTTTCGATGCCCCTTCTTCGGTGTATAGCCCACGATGACATCAAGCGTGTGCTGCAGGAGGTACACGAAGGTGAATGCGGCGATCACACTGGAGGGCAAACATTGGCGAAAAATGTGTTGCGGCATGGTTATTTCTGGCCTACCATAAACAAGGATGCGGTGAAATACGCACGACGGTGTGATGCGTGCCAGAGATTTTCAAAGATACCTAGAGCACCACCTAATCAGTTAAAAACAATGACGAGCCCATGGCCTTTCGCTATGAGGGGAATCGATATCATCGGAAGTCTCCCCATAGCTAGGGGCGGAGCAAAGTTCGCTATTGTAGCCGTAGATTATTTCACTAAGTGGGTCGAGGCTGAACCACTGACTACAATCACAACCAAACGAGTGATCAATTTTATCGTTAGAAACATCATCTGTCAAAGATTGTGATAACGGATAACGGAACTCAGTTCGATAGCACTGAATTTAGAAACTTCTTCCAGAAATACCATATTGAGAAACGGTACACCTCTGTGGCGCACCCGCAATCGAACGGACAAGTCGAAGCGGCGAATAAAGTGATTAAGTCCATTCTGAAAAGAAGACTGAAGCGGGCCAGAGCCATGTGGGCTGATGAATTGCCCTTGGCACTATGGGCCTACAGGACAACGTATAAATCGGCAATAGGACATACCCCCTTCTCCCTTGCTTTTGGAGCGGAAGCAGTCATCCCAGTTGAGATAAAGGTACCTTCTCACCGAGTGACTTATTACGATCCGATAACTAATAACGAATTGCTCCTTGAGTCCCTGGATATGATCGAAGAAAAGAGGGATGAAGCAGACCTGCGTGCCTTGAGATGCAAACAACGGGTCGCTCGATACTACAACAAAAAGGTTCGACCCCGAACCTTGGAACCCGGAGACTTGGTTCTGAAGCATGTCTTTCCACCCCCAACTCATATGGGTGCGAAATGGGAAGGACCGTACTCCATTCTGAGCAAGCTTGATAATGTAACCTTCAAGCTGGCAACCGTAGATGGAAAGGAAATCCCTAGAGTGTGGAATGCCCAACATTTACGGCCATACTTAACATAAAAATTTCAAATTTGTTCTTTTGCTTTGTTGAGAACCATGTACAAGGCACGACTTGCCTAGAATAGTCTGATTCCTTAAAGAAAAAAATTATAAAGTGGACGTAGGTCAGTATTCGACCGAACCACTATAAAAATATTGTGTGTCGTTTACCTTTATTGCATTATTTATCTGTCTTTCTATTTTTATGAAAATTGATGTGAATCATGCAACGATCCCAGAAGCATATAATTATAGGTGTCATCCATCAGAATGGAATGTAATCACCAATCAAAATTCTAAGGATAATGGATATGAAGGCGATGTCCGTAGGTCATGGCGATGTACCATGATCGGAACCGCCGTGATGGAACTCTAATCTCGGCGACCGCCAGGAGAGTATAAAAGCGTCTCCGATTGAGCGCTGAGAAAGAGCTCTTGCCCCGTTGAAGGATCGGGGAGTGATTGAATTGCTTAGCTCGAACTCTAACTCTCCAGAGCGCAGAGAGTGTATAAAAGCGTCTCCGATTAAGCGCTGAGAAAGAGCTCCTTCCCCGCTGAAGGATCGGGGAGCGATTGAACTGCTGAGCTCAAACTCTAACTCTCCAGAGAGAGAGAGAGAGTATAAAAGCGTCTCCGATTGAGCGCTGAGAAAGAGCTCCTTCCCCGCTGAAGGATCGGGGAGCGATTGAACTACTGAGCTCAAACTCTAACTCTCCAGAGAGAGAGAGAGAGAGAGTATAAAAGCGTCTCCGATTGAGCGCTGAGAAAGAGCTCCTTCCCCGCTGAAGGATCGGGGAGCGACTGAACTGCTGAGCTCAAACTCTAACTCTCCAGAGAGAGAGAGCGTATAAAAGCGTCTCCGATTGAGCGCAGAGAAAGAACTCCTTCCCCGCCGAAAGAACGGGGACCGACTGAACTACTGAATTCAAACTCCAACCTTGGCGGCCGCCAGGAGAGTATAAAGGAGTCTATGGTTAAGCACTGAGAAAGGTGCCAGAGACTCAGCACCATAAGGACAATTATCTTGCTAAATTCTCTAAGTCCCCCATATTCAGAAATAGGGGGCAACATGCGAATAATGCTAATCAATCTTTAATAAGCCCTAGTTAAGCGCTACATTAACGATTGATTGGGGACCACATGCATATACACATGAACTTTAATGCAGCAATGCAGCACGAAATTTTTTAAATTTTTCTTTCTGATTGTTTGACTGATTTGTAGTTATAATCAGATGATCTATGACTAAGCATGAAAAGTTTATTTGAATACAGGTACACAATGATGCAAAAAGAGATAAACTTTCATTTATATACTGCAAGCCTACAAAGTGAAAAACAACCTAGAAAACAAAAGTGAGGGCCAGTGGGAAACCTAAAGACAAAATATAAACAAGCGACAATATCCTATTTACGCTTTGACCTCTTCTCCTGCTTCTGTTTCTCCAGCTTCGCCTTGTCAGTGTCGGATTGATCTCCTTTCTTTCTCTTCCTTTTGTCTATGAGAGGAACATCCGACTCTTCAGAAGATTCCTCTTCCGCCTCCTTTCTCTTCCTTTTACCAGTAAGGGAAGCTGGGAAATCATCAGGATTCGCAAAATGAAGCTGTCTGCTGATGGATTTGGGCTGGATTTTCAAAATCATCCCAGTTTTGGGATCAAGTTCCGCGATAGGGACTACGTTCAAAGGCTCTTGTCCCACCTTCTTCAGAGCCATCTCCTTTTCCTGCCTAGCTTTTCTGTTGGCCAAAGTTTCGTCGTCATCGTCTTCGGTTTCTTTGGCGCTAATAACATCTTCCTCGTCCTCCACATGGCGCCCATCCATATCTTTCAAGGCCTCGATGGTTTCATCATCCTTGGGAACATCAGCACTGGGTGCCAAGACGCCCTTCTCTGCTGTTGTACCCTCAGCCTGCTTCGGTATATCAGCACCGGCACCTGGCGAGACGACAACCTTCTCCGCCTCTTTCCTTTGCTCAACATCCTTGTCGACGGGCTCGGCACCTGTATTATGAGGAACACATGTTACTAATTCAATTGATTGCTCTACCAGGCGACGACAATTCACAATTGCTTTGACAAATTGTGGGGAAAAAAGGGAGATACCTTCAGCAGATCCTCCATCTAGGGTAGTTGCAGGAGCTCCAACAACCACAGGAGTTAGGCCCAAAGGGATTAATGGATCATCGGGATGGTATTCCTCAACTCCGGAGGTCTTGGGCTCCACGGCTGAACTCGAACCTTCGTCAGCCTTGCTTTTGCCCTTAGCCAGGGCCCTCTCCTTTTCCATTTCCGCTTGAATCAGACGACGACCTTCTGCCAGATCCTCGGGCTCGTTATCCCTGAGGATGGTCTACATCAGCTCATCTTCGTCGATTTCTTCGACTCCCAATCTCTGCTTCTCACCCTCAACGATGGCATCCCATAAATTGGCTAAAGTAACGTAATAGTCCGGGATCCACGAGATGTTGCGGGTTTTGAGGACTTGGCCCAGGAAATCAAAAATCATCTCTTCAAACCCTTCGATGTCCTTTTCTCTCTCGAGGAGCTTGTTGTTAGAAGAAGTAGCCATTTCAATGGCACTTTCAACATTCTTTTTGGCGAGAGCCGCCCGTCTCTCCGCATCCATGACTTGATCATTCAAAATCACCTTTTCCGCTTCAGCCAAAGCTAAACTTTCTTTCAAACTTGCTTTTTCTGCCTCCCAAGCAGCTCTCTCAGCTTCAAAATGGCCTTGTGCCGTCTTCAACTCAATGATGGCCATTTTGAGATCTTCTACCTCCTTCTTTAAAGCCATCTTCTCTTGGCTATTGGAGTCAAGTTTCGAATGAAAGCGCTTCTTAGCATTCTCCAATTCGATCTTATAATTTTCAGCATCTCTCCGCGCTAAGGCGAGTTGGGATTGAGCATCTTCCAAGTCCTTCTCCATCTTTGTCCTGGCCCTTTCGTTATTATCAATTTTCGCTTTAGATCTATGTGCTTCCATTTCGAGCGTTCGAATGACTTCTGAAAGATTAACCGCATGTTTCTTCATCATCTCATACTGTCTGGCTACATGGCGAATGTGCCTGACAACTTCATTATCCCAGTTCCTAGGAACTGGCTCCAAGGCTGGAACAAACGTCATCCTTTCGAAAAAGATGTTGGGGAATTGTTCCCGCAACTTTTCCAGCCTACCTTGAATCTCGGGACCATGGATGTAATCCCGTGACCCGGGGGCAGCCAACTCTGGCTGGCTGGAAGGGACAATGTCACTCCTCTCCTTTTCAGAATCTTTGATTGGATCCTTGCTTTTATCCTTAGGCTCGTAATGTCTTTTTGACGACCTGCTGTGAGAGGGTGCACTCTTCAGAGGAGTTAGCTCTTTAGGAAGTTGTTTTCCCCCTACAGGAACTACCGGATAACTGGGAAGCTTGCCAGATGTCGATTTCGGTGGAGACCGGGGTTGCGAGGAAGTCGGCTTGTGAGAAGGGCCGCGAGAGTGCTCGGTACTCGGATGAAGACTGGGTGTGCCCTCACGAAGAGAACGATAAGGATAAGACCGCCTGCGAGACATCCTTCCTGCAAAAGAGAAAAGAGCATATTAAAACTTTGAATACTGATGATATAAAAGTGCGGGGTCAGGCAGTGTGTGTGATTTGTGCATCCCATATAATTCCCCCTAACAGACCCGGGCCTGAAGACAGGCTCATATGAGTAGTTTCTTGTTCTCTAGTTGGAGCGATGGTCTCCTCAAAAGCAGGGAAGAATGGCTCCCCTTCAAAGTCCCTCTCTGTGTATACATCATCGGGCAGAGGAATTTTGCTCAGCTCTTTGAATAGTTGTTCTTCTGTCAAATCATCGGGAGCAGCAGGTTCGATCGGAAAAGAAGCCCTGGAGGGGAAACCCCGCGGAGAGATTGGGATTTCCTTGGACTCGTCACCACGGGCCACATCTCCTTTATATGTGTTCAGGTCCTCGTCGTCCTGGATGATTATCGGGGAATGACTCTTACGGAATTTAGTTGCTTCTGTTGCCTGCGATGTTCCCTCTCCCTCCGTGGGGGGCACGTATTTGTAGGGTTTGCCGCCAGCACCAAGTCCAAATCTTATATCCAGAAGGCGATGCTTATGAAGATTCTCGTCAGTGATGCACTTCTTGATCCTTAGAAAACCGGATCTGCTTTGTAGAAGAATAGACAATCGACTATTACATAACGGGCCTTCCGCCTTCGGGAAGACGTGATCTGTTTAAAACAAAGAAAAAGGGGGGAGGATGTTAATGCTTCGGCTTCTTGAACAAGATATTCAGTCAAAAGATTAAAGTTTACTTGATTTAAGCCATCTTTTTGAGCACCCGGCCTGTTTCTTTATATAGAACCAATCAGACTTGGGATCCCCTATATTGTTGTATCCGTCATACAGAACTTTCCTATTCGCCACCGATTCAAAGAAAGAGAAATTTGGGGTCGCCGAGGAGCGATGCTTGAAAAGATAAAAGAATGTTAAATCTCTAAATGTGAGTTCGGTATGCAGGATCTCCACGTATGCAATATATAGGGTGTATAGAGACGCGTAGGCGTTAGGATGAAGCTGTATCAGAGCGATACCCAGTCGTTTTAAGGTCTCGATGACGATTGGAGGAAACGGAGGAATAGCTCCTACCAAGCACATGGTCCGGCTGACTGCCATATACCCTTCCGGAGCTAAGTGGGGTCTATCTTCGCTATCGGGTGTCCTCACATCATCCCAAGGGATCCCATGTCTCAGGCAGATTCTTTTAAGCTTTATGTCATCGAGTTTAGAGGCTAAAGAGTCAGAAAATTTCTCTATCCCGGACGCGCCAGGATTCTCATCAGGAGCTCGCCTGTCTGTTTCAGACTCTTCACTAGATGAAGTACTTTCAGACGGATCCGATTTCGTTGCCTCGTATTCGGATCCGGAATCTTCACCCCCTGGGCTAATTGGAGGGACCTCGGTGTTGTGTTGCTCAGGAGCCTCAGACTCCGTTTCTGTGACGGATCTTGAAGAGGAATGATTATACGACATTACTGTTTAGGCGAGAAAACATAAGAAATGAGATTAAAACTGCCCGTCCCCTGTGTGTGCAAGTGCCGGTGTGTGTGCATGTGCATGCATTAAAGAAAAGTACAAGGGTCAATAAAATCATCCAGACATTGGTCATTGTTCAGTTGGTAGATTATGCATTTGTTCGATCCGGAATGTTCGTATCAAGGGCTCTAACCTAACTGTTCATCGATTTGTTAAAGTCACATCATATTATTTAGTCAGCAGTCGAATCGCAGGACAGGTTTGGATCGCAACATGTGGACGGATCGTGGTGAAGGACTCGATACGCGGAAGGGTATTAGGTCATGGAAAAGCTTCGAATCGTGAGGCGCACCAATTCATCCTAAACGGATCGCGATGGCTTCTTGGCGATCCGCATCGCCCCCATCCTCCACGACCCGAAGCTCTGGTATCTCCGCGATCCGACACTCACACGAATCGTAGCCTTGTCATTTCCGCGATCCGATTTGCTACCCAAATCAACTTTCCAGTTCCGTACCCTCTCCCCTCGTCTCGCCACCACTCCGAATTCAGACCTTGCCCACGAACCGACCTGGTCATCCCTTCCTTCTTCTTCCTCAACTCTCCTCCTTGCACCAGGCACGCTCGCGTTCACTATCGTCGAATCCTACGAATTTCCGCTGTCTCCCCTTCCTAAATCAGTGCGAACAAGCTAGAAATTAAAGAAAAGCGGTTAATTACCTTCTTAAAATTTGAGTTTGGTTGGGAATTCGAAAATCAAAGTTAGGGTTTTTCTCAGAAAAATTGGCGGCGGCTGTGAACAAAGAAAGAAGAAAAGGAGAATGAGGGTGAGGATCGACTTATATCGGCAAAAGGGCGACCGTTTGTCTCCCCTTTTTTGTCTTATTCGATCCGCGAAAATAGACGGGCCGCGAACCAAAAGCCCACCACGTCTCGAAGAGAAGCCAACCTCGTTCCGTTCCGTGAAGAGGCCCAAGTGCTCACCAAAGGACGAGGCGAATGACTCGCTAATGGACTGCGACTCGCGCATGCGATCCGAATCGATAAATGACCGACAGAAATGAAAATTCAAAAATGCACCTGACAGATTCGAAGATGAAGACTCTGAAAGATCCCAAAAAAGAATTGTTCACTGATTTGCATCTCTTTATGAAAAGACGTTTTTTATAGTTTCGAAGCATGTTCCATCATCGATAAAACATACTTCGAGGGAGCAAAATATTGGCTAGCTTTTTGACCAAGCCACCCAGGTTCACTCACAAGAAGAAAGTATGAAACTACGTTTCCTAAGTACATGAAGGAACGGATCGCACCATCGGATCGCCCCTCATCGGATCGCACCTCATCGGATCGCCCCCATTGCATCAGCGAAGCGACCACCTCTATGCGACTCGATCCGTACATACATTACTGCCCAGTACAGACCGATCCGATCCCCTGATGCACGGCGAAGCCTCTGACCCGTTCAAGCACGAGCTAGTCTTCGGCGATCCGAGATGCACGGATCCAGCGACACGTGTCCCCAACTGTCATTTTGACTGATTCTCCCCCTTTGCCCGATCCGATATTCAAGGGGATCGCGACACCTGTCCACAACGGCTAATTTGACTAATTCTTCATCGGCTGCGATACGATCTGATGTTCTCGGGATTCGTGCCACGTGTGACCACGATCCGCCTGACAAAATCAGCTATAAATAGCCCAGAGCTTAGCATTTTTGGGGATCCTTTTGGCAATACTGAGTACTGATTCCGCCATTATTGTCATACTACCATTTCTTATCAGTTTTATTACTAGATTACTGAGAGAAATCACAATTGAAAAAGTGAGCTAGAGAGAAATCATTGATTGTATTAGCATTCAAAGTATAATCAATAACATATAAAGTGGACGTAGGCTTGTTAACGCCGAACCACTATAAATTCTGTGTGTTTTCTGCTTTTTCTTCATTCTCCAGTTAAAACTCTATAAGAATCAGAACAATTTGGGTGTTAGGTCCAAATTTTGATCTAACAATATTTATGCACTAGACCTCTCACATTAAAATAACAACTTGTGGATGCTGGATTTTCCGGGCGGTTCGGGCAGACTTCTACCACAAGTTGAATTTAAGTTCGTGTCTAAGTGCAGTTACAGTTTTCTATTTACTGTAAATTTTCCATATAATTTAGATGTGTCCATTCTTCCAAACTTTTATTGTAATTCTATTTTTACATGTCACACTTAATACCATGTTAATTCCATTTTAACTTATAATCATGTTGCGTGTTCTTCCTAACATGTAATTAACTCCATTCTAAAATAATAACATGTAACTATCAATCATGTAATTATTCCAGTCTAACATGTAATTATCCCAATTTCTACAGTTAAGGATTCAAGTACATAATATGTCACAGGTTAATATGTAATTAGAACATGTATGTATACAACAATAATCGTTGCACATATTTTAACAGGTTTACATTTCAACACATTAACATTTCAACCTATTAATATTTCAACTTATTAATGGTTAAACATATCAAATTTACATTCAACATATTAATGTTTAAACATGTCAATCATTCTAGCAGATTTACATTGCATATTAACGGGGAATGTTAAAGGATAAATATACCATTATCAAAAAGGTATAATTTAAATCCACTCACCTAATTGCTTTTCAAATCATGAACCAGGTCCAGATCTAGAATTTCACGTTCCCCTAGCTGAATTTAGAACCTAAACAACCATGGATCACAATTCTTAAAAGAGAAAGGGAAGAAAGAGGAGAAATTTAAATTGACCAGATCCAATAATTTACCTTACTTCGAATAGAATTCTGAACACCTTTATTAATATTCATTCTTTTCCTCCAGATCTTAAATCAGAATTTTCCTAAACTAATTATTCTATTTTTCTAAAGAGATTTGAGGAAGAAGATTGACAAAGTATAGACGTCGTCTCAGAAAATATGAGATTTAGGCTAGGCTCTACAACCCTATTTATAGGTGTTCAGGATTTTATCGTACATACAGCGTTGAGTCAGCAACGAATGTTTAAGAAAACAGTTCAGACTCATTTAACGAATCTAGCCAGATCTGGTGTGGGGTTGACCCCCATGTGTATGTGCCGACCCTAGGGTCGACCCCTCTATTTTCCGGATGTAACGTCCCGCCTTTTTGACCGCTTTAAATTGGTAATTAAACCAATTTAAAATGTCCAAATCGTTGGATCGTTATTTAGCCTACAGTTAAAAATAGAATCAACACATAATGACACAAAATTAAACAACGAAATAAATTTTTATTTATTATTTTTGATACAACAATTTTCTATACACAGCGGAATTTAAAAATAATTTGAATACAAAAATATCTACTGGTTTAAATACTTCAGAATGCGTCATCATCGGAATTCCCAGCTTCGCCAACCTTCGAATCCTAAACTGTAATCTTTGAAATCTGACTTGCTCGGGTCTGACCCGGGCGTTCCATGAAAAACATAAAACACACGAGTTAAGATTAAATCATAGTTCAAGTAAATTAACTTCAATAGAAACTGAAATATAACAGTTAATCCCAATGTCGATATATATAAAATAAACAATGGTGGTATCTGTTCATATTAGTAATATTTCGGGGACAACAAGTCATTAGAGCTTTCTTATCCATACGTGTATACGTGTGGACGGCCTCAGCTTCCCATATCAAGCATGAGATAATAGCGTACCAACTTGGGACAGAACAAATTCGGACGACATGTATATTTATGTATACACGTATGCCGATGATACGTAAATACACATACGATAGTATACATATACGATAGTATACATATACACATATGCATCGGCCACCACATATATACAAAAGTCCTTCGAATAAACATGAAATGCACAACAGGGTACGGGACGGTTTATGCAAATTGTTGAATTAATTAAATTAAAGAAATGCTAACATGGACAAATATATGCAGTCTAGTAACATGCGACCAAATGACCATATCTTGTGCAGTAACATGTCAATGTGACAAAATAATCATATGTGCGGTATCATATAAACGTGGCCACGAGTTTCATTTATTTCATTTTAGCAAAACAAATATGGTTTCAGCAAATTTCCTTTTAGTAAACAAATATGGTTTCAACAACCTACTTTTAGAAAGATGTCAGCTATCATGAACCGTGGCATATAACACATGCATGGATTTCGAGAGGTGGACACATACATGAGTACAGACATTTATTGACTCATATACATGATTTAACCTATGGAAGATATTTCCCACTGCTAAACACTATGGCAGAAAGGTATAATTTTAACTACCAGGTAGAAATATTTGTTTCAATCATAGCAAAAACACAGTTACGAGTGGACCATGAAGAATTTGCCAATGTGGTTACTTCAGAGATGTAACTAAAGAACAGTTAGCTTATTATTATAAGTAAAAGGAACATCCATGACCGGAGAGATTTTGTAATAAAACATGTCAGTTGCTTTTGGCCTGATAATATAAGACAAAATACTGGATTTATTTATGCATTTTACAATCTGCAACCCCCTTTTTTTTCCTTTCAAATTATTTCCTTTGACTAAGTTCAGAATAAAGTATTCATGTAAGCACATTTCAAAACTAGTGCAAGCACGAAAACAATAACAGTATCAACAAAACAGGAGAATTTTCCCTAGTGTACAAGTCGACTGGTCAAGTATACTAAACCCATTACGATGGATCGTAGATAAGTCACGGTTCCAATGGGCCGAAATGAGACGATAAAAAGGCACAAAATGGATTAGGACAGGACTGGTTCAGTTTTCATATGCATATGTATGAACAAGGAAAATTATAATCAATCTAAAGAGAATCTTTGCAGCATATTTCCCAGACCGAATAACAAAGCATGATGGTAGAGACATGTATGGCCCAACTTAAGTGAAACAACATGGGTAGAAACAGTGCATTTCTAGACCTCTATGATAGTAAGCATGCATGCGCCATCTTAAACAATGTAAATTTAAGTATGTAATCAGAGAAAAAGAAATGTGTTTACTCACATTTTATTCCCACTGTTCTTTTTTTATTATTATTATAAAACTTAACCACATACACCATAATGCATCAATAATGAGTGAGAATGAAGGGATATCTACAGCACATGAACGTATGAATTAGAAGAGACAAAATGGGAGCGATGTTCATCCACTGAAGTCGCTCAGTCAGATGATGTAGCTTGTGATGTGCATCTGAACAGTTCATATAATGGTGCTGATGGCTCTATAAACTAAAAAAAAAGAAAAAGAAATGAATGGACTGTTGATTTGGGCGATCATGTAATAAGGAATTCTTCATTGCTTTTGGATGCTTCTCCTCATATTGGAAAGAAAACTACTGTAACAACTAACTCAATGGATGATGCGGTGAAAGAAGGAAACTTAAACATCAAGACACATATCTCAATTGGTGATGAAGTCACTCATAATGATGTATATCATGTTCCGGGTTCAAGAAAGAATTTGGCTTTAGGGTTTTTTTCCTAAAAATTGATGGGGCTCAACAAAAAAATTAAGGCCAACAACAACTCAGGTAGTAACAATCCAACAAAACGCAAACGAATCAAACAAGGCCACCAACTATTCTATTTCTGTTTTAATGAAGTTAAAAATTTGAACACAGTGAATAGTGAGCAATATACTCACCTTATAATTGCAACAGCAACGTAGGTGGTGGAGATGCGAGGAGTGGATATGGGTAGCTTCATGACTGCATGGTTGGAGCAAACAGTGCGAACTGGCGACAAGTTTGTCATGCCAAAAAGGAGCAGCGATTACTGATTTTATTTTATTTTTGGTGCTAGACAGGAAAGCTCAAATTGGCATAGTGATCAGTGGTGATGAATGACAGTGGAGCGACGGCTTCGGCGCTGGTCTGGAGGCAGTTGTAATTTGGTAAATGGAGGAACTTTAAGGAATTTGCAATTGTGGCAAAAACTGGAGGCGCAATCGAGTGAAGGGAAGGCAGTTGACCAAATTGAAGGAAGAGGCGATTTTGATTTTGGGAGTTTCGATTTTAGGGAAAGGAGCAATTGGTCATTAGAATTGAAAAAGTGGAACAATTTTTTTCTGAAGAAAATTTGGGGTAGCAACGTTGATTTATAGAATATGAAGAGAGGATATAAGAACGAAGTCCGACAGAAGAACAGTAGGGCGGCGTGATTCTAACGGGTGTATGTGATATTTAGGGTAGGTTATATTAAAATTAATCTTACCACAAACTACCGTGTAACTGTGAAATGCTCTGAATTCGTACCACAAACACAGTCTCCAAATATGACAAAATTTATATGTGCCATTTCGTTTCAACGTTCTGAATTCAATAACATTAATTTAATTGTAATCCGACTATATTTGTGTACAATGATATTTTATTTTTAAATTAGTTATCGGTTCACTGATTTTATTCCGTTTGATTCCGAATTTGAAACGTTACGTTTTATCTCTATATATACACGAGTACACAGATATCCGAACCAATTTTCTATATATTTTGAGAAGTAAAATTTCTAATTTACTTAACGTTATTTAAAGTTTACTTTTAAATCGCATTTAAATTCTTCAATTGAATTTCAAATCCAATTCAGTTTTCCAACCAAATTGAATTCAAACATTCAAAAATAAATATTTGATCCTCAATCAACTATTCTG
Source organism: Allium sativum (assembly GCA_030737875.1). Classification (NCBI taxonomy): domain Eukaryota; kingdom Viridiplantae; phylum Streptophyta; class Magnoliopsida; order Asparagales; family Amaryllidaceae; genus Allium; species Allium sativum. The sequence continues at coordinate 697,245,170 of CM060920.1, forward strand.
AATCAATCCATATACAAAATCACATATTCGATTATAAATTTCCAACCCAAGTATCAATATAAAAATTGATTATTCATAATTAAATCTTCAATTAATTCCTTATCTTATTTGTTGAAATTTCCGGTCGTTACAATCTCCTCCTCTTAAAACTTTTCATCTCCGAAAAGGAGAGATCGTTAGTGTTATACCAATGTATACTTCAAATTTCCATAATTGTGAGAAATTTTCCATAACTAATTTAAATATTGATATTTAAGTCATAGATCCTCTCTATATATCTATCATACTCAGTTAGCTCGTAAAATCAAATTTTCTTTCTTATAGTCAATTTTGATCAAATACGACTTCCCCTTATCTTCCAAATCGATTTTTATTTATTTTCAATGCTTTTTAAACTATATTCAATTTACTCAGACCAATTTCTATCTCAAATTATTTTTGAGATATCTCCCGATTTTCATTCTATTTAATCTTCTAAGAGACTCAAAATCTTATAATTCCTTTTCAAAACTACTCTCTTTTTAAATATCGATTTTTGCCTAAGTTGGATCTATGTATCTCAAATTACTCCCAATTTCTTTATAAAACTCATCTGTCAATGTTTACTTATACATCATTGCACTGTAATGGGTCTAGACTTCGCAACTCTTATCCCAATATCCTTACATTTAATCCATTTAATCTTTTCCAAGACTCATTGAAGAGTGTAATTATCATTTTCTTTTCAAGTCACAAATTACCGACTAGAATTTTTTCCAAAATTTGAAATCTTTTAAACTCTTTATCCATAACACGAAATTCGTACAAAAATATCTGTATTAGTATTACAAAGCCATGGATTTGAAAATTCTTCAAAATCAACTTATTAAATTAGGTATAACTTAATTTTAAATTATTGAATAACTCGAAATTTGACAAGTCTATTGTCATTTTCACAGATGTTAGGCGAACGCTGGCCAGACGCACGACTAAAATCTCTATGTACTGAATATCCTTACTTCAACTCCCAATGAAAAATATTTCAAAAATTTTCTTTAAAAACAGATATGCAAAGTACCAACGAGATATTGATATGCTGATTGTTAATGAATCGCAGATACATAATGGTTCCGTCTGGATCCCCCAGAAAAACATCTGTATCCATAGGAAATCACTTCCTTGTGAATTTTGTCATGGACAAATCAACAGAAGACATTTAAGAATCAAAAGAAAATCTGAGGTCACTGAGCGTTAACCGATCTATCTTAGGATCACGAAATCAAATCATGGAATTATGAAGATACTTCAAGTTACGAGGACAAAACAAGTCACAAAGACAAATCTGGTCACGAAGACTAATCAAGTCATGAAGACACAGCGTTGCATCAAACAGGTGATTTCACCATCGCTAAGATATTCCACACATTACATGGTTTCATTCTACCTTTAGTAACTCTAATGGTTACTTCTCTTTCACTTATAGATATGTCATGGGGACCGCATGTACACAATGGTTACGCCTGATTCCCTCAGAAAACATCCATACCCGTAAGCTTTCACAGCTCTGCGAATTACGCCCTTATTACGACTGTAGATCGCAGCAGACACAATGGTTACGCTTGGTTCTCCCAAGAAACATCCGTCCGCCGTATGTCATCTACAGCCCTGCGAATTACGCTACACAGTCGTGTTCTTTCAGACAACTCGAGTTTTATGTCTGGACAACCTACCACCACCAGCAGCATATCTCACTAAGCTCGAAATTCAAAGGAGAAGGATGGTACATCCCTTATCTTGACTTGAAAACATATAGTACTTTACTTCATAAATCATAATTATGTCATTTACATAAGATTTTCTTCCCAAATCATATTTTCAAACATCTCATTCTTATATAAATTTTGTTATATAACATCTCACTTCAAATCGATTACCTTCTAATTCAGTAGTTTTCAAATTCGCTGGATTCTTATATTTTTCCATATAAGTTTCGGAAACTTCTATATCGAATATCCTCAAATTCCATTCCTATTTCAAATTTTCAGTTTTGACCTCTTATCCAATTCAGCATTTAAATATTTTTTTCCCGAACTCAGACTTATGAATCTATTTGTTAATAACCCAAATTTTCTTCCAAATTTCCAATTATTAAATTCACCGCTTAACTCAAATTTCTCTACTCCTAAAATTCCAGAATTTTTCAATTTTTTTTTTATCCACGCACTATTACTCTTCTACATTCACATCATTCGACTGTAAATTAGCAAGCGAACAACTCCCTAAGTATCAACCCTGAAGGCCGAAACCAACATCAGATCAATACTCAGGAAATTATTCAACTTAACTAATCTCCAATCAGTTTCTAAATTCCTCAATTCCAATTCTTAATTTTTTTTTTATCAAGTCATTGTTTACGCAATTCTCAAATCCAATTTACAAATCTATTTCTTTTACGTTTTGCAGCCTTTTGTTCTCGTCATGCGGCTTTTTATTCTTCAGTTCTCGACATTCTCATTTTACGTTAGCCTCTCACTATCCTTTGAAACATTTCCAATTGTTATGTTCCTCATTCATGATCATTGGAAATACATTCGTATACCGATAAATATTTATTTTCTATAGAAAATATGCGTTATTCTCATGGAAACATCTCTAATTTCGTTATTTGGATTTAAAACAGATATTAAATACACACTACTATTTTCACTTAACTGTTAACACTCATTTCTTACTTCATTCAACCACTTTGGCTATGGAACCTTAATTATTTCTTAGTCAACAATAAAGCCAGTCCAGTTGGGGTATATTTACCTCTCAGACCTTAACTGAACAACATTATTAACTTCGAAATAGATAAAATTTCCCACTTCAAACATCAACAAAACATTTATTCTCGAAATTTCTGATTTTAAGTTAAGAGTTTATTTCCTTTACAATAATCGTTGATTATAACATTAATTCACACCTTCGAAATATTTAACTTTAAAATTATACTTTATTCATTAATCTGAATACATAAACAATTAATTAATATTAAAATTTTAATTTAAACGGAAAGTAAATAGTATTTTCCTGAAATCGACATAATGTACTCCCAAGAACAATTTTCTTTCGGATAATCTCTTTTCTGATAATATATTTCGGACTTCGGAAAAATCTCATTTTATCTATATTCTGACTTCAGAATAATCTCACCGTACTGGTCAACTCCATTTCCCTTATTCCCAATTCCATTTTCAACATTTTCGCTTCCAAACGTTATTCACTACTAAAAAGTAAACAATTATTCCTTTTATCGAAGTCAGAATTGTCACATCAAATTAATTTTGATTTTTTTAAATATTGATTCAAATCTCTTCACAATCTTCATTCATATATCGCTTCATTCATAACTCTTGCTTACTATTCGCTTCTTATTAATTAATTAACAAGTTTATACTTATTGAATTCATATATTCGATTACACGCTATTGGTTCGAAACCAATTATTATTTGTCTTGCCAATTTCTGAATAATTAAAAAAAATAGTAATACAATTTGACTCAATCAAATTCCAATTATAACCTTTTCTGATTTTATTTTCATTTATTTCTATCTCGAATATCAAAATAAAATCCATCGTTTCATCTTGGAACGATTCCAAAATTCTCCTTTTCATTTAAATTCCCATATGTATTGTTATTACCAATCAATTTTAGTTATCTTGATTTCTAAAATGCACAATTAGGAAAATTGATTCATTGACTCTTTTATACATATCTTCCTTAGATACTATTTGATAATGGATTCGAGATTCAATCCTATGAGAACCTATCGAAGAAGAGCTCTAGCAAATCCAGACTCGAAGACTAGGGATTCTGAAGAATTATAAATCTCAAATTTTTTTTATTTCTGCTGTATTAGTTTAAAACACTAGTTTTAATATACCTGATATTTCTAAAATAATTTTTCTTTCAAAATTAAAATTATTTATACTTTCGAAACTTTTACTTCAAAACCTTTCATTTCCAAGATCCGTTTTAAACTCAATAAGCTAAGCTTTGAATAAACCAATGCTCTGATACCACTTGTAACGTCCCGCCTTTTTGACCGCTTCAAATTAGTAATTAAACCAATTTAAAATGTCCAAATCAACGGATCGTTATTTAGCTTACAAAGTTAAAAACAGAATCAACACAGAATGATACAAAATTAAACAGTGAAATAAACTTTTATTTATTAAACAATTTGTTTTTTGATACAAGAATTTTCTATACACAGCGGAATTTAAAAACAGTTTGAATACAAAAATATTTACTGGTTTAAATACTTCAGAGTGCGCTATCTTCGGAATTCCTAGCTTCGCCAACGTTTGAATCCTAATCTGTAATCTTTAAAGTCTAAATTGCTCGGGTCTGACTCGAGCGTTCCATGCAAAACATAAAACACTCGAGTCAGGATTAAATCATAGTTCAATTAAATTAACATCAACAGAAATTGAAATATAACAGTTAATCCAAATATCGATATATAAAATAAACAGTGGTGGTATCTGTTCATATTAGTAATATTTCAGGGACCAGAGGCATGAGAGTTTGCCTATCCACACGTGTATACGTGCGGACAACCTCAGCTTCCCATATCAAGCATGATATAATAACGTAGCAACTTGGGACGGAACAAATTCGGACGACATGTATATTTATGTATACACGTATGTCGATGATACGTATATACACATACGATAATATATATATACACACATGCATCGACCACCACATATATACAAAAATCCTTCTTCGAATAAACATGAAATGCAAAACAGGGTACGGGACGGTTTATGCGAATTGTTGAATTAATTAAATTAAAGAAATACTAACATGGACAAATATATGCAGTCTAATAACATGCGACCAAATGACCATATCTTGTGCAGTAACATGTGAATGTGACCAAATAATCGTATGTGCGGTAACATATAAATGTGGCCACGAGTTTCATCAATTTCATTTTAGCAAAAAAAAAAAATGGTTTCAGCAAATTTCCTTTTAGTAAACAAATATGGTTTCAGCAACTTACTTTTAGAAAGATGTCAGCTATCATGAGCCGCGGCATATAACACATGCATGGATTTCGAGAGGTGGACACATACATGAATACCAGCCAAATGAATTTTGCTGTATAAGAGTGTTGCATTTCAAACTCCGCCTGTGTAGTTTTCTATGCAGCATGTCCCAAGCCAGGGTAAAGGAGGAGGGTTGTGATAGGTTTGGCGAGCCAACGTAAAAACTTAACCTCTCTTATGGATATGGAACCTAAGAGTGTTGCGTTTCAGTGTTGAAACCAATAAAGAAGGTATGTCTCTTAGTATAGACATTTATTGACTAACATACATGATTAAACCTATGGAAGATATTTCCCACTGCTAAACACTATGGCAGAAAAGTATAATTTTAACTACCAGGTAGAAATAATTGTTTCAATCATAGCAAAAACACAGTTGCGAGTGGACCATGAAGGATTTGCCAATGTGGTTACTTCAGAGATGTAACTAAAGAACAGTTAGCTTATTATTATAAGTAAAAAGAACATCCATGACTGGAGAGATTTTGTAATAAAACATGTTAGTAGCTTTTGGCCTGATAATATAAGACAAAAATACTTGATTTATTTCTGCATTTTACGATCTACAACCCTTTTTTTTTCCTTTCAAATTATGTCCTTTGACTAAGTTCAGAATAGAGTATTCATGTAAGCACATTTCATAACTAGTGCGAAAACAGTAGCAGTATCAACAAAACGGTAGAATTTCCCCTAGTGTACAAGTCGACTGGCCAAGTATACTAAACCCATTATGATGGATCGTACATAAATCACGGTTCCAATGTGCCGAAAATGAGACGATCAAAAGGTACAAAATGGATTAGGACAAGGCGTGTTCAGTTTTCATATGCATATGTATGAACAAGGCAAATTCTAATCAATCTAAAGAGAATCTTTGCAGCATATTTCCCAAACAAAATAACAAAGCATGATGGTAGAGACATGTAAGGCCCAACTTAAGTGAAGTAACAACATAGGTAGAAACAGTGCATTTCTAGGCCTCTATGGTAGTAAGCATGCATGCGCCATCTTAAAACAATGTAAATTCATGTATGTAATTGGAGAAAAAGAAATGTGTTTATTCACATTTTATTCCCACTGTTCTTTTTTTATTATTATTATAAGACTTAACCACATACACTATAATGCATCAATAATGAGTGAGAATGAAGGGATATCTGCAGCACATGAATGTATGAATTAGAAGAGACAAAATGGGAGAAATGTTCAACCACTGAAGTCGCTGATCAATCGGATGATGTAGCTTGTGATGTGAATCTGACCAGTGCATGTAATGGTGCTGATGGCTCTATAAACTTAAAAAAAGAAATGAATGGACTGTTGATTTGGGCTGCTATTATCATGCAATAAGGAATGCTTCATTGCTTTTGGATGCTTCTCCTCATATTGAAAAGAAAACTACTGTAACAGCTAACTCAATGGATGATGCGGTGAAAGAAGGAAACTTAAACATCAAGACACATATCTCAATTGGTGATGAAGTCACTCATAAAGATGTATATCATGTTCAGGGCCGGTCCTGGCCTAGTGCGAGCCGTGCGACCGCACATGGCCCATTAGGTCGGGGGGCCCAAAAAAAAAACTGTATTACCTTTACCTGAGCTGCTTTTTCTTGTTAGGATACGTGTACTTGATAGTAATTTATCTATGCTAAAGTAGATATGATTATATGTTTTGTTGACATCAATCAATATATTAAAATGGAGATGTGGCTTGTGCGGACCTCTAGTTGACAGATTGAAAATGTGGGTAATTTTTTTATGAATTTTCTGAAACATGCAATTTTCTCAATGGAGATGCACAGTAGAAAAAGAAAATTTTCACTTTAAGTTTAATTTCATTAAAAAAAAATTTAAGAGTCCAAAATTTTGAATTTGCACTAGGCCCATAAATACTCAGAACCGGCCCTGATCATGTTCCGGGTTCAAGAAAGAATTTGGCTTTAGTTTTTTTTTCTAAAAATTGATGGGGCTCAACAAACACATAAGGCCAACAACAACTCAGGTAGTAACAACCCAACAAAACGCAAACGAATCAAACAAAGCCACCGACTATTCTATTTCTGTTTTAATGAAGTTAAAAACTTGAACACTGTGAATAGTGAGCAATATGCTCACCTTATAACTGCAACAGCAACATAGGTGGCAGAGATGCGAGGAACAGATATGGGTTGCTTCATGACAGCATGGTCGGAGTGAACAGTGCGAACCGGCGACAAGTTTGTCGTGCCAAAAAGGAGCGATTACTGATTTTATTTTATTTTATTTTTGGTGCTAGACCGGAAAGCTCAAATTGGCACAGTGATCAGTGGTGATGAATGACAGTGGAGTGATGGCTTCGGCGCTGGTCTGGAGGCGGTTGCAGTTTGGTAAACGGAGGAACTGTAGGGAATTCGCAATTGTGGCAAAAACTGGAGGCGGCAGTCGAGTGAAGGGAAGACGGTTGACCAAATTGAAGGAAGAGGCGATTTTGATTTTGGGAGTTTCAATCTTAGGGAAAGGAGTAATCGATCATTAAAATTGAAAAGGTAGAACAATTTTTTTCTGAAGAAAATTGTGGGAAGCAACGTTGATTTATAGAATAGAAAAAGAGGAGATAAAAACAAAGTCCATCAAGAACAGTAGGCCGGCGTGATCTTAACGGGTGTAGGTGATATTTAGGTTTTGTAATATTAAATTAATCTTACCACTAACTACCGTGTAACCGTGAAATGCTCTGAATTCGTACCGCAAACACAGTCTTCAAATACGACAAAATTTATAGGTACCCTTTCGTTTCAATGTTCTAAATTCAGTAAAATTAATTTAATTGTAATCCGACTGTATTTGTATACAATGATATTTTATTTTTAAATTAGCTATCCGTTCACTGATTTTATTCCGTTTGATTCCGAATTTGAAACGTTACGTTTTGTCTCTATATATACACGAGTACACATATCTGAACCGATCTATTACTTATATTGGAAAGCAGAATCCACACATTTGTTTGAATGCCACGTGTTCATGGTGCGGCAAATGAAGATCGTATCCTGGTTATGTTTCTATCACATACTTTCAGTTTCACAACCGCACTCTTTTCCAATTCTAACCTCAGTTTCCCTAATCACATTCGCTGTTTCCAAAGTTCTTTCCCAATTCATTAACCTATTCTTCTCCGAATCCCATTCGCTGATGCTTATTTTTCCCAAAAGTCAATCAGCTTCAGTTTTCTTCTGAATCAAACTATTCAGATCCATAATGGAGTTCGACTCTCCACTCTTAGTTTATTACTGGAAAACATTTTTCTTATGGGATGGACTTGGAAGACGCTTACCTCAACGATCGTAAAATTAGGGTTTTGTTTCCCTGAAGTCTGGGAATTGCTACCATAGAAACAAGATGCGCTAAGGTATGACTCATTCATCTGCAACCAGTCACTAATCATTTATAGTTTATGAGTTTATTTCCTTTCGCTTACGATATTTTTAATCAGATTTTCTGCAATACGTATGTAGTTAGAAACAGATGCTCAGAATTTGGATTTCAACTTAATTAAACTAGAAACCGCTGAATATTCATTATATATCTGCTGCTTCTATCTTCTGTAAATTGCAGATGAGTCAATACAAATAATAAAGTCGAATAAACTGTTACAACATCCTAACTTTCTGTATTCACATAGGTATGATTCGGACTGTGAAGACATTGTTGCTGTTGATTCTTCATAGATAATCACTGTTTTGTTATTTTTATATTTACTGTTCCCATGAGATTTTATTTATTTATTTTTGGGTATCTTTTATGGATTATTTTGATGCAATTGTAACATTGTAGTGATGATTTGTACTATAAATTAAAGTACCTGTTTGCATATTGAAAATCAGTCTTTTTGGTTGATATAAAAAATGGATTCGTGTTTCAGTTTTCTTTTATATAGGTTCAAATGGGGGATTAGTTTAATTACAGTTTACCACACAACTAAGCCTTACTTAAAATTTTGACAAATGAGATTCCACATAGTTTTTTGGTTTCGGTCTGTATTTATTTCCAATTTGTTGCTTCTTATTGCATGAATAAATAACTTGATTTAAAAGAACTAAACTTTGAAGGAATTTCTTAAAGGTGATAAATCTTCATATTTTTTTCTTGAAAACTTAAAAAATGATTTACTGAACGAGTGGATCTTTCTGTCTTTTTCAAACAACACCAGTGAAAGTTGGTTTCTAAATGAAGAAATATTTGAAGATCGGAATGTTAATAGTTAGTCAACTGAATTTTACGTATTTTCTTTACCTTTAAGTCTAGCTATGCTATTTGGGATTCCGTAATTAATGTATTACCATACATATATACTTTGATATTTACTGTATTAAAGTGAATATGGGATCACGTAAAAAGATGAAAAATATTTACTTTGATATTCGGACCAGCAATACATATACTCCATAAGATATATATTACAATAGTTAATGTATTATTAAATACCTGTATGACTATATAAGAACACCACTGATTAGTTGATAATTGTCATTTCCAAAAAAAGGTTTTAATAGTAATTCTTATATGCTTGAGCCATAATTTTTTACCACAAATTGTAAATGTATATTGAATGAAACTGGACAACTTTTTTTCTATGTACATAAGTTTTCTAAGGTGTTTTATATTTGAGTTCATAAGCTATGAAATTTCAAAACATTAACGATCAAACATTAAATAATGTTTGTGATAATATTTTGAAGTGTATCACCATGATCATGCAAAAAGATCTGGTTGCTTAATATCAAAATGAAGATATAATTTCCATAACAAAATATTTTGTTTGTTTAGTTCATTTATTATGCACTGATCTTACATTTAATGTTTTTCAAGGTTTGAGTCCATTGAACATTTTGCAGGGTAATATTTGTACTATTATTTCCTACTATCTAATGATTCAATGATCTGAATATTAAGATGCACTGGTAAAATAATTGCTCAAAGCTCTACTTATCAAATGGGTCGTTTAACTATATCTACTTAATCCAGAATGATATGGTACTTGAATTTTTATATATAACATACTGCATATAAAGAATAAAGTACAATTATGGACCAAGGTTTTGTATTATGATTATTCTGCTTAGCTGTAACATACGATGACGCTAGCAACATCTTAGAATAGCAAATTCATGTATGTCAGCCTACAAACTGATGATCCACGATCTTCAACTCTACTCGAGTGAAGTGATTTTTGGTTGATCTATACTAAAAGGTGAGCTCATTTTTATAATAAAAAGGTGAACTTTCAATTCATTCGTCTTAAAATAAAAGAACTATAAAGGTGTTATTTGGGTTTTCTATAAATATTAAGCTTTTTAGTTTTAATATTCCAAGGTCATAGCTGTGAGCTTTGTGGACCCATGTCTTTTAGCTACTTTAGCAAGTATAAAAATATCATTAAATATTGCAACAAGTCATCATCAATTTTTTTTTTTTTTTTTTTTTTTTTTTTTTTTACATTTGATACGAATAATTGGACAAGTTTTGCAGACTCACTTCCATTTCTAAAGTTCAGATAGTGTTAGTCTTTTATGTAGTTGAGAGAAATGTTCCTGAACCAGATCCAATTTTTTTTACAAAACCAAGTACAAAAATCAACTTAGAATCTTCATAGCTGTTTTTCTGTTGGCAAAATAAAATTATGATGACCTGGTATTGACCCGATTCAGTGCACCTAGAATGCTTATTGACCATTATATGATTCATAAGATTTTTCATGTGTTCTTAAGCAATTTAGAGTAACGGTGATAACACATTGCGGTTTATTTCATTGTTGTACATATTAGTTTTATTTTTAAGTATCATCATACATACAATATCATATAACATCAGTTACTATTTGAAATGTACTTTAAGTTGTACTTTACTGCTATTAACTGAATTATTCATTAATCATGATATTCTTGGGACCATCTTCTATTTATAAGTATTTTAGTGATAATTATTTCTAAATTAACTAATCTAATGATTGCAAATTATAGGTATTAATCCACATTATTGGATTCGCTAAGGATAAGGCTTCTAAGTAACCAGTTATGCAAAAGAACTGTTATTTTATTATATTTAGCATTCAATCCTTGGCAGGGGCTCATAATTTGGTGCGGGAGAAAGTAATAAGGCTGCTTGAGCACTGTGGTACAAATGCAAAAGTTCTGTTTTGATTGTTAAAATAATTGTGTCCTGTGGTTGAATCAACTGCTTCAGTTCCACTGTGATGCATGGTGTACTCCGCTATGCATGTTCCTTGAGGATCAGTTCGACGTAGTTCCCCCAAAAGTAAGCAACACATCCATGAAGTTCCAACAGTAAAAAGCCTTCCCTGTCCCCGATCAAGCATCAAGAAAGAAACCTTCCGGGCAATAAAAATCAACGCCCAGGCACTAGCACGTTTGAAGGCACAAGAAATTTCCAAAGCAGCAGCGCAAGCGAAGAAAATATCCAAAATCCTCCAACCTGTTCAACGACACAGAGAAACTAATAGCAGCAGCTTCTGCAGCATCAACCACAGCAAAAAGCAGTGTGTAACTTCAAACTCATAACTGTGATCTACAAGCCCAACGCCTCTGCAGCACGCTTCGAGAAGCGCTTTCAGAACGAGTCATGTTATTTCCTCCAACGGGATCTCTGCTTCTTCCCCTGACAACAGCTTGGAGTCTCCTGACCTTAACAGCTGCAGTGGTAATAATAATCCTTTTAGGGTTTCTTCATACAGGGCTGAGGATTCTTCTCATTGCTTGATGTCGCTCCCCTAAAGCAATGGGATTCGGTTGTTGAGGAGTATGGATAGCGATGGGTATGAAGCTTCTGGAGGTGAGGATAGTGATGGGCTTCCTTCTAGAATCGTGCATCTGGCTTAGGGATGGCAATGGGGCGGGGCGGGCACGGGTAGTACCACCCCATCACCCGCCCCGTTGGGTGATTTTTTTGCCCCGTGCCCGCCCCATACCCACACGGGTACCCATTAAACGGGTTTTAAACAGGTTGCGGGTAATAGCGGGTATTCGTGGGTATCCATTATATTTATTCAATTTATATTTTAGTCGTTTATTGAAATTATTAAAAAGTACATTTGGTAAAAAAAAAAATTAAACCAATGCCCAAATGCTAATCTTAAAATACCAATACATATTTAAACCAACATCCTGAAAAGACGAGACCAAAACAGAAGTAACCATCAAAATATCAACAGCCAATTATAAATTGTTGAATAAAAGCATGCATATAAATACCAAACAGCCAACAACAATGTTTTTTGTATTGACTATTGATAATAAATCACATTCAATACGGGCACGGGTACCCACGGACATGGATATCTTACTATCCGTACCCGCCCCATTAATTAGCAGATATTAAAAGTACCCAATTATTTTATCCATGGATACCCATTTAACTATCCGTTTCATATCCAAGACGGATTTTACCCGTGGATAACCGCGGGTACGGATTTTTTTTCCATCCCTAATCTGGCTGTAAACTCGAGCAGTGTTAGGTTAGTTTCTGGTCGTGCTAGAGTTGATGAACTCAGGCCATCATCATCATCAGTGAGTCCTTTGTTTATTGACCAACATTAGTGATAGAAAATCAATTACAATAATTAAACAAAAAATCATTCATATTATACTTTTATACTCAACTCATTTGACGTTGATTGTGCTGAGTATTAAGTTGGCTATATGAAGCATAAATTTTATCTCAGTCATAAGGTTAAGACTTAGGTTATGTTGGTATACTTACTATCTTAACCTGACATATTTGCATATGTCCTTTTCCATGAATCCAAAATTGTTCCTTATTAATTTTATCATTTAAGTTCGAAATAGATCGATTCTATTAAAAAACAACTTGCATTAAGTTAACCATTTATGATTCTTTTCCCTATGATTTGGATTTATAAATGAGTGGGGTTAAAGTATTTATCTTACATTATTTGATTTAATTTTAGGTAATGATTGATGTATTTTCTTTACCTTTAAGAAAAAATGATTTGCTTATAGAAGATATGACTAATGTTTATTCGTTGAACACTGTAATTTAATGACTGAAACATTGTTTATAGTTGAAAATAAGTTCTCATATGAAAAATACAAAACGTGACATTGCATTCAGTCTATCTGGTCTGTTTGATCTTTGTTTACTAACCCAATATTCAGTCCTAAATCACTAGGTATTAATGTTATTTTTCTTGATTGGTATATTCCAATACACCCACATTAATTCAAATTGCTGTAAATCATTTTTTACTGGTTTCTCTATTAGCATAAAATAATTTAAGTTGGTTTAAATTTCTTTCGGCTGATCGTCTGTAATACTTACAACTATATGTACTGACAGTATCGTCCTTCATTGCCTATTTTTCATTCTCTTCGAACTCTTTTTCTTCACAGCTTCCTTTTTACAAAGTTCTATTCTTTCATGGACCAGCGTGTAAATCCAGGTTTCAAGATGGATTTGAGATCTTGGTAATGGACCAACTTGACGTATGAATTTCAATTTATATACTGTTATTAGAAGTTGTCTTCTAATATGCTATATATGGTTTTCTTTCCTATTTCTTTTATAAAGCAAAACCAATTTCTTCATGATTATTCTGATTGCATACTATCAAATTAACAGAATCCATCCTGAAATCTGACGATCTTCATCTAAACCGCAAGCACCAGCTATACAAAGATGTGTTTGGAAGCAAATATGGTAAAATAAAATTCTGCTATGTTTCATGATTTTATTTTTCCCAATTAACCAATAATGTTAGATATTTTATTTATTTCCCTCCTATTACGTGAGTGTTCTTATTATTCAGCGCATGAGTGTAATTCCTATGGAAATTATACTTTTAATCCTTTCTCTAAAAATACAAGAAAGGAAAGACTACCCTTTAGTTGAACAAAATATGGAGGTATAATCCAATAGTGAATGATAGTTCTTCTATAGCTGTAGAAAAAGGCCAATTTAGTACTGTCAACCTTTAAGGGTCCAATAGTGACTGATAGTTCGTTTATGACACTGAATATGTTGCAATTGCAATATACTTATCAATGGATAAACTTTCTAAATATGACCTTAAACAACTGCTGAAATTTAAGGATTAAAAAAGTGCATGCATTTTTATATTTTTAGTCAATGAGAAATTGTAGTAAAGTAACAAAATTACGTTCAACCCCACTGGCATCACTATAATTTTATCTATTGTCCAAATTTTTCAGGCATCTAACATTTATTAATACTGAGTTGTATTGATTATTTATGTCGCTATTTGTTCAAGGATTGAAATCACATAAATTTTCGTTTTTGTAATTGAATTCGGTTCTAAATTACATTTGAAGATTCCACTATGCTGAAAATGGTATCGAGAGTGGATTGGCTAACTTCGTATACTTCTTGATTTTTAAGGAATAATATAGTCGGATTTATGAAAAATAACAATACATTTTACCTTTTTTTGTAACTTATACAGATTTTAGAAGAATTCAAATATTTAGGATGAATTATTTGAAGTTGTAAACAACTTAATTTTTTTTAGAAACGTTGTATTCTTCAAACCTAAAACCTACGAAAATATATTTAAAAGTTCGTTTTTCAAAACATTACAATTTAAAACTACGGTTGCTTTTCATAATTTTTTAGTATGGTTTTTTCTAAAATGTCAAAATTTCATTTTCCATCAAATTCATAACGAAATGTAGCACGATGGTATTTTGGGCAGTAATTAGTAGGAAACAGCATGACCGCTTGAGCATTTCCCCTTATTGAAAGTCATATCTTTAGTTAAAAAATAATAATCATTTGCGAATCATGTCCCTAATCCAAACTGTTCTTCACTTTGTCTATAGTGTTTTCCACCTTTCTATATTTCACTACTGAAGCATAAGGAAAAATTATAAAAGGTTATGTAATTTTTCAAGCTATTACTATTTTAAATTCTATCCCTAATCATCTACTTCATATATTGTTACTTTTCTTATGTCAACCTTCTTTATCAACTTATTTTGTATGTGTTATAAAATAGCCTTAAATTATTAAATTTCAGTTTTATATATTTTTTTGAACCATAAAAGAATATAATAAAAGAAAATTATGATTTTTTTCCCTTCTGTGATTGAAACTCCAATTTGTGACAATATTTATATATTAAGTTTCCATTTGGAAATAAATGATAAAAAAATTGCACTGACATTTGCTTATGTCTGCATTTAAAGGTGTTCATGCTTAAATTACAATATTATAGCTCCATTCCAATTATTAATGAAAAATATTAAGGTTACAAATCCTATGGTTAATAAGATGATTTATTTTTTTAAAAAAAATTGATGTGTTTGTATTTACTAGATAAAGGTTTAAA
Source organism: Allium sativum (assembly GCA_030737875.1). Classification (NCBI taxonomy): domain Eukaryota; kingdom Viridiplantae; phylum Streptophyta; class Magnoliopsida; order Asparagales; family Amaryllidaceae; genus Allium; species Allium sativum. Next base: position 697,260,614 of record CM060920.1, read on the forward strand.
TTTCAATTTAAGTAGCTTTGTTCTCTCTCAACTAGCAATTACATCGCTGTGAAATAATACATTCCTTTGGTAACATGGATATTTATTAATTCAAAATTGGAAGTTTAGATTTGTTTTGGAACAAAAAATAACATTAATTAGTTGATTAAAGCACGCTACTGTCCGGCCAGAATTTTAACTAGGTGTCACAAACCACAATTTTTACTATTTGTTTTAGTTGGTATACATGGATACACACAAACTTATTTAACAGCGGAAGCACCTCACATAAGAAAGGGTGTTATTGTATTTTTAGATGAAATATGGTTCTTCAACATAATATTTTATTTAGCATATCTTTGATAAGTTTATTAATGTGTAGTAGGGATTTTTGTTGTTGTTGGTTCTTACTTCTTACTATAGCTAACGTATGGATTAGAAAAAGAGATGTTATACGCAGAATCCTTATAAACTTAGCAATTTTGCAAGTAAAATTGAAAATAAAGCCATTGAATCTTTTATATATGGTAAGTTCAATTTATTCGTGCTAGATTGAAATTCTAACAGATAATTTGTGTATATATACTAATTAAGTAATTGTGGCTATAAATAGGTGGGTATTTGAAGACATTTTCTTTTGTTAAAAAGAATTGTCTAAAATAACTCACGTATCATTAAGACTCTTACTTTCTGTTATATATGCTAATTAGGAAAAAGAAAAACTATATATGTTATATGCTTCTACTCTAGCAAACATATAATTTTGGTCAGAGTTTGTAGATTTGTTACAATTGCTGTGATAAAATTTCTCAGTTGTTTCCTTACTTTGGTATTTAAATTAGAAAATAAATTTTAGATTATGTAAGCTTATAAGTGCAGTGTCCTTTTTCATTCCCTCCAGTTTGTATTGTTATCTACTTAAGTAATTTATCCACTTATAGCTTGGTAACTGCCGATAAACATTAGTTTTGAACTGGCAGATATTTCTTTGATCCACTTTGTAATTAGATTTATACTAGCCAAGTTTGTTTTCAGATTATACTTTTATCATGTGTACTAAAGTTCAACGTGAGACGACCCGATTTCCCGTTCTCACGGAAACAAGGTTATCTTTGGAATATAACACAGAAACAGATAATAGCAGAACAGAATTAAACAAATACACCAGATAATGAACAACAAAATATACTGGATAAAGTAATCATCAGAGTTACACAGTATATAGGATCTTACTTAGTACAAATACAGTTCAGCTATACATAAATGTCTACAGCGGAAATAAACAAAATATGTACAATAGGAGCTGAACAGCATAAAAAGAAATAAATGATAGAATCCATCTTCAGCTCCAGCTATCCAGAAATAACCAACTAAACCTGAATACAAGGCTGCCCGTGTGGAAAAAGGGGCACCCGAGTTTGAGAGTGAAACAAACTACGAGTCAGTCATGGGACTGGTATGAGAAATCCACTCAACACATATATAATTGGCTAATCACAGGACCACGCCACTTTCGTGGAACGGGTTTACTCCATTGGATCACCAGTGCTTTAAAACAAATCTTTCTTTTAAACATCGCTATGCTTTTTATAAAAATGAAGCCGTTATAAGACTCAGTTCCCATCACATAATGCAACGCAAACCGGAGGATAGAGTTTTTACCTTATAACGGCCAAGATATGCTTGATACGAATAAAACAAAGGCATTTGATATTATTGCTAGTGTTTATATGTTTTGAAAACAATTTCAAATCATAACTATCAATCATAGACGACATGAGCGTCCCATGCCACTATGTCGCCAAATATATATATACAAGCAAAACCGCACGATCACGTATTTGGAAATTGGACTTCCGTCATGAACCAAGGCAAAAGATAGTCCTTACCGAATTCGAGATGCTCTAGCCCGTGTCTCAGGCAAGCGCGCAGGCAAGCCTTGGATCGTCAGGGTCGGTCCACCGATGTGGATTATTATGCCTGAACAATACGTTTCCCCGCCCTTTGGGGCGTCAACGAGCCAAAGAATGACTCCATCGGACCCGGATCGTCCGATCAAACCGAGGCGCCTCGCAACAGCAACAACCACATAGGTGAAAAGTATATAAATGTCAGGGCTGGTAGGTCACTGACACCACCCTAGCTAGAAAGAAACGCATGCCCTCCCTGATGTCATTCTCCCGTTTTAGGTCCATACCGGGGTGTGAGGCTTGCGAATTCACGTCATACACAAAGCTACGCCACACAGGCGGTGCTTTGATCCTCACCACAAGACTTTGCTTTTCAACAGAAGCCCTGATCACTGCATCTTAGCATGCCACACAGGCAATTCACACCGTGCAACTGATGGCTATCAATCACACAGAACAAATTCCAATGTCGGACACACAGTCCATTTACAAGTCCGTTCTGGGTCTGAACGAAACCGGAGGCACTAAATACCTCGCAAACACATCGATCACCACGTACGTCTGAACGATCACCACTCATTATCCATATTTCGGGATGCCTCCCAATCAGGACCTCGGTTACCATCCAAACGAGGTGAAGACCTCCGGTCTTCGACCATCGTCTTCATCTTCGAATTTCAATCGTCGGTCGATTATTCGAAATGAGAATTAACTCGGCCTTTTCAAATAATTCACGTATATTTAGAATTTCAAATCGATTTATTTCAATGGTTAAATTATTCGACAACACCAATTGTGTTCTTTAATGTAATTTTCACACCAAACACATTCAACCATCAAAAGCCACATAAATCAAGCAAATTCAGTTTATTTCCATTCCATATCGCTTATGATATTTTATAACTATTTATCGCTATTTTTTTATTTATTTTAAAATAGCTATTTTATTCAAAACGACGCTTCGGGCCATAAAGCGGCCGTGGCGCTGTTTTTCTTCAGATTTGATTTACACATATCTGAAAATCTAACCGTTGGATCTTCACAAAATTTACATCATTAGAAAGGTCTTTTCAAAACGAATCCAACGATTCCAGTTTCGGGAAAATCCGACGGTCGGATCTCCCGGTACACTCGTTTGAAATTTCGATTTCAAAATACGAACTGCAGCGTCGTTATTCGATTAAATATAATTATATTTATATATATAAATAAATATAATCGTTTCTGGCGCTGTTTTTCTTCAGATTTGAATTAAACATTCCAGACAATCCAACTATTGGATTTCTACAAAGTTGGTGCCGTTGGGAAGATATTTCTAAGGCGAACCCGACGGTTGAGGTTTCGGGAAAATCCAATGGTCGGATTTCCCGCACTAGTCGTTTGAAATCACGGTTTCAAAATACGAACTGCACGGCTTCGTTTCGTTTTAATTTTATTTATATTTATATATTTATATAAATATAGTTCATTCAACAATTTCAATATTGTTTTCACTTCAAATATTTTTCTAACACCTTAAATTTTGGAAAAATTTCGCCATAACCTCCCCTGCACCGGGAGCATCGGGAAATCGCAAATAGCGTTCCCGGTCCTTCTAATCTCAAAAAGAAAAAGAAAAAGCCAAGCGGCTAGCCAACAGGCTCAAAATCATCACCCAAACAAATCAGTAAATGTGTACCTATTTGTCGGGCACAAAATTTTATTCCTCTTCTCTAGCCCCTTTGCTATAACCTGTTCAATGAATATTGCATGTACATATATATATACAGTTCTTATCATTTATCAATTTCTATTCGACTTCATATTTGATTTCTATTTGGTTTAAAAACTCCATTCATTCTAATGTTACATAAATAGGTGCAAATCATTTCATTAGCTAATTAATGAATATTTCATCTCATATATGTTTATTTTGAACAAGTGGCTATTTTTAACACTTCACATTTCAACGATTTATGCATACAATAAAAATGTGATTTTTATTGTAAAACGATTCATTTCATAACACTATTTTATATATAGTTCATATAGTCGATAAAAGGTGATTTTTATTATCAAACAATTTATTTCAAAATATGAATACCATTCAACACATGAATTTCTAATCAACGAATGAATATCAATTCAACACATGAATGTTTTCTATAGTTTCTATACATAGATAAAAATGTGATTTTTATTATCAAACGATTTATTTCAAAATATGAATACCATTCAACACATGAATTTCTAAACAACGAATGAATATCAATTCAACACATGAATGTTTTCTATAGTTTTTATATATAGATAAAAATGTGATTTTTATTATTAAACGATTTATTTCAAAATATGAATACCATTCAACACATGAATTTCTAAACAACGAATGAATATCAATTCAACACATGAATGTTTTCTATAGTTTTTATATATAGATAAAAATGTGATTTTTATTATTAAACGATTTATTTCAAAATATGAATACCATTCAACACATGAATTTCTAAACAACGAATGAATATCAATTCAACACATGAATGTTTTCTATAGTTTCTATACATAGATAAAAATGTGATTTTTATTATTAAACGATTTATTTCAAAATATGAATACCATTCAACACATGAATTTCTAATCAACGAATGAATATCAATTCAACACATGAATGTTTTCTATACAATGAATAAATATAATTTAAGCATATGAAAATAATTCAAACACACAAATATTATTCAAAATTTCGGCAGCATAACGGCAGGGTAGTTACACCGGCACCGTCCCTAGTACGGCTCCTCGCTCTACCTTAAAACCTCGCGGTTTTTGACAATGGGGATCATGCATCTAGTTCGCACGCAAGCGGCATGTATATATTTATTTCATTTCCACAAACTAATCCTATGTGGTTTCAACCAAATATTTCACAACCACAAATGGGTATTTTTCAACCACAATCAACCAATATCAATCACAAACAATCCCAAACAATCATTCGCTATCAATCAATTTTCACGACAATTTCAACCAATAAATATCGTCCATGGTTTGTGGACGAGGGGCGTACATATATATAGATATATATTTATATATAGCAATTCAATTTCATTTCACACACACATATATATATTTTTGAATCAGAATTCTCACCAATAGCTATCCAACTTCACGACACTTCCTTTAGAGAAATCTTCGCCTTTTTGTCGCTTTCGCCCGTATTCTCTACATATGTAAAAATCGAATCTTTACGATGCTATTCAATATATAAAAATATGATTTTTACTTCGTAAATTTCTAACCTCCTTCTATTTTGTTTAAAACTTTTTCCTTTTAAATGCATAGAAAAAATCAGTTTTTATAACTTTAAAAATCAGTTTTCAAAACCCTTTAAAAATCAGTTTAAAAATCCTTTTAAAAATCAGTTTTCAAACTTTAAAAATCAGTTTTCAAAACCCTTTAAAAATCAGTTTAAAATCCTTTTAAAAATCAGTTTATTTAAAACTTGTAAAATCAGTTTTTAAACTTGATAAAATCAGTATATAAATCAAATTAAAATAAATCAGCAAAACGAAAAAAAAACTTACAGAGGGGGGGGGGGGTTTCCGCGGGTCGTCTTCGTCGGCGGCAGAAGGAGGAGTAGGCGGCGGCTAGGTCTCGGCTGGGGCTCGAGAATTGGGGGTCGCGATGTGATTCGACGGGGGCGATGGCTTCGAGGGGTCGCGATTTGATTGGACGGGGGGCGTTGCGATGAAGGCGCTGGAAGGAGGAGGTCGGCGGCAGGGTTCGTCGGCGTCGGGTCTCGAGGGGGCGGCGCTCGATTGGCTTAGGGTTTTTTTTTTTTTATATTCTGTTTAAATGAATCGGGGGTGGGGGGGCCAGAGGTATAGGAGGGAAAAGTTTTTTTTTTTTATTATTATTTAATTATTATATTTTGCAAAATGGTTGACTTTTACATATGACCTCGAAACGAGGCCCACCGCCTGTCGCCCATAGCGTTTTACCCCCATTCTGAACACAATGGGATATGTATCGCAAGCTGATTTGATCGTTACAATCAGTTTCCTTTTGAATTTTCATTTAAATCACTATATTGAATTTTAAACGCACGTTTCAAATTACCGGGGTCACATACTAACTAGAAAAATTCCAGAAAAATATTTTCTAGCTTCGTATTGACGATACGGTCCTAACAAAACTAGTTTCGTCGAATTCTGAGGCCGTTTGCAAAATGACCAATTTCCAGTCGATTAAAATCAACGGAAACTGGTTAAACGCGTTTTCCTTTGCCACGCTCACATATTGATTCGAAAAATTATGAAATTTGAAACCTAACAATAACTTTACATCACGGATCCAACAAAAGTGGTTTCGTCGAAATCCGAGTTCGTTTGCAAAATGTCCATTTTTAAGGGCCTGAATTCCATAGCGACTATTCAGAATTTTCAACTGGACATATCTTTTGATTTCCGCTATCAAATTTCGATTGGTCAGATTCATTGGAAAGATATCATCAATTAGATTCCATTATTTTTGGTTTCACTAAAATCCGGATTGTTTTGCATCCGGTACATTCAATTGAAGTTTGAAATCGAATTATCGAACTACCGCGCCATTTTCAATTCTATATATAATTATAATTAATTATATTCGTTTTCAAATGTCGATTCAAACTCAGTTTTCATCGCCATTATTTAAAATATTTATTTTAAATATTTAAAATCCATTATTTTAGCCAATTTAAAAATTTTAAATTGGTTCAGATTTTCTAGGTCGTTACACAACGCAAAAGAATATCCATTGGTCTTTCACCAACAACTGGTGGTAGTATTTTGATGTTCTGTGTGTGAGTAGTATGTTTCAAACCAGAATTTTTACAGGACATACAAATGATTTCAATTTTTTCTTGCATCCACCTTCTCAAATCATTTTTTTTTTTCATTCTGAACCCAACCAACCATTATCTCCAGTTTTAATTGTTCATTCAATACATGTAATGATTGAAACCCGAATTGGGAAATATGCTGAAACATTGAGCCTAAATGTTTTTTCCTGTCCGTAATCAGTAGCTGGTTACCAGTTTGTCCCTATTAAAATTATTACGTACTGCATATGTTATCTTTAGAAAATAGTGGCCATGGACATCCTCAAACTTCGGCATGAAGACGAAGTGTCGGGACATCTAACTGTTGTTTTAGCACACAAAAAAAAATTGAAGCACTTCACAGATGCTTGATTGTATTAGTTTATACAATTAAAACAAAAGGTAAGGCATTTATTCAAAACATTAATGACTTTCCTTTGGAAGGAAGTGCAGAAGGTTAACCATAATCCCATGCATGTTTACTGTTTGAAAACCATATGATGCATGTTTCTATGTGGTTCTTTTATTTGAAGTTTCAACATTATATCATAATCTGGTTTTGATGTAAATGACAGGTTAATGAAAATAACTGTTTTCTGCACAAAAGAGTTAAATGAAACCAGCCTGGCCTAATGTATGTGTAGCTCAATTAGCTAGGGATTAAAAAATATTGACCATTTATTATTAGTAAAGGCAGGAATCAGGTCCATTTGTAAATCATTTATTAGTTACAATTGTTTAATGTAGAGTACTAAATAGATGTAATACTAATGTATAATTGTCATGTGGAAGCAACAAAGAAGAGTTTAGGTGCAAAAAGCCAAATTATGTCTTCAAAGTTAATGAAATATCTGTGTGTCATTAATTTGAAATTATATCTTAATGTTTGTAGATGTGTATGTATTTATAATGCATGTCATATTAATACTTTTATAAAATTGATGGTTTTTTTAATTACATGCAGACAGTGGTTGCGACCTTGCAAATAACCAAGGGTTGAAGGATTTCATCATTTTCCGATGCAGATTTAATTAGAGCACAAAGCATTCAAGGGTTCCTAAGTTTTCAATACCACAGTTAATGAAGCTGAACAATTTAAGATATATCTCCATGTATTCTAACTATTTTTCCTTCTCCATTCACTGTCATAGTTATGGTAAATTTCTATTGAGGCTATCCTCGAGCTTAGAAAGTAGGGAATAATGTTTTCAGTTGTAATGTTAAAAGACATGCACTGATTTATGTTCTCAATGTTACAGTGTTAACATGTGATCGTGTATGTGCTTATTTTTAATTCGATTCCAACCTGTTTGTTATTTTGGTACGTAAATGATTTGATAGAATAATTTATATATGATAACAAAAATTATTTTCTTAAATAATTTAGGATAAAATAATTGTATATATTAAAATGAAAGGTGTGGAGTGTCTTATCCTTCGACGCGCGCATAAGCCTGTTGGAGGGGGAAAATGCAGGATGGGAAAATTAAAAAGGAAAATAATGGCATTGTTCGATTTTAAATTTCCAACCCAAGTATCAATATAAAAATTGGTTATTCATAATTAAATCTTCAATTAATTCCTTATTTTATTTGTTGAAATTTTCGGGTCGATACACCGGGGTTGACCCCCTAGGTCCCGCGAGCCATTTTGTGCAAATTTTTACTATTTTGACATTTTTGATTTTTAAACGTTTGATTAATATCCTGTTATCTCTCTTTGATTTATTTTAAATATTATATTTACATATAATCTTCTCATGTGTATACAAATCTTCTAGTGACCATTTACACGTAAATATATACACACAACTTTTTTTTTGATTTCAAATTCAAATGGTGTTATGCCGTTATTTAATTCTTACCATATTTATTTGATCGCAACCTTATTTTGAACTTTTCTCGTGTGTGTGTGTATATATATATATATATCTGCACATATATACACATACACTACTACAAAAGTGGGCATATTCGACACTAATTTGTGTGCGTTGCATGAAAAGTGTGGCGAAAGCTATGCTTTCTTTGATCTTCTGCAACAATAATCATATGTTGTTGCATTATATGTGAATGACTGTTGCGGTGGGAATTCTAGTGTTTTGACGTGCAACACTAGTTAAAAGCGTAGCATTACATATATATAATCCAGCTCAGTGATCCGCCTTATCAATATATTAAAACCCCAACCGTAGATGCAAGATTAATCCAACGGTTCAAACCATCTGTTGGTCTGATGATCTTAACGATAGCCATCATCCAATCATTGACAGCCACGTCATTGCATTATTTTGACGAAATTTTGGCGCGATCTTCTCCCTTCACGAAATTGTTTTCTTCTCTATCATCTAATCGTTTTCCCCCTTTTTACTATTGACAAAAATTTAAACCTAAATTCACGTCAGTATCACTCCTCTCCTCGACAGCAAATTCTATTCTGAAAAGGTTGAAGCTTTGAAATGCTTTCTAGCTTTGATTGCTCAGGGCATTGACATCGCCAGTTTTTTCACTCAGGTTCAGTTTGTATAGCACTGTGAATTAGTTACGCTTATTATAGATTGGATTATGAGTAATTAGTAAGTAGTTCATTTGTTATACTTTGGAAAACCCATTCGCTTATGAGTAATTAGTTGCTTGGACATCCCAAACTTAGGGAAACCCGTTCGCTTATGAGTGATTAGTCGATGAAATATTAGATTATGAGTAATTAGTTGCGCTTTGACCCTTGATTTGGGATTTGGGATTATGCTGAGGTTTATTCGAAAATTGTACCCAGCAATAAACCATGAGAACTGAGCTATTGGCATGAAAAAGACATTGGTTTATTATAGAGATCGAGCTAGTTAAGGAATGGCGACTGTACAGTCGAAAGTGATTTGCACTTTGCGTTCATTTACACTGACATATAATTGTATGCTTGAGGTTTTGTGATACATATACATGTGTAGTAATGCGGTGTGTTTGCACTGCGGTGTGCTTGAGGCTAACAATTTTCCGATCCGGACGAGTCGTTCACCCGTATCTTATAACACGCACAGGTATTTTCCATTTGATTTTGGAAACTACCAATTTCAATGTTTCGATTTTGGAAACATATGCTCAGTTTTGCATCAGTTCATACCATACACATCCAAAAAATGACATACAACTGTATGCTTGAGGTTTTGTGATACAAATACATGTGTCGCACTGCGGTTTTGTGATACAAATACCCGTATCTAACACGCACGCACAAGTATTATAAGGCAGCATCAGTCCATACAATACACATTAGTTCATACCATACACGCACAAGTATACACACACGCACAAGTATCATAAGACAGCATCGATCAGTTCATACCATACACGCACAAGTATATACACAGGCACAAGTATAATAAGGCAGCATTGATCAGTTCATACCATACACATCCAAAAAATAACATACACATCCACATCCAAAAGTATCATAAAGTTAACTTAATATATACACATCCAAAAAATGAAATTATAGTAGCATCAATTCATACCAGATCAGGGTTGCGGGGCAGTGGAACTTCCAACTGATTCGTTAGGGCTTTGCGGCTGTGGGAGAGCCGGTCCGAAGTGAGCAGCCGCATGTGACGGACCCGCAGCATCAGGACAAGGGGTGAGGTAGTTTGGCCAGTCAAATTCCTGATCAACTTCTATATCTACCCACTGATCATTCCTCTGGTTCATTGGGGCTTGGTTATCAACATGTATGTCATGGGCGGCTTCCGGAAATAAGCTTGGCAAGGGGGGTAGCTCAGCAGCTTCTTGTATCATTGCATTAAATCTTTCATCTGAATCCATTTCCCATTCCCATCCGTAATGATGCAAACATGGAACCACCTCTTCCTCCCTATTGCTCACAAAAAGAAGTTCAGGCCTTGTCCCAGGATGAGCATGGGTACAGCGCTGAACCTTAATGAAGTAAACCTTGTTATTGATTTGAGCAGCAAAAGTATTTATATTGCCAATGCCTTCATAAAAAATTGCATTTTCAGGTAGAAAGATGTATGGTCATACTGAGACCAGTAACAGTCGTCAATTGCAAGCACACGTCCCATTGGCTTCAGTACTTCTTCAACAGTAGGAACATTACTCTTTAGGAACTCGGGAAAGCCATCAACTTTAGCCCATGATTCCACTTCTAACGCTGGTGAGGGCTCAAATTCTTCATCAGACCGTGATTGCAGGTAAATAGCACCACCAGGTTTTGTAAAAACTTTCAACATTAGGGCATGATCACGAATTCTGTACGATGGGCATGATACTAGAAAAGAGTTGTTGGGTATTACTCGTATAGGCCACGAATTATGATTGAGAGCCACCTTAAGAACGTCTTGCACAGCTTCGAAATTCCAATGTCCCTTAATAACAGTGGCTATGATGTATAGAGACGAGTCCATTGTTTTTGTTTCTTTTTAAAATTTCGAAGATTGGGGTTTAGGGGATATGGAGGAGATGATGTTCTGACACTGGAAAGGATGTGCGAGGGACCCAATGGATGGTGTCAGGCAGATATGTGAACTGGAAATGCTTGCACAGAAGACGAAGCATACTCAATTCTATTTCTGATGAGGTGGCACGTAGTGACCAATGCTGATTGGTCAACTGTTATAATTGTATGTGTAACTCACTAAGATTTATAAGTTAATTAGATGGCCAAATGCACAGATGCATGCACACAGCACATATGCACTTATCAAATTAATAACTTGTAAATTCAAATTGCAGGATCTGAAATGACGAGGGGAGATACAGCCGGCAAGTGGAGGACCTGAAATGACATAGAGATACAGTTTCTGGTTCATGGCATTGCTACTTTGTAGAATGCACACTAATCGTATTTATTGGCACTTGTATTGAAGGTGGTATGTGTTGGCACTTTTACTACTTTTAAATTATGTATTTGATCGTTTGTGTTATATATTTGATCCGATGTATTGAAGGCGGTATGTATTGAAGGTTTGAATGTGATGATGAATGTAACGGATGTGTTTCTTCTATGTAAAAAACTGATATTGCAAAATTTATAATTAAAGCGTTGTATTTGCCTTCTTTTACTGTTGCATTTGCTTTTTTTCCTGATGTCGTGTTTCAAGATAATGGTGTCGCATTCCATAATACAGTGATGTTGCATTACGTAAAATAGTAGTAAGTCCACGTGGCACGTAAACGCCACAGCTGACATGGCATGTGACACGTGTGCAGCTGACGTGGAGATCTGACGTGTCGTGTGACACGGTGGCAGCTGACATGGAAAGCTGACGTGGCCGCCGCTATCGTGACCTGGTACCCAGGATCTAACTAATTTTCAAGCAACACTGAATAATGTTGCATTATGTACAATTAGTGTTGCATTACGTCTATAACGCAACACTTTCTTTCTGTGGCAGTAGATGTGCTAAAGCGTTGCCTTAGATGGCTAATGCAACGGCCGCGGATGCCACGCCCCTCTGGTGTTGCCTATTTGAAAAAAGGGGCTACTGCAACGCTTTTTTGATCTACGAGCACAGTAAAATAGTGTCGAATATGCCCACTTTTGTAGTAGTGATATATTTTCGTATACATTTATATACATATATCTTTCTGTATGTCCTTATATGTATATTTTTCCTTATATGTGCGTTTACACATATTTTCTATTTAGAACATGTGTTATTTTAGCCGTTCCCTTAAAACAAAAATATAGTGCCAGCAGGGATCGAACCTTACACCTCTCACTTGAAAGCCACATGTTCTAACTAACTAGACTACTTAGGCTTTTGTTAACAAGGCTTAGAACAATGGTGGTCGTTTTTCTTTTCTTATTCCTCCTTTTCATATTTGTTACAATACTTCATTTAAACCATTGCATGTAACCTTATCGATTTGCATGCATCTTTTTCTTTCATTTTTCTTTTCTTATTAATGTATATTATTTGTAAACCATTGTTATTCACATTAATATTTTCTTCTTTTTCAATGCATGTGTTTATTACATGCAATCATATATTATCATTATTTTATTTTTCTTTTATATATTTATGTCTATGCATATATACATACACATATGAACTATGTAAATATTTAATTGTCATAAAATGCGGGGTGTTATATTCTCCCACCCTTAGGAAATTTCGTCCCCGAAATTTGATAAGGGTAAAAACCAAATAACCCTTTGCATAATATCCATCCATCATGTGTGCATCCAGTTTTTGCAAACATTGTACACTTGTGCAAAGTGTAATACAACATAGTAATACATATATGCCTAAGCGGTACCTCCTATATGTATGCAAATTTTTCAAAAATTCTTTAAAAAAACATGATGCGCACATCCTAAATATGCTAGCAATTCTACATGAATGCAGTATTTTGAAAATCAAAATACTTTTTTATCCAAATTTTCCCACACTCATGCAGAGCAAGAGCGCAACTCATAAAATTTTTGCATCCAAAACCCTACCAAGAAACTTTATTTTTTGAATTTCAGAAAAATCTAATTTTCTAAATTCGATTTCTTATGTTACAAAAAGGTGGAAAACGGAAATCTTCACACCTTCCGTTTTTCTTTCTCGACCTTTTTCCAACAGTACTTGGATTTTATGAAGCTATTTATGAAGATTCCCTATTTTCCTATCAAAGCACAACCCACATAAGAAAAATTTCTTTGTTACATATTTTCTTTTTCAACTTATCTTGGAAAAATTTATTTTTACTCATCTTTTCTCCAAAAAATTCCATCTTTCTTTAACTGTCATGTTTGTTGCTTTACCGAATTTGTTGTTTCCTTTTTAATTGTACCATTTCTCTTTTCTTAGCTTATTTAACTTAATCCTCTAATCTAAGTTTAGTTTCAAATAAGCCTTCTGGTCCTTCAACTAAAACAGGAAACATACACTCTACATAGCTACTATTAAGGGCTAAGAATCTCAGGACTATGTCCCCCTCAGAAAAGTTCAAACCACGGGATCAATGACAGGTTTAGGTGTTACTTTAACTACCCAACAGGAAAAAAATATAGAAGAATGATCCCAACAGAAATGTAATAGCAGGTTTTACCCCAATAGGATCTAAACACTTACTTTCTATTTTCTATATAGTAGTCACCACTAGTCCTAGCTGTGTACTAGCACAAGTTTTTAAGCAACACCCTAGGCTTTTCAATGCTTACGCATTCTACGAGAACTTACTATTATTCAAAGATAATTCTCGTTATTTACTCCATAGCCTCAGAAAATTTCCCCGTCTTTCCTAGGCGCTAATCCTTACCTACTTCATCCATTTTAAACCACAGTTTGTCCTTTTCATTTCATTTTTCTTCCAAAAGCTAAAAATATAAAATTTTTATTTCTTCCCATGAAAACTAAACATGTCATCTAAAAAAACTTAAATCATTTTTTTTTCAAATCACGAAAACGGGAGTAGGTAAGGACAATTATTTCTCAATCATGTTTTCGACTTGTTCTTGCCTATAAGGTTGGTTCAATTTCTTACTACAAGGTGCAAACTTCTACTCTATTCTTAATTTCCACAACTTATTTTGTCCAACTAGCAAAATTTTCTCTTTAAAACAATTTATCAAAATGATTGGCAAAAGAATAGAGATTTCTAAACTTTCTTTACTGAAAATTCCAGCTTTTCAACAAAATGCAACATTTTCTAAGTTTTGCTTTATAATACTTTCATGCAATATAACAAGAAAAGTAGTGAGCTATACATGCTCTATAATGTGCACATTTTACCGAGAGAATTTTATTTTAGACAGAGATTTCAAAAGAAATAACTGTTTCCAAAATATACCTCATTTTATAGCAAAACTCAATATGTACTTTTCTAATATGCTCTTTACATATTTTAAAAACTATAATTTTTAAGATTAAAACTTGAAAACAGCATAAACCATCTTCCAAAAGCTTTTATAATTTCAAGTTCTTAAAAGTTAACAATGGGGTTACACTCAAAGTGGGTTTCCAATCTTAACTAGGCTTTCCTAGACCCTCCTACAAAGTCAATTCTCTCAACTATATACATTTCTAATCCATTCTTCTCTTTTTAAACTTTTCCAATTTATAAGGTTTTATTGCCAAACTCAGTAACTGAAATATGATCATATGAGATTTACCTTTCTTTCATACAAAGTATTTTGTACACTTTCCACCCAAATCACCTAAGGGTCTCAACTTTCCATGTTTATTCCTTTTGCATACAAAACAGATATCCCAAGTTTTACCTTATTATGTTTTTCTCAATATAGCGAGTTCCTCTATGGATCTAGGTACATATATATAATATATATTTATATTTTAAAAATACAAATACGTTCACTCATTATATGGGAATTATAAACCTAGGCTCTGATACCATATGTAACTACCCGAATTCCAACAGACCGAATTTTTTTTAAAATCTAATCTATCGAAACTCGTGTTGGTTTGCTCTGGTATTCTGCAGAAAATAAAGAGATATAAAATATATCAAAGCTCAGAAAAACCTCTCACAACGAAATGGATAAAATATAATGTAATCAAAATATAGCCTTACCATAGTAATAATACTGCCTAACCAGTATCCAAAGTTATCATATCTCTTCCACAAATCTAACCTGCGAGTATGTTATGAGGAGAGGGTCAGAACACAAGTTCTGGTGACTAGATTTAAACCACACATCTTGGATAATTGTAACGACCCGCATTCTACGCATCATAGGATCGTAGGATATTTGTTTCTTTCACATACGGGGTCGTATGGTCATGTAACTTTGGGAGACGACTATTGGGGTCATTTCCGATGTTCACGATTTTTGCCGATTTTTAAATGACCATTTTGCCCCTAACTGATCTTGTTTTGGCCATAACTTTTGATTGGAAAAGATTTTTGACCTGAAACTACTTCCATTGGCTTCGGATGATGGTTTACCTTTCCATAGAGTGGTCACATGTGAAAAACGGATTTACCATTTGGGAGATATGGCTGAAATAAGGTTTGGAAGGTGAAAAACTACTTAACCGGACCAAATAGGGTGATTAGTGAATGGGCACATAACCCATTTCGGGATTAGGGTTATAGGGAGGCTGAAATGAGTTAGGTTTTCATTCTATTTCAGTTTTCTAGCCGCCACTTACCTCTTAGAAACCCTAAAAATGGCCTCCAACCTCTAAAACACCTCCAAATCACTTTCTAATGAAGGATTAGGCTTAGCAATATCAAATCAAGGCGGATTAGCACAAGAATCGAGGTAGAGCTGCTGTGTTGCATTGGTATTCGCACCCAAACAGTAGAGTTTCAAGTTCCAAAGGTTTTATTTGTGGCCAAGATGAGTGATTTGCATAGTTCCTCACTAATTATGGCTAATTAAGGGTAATTAGTGTTAATTAGCAAATTTAAACATGATTAAATTCTAGAAAAATATTTATAAATTCTTAAATATTGTTTTAGACCTCTGTTAGAAAATTTGGTTTAGTTTTGTTAATCCTATCATTAGTTTTGCTTAAGCATGCTTAAGGGAAAATATGGGGTTTTGGCTGTGTTTGATCTAATTTAACCTATCAAGTTATTGTTTTGATGTTGTGGTTGATGTTATATGTTCTTATGACTGTTTGGTATGAATTGTGATTGTTTAGAATAGTTAGATTAGTCAAAAACGCCGTCGAATGGCGTAAACAGTCGCTGGAAAGAAGTGCAGGAATTTGGCTGATCCGGATCGGATCGGAGAAAGGAGCGCGAACCGAACCGCCCCTCCAAGCTGTTGTATCCACGAGACGATCTGGACCCGAACCTACGACCCGATCCGCCTCTCGTGTACCACTCCGACCCGAACCGATGCACCATGGAGAAGTTTGAGAGACCCGACCCGATCCGAAGTGCTTGGGAAAAAGGACCGAACCAGAGGAGCTTTCCACGAAGCTGGGAGGTTTGGACCCTGATCTGAACCGCTGGAGGAAGGTCACCACGATCCGAACCGGTCTGGAGAGGGTACTACAAACCGATATGAACCCGAGCCTAGATGATGATAACGAACTGAATAAAGACCGACCCGGAGATGATGACCAAAACCCGAGATGCAAAGGCAATACAAATGAGTAGTTTTGACTCAGGATCCAGATGGGAACCAACGAGTGAACTTCATGATTGTTCTTTGCTGCGGGACGTGTGCTAAGGGGTTGTCGATGTCTATAACTTTGGATCACTATGTGTAGGGAGTACATGAGCGGATTCAGGGCCACAGTGGACTAGGTACGACTAAAGAGCTATAGACCAATGAAGTGGGGTCATTTGTAAAGATTTGGTCATGACTCCATGAGGTGAACTTGGTAGTAGCAATAGTTGTACAAGTCGAACTCCGTCACTACTTCGATGGGTCTAGTGATCAAAGTGATGGATATCGTATGCTTTACGCACTGAGTGAGAAATGTGAGGTTGGTTGCTATGTTTGATTTGCTTGCCATCGTTATGACATGCACACCCCCATCCATGTATTCTTTGCACCATCTGTTTAGTGGCACCTTAGAGTATTGTACGGTATGTAGTGCTAACTTTTTGGTTGCAGGTCCAGGTTCAGGTATGGTTTAGTATACCTGTTATTTTCTGTTTAGTTGCTTATCGCTCATACCAGACTTTTTGTCTGACCCAGAGTTTTATCTCTCTTCTTATTACTCTGGGTGCTCTCACGAGCAAACTAGAGACATGTTAGCTGGTGATGCACGAGTAGCTGAACCGGAGCCGAGCAGGATGCTTCCACTTATGATACATATATAGATATTCTCCCTGTGTCGCTGCTGGTCACTACTTTGGGCATTAGTAGTGCACTCTTCCTTTCTTTTGTTTAGAGGCAGTAATTTGAAAAGTTGTAATAAGCTCTATTTAGACTTCCGCTACTCTGATATTGATGTTGGTTTTAGTTGTCAGCTTATGCATTGTCTCGCCTATTTTATGTCAAGTACATTATTATTATATTTTGTTCCATGCGCTGTGAGACATTCTATAGGTTTTTGATTAGTTCATTCTCTTATTTCCTTTCTTTGGCGACCGTTCCGTGCTAGTTGGGCACATGTACAACGCACTTTCGGAGGAAATGCCGGCTGGTGCGGGGCGGGCCGTCACACTTGGCATCAGAGCTCTAGCTTGCGTAGTTAACCTAGGGAAGTCATCAGGGAGAGATAGTATACGTATATGAGAGTGCGTATTTGTGATTATTTTGGTTTTCAAAAGCTATATATATACTATTAGTATAGCTAAGGATGAAGTCGCACTGCACTAGCACCACTATGGAGATGGTTAATCGTTTTCTCTTTACAGATTGAACGATGAGCCGATACGCAAGAGGTGCTAGTAGAGGAGCCAATAATGGGAATGCTGCTGACATGAGGACGATGTTTACTGACCTCATGAGAGAGATGCTTAGGGATGTGCAGAGGGCAGCTCCCAATAATGGTAATGGTGGTGGTCCAATAGTGCAGGCGCCTAGGGCCGATTTCGCCAAGCTGAATAAGGATTATACTAGTCTTGGTAGGAAGCCGTTCCGTCGTCTACGGATGTTCAGGATTGGTTGGATAACTGCGAGCGTATCTTCGAAGACTTAGGTATCAAGGATGCGATGAAGAGAAGGCTAGCATCCCGTCAGCTACAAGGACGGGCAATGAATTGGTGGAATGCTATAAAGGCAACTACTCTCAAGGATCAGATTACTTAGGAGCAGTTTAAGGCTCGCTTTAGCGATAAGTTCATTCCAACTGCTCAGAAGTCAGTGTTGTTTAAGAAATTCTTGGAACTCAAGTAGAATGGTAGAGCTATCTCGGAGTATACTGCTGAATTCGACACTTTGTCGAAATATGAGTTATCTCTTATTGATACTGCCAAGAAGAAGAACGAGAAGTTCATAACTGGTTTGGATGGATACTTGGGGGAAAGGCTTATTAACCATATTGATGAGACATTTGAACCGATTGTGGGGAAAGCATTGAGGTCAGAGAGTCTTTACCCTAAGTCGAAAACTGAAGTCGCATCTGTAGAGGAGCCAAAGCCGCAAGCAAGCGGTGGAGGCAAGAAAGGTTCTCAAAATAAGAGAAAGCAGAATCAGACCAAGGATGGCCAGAAGAAAAAGAATAAGCAAGATGTTGAGTGCTTCAGCTGTGGTAAGAAGGACCACTATGCTAAAGAGTGTCGGGCCAAGCCAGTGGATAGGAAGTGCTTCAACTGTGGTCAAGTGGGACATCACAAGGACAAGTGTCCGCAACCCCCTAAAGAAAAGCAGATGGTGAAAGCATATGCCCTTAATGCTATTCCTTCTTCGTCGAATGCCCCAATTGCGACGGAGAAGGGAAAGAATGTCGTTATTCAAGGTATGCTTTCTGTTTATGATGTTCCTGTTAGAGTTTTGTTCGATACTGGGGCTTCCAGTTCTTTCATATCTAGTGACCTGGTAGATAGATTGGGATTGGAGCCCGAGATTGTCGATAGACCTTTAGTAGTGACGAACTCGATTGGTGGTTCGACTAATCTTAACATGATTTGTCGCAATGTGGTCTTATCGAGTCATGGATGCATGTTTGTTTGTGATTGCTTTGTTTTGGGCTTTACTGGGTTTGGCATTATTTTGGGAGTCGGTTGGCTCCAAAGATACGGGGTGTTGGTAGACTATGAGGGCTTTTTGGTGACAGCTAGAGCGGATGCTGGGCAGAGGGTAGTGTTTGGTGGTCTACCCAGTGATGGGGTAATGGCTAGTTTTCTAAATTCCCTCAACATCCCGCATAGTGAGTTGTCAGGGTTGCCTGTGGTTGGCCAGTATCCGGACGTCTTCAAGGAAGTGACCGGGCTTCCACCACACCGAGAGATTGAGTTACGTATTGATTTAGTGAAAGATGCCAGACCTATAGTGATGCCACTTCGTCGTATGGCCCCAAGGGAGCAACGAGAGCTCGGGGTGCAAGTCAACAATCTTTTGAAGAAGTGATTTATTAGAAGTAGTGTTTCTGAATGGGGAGCACCAGTTGTGTTTGCTACCAAGGAGGATGGTTCCCTTCGTTTGTGTGTAGACTACCACGAGTTGAATAATGTGACGAGGAAGAATAAGTATCCTCTACCGCGGACTGATGATTTGTTTGATCAGTTGAGTGGCGCGAGAGTATTCTCTCAGTTGGATCTCAAGACAGGTTTTCATCAGCTTAGAGTGGAAGCTGAGAGTATAGCTAAAACGACATTTCGGACGCCGTCTGGATTTTATGAGTGGTTGGTCATGCCATTCGGGCTGACCAATGCCCCAACATACTTTGTGGATCTTATGAATAGGGTATTCAGAGATCAGTTGAATAAGTTTGTCCTTGTGTTCGTGGATGATATTTTGGTCTATTCGAGGACAGAGGAAGAACACAAGGAACATTTGAGGATAGTGATGGAGGTGTTGAGAAAACACCAGTTGAAAGCAAAATTCTCTAAGTGTCACTTCTGGAGGAGGAAAGTGGGATTCTTGGGCCATGTTGTTTCAGAGAATGGTATTGCCGTGGACCCTACGAAGGTGGCTACGGTACAAGATTGGTCTACGCCCAAGAATGCAACGGACATAAGAAGTTTCATGGGGTTAGCGGGATATTATCGTAAGTTTATCCAAGACTTCTCCAAGATAGCAGCACCGTTGACTCAGTTGACCAAGAAGAATCAAGCTTTCATCTGGGACGAAAAGTGCGAGAATGCATTCAAGAGCCTAAAGGAAAAGTTGACATGTGCACCAGTGTTAGTCATTCCTAAGGGAAATGAAGAGATGACAGTATATACGGATGCATGTGGTACTAGACTAGGTGCTGTATCGATGCAAGGAGGTAGAGTTGTAGCTTATGCAAGCCGACAACTGAAACCGCATGCGAAAAGATACCCTACCCATGATTTGGAACTGGCAGTGATCGTGTTCGCATTAATGATGTGGAGACATTATCTCTTGGGAGAAAGATTTGAGTTGTTTACCAATCATAAATCGTTAAAGTATCTCTTCTCTCAGAAGGATCTAAATCTCCGACAGCAAAGATGGTTAGAATCTTAGCTTCCTATGATCTCGACATCGCATATACACCAGGAAAGGGCAATGCGGTGGCTGATGCATTGAGTAGGAGACATGCCAGTTTAGGGGCTATGTTTCTTGAATGGAAGCAACTGGAGTACATCGCTGGGTAAGATTTTAGACCAAAGTGCGAGTTGGATCCAGAAATGTTAGCAAGTTTGACGATCAGACCCATTTTGATTGAGCGGATTGGTTCCAGTTAGAGGTACGATCCTAACCTATCGAAATCATCTCAAAGTTAGAGATAGGAATTGATGAAGAGATGAATAAGTATGGGCTTGATCGAGATGGATGGATTAGGAAGAATGGAAGACTGGTTGTACCCAATGTTAATGGATTGAGAGATGAAGTTCTTAGAGAATGTCATCACTCAAAACTGACTATACATCCCGGTGGTAACAAGATGTACTGAGACATGAAGCATACCTACTACTGGGAAGGGATGAAAAGAGACGTTGGGAAATTTATATCCAAATGCATGAATTTCCAACTAGTTAAAGCTGAGCAAAAGAAGCCTAGTGGTTTATTGCAACCATTAGAAATTTCGGAATGGAAATGGGAACAAGTTTCAATGGATTTCATTGATGGACTACCAAGGACTAGATCGAGCCATGATAGCATTTGGGTGATTGTGGACCGATTGACCAAAAGTGCAAGATTTATACCCTTCAAGTCGAATAGAACGGCAGCTAAGTTAGCTGAACTATATGTAAAGTGGGTAGTGAGATTTCATGGAATACCCAAAGGTAGTACGAGTGACCGAGATCCGTTGTTCACTAGTGGATTTTGGAAGAGCTTACAAGAGGCGTTAGGATTAGAATTACATCTCAGTACCGCGTATCATCCTCAAACTGACGGACAGACGGAGGGGGTGAATCGAGTGTTAGAAGACCTCTTGAGAGCATGTGTATTGGATTTCGGTGGATCATGGGATGACCATTTGCATCTAGTAGAGTTTGCATATAATAATAGTTATCAATCCAGTATTGGTATGGCTCCATTTGAAGCTTTGTACGGAAGACCGTGCAACTCACTGTCATGTTGGGTAGAAACTGGTGAGAAGTTTGTGCTTGGACCCGATGTGATAAGAGAAACTTCACCTAAGATTAAGATTATCCAACAGCGAATGAAGGCTGCCTAAGATAGACAGAAGAGTTATGCTGATAAAAGGAGAAGAGAATTAAAGTTCTCCATTGGCGATTGGTGTTTGTCAAGATTTCTCCGTTGAAGAGCGTGATACGATTTGGCAGGAGAGACAAGTTAGCACCAAGATTTGTTGGTCCATTCCCAATTCTTGAGCAAATTGGGAGTTTGGCATACAAAGTTGAATTACCAGAGAAGATGGCAGGAGTTCACAACGTATTTCATGTTTCCCAGTTAAGGAAGTTCGTACACGACCCAAATGCGACCATTTCACCTGATCAGTTGGATGATATTGAAGTTGAACCTGAGGTGGTTAGGAACCGCAAGCCTATGCGTATTGTTGGGAACGATACGAAGCAACTTCGAAGGAAAGCGATGAAGATAGTCAAAATTCAGTGGGGTGAGAATGATAATGACTATACTTGGGAGACAGAGGAGAGCATTAGGAAGACGTATCTAGAACTCTTCGCCTGGTAAGATTTTAACTCCGATTTAGTCTTTCCGCATGCTAGGATAGGCTTGTTTGTTTGTTTTGCATGTTTGATTTTTGTATGTGGCTGGTAGGCATGCGTGACCCTTTGTATGTTTTAGGTTAAGGAATTTCGGGGATGAAATTTCTTAAGGGGGTGGGGGGGGGGGGGAGAGAGTGTAACGACCCGATTCTACGCATCATAGGATCGTAGGATATTTATTTCTTTCACATACGGAGTCGTATGGTCATGTAACTTTGGGAGACGACTACTGGGCTCATTTCCCATGTTCATGATTTTTGCCGATTTTTAAATGACCGTTTTGCCCCTAGCTGATCTTGTTTTGGCCATAACTTTTGATTGAAAAGGAGTTTTGACCTGAAACCACTTCCATTGGCTTCGGATGATGGTTTACCTTTTTGTAGAGTGGTCACATGTGAAAAACGGACTTACCGTTTGGGATATATGACTGAAATAAGGTTTGGAAGGTGAAAAACTGCTTAACCGGGCCAAATAGGGTGATTAGTGAATGAGCCCATAACCCATTTCGGGAGTAGGGTTATGGGGAGGCTGAAATGAGTTAGGTTTTCATTCTATTTCAATTTTCTAGCCGCCACTTACCTCTTAGAAACCCTAACAATGGCCTCCAACCTCTAAAACACCTCCAAATCACTTTCTAATCAAGGATTAGGCTTAGCAACATCAAATCAAGGCGGATTAGCACAAGAATTGAGGTAGAGCTGCTGTGTTGCATTGGTATTCGCACCCAAATAGTAGAGTTTCAGTTCAAAAGGTTTTACTTGTGGCCAAGGTGAGTGATTTGCATAATTCCTCACTAATTATGGCTAATTAAGGGTAATTAGCAAATTTAAACATGATTAAATTCTGGAAAAATATTTATAGATTCTTAAATATTGTTTTAGACCTCTGTTAGAAAATTTGGCTAATTTGGTTAACTTTTGTTAATCCTATCATTAGTTTTGCTTAAGCACGCTTAAGGGAAAATATGGGGTTTTGGCTATGTTTGATCTATTTTAACCTATCAAGTTATTGTTTTGATGTTGTGGTTGATGTTATATGTTCCTATGACTGTTTGGTATGAATTGTGATGGTTTAGAATAGTTAGATTGGTCGAAAACTCCATTGAATGGCGTAAACAGTTGCTGGAAAGAAGTGCAGGAATTTGGCCGATCCGGATCGGATCGGAGGAAGGAGCGCGAACCGAACCGCCCCTCCAAGCTGTTGTATCCACGAGATGATCTGGACCCGAACCCACGACCTGATCCGCCTCTCGTGTACCACTCCGACCCGAACCAATGCACCATGGAGAAGTTTGAGAGACCCGACCTGATCCGAAGTTCTTGGGAAGAAGGACCGAACCAGAGGAGTTTTCCACAAAGCTGAGAGGATTGGACCCTGATCTGAACCGCTGGAGGAAGGTCACTACGATCCAAACCGGTCTGGAGAGGGTACTACGAACCGATATGAACCCGAGCCTAGATGATGATCACGAACTGAATGAAGACCGGTCCGGAGATGATGACCAAAACCCGAGATGCAAAGGCAGTCCAAATGAGTAGTTTTGACTCAGGATCCAGATGGGAACCAACAAGTGAACTTCATGATTGGGCTTTGCTGCGGGATTGTGCTATGGGGTTGTCGATGTCTATAACTTTGGATCACTTTGTGTAGGGAGTACGTGAACGGATTCAGGGCCACAGTGGCCTAGGTACGACTAAAGAGCTATAGACCAATGAAGTGGGGTCATTTGTAAATATTTGGTCATGACTCCATGAGGTGAGCTTGGTAGTAGCAGTAATTGTACAAGTCGAACTCCGTCACTACTTCGATGGGTCTAGTGATCAAAGTGATGGATATCGTATGCTTTACGCACTGAGTAAGAGATGTGAGGATGGTTGCTATGTTTGATTTGTTTGCCATCATTATGACATGCACACCCCCACCCCCGTATTCTTTACACCATCTGTTTAGTGGCACCTTAGAGTATCGTATGGTATGTAGTGCCAACTCTTTGGTTGCAAGTCCAGGTTCAGGTATGCTTTAGTATACCTGTTATTTTCTGTTTAGCTGCTTATCGCTCATACCAGACTTTTTATCTGACCCAGAGTTTTATGTCTCTTCTTATTACTCTGGGTGCTCTCACGAGCAGATTAGAGACAGGTTAGCTGGTGATGCACGAATAGCTGTACCGGAGACGAGTAGGAGGCTTCCACGTATGATACATATATAGATACTCTCCATGTGTCGCTGCTGATCACTACTTCAGGCATTAGTAGTGCACTATTCCTTTCTTTTATTTAGAGACAGTAATTTGAAAAGTTGTAATAAGCTGTATTTGGACTTCTGCTACTCTGATATTGATGTTGGTTTTAGTTATTAGCTTATGCACTGTCTCGCCTATTTTATGTCAAGTACATTATTATTATATTTTGTTCCATGCGCTGTGAGACATTCTATAGGTTTTCGATTAGTTCATTCTCTTCTTTCCTTTCTTTGGCGACCATTCCGTTCTAGTTGGGCATATGTACAGCGCACTTTCGGAGGAAATGCCGGCTGGTGCGGGGCGGGCCGTCACAATAATTCTACATATACCGTTCAGTTACATTTTCTTGTTTATTAGGTTACTTGGGTTAACATCACTTAAGGCTTACACACATGTCGTTCCTATCTACTTCCCAGTGGATTAACCTAATACAATATATATGTAACTACCCCCAATATTGAGGTACACCCCATGGTACCCCACTCGCACGGTCTCCATTGTAACGCCACATAAATATATGCAGTCCCTTATCCTATGCCGGAGTGGTGTACGGATATCTATATAACAATGCTACGTTCCACATATATCTACCATTGTCATGCTACGTAAGCGTATAGACTGCCACGTTCGATCGAATCAGATTCCATCACAGAGTATTTCCGTCAAGTCTGCGATACACCATCGAGAGCAGACATGCATGTATCTAGACTTTCCCATGTATGCATCATCAATAGTACTCGATGCCTTAACCGCACATATCCTCTACTCTGCACCGAGTCTCGTGGCAGGGCTATACAACAAACATGGAACTCGATTGGGAGCTTTTCATATATCTATATATACAGATGCTAAGGTCTGCATTTTCTGTGGCTGTGGTCCCGCCTGACCCCTCCCTCAGCTACTGAAAGATGAACAAGGTTGAGAACTAATGATCTGGCCCAAGAGCAAACAACAAATCCTAATTGGCATGTCCGTCACCCATATCCTTGATAGCAAAAGGTCTATGGTCTTTTGGTTTAGCTCTCCGTCTTTCCGCATCATGCATTACATATCAAGCTGACTGTCGATGGTAGGTACTCGACGACTTGCTATCACCTAGGTTAGACCTGTCAGTACTTAAGAGTGGTCATAACCCAGCCTGTTCACAAGGCAACTCGGATCGTTGAATCACCTATGCCACCCTACAGTCTTTAATTGCTGAATATCGTGGCAATCAAGGCATACTCACTGGGTAGAGATGGGCAGACTTATCACCGTTGAGCACAGTAGAACACTGTCACAACACGGAGGGCTACCAAGATTACCCTCCACGTCCCAGGAAGCCGCGTGCTTCCCCTTCCAGTCCTTCAGAGCCAGCAAAATATCAGTAGAAAACAGGAAGAACAAGCAGAATAATCAGATGGACGTTCGCTCCCCTCGTGTCCTATGACACCACGATGATTTACCCCGTTGGGTTATTCACCTTCAGACGTACGGATTGGTCCAAGCGCCCCAGGTTAACTTGTTATTGACACTATGTCTAATCGTTTAATTACGCGCTTGCTCTTCCCTTTCAGATTTCCATTCAACTAGGTTATTCCCAGTCATTTTTACTTCTAATTCAAGTTACCAAGTTCCTCTTGCTTATTAATTTCAATTATAACTTAATCCATTTAAGTTTACTAATAGTCCCATAACATGTTATTCTTATCACTAGATTTCAGATTCTCAAGTTTATAGATAACATGTTCCTCTTGTTTGCAGGATTTAGATTCTCAAATTTGCAAATCACTTAATTTATAATTAAGCACAACTTAGGGCATTACACAAGTTTTCCCCCTTTTCTCTACTTCTTACAAACAACAGGTTTCAGGTTTCCCAATTTACAGATCACTTAATTTACAATTAAGTACAACTTATCTCATTACGTAAGTTATCTCAATTCACATGTTTTCTGTTTAACATGTCACTTTTTATTTATGATTAAATATAACTTATTTTATCCTATATATTCACCTTGTTCTTTCTCATTTAATCATAATTCTATCTTGCATGTCACTACAACTTGTCGTTGTTTACTATTGACTTAGTTCTCTTAACTAAGGTTTACTAATAAGTTTCCTCTCCATTTATCATAACATATTTTATAACTTTCACTTCTCCCTAGGACAAGCCTACCTATTATGTAACATTCTCATTAATGTAATTAATTATAATAGGTTATTATCATTCCCCGTTCATTCCAATCCTTTTACTGTTGTAACTTTCATTCAGTTCCATTCATTTCCATTAATTACAATTAATGACATTATATTATTCTGTTATTTACATATATTTATATATATGTTTATGTACTAGACCTCTCACATTAAGCCTACCACTTGTGGATGCTAGATTTGTCGGGCGGTTCCGAGCAGACTTCTACCACAAGTTGACTTAACATCGTGTTTTAGCACCATTACATGTATATTTACGCGCTAGACCCCTCACATTAAATTAACAACTTGTGGATGTTGGATTTGCCAAGCGGTTCCTGGAAGTCTTCTACTACAAGGTGAATTTAACCTCGTGTCTAAGTGCGGTTACAATTTTCTATTTACTGTAAATTTTCCATATAATTTAGGTGTGTTAATTCTTCCAAATTTTTATTGTAATTCTATTTTTACATATCACACTCAATATCATGTTAATTCCATTTTAACTTATAATCATGTCGCATGTTCTTCCTGATATGTAATTAACTCCATTCTAGAATAATAACATGTAACTATCAATCATGTAATTTTTCTAATCTAACAATTTAACATGTAATTATTCCAATTTCTACAGTTAAGGGTACAAGTACATCATATGTCACAAGTTAACATGTAATTAGAACATGTATGTATTCAACAATAATCATTACACATAGTTTAACAGGTTTACATTTCAACCTCTTAATATTAGAACATGTACGTATTCAACAATAATCGTTACACATATTTTAACAGGTTTACATTTCAACCTCTTAATATTTTAACATATTAATGCTTAAACATATCAAATTAACATTTCAATATATTAAGTTTAGACATATCAATCATTCTAGCTGATTTACATTGCATATTAACGGGGAATGTTAAATGATAAATATACCATTATCAAAAAGGTATATTTTAAATTCACTCACCTAATTGCTTTCCAAATCACGAATCTGGTCCAGATCTAGCATTCCATGGTTCCCCTAACTGAATTTAGAACCTAAACAACCATGGATCACAATTCTTAACTAAAAAGGGAAGAAAGATGAGACATTTAAATTGACCAGATCCAAGAATTTACCTTACTTCGAATAGAATTATGAACACCTTATTTGTTAATATTCATTCTTTTCCTCCAGATCTTGTATCAGAATTTTCCTAAACTAATTGTTCTATTTTTCTGAAGAGATTTGAGGAGGAAGAAGAATGGCAGTGTATAGACGTCGTCTCAGAAAATATGGAATTTAGGCTAGGCTTTGCTAGCCTATTTATAGATGTTCAGGATCTTGTCGTACATGCAACGCTAAGTCAGCAACGAATGTGGTTAAGAAAACAGTCCAGATTCATCAACGATCAAGCCAGATCTAGGGAGGGGTCGACCCCGGGGTCGACCCCATGTGTATGTGTCGACCCTAGGGTCGACCCCCCTGTGTTGGTGTCGACCCCCTGGGTCCTGTGAGTCTTTTTGGGTAGATTTTTACTATTTTGACGTTTTTGATTTTAAAACGTTTGATTAATATCGCATTATACTCTTTTTTATTTATTTTAAGTATTATATTTACATATAATCTTCTTATGCATATACAAATCTTCTAATGACCATTTTACATGTATATATATATATGCAGAACTTTTATTTCAATTTCAAAATTCAAATGGTGTTATGCTGTTATTTAATTCTTACCATATTTCTTTGATCGCAGCTTTATTTTGAACTTTTCTCTTATATATATATATATTTCTGCACAAATTTACGAATATATTTTCATATACATATAAATACATGTATTTTTCTATATTTCCTTATATGTATACTTTTCCTTATTTGTGCGTTTGTACATATTTTCTTTTTTGAACATGTGTTATTTTAGTCGTTCCCTTAAAACAAAAATATGGTACTGGCGGGGATCGAACCTTGCACCTCTCACTTGAAAGCCACATGTTCTAACCAACTGGTTACTTAGGCTTTTGTTAACAAGGCTTAGAACAATGGTGCTTATTGTTCTTTTTTTATTCCTCCTTTTCGTGTTTGTTACAATATTTAATTTAAACCATTGCATGTAACCTTATCAATTTGGATGCATCTTTTTCTTTCATTTTTCTTTTCTTATTAATGCATAATATTTGAAAATCATTGCATGCAACATAATTATACAGCATGCAACTAATTTCTTCATGCATTGCAATGTTATTCGCATTAATCTTTTCTTCTTTTTCAATGCATGTGTTTATTACATGCAATCATATATTATCATTATTTTATTCTTTTATTATATATTTATGTCTATGCACATATTTACACATATGCATTATTTAAATATTTAATTGTCATAAAATGCGGGGTGTTATATAACATGAATTAGGTACATCCGTGAAATTAAGAGGAATCTTGTTTCAATAGGATAGTTAGAACAAAAAGGCTGCGACTTTTCAACTAGAGGTGGAGACATAAGGGTTTGGAGGAGTAATAAGGTGCTTCTGTGTGCAAAACATGGAAATAAAAACATACAAAAACTGCTTGGAAAAACGATGGAGAATGTTATGAGTTCTCAAATTGGATTTGAAGAGGAAAATTTGTCTGAATTAAGGTGGATGATGCAATGAAAACCAAAATAAATACTTGTAGTCTTTTGTGGTATTACAAGAAATTTTGATTTATTAACGATATGCATATTCAATTGAAGCATGCACAATTAAATGGTTTGAAGGTTAAATGAGTTTTCCTTTGGTGGAAGCACGTGAAGGATATTATGTTGAGGTGGAGTATTAATGATATGCAACACAATGTTTGGTTTATTGATTAGTTGACTAATTAATATTTTAGGAAATATTAGATTTGATTTAGGAAGAGATAATTATGCATTTATGAAGAGATAATTATGCATTTATTTCTCTCTCAGATCCTATTTTTAGGAAACAAACAAATAAATATATAGTCATATTTATTTATGTATTTGACTAATTATGAGAGATATTAGCAAATTTATCTCTGTAATTCTATTAGTTGATAGTTGTTATAAATATGAATGTTATGAGAGTTATTTTATTGAGCGTTGAAATCGGTCCTCAATTTTTATAGTTTTCTTGTACTATTTTGGAATTATTAATAAAGGTCTTATTTAGAGGAATTTTTTTCTGTTATTATTTTTCTTCACTTCTTATCTCTTCTAAAATCTATTTAACTAGAGATCCTAAGAAAATCCCTAACAAAACATTAATACATAAATCTACTTAACAAATTCAAATTTGGAAAGCTTCAACATCTATCACCTCCAAATTTTAGCCTGACAATTCATAAAAGGATCTTATATAAAATCTTGTCAAGACTGACCACGCAGACTCCTTTGACAGATACCGCTACACTATAAGAAATCGAATATTAGAAGTAATAATCAAAATTCAAAAGTCCTAACACTACGATAGGATAGAAATATGTGGTTGTGATCAGAAATATAAAGTTAAAGTAAATGTAGTGGATGTTATAACAATGCGAATATAGAACTCAATCACAGTCATATGTCTATATAACCAAAAGTACAGTCAGATGTTAAATTGACAAACCTATAACGACATGAGTGAAATGTAGATCTAAAGAGGAGACCCATTGTTCGAATGCCAGATCTGACGAACCAACCCTTTCTTCGACTAGTAAAAGTTAACATACAACGATTATAATGAATTAAGTGTGACAATGAGTACCAAGGATGGAAACATAAAATGATTTTACTGCTCACCCTTTGTTCGAATGCCAGATCTGACGAACCATCTAGCTGTAAAGGTTAACATTCAACAATCATAACGAATTCAGAATAATAATTAGCACCAAGGAAGGAATTATAATATTTTTTATCACCCTTGTCATCCTCTAGGCTGAACACCGGTACACCCAGTGATAGATCCAAAAAGGACTGCCAGATCTAAAGAAAATCGGAAACATGGTAGGAAAATCATGCGGATGTCATGCGGTTACCGGAGGAGGAAAGATGTGTGTGATCTGAATCTGAAAAGGAGAGGAAAAAAGAGAAGTAATTAAAGATAGAAGTGTGTAAACGTGGGAATTCGATAGAAGATTGATTTAGTTCAGGGTGGAGGAATAGGGAAAAAATATATGACCGAAAGATGAAATACGTAAAAAATAGGGTGAAATCGGAAGAAAAGAAAAAGAAATTTCGGGAGACCTACAGACTAAATGGTAGTGAGAAGCAGGAGATGGTACCACAAAAGACGTTTTACCACAAAAAAGGTGGTTTCCTTCCATCTTAATGTTCTATCTTATTAAATTTTATTGAATGCAATGGATTTTTTTGTAGTTAGAAAAAGCTTCACCAAAGTGAAGTATTTGTATTACTAATATATATATATACACACACACACACACACACATATACACAGATGTATGTGTACATCAGATAGGGCCAAGGCCCCACCTAAAAATTTAATTTTACTTTATAAAAATTACTATATAACTTTAGGCCTTGCTTAAAACAACAGGTATGCCATATGTGACTTTTCCTTTGTAGTGTTTATTTTGATCCAACCAACTTTCCCTTCACATTGCCTCTTCTTCTTCCATATTCCTGTAAGCTATAATTATGTAGACTGCAACAAAAGTATACAAATTGCTACTTCTCTAAGTGAAGATTTATTTCTTCAAAGTATTATACTATAACTATAGATTTTTTTTTAAATGAATAAATTTGACCTACCTTAAATAATGTGAAAGCTACGCCACTGTACATAGGGATAGGGTCAAGAGTACTTCAAACGGTCCAACTCCCCTTTAACTCATCTGATTTCTATCACACATCCTGGTTTATCTCTCTTTCCACTAACTCTCTCTCCCCCCACTAACTTATTTTACTATATATGAGTGGTGGAAATAAATGGGCTAAAGGGGTGCTTCATTTTTGAGGCGCTCTTGATCCTATCTCATATACATACATACATACATACATACATACATATATATGTTAACCGCCCTTTTGGTCCTGTTCCCAAAAGTACGCAAGTCATGCTCGACTCAACGTATCGCGTGATGTTAAAGCCGGGAGTGTTGCCAAGGAGATAAGGAATTAAGCCGAGAAGGGGTCGTGTAGACAGGAACCTCATCACTTCTCAAAACGTCGCCAAATTAATGCTCCAAAAACTTGGGCCCCACTAACCTCAATTCATTCCATAATCCCTTATACCCCTCGGGGTACGAGTTTTGTACACCATGGGGTACGAAATTCATACCCTAATGAGGGGTACGAGTTTTTGGACTAAAGTCAGGGGGTTCGGGCTTTTGATTGCCTGCACTACGGGATTCAAGATTTCTGATGTGATCCCCTACTCCTACCTACTCCCACCTAACCACTCCACTATAAATACCCCTCAAGCTCACACTTCAAAAGGGTTGGAATTTTAGTTGATTGGACATCTCTTGAGAGCTCCAAGTGGCCTCATTAATGACACCCATGCTTTGAGGAAGAAGAAGGGCAATAGCGTGTTTTCCTAATATTTGCATATGACAATTATAACCCCATATTACTTAGAAATGTATGTAAAAGGATGTCATGTGATAGTCCCAACCTTGTGACTCTTTGTTATCAATAATATTCCAAGTGGACATAGGCCTCTCATGAGACCGGACTACTATAAATATCTTGTGTTATTTATTGCTTTCGGCACTTACGTTTCCGTGTGAAACTATAATTCTTAAGTAACTAAGAATCTTGGGTGTTTACGACATATTTTGTTGTCAACATTTTGGTTCTTTCATTGAGAATTGAACTCAGGATTCGCTTCTTTATCACATATTACCATCTCGACTCCGAAGTGATTTAGGTTCCTTCACTAATCAGCTGCCAAGTCCGCTTATGATGGCAAAGCGACTAAAGAATGCAATGATTGGCTCTTCTGCTTTAGCCGAAGCTGGAACATCCCAGAAATCTCAACCAGTGGATATCCCCGCCACAACCGAGACCCTTCGTCCTGTGGACCCCGAAGCTCCCGCAACACAAGCGCAGATCCATGCGCTTAACCATACGTATGAGAGTACAACTCTCGAGCTCAATCATACGTTAAGAGATAACATCGGCCTTATCTGCCAACTCCAAGAAAGTCAACTCATCGTCGCCCGACTTCCCCTCGCTCAAAACATCGCCCGACCTCGGTGTACCATCGTGAAAAATTCCTCTTCCGAGTCTAGGGGCCCACATCAGAGAAGGAGGATTAGCCTCATCAACAATGTCGCTGTCCGCTCCAACGCCCCTACCAATGGCAAAGGCAATGAGAATGGCGACCGAAATACAGTCACTTGCAGCGAGGGGCACATTATCGTTACCGTACTCGATGACGAGCCGGGTCCGAGCAACCGACCCCCTCCATGACAAAACTCGATTGTCGTCCTCCAGGCTCAAGGACCTACTCTGCCCATGGCCCAAGCTCTTCTGCATCAAGATACGCATCAAACAGCTCAGCCTCACTGCTCATACCAAAACCCAATTATAGATGTTGATACATGGAAGAGGATGACCCGGACGTGCATCATAGAAGACGATCGCGGAACATAACTCCCGAAGTTCGATGAAACTAATGGATTCCACCAACAGATCTACATCCGACATGGTCTGAAGGATCATGAGGGAAATGCGAGGGAACACCAAGGACTCATGGGAAACCCAGCTAAGGTGCAACCCCTTCACTAGGATCGTGCACGAAGCTGAGTGGCCATGACTGTTCAACATGCCGCAAATGC
The DNA here is from genome assembly GCA_030737875.1 of Allium sativum. Classification (NCBI taxonomy): domain Eukaryota; kingdom Viridiplantae; phylum Streptophyta; class Magnoliopsida; order Asparagales; family Amaryllidaceae; genus Allium; species Allium sativum. The sequence goes on from CM060920.1 coordinate 697,294,235, forward strand.
CACTTTATGACGACACGAAGACCCCTGTGCCATCCTAAACCGCTATGAGTGGAAAATGGACTCCAGCCGGGTCACCAACCCGTTCAAATGCAAGTGTTTCCCGGTTTACTTGTTAGGCACTACGTGACTCTGGTTCCCCCCTTCCGCTCCATTCCGTCAACAACTTCGGCCAACTGGCCTCATAATTGATTAAGAAATTCAGAATGCACATCCCAAATCCGAAAAATGCACTCACTCTATCTAATCTGTACCAAGGACCCGCCGAGTCACTCAAGAGCTACGTCTCGCGGTTTAATACCGCCCTTGCTGAGGTAGGCGACCAGAGCCTTGTACCGTGCTTTTACAACTTGCAAAAGGCATCCTCCACACTTCCTAATTCGGGGCCCGAATCTACAGAAAGCAACCCAAGGTGTCTCGACGCTTTCTATGGAAAGGTTGGACAGTTCTTGTGTCAAGAAGAAGCAAGACGTAACCGAATATCCCGGACCAACCCTTCCGATAACCCGCATGATGATACCATCGACGACAGCATCAAAGGGAAACAGGTTGGAGAACCTTTCGATAAGAACAAGGTGGAAGGTCCCTACAAATCGAAGCTGGGTAAAGGCAGTCAGTGCGGCCGCAACAACCAGGCTCCAGTGAATCCTATGATGCCCGACCCCTACCAAGCTTGCAAGACCTACACTTCGCCGAATAAAGACTTGGAGACAATCTACCTAGAAGCATGTAAACAATCTAGTATAAGAAACTGCACTCTAGAGAGTCCATTGATCGTGAGAACACCGACAAGTACTACCGATACCACGGTATGTATGGGCATAATACCAGCGATTGCTGCCAACTCAAGGACGCAATCGAAATGCTAATACATGAAAATCGCTTGGAGCAGTACATTCAGGACCCTCTTTCTCCCAAAGCAACCTTGGGTCCTCCTGTGCCCGCGCCTCCAGCACCTGCCAAAGTGGCTCTCTGTCCTTCAAACCAAAGATGGGGAATCGTGATCAACACTATATGTGGTGCGCCCTATCCCACACATGAAAGCTTTTGAAAGATGGAAGAGTACGTGAGCTCTATCAAGCACGCCGCCTATGAAGCCTGCTCCACCATGGATGAGTCCATCCCTGCCAAACTCCCAAAAATAATGCGGGACGACATTGTCTTCCACGAAAGAGAGTCTACGGGAATTGAGATCCCAACCACAGACCCTCTCGTGATCACAACTCAGATCGGTTATGCTTCCGTCCGAAGGGTATTAATCGACTCGGGGAGTTTAGGCAACATCATTCTCAATGCTGCCTATGATCAGATGAAGTTGGAAACCATGGACTTGAAGCCATGCCATGATCCATGGCTTTAACGGATCTTCCAATCACCCAGTGGGCTGATCGACCTACCTTTTGAACTTGATGACGGGGATCAGAGCCGGGTCGGAGTCCTCACTTTCATGATTATCGACATCATCTCCCCCTACAATGTCTTTTCTGGATGTCCCTTCCTTACGGAATTCCGAATCTACATGTAACCATAGCCCCGCCTAATGAAGTTCCTAACAAAAAAGGGGATTGGTACAGTTAAACGAGACTACGCAACTGCTAGAGATTATTACCCAATAGAATGGAAGAATACGCATGATAAAGACAAAGGCTAGGCTGTACCTATGACTTCCTGCGCCAAGACTATCTCTGCATAGCTATCAAAGGCGTCTGAGCCTTGCCTCATGCGCCACTGCCATCTTTCCGATGATCTCGATCTGAGGGGGAACGAAGAGCCCGAGTAGGAGAGGGCTACTCTAGTTGAACCTACGGTGGATGTTCTGATCAGTTCAGATGACCCGTCAAAGGTCTTGAAAATCGGATGTCATCTTCACCCTACAATAAAAGAGGATCTTGTAGATTTCTTGAGGGCCAGCCTAGACGTATTCGCTTGGACCCACTCGGACATGAGGGGCATCAACCCCGCAACCGCTTGCCACCAGTTAAATCTCGACCCCACACTGCCTCCGACAAACAAAAATGCTGCTTCTTGGGACCCGCAAGATCCAATGCACTCAAGGAAGAGGTACACTGGCTAATTAACAACAACTTCATCCGCGAAGTCGACTACCCCGAATTGGTCTCCAACCCGGTTTTGGTCAAAAAAGCAAACGGCAAGTGGTGAACGTGCACCGACTTCTTTGACCTAAACAAGGCGTGTCCCTAGGACATCTTCCCACTTCCGAAGATCGACCGCTTTGTTGATTCGACCGCCAAATACCAGCTCTTATCTTTCATGGACGCTTATTCAGGCTACAATCAGATTTTGATGTGTCTTCGTGACTAGGATCACACCTCTTTCATAACTGATCTTGGGCTCTACCACTACTACATCATGGCTTTCAGTCTCAAGAATGCGGGAGGCACTTAAGAATGGACGGTTAACCGCCTCTTTAAAAACCAGATCGGGAGATCCATGGAGGTATACCTGGATGATATGCTTGTAAAATCTAAAATATCGAGCGACCACGTCCGTGTCCTCTCTGAAATGTTTGATGTCCTCCGCCATTACTACATGAAACTCAATTCACTGAAATGCTCCTTCGGAGTGGCCTCAGGAAAATTGTTGGGTGTCATCATCAATTCCCAAGGCATCAAAGCAAATCTAAACAAAATCAAAGCTATCCGGGATATTCAAGTCCCACAGAACATCAAAGATTTCCAAAGTCTAAATGGGTAGGTCGGCGCTTTAAGTCAATTCATCCCCAAAGCTACTGGCAAATGCATTCCCTTTTTCGACTTGCTTCGGAAAGGGAAGCGCAACTTCGAATGGACCCCATAATGCATCGCCACATTCAAGGACCTATCGAATCACTTAGAGCAACCACCTATCTTGTCCAAGCCTGTGGACCACGAGGACTTATACATTTATTTGGCTATTTCCATGCAGGTAATCAGTTCGACATTGGTACTCATTGAAGACCGTGTCTAGCGACCCGTCTACTACATCATCAAAAGATTGACGGGGGCAGAGAAGAATTACCCGAAGCTTGAGAAACTGGCTTACTGCGTATTGATCTCCTCCCAAAAGCTATGACCGTACTTTTAGTCTCACCCCATAAAAGTCTACACCGACCAGCCACAACGACCGGTCCTGCAGCGTCCTAAGGCGTCTGGACGACTATTAGAGTGTAACATAGAGCCGAGTCAATTTGAGATAACTTTCATCCCCCGTCGAGCCATCCTCGGACAAGCGGTCGCTGATTTCATAGTGGATTCACCGCCCCCGAGGAGTCTTTTCCAGAAAGCAGTGAAGACCTAAATATTCAATGGAAACTGTTTACAGATGGATTTTCCAATAATAAGTGTTCCGGGCTGGAGTTGGGGTCATCAATCCAGAAGAGCGCCCAATATGCTACGCTTTAAACCCCAACTTCCCTGCTACCAACAATGACGCGGAGTCTGAGGCCTTAATAGTCGGACTTAGAATCGCAATCGAACTTGACCTAAAGGCCATCCAAATCTTCTTTGATTCACAGATTATCGTGCACTAGGTACAAGGGGAATACCAAGCCAAGGGGGCACAGTTCGCTCCTTATCTTACCCAAGTTCGGGATTTTCTCACCAAATTCGAATACTTCATCATCACGCATATTCCCCGAGAATAGAATGAAAAGGCAGACTTGTTGGCCAATCTGGCCAGCTCCGAGGATGTGCAACTTATAGGGCTCGCTCCAGTCTAAGTGCTCGATTCACCAAGCATTAGCCGATTGTAGACTGGCTCGGTAATGAACACCGAGGCTGAACCCGAATCTTAGATGGCACCGATCAAGAACTACTTGCAAATCGGGACCCTCCCAGGATGTTACACGGAAAGACGATCACTCACTCACCAATCATCTCGCATCATTCTCATGATGGGAGTACTCTACCACAGAGGCTTCACTATCCTACTACTTTGACGCATAGCCCACGACGATGCCAACCGTGTACTAACAATTGTACATGAAGGCGAATGCGGAGACCACACCGGAGGTCAAACCTTAGCAAGAAAAATCATCCGACATGGCTACTTTTGGCCCACGCTCGATCAAGATGCCGTGGACTATGCCCGTAAGTGCTACAAATGAAAGCGCTTCTCACAGATTCCAAGAGGCCTGCCTACCGAATTGACACAAATGGTTAGTCCTTAGTTGTTCGCCATATGGGGAGCAGACATTATCGGGACTCTTCCAATGGCTAAAGGCAGCATGTTATGCAATCATCATAGTTGATTACTTCACCAGATGGGTAAAACCCGAGGCTTTCGCTAAGATCACTCCCAAAAAGGTAATCAATTTCATCGTTCACAACATCATCACCCGTAACGGAGTCCCCCAGGCCATCATCTCGGATAATGGGCCTAGTTTGAGAGAGCAGAGTTCAAAACCTTATGTCAGCAACACAACATCAAAAAGAGATTTTGGAGGTGGCACACACTCAAGCAATTGGGAAAGTCAAGGCTATTAACAAAGTGATTAAATCCATTATCAAGAAGCATCTAGAAAAATACAGAGGCATATGGGCAGGCGAACTCCATCTGGCTCTATGGGTCTACCGGACCAGCCATAAGTCAGCAACCAGACACACTCCATTCTCCCTTGCCTATGGATTCGAGGTTGTCATCCCCATTGAGATAAAGCTTCAATCTCATCAGGGTACCTACAATGATCCGAAAACCAATCAAGATTTACTTCTGGTGTAATGACCCGGATCCATATGGATTAACTTTAAATATTTAATATTAAATTTAAATATTGGGTGGATAATATAAATGGAATTTTTATATTAAATTATCGATTTAATAATCAATTTGGATTTAATATCGAATAGATTAAATTATCGTAATACGAAGTAAAATAAATTCAGGTTTAAAACTGAATTTAAAGTCAGTTCATATAATCAATTCAAACTCCTGTTTGAATTTGAATAATAATATTAATTGATTATTGAAGAATTAATTGTTTTAAAATTAATTTAAATCAGTTTAAATTAATATCTTCTCCATGTAATCGAATTGGACTTCGTGACCTATCCCAGTGTGTCCGAATGGTGGTTAAACCCTAGAATGGACAGTTGTTGGGTTCAGTAAGGAGCTCAGGATCAAGGGTTATTTAAATTAAAGGATACAATCAAAACCAAATTCGAAAAATAATAATAAATCCTTTTGATGGTCCAAATTGAAAACCGTGCCCTTTCTCTTTACCACACACCAAACCAAACCCGCTCCCTTCCTTATAAAATCATGATTTCCTTCTGTTTCCCCAACTCAGAAAAACAAAACAAAACGAAAATCGAAATCATCCTTTCAATTGAAACTTCAAAATCTACGGGTAATAGAAAAAAAGGGGAATCACAATCAGGTACTGCGATTCAAATAGCGACCTTCCTTGGAGCTCGAGCCATCGTTCAGCGCTCGCGGATCAACAACGATTTAAGGCTAAAGGAAGCACGACTTTGAGGAAGTTGGAGTTTCGATACAACGACACGGGTTATCGCGATTTCTGGAGGAGCAGTATGTCGCAGTTTGTAGAGGGAGGGTTCGAGTTCGAATGTGAGGCAGCACGTGTTCTGGGTTCATCATTTGTAGTACCAAATGCTGCTGTGACAGTCTTCTACAGGGTGGAGTTCAAGGGATGCAAACTGGAGTTCAACGATGACAGGGTGGAGATCGAACTTTCTTTGTGATGAACGAATTGGATTGATGCAGTGGAGTAGGGGTTTGATATGCGATGTTTACAGCAAGGGCTGTTGAGTTAAGGGCACTGCAGTGAGGTTAGACGCAGTACAATAGCATTTGCAGTGATGATAGGAGGCAGGTTAAATTATTGGGAGATGATGAATCAAGGATTAACACCTGATCAAGGATGATAGTCATGGTAATAAAGGGATTGTCACGTTGGATTGCGAAATACCAGTGGGGATTAGTTAGAGATTTTTCTGAGTCACCTAGGGATTTAGATGATTCAAGAAGCTAGATATTCGACAAATAGTTATAATCACGGTGAGTAAATCTCACCTTTTATTTAGAAATTATTTTTATATAGTTAAAAATAATTGTCTATGCTTGTTTGAATGCTGTCTGATTGTTTTAAAAAAAAATATTAGTTATTTAGGATATATATATATATATATTGGGTTGATGATTGGTTGGATTCCCGCAGTTTCATTAGCAGATGCCCGCAGTTTCATAGCGGATGATTACCCTATACGCCCCACGCTATGATAGTGGATGACCTTCATACCGCGATATCCTGCCTCGAAGCAGGATGGGTATTACTATGTTGACTAACGTCTGTGGATGCAGGAAAACAGGTTGGAGGAATCCAACTGGATTCCTCAAAAATATATTATCTGTTTGTTGTTTGTTTGATTTCATATATATATTCATATATGATGTGTTAAAAATCAAATGATTGAAAATTGGCTGATTTGATTGTTTAAAATATCCTTGGGGCTTGAATATTGACTTATAAAAATATTGAAAAAGGTATTTGAGATTTAAAAAGGGAATTCTATTTTTTTAAATAGAATTTGAATTTTAAATGAACTATAGAAAATATTAACTTGTTTTGAATATATATGAACGAGTATTGAATTTATAAACTTTGTTTATAAATGAAAAGGTGGGTTTTGAATCGAATTTATAAACTTTGTTTATAAATGAAAATATGGGATTTGAATTGAATTTATAAACTTTGTTTACAAATATATAATGTGGGATTTTAAGTGAAGTTATAAACGTTGTTTAAATAAGGCATAGAATTCAAATTGTAATATAGAATTTGAATATAGAATTCAAATGGGGTTTATAATATAGAATTTGAATATAGAAATTCAAATGGGATTTATAATATAGAATTTGAATATAGAAATTCAAATGGGATTTATAATATAGATTTGGATAAACAGAAGTGAAATAGATTTGGATAAATAGAAGTGAAATAGACTAAAGAGTTAATTAACAGATTTAATTAACCAATTGAGTTAAAATGATTGGTATAGTTAAAATAGATTGGACATGTATAAACATACAGGAGACAGGTTTAAATAGAATGCCCGACAAAAAGGGATGTATTTAATTCATATCTGAGATTTTATGCACCGTATCGGCAAGCCGCTTGGCTTTTCTTTTTCTTTTTGATTGGAAAAGGCCTGTGTGGAAGTTTGGGGATTTTCCCGATGCTCCCGGTACAAAGGATGTTATGGCGAATTTTTCCGGGAATTTAAGGAGATAGAATATTTTTAAGATAATTTGATAGTTATAAATCAACATATCGATATATACAGAAGTCGATAAGGAAATGAACTTAGAAATAGAATAGTATAATCAAAAAATCTATTAAGAATAGAAAGAGAAGGTGTATATGTGTTTTAAAAGTGAAGAATTAGTTATATGGTATTGATTATTCGAGTAAGTAGTCTTATCTGTTTTGACGTTATAAATGTTATTCAGTCAAGGTCTGAGAGGTAGTTATACCCCAACTTGATCGATTTCATTATTAACAAATAAATAGTAAGATTCCAGGCTCGAAGATCAATGTTGGATAAGAGTTAGTCGAATATAGTATTTAGGTTGTCGTAACAATGTTTTACACAACATCTGTTTTAACCCAAATAAAATGTAAGCTTGGAAATAGAATAAAGAATATTTTCTTAGTATAGAAATAAACGAGATCGGAAAAGAGATAAGTAATTAGAATATTTTCCAATTATAAATAGAAGATATTTTCTAAGTTAGAAAATAAAGGAAGGCGATATTCGAAAATGTTTTCCAAATAATAGAAAAGGGCAATATGGTTATTGAAAATATTTGGTTAACAAATATTAGTAAAGAAATAGAGAAGTGATTTACATTAATTAGGATATCTATTATTGTGATTACACCTAAATAGGGATTTTTGGATATATGGCATGCATTGAAATTAATGTTTATATTGGGTATAATTTAGATGTGAATCTGATGTAAAATGCTAGTTTAACAAAAATTGGAACATATGTTATATGGTAAATTGTGTCCATATTCTGTGCTATGTAAATTTATGCAAACATGGAATATATGTTCATATTGTGAATCATGACAATTATGTAGGCATATGAATTTAGGCCAATTTATGATTAGGCAAGGCATGTGAATAGAACCTTTAGAAATATTAAATTTGTTAAATCTGCTAATTTACCAAGTTGCCTAAACTGCTAGTTTTGTTATATTGCCTAGACTGCTAATTAGATTGAAATGCCTAATCTGTTAAATTTGTCGGTTGAAATGCCTAACCTGTTATATGCCAAAATCTGCTAAGTTGCTAAATCTGTTAAATCCGTTAAGTCATATAAAATCTGTTATCTGCTAAAGTCTGTTATCTGCTGTGTTGATATAATCATCCTATTATTGATATAATCTGAATTGGTATATATATTGGGCGTGCGCATAAACGGTAAATTATTTATTAATTGGCCGCAAAGATAAACATGGCTAACTCGAGGTTAGAATGAGTTTGCGGCGTAAATCTGCCCGAAACCGCCCGGCACATCCAGTAGCCGCAAACAATAGGTTCTAATGTGAGAAGTTAGTCATAACCTGCTTAAGACACGAGGTTAGGTCTGGCTTGTGGCAGAAGTCTGCCCGGAACCGCCCGGCCCATCTAGCGGCCACAAGCTAGCGACCTAATTTGAGAGGTCTGGGCATTAATAATTAATTAATGCAAATCTAAGATAAGAATGACGTCTAAAACGTATTGGGGGAAAATAGGGTTAAACCAACTGGGTTAATAGGTGTAGTAAACCCGTCTATGAATCTGTAGGCCCAATACAAAGTTAGACAAATCTGAAAAATCTGTACATCTGACCTGTTAGTATGAAAACTTGTTAACTTAATTTGTGAATTAGTAAATCTGAATTCTGTATGTCTGAACTTGTAAATCTGAAATCTGTTAGTCTGGGGACACAAGGTTAGGAGGGGAATTACTTGTGTCATCTGTTGTTTGGGACCCATATTAGTCAGTAACCCTTTCTGGTATCAAAACTTTGACCCAACAGTAGGTAGGGTCCGGGCACGCTTACTGAACTAATTATAAGTGGTTCATTCTGATAATGGCGAGGGGTGTTGATGGTGCGTTCCAACCGGGTCATGTGCGTGCATGGATCCCGGTCTGCCTCTGAGGATGTAAGACGCCGTGACATCTGTAAATAGGTCTGTGCCAATTGGTTGTCACTTTAGGGAGTGATACACCCTACTGTGGGGCCGACACAGGATATTTATATATTAGGGAGCCGATCGCTTAGGGTAGGTTTTTAGGGTACGCTTAGTTCTGTCTGTTTCTGTTGGTACCGTCTGTTTCTGTTGAGTGGTAACACCTGTCTGTTTCTGTGTGGTACCGTCTGTTCGGGTGGTAAAGGCCCATTACTAGTCTACACCTAATTCCACATTCTGTTTCCGTAGAGATAAATCTGTTTCTTCTTCTGTCTGTTTCTGATCGGGTAGTAAAGGCCCATTATTAGCATTCTGTTTCTGTTAAAGTATTCTGTACCCGTTCTTGCTTCAATTTAGACATTAGGGTGGTACCTAATTCTACTATACTAGTATTAGTGCAGAGAAGTGTAAAACAATAGTTTATATCATTCTGTTTTTCTGTTATATCTGCTACACCTGTTACAGTTATCTCACATCCAGTTTTATGTTCATATCATATTATTATTATCTGTTCATATGCTGAAAGTCACTGGACTTGCCAGACTTTTTGTCTGACCCTTGTTGTTTCGCCTCCTTTCTTCCGTTTCCCCCCAGGTTATCCAAGGAGGGAATACTTTAGCTTGATCCAGATTTCTCTTTGCTTGAAGTGCTTAAAGTATGGCTTGGCTCTGTATAGCTTCCGTTCCATGGGGATTATGATTTTAAACCATGCATTTTGAAGGCTTTTGTACAAGACTGATATTTTGTACTTGAATTCTGAAATTGAAAGGATGTAACCATATTAACTTCTGTTTCCGCTGTAATAAAGTTAAAATTTTTCAAGTACTGTTTTATCTGTCTTGTTAGTTTCTGTTCTGTTTACTAAAATGCTCCACCAAAGTTAAGGCATTCCCTTTGTGAGTGACCTTAACGGAGGTGGGGTGTTACACTTGGTATCAGAGCTGAAGGTTACCAGATTGGGTAAAGTTTTGAAAAATTATTTTCAAAAAAAATAAAAAATAAAAAAAATAAAAAAATGAAGCTTATTTTGAAAAACATGATCCCCAAGAGCCATATATCTTTCTTTCAGTCCTTTTTGTATTGAACCTTTCCTTTTTCGTTCCAGCATGTCTGAAGCATCTGAGATACCAGAGGGTGTTCATGTACCCGGTTGGTTTCGTCAATATCTTGAGGCTAGGACCGCCGCTGCAGGTCCAGCAAATGATCCCCCTCCTCCACCCCCTCCTCGTGCAATTGCTTTCTCAAAGATCTGTAGAGATTTTAGGGCCATGGGTGGGAAGGATTTCAAAGGAACTGAATCATTCGTAGAAGCAAGGAATTGGCTCAAAGAAACTGAGGATCTATTCGTTATCTTCGAGGTGGACGATAGGCAGAAGGTACAGTTGGCAGTATGGCTGCTCAAAGACGAAGCTTCCTACTGGTGGGAAGTCACTAACGCCGAGAGGCCGGTTGAGACATGGATGGATTTCAGAACAAGGTTTGAGACAAAATTCCTCTCGCAAGCTGAACGAAGTTTACAATTGGAAAAGTTCTTGTCTCTTAAGCAAGGAAGTATGACGGTCAAGGAATACGTCAACCAGTTCAACCAACTAGCAAGATTCGGATTGGATTTAGTCAACACTCAGCATAAAAAGGCTCTCCGCTTTGTTAAAGGATTGAATGAGCCACTACACAGCCTAGCCATGACCCATGTACCCATGGGAGCAACTTAAGAGAAATTGGTGGATATGGCACTACTACACGAGGAAGACAAGGGCCCGAAAGAGACAAAGAAGGAAGAACCACAGAATAAGAAAGCGGGGCCCAAAAAGGAAACACAAAAGAAGGATGAGAAGCCTGAAGATAAGAAGGGGAAAAAGTGCTTTACTTGTGGGAGCTCAACTCATCTGAACAAGGATTGCAGAAAAAGGAAGGGCGCTTGCTTCAACTGTGGGGAGATGGGACACTTCACTAGGGACTACCCGAAGAGACGAGGACAAGGAGGGCAGGCGAACACTCTTGAGGCTAGTGGCTAGGATAGAAATAGGAAAATTTCTATAGTAGGTTTAATTTCTTTATCTGATTGTGAGTTTTTCTGATTTTGGTATTTTGATTTTGTAATCGATACTCTGCACTTTAATGCTAGTATTATTTCTGAATTCCGCTATAGACTCAGACCCATAAGGGTTATGGATCATCTGTTTGAGACTGGGGTTTGAGGGATATCTGTGTTAGGCGTCAAGTATGACGCATACATTCTGAGTTTTCGTAGGGTGTCAATTTGATATTGGTTTCGGTCTTTGGGGCCGATACTTAGGACCCATGTCTAATGGGAACCAAATTTTCGTTCTATCTATACTCGCTTCCATCATTCGACTGTATCCTATCGATCAAATATTTGAACTTTAGGTAGAAACTAATGGGTGTAAACATGTGTTTGAGACATGTTATGTTTGATGGTTGCAAGTGGATGCAAATGGTTGCTAATGGTTGCCCGTGGATGCATATACACACACACTAGGCACTAGATCGGCTCGAAAACACTCTCGTACTGCATATGGATGGGTGAGCAATTTTCAATTCTTGTGGATGCAAAATGGTTGATTCAGCACACGGATGTTGCATTTGAGTGAATGATTGTGCGCTCATATAGAAATAATATATATCATCAGAATTCTATTGCATACATGTTGGACTCATGGCACTGACATAATTCGCATTAAGGAGGTCAACTGAATCAGTAGACCGCCTTATCTTAGATAAGGAACATATACACACACTTTTGCATATGTTCATACAACATTAGAAGTTTTCTAAGGACAATGGATGCTTGTGGATGATGGTTGAGTAGATGGGTGATTGGATGGTAGGACACATTCTTCTTAACTTGAAGATTTCGGGGACGAAATCCTTTTAAGTGGGGGAGAATGTAACACCCCGTGTATTCTATAACTGTGGAATTAACAAATTAAAGTATAATTAAATTGAAATCAAAGAACTAAGGGAAACGGGATACGCCATTGCGTTCGTCTCGGAAAAATACGCGAAATAGAGTCCGAGTTTTCGAAAAACGGAGTCCGTATGAAGAAGATATAGTCTCCGGAAGTTTCTGAATCAAGTCTAAAATTAAAAATCGGGCCCAATTGGCCAGGGCGGGAAAAGTCCCGCCTAAGACACCCAGGTCGACTGGGCTGTCGACCTGGTCTAGCCAGGTCGACAGGGCTGTCGACAGGGCTGTCGACAGGCATGTCGACCTGGTCCAGAGCCAGGTCGAACCCAGCCCAACCTGGCTAGCCTATTCTATGTTGGTCGATTTTCTGTAGTCTGCTTTGTCATTAGGGCTAGGTGGCAGGCTCTAATTGGTCTCTCTTTCGAATGAATGGCTACGATCAATCCAAGCAACATCGATGGTCCTAATCAGTTCATAAACTCTATAAAAATGACCCTAGACTCTACCTAGGTTTCTTACACAATTCTCTAGCCTCCATTGCTCTCTTCTTCTAATAAAAAAATAAAAATGGCGTTGCTGCTCTGCTGGAATTAAAACTAGAAGATAATCAACATCAGCCTAAGCAACTCAATTCAAACTAGAGATTAAAGTTTCTGCAAAGATTCTACAACAAGTTAAAGTTCTTCCTTTAATCCAATCAAGGCAAGTACAGTTATTTTCCGCTATGAACGTTAATTATAATTTTGATATGCTTTTAAATCTGAGATTGAGGTTGTATATATATTCTCTTCTGTTAGATCTGTTTTCTGTATTCCTTTCTTCTTTTCTGTTTCTATAGCCAGGCTACCACGAGCCTGTGCCCAATCTCATAAAGAGATTAACGTATGAACGCAAATTTTGGGATAAATAATGAATGATGCGGAATTTGACAAGACTGAATTGAATGCATGACTTTAGGTCTGAGGCATAAAATATAATGGATATGTGACTTGGGATTGGATGCATAAATTTACTATGAACATATAATTTATATCTGTTGTATGCATAGTGTATGATGTTATTTAGGTCTGCAATTAATTAGGAAAAATAGGCATATGTTATAAACTAGTTTTAGACCTATGCATATTCTGTGACAAAAGAAGAAGGGGAACCACTGTAAGATTACATATGGTTTGAGACTTTGGACAAAATGCATATAGAAGTCAAGATCTGATTTTTAGAAGATATGATTTAAAGATTTAGATTGTTGGGTATAGTTTGCATAATGATTCATGACTTAAAAAGAAGAAGATATGGCAACTTAGGTGTGAAGATTTACATTAATTAGGATATCTATTATTGTGATTACACCTAAATAGGGATTTTTGGATATATGTCATGCATTGAAATTAATGTTTATATTGGGTATAATTTAGATGTGAATCTGATGTAAAATGCTAGTTTAACAAAAATTGGAACATATGTTATATGGTAAATTGTGTCCATATTCTGTGCTATGTAAATTTATGCAAACATGGAATATATGTTCATATTGTGAATCATGACAATTATGTAGGCATATGAATTTAGGCCAATTTATGATTAGGCAAGGCATGTGAATAGAACCTTTAGAAATATTAAATTTGTTAAATCTTCTAATTTACCAAGTTGCCTAAACTGCTAGTTTTGTTATATTGCCTAGACTGCTAATTAGATTGAAATGCCTAATCTGTTAAATTTGTCGGTTGAAATGCCTAACCTGTTATATGCCAAAATCTGCTAAGTTGCTAAATCTGTTAAATCCGTTAAGTCATATAAAATCTGTTATCTGCTAAAGTCTGTTATCTGCTGTGTTGATATAATCATCCTGTTATTGATATAATCTGAATTGGTATATATATTGGGCGTGCGCATAAACGGTAAATTATTTATTAATTGGCCGCAAAGATAAACATGGCTAACTCGAGGTTAGAATGAGTTTGCGGCGTAAATCTGCCCGGAACCGCCCGGCACATCCAGTAGCCGCAAACAATAGGTTCTAATGTGAGAAGTTAGTCATAACCTGCTTAAGACACGAGGTTAGGTCTGGCTTGTGGCAGAAGTCTGCCCGGAACCGCCCGGCCCATCCAGCGGCCACAAGCTAGCGACCTAATGTGAGAGGTCTGGGCATTAATAATTAATTAATGCAAATCTAAGATAAGAATGACGTCTAAAACGTATTGGGGGAAAATAGGGTTAAACCAACTGGGTTAATAGGTGTAGTAAACCCGTCCATGAATCTGTAGGCCCAATACAAAGTTAGACAAATCTGAAAAATCTGTACATCTGACCTGTTAGTCTGAAAACTTGTTAACTTAATTTGTGAATTAGTAAATCTGAATTCTGTATGTCTGAACTTGTAAATCTGAAATCTGTTAGTCTGGGGACACAAGGTTAGGAGGGGAATTACTTGTGTCATCTGTTGTTTGGGACCCATATTAGTCAGTAACCCTTTCTGGTATCAAAACTTTGACCCAACAGTAGGTAGGGTCCGGGCACGCTTACTGAACTAATTATAAGTGGTTCATTCTGATAATGGCGAGGGGTGTTGATGGTGCGTTCCAACCGGGTCATGTGCGTGCATGGATCCCGGTCTGCCTCTGAGGATGTAAGACGCCGTGACATCTGTAAATAGGTCTGTGCCAATTGGTTGTCACTTTAGGGAGTGATACACCCTACTGTGGGGGCCGACACAGGATATTTATGTATTAGGGAGCCGATCGCTTGGGGTAGGTTTTTAGGGTACGCTTAGTTCTGTCTGTTTCTGTTGGTACCGTATGTTTCTGTTGGGTGGTAACACCTGTCTGTTTCTGTGTGGTACCGTCTGTTCGGGTGGTAAAGGCCCATTACTAGTGTACACCTAATTCCACATTCTGTTTCCATAGAGATAAATCTGTTTCTTCTTCTGTCTGTTTCTGATCGGGTAGTAAAGGCCCATTATTAGCATTCTGTTTCTGTTAAAGTATTCTGTACCCGTTCCTGCTTCAATTTAGACATTAGGGTGGTACCTAATTCTACTATACTAGTATTAGTGTAGAGAAGTGTAAAACAATAGTTTATATCATTCTGTTTTTCTGTTATATCTGCTACACCTGTTACAGTTATCTCACATCCAGTTTTATGTTCATATCATATTATTATTATCTGTTCATATGCTGAAAGTCATTGGACTTGCCAGACTTTTTGTCTAACCCTTGTTGTTTCGCCTCCTTTCTTCCGTTTCCCCCCCAGGTTATCCAAGGAGGGAATACTTTAGCTTGATCCAGATTTCTCTTTGCTTGAAGTGCTTAAAGTATGGCTTGGCTCTGTATAGCTTCCGTTCCATGGGGATTATGATTTTAAACCATGCATTTTGAAGGCTTTTGTACAAGACTGATATTTTGTACTTGAATTCTGAAATTGAAAGGATGTAACCATATTAACTTCTGTTTCCGCTGTAATAAAGTTAAAATTTTTCAAGTACTGTTTTATCTGTCTTGTAAGTTTCTGTTCTGTTTACTAAAATGCTCCACCAAAGTTAAGGCATTCCCTTTGTGAGTGACCTTAACGGAGGTGGGGTGTTACAGAGTATTTCCAGAAAGGTCACGTACATTGATTTCTTCAACCGTACCAAGAGTGGAAGCGGAGAAGGAAACTACTTTTAGCTAACACGTAATGTACTGTTGTAGACATAAATTAGTGATTTTCGATGGATCTGACAATGTAACATTCGAAGTGAATCTGGTTTGATGATAAAGCGTAGCTTCAAGCCTCATCATCCGGTAAATGACAGAAATCGGGCAGGCAACATGTCTATGTAGGTCGCACCTATTAGGGTGTATAATCACCTGATCTAGAGTTTCATTTACTTCTAAAAATCTATTGTCGATGCTGTCCCATTCGGGAAACGGTTGCTGATACCAACCGTTGGTGATATACATTCGATACACTCAAGCCAAATGAGTGGTCGGTCATGTGTGGCTTAGTTGCAAGATGTTCTTGTTGAACTCGGTGTATTCTCCTCTAGAGATATACCAGCGGAAGGTGGTTCCATACCTTGTCATAGTTGGAAATCCATTACCCAATACGTGCTTGCGGTTTTGATTGTATATTATTTATGTGGAACGTGAGATGCAAACGTCCCACTAGAATGTATTTACTTGATTTAGACACTATTATAATATCAAAGGAGTTTTGATATAAAGCTATCGTTCCTTTCAAAAGGGATTTTTGAAAGTTAAATCAAGTGTTTGGATTCTCATAAGGGAAAAACCCGTTCCGTGTTATTCGGCGTGGTCTTATGAGATATCATTTAGTTTTATGAAATTGTCCTAAATTATTTACTCATACCAGTCCCATGACTGACCCGGAGTTTATTTTGTTTTGTTCTACCTAAACTCTTGGGTGCCTAAATTTGTATGGGCAGTCAAGTAGTTCAGGATTATACAGATCTATCTAAAGGAGCTTGGAGCAGGAGGCTTCAACGTTAGTTACATAGAGTTTTGTTCCGCTGTGTTGTAAGTGTTGTACTCTGATAAGTGTATGTTATACAGTTAAGATTTTGTATTTCAAAAGTTATGATTTATTATATTTTGTTCCGCTGCGATGTGAGATTCTGTGTTTTTGTTTCTGTTCTTCTTCTATCTCTTTCTTCAAAAGAAAAAATGTTTCGTATTTTCGTGATATTTGGGTTGGACGTATGATGTATATAGTCAACTCTGATGTTAGGGAAATTTGGGTCATTACATTTGGTATCAGAGCTTAGGTTGAGCGAATACCTAGGCTTGTTGGAATGTGCTCATTAGAGATAGGGTCGGTAGTACCCTAGAATGAGTTGAGTGTGTATATATATATGAGAGAGCGTATTTGTTATTTGATATAAAAACTGTTTTATATTGTTTTGACTTGTCTGTTGAGTGGTTTGTGAATTCTGATCGAATCGTGGGACGCCACGATGTCGATAGGAGTTTATAAACACTTGAACAGAAGATTGGACACGATATTGTTTTAAATAGTTGAGTTGATTGTTAGGATTATAATCGAATGATATTATAAAACAGAATTAGTTATATATGACCAAGTGGAATTCATATATGAAATCATATATACAAATGTGATAAATTAAAATTGAATTCCAACCAGAATTCAGAATTTAAAATCGTGGGAAGTTGGAAAATATTTTCCGAATTTTATTAAAATAATATAGCTTTATTTTGGAAGGATTTTTGAATAAAAACCATTTGAATTGATTTTGAATATGATATAGCACTGAACTCACTTCAGTGGCTGGGAAATAATTCTGATGATGATCGCAACCTCATCAGTGTTCATTTTCGAGTTTCTAAGTGACGAATTACTGCCTTAGAAAAGTTTTTGATGGAAATTTGTTTGAAAAGAAAACAAATTGTTTGAAAATTCAAATGTTTTGAATTTGAGATAGATATAAATATATGTATATATTTATATTACTTCAAAGGAATTTTGAAATGGGAATTGAAATATAGATTTCAAATAGAAGTGAAATGGTGTAACACCCCACCTCCGCCAGGGTGGCTCTTGCAAGCACTCTGACTTTGGAGGGGCGTTTGTACCGGGTAAACATGCATAATGATATATCAAGGCAGAACAAGAACATATGTATATATGTAAACAGAGTAAATAAGATAAGTAAAACAGCGGAAGATTTCAAACTATTTCAAAACAAGTCTGGTACAACATAATGTCAACTTTCCAAATACACAAGTCTAGATAAAAACAACGTCACTGAAAAACTGAAATACATAAGTACTATCCCCAAAATATGTGATAACCATAGCTAGCTTCATGTCAAGACCGTACATGAGCTAAAATCCCACAAGCAAACGATCAGAAATCGAAGCTAAGCTCCAATATTCCCTCCATGAGAACCTGGGGGGGGGGGGGGGGGAACGGAAGAAAAGAGGCGAAAGAAAAACAGGTCAGTCAAAAAGACTGAGTAAGCCCTACTACAATCAATGTAAACTGATAAAGTTAACTGGCATGAGGAACTGAGATGAACATAAGGATAATTACATACTAGCATGGTGAATATCTAACAGATAGTTCAAAGGAGTCATCGCATAATCAAGGTGAAGTTTTTCACCACAGGTGTACCAGCATTCTAACATGTCATGTATAAACAAGAATTTATCCCTTGGCCTAAACTTGGCCCAGTATCAGGTGTTTGACTTAAATCAAGATCCAACTTCTTGGTACCAATTCTAGTATAACAGGATTAGGTGTTACCCCAATGTTTACATCGAAACAGGACGGAACAGAATGGTCCATACAGAGATAGAGTTTGGGAAAAATGGGCTTTTACCACCCTAGCAGATAAAGTACAGAAACGGAATGCTAATAATAATGGGCCTTTTCCACCCTAACAGAACGGTACCACGCAGAAACAGACGGGTGTTACCACCCAACAAAACAGACGGTACCAACAGAATCAGACAGAGCTAAGTGTACCCTAAATCCTACCCAAGCGATCGGCTCCCTAATACATAAATACCCTATGTCGGCCCCACGATAGGGTGTATCACTCCCTAAAGTGGCAACCAATTGGCACAGGCATATTTACAGATGTCACGGCGTCTTACATCCTCAGAGGTAGACCGGGATCCATGCACGCACATGACCCGGTTGGAACGCACCTTCAACACCCATCGCCATTATCAGAATGAACCACTTATAATTAGTTCAGTAAGCGTGCCCGGACCCTACCTACAGTTGGGTCAAAGGTTTGATACCAGAAAGGGTTACTGACTAATATGGGTCCCAAACAACAGATGACACAAGTATTCCCCCTTGTGTCCCCAGACTATCAGATTCAGATTAACTTATTAACACAGTTCAGACATACAAAGTTCAGACGATCAGTTTTCAGACTAACGGATCAGATAACAGATTTACAAACTTGCCTAACTTGGTGTGGGTCCTACAGATCCGCAAAACAGGTTCGTTTAATTTATCAATCAAGTTAGTTTATCCAGACCAGGTATCAAATCGGTTCTCAGCCTTATCAAATTACCGAGTTGGATTGGTTAAGCATAGTTCAACTTAACCCCGTTAAATTACCGAGTTCAGCTCGGCTAAGTGTAGGTTAACTTAACCCTCTTACTAATCATGGATTAACTTGGTTAAGTGTAACGATGGGTTCACGACTTAACCCCGATTAATCCACCAAGTCCAAATTGGTTAAGTATTAAGTGGACCATGACTTAACCCTAATCATGAGGCATTAATTAATTAATGTGCCTTAACCTCTCACATTAGACTTTGTTGCGGTTACTAGTTAAGCCGGTCGGTTCCGGGTAGCTTTACACCACAACTTGGTCTAACCTCGGGTTCAAGGTACAACATGACCAACTTCTCACATTGGGTCCTATTGTTTGTAGCAACTAGTTAAGCCGGTCGGTTCTGGGTAGTTTTACGCTACAAACTCAACCCAACCTCGAGTTGGTCACACTTATATTTTCTAAGTGTCCTGTCCATTATGTTTACCAAACATATTACAAGTTTTCAAGCATTTGGGTAGACCTAACTTAATAGGTAAATTCCCAATGGGTATACCTAACTTAATACGTAAATTCCCAATCTTATGTTTTCATGTCTTTTAAGTTTACTCAACCCCAAACGCAATCCCATCGCTTACATATCGCAATAGCGCATAAAGGATAGAAAGAGGGAACTTGGCATAATCATGACATAAAGGTGTTGAAGCCACAAGTTTAACATGGTGGCATATGAAATGTACATATGTTCATATACTTGCATATTACATTTTTAGGCCTCAAAAGCATGCATAAAACCAAACTTAGCATATTGGTGATACATGGTGATAAATGACATGTAGAAATGGCCATAAGTTCGCATTTAGCCTCACATGCAAGTTATCATAAGAGATATGATAACTTACATGTTGCCAAAATGCAACCTTTAACATAAAGCTTGAAGCTTTACGTTCATATACTCAAGGTAAGCTTGCATAACATGATAACATGAGTAAAATGATCCACCCAAACTTGCATACATAACATGACAACTTGCATATCATAACATGGCAAACTTGTATAACATAACATGGCAAACTTGCATATCATAACATATCAAACTTGCATAACATGACACAGTAAACTTGCATATCGTGGCAAACTTGCATAACATAACATGATAAACTTGCATATCATAACATGGCAAACTTGCATAGCATAACATGGTAAACTTGCATATCATAACATGGCAAACTTGCATATCATAATGATCAACCAAACTTGCATCATTCATTTAACTTTAGAGTTTAAATATGAAAGTAGAAAAGAGCTTACAATGCTTATGAAGACACAAAAATATATATAGATTGAGACAAAGCCCTTATGCAATCAAATAAACCCAAAATGCAAGCTCCAATAGAAAAACCCTTGAGCCAAAATGATCAAAACTCTTGATTTATGATGTAAATATGGAAACTTGACTTGAATGCAAGCTAATATGCTCATACAAGCTTGAAAACACTTGTATGCATTGAAAATCTCTCATAGAAATAACTTAGGAATTTTATGAAGAGAGTGGAGGCCATGAGAGGAATGATTTTGCCATAGTTTAGTTACTTGAATGAATAATGATGATTTAGGGTTAGGTTAGGGGCTTATTTATAGAGATTAGGATTAGTTTCAACCTTAGGATTAAACCCTAATTCCAATCTCAGCCCTTAAAACCGAATCTGGCCCCAAAACCTAACCAAGACCCCAAAATGGTGCACCAGGCAAAACTGCCCGGCTGAACCAAGTCGACAGCCAAGTCGACAGGGCTGTCGACTTGGGTCCAACCAAGTCGACTCCCAAGTCGACAGGCCTGTCGACTTGGTTGGCCCGAAATTCGAAATTTGAACTTGAAATTCAAATCTGTTTTGAACTTGAAATTTTCTGAAAACTTCATTGGGCCTTAATCGGGTCATACGGACTCCGATTTTCGAAAACTCGGACTTTATTTCGCGTATTTTCCCGAGACGAACGCAATGGCATAGCCCATTTCCCTTGATTCAGATTTATAAATTAAATTCTGCCTCGATTTATGTTATAACAGGTTATCAGAAATATGGGTTGTTACATTCTCCCCTCCTTAAAGGATTTCGTCCTCGAAATCTTCAAGTTAGGAAGAACGCATCCTGCCATCCATCATCCATCTACTCAAATCATCATTCACGAGCAATCATTGTCCTTAAAGATTCTAATGCGGTATGAACATATGCAAAAGGTGTGTGTATATGTTCTTATCTAATGCAAAGATCCTCAATGCAAAGTATGTTAGTGAAATGAATCCATTATGTATGCAAATAGTCCTAATCATATAATACTATATGTGTGCACAAACATTCGTCTATATGCGACATCCATGTGCTGAATTAACCATCTTGCAACCATAAGAATTGAAAATGTACACACGTCCATATGCAATATGAGAGTGTATTTCAAGCCGATCTAGTGCCTAGTGTGTGTTTATGCATCCACGAGCAACCACTAGCAACCACTTGCATCCACTTGCAACCATCAAACATAACATGTCTCAAACACATGTTTACAACCATAGGATTCCTATCTCAACAAGATACAGTCGAGTGATGGAAGCGAGTACAGATAAAACAAAAACTTGGTACATATACTTACAGACTACTAGTACAGATCAGATTTCCCCAAATGATTCTTAGGAAACTAAGCATGGTAGAAACCCAGAATGTATTCGCCATAGTCACCCTCATGCCCAACACAGATACTCCCAAACCCCAATTTATCACAAACAGATGAGTTATAACTCTCAGGGGGTTTGAGACTATTACCAGATCAGAAGCAAGACTAGCATTAAAGTACCGAGTTTCCATTACAGAATCAAAATACCAGAAAAAGAGTTTCAAACTGAAGATCAGACAAGGAAAATTAAACATCCTACAGACAAATTATTCTAGCCCTAATCTATTCACTCGCCATGCGAGTATTCACTGTTCCTTCCGATGTAGTCCCTTTCTTCTTCGGGCAGTCCCTAGTGAAGTGTCCCATCTCTCCACAGTTAAAGCAAGTGCCCTTCCTCTTTCTGCAATCCTTGTTTAGATGAGTTGAGCTTCCACAAGTAAAGCACTTCTTTTCCTTCTTATCTTCAGACTTCTCCTCCTTCTTTTGCATTTCCTTTTTGGGCCCCGTTTTCTTGTTTTGAGACTCATTCACCTTGACCTCCTTCTTTGCACTCTTGTTCTCTTCATTGAGTAGGGCCATATCTACCAAACTCTCAAACGTGGCCCCCATGGGCACATGAGACATAGCTAACTCCTGCAACGGCACATTCAATCCTCTAGCAAAACGAAGAGCCTTCTTTTGAGGAGTATTCACCATATCCAAGCCAAAACGAGCTAACTGATTGAACTTGTTCACATATTCTTTGACAGACATATCTCCTTGTTTCAAAGTTATGAACCTCTCCATTTGCAGATTCTCCTCAGCAGAAGATAGAAACTTAAGCACGAACCTTGCCCTGAAATAGGCCCAAGTCTCAACTGGCCTAGTACCATTGGTGACTTCCCACCAATAAGCGGCTTCATCCTTCATAAGCCAAACCGCCAACAAGATCTTCCTCTGATCGTCTAACCCAAAGATAGCAAATAAATCCTCGGTCTCTTTCAACCAATTTCTGGCCTCTACAAAAGTCTCAGTGCCTTGAAAGTTCTTGCCACCCATTGCTTTGAAATCTTTGCAAGTCTTTGCGAAGTCAGCTTGAGGATGCTGAGGGGGAGGAGGAAGAGGAACCTCAGCGACAGGAGGAGGAGGAACATCAGCGACAGGAGGAGGAACATTAACTACCGGAGGAGGAGGAGGAGGAACATCTGCGGGGCCGGCTTCGGTCGCCCTAGCCTCCAAAAGTCTCCTATACCAAACAGGTACGTGTATTCCCTCCGGAATAGCGAAGTTATCGGCCATACTGAAAACGAAGAAAAAGACAGATTCAGAATGGAGAAAAATGAAGGAATTTTGCTAATGGCTTTTTGGGGAATAGCCTTTAAAATAAACTAGACTTTTCTTTGGAAAATACTTTATACTTGGTTTTGAAAATAGTTTTCCAAAAGTTTTTAAAAAAACCTTTTTGTTCCTTCTCGTAAACCATATGCTCTGATACCAAATGTAACACCCCACCTCCGCCAGGGTGGCTCTTGCAAGCACTCTGACTTTGGAGGGGCGTTTGTACCGGGTAAACATGCATAATGATATATCAAGGCAGAACAAGAACATATGTATATATGTAAACAGAGTAAATAAGATAAGTAAAACAGCGGAAGATTTCAAACTATTTCAAAACAAGTCTGGTACAACATAATGTCAACTTTCCAAATACACAAGTCTAGATAAAAACAACATCACTGAAAAACTGAAATACATAAGTACTATCCCCAAAATATGTGATAACCATAGCTAGCTTCATGTCAAGACCGTACATGAGCTAAAATCCCACAAGCAAGCGATCAGAAATCCAAGCTAAGCTCCAATATTCCCTCCCTGAGAACCTGGGGGGGGGGGGGGGGGGGAACGGAAGAAAAGAGGCGAAAGAAAAACAGGTCAGTCAAAAAGACTGAGTAAGCCCTAATACAATCAATGTAAACTGATAAAGTTAACTGGCATGAGGAACTGAGATGAACATAAGGATAATTACATACTAGCATGGTGAATATCTAACAGATAGTTCAAAGGAGTCATCGCATAATCAAGGTGAAGTTTTTCACCACAGGTGTACCAGCATTCTAACATGTCATGTATAAACAATAATTTATCCCTTGGCCTAAACTTGGCCCAGTATCAGGTGTTTGACTTAAATCAAGATCCAACTTCTTGGTACCAGTTCTAGTATAACAGGATTAGGTGTTACCCCAATGTTTACATCGAAACAGGACGGAACAGAATGGTCCATATAGAGATAGAGTTTGGGAAAAATGGGTTTTACCACCCTAGAAGATAAAGTACAGAAACGGAATGCTAATAATAATGGGCCTTTTCCACCCTAACAGAACGGTACCACGCAGAAACAGACGGGTGTTACCACCCAACAAAACAGACGGTACCAACAGAATCAGACAGAGCTAAGTGTACCCTAAATCCTACCCAAGCGATCGGCTCCCTAATACATAAATACCCTATGTCGGCCCCACGATAGGGTGTATCACTCCCTAAAGTGGCAACCAATTGGCACAGGCATATTTACAGATGTCACGGCGTCTTACATCCTCAGAGGCAGACCGGGATCCATGCACGCACATGACCCGGTTGGAACGCACCTTCAACACCCATCGCCATTATCAGAATGAACCACTTATAATTAGTTCAGTAAGCGTGCCCGGACCCTACCTACAGTTGGGTCAAAGTTTTGATACCAGAAAGGGTTACTGACTAATATGGGTCCCAAACAACAAATGACACAAGTATTCCCCCTTGTGTCCCCAGACTATCAGATTCAGATTAACTTATTATCAGAGTTCAGACATACAAAGTTCAGACGATCAGTTTTCAGACTAACGGATCAGATAACAGATTTACAAACTTGCCTAACTTGGTGTGGGTCCTACAGATCCGCAAAACAGGTTCGTTTAATTTATCAATCAAGTTAGTTTATCCAGACCAGGTATCAAATCGGTTCTCAGCCTTATCAAATTACTGAGTTGGATTGGTTAAGTATAGTTCAACTTAACCCCGTTAAATTACCGAGTTCAGCTCGGCTAAGTGTAGGTTAACTTAACCCTCTTACTAATCATGGATTAACTTGGTTAAGTGTAACGATGGGTTCACGACTTAACCCCGATTAATCCACCAAGTCCAAATTGGTTAAGTATTAAGTGGACCATGACTTAACCCTAATCATGAGGCATTAATTAATTAATGTGCCTTAACCTCTCACATTAGACTTTGTTGCGGTTACTAGTTAAGCCGGTCGGTTCCGGGTAGCTTTACACCACAACTTGGTCTAACCTCGGGTTCAAGGTACAACATGACCAACTTCTCACATTGGGTCCTATTGTTTGTAGCAACTAGTTAAGCCGGTCGGTTCCGGGTAGTTTTACGCTACAAACTCAACCCAACCTCGAGTTGGTCACACTTATATTTTCTAAGTGTCATGTCCATTATGTTTACCAAACATATTACAAGTTTTCAAGCATTTGGGTAGACCTAACTTAATAGGTAAATTCCCAATGGGTAGACCTAACATAATAGGTAAATTCCCAATCTTATGTTTTCATGTCTTTTAAGTTTACCCAACCCCAAACGCAATCCCATCGCTTACATATCGCAAGAGCGCATAAAGGATAGAAAGAGGGAACTTGGCATAATCATGACATAAAGGTGTTGAAGCCACAAGTTTAACATGGTGGCATATGAAATGTACATATGTTCATATACTTGCATATTACATTTTTAGGCCTCAAAAGCATGCATAAAACCAAACTTAGCATATTGGTGATACATGGTGATAAATGACATGTAGAAATGGCCATAAGTTCGCATTTAGCCTCACATGCAAGTTATCATAAGAGATATGATAACTTACATGTTGCCAAAATGCAACCTTTAACATAAAGCTTGAAGCTTTACGTTCATATACTCAAGGTAAGCTTGCATAACATGATAACATGAGTAAAATGATCCACCCAAACTTGCATACATAACATGACAACTTGCATATCATAACATGGCAAACTTGCATAACATAACATGGCAAACTTGCATATCATAACATATCAAACTTGCATAACATGACACAGTAAACTTGCATATCATGGCAAACTTGCATAACATAACATGATAAACTTGCATATCATAACATGGCAAACTTGCATAGCATAACATGGTAAACTTGCATATCATAACATGGCAAACTTGCATATCATAATGATCAACCAAACTTGCATCATTCATTTAACTTTAGAGTTTAAATATGAAAGTAGAAAAGGGCTTACAATGCTTATGAAGACACAAAAATATATATAGATTGAGACAAAGCCCTTATGCAATCAAATAAACCCAAAATGCAAGCTCCAATAGAAAAACCCTTGAGCCAAAATGATCAAAACTCTTGCTTTATGATGTAAATATGGAAACTTGACTTGAATGCAAGCTAATGATGCTCATACAAGCTTGAAAACACTTGTATGCATTGAAAATCTCTCATAGAAATAACTTAGGAGTTTTATGAAGAGAGTGGAGGCCATGAGAGGAATGATTTTGCCATAGTTTAGTTACTTGAATGAATAATGATGATTTAGGGTTAGGTTAGGGGCTTATTTATAGAGATTAGGATTAGTTTCAACCTTAGGATTAAACCCTAATTCCAATCTCAACCCTTAAAACCGAATCTGGCCCCAAAACCTAACCAAGACCCCAAAATGGTGCACCAGGCAAAACTGCCCGGCTGAACCAAGTCGACAGCCAAGTCGACAGGGCTGTCGACTTGGGTCCAACCAAGTCGACTCCCAAGTCGACAGGCTTGTCGACTTGTTGGCCCAAAATTCGAAATTTGAACTTGAAATTCAAATCTGTTTTGAACTTGAAATTTTCTGAAAACTTCATTGGGCCTTAATCGGGTCATACGGACTCCGATTTTCGAAAACTCGGACTCTATTTCATGTATTTTCCCGAGACGAACGCAATGTCATAGCCTGTTTCCCTTGATTCAGATTTATAAATTAAATTCTGCCTCGATTTACGTTATAACAGGTTATCAGAAATACGGGTTGTTACAAATGGGAATTGGAATATAGATTTCAAATAGAAGTAAATTATAAGGGGATTCAATTATAGAATTTGAACGTAGAAATTTAAATAGGATTTGAATAAAGAAAATTCAAATAGAAAATGTATAAGAAAAATTGAAATGGAATTTGAATTTGCATTCAAAGGAATTCAAATGGATTTGAATAAAGCAAAGTCAAATAGAGATTTGAATATTAGTATTCAAATGGAATTTGGTTAATTAGAGTTTCAAAGAGAATATAAAGTGGAGGTTGAATATAAGAATTCAAAGAAAATATAAAGTTTAAAATAGAATTTTAAATAAAAGGAGTTCAAATAGAATTTGAATTCAAAATGAAATTAAATAGAATTTGAATTCAAAGGAGTTAAAATAGAATTTAAATTCAAAGAATTTAAATAGACATTGAATAAAGGATTTAAAATGGAATTTGAATAAGAGATTTGAAATGGGTTTTGAATAAAGAAATTCAAATAGAAATTGAAGATAAGAAATTCAAATAGAATTTGAAGATAAGAAGTTGAATTAGAATTTGAATAGAAGTAAATTCAAATAGAAATTGAATAGAAGGAAATTCAAATATAGAGTTTGAATAAAGAAATTCAAATGGAATTTGAATATTTTAAATTAAGATATAGGATTTGAATATTATAAGTGAAATAGATCGGGAATATTATGAAATGGATTGGATATATATTAAAAATATATCAGAATGGAGTTGAATTTATTATAAACAAAGTTAAAACGTTTATATTTATAAATTAATTAAAACGAGCTCAGCATGGCGCGACAGTTCGTAAATTGGCGATTCAAACTTCAATTTAGTATACCGAACTCAATTGAAGTCGGAATTCTTTGAAACAAGAATCATCGGGACCGGTTGAACAATAGTTTTCTAATGAAAGAGAAAAATCTGGATTTCGTCGTATAAATTTTGAGTTATATCAAATTCAAATTTTTAGAAAAGCAGCGCCAGAACCATTATAAAACCATAACGGTTTAATTAAATAAATAAAAGGATTTTTAGGAAATAAAATCCGAATTGGCATTAGAAAAATCCAGAGTAGAGATATAAAATAAATATGAACTCCAGTGAAGTAAGTGAAATGATTTTTAAGACAAAAATCATATTTTAAATGGTAAAATAGAATTAACTAAATTGGAGAATAATTAGTTAAAGGAAATTTGAATCGAAATTGGGTTTTTGGATAAGTGAAAGAGATTGAGAATTTATATTCGAAATCGAATATATAACTCGAGTTGAAAATATAATTAGATTAGTTATAATTAAGTTGACATATATTTGAACAAGTTATATTCAAATAAAAAGGGTGAAATAAGCAAAACGGTTAATTAGCAACTAGTTAATGGGAATTTGAATGATTGAAATTAAATTTAACTTAAGTAAGTTAAATGGATTGAAATGATTAAATTGAGTAAAATCAATGTGAATGAAATATGAATTGGGTGTGAATAAAGGAAAAACCAAAAGAGTTAAAAAGAAAATATATATGTTAAACAAATATAAAAGAAATATATTTGTAACACAAATACAAAGGAAGTTATGTGCAGACAAATAGAAGGAGAAATATTTGTAAAAAAACATTTACAAATAGAATTTAAAAGGGAATATTTGTAAAACATTTACAAATAGATTAAATGGAAATATTTGTTTATAGAAAAAAAATAGAATGTTATAAATGAGATATTTATTTGTTAAATAAATAGAATTTAATCAAAGGAATATTTAGAAGATGAATAGAAAATGGAAATCTGTTTTTAACAGATAAATAGAAAAGATTAGTTTATAAATAATAGTTTATAAATTAAATTAAATATTTATCATTCGATAAATGGAATATATAAGTCTGAACTTATATAGAGAAGCGATATTGGTTTTTAACACCGATAGTTTTAAATAGAAGGGGTACACAACACTTGTATAAGTGAAGTAAAGTTATTAAAGAGAACATTTATAAAGTGAAGAACCGTTACTAAAAGTAAATCTTTATAAATGAATAAATGTTATCCAATAGGAGTTATTCGAATAGGAGAAGTCGATTAGAATTAGAAATAATCGATTAGAGTTAGAATAAATCGATTAGAGTAAGAATTAACCAGTTAGAGTTAATCAGTTAGGGTTAATCCGTAGAGTTAATTGAATATTAGTTATTCAATTGGAATTTATCAAATATTTGTTATTCAAATTAAGAGTTAACCAGATAGAGTTAATTGAAAATAGTTAAATCGAATTAGGATTTAATTGAATGTTAGTTATTCAATTAAAGTTGATCGAATATAGTTATTCGAAGGGAGGAGTTATCGAATAGGGATTTATTCGAAAGAGAGTTACGTAAGGAAGTTTGAAATGTTGAGTATCAACATAAATAAGTTTTGGAAAAAAATAAATGGGTTTGTAGCACTTTTTCTACCTTAGCAATTTCGAGGACGAAGTTATTTTAAGTGGGGAAGATTGTAATGACCCGGATCCATATGGATTAATTTTGAATATTTAATATTAAATTTAAATATTGGGTGGATAATATAAATGGAATTTTTATATTAAATTACCGATTTAATAATAAATTTGGATTTAATATCGAATAGATTAAATTATCGTAATACGAAGTAAAATAAATTCAGGTTTAAAACTGAATTTAAAGTCAGTTTAGATAATCAATTCAAAACTCCTGTTTGAATTTGAATAATAATATTAACTGATTATCGAAGAATTAATTGTTTTAAAATTAATTTAAATCAATTTAAATTAATATCTTCTCCATGTGATCGAATTGGACTTCGTGACCTATCGCAGTGTGTCCGGAATGGTGGTTAAACCCTAGAATGGACAATTGTTGGGTTCAGTAAGGAGCTCAGGATCAAGGGTTATTTAAATTAAAGGATACAATCAAAACCAAATTCGAAAAAAAATAATCCTTTTAATGGTCCAAATTGAAAACCGTGCCCTTTCTCTTTGCCACACACCAAACCAAACCTGCTCCCTTCCTTATAAAATCACGATTTCCTTCTGTTTCCCCAACTCAGAAAAACAAAACAAAACGAAAATCGAAATCATCCTTTCAATTGAAACTTCAAAATCTACGGGTAATAGAAAAAAAGGGGAATCACAATCAGGTACCGCGATTCAAATAGCGACCTTCCTTGGAACTCGAGCCATCGCTGAGCGCTCGCGGATCAACAACGATTTAAGGCTAAGGGAAGCGCGACTTTGAGGAAGTTGGAGTTTCAATATAGCGACATGGGTTATCGCGATTTCTGGAGGAGCAGTATGTCGTAGTTTGTAGAGGGAGGGTTCGAGTTCGAATGTGAGGCAGCACGTGTTCTGGGTTCATCATTTGTAGTACCAATTGCTGCCTTGACAGTCTTCTACAGTGTGGAGTTCAAGGGATGCGAACTGGAGTTCAACGATGACAGGGTGGAGATCGAACTTTCTTTGTAATGAATGAATTGGATTGATGCAGTGGAGTAGGGGTTTGATATGTGATGTTTACAGCAAGGGCTGTTGAGTTAAGGGCACTGCAGTGAGGTTAGACGCAGTACAATAACATTTGCAGTGATGATAGGAGGCAGGTTAATTTATTGGGAGATGATGAATCAAGGATTAACACCTGATCAAGGATGATAGTCATGGTAATAAAGGGATTGTCACGTTGGATTGCGAAATACCAGTGGGGATTAGTTAGAGATTTTTCTGAGTCACCTAGGGATTTAGATGATTCAAGAAGCTAGATATTCGACAAATAGTTATAATCACGGTGAGTAAATCTCACCTTTTATTTAGAAATTATTTTTATATAGTTAAAAATAATTGTCTATGCTTGTTTGAATGCTGTCTGATTGTTTTAAAAAAATATATTAGTTATTTAGGATATATATATATATATATATTGGGTTGATGATTGGTTGGATTCCCGCAGTTTCATTAGCAGATGCCCGCAGTTTCATAGCGGATGATTACCCTATACGCCCCACGCTATGATAGTGGATGACCTTCATACCGCGATATCCTGCCTCGAAGCAGGATGGGTATTACTATGTTGACTAACGTCTGTGGATGCAGGAAAACAGGTTGGAGGAATCCAACTGGATTCCTCAAAAATATATTATCTGTTTGTTGTTTGTTTGATTTCATATATATTCATATATGATGTGTTAAAAATCAAATGATTGAAAATTGGCTGATTTGATTGTTTAAAATATCCTTGGGGCTTGAATATTGACTTATAAAAATATTGAAAAAGGTATTTGAGATTTAAAAAGGGAATTCTATTTTTTTAAATAGAATTTGAATTTTAAATGAACTATAGAAAATATTAACTTGTTTTGAATATATATGAACGAGTATTGAATTTATAAACTTTGTTTATAAATGAAAAGGTGGGTTTTGAATCGAATTTATAAACTTTGTTTATAAATGAAAATATGGGATTTGAATTGAATTTATAAACTTTGTTTACAAATATATAATGTGGGATTTTAAGTGAAGTTATAAACGTTGTTTAAATAAGGCATAGAATTCAAATTGTAATATAGAATTTGAATATAGAATTCAAATGGGGTTTATAATATAGAATTTGAATATAGAAATTCAAATGGGATTTATAATATAGAATTTGAATATAGAAATTCAAATGGGATTTATAATATAGATTTGGATAAACAGAAGTGAAATAGATTTGGATAAATAGAAGTGAAATAGACTAAAGAGTTAATTAACAGATTTAATTAACCAATTGAGTTAAAATGATTGGTATAGTTAAAATAGATTGGACAGGTATAAACATACAGGAGACAGGTTTAAATAGAATGCCCGACAAAAAGGGACGTATTTAATTCATATCTGAGATTTTATGCACCGTATCGGCAAGCCGCTTGGCTTTTCTTTTTCTTTTTGATTGGAAAAGGCCTGTGTGGAAGTTTGGGGATTTTCCCGATGCTCCCGGTACAAAGGATGTTATGGCGAATTTTTCCGGGAATTTAAGGAGATAGAATATTTTTAAGATAATTTGATAGTTATAAATCAACATATCGATATATACAGAAGTCGATAAGGAAATGAACTTAGAAATAGAATAGTATAATCAAAAAGGAAGTATAAGAATAAAATCTATTAAGAATAGAAAGAGAAGGTGTATATGTGTTTTAAAAGTGAAGAATTAGTTATATGGTATTGATTATTCGAGTAAGTAGTCTTATCTGTTTTGACGTTATAAATGTTATTCAGTCAAGGTCTGAGAGGTAGTTATACCCCAACTTGATCGATTTCATTATTAACAAATAAATAGTAAGATTCCAGGCTCGAAGAACAATGTTGGATAAGAGTTAGTTGAATATAGTATTTGGGTTGTCGTAATAATGTTTTACACAACATCTGTTTTAACCCAAATAAAATTTAAGCTTGGAAATAGAATAAAGAATATTTCCTAAGTATAGAAATAAACGAGATCGGAAAACAGGTAAGTAATTGGAATATTTTCCAATTATAAATAGAATATATTTTCTAAGTTAGAAAATAAAGGAAGGCGATATTCGGAAATGTTTTCTAAATAATAAAAAAGGGCAATATGGTTATTGAAAATATTTGGTTAACAAATATTAGTAAAGAAATAGAGAAGTGATTTAATTAATGGAATATTAATTAAGGGCTTAGTAATTGGTTGATAATTGGATGAACACTTGTTTTTATTCGATAGTTAAATCATCGACTATCGAAACACTTGTTTTTATTCGATAATTAAATCATAGAATATCGAAGTTTTGACCATCGTTGTCAACATGGAGAGACCGGTTGGATTATTATCTGAAGAACCACTCCGTCTTGGCAGTATCATTGCGAATCATATTATATAAAGATAATCGAAGACGGAGTAGAGTGCAAGGACTTTTTCTATTAATAGAAATAGTACCTTCGACTCATCTTGTTCCTGGGTGACTTGTATGGATGAATGTCTGACAGAGTATTTCCAGAAAGGTCACGTACATTGATTTCTTCAACCGTACCAAGAGTGAAAGAGGAGAAGGAAACTTCTTTTAGCTAACACGTAATGTACTGTTGTAGACATAAATTAGTGATTTTCGATGGATCTGACAATGTAACATTCGAAGTGAATCTGGTGTGATGATAAAGCGTAGCTTCAAGCCTCATCATCCGGTAAATGACAGAAATCGGGCAGGCAACATGTCTATGTAGGTTGCACCTATTAGGGTGTATAATCACCTGATCTAGAGTTTCATTTACTTCTAAAAATCTATTGTCGATGCTGTCCCATTCGGGAAACGGTTGCTGATCCCAACCGTTGGTGATATACATTCGATACACTCAAGCCAAATGAGTGGTCGGTCATGTGTGGCTTAGTTGCAAGATGTTCTTGTTGAACTCGGTGTATTCTCCTCTAGAAATATACCAGCGGAAGGTGGTTCCATACCTTGTCATAGTTGGAAATCCATTAACCAATACGTGCTTGCGGTTTTGATTGTATATTATTTATGTGGAACGTGAGATGCAAACGTCCCACTAGAATGTATTTACTTGATTTAGACACTATTATAATATCAAAGGAGTTTTGATATAAAGCTATCGTTCCTTTCAAAAGGGATCTTTGAAAGTTAAATCAAGTGTTTGGATTCTCATAAGGGAAAAACCCGTTCCGTGTTATACGGCGTGGTCTTATGAGATATCATTTAGTTTTCTGAAATTGTTCTAAATTATTTACTCATACCAGTCCCATGACTGACCCGGAGTTTATTTTGTTTTGTTCTACCTAAACTCTTGGGTGCCTAAATTTGTACGGACAGTCAAGTAGTTCAGGATTATACAGATCTATCTAAAGGAGCTTGGAGCAGGAGGCTTCAACGTTAGTTACATAGAGTTTTGTTCCGCTGTGTTGTAAGTGTTGTACTCTGATAAGTGTATGTTATACAGTTAAGATTTTGTATTTCAAAAGCTATGATTTATTATATTTTGTTCCGCTGCGATGTGAGATTCTGTGTTTTTTTCTGTTCTTCTTCTATCTCTTTCTTCAAAAAAAAATGTTTCGTATTTTCGTGATATTTGGGTTGGACGTATGATGTATATAGTCAACTCTGATGTTACGGAAATTTGGGTCATTACATCTGGAATCACTCGATTTAATCAAGGGGAAGAGTAACGAAGCTGAACTCAGAGCTACCGCCCAGCGACAACGAGTAGCTCGATATTTCAACTCCAGAGTCCGCCATAAGGATCTCAATGTTGGCAACCTCATCCTAAAATGGGTATTTTCCCTACCGACTGGCCTCAGTCCACGCTGGGAAGGTCCATACGCCAAACAAAGTAAGCTTAGAGATCGAACTTTCAAGCTAACAATCGTAGACGGAGCCAAGCTCATAAGGGCGTGGAACAACAAACATATGCGCCGCTACTTTACCTAACTTAGTGTACAAGTTTATGCTTTCCAACGATGTTTTGTTTTCTTGAAATTCAAGGCAATATAAAGGTTGTTACTACCAAAGTTATTAGTAGAAATGATGTTTAATTCCCCATGTCCTCTCCGTGTTTACTCCTTGCATGATATGTTTGATTAATCATCGCAACTGACGTATGTGCATAAACACTTAATCGCCGCATCGGCACCCCCAGCATAGGAGCCGATGCCGCTATCCAAACTCGAACCAACACCGAGGACAAACATTACTGGCACCGATTCGGCACCCCAACGATGGGTGCCGGCGCCGCTACTTGAGTCCCCAACCCGCGACGCGACTGAGTATAAATAACCCCACTCGAACATCAGCCCAACAATGAGACCGAGTATAAATCGTTCCGCTTCCAAGTCCCCGGAGTTGGGGGCAACCCGCTAGCTAACCTAGTACGATACTAACTACTCGCATGGTTCCATCTGACCCCTCAGGTCAGGATCTAGGTACCAGTCGAATCTCGGCCCAGCACCAAGACTCAGCTTAAATCGTTCTCACTCCTAAGCCCCAAGGGCTTGGAGGCAGTCCATCGGCCATAATCCGATTTCCGGATCTGGATCCGGGCATCCTTGGGCGAATAAACGACACCCCCGTGCTCTAAACCCGAATGAACGATGGAAGAGACAAAAATCGGACGAAACACAAGGTCAACGCCCTCAACCTACTTGAAACTAACTCCGGACAGTCCAAGGCAGAAGGCGCCTGGCCTGGTTTCCAAACCTATTGGGAATTCGTAACAAAGGAAACTCAATGAACGGGACCAACGCTCGATGTCCATACAACTGGACTTCCCTAGAGTGAGATCCCTGATCATATTTCTGTAAGTGTAATGATAAGTACGCTTGTGAAAGTACTTGACGCTGGAAAGCATAAGAAGAACATCCGAACAATTAACATAATATGTTATTTTAATACCTAATATTTCCTTTCGCGCACACATACAAAACAAACTACATATCTAACATCTTGTCTTTCTAATGACAAGGTGTATATGAGAACCACACCATGCCTTTAAAAACCAAAAACGAGGGCTATACTCGCGTATACTATCGACCTACATAACCAAAATATCGGTAACTACTATAGTAATTACTAAGCTATTTATTCTTGTTCTTTATTTCCTTCTTTTGGACAGATTCAACACTCGGTGGATTGCTAGAAGTGGATCTCTTTATTCCAGAACTGTCACTGCTTCTTCCTCCTCTGCCCTTTGGAGGGGTTACCAGCTCATGAGAAACCAATGTGCGCCTTCCGCCTTCGTCCTCACTGCTAGTAATCTCCGTGATGTCGATAGGGGTGGTGTATTGCACTAGCTTGGGACAACCCAGAGGCAAGGGCTAGCACAACATCACCTCCTATCGGAACTTTCTAGGCATCTAGCTGAGCTTTCTTCTTAGCCTCTTTGGCAGCCTTTTGGTCAGCTAGCTTCTTAGATTTGAGCTTTACGAGGTCATCAGCCTTGAGCTTCTCATAAGTCGTCACAGCTCTCTGTTTGGCATCATTGGCCTCTTTTTGTTTAGCCTCTGCAGCGACCCTCTCCTTCTCAGCGTCATCCATAATTTTTTTGCCTAACCTCTACGGTAACCCTTTCTGCCTCGACATCAGCTTTCTCTTTCTCCCATACAGCAGCGACCCTTCTCTTGACATCCCGCCAGGCCTCTGCCTGGGTCTCCTGCCTAGCGGCTTCATTTTGCCTTCTCTTCTCTTCCTGCTCTTCAGACTTAGCCACCATCTGAGCCTTTTAGGTCTCCGTTGGGGCTTGCATTGAGGACAAGTCAGCATCCACTGGATCCATCACATGAGCACTCTGGCCATCTACCACCTCTTCTTCCTCTATAAGGCCCTTATAGATATAGGACCCCAGCTCAACATCCGAGAAAGTGTCCACTTGACCGCCTCCCTCTCCAAGTTGTTTCCCTGGTAGTCCTGGCCTAGATTTCGTTGTTTGTGTGAGCACGGGGGCAAAGCCCAGTGTCATAGCAGTTCCAGAAAGGGCTACACAGTAAAACACAAACTTTTAGTCCACAAATTGGGTAACCACGTCATCTTCGGGAATTCACGGTAAAGAGAATTTACCTCTGGATAGGGATCGTACAGGTATGTTTGGGAGTGTGCTCACTGTAGCTGCTAAAGTAAGTCTAGTCACTCCTAGTTGTGGGTGCTCGGGATCATACTCGGTTGAGCCCGGACCGAAGCAGTGGGATCGCTGTTTGTAGAAGATTCAAGGAATGGCTACCAGTAAGAGCTTCCTTCCGCAAACATCTCAGTGACGATCACGCTCTCCGAAGGAACAAACTTCCCCATCTCGGCAGCGCGCTTGGCCAGTCTCTCCCTTTCTGCATCCTCCTATATCAACCTCCTCCCTTCCTCCAACTTCTCATGCTCCTTGTCAGTCAAAAGCTCTATAATCAGTTAACGCTCGTCTAAAGTTCCCACTTATACCTAACGCAACCAAGCCTCATACGGCACCAGCCTCTCCCATGTTTGCGCTAACATACAGGAGTAATCCGCAACCCATGAGATCCCACAAAACTTTATAACCTTGACATACATATTCCAAATATGCTCCTCTAGGGATGCCACCACCCGAATTTATGCATCTTCGATCTCCTCCTTCAATTTCTCCACCTCACTCAGATGCTCAGCCTTTAATTCGTCTACCGTACATCCTTATTACTAGCCTCACAATCTTACTTTTCCTTCATTGCTGCCTCTTGCCGCCTTCTCAGCTCGACAACCTCCGCATTCTCAGCTCGCAACCCCTTATTCTCCGCCCTCAAGGCCTGGTTGTCTTTCCAAAGCTGAGATACCCGCTTGTTGTCCTTCTCCAGTGCGGCATTTACCCTTTCTAGTTCGCCCCCCTTTTAAGAGCCATGTTCTCAATTGTCAGCGAGGCTGCGGTATCCTTAAAAGTTAAACTAGCATGCTCTGCCTCCTCTTTTAGACTCTTGTGTGCTTCCTTCAGCTCCGCTGCAAAAACAACACTAAATGTTAGCAAGCAAGGGTACGAATGTGAACAAAGAAATAGTTACATCACAAGAAGTAAATATACTTATCTCATTCTCCAAATTAGGGACGACGGTCCGCTCGGTGTCCATGGCCAACCCCTGGTTCTGGATCTCCACGTCCTTCCTTCTAATTAGTTCCGAAAGGTGGAGGGATTAATTAGTAAGATCTTTGGCCTAGAAATACGCGGCCCTCACCTGCATCGGTACCTCTTTGGTATCTGCCCGAGGAGACTAATGTCAGAAAGAAACACCAGGTCGTCGAAGTAATGGTGGGGGAACTTACGCTTTAGCAATGCTTTCCTCTCCTCAATGGAAAGTTCTTGGGTCTCAAGTGCTGCCAGATCTGACTTCTTTTTCTTCGCCAGCTCTTTCTTCTTCGGATGACCGGTCTCATGTCCCTTTCCTTTAGATATGTGGACAGAAGCCAAAGATTCAGTATGGGAAAGAGCTGTCGATGAGGAGTGCCAGGAGTCCGTAACATCAAATATGATATTTGTCCTAGATGATCGAATCGGAGGCGATGGAGTCGGAGATCGCCGAAATTGGTCTCTATGACGATATTCATCGCTACGATCATGCGGGGGAGGGGATTCGACAAACAAGCTAGTCTCCCGTCTAAAGCTGTAAAGAATATTGTTTCTCGGGGGCCAGTAGCGCCCTGATCCGTAACCATGACCTCTACCTTTAGCCATATCACCAGTCAAATAAACATTTTGAAATTTAGATTCGAACATCCTACACGTACCAACAAGTGTTGTGTAGTGCAGTGCTTTTGAGTATGTGTATCCTAAGTGTTCTCTCAACAGACCAGATGATGGTCCACCCGAAGAAGTGAACTCCCCTACAGCTAAAGCTAGCTCTTCCATAATTGTCGTACCAAGCCAAGAAACCAAGTCTAGAGGGAGTTTATTAAGATCATCAAACTGGCCTTCCTTCTCGAGTGAGATGGCGATCTCTGAGGTAGTCATTGGAGACTGCGGCCTTGTCAATGCTCCTACCCCACCTCATCTATTATAAGCAGATCAGGAGCATTCAATGGGTCCTTGTCCACAGCAGCTACCTCCTCATCACCAACCTCGCCCCCGCCAATTTCCTTTTGAGTCTTAGCAGCCTTGTGCTGTTTAGGCCTGACAGGGGGCATTTTCCTCTTCTGACTCGGCGAATTCGCCACTTTTCCGATGTCGATCCTTTCTCCACCACCAACGACGGCCTGTCTAATTATTGCTCGTTCGCCAGGAAGCAACCCTACGCGACAGAGACGGTCTGGACTTAGAACGTACCCGGTGGAGCGCGATTCCGCTGGAATCGCCCGTAAAGCCTCAAGGTGCCATTGGTACTCAACATCGACAGACGCCTCAGGATTTTCTATTATATAGAAATAAAGACAAACATAAGTTACCTGATCCACGAGTTTCAAATAAACATAAAGCTCAAAGATGCTTACTTCCTTCCAGCCATCTCCTCGCGAATCCAGGAGGACAATACACAAATAACCAATCATGCTTAAATATGGTCAGCTTGGCCCATGTTCCGAGTGTTAGGCGAAGCCTCTAGGAAGTACTAAGACGGCGAGGTTGTAGCTCTCCTCTTTAATTGAAACAAATACCGGATGTCCTCTCCGGTGGGTTCTAGCTGAAGGTATTCCCTATAAAGAATGTAGGTACCTAAGAGGGAGGCATATGTGTTCATATGAAGTTGTGACAACGCAAGGAGAAAGTAATACATCATTCCCCGAATAAAGTTGTTGGCCAGGGGCACTCACCCAGTAATACAGGCCTGCTTGTTCCAGGTAGTATACCCTTCCGGTTGTGCGTGGGCCCGACCATCATCTCCTTATGAGACCGCCTCTCATTTGGGAATGTGAAATCACAAGGCCATGCGCCTTACCGCCGTTACATTCATGCGAGATTACACCGAATCCGGCGGGTTCTCAGGAGTAACCACATCCGCCAACGTATCTGGTGCCACCGACGCACTTCCCTCAACAATATCTACATTTTCTACCTGCTCATGCATGACCGGAGAGCATAGTCTTTCTAGTTGTGCCCCACATCAGACATTCCCGGCAAGCTTATTGCCTGAGAAGGGGTGGATCAAAAGTCTCAAGCTCGCTGGCCATCGAGCTAGTAGTGCTATTTGAGCGGAAGTATGCAACGACTGTAAAGATGTCTCAGCTTCTGAAGTCCGCTCTGTCATAGACCTTGTCTGCATCGCTAGATATAATTTTAATACACTAGCATTAGATATCATAGTTGAGTAACCTATACCCTCGTGTTGTTGTAAACTAGCATGTGCATGTGGTGGGATGCGAAATCAAGATAATGCAGTTTACAAGTTGAAAGCGTGAGGCGTGACGACCACCACAAGCCCTTAAGACCGTGACCGTCGTTAATGTCACTGGCTTCGCGTTAAACCACAACTACATGACAACTAAAATAGGCAAAGCACATCCTATAGTTGGACAGTTTAGATGCAGTACATATCACAGGTTCTACACCAATTTCCCAGGGAAATTTTTCGTTTAAGTAATAGTTAACGTAAGCATTGGTCTAGTTATGTGAATGATATGGGTATAATGCAAATCTCAAGGCAAAAATTGGAACTTCAGGAACTTAGAGAGAAAAGGCAGATGCGTGAAAGAGAGTCAGAAGCCTCGAGGCCAGATCAAGGGCTTCGCATCCCAAGGCGGGGTACGAAACTTCACATCCCCATGGGTATACGAAATTTTGTATCCCCCTAGGGGTACGAAATTTCATGCTCCCATGGGGATACGGGATTCTGTATCCTCCTAGGGTTACAAAACCTCGTACACCACTAGAGATGTGGGGTTTCGTGTCCCCTAAGGATGTGAAACCTGGTGTCTCCTAAAGACATGAGTTTTCGTATCCCTAACCAAGGGGAATACGAAACCCTCCTCGCCTCGGATCCAGTTTCTCGACTCCCTCCAACACGCTACACTGTGTGCCTCCACCCGACACGAAGTCCTTGACCTCCTTCCTCCTCCTTTCTCAACTCTTCTCCTCCTACCACCTCGAGCTCTGACATGCTCGATTAGTTCGATAGAAAGGCTCAAAGGGCGGTCAAAACCGCGAGTTCAAGCCTAGGATCTAGCTTCTCGGAGTCCCAGTTCGAGGTCGAGAAGCTTGACCAGCGTCAGCCCGCTTCCAGACCCACACGAATGCCCCGACATAGCTCAATGAAGGAGGACAATGAGAGCTGCCTTTGAGCCCTACCTATGTTCGTGTTGAGTATTTGTAGGCGTCGAGTTCTAAGGTTCCGAAGTCTTGAGTTAAAGGGTGGCTAAAACAAAAATAAGAAGAAGAAAGAAAGAATGGGGAGGGGAGTCCCCTATTTATAATAAGGGACCGCCGACCCTTCGTGTTCCATCACAAACCTCCTAACCGTTCACCTACTTTCCTCTCTGTATGATTCCTCTTACTCTTTTTCTTTTTCAATTCCTTTTCCTCTTTCGTATTAGTAAATAACTTCCAAATCAGCACCAAATGATCGATTTCCAGTTTAACAGTTGGAAAACTTCATACCTTAAAACGAGAATTTGATTTTTAGTTTTGTTACTCTATGCTTTGTGTATTTGTTGTTTT
Organism: Allium sativum; assembly: GCA_030737875.1. NCBI lineage: Eukaryota > Viridiplantae > Streptophyta > Magnoliopsida > Asparagales > Amaryllidaceae > Allium > Allium sativum. The sequence goes on from CM060920.1 coordinate 697,335,241, forward strand.
TCCATATATATCCTCTTTTGAGTTGACTTTTTCAATAAAAATGAGGTATGCATGTTATGTAGATATGGTACTTGCTAATTTTTAATTACTTAATAGATAGATTTTGAGAATGATTTGTCAATAAAATGTGTAATTAGGATAATAGATGATGATCAATAGATCAAAGACTAAGTATTTTTAATTCATATATTTTGTTCTACATTCTACAAGCAGCGACGACTATTATACATACATGCAGACAATCACATACATATATATATATATGTATGTACGTATGTATATATTCATACACACAGAATATATATATATATACATATATATATATGAGAAAGTCTATTTAGACACAAAATATAAACACAATTAACGGTATAATGAATCTCCACCAAAAGATGGATCCCTGATTTCCACCTCTTCATATAAAGACAAATTAACTCAACGGGTGAAAATTTATGTCTCTTAATTTGTGTTAAAATAGAAGCCCCATATACATACATACATACATACATACATACATACATACATATATATATATATATATATATATATAAGCGGTTATTTGAACACAAAAATTTGATGCAAACTATAGGACATAAAATTTCAGCCATTAGATCGATTTTTCCTTCCATGAAGTGTGGAAATCAGAGGGCCATCCAATGATTGAAATTTTGCGTTCCTTAATTTGTGTCAAATCTTTGTGTCTATATAGATTTTCCCTATATATAACAGTATAAAGGCATGGCCATTGGATGTGTTCTTAGATAGTCGAAGCAAAGCTGGGTTTTGTGTAAAACAAGTGAAAAAGTAAGAACAAAAGCCCCCACAAGAATTATCAACAACCTATATGCAAAATCTCATTAGACACTTGTAGGAAAACTACACATAATTATACAAAGCAGTCCAACTTTATACAACTGACAAAACACAAAAATAATTATGTTAACTACATACTGCTCAGAATATAAGCCACTAACAAAAGATAGGTATCATCATAAGCATAATTGTCAGAATTCCTCAAACGTGACTCATTAAAGCATTGCCACTCTTCCATACAGGGAACAGTTCTATTTTTTTTATTCCAGCCAAGTCACATGTACATATTCATGTTACTAGTACTTGAAGTAATAAAAGAACATATAACTGTGTATAGTTTGGCCAAACTATAACGCTATAAAGTCGTATATGTTAATATACTATTAATTATACCACAATATTTACAAACTTAAAACTCAATATATACCCATATTAAAAAATCTTCTTGTGCTAATATATCAGGACAACAACATTACCGACAACAAACATGTTAAATATATGCAACACAATATTTGGTTTATTGATTAGTTGACTAATTAATATTCTAGGAAACATTAGATTTGATTTAGGAAGAGATAATTATGCATTTATTTCTCTTCTAAAATCTTATTGTGTAGAGATCCTAAGAAAATCCATAATAGTTGGTATCAGAGTCTACTACACAATTTTTTTGAAGAGAGCTTGGTTATGGAGAAGATAAATGTACAGAAACTTAATGGAAGAAATTGGGGGTTATGGAAAGCAAAGATGGAAAACTATCTCTATCTTAATGATCTTCATCAACCCTTGGAAAATAATGGGGAGATGCAAAATGGCATAACTGAGGCAAAGCGGGAAATTTTGGACAGGAAGGCTGCAACGACTATTAGGTGATTATTTTGGAGAATTCAATATGACATATTGTTGCTAATGAAACATCCGCTTTTGCGATCTGGGAAAAGTTAGAAGGAATCTGTGCAAAGAACCCTGCAACGAATAAGGCTCTTCTTATGAGAAGATTTGTGAATCTCAAGCTTAGGGAAGGTGAGTCAATTGGAGAGCATCTTAGTGATTATCAGGCAATTGTGAACTTGGCAGCCATAAATTACAATGTAAATAATGAGACACAAGTTTCATTACCGGAGAGTTGGGAAACACTATTGGTTGCACTGAATAACTCAAATTCAGATGGCATTATTTCAATGGGGTCGATGGTTAGTAGCTTGCTTAATGAGGAGATACAGGGAACGAACCTTCTAGAAGAAGAAGGTAAGATAGAAAGAGAAAGTAAAAATCCATTTGAAGATGTCAATCATCCTAGGAAATGTAGCTGTTCAAATATGGAAAGACAATCAAATAACTCAAACGTAGAAAGGGATTTTATTTGCTATTGCTGTGAAAAACCCGGTCATCAACAAAGATTTTGCAACAAACTTAAAAAGGATAAAGAAAGAATAAAAATATTACAGGAAGATAAAATCAATGTTGATGAAAGCAAGAATGGAGTAGTAAAATTTGATGAAGATCATGATGACAATGTCCTATGTGTGGAGAAAGACAAAAGTAATGATTGGGTACTTTATTCGGACACTTGTTTCCACATATGCAATCAAAGGTAATCATTTATTGATTATGAAGAACAAACTGATAAAGTGGAATCTGCCGATGGTGGAGATTTGCATGTTAAAGGCATAAGATTTGTTAGGTTATAGATAAATGACGGAAGTGTGGTGAAGCTAATAAGAGTTAGGTACATCCATGAAATTAAGATGAATCTTTTTTCAATGGGAAAGCTAGAACAAAAAGGCTGCAAATTTTCGACTAGAGGTGGAGTCATAAGGGCGTGGAGGTGTAATAAGGAGCTTCTGCGTGCAAAACAGGGAAATAAGAACATACAAAAATTGCTTGGAAAAATGGTGGAGAACGTAATGAGTTCTCAGAATGGATTTGGAGTGGCAGATTTGTATGAACTAAGGTGGAGCATGCAACAAAAACCAAAATATATACTTGTAGACTTTTGCGGTATTACAAGAAATTTTGATTTATTAAGGATATGCATATTCAATTAAAGCATGGACAATTAAATGGTTTGAAGGTTGAATGACTTTGCCATTGGTGGAAGCACGTGAAGGATATTATGTTAAGGTGGAGTGTTAATGATATGCAACACAATATTTGGTTTATTGATTGGTTGGGCAATTAAATTTTAGGAAATATTAGATTTGATTTAGGAAGATATAATTATGCATTTATTTCTCTCTCGAATCCTATTTTTAGGAAACAAACAAATAAATATATAGTCATATTTATTTATTTATTTGAATAATTATAAGAGATTTATTAGCAAATTTATCTTTGTAATTCTATTGATTGATAGTTGCTATAAATATGAACGTTATGAGTGTTATTTTGTTGAGCATTGAAATTGGTTCTCAATTTTTAGAGTTTTCTTATAATATTTTGGAACTTTTAATAAAGGTTTTATTTCGAGGAAACTTTTCATGTTATTATTTTTTCTTCACTTCTTATCTCTTCTAAAATATAATTGAGTAGACATCCTAAGAACATCCAATGCATTTTTGCATAAATCCACTTAACAAATTCAAATTTGGAAAGCTTCAACATCTATCACCTCCAAACTTTAGCCTGACAATTCATAAAAGGATCATATATAAAATCTTGTCCAGACTGACCATACGGACTCCTTCGACGTATACTGCTACTATATAAGAATTCAAATATTAGAAATAAAAATCAAAATTCAAAAGACCTAACACTACTACCTGATAGAAATATGTGGTTGTGATTAGAAATATGAAGTCAAAGTAAATGTAGTGGATGTTATAGCTATGCGAACAGTCAGATGTTAAATTAACAAACCTATGATGACGTGAGTTAAATATAAATTTAAAGAGGAGACTCGTTGTTCGAATGCCAGATCTTACGAACCAACCCTTTCTTCGACTAGTAACGGCTAACATAGAACAATTATAACGAATTAAGTGTGACAATGAGCACCAAGGATATAAATATAAAATGAATTTACCACTCACCCTTTGTTAGGATGCTAGATCAAAAAAAGCATCAGTTGATAAAGGTTAACATACAACAATCATAACGAATTAAGTATCCTAGAACGATTGTGAAGAGTATATTTTTAAAATGAAAATGAATTTTGTTTGGAGAATTAAATTCCAATATATGTATTTGAATATTTTATTTGTATTGAATTTGGACGATCGAGTATATAAAGATTTTGCATATACGCGTCATAAACGTATATTCGAAGTTTTAATATACTGGATAGATATAGAATCATGCTCTAGTCGCCCGGAGATGATTCTGATGATTGTAGCTACATCATCAGAATTTGTATTCGAGTTTTGAAAGGTGTGATATCTATATATTTCCATTAGACTAGTGTGAGAACCAAAACTAGATAGGTTTATTGTTGTGATTTGGCATCAAAAACATGATTTTCTATATATATACATACATACATATATATATATATCAATTATGAATTTGAAATGATAATCCAGTAATTGATTGATGGTTGTGTTGTTTGATTATTGGTTTGAAATTTTGAACCATTATGCCAAATTGAACTGAATATTGTACTGTATTGAAAAAATTGATTACAATTGCATGCATATACATGTATATTCATTAAACAGGTCATAGCAAGAAGGCTAGAGCAGAAGAATAAAATTGTTTGCCCGACAAATAGGTACATGTTTACAAATTTATTAGGTTTGGATGATTTTATGAGCTGATTGGCTAGCCGCTTGGCTGTTTCTTTTTCTTTTTGGATTGGTGAGGGCGATGGGAAGCTATTTGAAATATCCCGAAGCTCCCAGTGCAGGGGAGGTTATGGCGATTTTTTTTTGAAAATTTAGGGTGTTAGCCAAATTTTTGAATTTTTTTAAAAGTTCTTAGAAATTGAAAAGTTGAAGAACTTAAGCCATAAAGAAAATAATGGAAGTTGAGTTGGTTTGTAAAACAACTTTCAGCTTGGTTCCTTTTCGGGGACGAAAAGTTTTAAGTAGGGGAGATTGTAATGATCCGGAAATTTTGAGCCAATTTAAAATTTTTATTTTCGCAATTTTAGTGAATTTTGAATATTTAAAATGAATTATTTTAAATAATAATGATGAAAATATATTTTGAATAGTATTTGTACGTATATATTTATTCGAATCATCGTTAGAGTATAAATATTTATTTTTAAATATAAAAGGTATTGGAAATGGTGCGGTAGTTTGAAATTTCGATTTCGAATTTCATATGAATGTGCACGATTCAAAATAAACCATATTTTAGCGAAACCAAAAATATTAGAATCTATTTGAGAATATCTTTCCAACGAATCCGAAAAATCAAAATTTCATAGCGGGGATAAAAAGTTATACCAGTTGAAATTTCAGAATAGTCGCTATGGAATTCTAGGCCTTAAAAATGAAAATTTTGCAAACGGCCATGGTTTTCGACGAAACCACTTTTGTTGGATCCGTGATGTCAAGTTATTGCTAGGTTTCAAAATTCATAATTTTCTGAATCAATATGTGAGCGTGGCAAAGGAAAACGCATTTGACCAGTTTCAGTTGATTTTAATCGACTGGAAAATAGCCATTTTTCAAACGGTCTCGGAATTTGACGAAATTGGTTTTGTTAGAACCGTATCGTCAATGCGAAGCTAGAAAATATTTTTCAGGAATTTTTAGAGTCCGTATGTGGCCCCGGTAAATTGAAATGTGCGTTTAAATTCAATATACAGATTTATATTTTGATTTTGACGGAAACTGATCGAAACTGTCAAATCAGCTTACAATACATATCCCATTGTGTTCGGAACAGGGGTAATTAGCTGTTGATGACAGTCGGTGGGTTTGATTTCGAGTTTAAAATAAAAGGGTACTTTTGAAATTAAATAATTAAATAATAAAGAAAACCTCTCTCTTCCTATACTCTCTCTCAGCCCCCCGGTTTACTTTTCAAATCGAGAAACATAAAATAAAAAAAAGAGGCCGATAGAGGTCGATCGCGCCCTCCCCTCCCCCCAGCAAAGGAGGCGCCGCCTCCATCTCCTCTAACCCGTACCCCTCCTCCTCCGCCTTCCTTTCTTCCCCTTCCCTCTTACCTCATCCACCCGCGAACCCTAAGCCGCACAGCACCCTAACCACCACCATATGCCCCACCGCGCCACCTCCAACCTCCTGCGCCCTCACCAGACCTTCCCTTTCGAGCATTCCGACAGCGAATACCACCATCCCCCACCTCGCTTTAAACCCTTTCTTCGACTAGTAAAGGCTAACATAGAAAAATTATAACGAATTAAGTATGATAATGAGTACCAAGGATATAAATATAAAATGAATTTACCACTCACCCTTTGTTAGGATGCTAGATCTAACAAAGCATCGGCTGATAAAGGTTAACGTACAACAATCATAACGAATTAAGTAACCTAGAACGATTGTGAAGAGTATATTTTTAAAATGAAAATGAATTTTGTTTGGAGAATTAAATTCCAATATATGTATTTGAATATTTTATTTGTATTGAATTTGGACGATCGAGTATATAAAGATTTTGCATATACGCGTCATAAACGTATATTCGAAGTTTTAATATACTGGATAGATATAGAATCATGCTCTAGTCGCCCGGAGATGATTCTGATGATTGTAGCTACATCATCAGAATTTGTATTCGAGTATTGAAAGGTGTGATATCTATATATTTCCATTAGACTAGTGTGAGAACCAAAACTAGATAGGTTTATTGCTATGATTTGGCATCAAAAACATGATTTTCTATATATATATATATCAATTATGAATTTGAAATGATAATCCAGTAATTGATTGATGGTTGTGTTGTTTGATTATTGGTTTGAAATTTTGAAACATTATGCCAAATTGAACTGAATATTGTACTGTATTGAAAAAATAGATAATAATTGCATGCATATACATGTATATTCATTAAACAGGTCATAGCAAGAAGGCTAGAACAGAAGAATAAAATTGTTTGCCCGACAAATAGGTACATGTTTACAAATTTATTGGGTTTGGATGATTTTATGAGCTGATTGGCTAGCCGCTTGGCTTTTTCTTTTTCTTTTTGGATTGGTGAGGGCGATGGGAAGCTATTTGAAATATCCCGAAGCTCCCAGTGCAGGGGAGGTTACGGCGATTTTTTTTGAAAATTTAGGATGTTAGCCAAATTTTTGAATTTTTTTTAAAAGTTCTTAGAAATTGAAAAGTTGAGAAACTTAAGCCATAAAGAAAATAATGGAAGTTGAGTTGGTTTGTAAAACAACTTTCAGCTTTGTTCCTTTTCGGGGACGAAAAGTTTTAAGTAGGGGAGATTGTAATGATCCGGAAATTCTGAGCCAATTTAAAATTTTTATTTTCGCAATTTTAGTGAATTTTGAATATTTAAAATGAATTATTTTAAATAATAACGATGAAAATATATTTTGAATAGAATTCGTACGTATATATTTATACGAATCATCGTTAGAGTATAAATATTTTTAAATATAAAAGGTATTGGAAATGGTGCGGTAGTTTGAAATTTCGATTTCGAATTTCATATGAATGTGCATGATTCAAAATAAACCATATTTTTGCGAAACCAAAAATATTAGAATCTATTTGAGAATATCTTTCCAACGAATCCGAAAAATCAAAATTTCATAGCGGGGATAAAAAGTTATACCAGTTGAAATTTCAGAATAGTCGCTATGGAATTCTAGGCCTTAAAAATGAAAATTTTGCAAACGACTATGGTTTTCGACGAAACTACTTTTGTTGGATCCGTGATGTCAAGTTATTGCTAGGTTTCAAAATTCATAATTTTATGAATCAATATGTGAGCGTGGCAAAGGAAAACGCATTTGACCAGTTTCAGTTGATTTTAATCGACTGGAAAATAGCCATTTTTCAAACGGTCTCGGAATTTGACGAAATTAGTTTTGTTAGAACCGTATCGTCAATGCGAAGCTAGAAAATATTTTTTAGGAATTTTTAGAGTCCGTATGTGGCCCCGGTAAATTGAAATGTGCGTTTAAATTCAATATACAGATTTATATTTTGATTTTGACGGAAACTGATCGAAACAATCAAATCAGCTTACGATACGCATCCCATTGTGTTCGGAACGGGGGTAATTAGCTGTTGACGACAGTCGGTGGGTTTGATTTCGAGTTTAAAATAAAAGGGTACTTTTAAAATTAAATAATTAAATAATAAAGAAAACCTCTCTCTTCCTATACTCTCTCTCAGCCCCCCCCCCCCCCGTTTACTTTTCAAATCGAGAAACATAAAATAAAAAAAGAGGCCGATAGAGGTCGATCGCGCCCTCCCCTCCCCCCAGCAAAGGAGGCGCCGCCTCCATCTCCTCTGGCTCGTACCCCTCCTCCTCCGCCTTCCTTTCTTCCCCTTCCCTCTTACCTCATCCACCCACGAACCCTAAGCCCCACAACACCCTAACCACCACCATATGCCCCACCACGCCACCTCCAACCTCCTACGCCCTCACCAGACCTTCCCCTTCGAGCAGTCCGACAGCGAATACCGCCATCCCCCACCTCGCTTTCAATTTCAACTGTAAGTTCTTTGATTTTTCTTTATATCAAAAGTAAATGGCATTGTAAAGATGATATATGTTAAAGCTTCGATTTTTATGATGTTAAAGCTTCGATTTTTATGATGTTAAAGCTTCGATTTTTGAAATTGAAAAGCTTCGATTTTTGAAGTTGTTAAATGTAGGATTTTTATGAAGAAAGTTTATATTTTTATTCATTTAGAATGTTTAGATCTTTAATTAAATAAAGTTTAGATTTTTATGAAATAAAGTTTAGATATTTATAGAGAAGAAGATTCGATTTTTAATGTAGGAAAAATATGATTTTTATATCATAGGAAGAATAAAAATATGATTTTTATTTATGTAGAGTAATAAAAATATAATTTTTATTATATTACTAGCAAGATAAAAGTTTAATTTTTATCATGGAAGTAGCGGTGTAAAGGAGTGATTTTTACATATGTAGCAGAGATATAAAAATACGATCTTTATATATAAAAATGTGATTTTTATATAGAGAATGGCGAGAGAAAAATATGATTTTTATTATATGAACACCGTTATAAAAATAGAATTTTATCTATATAATAGCGGTAAAAAAATAGAATTTTTATCTATATAGTAGCGGTATAAAAATAGAATTTTTATCTATATAATAGCGGTATAAAAATAGAATTTTTGTCAATATAGTAGCAATACAAAAATGTGATTTTTATCCATATAGAGTGATTATAAAAATGTGAATTTTATATACATAGCAATAATATAAAAATGTAATTTTTATATATGTAGTAATACGGGCAATGAAAGTGACGAAAGGCGAGCACGATGAAGGTTTCTTACATATAAAGAGTCATGGCGTTTGGTTTAGCTAATCGGTGAGAACTTCTCATTTTAAATTTTCTTTTGTAGTTAAAAATATATACTAGGATGTAGACGGTGCTTAGCGGCACCCGACACCCGTCGTCCACAGACCATGGACGACTTGTTTATTTGATTGTGTTTGGATTGATTTGTCTGTGTGAATTTGGTAAGTGATGTGGAAAATAAAATATATATTCATGTGTTGGAATAAAATATATATTCATGTATTGAAATAAAATATATATTCATGTCTTGAAATAAAATATATATTCATGTGATGAAATAAAATATGTATATTCATTTGGTGAAATAAAATATATATTCATGTGTTGAAATAAAATATATATTCATGTGTCGAAGTAAAATAAAATACTCATTTACAAATCAGAAGATTTGTTTATGTACACCCATTTGACTGATATTGATTGGGACGATAAATTTTACACGTCGCCCAACTGCACAAATAAAATCTGTGTTTGTTGATTTGAAAACGCACACAGGTATTGGGATGATATTTGACGTACACTAGTCCCAATTGTATAGTTGTATGTCGATCGATAGGTTGACAGACAGTTGTGTTGTGCACTTTGGATGATGGTTGATTATTCATCGTTGCTATTATATACATGTGTTGTATGGAATCCATATAAATGACATTATATGGTAATTTATTGGGTCTCATTCCAATTTAGAAAATAAATTATATTCATGTGTTGAATAAACAAAATAGTCATATGTTGACAATACTCATGTGTTGAGAATATTCATGTGTTGAAATAAAATATATATTCATGTGCTGAAATCAAATATATATTCATGTGTTGAAATAAAATATACATATTCATGTGTTGAAATCAAATATATATTCATGTGTTGAAATAAAATATATATTCATGTGTTGAAGAAAATATTCATTTGTTGAATAGAATGACAAAGTTATTGAAATATATAAAGCCGTGTTGATTAGATTTGCGCCATTTTGATGCAAACGATATTTATATCGATTATATTCGTTTTTACAATGAATATAGAAAAGGAAGTGATTTCAAAATATAATATTTTGAAAATATTATCATTAACATATTAATGATGTTGAATATTCAATTTTGTTTTAAAATTGAATATGAAGTTGAAATCATTTTTATAACGAATTTAAACGATTTATAAAATACGTTTAGAATTGAAATCGTTGAAATATATATATGTATATATATATGTATATATATATATATATATATATATATATATATATATATATATATTGGTGGCCTGAGTAGAACGGGCCGCGCCGTGGCAATTCGCGAATTTTGACCATTGACTTCGAATTGATGTTACGGGAGATCTGACTGTCGGATTCTCCTGAAATCGGAACCGTTGGGTTCGTATCGAAAGTGCTTTCCAACGAATATTAGAAATTTGAAATCTAATGGTTGGATATGGAATTATGTCCAAATCAAATTTGGAAAAGGTCGCTGTAAGTGCAGTTCGACGATTGTTATTGGAAATCGACTGTACGGGCCTTGATAAAATTATTAAAAATATTAATAATTTGTGTAATATCATAATATATGAATTGAAAAGAACTGGGATGAAAAATTCCACATTTGTAGGGATAAAAATATATTTTTATCAAAATGAACTAGTTGTGAATTAGAATTATAATCCAATATTTTTGAATGAATAAACTGGGTTTGAAGTGGCTTTAAAAATAATCAGAATTTCCAATATACGAAATGGAATGGATTTGAATCGAAATTATCTTCGGAATATTTCGATGTTGGATTTCGTGATTATACATATATGGTTGTGGAAATTTGAAAGATATATTTATATCGTTATTTCCAATACGATATTTGTTGGTTTCAGAATTTGATATTGAATATATGCCGATATATTTTCTATTCAGAGACTTGTATTTAATATCAAATGGGATTTTGGGTTCGTCGTGAATGTTGTGTTAAATAACACTGTTCTTGAACCAAGTTTAGAAAAGAATAAATCTTTTAATTAAGACATAGTGAAATTGTCCAGTTAATTGGTATTTAATTGGAATTGAATTTAAATTGGTTTTTGGTTTTATCGTGAACCGTGTTTTAGATGACATTGGTTCTTTAACCTAGTTAAAGACATGATATTGATTTGTGGGAAGATTAAAACTAAGTGGAGTTTTAATGAATCTTTAATTAGATTGAAATGACCGAGAATGGAGTATCACCAGTTTTGCTCCAAAGCGATAGTTAAATCTTTAATTAGATTTGAACGTGAAATGGTAATTAATATTTACCGATAACACCGTTGTGTTAGATACGGAGTATTACCTGTTTTGCTCCATGGGATGAATAGGTTGGGATTGGGAAATAAAATAAATGATTACTTCGGTGTGGTTCGCTAATCCTGACTAGTTTGGAAAACCTTAACATGGTTTGAAATGATATCCAAAGGAAGATTAAAGAATAAATTTAGAAGAATTTATCTTTGATAAAATTAATGGGAACCTTTCCCTAAGTATGTGAATATTTGAATAAAAAAATATTCTGAATTGGAATGAGGCGTATGTTGTGTTTGTGTAACAATTGTTTATTATATACGCGGGTTATTCGGAAAGGCCGGGTTTATACCCATTCTGAATAACCGATTCGACAATAAGTCGAAGATGAAGACGGTGGTTGAAGACCGGAGGTCTTCACGTCGTTTGGATGATTATTGGTGATCTTGACTGGGCTGCACACCCAAGAGGAGGGAGTCAGTCGGTGATCGTCCAGACGTACTTGGAGATCGATGGATAAGCGAGGAATAAGGTACCTCCGGTTTCGTTCAGACCCAGAACGAACTTGTAAATGGACTGTGTGTCTAACATTGAATTTTATTCTGTTTCATTGATTCCTATTAAATATATATCTGTTTGGCAGCGGAGAATTTATTCTCTTTCTTAACGCCCTTCTCTTAGACGTACGAGCTTAGAGGTTATATATCAATAGATATCAATCGCATGACATGAATTGCCTGTGTGGCATGCCTAAGTGGCAGATGATCAAGGCTTCTATTGAAAAACAAAGTCTTGTGGGTGATGATCAAAGCATGACCTATGTGGCAAAGCTTTGTGTATAGCGTTGATTCGCGAGCCTCACACCTCGGTATGAGTCAAAAACGGGATAGTGACCGTTGGGAGAACACGCCGTTTCTTTCTAGCTATGGGTTATGTCAGTGACCTACCAGCACTGACATTTATATACCTTTTACCTGTGTGGTTGTTGGATGCGAGGCGCCTCGGATATTGTAACACCCCGTATTTTCTGAGAATATTAAAATAACAAATTAAAGAATAATCTTTTTGAAAAAGAGGAATGAGAAAAGAATGATGTTTAGCATTGTACTAAGTTTTGTAAGCAAAAGACTTAGTCGCTCATTTGGTTAGAACATGTGACTTGCATACAAGAGGTACAGAGTTCGATCCCCGCCAGCGCCATATTTTTGTTTTAGGGGAATGGCTAAAAAGTGGCTTAGTGTGAACGCAGTTCAAAAAGTGGTTTAGTGTGAAAATGGTTAATTATGAATAAGTTATTTGTAATAACCCGGAAAATACGAGCCAATTTAAAATTTTTAAATTGGTGATTTCAAAAGGAATTTGAACGATTGAAATTGAATATTTCAATAAAATATGGAATTAGAAATAGTGAGTCAGTTTGAAAATTTGAATTCAAACTTTGACTGACTGTGCAGGGTGGAAAATATAACGGATTTTAGCGAAACAAAAAATATTTAAATCTGTTAGTCAATACCTTTCTAACGAATCTGAAAAATCGAAGTTTCATAATGGGAATCAAAAGTTATGGCCGAATGAATTTTAGAATGGTCGCTATATAGAATATATAGCCCTGGAAAATTGATATTTTGCATACGACCTCGGAATTCGACGAAACTACTTTTGTTCGGTCTGGGATGTCAAACTATTGCTAGGTTTCAAATTTCATAATTTTTGAAGCTAGTATGTGAGCGTGGCAAAAGAAAATGTGTTTGGTCAATTTCTGTTAAATTGGATCGACCAGAAAATGGCCATTTTTCAAACAACCTCAGAATTCGACGAAACTAGTTTTGTTGGGACCGTAGAGTCAAAACATAGCTAGATTTATTTTTCTGGAATTTTTCGAATCAGTTTGTGGCCCTGGCAAATTGAAATGTACGTTCAAAGTTAAAAATTAAATGTTTTATAATTTAATTTGAAAAATAACTGACTGTAACAATCGAATTGGCCAACAAAACATATCCCATTGTGTCCGGAATGGCGGTATTTAGCTGGGGGCGACAGTCGTTGGGTTTAAAAAGGAGTTCGTTTGAGAAAACACTATTTAAAAATTTAATATAGTTCTCGGCCAATCAGAATTCTCCATTCATAAATTTAAAAATAATAAAAAAAAAGAAAATCCCCAAAATCAACGGCGAAACCCGTTCGAGACCTTCTCTCCTCAGCCGCCGCCGCTACAGCCGCTTCCAGACTCCGCCACCGCCACCATTCGAACCGCCTCCGTCCCCTCTTTAAATCCGACCAACTTCCTCCACCCCTCATGGCCTGTGCCGCCCGAATCGAAGCTCCAAAGTTCCGACCTTCCCAGCGCCGCCGCCGCCGATTCTAACCATCGAACGCCACCAAACCACCACCGCTGGAAAGCCCTCTTCCCCCTCTTCCACGTCCAACTCGCCGATCATCCCCTCGTGCCCCGATTCTCGCGAAAACCGCAAACCTAGTTTTGAACCATCGTGAAAGGTGAGTTCTTTTTGATCTTTACACTTTGAAAAATCATATCTTTTTGGTGTGTTGACGAAATTCGATGAAACAGGAAACATCGGGACCGTAAGGAAGCTCTCTACCCAATAGAAGAAGCCGCGGATTTTTCTGACATCGTATCGATTTTTAGCACTCCGAAAACCAATGTGAGAAATCTAAATTAACGTGAATTTGAATGGAAAATGTCATGTATAATTTATATTAGCGAAATATAAATTACATACGTGTTGTATACCTCATGTACATGCGTAGTGTAAGCTATATAAGCGAAGTATGAATTTTACATGCATAGAATAATTGATATATGTGTTGAAATGCAAGTGAAATATAGCAAATTTATATATATATATATATATATATATATATATATATATATATATATGTACTCCCCTCGTCCACAAACCATGGACGATATTTATTGTTGTGAATTGGTGTGAAATATTGGATGAAAAATACGAATGGTTGAATAATTGTTTGTGGTTGACATTGTTTGGTTATGGAAATACCCATTGGTGACTGAAATGAACTGGAAATATTTGTGGAAATAAAATTAAACATGCCGCCTGCGTGCGAATTAGATGCATGAATCCCCATTGTCAAAAACCGCGAGGTTTTAAGGTAGAGCGAGGAGCCGTACTAGGGATGGTGCCGGTTTTAACTACCCTGCCATTATGCTGCCGAAATTTTGAATAATCTTTGTGTGTTAGAGTTATTTTCATATGTTGAAATTATTTTCATACGTTGAAATTAAAGCCATATATTGAGACTATATCCATGTGTGGAAATGTTTGTGTGTTGAAAAGTGTTGTGTGAAAATTAAATTCATTTGTGAATGAATGAAGTGTTTTAACAATAAAAATCACATATATATATATATATATATATATATATATATATATATGAAGTATGAAAAATATTCGCCTTATATAAATAGTTTCAACAATAAAAATACCATCTTTCTAATATGAACAACATAAATAAAATGTCCATGTGTGGAAATGCTCATTTGTTGAGAAGTGTGTGTAGTGGAAAAGTTCATGTGTTGAATAAAAAGATCGAACAATAAAAATTACATTTTTATTGAAACTATGAAGTGTTGAAAACATCCAATTGTCGAATAAATATTTTGAACGATAAAAATATCATTTTTATCATATATGTGATATGCTAAAGATATGCGAGCGTTGAAATAAATATTTGTGAAAGAAATATTATTTTTAACATGCATAGGAACTAAATAAAATGGTCATGTGTTGAAATATATTTTAGTTCGCCAAAATTATCATCTTTGAAATGTGAAGTGTTAAAAATAGCCACTTGTTCAAATAAATGTGCATGAGTTGAAATATACATTAATTAGCTAATGATATGATTTTAGCCTATGCATGCAACATTAGAATGAATGGTGTTTTTAAACCAAGGTAAATCAAATATGAAATTGAATGGAAAATGATAAGTGATAGAAATTGTATATATGTACATGCATATCTATTGAACAGGTTATAACAAAGGGGCTAGAGAAGAGGAATAAAATTTTGTGCCCGACAAATAGATACACATTTACTGCTTTGTCTGGGTGATGATTTTATGAGCCTATTGGCTAGCCGCTTGGCTTTTTCCATTTCTTTTTGATATGAGACGCCCGTGTGGCTATTTGGGAATTTTCCCAGACACTCCCGTACAAAGGAGGTTATGGTGAAATTTTCCGAAATTTAAAGGCGTTAGTGAAATAATTGAAATGGAAACGATATAGGAATTTTTAAATGAACTATATTTATATAAATATATAAATATAAATAAAATTAAAACGAAACATGGCCGTGCAGTTCGTGTTTTGAAACCGTGATTTCAAATAACTAGTGCGGGAAATCCGACCATTGGACTTTCCCGAAACCGCAACCATTGGGTTCGCCTTGGAAATATCTTTCCAACGGCACCAACTTTGTGAAGATCTGACGGTTGGATTATCTGGAATATTTAATTCAAAACTGAAGAAAAACAGCGCCAGAAACGATTATATTTATATATATATATAATTAAATTAAATCGAATAACGACGCTGCAGTTTGTAAATTGAAATCGTAACTTCAAATGACTAGTGTGGAAGATCCGACCGTCGGATTTTCCCAAAACTGAAACCGTTGGATTCATTTTGAAAAGACCTTCCTAATGATATAAAATTTGTGAAGATCCAATGGTTAGATTTTCAGATATGTGTAAAACAAAATTAGTGAAAAGCAGCGCCAGTGCATCGACACGACCTGAAACGTTGTTTAATTAAATATGGCCATTTTAAATTAAATAAAAACAGCGATATATCGTTATAAAATACTATAGACGATATAGAGTGGAAATAAACCAATTTTGTTGTGTTTGCTTGATATGTGATGGTTGAATGTATTTGACATGAAAATTATACCTAAATAACCGAAATGTGAATGTTGAATAGTCCAACCATGTAATTAGTTGATTTGAAAATCTAAATGTACGTGGGTTATTTGAAAAGGCCGAGTTTATCTCATTTCAAATAATCGATCGACGTTGAGAAGTCGAAGAGTAGAAGTCGGCTGAAGACCGACGATCTCCACATTGGATGGATGGGCGCTACTGATGCTCGTGATTGGAGTAGCTACCATGAAGGAATTGAAGTAGTAGCCGTCCAAACATACTGTCGATTGTACGGATATGCGAGGAATTGGTGCCTCCGGTTTCGTTCAGACCCAGAGCGGACTTGTAAATGGACTGTGTGTCTGACGTTGGATTTTGTTCTGTGTTGATTGATCTTTGTTAAATATATATCTGTTTGGCGGCAGAGAATTTATTCTCTTGCTTAACGCCCTTCTGTGAGACGTACGAGCTCAGTGGTTATGTATTGACAGAAATCAGTCGCATGGAGTGGATTGCCTGTGTGGCACGCCTAAGTGGCATATGATCAAGGCTTCTGTTGCAAAGCAAAGCCTTGTGGTTGATGATCAAAGCATGGTCTGTGGGACGTAGCTTTGTATATAACGTGAATTCGCGAGCCTCACACCTCGATATGAGTCAAAAACGGGAGAGTGACTGCAGAGAGAGCACGGCGTTTCTTTCTAGCTAAGGTGGTGTCAGTGACCTACCAGCCCTGACATTATATATACTTTTCACCTGTGTGGTTGTTGGAATGCGAGGCGCCTCGATATAGGTCTGTAAGGACCGGGAAACGTGTGTTCAGGAATAATTAATCCTCAAAAGTAAGAGAGGACCGGCCCTGAAGATCCAAGGATCATAGCGGGGTCCTGGGACATTTGCTAGAGTGTCTCGAATCAGAGAGGAGCTGGCCCCTTGCCTCGACTCGGGAAGGAATCCAATTTCCAATACGAAATATGCGGATGTGATTGTATTACTAGCAGGGCGACATAGTAGATGGTAGCTATGCCGCCTAGGATTAATATTTATGATTGAACTTGCTTTTGAAACATATATGCACTAGTAATAATACCAAACATTTTTGTTTTATACGTATGAAGCATTTTTGGCCATTATAAGGTAAAACTCTATCCTCCGGCTTGCGTTGCATTGTGTGATGGGACCTGAGTCTTATAATGGCTTCATTTTATAAAAAGCATTGCGTTGATTTAATCGTTTACTTTATCTCATGCACTAGCACTCATTGGAGTAAACCCGTTCCGCGAAAGTGGCGTGGTCCTTTGATTTGCCTTATTATTGTTGTTAATAAGTTGAGTAGATTTCTCATACCAGTCCCATGACTGACTCGTAGTTTGTTTCACCTTGCAAACTCGGGTGCCCTCATTTTCACACGGGCAGCCTAGTTACAGGTTTCTGACGCACCTTTTGGCTCATGGCGAGGCTTGACTACACCGTGCTGACTTGAATTTTCTCCACCATTGTTGTATCTATATTATGATTCCGCCATTGGCGATGTAGACTGATATTTATTTTGAGTACTCTTTATGTATGATTCCGCCTCAGGCGATGGTGACTGACTATGTATCATTATGCACTAAGTTGTATCCTGTACTGTGCTTCTCTGATGTGATGATATCTATATGATTCCGCTGTCATATGTGTGTAAATTATTCTATTTTTGGTTTATGCTATTATCTGTGATCTGCTAATGATGATTAATGTGTTATATTCCAATGATTATCCTTAACACCATGTCACGGGGTTTTGGGATCGTCACAGCTGGTATCAGAGCTTTGGTTAATCTTAGTTCTGGAGTCTAACACATTAAACACTTCGTCAAAATAGAATCAGTAGTATTCTAAGGCGAGTCGCTCATTAGAGATAGGACTAGTAAAGTCCTAGAATGAGCCGAGCAGAATAGCAAAAACAATTGATCAGTCCATCGTTATCTTTTCGTAAAATTTTCTGCTTAACTATGCAATAGACTATCATTTCTGTTAGCTGATCTTTTCTTGCTTATACAGAATTTGACAAATGGCTACCAGAGCAGCCGCCGCTAGAGGGGGCCGTGCCGGCTGAGGCCGAAGAAGGGGAGAAGTCCCAGCTCAAGAAGTACCTTTGATACAACCTCCGGCAGCTCAATACTTCGAGCTTGACCGTGTAGCTAAGAGATATAAAAACTTAGGAGGCAAGACCTTCTCGGGTACTGGCACAGTAATAGAGGCCCTTGCATGGCTCAAAACATGCGAGAAAATTCTTGAAGGCCTAAGGCTTGGAGACGAAGACAAAGCTATTATGGGCGCCTGGCTTATGCAGGAACAAGCTGAACTATGGTGGGAATCTCTCACCGCCGGGAATAGAGAAGCTGGAAGAACATGGGATGGATTCAAAGAACTCTTCAAGGAGAAATATGTCCCCGAAAAAGCTCTAGAAAGAATGCACGATGACTTCGCCAATCTCCAGCAAGGGGATCTTTCCGTGCAAGATTATCTAAATAAATTTACACTGTTGTCGCCTTATGCTCCGGAGCTCGTCGCTACTGCGAAATCCAAAAATAAGAGGTTTATCCTTGGACTAAGACGACAATATCATGATAGAGCCATGGCCCATGTCAACCTGGAATTCAACGAGCTGGTGGAAATGACATGCAACTATGAAGACCTTGATCAAAGGCATCTGGATCAGGATCGCGCTGGAAGCCAAGCCGAAAACAAGCGCAAGCCTGCTGTAAATCAAGGCGAGTCAAGCCAACCAGCATCTTCAAAACCTCAGACTGGCAAGCCGCCAAGAGGAAATTGCTTTAACTGTGGTAAGCAGGGGCACTACTCAAACGTCTGCACAGCTCCGAAGAGGCAGAAGACAAATTCTCAAGGCTCTAGCCAAGGCTCCCAGAACCCTCGCTCGTGCTTCAATTGTCGAAAGACCAATCATCTGGTCAAAGACTGTCCTTTGCTGAAGAAAGCTACAGTAGCTCACGTCTATGACGGGTCGAGCTCGCCAGCTGCTTCCGATGGGGCAGGTAAACCTGATGTTTTAGGAGGTACCCTTACCATTAAAAATATTCCTGTTTCTGTATTGTTTGACACAGGTGCATCACGTAGTTTTATTGATAGAAACACAGTGCACAAATTAAAGTTAAAACAGCGAAAGCTCAAGGAATCAGTGGAAGTTCATAACCCGATAGGGGGTCCTATTACTCTCGGTTCATATTGTAGAGTGCCAATCTCTTACTCTTCCTACAAATTTCCCATTAATTTAATCATTATGGATTTTCCCGAATTCGACGTTATCCTTGGGTTAGAATGGTTAACGAAATACGAAGCTGAGGTAAAGTATGCGGAAAGAATCGTTAAAATTCGAGGGAAGCTTGGATATATTACGGTTCCCTGTCATGGTTCGAATCCAAATAGAGAAGAATTTTGGTCGGCATTAGAACTTATCCCCACTTCCATAGAAAAGATTCCGATTGTTAGGGACTATGCGGATGTGTTTGAAGAAGTTGAAAACTTACCTCCGCAAAGAGAAATAGAATTCCGAATAGATCTAATTCCCAATGCCAGACCAGTGGTACATCCAATTCGCAGAATGACTCCGAAAGAAAAAGAAGAATTAGGCGATCAAACTCGTCAACTGTTGTGGAAGGGTCTAATCAGACCTAGTTTTTCTAATTGGGGTGCAGCTGTTGTGTTTGTCCCAAAGTCAGACGGTAATCTTAGATTATGTGTTGATTACCGAGACGTCAACAAACAGACGCTTAAAAATAAATATCCATTACCCCGCATTGATGATTTGCTAGACCAATTGAATGGGGCGAAAGTATTTTCCCGAATGGACCTAGCTACAGGGTTTCATCAATTGAGAATAGCAGAAGAGTGTGTTCCTTTGACAGCTTTTAGAGGTCCAGACATATTTTATGAATGGTTAGTAATGCCGTTTGGCATGTGTAACGCTCCAGCATACTTTGTCAATCTAATGAATACAGTGTTCAGGGGAGTTTTGAATAAATTTGTCCTCGTATTTATCGATGATATTTTAATCTACTCCAAATCAAAACCCGAGCATGAAAAACACTTAGAACAAGTATTGGAGATTCTAAGGAAGAACGTCTTCAAAGCCAAATTCTCTAAATGTGTCTTCTGGCAAGAAGAAGTCAAATTTCTTGGCCATGTCGTGTCAGAGGAAGGAATTTCTGTTGACTCAAGCAAAATAATAGCGATTCAAGACTGGAGACAACCCACTACTCCCACGGAAGTTAGAAGTTTTATGGGGTTGGCTAGTTATTATCGAAAGTTCGTTAAGGATTTTTCGAAGATATCCGGTCCGTTAACGAAGCTCACAAAGAAACATGAGAAGTTTAAGTGGACTTCCGACTGTGAAGAAGCTTTCCAGGAATTGAAATCGAAGCTGACCACCGCTCCAGTGTTAACTATTATTGATGGCAATCAGGATTTAACGGTTTGGACAGATGCTTCTATTAGAGGTCTTGGTGCAGTGTTAATGCAGAGAGGCCAAGTAGTCGCTTATGCAAGCCGCCAACTGAAACCGCATGAGAAGAATTATGTGACTCATGATCTTGAGTTGCTGGCCATCGTTTTTGCATTGAAAATATGGAGGCATTATTTATTGGGCGAGAAATTTATACTGTACATAGATCATCAATCGTTGAAGTATTTATATACCCAGAAAGATCTGAATTTGAGACAGCAGCGTTGGCTAGAATTTCTTGCAGCGTATGATCTTGATATCCTGTATACGCCGTGGAAAGCTAACGTAGTAGCGGATGCGCTTAGTAGGAAAACCGCAATCATTACCAATCTTATAATTACACCTGGATTGATTGATAGGATTTCAGCCCTTCAAAAAGACGATGAATTCATTCAGAGAATCAGTCAGAGGGTCAAGGAAGGTGAAACCACGAGTTTTCGTATTGACAGTAAGGGGGTTCTCAAGTTAAATAATAGGATTTGCATTCCAAATATTCCAGGCCTTCGAAGAGAAGTGTTAGACGAATGCCATAAATCAAAATTTTGCATCCATCCTGGGGTGAGTAAAATGTACAACGATATCAAACGCACTTTCTGATGGAAGGCAATGAAAAAGATATTTCTTTGTATGTAAGCAGATGCCCTAATTGTTAATTGGTCAAGAGCGACCAACAAAAGCTAGCTGGATTGTTGCAACCGTTGGAAGTCCCAAGTTGGAAGTGGGAACAGATTTCCATGGATTTCATAGATGGCTTGCCGCGAACCAGGAAAGGCAATGACAACATTTGGGTAATCGTAGATCGCTTCACGAAGACTGCCCATTTTTTACTTGTCAGATCCAATAGAACCGCTCAAAGTCTAGCACAAATATATTTCAAAGAAATCTTTAAGCTGCATGGAATTCCCATTAGCATAGTCAGTAATAGAGATCCCCTATTTACTAGCAAATTATGGGAGGCTTTCCAGACAGAATTGGGAACAAAACTTAATATGAGCACCGCTTATCACCCTCAAACAGATGGCCAAACTGAGCGGGTGAATAGAATTCTAGAAGATTTATTGCGGGCTTGTATAATTGATTTTGGTGGGTCATGGGAAGATCATTTGCATTTGGCAGAATTCTCATATAACAATAGCTATCAAGCAAGTTGGGAATGTCGCCATTTGAGGCATTATATGGCAGACCCTGCAGATCTCCAGCATGTTGGGTAGAACCTGGCAACAGACTTGTGTTAGGACCCAATATGATTAGAGAAGCATCTGATAAAGTCGACTTCATCAAAAAGCGTTTGAAAACCGCACAAAGCCGACAGAAAAATTATGCAGACTCTAGAAGGAGAGATTTGACATTTGCTGTTGGTGATCATGTTTATTTGAAGGTTTCTCCGATGAGAGGAGTAATCAGATTTGGCAAGACTGGGAAGTTGGCACCGAGATTTATTGGTCCCTTTCCTATACTCGAATGTATTGGAACTCTTGCTTATAGGGTTCAATTGCCAGATTGGTTGCCTGGAGTGCACGATGTATTTCACGTATCTCAACTTAGAAGACATGTGCATGATCCGGATCTTGTTGTAGAAGAAGCAGCGCAACAGGATGTGGAGATAACTCCAGAATTATCACTCAGAAGAGAGCCATTAAAGATTGTTGGCAAAGAAACTCGAGAGCTCAGAAGCAAAAAGGTTCATTTAGTTAAAGTGCAGTGGAGCAGTGATCCTAGAGACTGTACTTGGGAGACTGAGGAAAGCATTAAGCAAGCTTACCCCAAATGCAGAGTGGATATCTCTGACTAACTCCGGTGCAAGGTACCTTTACAATACTTTGCATTTACAATTTGTTTCCTACTTTACTATTGTTTCCTTTTCGAGGACGAAAAGTTTTAAGTGGGGGAGATTGTAATAACTCAGAAAATACGAGCCAATTTAAAAATTTTAAATTGGTGATTTCAAAAGGAATTTGAACGATTGAAATTGAATATTTCAATAAAATATGGAATTAGAAATAGTGAGTCAGTGTGAAAAATTGAATTCAAACTTTGACTGACTGTGCAGGGTGGAAAATATAACATATTTTAGCGAAACAAAAAATATTTAAATCTGTTAGTCAATACCTTTCTAACGAATCTGAAAAATCGAAGTTTCATAACGGGAATCAAAAGTTATGGCCGAATGAATTTTCAGAATGGTCGCTATATAGAATATATAGCCCTGGAAAATTGATATTTTGCATACGACCTCGGAATTCGACGAAAACCACTTTTGTTCGGTCCGGGATGTCAAACAATTGCTAGGTTTCAAATTTCATAATTTTTGAAGCTAGTATGTGAGCGTGGCAAAAGAAAATGTGTTTGGTCAATTTCTGTTAAATTGGATCGACCAGAAAATGGCCATTTTTCAAACAACCTCAGAATTCGACGAAACTAGTTTTGTTGGGACCGTAGAGTCAAAACATAGCTAGATTTATTTTTCTGGAATTTTTCGAATCAGTTTGTGGCCCTGGGAAATTGAAATGTACGTTCAGAGTTAAAAATTAAATGTTTTATACTTTAATTTGAAAAATAACCAACTGTAACAGTCGAATTGGCCAACGAAACATATCCCATTGTGTCCGGAATGGGGGTATTTAGCTGGGGGCGACAGTCGTTGGGTTTAAAAAGGAGTTCGTTTGAGAAAACACTATTTAAAAATTTAATATAGTCCTCGGCCAATCAGAATTCTCCATTCATAAATTTAAAAAAAAAAAAAAAAAGAAAATCCCCAAAATCAACGGCGAAACCCGTTTGAGACCTTCTCACCTCCGCCGCCGCCGCTACAGCCGCTTCCAGACTCCGCCACCGCCACCATTCGAACCGCCTCCGTCCCCTCTTCAAATCCGACCAACTTCCTCCACCCCTCGTCTCCTGTGCCGCCCGAATCGAAGCTCCAAAGTTCCGACCTTCCCAGCGCCGCCGCCGCCGATTCTGACCACCGAACGCCACCAAACCACCACAGCCGGAAAGCCCTCTTCCCCCTCTTCCACGTTCAACTCGCCGATCATCCCCACGTGCCCCGATTCTCGCGAAAACCGCAAACCTAGTTTTGAACCATCGTGAAAGGTGAGTTCTTTTTGATCTTTACACTTTGAAAAATCATATCTTTTTGGTGTGTTGACGAAATTCGATGAAACAGGAAACATCGGGACCGTAAGGAAGCTCTCTACCCAATAGAAGAAGCCGCGGATTTTTCTGACATCGTATCGATTTTTAGCACTCCGAAAACCAATGTGAGAAATCTAAATTAACGTGAATTTGAATGGAAAATGTCGTGTATAATTTATATTAGCGAAATATAAATTACATACGTGTTGTGTACCTCATGTACATGCGTAGTGTAAGCTATATAAGCGAAGTATGAATTTTACATGCATAGAATAATTGATATATGTGTTGAAATGCAAGTGAAATATAGCAATTATATATATATATATATATATATATATATATATGTACTCCCCTCGTCCACAAACCATGGACGATATTTATTGTTGTGAATTGGTGTGAAATATTGGATGAAAAATACGAATGGTAGAATAATTGTTTGTGGTTGACATTGTTTGGTTATGGTTGAAAAATACCCATTGGTGATTGAAATGAACTGGAAATATTTGTGGAAATAAAATTAAACATGCCGCCTGCGTGCGAATTAGATGCATGAATCCCCATTGTCAAAAACCTCGAGGTTTTAAGGTAGAGCGAGGAGCCGTACTAGGGACGGTGCCGGTTTTAACTACCCTGCCGTTATGCTGCCGAAATTTTGAATAATCTCTGTGTGTTAGAATTATTTTCATATATTGAAATTATTTTCATGCGTTGAAATTAAAGCCATATATTGAAACTATATCCATGTGTGGAAATGTTTGTGTGTTGAAAAGTGTTGTGTGAAAATTAAATTCATTTGTGAATGAATGAAGTGTTTTAACAATAAAAATCACATTTTTATATATATATATGAAGTATGAAAAATATTCGCCTTATATAAATAGTTTCAACAATAAAAATTCCATCTTTCTAATACGAACAACATAAATAAAATGTCCATGTGTGGAAATGCTCATTTGTTGAGAAGTGTGTGTAGTGGAAAAGTTCATGTGTTGAATAAAAAGATCGAACAATAAAAATTACATTTTTATTGAAACTATGAAGTGTTGAAAACATCCATTTGTCGAATAAATATTTTGAACGATAAAAATATCATTTTTATCATATATGTGATATGCTAAAGATATGCGAGCGTTGAAATAAATATTTGTGAAAGAAATATTATTTTTAACATGCATAGGAACTAAATAAAATGGTCATGTGTTGAAATATATTTTAGTTCGCCAAAATTATCATCTTTGAAATGTGAAGTGTTAAAAATAGCCACTTGTTCAAATAAATGTGCATGAGTTGAAATATACATTAATTAGCTAATGATATGATTTTAGCCTATGCATGCAACATTAGAATGAATGGTGTTTTTAAACCAAAGTAAATCAAATATGAAATTGAATGGAAAATGATAAGTGATAGAAATTGTATATATGTACATGCATATATATTGAACAGGTTATAGCAAAGGGGCTAGAGAAGAGGAATAAAATTTTGTGCCCGACAAATAGGTACACATTTACTGTTTTGTTTGGGTGATGATTTTATGAGCCTGTTGGCTAGCCGCTTGGCTTTTTCCTTTTCTTTTTGATATGAGACGCCCGTGTGGCTATTTGGGAATTTTCCCAGACCCTCCCGTACAAAGGAGGTTATGGCGAAATTTTCCGAAATTTAAAGGCTTTAGTGAAATAATTGAAATGGAAACGATATAGGAATTTTTAAATGAACTATATTTATATAAATATATAAATATAAATAAAATTAAAACGAAACGTGGCCGTGCAGTTCGTGTTTTGAAACCGTGATTTCAAACGACTAGTGCGGGAAATCCGACCATTGGATTTTCCCGAAACCGCAACCGTTGGGTTCGCTTTGGAAATATCTTTCCAACGGCACCAACTTTGTGAAGATCCGACGGTTGGATTGTCTGGAATGTTTAATTCAAAACTGTAGAAAAACAGCGCCAGAAATGATTATATTTATATATATATATATATATATATATATATAATTAAATTAAATCGAATAACGACGCTGCAATTTGTAAATTGAAATCGTAACTTCAAATGACTAGTGTGGAAGATCCGACCGTCGGATTTTCCCAAAACTGAAACCGTTGGATTCGTTTTGAAAAGACCTTCCTAATGATATAAAATTTGTGAAGATCCAACGGTTAGATTTTCAGATATGTGTAAAACAAAATTAGTGAAAAGCAGCGCCAGTGCATCGACACGACCTGAAACGTTGTTTAATTAAATATGGCCGTTTTAAATTAAATAAAAATGGAGATATATCGTTATAAAATACTATAGCCGATATATAGTGGAAATAAACCAATTTTGTTGTGTTTTCTTGATTTGTGATGGTTGAATGTATTTGACATGAAAATTATACCTAAATAACTAAAATGTGAATGTTGAATAGTCCAACCATGTAATTAATTGATTTGAAAATCTAAATGTACGTGGGTTATTTGAAAAGGCCGAGTTTGTCTCATTTCAAATAATCGATCGACGTTGAGAAGTCGAAGAGTCGAAGACGGCTGAAGACCGACGATCTCCACATTGGATGGATGGGCGCTACTGATGCTCGTGATTGGAGTAGCTACCATGAAGGAATTGAAGTAGTAGCCGTCCAAACATACTGTTGATTGTACGGATATGCAAGGAATTGGTGCCTCCGGTTTCGTTCAGACCCAGAACGGACTTGTAAATGGACTGTGTGTCTGACATTGGATTTTGTTCTGTGTTGATTGATCTCTGTTAAATATATATCTGTTTGGCGGCGGAGAATTTATTCTCTTGCTTAACGCCCTTCTCTGAGACGTACGAGCTCAGAGGTTATGTATTGACAGAAATCAGTCGCATGGAGTGGATTGCCTGTGTAGCACGCCTAAGTGGCATATGATCAAGGCTTCTATTGCAAAGCAAAGTCTTGTTGTTGATGATCAAAGCATGGTCTGTGGGACGTAGCTTTGTGTATAACGTGAATTTGCGAGCCTCACACCTCGGAATGAGTCAAAAACGGGAGGGTGACTGCAGGGAGAGCATGGCGTTTCTTTCTAGCTAAGGTGGTGTCAGTGACCTACTAGCCCTGACATTATATATACTTTTCACCTGTGTGGTTGTTGGAATGCGAGGCGCCTCGATATAGGTCTGTAAGGACCGGGAAACGTGTGTTCAGGAATAATTAATCCTCAAAAGCAAGAGAGGACCGGCCCTGAAGATCCAAGGATCATAGTGGGGTCCTGGGACATTTGCTAGAGTGTCTCGAATCGGAGAGGAGCTTGCCCCTTGCCTCGACTCATGAAGGAATCCAATTTCCAATACAAAACATGCGGATGTGATTGTATTACTAGTAGGGTGACATAGTAGATGGTAGCTATGCCGCCTAGGATTAATATTTATGATTGAACTTGCTTTTGAAACATATATGCACTAGTAATAATACCAAACATTTTTGTTTTATACGTATGAAGCATTTTTGGCCATTATAAGGTAAAACTCTATCCTCCGGCTTGCGTTGCATTGTGTGATGGGGCCTGAGTTTTATAATGGCTTCATTTTATAAAAAGCATTGCGTTGATTTAATCTTTACTTTATCTCATGCACTAGCATTCATTGGAGTAAACCCGTTCCGCGAAAGTGGCGTGGTCCTTTGATTTTCCTTATTATTGTTGTTAATAAGTTGAGTAGATTTCTCATCCAGTCCCATGACTGACTCGTAGTTTGTTTCACCTTGCAAACTCGGGTGCCCTCATTTTCACACGGGCAGCCTAGTTACAGGTTTCTGACGCACCTTTTGGCTCATGGCGAGGCTTGACTACACCGTGCTGACTTGGATTTTCTCCGCCATTGTTATATCTATATTATGATTCCGCCATTGGCGATGTAGACTGATATTTATTTTGAGTACTCTTTATGTATGATTCCGCCTCAGGCGATGGTGACTGACTATGTATCATTATGCACTAAGTTGTATCCTATACTGTGCTTCTCTGATGTGATGATATCTATATGATTCCGCTATCATATGTGTGTAAATTATTCTATTTTTGGTTTATGCTATTATCTGTGATCTACTAATGATGATTAATGTGTTATATTCCAATGATTATCCTTAACACCGTGTCACGGGGTTTTGGGATCATCACATTATTAAGCCATGAAGTTTGTATGCATATGAGAGAAATCTATATATAGATATATATAAAAATTAAATAAATAAATATTCAAAAAAAGTTCAAAACAGCGAATCGGGAGGGGGAATAGCCGAACCGCACCATTTTTAGGGTCGACCCAAGCCCCACTGGGTCGACTAGAGGTCAATCCAGGGTGTTTGGCTGCTAACCCATGGCCCGATTCGCCCTAAGGGCCAATATGGCATCTGAGTGGTCCAGATCAGTTCTAGGGTTAATCCTAAGGCCTAAATAACTTCCTACACCTATATATACATCCTAAGACCTAACCCTAATTCACAAATATTATCTATGACACCATTATGGTTTCAAATTCTCTCTTAAACCCTAGCCGCTGCCTCTAAATCAAATCTTGTGTGTTCAACTTCAACTCAAATTAAAGATTAGAGCTTCTACAACAATTCTAGAAGATAAATCAGCAACACCGCAATGTTTCTACATCAATTTCAGTGTATAATTCTATTCTTTAACCACGAAAGGTGAGTACGGTGATTTTCACAATACAATGGGATTAAAAGTAACATAATGAAGTTGTAAAGAGAATTCATATGTATGTAATTTAAATATCATCCAAGTCTTCACCTTTTTGATTCATGTCATCATATGCCTATGTTCCTATGTAAAGTTCATACCTTTTATCAGTTTATTCATGTTGAATCTGTCACTATGCCTCAATGCCAGTTTACATGCCCCTTTATTTCATGATGTTGTGTTAATTCCACTTTTCTGTGATTTGATTCTCTCTTCTTATCCCTATTCCTTTTATTTTTGGATCTAGGCTACCTTCGAGCCTATGTTAAAAATACGCGCGAATGCGAATATGTGGGAACGATGGGAATATGTGAAATATGGAAAATTGGATATTATTGGATAATTGGATAATATGTGAAATTGGCATATTTGTTTATGAATTACATGGAATTGATGAAATTGCCTATAATTGTAAATTTGTAATTGAGGCTAATTAATATGTAATTAGTGACAATTTGGAATAGGCAATATTATAAACATGATTATATGTTTAATTGGATATACATGACATGAAAATTAGGTATGGGAGAAATACGATTATTAATAAACCTTTGACACGAGGTTAAGCGCAATTGTGGCGTAAGACTGCCCGGAACCGCCCGGCAAATCCAGCTGCCACAATTGGACGTCTAATGTGAGAGGTCAAAGGAATGAATTGTAGGCGCAACGGTTAATGACACGAGGTTAGACCCGGTTTGTGGCGTAAGACTGCCCGGAACTACCTGGCAAATCCAGCGGCCACAAAGCGTTCGGTCTAATGTGGGAGGTCATCCACCGTTCGTCATAAGGAATGAATTAAGGAATACTAACCACAATAATACATGGGTATGGTTAGAGGGTTAATTGGGGTGACATGTAAATTATGACATGTAAATATGGACTTAACTGGTATAAGATAAGACATGTAAATTATGACATGTAAGTATGGACTTAAACATAGCATGTGTAAGACATGGACATTTAAATTAAAATGGTTAAGTGGGAGGAAAACCTAGTGGGGACCAAGCATAGGTGGGAGGCTTGTGTCAGATAGGGGACCCGTTTCAACCAGTAACCCGTTTGAGTATCTAATTGGGCCCGGTACTAGGCCGGGGTTGGGGCATGCTTACTGGACTTGAATGTAAGAGGTCAAAACGTGAATAGCGGTGGCAACGCGGGTCCCACAGGTTCATGTGCGTGCATGGGTCCGGGCTGGTAGGTAAGATGTTGTCGCATCGTGTAGGTATGGTCGTGCATTTTATGTTGGTATCGGGGTTGACACTTTGGATAGTGATACACCCTACTGTGGGGCCAGCACAGGTGCTTATAGGGTTTAAGGAGACGATCGAATGGGTAGGGTAAGGGTACCTTAGTGGTGGTAGGAGCAAGCCGTCACCTACGATATCAACTAGGTACAAGTAACCACTAAGTTTTTCATGTGGGTACAATTAGTGGGATGGGATCAACCTTTAGTAAATAGAGACTAGTAGATGTGCGGTGTAATTAAGTAATGTGGTGTAACTTAGCAAAAGTGCGATGTAACGAAGTACATGTTGGTTGAGTTGGATAGTCCTTTGGGTGCTAGTCTGATGTTGACTTCGGTCTTCGGGGTTAGTACTTGGAGGGTTGTTCGATTAGCCAAGGTGTAGGATTGTCTTAGTACTTAGGAATGGAATCATCTTGTCCATCCTTTTTATCTACCTTATCTATGTTACAGCCATATCATGATGCCTATTTATGTCTTGATCATTTACCTTACCTATTATTTGTTAAAGTTACTGGACTCGCCCGACTTTATGTCTGACCCGTTTTGTTTCCACCTCTTTTCTTTCCTTCCCCCCATCAGGTTTTCAAGGAGGGAATACTACAGCTTAGTGCCGATTTCTTTCAGTTGCTTGAAAAGAGTAGATGTATCGCTTTGGACTCTCTCATCATTATGGCTTCGCTTTTGCTAAGTGGGGATTTATGCATTTATGTTACTTAAGTTTTTGCTTCTTTATGTACTTTGAAGTTTTTGGAAAAGACAATTGATCCTGTTGTAATGGTTTTTGGAGACTAATTATGTAAGCTTGTTTTGAAGTTATGATGCTATGAAATAAGTTTTATCTTCTGCTATGTTTTATTTATTTATTCTTGTAATTTATCTGTTCTATACTACTATAACGCTTCATGACATTAATGCATTCCCTTTGTGAGTGACATTAATGGCCATGGGGTGTTACAGATATTGGTCTGATAGGACCGGGAAACGTGTGTTAAAGAATTGCCAATCCTCAAAAGTTAGAGAGAACCGGCCCGACCGATTCCAAGGATCGCTGTGTGTGGTCCTGAGACATTTTCTAGAGTGTCTCGAACGGAGAGGAGCTTGCCCCTTGCCTCGACTCATGATGGAATCCAATTTCCAATATGTGACATTCAGTTTTATTTGTAGAACCTAGTATGGCGATATAGTAGCGTGGGATACTATGCCGTCTATGATTGATACATTTATATTCGAAGATGTTTTGACACTATACACTTAAAGTAATAATAAAATATGAAATTTAGCATATCAAGCATTCTTTGGCTATTATAAGGTAAAACCCTATCCTCCGGCTTGTGTTGCATTGTGTGATGGGACATGGGTCTTATAATAGCTTCATTTTTCTTTATTTAGCATTGCGCTGTTTGTTTTATGCACTGGTATTCTTGGGAGGAAACCCGTTCCGTGTTATACGGCGTGGTCCCTTGATTTACCTAACTTTAAAAATAAAGATTAATAACTATTTTAGTTCTCACACCAGTCACATGACTGACCTGGAGTTTATTGTTTTAACCTAAACTGGGTGCCCCTATTTTCCACATGGGTAGCTAGTAGTTTTGGTTTTGCAGATTTATATTGACAGGATCCTGGTTTATAGCTGAAGTGATATTCGGAAAGCTCTGTATCCGTATATTTCTTTCAGTTATATTTTGTATTATTTTTCCGCTGCTATGTATTTAAATGAAATTTAAATCTCTGATATTTATCAAATGTGTAATATTTATTCATACTCTGTATATTCTTGTATTCTGATGGAATTGTTGTAATAAACAATGAAATGTTCTTCTGTTTGTGTTCTGATTCGTCTTGTCCTCAAAGCAATCCGTTCTTTCCTTATGGGGGAAGTTCGGGTCGTTATAGAGTGGTATCAGAGATTTGGTTTACAGGGCTTGAGAATAAGACACATTAGAACCAAACAAAAGAATTCATCAGAGATTGGATTAGTAATATCCAATGGGAATGAATCGTTAGAGATTGGATCAGTGGTATCCTAGAACGAATGTGAAGAGTATATTTTTAAAATGAAAACGAATTTTGTTTGGAAAATTAAATTCAAGTATACATATTTGAATATTTTATTTGTATTGCATTTGGACGATCGAGTATATAAAGATTTTGCATATATGCGTCATGAACGTATATTCGATGTTTTAATATACTAGATAATATAGAATCATGCTCTAGTCGCCCGGAGATGATTCTGATGATTGTAGCTACATCATCAGAATTTGTGTTCGAGTTTTGAAAGGTGTGATATCTATATATTTCCATTAGACTGGTGTGAGAACCAAAACTAGATAGGTTTATTGTTGTGATTTGGCATCAAAAACATGATTTTCTGTATATATATATCAATTATGAATTTGAAATGATAATCCACTAATTGATTGATGGTTGTATTGTTTGGTTATTGGTTTGAAATTTTGAACCATTATTCCAAACTGAACTGAATATTGAACTGTATTGAAAAAATTGATTACAATTGCATGCATATAAATGTATATCCATTGAACAGGTCATAGCAAGTAGGATATAGTAGAAGAATAAAATTGTTTTCTCGACAAATAGATACATGTTTACAAATTTATTGGGTTTGGATGATTTTATGAGCCGCTTGGCTGTTTCTTTTTCTTTTTGGATGGGTGAGGGCGATGGGAGGTTATTTGAAATATCCCGAAGCTCCCGGTGCAAGGGAAGTTATGGCCAATTTTTTTGAAAATTTAGGGTGTTAGCAAATTTTTGAAAATTTGAAAAGTTCTTAGAAACTGAAAAGTTAAAGAACTTAAGCCATAAAGAAAATAATGGAAGTTAAGTTGGTTTGTAAAACAACTTTCAGCTTCATTCCTTTTCGGGGACGAAAAGTTTTAAGAGGGGGAGATTGTAATGACCCGGAAATTCTAAGCTAATTTAAAAATTTTATTTTGGCAATTTTAGTGAATTTTCAATATTTAAAATGAATTATTTTAAATAATAACGATGAAAATTTATTTTGAATAGAATTAGAATGTATATATTTATTCGAATCGTTGTTAGAGTATAAATATTTATTTTTAAATATAAAAGGAAATGGAAATGGCGCAGTAGTTTGAAAATTCGATTTCGAATTTCAAATGAATGTGCAGGATTCAAAATAAACCAGATTTTAACGAAACAAAAATATTAGAAACTATTTGAGAATATCTTTCCAACGAATCCGAAAAATCAAAATTCATAGCCGGGATAAAAAGTTATACCCAGTTGAAATTTCAGAATAGTCGCTGTATAATTCTGGGCCTTAAAAATGAAACTTTTGCAAACGACCTCGGTTTGCGACGAAACCACTTTGTTGGATCCGTGAAGTCAAGTTATTGCTAGGTTTCAAAATTCCTAATTTTCTGAATCAATATGTTAGCGTGGCAAAGGAAAACACGTTTGACCAGTTTCAGTTGATTTTAATCGACTGGAAAATAACTATTTTTCAAATGGTCTTGGAATTTGACGAAATTAGTTTTGTTAGAACCCTATCTTCAATGCGAAGCTAGAAAATATTTTTCAGGAATTTTTAGAGTCCGTATGTGGCCCCGGTAAATTGAAATGTGCGTTCAAATTCAATATGTAGATTTATATTTAGATTTTGACGGAAACTGATCGAAATAGTCGAATCAGCTTACGATACATATCCCATTGTGTTCAGAATGGGGGTAATTAGCTATAGACGATAGTCGGTGGGTTTGATTTCGAGTTCAAAATAAAAAGTTACTTTTTGAAATTAAATAATTAAATAATAAAAAAAACTCTCTCTTCCTATACTCTCTCTCAGCCCCCCATTTACTTTTCAAATCGAGAAACATAAAAAAAAGAGGCCGACAGAGGTCGATCCCCCCCCCCCCCCCGCAAAAGCGGCGCCGCCTTCATCTCCTCCAACCCGTCCCCCTCCTCCTCCACCTTCCTTTCTTCCCCTTCCCTCTTACCTCGTTCACCCGCGAACCCTAAGCCCCACAGAACCCCGTCCGCCGCCATATGCCCCATCGCGCTGCCTTCATCCTCCTGCGCCCTCACCAGACCTTCCTCTTCGAGCAGTCCGACAGCGATCGCTGCCATCCCCCTCCTCACTTTCAATTTCAATCGTATGTTCTTTGATTTTTCTTTATATCAAAAGTAAATGGCATTGTAAAGATGATATAGGTTAAAGATTCGATTTTTATGATGTTAAAGCTTCGATTTTTATGATGTTAAAGCTTCGATTTTTGAAATTAAAAAGCTTTGATTTTTGAAGTTGTTAAAGGTAGGATTTTTATGATGAAAGTTTATATTTTTATTTATTTAGAATGTTTAGATCTTTAATTAAATAAAGTTTAGATTTTTATGGAATAAAGTTTAGATATTTATAGAGAAGAAGATTCGATTTTTAATGTAGGAAAAATATGATTTTTATATCATAGGAAGAATAAAAATATTATTTTTATTTATGTAGAGTAATAAAAATATAATTTTTATTATATTACTAGCAAGATAAAAATATAATTTTTATCATGGAAGTAGCGGTGTAAAGGAGTGATTTTTACATATGTAGCAGAGATATAAAAATACGATCTTTATATATAAAAATGTGATTTTTATATAGAGAATGGCGAGAGAAAAATATGATTTTTATTTTATGAACACAGTTATAAAAATATAATTTTTATCTATATAGTAGAGGTATAAAAATAGAATTTTAATCTATATAGTAGCGGTATAAAAATAGAATTTTAATCTATATAGTAGCAATATAAAAATGTGAATTTTATCCATATAAAGTGATTATAAAAATGTGATTTTTATATACATAGCAACAATATAAAAATGTGATTTTTATATATATAGTGAATACGGGAAACGAAAGTGACGAAAGGCGAGCACGACGAAGGTTTCCTACATATGAAGAGTCGTGGCGCTTGATTTAGCTAATCGGTGAGAACTTCTCACTTTAAATTTTCTTTTCTAGTTAAAAATATATAATAGGATGCAGACGGTGCTTAGCAGCAGCCGACACCCGTCGTCCACAGACCATGGACGACTTGTTTGTTTGATTGTCTTTGGATTGATTTGTTTATGTGAATTTGGTAAGTGATGTGGAAAATAAAATATATATTCATTTGTTGGAATAAAATATATATTCATGTGTTGAAATAAAATATATATTCATGTGTTGAAATAAAATATATATTCATGTGTTGAAATAAAATATATATTCATGTGTTGAAATAAAATATATATTCATGTGTTGAAATAAAATATATATTCATGTGTTGAAATAAAATATATATTAATGTGTTGAAATAAAATATATATTCACGTGTTGAAACAAAATATATATTCATGTGTCGAAGTAAAATAAAATATTCATTTACAAATCAGACGATTTGTTTATGTACATCCATTTGACTGATATTGATTGGGACAATAAATTTTACACATCGCCCAACTGCACAAATAAAATCTGTGTTTGTTGATTTGAAACCCATCATGGTTATTTGGATGATATTTGACGTACACTAGTCCCAATTGTATAGTTGTATGTCGATCGATAGGTTGACAGACAGTTTTGTTTTGCACCTTGGATGATGGTTGATTATTCATCAATGCTATTATATACATGTGTTGTATGGAATCTATATAAATGACATTATATGGTAATTGATTGGGTCTCATTCCAATTTAGAAAATAAATTATATTCATGTGTTGAATAAACAAAATAGTCATGTGTTGACAATACTCATATGTTAAG
Source organism: Allium sativum (assembly GCA_030737875.1). Taxonomy (NCBI): domain Eukaryota; kingdom Viridiplantae; phylum Streptophyta; class Magnoliopsida; order Asparagales; family Amaryllidaceae; genus Allium; species Allium sativum. The sequence goes on from CM060920.1 coordinate 697,371,048, forward strand.
AATATTCATGTGTTGAAATAAAATATATATTCATGTGTTGAAATATAATGTATATTCATGTTTTGAAATCAAATCTATATTCATGTGTTGAAATAAAATATATATTCATGTGTTGAAATCAAGTATATATTCATGTGTTGAAATAAAATATATATTCATGTGTTGAAGAAAATATTCATTTGTTGAATATAATAACGAAGTTATTGAAATATATAAAGCCGTGTTGATTAGATTTGCGCCATTTTGACGCGAACGATATTTATATCGATTATATTCATTTTTATAATGAATTTAGAAAAGGAAACGATTTCAAAATCTAATATTTTGAAAATATTATCATTTATATATAAATGATGTGGAATATTCAATTTTGATTTAAAATTGTATATGAAGTTGAAATCATTTTTAAAACGAATTTAAACGATTTATAAAATACGTTTAGAATTGAAATCGATGAAGTATATATATATATATATATATATATATATATATATATATATATATATATATTAATGGCCTGAATAGAACGCGCCACGCCGCGGCAGTTCCCGAATTTCGACCATTGACTTCGAATTGACGTTATGGGAGATCCGACCGTCGGATTCTCCTGAAACCAGAACCGTTGGGTTTCGAAAAAAGCTTTCCAATAAATATTAGAAATTTGAAATCTAATTGTTGTATTTGGAATTATGTCCAAATCAAATTTGGAAAAGGTTGATGTAGGTGCGGTTCGATGACCGTTATTGGAAATCGACTGTACGGGCCTTGATAAAATTATTAAAAATATTAATAATTTGTGTAAAATCATAGTATATGAATTGAAAAGAACTACGATGAAAAATTCCACATTTGTAAGGATAAAAATATATTTTTATCGAAATGAACTAGTTATGAATTAGAATTATAATCCAATATTTTTGAATGAATAAATTGGGTTTGAAGTGGCTTTAAAAATAATCAGAATTTCCAATATATGAATTGGAATGGATTTGAATCGAAGTTATCTTCGGAATATTTCGATGTTGGATTTCGTGATTATACATATATGGTTGTGGAAATTTGAAAGATATATTTATATCGTTATTTCCAATACGATATTTGTTGGTTTCAGAATTTGATATTGAATATAAGCCGATATATTTTTTATTCAGAGCCTTGTATTTAATATCAAATGGGATTTTAGGTTCGTCGTGAATGGTGTCTTAAATAATACTGTTCTTGAACCCAGTTTTGAATTAATCTTTTAATTAAGATTTAGTGAAATTGTCCAGTTAATTGGTATTTAATTGGAATTGAATTTAAATTGGTTTTTGGGTTTATCGTGAACCATGTTTTAGATGACATTAGTTCTTTAACCCAGTTAATGATAGGATATTGATTTGTGGGAAGATTAAAACTAAGTGGATTTTTAATTAATCTTTAATTAGATTGAAATGATCCAGAATGGAGTATCACCAGTTTTGCTCCAAAGCGATAGTTAAATCTTTAATTAGATTTTAATGTGAAATGGTAATTAATATTTACCGATAACACCGTGGTGTTAGTTATGGAGTATTACCAGTTTTGCTCCATGGGATGAATAGGTTGGGATTGGGAAATAAAACAAATAATTACTTTAGTGTGGTTCGCTAATCCCGACTAGTTGAGAAAATCTTAACATGGTTTGAAATGATATCCAAAGGAAGATTAAAGAATAAATTTAGAAGAATTTATCTTTGATAAAATTAATGGGAACCTTTCCCTAAGTATGCGAATATTTGAATAAAAGAATATTCTGAATTGGAATGAGGCGTATGTTGTGTTTGTGTAACACTTGTTTATTATATACGCGGGTTATTCGAAAAGGCCGGGTTTATACCCATTCTGAATAACCGATTCGACGATAAGTCGAATATGAAGATGGTGGTTGAAGACCGGAGGTCTTCACGTCGTTTAGATGATTATTGATGATCTTGATTGGGCTGTACACCCAAAAGGAAGGAGTCAGTCGGTGATCGTCCAGACGTACTTGTAGATCGATGGATATCCGAGGAATAAGGTTCCTTCGGTTTCGTTCAGACCCAGAACGAACTTGCAAATAGACTGTGTGTCTGACATTGGATTTTATTCTGTGCGATTGATTTCTATTAAATATATATCTATTTAGCAGCGGAGAATTTATTCTCTTGCTTAACGCCCTTCTCTGAGACGTACGAGCTTAGAGGTTATATATCGATAGATATCAAACGCATGGCATGAATTGCCTATGTGGCATGCCTAAGTGGCAGATGATCAAGGCTTCTGTTGAACAACAAAGTCTTATGGGTGATGATCAAAGCATGGCCTATGTGGCACAACTTTGTGTATTGCGTTGATTCGCGAGCCTCACACCTCGGTATGAGTCTAAAACGGGATGGCGACCGTTGAGAGAACATGACGTTTCTCCCTATTTATGGGTGATTCCAGTGACCTACCAGCCCTGACATTTATATACTTTTTACCTGTGTGGTTGTTGGATGCGAGGCGCCTCGGATATAGGTCTGATAGGACCGGGAAACGTGTGTTCAGGAATTGCCAATCCTCAAAAGTAAGAGAGGACCGGCCCAACGGATTCCAAGGATCGCTGTGTGTGGTCCTCAGACATTTGCTAGAGTGTCTCGAACGAAGAGGGGCTTGCCCCTTGCCTCGACTTATGATGGAATCCAATTTCCAATACGTGACATTCGGTTTTATTTGTAGAACCTAGTATGGTGACATAGTAGCATGGGATACTATTCCGTCTATGACTGATACATTTATATTCGAAGATGTTTTGACACTATACACTTATAGTAATAATAAAAGATGAAATTTAGAGTATCAAACATTCTTTGGCTATTATAAGGTAAAAACCTATCCTTCGGCTTGTGTTACATTATGTGATGGGACCTGGGTCTTATAATAGCTTCATTTTTCTTTATTTAGCATTGCGATGTTTGTTTTATGCACTGGTATTCTTGGGAGGAAACCCATTCCGTGTTATGTGGCGTGGTCCCTTAATTTACCTAACTTTAAAAATAAAGATTAATAATTGTTTTAGTTCTCATACCAGTCACATGACTGACCTGGAGTTTACTATTTTGACCTAAACTCTGGGTACCCCTATTTTCCACATGGGCAGCTAGTAGTTTTGGTTTTGCAGATTTATATTCACCGGATCCTGGTTTACACCTGAAGTGATATTCGGAAAGCTCTGTATCCATGTATTTCTTTTAGTTATATTTTGTATTATTTTTCCGTTTCTATGTATTTAAATGAAATTTAAATCTTTGATATTTATCAAATGTGTAATATTTATTCGTACTCTATATATTCTTGTATTCTGATGGAATTGTTGTAATAAACAATGAAATGTTCTTCTGTTTGTATTCTGATTTGTCTTGTCCTCAAAGCAATCCGTTCTTTCCTTACCGGGGAAGTTCGGGTCATTATAATACGTTACAAGCCGTTGCAGAACTGGACCAAAATGTCATTGCAAGCTTTTCTAAATCTGGGCCAAATAGTTGTTGCTAGCCATTGCAAGCCATTACAATCTGGGTTATGTTTGTTGTCCCAACCTGCAACTCCATTTTTTCCAACCACACAAACATTCAATCATCACAAATATTACCATTTCATCATTCTTTACAAAAAATAATATTCCATCATTCCTCCATATAATCAAATAATCAATATCCACAAAACCATATCATTAATTAACATATTTCCATAATTCCATCAAACAAAATACTAAAATCCACCAAATAAAATAACTAAATGGGTCATAATATCCATGAAATCCACCAAATAAAAAACTACTAAATCCATCAAACAACCACTAAGTATTAAAAGAATCAACCAAATTACTAAATCCATCAAATCAAATATGTACATAAATGATACCTATAGAAAAAAATACAATTACGCATCATCTTCATCGTCAGAAGCATCTGCATCACCCTCCCTGGGAATTGACCCATCCTCTTGTAGTAGGCAGCAATACACTTGTCTATTTTCTGCGCCAAGTGGCTCTTTCGCTAATCATTAAGCTCATCCAACAGTCTTTTCTTTTGAGAAATCTCATCCTTATCGATGGATCTCTTATAAGCCTTATGGAAATTAAGAGCCTATGAAATAAATTAGGTTAATATTCATAAACGAAACATGCATTATTCAAAATAGGGTGTTTAAAGATTACTTTGACCATAAATGCTATCATTGACCTTAAATCATAGTAGTGTTTAAAGATTACATGGTCAACCTAACTTATGGTGTTAAGTGCAAAATATAAGGAGTGAAACGAACAGGTTCTGTAAATGGTTATAGAAATTTGAAATGTAGGTATTCACAAATATGAATTCACTGAGTTAAATGAATCATAAACTAATTTTTCAGTATTGTTTATGTATATATTATATATCATGCGGCTTTAAGTATATAAATTTAACAAAAAATAATTTTAGTTTTATTCATAAGAGAATCGTGTACTTAACTCCATTAAAAGGTAATTTTATTTTTTCTCATAAATTGATTTTTCAATATTGCATATGTAGATTTGTATATTATGTGGCTTTAAGTATGTTATACGAACTAACAAAAAACATTTGATTTTATTACTCAATAGTGGTTTTACCAATTTTTTTAAATACAATAGTGGTATACACACTACTAGATAAAGTGGAATAGACATCGCTCTTTTATCATCGGTTTGTAAAACCACCGATTTTAATATTTCTTTTAACATCAGTATATTTTAAAGCGATGTTAAATGGTTCTTTAAGCATCGGCTGTTAAAACAACCGATATATATATATATATATATATATTTAAAAATCTATTAACTTCAGTCATGAAAAAATGCATCTCCCAAAATCATTTCTCATGCCCTCTATTCTTTATAAGAACAAGAAATGACAGATGAAACCCTCTGTCGTTTCCTTAAATGCCTCACCTGGCCACCTCCAAGTCGCCTCGCTACCACCTGCAAATCACGAGCCATGTCTAACAGTCGAGAACGAATGGAAGTGGAAGTGTTTTCCTCTTTCAAATTATGGTTTTTGATAAGAACTAATGCTTCGGTTTATGATCCATCCTCTTATCTTGAGCATGGTAGCGATTAGAAAATTGTAAGTGATTCTGTTTATTGCTTTGCTCGATCTATCCTCTTATCTCGAGCATTGTTTATGTTTAAGCTTGAACTCAAATACACTTGTATGCCAATGATGATTGGGTTTTAAATAGGAGTTGAAACTCCAATTTTCTAGTCTTATTTTGATTGACTTATTCAAATAATTTTGATGTGTTGTATGTTGCTCAGTTCATACATTCACTCAGAAAAATATAATCTTTGTATAAAAGTTTATATAATTCTTAGCCTAAATGGGAGTTTATATAATTTAATGTATGTTGCTATATTGATAATAATTTGTTTCTTGCAACACTTGTATTATATTCATGATATTTTGTATACTAGCTTTGCTTCTGATTTATATATGTGATAATTCATACAACTCTATTGCCGCGATGTGCTGATTCTTGCATGTCTAGCATCCATGCATGCTTGGTACTCAACTACTCCTTGTTTCTTTTATGCCTTACTTGATGTTTCATGCTTGGAAACATGATTTAGAATTTAAGTGTATATACAGATCGTTAGCATACGTACGCTTGCTCAAAATTGATAAGAATAAATACTACAATTGGCCAAAATTGATAAGAACCGGTAATATAGAATCAAAAGATGATGATGGACAACCGAAATACCTGAGGCAATGCAACGACTAGCATTCTACGTATCGGAGGATCATAGAATATTTATTTCTTTTTCGTATGAAGTCGTATGGTCGTGTAACTTTGGGAAACGACTATTGGGGTCATTTCCCATGTTCACGATTTTTTCCAATTTTTAAATGACATTTTGCCCCCTAGCGAATCTTGTTTCGCCTATAACTTTTGATTGGTAAGGAGTTTTGACCAGAAACCACTTCCATTAGATTCGGATGACGGTTACCTTCTGGTAGAGTGGTCACATTAGTCAAACGGACTAACCGTTTGGGAGATATATCTAAAATAAGGTTTAGAAGGTGAAAAAGCATCTTAATTGGGCTTAACCGGATGATTAACAGCTAGGCCCATTGGGGGATTTCGGGATTAAAGCTATATGAGGGCTGATTACGGTTAGAGAAACCTTTTCTTTGTCATTTTCTACCCGCCACTTACCTCTCTTCAATCCTAACAATGGCCTCCGCTTTCTAAATTTATCCCAAATCACCGTTTGATTGTGTATTAGCTTAGTTTACACTAAATCAAGGAAGTCTAGTGGCAAATGAGAGTTGGGGCTGCTGCTAAGCATTAGAATTCGACCTATAACAGAGATAATTTCAGATCAAAAGTTTATTTGTGGCTAAGGTGAGTGATTTGAACTTTTATTCACCAATTACGGCTAATTAGGGGTGATTAGTGATAATTAGCGATATTATGCATTATAAATATATGGAAAAATATGTAGAAATTCTTAAAAATTATTTTATGTCACTAGTTAAAATTTGGGTTAAGTTTGCTAATCCTATAGTTAAAACATGGTTAAGGGGATTAAGGGGGAAACATGGGTTTTAGGTATGTCTGATCTGTTTAAACTTGTCATATTGTTGTGTTGGCGTTTGTGGATGATTACGTATGTTGCTATGGCTGTATGGTATGCTTTGTGATTGATTAGAAAAGTTAGAATGGTCAAAAACGCCGTCGTATGGCGTAAAAAAGTCGTTGGTAGAGTTGCAGAAAATTGTGCAGAAACCGGATCGAATCGCCCCCTCTCCAAACCGATCCGATCGTGATACCCACTGCACCTCAACTTGCTCGTGATCTAGGAACCCATCTCCGGCCCGAACCGCTCGTGACAAGGACACCACGAACTGATGTGTAATGACCCGCATTTTTACTGTTGAATAATTAATTAATTTAATAATTAAGTATTGATTTAACGATATCGATAACTCGAATTAAATAATATTTATATTTAACTAATATTAATAATAAAATAATATATTTCCGGAATAATCGGAAATAATAGAATCCATGATATGGTGTGAATTGGACAGTTTAAAATATATAATTTTATATTGAATTATATTGACGAATATATTTATAATCGTCAGTTGAAGGTAGAAATTATATTATAATTAAAATCGAGCTCGAAATGGCACGATAGTTCGCGATTTGAACTTCAATTGGGAGTACAAAATCCGTTTTAAGCCGGATTTCTGTGAAACAAGAAACTTTCGGAGCTGGTGAAGTATATTTTTCTAGTGAAAGAGAAAAAAGGGGATTTCGTCGTGTAGATTTTGATTTATGTCCAAATCAAATTTTAGAAAAATCGCTATGGGGTTCCTTTATAACATATAACGATTTATAAAAGGATTTAAATATAAATCGAATATCGATATAACTCTGATGATGAAATATCGAGTTAGAAATCCATATAGGATTATTCTGGAGCTGTATGGTATTCTATTGTGAAAATATATGATGATATAAATTTATTTATATTTAATTTAATTATTTTTAAATATATTTATATATTTAAAAGGGTTATTTAGAGCTTTAAAAATAGCCAGTTTTTCAAATAACCTTAGAATTCGACGAAACTAATTTTGTTGGATCCGCAATATTAAATTATTGCTAGATTTCAATTTCCGTGATTTTTGAAGTCAGTATGTGGCCGTAAGGGATTTTAATGTGAAAAACAGTTAGTATTTTGACGGTTAAAAATACGCTGTGTGAGCATACGAAGTCGGAATTCGACGAAACCAGTTTCGTTGGGACCGTAATGTCGAACTGTAGCTGCAGGTCCAGTGTCATGATTTTTGGGTATCGTGTGTGATCACTCGAATTTTTAAAAGGGCAAAAATGAATATGAAATAAAAAGAAAAATATCTCAAACCCTTTCTGAAGCCTAGAAAAGGCCACACATGCTTCTTTTTCAGCCACACAAAATTTTGATCCCCATTATAAAAACCGCCAATTTTTTCTTCTGAAAACAAAACCAACGTTTCATCTTAAAGAAAAAGAATCAAATTAATTCAAAGAAAAGGTTATAAATTCCAGAAATCATATCGTTGAGATCCTCGTTCGTTTCTCTTCATTTCTATATATGAATTCTTGGGTGCGATCGAAATTATGGGCGCTCAAATATATTACAGTAAATTTAGGGTTTCCGGTTGTTGCAATTTCAGTGCTTGAATTGGATTTTCAGTTCGTATTCAGATTTGTGGAGAAGTTGAGCACCTTGTGGCAAGTTGTTGTGGAATTCCGTGCAAAAGGATGTTGCTCGAAATCAATGGAGCAGCATCAGGTCGCGTTCTAAGAGGAGGACTCGAGCTTGAGAAAAAGGGTACGGTTGTGTTGAGGATTGGAAGAGAGGAACTTCGGTTTACTTCGTTTGATTTGTAATGAGGTATGGAGGGAGAACGAGGTGTCTAAAGATAGGTCATGGCGGTTGGTGTTTGGCAGGAGCAACGGGTTCTTTTCTTGGATTGGAAGAGAATACGTGGTGCCGGCTTGGGTATTTAGGTTAGCGGATGGGCCGGCTAAAAAGATGAAGGCCCAATACAATATTAGTTTAACTTTTATTTAAGTAATGAATACATCTAACTTATAAATTACGTAACTTCTGCATACGTGATCATAATTTCGAACGGTTAGATCTGTTGGGATCGTATGGACGGACACTACACGATGGAACTAACTGGAATTCCATCAGAGCTCGTTGCAATTTATGGTGAAATAAATTGGGCGTCTGAATCAACAGACGCAAATCGTTATTTAACGGTCAACGCGAAATGTGAGTAAAACTCACCAACTCTGAACAATTATATTTTATAATGTATTCTTAGAACTGATAAGTATGTGTTGATTGCTGTGTGTTAACTGTTTGGATGAACTGCTAGTCAGTTGGTTGAAATTATATATATATATATATATATATATATATATATATATATAAATCATTAAATATATATTGATTCTATTTAGCAGAACATTTCATATGGAAATGTAATCGATGTTAAGTATATTGTTTAACATCTATGATGCAGGGAAACAAGTTGGGATCCAACTGGATTCCTCAATATATATAATACTGTTCTGTTCATATATTGTAATATATGATGTGATATATAATCTGTTGTGGATAATGTGTGTTTGAATGATACCGATCAATGTTATTCGGTATTTCAAATACCGTAAGAAATACTAGGATGTAAAAAGGGGATTTTCAAAGTATATTGTGAAAATAAATTATTTATAGAAAATCAATGGATTTTCTATATAAAAGGAAATAAGTATAAAATCAAAGAGTTAAAAGAAAAATATTTGTGGAAACAGATATAAAGGAAATAAGTATAAAATCAAAGAGTTAAAAAGAATATATTTGTAAAAACAAATATAAGGAAAAATATTTGTAAAACAAATATGAAGGAAATTATTTGTGAAAACAAATATAAGGGAAAAATATTTGTGAAACAAATATAAAGGAAAATACTTGTCAGACAATTAGAAAGAGAAATATTTGTAAACCATTTACAAATAAAATAGAAAGAGAAATATTTGTAAACCATTTACAAATAAAATAGAAAGATAGAAAAGGAATATTTATTTGTTAAACAAATAGAATTGAAAAGAATTATTTATTTGTTAAATAAACAGAAGTATGAAGGAAATATTTATTTAGGAAACAAATAGAAGTATAAAGGAATATTTATTTAGAAAATAAATAGAAAAGATAAAAGGAATATTTATTGGTTAAATAAATAGAATTGAAAGGGAATAGTTATTTGTTAAGTAAACAAATAGAAAAGGAATTATTTGTATAAACAAACAGAAAAGGAATTAATAAAAGGAGTTAATCGAAAAGAGTTAATCGAAATGAGTTAATCGAATATTAGTTATTCGATTAGAGTTAATCGAATAGAGTAAATGAGTTAGAGTTAACCAGTTAGGGTTAATCAATTAGGGTTGACCAGTTAGAGTTGATCAGTTAGAGTTGATCAGTTAGAGTTAATCAGTTAGAGTTGATCAGTTAGAGTTAACCAGTTAGAGTTAATCAGTTAGAGTTGATCAGTTAGAGTTAATCAGTTAGAGTTGATCAGTCAGAGTTGACTAGTTAGAGTTAATCAGTTAGAGTTGATCTGTTAGAGTTAACCAGTTAGAGTTAATCAGTTAGAGTTGATCAGTTAGAGTTAACCAGTTAGAGTTAACCAGTTAGAGTTGATCAGTTAGAGTTAACCAGTTAGAGTTAACCAGTAAGAGTTGATCAGTTAGAGTTAACCAGTTAGAGCTAGAGTTAACCAGTTAGAGTTAAAGTTATCCAGTTAGAGTTAGAGTTAGAGTTAACCAATAGAGTAATTAAATAGAGATAATCGAATTAGAATAAATCGATTAGAGTTAGTCGAATTAGAAGTTATCGAATATTATTATTCGAATAAAGTCGAAAGGAGTTATCGAAAATTAGTTATTCGAATCGAGTTAAAAGGAGTTATCGAATATTAGTTATTCGAATCGAGTTAAAAGGAGTTATCGATTATTAGTTATTCAAATCGAGTTAAAAGGAGTTACCAAATATTGGTTATTCGAATCGAGTTAAAAAGAATTAATCGAATTTAGTTATTGATTAGTTTAACCGAAAAGAGTTAATCGAATTTAGTTATTCGAAAAGGAGTAATCGAATATAGTATTCAAAAAGCGAGATTATCGAATATCGTTTATTCGAAAGAAAGAGTAATCGAATATTAGTTATTCGAAGTGAGTTAATTGAATTTTAGTTATTCGAGGATAGTTAACTATCGAATTCGATTATATTGAATTCAGGAAAGTACATATACTTTCCGGTGTTTAAATCAAGATTTATTTATTTATAAATCAGGTGTTTATTTATTTATTCATATTAAAGAATAAAAGTTATAATTGAAGTTAGATATTTCGAAAATATGGATTATAACGTTATCGTTATAACCAATGTTTTCAATAAAGAAGTGGATTCATAAATAGAATCCGAGAGTTTCGTAAGGAAGTTTGTTAAAGATTTAAAAGATAAACTTGACTATTTCGAAGTTAAACGTTGTTCAGTTAAGGTCTGAGAGGTAATTATACCCCAACTTGATTGACTTCCTTCTTAACTAAGGAATGATAAGGTTTGATAGTGAAGGAGTTTTGGAAATGTTTTCCAAATACGAATCAGAAATGTTTTCTGATAATAGAAAAATAAGAATTTAGAATATATGGCAACATGAGATAAGTAAATTAATGAACTAAGGAGATAAATGTTAAATGATGATTGATCGATATAATTTCCATTTGGAAATAATATCGTTGTTTGCACACGTGTTTTTCTTTGATAGTTAACTCACCGACTATCAAAGTTTTGACCATTTTACCGTTGTTAATATGGAGAGACCAGTTGGATTATTATCTGAAGAACCACTCCGTATCGGCATAAGAGTTGTGAATCATATATGCCAAAGTTAATTGAAGACGGAGTAAAGTGCAATGGCTGTTGTATAAATCTTAGGTAAAAAATGCCTAAGATGGTTGTACTGAATAGTGCCTTCGGTTTGTCCAGTCCCTAGACGACCTGTATGGAAGAATGTCTGACATAGTATATTTAATAGATCACGTAAGTTGATCTCTTCAAACGTATTTACGTTTGGTGGCGGAGGAATTCGTTTCTCTTAGCTGTATACCCGTGGTATTTTTGGGGTAATCAATTTGTGATTTGGCGGGTATGACGATGTGACATTCAAAGTGAATAAATGTGTGATCTAGCAGAGATAAGCATGGCCTCTAGCCTTACAACTGGAAATGACAAAAATCGGGCAGGAAACATGGCTATGTAGGTCGCACCTATTAGGGTGTATAATCACCTAATCCAGAGTTTCATTTACTTCTAAAAAATCTATTGTCGATGCTGTCCCATTTGGGAAACGGTTGCTAATCCCAACCGTTGGTGATATACATTCGATACACTCAAGCGAAATGAGTGGTCGGTCATGTGTGGCCGGGTTGCAAGATGTTCTTGTTGAACCCGGTGTATTCCTCTCTAGAGGTACACCAGCGAAAGGTGGTTCCTTACCTTTTTCATAGTTGGAAATCCATTACCCAATACATTTCTTATGGTTTTTATTGTATACTATATATGTAGAACGTGAGACGAAAGCATTTCTGCTAGATAATTATTATATTGTGATTGATAGACACTATTATAATATCAATGAGTTTTGATATAAAGATTATTTTAGATTCTCATAAGGGAAAAACCTATTCCATTATACGGTGTGGTCTTTTGAGATATCGTTTAATGGTTCAAACTATTTTAAACTGTTTTACTCATACCAGTCCCATGACTGACCCAGAGTTTATTTTGTTTTGTTTTCCCTAAACTCTTGGGTGCCCAATTTTATATGGGCAGTCAAGTAGTTATGATTTTTCAGATATACTTGGAGAGCTTGGAGCAGGAGGCTTTAGGATTATATAACTATAGTTATTTTTGCTGTGTTGTAAGTGTTATACTCTGATAAATGTTACTGTATACATATACTGATTTTATTTCAAGGATATATTATCTATTATATGTTGTTCGTTCCGCTGGGAGATTCGTGTTACTCTGATGTTGTATCTTCTTCTTCTTTTTCTATTCTAAGTTTCTATCTTATCTATTATCAACCTCTAACTTCTTTCATTAACTACCGATATTTTTTCGATGTTTGGTTAGTCGTCATTGAGTTATGTTGGTAACTAAAGTCGCTAAAAAACCGGGTCGTTACAGTTGGTATCAGAGCTTAAGGTTAAGTGAATTACCTTGGCTCTGTGGCGTGACTCGGTAGAGATGGGGTTAATAATACCCTAGATTGAGTTTGAGTGTACATATATGAGCGCGTATTTGTTATTAAATATTAAAATGGTTTTATATTGTGGAGATTTATTGGTTGAGTTTTTTATGAATTCTGGTCGATCAGTTTGATCCACTATATCGGTAGGAGTTTTATAAACACTTGAATACGATGAACCAACATGGTATGTTTTGAAAAGAGGGTAAATGGAATAATTTTACCCAAATTATATTTTGGTTTCTATATTGGATAATATAGTATACTGGATATTTTGGTTGTTATTATAATCGAGCAAGATTATAAAAGTGACATGGTTATGCAAATAACCAATTAAGATTCGAATGATTGTTATGAATTAAATTAAATCTGAATTTAAATCAGAATTGGAATTAAAACCTAGAAATTTGAATAAGTGTTTGTAGATGAACATGGATTAAATATATGTGGATTTTAAAATCCTTGGAGATTTTAAATTGTTTACAGCATTGTGAATGGTGTTTTGAAATTGATTTCAAAACTAGAAGTGTTAGAAATGGCTTTGAAAGTGGTATAGTATTGAACCCACTTCAAATCGCTGGAAAATAGATTCTGATGATGAATAGCGACATCATCAGTGTTCATTTTCGAGTTGTTAGTGACGGATTACAACCAAGGATTTTGTTTTTAAATTGTTTTGCAAAAACAAGTTATTCAGAAATTCAAAGGTTTTGGATTGGTATTATGATTTCAAATTGATTTGAAAGAAAAACCTAGGAATTTAAAATTATAGAATTTATATTTAACATGTGAAGTTAAGTAAAGCTGAAATTGATTAGAGGGTAATCTAGAATGGAAATGAGTTGATGAGTTAAGAGTTTGAAATTTGATAGTGGATTTTGAATGGAATTCGAATTGTATATAAGCGAATAGTCGTGTTGAGATTTGGTTGATTGGAAATTGATTGAATGATATTAGTATATGTTTAATTGGTAACAGGTGCAAATGATATAATGATATGACCGACAAAAAGGTACAAGTTTATATCGTATGTCTGAGTTTGGTGATTTATGAGCCGATTGGGCAAGCCTCTTCGCTCTTTGATATTTTTTTTTTGGGTTGGAGAAGGCCTAGAAAGGCGAGTTGTGGTTTTACCGATAGGGCTGTACAAAGCAGGTTATGGAAAAAATTTCAGAAATTATAAGGTGTTACAAAAAATTTCAGAATTTTTGAAAATTTAGTTAGTCGGAATGAATTAATATTTTAGTCGATATTAATTGGTTCGGAGAAACAGAAGATAGGAGGTAAACAGATAAATTTTTACCCTGTAGATAGGATCGTCTTCTACCTTAGCAATTTCAAGGACGAAATTATTTTAAGGGGGAAAGATTGTAATAACCCGCATTTACTATTGGTTAATTAATTAATTAATTAATTAAATATCGATTTAACGATATCGATAACCCGAATTAAATAATATTTATATTTAATTAATATAAATAATAAAATAATATATTTCCGGAATAATCGGAAATAACAGAATCCACGATACGGTGTAAATTGGACAATTTAAAATATATAATTCAGTTTATATTGAATTATATTGACGAATATATTTATAATCGTCAATTGAAGGTAGAAATTATATTATAATTAAAATCGAGCTCGAAATGGCATGGCATTTTGCGATTTAGCGATTTGAACTTCAACTGGGAATACAGAATCCGTTTTAAGCCGGATTTCTATGAAACAAGAAACATTCGGAGCTGGTGAAGTATATTTTCTAGTGGAAGAGAAAAATCGGGATTTCGTCGTGTAGATTTTGATTTATGTCAAAATCAAATTTTAGAAAAGTCGCTATGGAATTCCTTTATAATATATAACGATTTATAAAAGGATTTAAATATAAATCAAATATCGACATAACTCTGATGATGAAATATCGAGTTAGAAATCCATATAGGATTATTCTGGAGCTGTATGGTATCCTATTGTGAATATATATGATTATATAAATTTATTTGTATTTAATTTAATTATTTTTAAATATATTTATATATTTAAAAGGGTTATTTAGAGCTTTAAAAATAGCCAGATTTTCAGACGACCTCAGAATTCTATGAAACTAATTTTGTTGGATCCGCAGTATTAAATTATTGCTAGATTTCAATTTCGGTGATTTTTGAAGTCAGTATTTGGCCGTACGGGATTTTAATGTGAAAAACAGTCAGTATTTTGATGGATAAAAATACGCTGTGTGAGCATACGAAGTCGGAATTCGACGGAAACAATTTCGTTGGGACGTAATGTCGAACTGTTGCTGCATGTCTAGTTTCGTGATTTTTGGGTATCGTGTGTGATCACACGAATTTTTAAAAGGGCAAAAATGAATATAAAATAAAAAGCAAAATATCTCAAACCCTTTCTGAAGCCTAGAAAAGGCCATGCATGCTTCTTTTTCAGCCACACAAAATTTTGATCCCCATTATATAAACCGCCGCTTTTTTTTCTTTTAAAAACAAAACCAACGTTTCATCTTGAAGAAAAAAATCATATTAATTCAAAGAAAAGGTTATAAATTCCAGAAATCATATCGTTGAGTTCCTCGTTCGTTTCTCTTCATTTCTATATATGAATTCTTGGGTGCGATCGAAATTCTGGCTGTTCAAATATATTACAGTAAATCTAGGGTTTCCGGTTATTGTAATTTCAGTGCTTGAATTGGATTTTGAGTACGTATTCGGATTTGTGGAGAAGTTTAGCACCTTGTGGCAAGTTGTTG
Source organism: Allium sativum (assembly GCA_030737875.1). NCBI lineage: Eukaryota > Viridiplantae > Streptophyta > Magnoliopsida > Asparagales > Amaryllidaceae > Allium > Allium sativum. Next base: position 697,386,684 of record CM060920.1, read on the forward strand.
TGGAATTACGTGCAAAAAGATGTCGCTCGAAATCAATGGAGCATCTCCACGTCGCGTTATGAGAGGAGGACTCAAGCTAGAGAAAAAGGGTATGGTTGTGTTGAGGATTGGAAGAGAGGAAATTTGGTTTACTTCGTTTGATTTGTAATGAGGTAGGGAGGGAGAACAAGGTGTCTAAAGATGGGTCATGGCGGTTGATATCTGGCAGGAGCAACGGGTTCTTTTCTTGGATTGGGAGAGAAGACGTGGTGCGGGCTTGGCTATTTAGGTTAGGGGATGGGCCGGCTAAAAAGGTGAAGGCCCAATGCAATATTAGTTTAACTTTTATTTAAGTAATGAATACATCTAACTTATAAATTACGTAACTTCTGCATTTGATCAGCATTTCGATCGGTCAGATCCGTTGGGATCGTATGGACGGACACTACACGATGGAACTAACTGGAAGTCATTGGAGCTCGTTACAATTTATGGTGAAATAAATTGTCTGTCTGAATCAACAGACGCAAATTGTTATTTAACGGTTAACGCGAAATGTGAGTAAAACTCACCAACTCTGCACAGTTGCATTATAATGTATTCTTAGAACCGATAAGTATCTGTTGATTGCTGTGTGTTAACTGTTTGGATGAACTGCTAGTCAGTTGGTTGAAATTATATATATAAATCGTTAAATATATATTGATTCTGTTTAGCAGAATATTTCATATGGAAATGTAATCGATGTTAAGTATATTGTTTAACATCTGTGATGCAGGGAAACAGGTTGGACGGATCCAACCGGATTCCTCAATATTTATAATACTGTTCTGTTCATATATTGTAATATATTATGTGATATATAATCTGTTGTGGATTATGTGTGTTTGAATGATATCGTTCACTGTTATTCAGTACTTTAAATACCATAAGAAATACTGGGATGTAAAAAGGGGATTTTCAAAGTATATTGTGAAAATAAATTATTTATAGAAAATCAATGGATTTTCTATATAAAAGGAAAAGATTTTATAAAAGGAAATAAGTATAAAATCAAAGAGTTAAAAGAAAATATTTGTGAAAACAAATATAAAGGAAAAAAGTATAAAATCAAAGAGTTAAAAAGAATATTTGTAAAAACAAATATAAGGAAAAATATTTGTAAAACAAATATAAAGTAAATTATTTGTGAAAACAAATGTAAGGTAAAAATATTTGCAAAACAAATATAAAGGAAAATATTTGTTAGACAAGTAGAAAGAGAAATAACCATTTACAAATAAAATAGAAAGAGAAATATTTGTAAACCGTTTACAAATAAAATAGAAAGATAGAAAAGGAATATTTATTTGTTAAACAAATAGAATTGAAAAGAATTATTTATTTGTTAAATAAATAGAAGTATGAAGGAAATATTTATTTAGGAAATAAATATAAGTATAAAGGAAATATTTATTTAGAAAATAAATAGAAAAGATAAAGGGAATATTTATTAGTTAAATAAATTGAATTGAAAGGGAATAGTTATTTGTTAAGTAAACAAATAGAAAAGGAATTATTTGTATAAACAAACAGAAAAGGAATTAATAAAAGGAGTTAATCGAAAAGAGTTAATCGAAATGAGTTAATCGAATATTAATTATTCGATTAGAGTTAATCGAATAGAGTAATTGACTTAGAGTTAACCAGTTAGGGTTAATCAATTAGGTTAACCAGTTAGAGTTGATCAGCTAGAGTTGACCAGTTAGAGTTAATCAGTCAGAGTTGATCAGTTAGAGTTGATCAGTTAGAGTTAACCAGTTAGAGTTAATCAGTTGGAGTTGATCAGTTAGAGTTAATCAGTTAGAGTTGATCAGTTAGAGTTGACTAGTTAGAGTTAATCAGTTAGAGTTGATCAGTTAGAGTTAACCAGTTACAGTTAATCAGTTAGAGTTGATCAGTTAGAGTTGACCAGTTAGAGTTAATCAGTTAGAGTTGATCAGTTAGTGGTAAACAGTTAGAGTTAATCAGTTAGACTTGATCAGTTAGAGCTAACCAGTTAGAGTTAGAGTTAACAAGTTAGAGTTAACTAGTTAGAGTTAAAGTTAACTAGTTAAAGTTAGAGTTAACCATTAAAGTAATTAAATAGGGTTAATCGAATTAGAATAAATCGATTAGAGTTAGTCGAATTAGGAGTTATCGAATATTAGTATTCGAACAAAGTCGAAAGGAGTTATCGAAAATTAGTTATTTGAATCGAGTTAAAAGAGTTATCGAATATTAGTTATTCGAATCGAGTTAAAAGGAGTTATCGAATATTAGTTATTCGAATCGAGTTAAAAGGTTTATCGAATATTAGTTACTCGAATCGAGTTAAAAGGAGTTATCGAATATTAATTATTCGAATCGAGTCAAAAGGAGTTAATCGAATTTAGTTATTCGAAAGGAGTTATTGATTAGTTTAATCGAAAGGAGTTAATCAAATTTAGTTATTCGAAAAGGAATAATCGAATATAGTATTCAAAAAGAGAGATTATCAAATATCGTTTATTCGAAAGAAAGAGTAATCGAATATTAGTTATTCGAAGTGAGTTAATCGCATATTAGTTATTCGAGGAGAGTTAATCGTCGAATTCAGGAAAGTACTTATACTTTCCTGTGTTCAAATCAAGATTTATTTATTTATAAAACAGATGTTTATTTATTTATTCACATTAAAGAATAAAAGTTATAATTGAAGTTAGATATTTCGTAAATAGGGTTTATAACGTTATCGTTATAACTAATGTTTTCGATAAAGAAGTGGTTTCGTAAATAGAATCTGAGAGTTTCATAAGGAAGTTTGTCAAAGATTTAAAAGAAAAACTTTGACTATTTCGAACTTAAATGTTGTGAAGTTAAGGTCTGAGAGATAATTATACCCCAACTGGTTGACTTCCTTCTTAACTAAGGAATGGTAAGGTTTGATAGTGAAGGAGTTTTGGAAATGTTTTCCAAATTCGAATCAGAAATGTTTTCTAATAATAGAAAAATAAGAATTTAGAATATATGGAAACATGAGATAAGTAAATTAATGAACAAAGGGGATAAATGTTAAATGATGATTGATCGATATAATTTCCATTTGGAAATAACATCCTTGTTTGCACACGTGTTTTTCTTTGATAGTTAACTCACTGACTATCAAAGTTTTGACCATTTTAACATTGTTAATATAGAGAGACCGATTGGATTAATATCCAAAGAACCACTCCATATTGGCATAAGTGTAGCGAATCATATATGCCAAAGATAATTGAAGACAGAGTAAAGTGCAAGGGCTATTGTATAAATCTTAGGTAAATATTGCCGAAGATGGTTGTACTGAATAGTGCCTTCGGTTTGTCCAGTCCCAGGATGACCTGTATGGAAGAATGTCTGACATAGTATATTTAATAGATCACGTAAGTTGATCTCTTCAAACGTATTTATATTCGGTGGCTGAGGAATTCGTTTCTCTTAACTGTATACCCGTGGTATTTTTGGGGAAATCAATTTGTGATTTGGCGGGTATGATGATATGACATTCAAAGTGAATAAATGTGTGATCTAGCAGAGATAAGTCTGGCCTCTAGCCTCACAACTGGGAAATGAGAAAAATCGGGCAAGCAGCATGGCTATGTAGGTCGCACCTATTAGGGTGTATAATTCCCTGATCTAGAGTTTCATTTACTTCTAAAAATCTATTGTCGATGCTGTCCCATTCGGAAAACGGTTGCTGATCCGAACCATTGGTGATATACATTCGATACACTCAAGCGAAATGAGTGGTTGGTCTTGTGTAGCCAGGTTGCAAGATGTTCTTGTTGAACCCAATGTATTCCTCTCTAGAGGTACACCAGCGAAAGGTGGTTCCATACCTTGTCATAGTTGGAAATCCATTACCCAATACGTGCTTGTGGTTTTGATTGTATACTATATATGTAGAACGTGAGATAAAAGTGTTTTTGCTAGATGATTATTATATTGTGGTTAATAAGCACTATTATAATATCAATGAGTTTTGATATAAAAATTATTTTGGATTCTCATAAGGGAAAAACCCGTTCCGTTATATGGCGTGGTCTTATGATATGTCATTTAATGGCTCAAACTGTTTTAAACTGTTTTACTCATACCAGTCCCATGACTAACCGGAGTTTATTTTGTCTTTTTCCACTAAACTCTTGGGTGCCCAATTTTATACGGACAGTCAAGTTTTTAGGATTTTTTAGATATACTTGGAGAGCTTGGAGCAGGAGGCTTCAGGATTATATAGTTATAGTTATTTCCGCTGTGTTGTAAGTGTTGTACTCTGATAAATGTTACTGTATACATATATTGATTTTATTTCAAGGATATGTTATCTATTATATGTTGTTCTTCCGCTGTGAGATTCATGTTACTCTGATGTTGTATCTTCTTCTTCTTCTTCTTCTTCTATTCTAAGTTTCTATCTTATCTATTCTCACCCTCTAACTTCTTTTGTTAACTATCAGTATTTTTTCGATGTTTGGTTTGTCGTCATTGAGTTATGTTGATAACTAAAGTCGCTAAAAAACCGGGTCGTTACACGATGCTTGGACCTACGACATACGAGCTGACCTTATGCTAGGGAGGAAGGAGCCACGAACCAGGTTGCCACGAACCGTTGTTTGGTCACCGACCCGAACCAAAGGGTGTCACGAACTGGCAAGCACTAGAGCACCATGACCCTACCCTTATGGGCAGTCCGACCCGAACCAGAAGGGAGACTGCGAACCGAACCAAGGAGCTTGGACATAGGGCATGAGCTACGAACCAGAAGATGACCGATCTGGAGGAGACAAAAACCCGAGATTCAAAGGTAGTCCAATTGGGAAGTAGAACTCAGGATCCAGATGGGAACCAACGAGTTGACTTCATGATTGGACTTTGTTGAGGGACGTGGGCAAAGGGGTTATCGATGTTTATGGCTTTGACTCACCACTGAGAGACGAAAATTGGCTATGGATCAGTGCAATGGGGTTGTTATGACTCCATGGGGTAGAGTGATCGTAGCAAGGCTATGAGCTAGTGCAGTGGAGTTGCCATGACTTCATGGGGAAGAGTGGACATAGCAAAGTATTAGTGGTTACGGATCAGTGCAGTGGAGCCGTCATGACTCCATGGGGCAGAGTGAACGTAACAAAGAACAGAGTGATCAAAGTGGTAGATATCGTATACTTTATGCACTGAGTGGGAGATGTGAGGATGATTGCTATGTTTGATGTTTGCTATCACATCTTGTTGTGCAGACTCTTTGGTTGTAGGTCTAGGTTCAGGTTAAGGTATGGTTTAGTATATCTATTATTGTTCTGTTTTGTTGCTTATCGCTATAACCAAACTTTTGTCTGACCCAGTTTTTATGTCTCTTCTTACTACTCTGGGTGCTCTTAAACGGGCAGACTAGAGACAGGTTAGGTGGTATTCACGGGTAGCTGTACCGGTGACGAGCAGGAGGCTTCCACGTTTGATATATATATATATGTTCTTCCTGTGTTGTTGCTGGTCACTACTTTGGGCATTAGTAGTGCACCTCTTTCTTTGCTTTAGAAATAGTATGTTGGGGTTGTAATAAGCTATATTTGAATTTTCGCTGCTATGTTGAGTATGGTTTAGTTTCCAGCTTATGCACTGTCTCGCCTGTTTTATGTCAAGTATTTTATTATTATATTTTATCCCATGCACTGTGAGATATACTACAAGTTCTTTATTGATTCATCGTCTTCTTTCTTCTCTTTTGACGAATGTCCCCTGCCGGTTGGACATCGGCACAACACATTTTGTTGGAAATGTCAGCTGGTGCGGGGCGGGCTGTCACACTTGGTATTAGAGCTCTCGGTTGCGTAGTTAACCTAGGGAAGTCATCGGGGAGAGATAGTATACGTAAATGAGAGCGCATATTTGTGATTATTTTGGTTTTCAAAAGCTATATATATACTATTACTATATGTAAGGATGAAGTCGCACTGCACTGGCACCACAAAGAAGATGGTTGATCATTTTCTCTTTACAGATTGAACGATGAGCCGAAATATGAGGGGTACCGGTAGAGGAGCCAATAATAGGACATGAGGACTACGTTCACTAACTTCATGAGAGAGATGCTTAGAGATGTTCAAAGAGCAGCTCCTAATGCTGCTAACGGTAGTGGTGCAGCGGTGCAGGCGCATAGGGCCGATTTCGCTAAGCTTTGCAATGATTACACTAGTCTTGGCGGGAAGCCTTTCCACGGAATGGAATCGGCTACAGAAGTTCAGGATTGGCATGATAGCTGCGAGCGCATCTTCGAAAATTTGGGTATCGAGGATGCAATGAAGAGAAATCTAGCATCCTGTCAGCTGCAAGGACGGGCAATGAATTGGTGGAATGCTATTAAGGAACCTACTCCTGAGGGTCAAGTTACTTGGAATCAGTTTAAGACCCGCTTCAGTGACAAGTTTATCCCAGCTGATCTGAAATCAGACTTGCCTAGGAAATTCCTGGAGCTTAAGAAGAATGGTAGGGCAGTCTCGGAGTACATTGCAGAGTTCGATACTTTATCGAAGTATGGATTATCCCTTATTGACACTGCCGAGAAGAAGAACGAGAAGTCCATAACTGGCTTGGATGGGTACTTGGGGGAAAGACTTATAAACCACATCGATGAGACGTTTGAATCCATTGTGGGAAAAGCATTGAGATCAGAGAGTCTTTACCCTAAGTCAAAGACCAAAGTTGCTATTGTATCTATAGGAGAGCCCAAACCACAAGCGGGAGGTGAAGGCAAGAATAATTATCAGAATAAAAGGAAGCAGAACCAAGCTAAGGATGGTCAGAGAAAGAAAGACAAGAAAGATGTTGAGTGCTTTAGCTGTGGCAAGAAGGGCCACTGTGCCAAAGAATGTCGAGCAAAACCAGCGGACAGGAAGTGCTTCAACTGTGGCCAAGTGGGACATCACAAGGATAAGTGTCTACAATCCCCTAAAGAAAAGCAGATAGTTAAAGCATATGCTATCAGTGTTGTTCCTTCTTCGCCGAATGCCCCAACTGCGGCGGAGAAGGGAAAGAATGTTGTTATTCAAGGTATGCTATCTGTTTATGATGTTCCAGTTAGAGTGTTGTTTGATACCAGGGCTTCCCATTCCTTCATATCTAGTGACCTGGTAGATAGGGTGGGATTGGAACCCGAGATAGTTGATAGACCATTAGTAGTGATGAACCCGATTGGTGGTTCGACTAGCCTTAGTATGATTTGCTGTAATGTGGTCTTATCAAGTCATGGATGTATGTTTGCTTGTGATTGCTTTGTTTTGGGCTTTACTGGGTTTGGCATTATTTTGGGAGTCGATTGGCTCTAAAGATATGGGGTGGTGGTAGACTATGAGGGATTTTTATTGACAATTAGAGTGGATGATGGGTGGAGGTTAGTGTTTGGTTGTTTACCTAGTGATGGGGTAATGGTTAGTTTTCTAAATTCCCTCGACATCCCGCATGATGAGTTGTCATTTGTTCCCATGGCTGGCCAGTATCCGGACGTCTTCGAGGAAGTGACCGGACTTCCACCACACCGAGAGATTGAGTTTCGTATTGATTTAGTGAAAGATGCCAGACTTATAGTGATGCCACTTCGTCGTATGGCACCAAGGGAGTAGCGAGAGCTCGACGTGCAAGTGAGCGATCTTTTGAAGAAGGGATTTATCAGAAGAAGTGTTTCTGGGTGGGGAGCACCAGTTGTGTTTGCTACCAAGGCAGATGTTTCCCTTCGATTGAGTGTGGACTACCACGAATTGAATAAGGTGACGAGGAAGAATAAATATCCTCTTCCACGGATAGATTATTTGTTTGATCAATTAAGTAGAGCGAGAGTGTTCTCCTAGTTGGATTTCATGACAACTTTTCATCAGCTTAGAGTGGTAGCTGAGAGTATAGCTAAAACGGCATTTCGGACTCTGTCTGGATTCTATGAGTGGTGGTCATGCCATTTGGGTTGACCAATGCACCAACATATTTTGTGGATCTTATGAATAGGGTATTTAGGAATCGATTGAATAAGTTTGTTCTTGTATTCGTGCACGATATCCTTGTTTACTCGAGGACGGAGAAGGAACACAAGGAACATTTGAGGATAGTGATGGAGATGTTGAGAAAGACCAAAAGCGAAATTTTCTAAGTGTCACTTCTGGAGAAGAGAAGTGAGATTATTGGGCCATGTTGTTTCAGAAAATGGTATCACCGTGGACCCTGCGAAGGTGGCTACTGTGCAAGATTGGTCTACGCCAAAGAATGCAACAGACGTAAGGAGTTTCTTGTGATTGGCTGGATATTATCGTAAGTTTATCCAAGACTTCTCCAAGATAGCAGCACCATTGACTCAGTTGACCAAGAAGAATCAAGCTTTCATTTGGGATGAAAAGCACGAGAATGCATTTAAGAGTCTAAAGGAAAAGTTAACGTGTGCACCAGTGTTAGTCATTCCTAAGGGGAATAAAGAGATGACGGTATACACAGATGCATGTGGTACCAGACTAGGTGTTGTATTGATGCAAGGAGGTAGGGTTGTATCTTATGCTAGTCGGCAACTGAAACCGCATGAGAAAAGATATCCTACCCATGATTTGGAATTGGCAGTGATCGTATTCGCATTGAAGATGTGGAGACACTATCTCTTGGGAGAAAGATTCGAGTTGTTTACTGATAATAAATTGTTAAAGTGTCTTTTCTCACAAAAGGATTTGAATCTTCATTAGCAAAGATGGTTAGAGTTCTTGGCTTCATATGATTTTGATATCGCATATACACCAGGAAAAGGCAATGCGGTAGTTGATGCCTTGAGTAGGAGACATGCCAGTTTAGGGGCTATGTTTCTTGAAAGGAAGCAACTGGAGTATATCGCAGTGTATGATTTCAGATCAAAGTGCGAATTTGATCCAGTAATGTTTGCAAGTTTGATGATTAGACCCACTTTGATTGGGAGGATTGGTTCCAGTTAGAGGGACGATCCTAGCCTATTGGAAATCATCTCCAAGTTAGAGATTGGTAACGACGGTCGGGAGATGAGCAAGTACGGACTTGATCGAGATGGATGGCTTCTAAAGAATGGAAGATTAGTTGTACCCAATGTAAATGGATTGAGAGATGAAGTGCTTAGAGAGTGTCATCACTCAAAGCTGACCATATACCCCGGTGGTAACAAAATGTATCGAGACATGAAGCAGACTTAATACTGGGAAGGGATGAAAAGAGACGTTAGGAAGTTTATATCCAAGTGCATGAATTGCCATCTAATCAAAGTTGAGCAAAAGAAGCCTAGGTTTGTTACAGCCATTGGAAATTCCCGGCTGGAAATGAGAACAAGTCTCAATGGATTTCATTGACGGTTTACTGAGGACTAAATCAGGACATGATAGTATTTGGGTAACTGTGGATCGATTGACCAAGAGTGCAAGGTTTATACCAGTCATGTCAAATAGGACGACAGCTAAGTTAGCTGAACTACATATGAAATGGGTAGTAAGATTTCATGGAGTACCCAAAGGCATTGTAGGTGACCGAGATCCGTTATTTACTAGTGGATTTTGGAAGAGCTTACAAGAGGCTTTAGGATCAGAACTACATCTCAGTACCGCATATCATCCTCAAACTGATGGTCAGATAGAGAGGGTGAATCATATATTAAAAGATCTCTTAAGAGCTTGCATATTGGATTTTGGAGGATCATGGGATGAACATTTGCATCTAGTAGAGTATGCATATAATAACAGTTATCAATCCAGTATTGGTATGGCTCCATTTGAAGCTTTGTACGGAAGGCCGTGCAACTCACCGTCATGTTGGTTAGAGACCGGTGAGAAATATGTGCTTGGACCAGAGGTAATAAGAGAAACATCAGACAAGATCATGATTGTTCAACAGCGAATGAAGGCCGCTCAAGATAAGCAGAAGAGTTATGCTGATAAGAGGAGAAGAGATTTAAAATTCTCCATTGGTGACTTCATGTTTGTCAAGATTTCTCCGTTAAAGGGCATGATTCTATTTGGTAAGAGAGGCAAGTTAGCACCAAGACTTGCTGGTCCATTGTTCTCGAGCAAGTTGGGAATTTGGCATATAAGGTTGGATTATCTGACAGGATGGTGGGAGTTTATAACGTGTTTCATGATTCCCAGTTAAGGAAGTTCGTGCATGATCCCGATATGACTATTTCACCGGATCAGTTGGATGACATCGAAGTAGAACCCGAGGTGGTTGGGAACCGCAGGCCGATTCGTATTGTCGAGTACGGTACAAAGAAACTTCGAAGGAAGACAACGAGACTAGTCAAGGTCCAGTGGGGTGATGATGAGGAAGACTGTACATGGGAAACAGAGGAGAACATAAAGAAGACGTATCCTGAACTTTTTGCTTGGTAAGGTTTCTATCGATATAGTACTCCCTTGTTAGTAAACCGCATGCTAGGATCGACTTGTTGTGTTGTTATGTATGTTTGATTGTTTGTAAATGAGTGGTAGGCATGCGGGACCCTTTGTATGTTTCCGTTAAGGAATTTCGGGGACGAAATTTCTTAAGGGGGAGAATGTAACGACCGGCATTCTACGTATCGGAGGATCATAGAATATTTATTTCTTTTTCATGTGAAGTCGTATGGTCGTGTAACTTTGGGAAACGACTATTGGGGTCATTTCCCATGCTCACGATTTTTGCCAATTTTTAAATGACCATTTTTCCCCTAGCAAAACTTTTTCACCTATAACTTTTGATTGGCAAGGAGTTTTGACTTGAAACCAATTACATTAGATATGGATGATGATTCACCTTTCCGTAGAGTGGTCACATTAGTCAAACGAACTTACCGTTTGGGAGATATGGCTGAAATAAGGTTTAGATGGTGAAAAAACAGCTTAATTGGGCATAACCGGGTGATTAGCAGCTAGGCCCATTGAAGGATTTCGGTATTAAGGTATATGAGGGCTGATTATGGTTAGAGAAGTCTTTTCTTTTTCTTTTTCCGGCCGCCACTTACCTCTCTTCAACCCTAGCAATGGCCTCCACTTTTTAAATTTATCCCAAATCATTGTTTAATAGCGTATTAGCTTAATTTACCCCAAATCAAGGAAGTCTAGCGGCAAATCAGAGTTGGGGCTGCTGCTAAGCATTGGAATTTGACCTATAATAGAGATAATTTCAGATCTGTAGTTTATTTGTGGCTAAGGTAAGTGATTTGCACTTTTATTCACCAATTACGGCTAATTAGGGGTGATTAGTGATAATTAGCGAAATTATGCATTATAAAAATCTGGGAAAATATGTAGAAATTCTTAAATATTATTTTGTGTCACTGGTGAAAATTTAGGTTAATTTGGGTTAAGTTTGCTAATGCTATAGTTAAAACATGGTTAAGGTGATTAAGGGGTAAAACATGGGTTTTAGGTACGTTTGATCCGTTTAATCTTATCATATTGTTGTATTGGCGTTTGTGGATGATTACATATGTTGATATGACTGTATGGTATGCTTTGTGATTGATTAGAAAAGTTAGAATGGTTGAAAACGCCGTTGTATGGCATAAAACAGTCATTGGAAGAGTTGTAGGAAATTGTGCAGAAACCGGATCGGATCGCCCCCTCTCCAAACCGACCTGATCGTGATATCCAATGCACCTCAACCCGCTCGTGATCCAGGAACCCATCTCCGGCATGAACTGATCGTGACAAGGACACCACGAATCGATGCTTGGACCTACGACATACGAACCAACCAAATGCCAGGAAGGAAGGAGCCATGAACTGGGTTGCCACGAACCGTTGTTGGGCCAACGACGAAGGGTGTCACAAACCAGTGAGCACTAGAGCACCATGACCTGAACCGTATGGGTAGTCCAACTCGAACAAGAAGGGATATTGTGAACCGAACCAAGGAGCTTGGACGTGAGGCATGAGCTACGAACCAAATGAAGACTGATCCAGAGGAGGTGAAAGCCCAAGATGCAAAGGTAGTCCAAGTGGGAAGTAGAACTCAGGATCCATATGGGAACTAGCGAGTTGACTTCATGATTGGACTTTTTTGCGGGACATATGCATAGGGTTTATCGATGTCTATAGCTTTGACTCACCACTGAGAGACGGGGATTAGCTATGGATCAGTGTAGTGGGTTTGTTATGACTCCATAGGGCAGAGCGATTGTAGTAAGGCTATGAGCCAGTGCAGTGGAGTTGCCATGACTCCATAGGGCAGAGTGGACATAGCAAAGTATTAGTGGTTACGGATCAGTGCAGTGGAGCCGTCAAGACTACGTGGGGTAGAGTGATCGTAACAAAGAACAGGGTGATCAAAGTGGTAGATATCGTATACTTTACGCACTGAGTGAGAGATGTGAGGATGATTGCTATGTTTGATGTTTGCTATCACCATGACATGCACACCCCCTCCCCCGTATCTTTACACCATATGATTAGTGTCACCTTAGAGTATTGTACGTCTTGTTGTGCTGACTCTTTGATTGCAGGTCGAGGTTCAGGTATGGTTTAGTATACCTGTTATTGTTCTGTTTTGCTGCTTATCGCTCAAAACAGACTTTTGTCTGACCCATAGTTTTATGTCTCTTCTTATTACTCTGGGTGCTCTTAAACGGGCAGACTAGAGACATGTTAGGTGGTATGCACAGGTAGCTTTACCGAAGACGAGCAAGAGGCTTCCACGTATGATATATATAGATATTCTCCCTGTGTTGTTGCTGGTCACTACTTTGGGCATTAGTAGTGCACCTCTTTCTTTGCTTTAGAGACAGTATGTTGGGGTTGTAATAAGCTGTATTTGAATTTCCGCTGCGATGATGAGTATGGTTTAGTTTTCAGCTTATGTACTATCTTGCCTTTTTTATGTCAAGTATGTTATTATTTTTATTTTATCCATTGCGTTGTGAGACATTCTATAGGTTCTTTGTTGATTCATCGTCTTCTTTCTTTTCTTTGGCTGCCGTTTCGTGCTAGTTGGACATCAGCATACTTTCATTTGAAATGTCGGCTAGTCCGGGGCGGGCCGTCTCAGGCAATAATATAAAAAAATTAATTTTTTGCTTGAGTTATATTTAGTGGTTTCTGCAAAGTGTCTCTTGTGATTATAGGTTAATGTACTTAGTGTTTTTGTACCAGGTACCAGTGAGGCTTGAGCTTGTGGTTTCAGTCTAGCTATTCGCAATAGTAGGAATGTCGTCCAAGTTGGTGGGATAAGGCTAGTCAAAACTGTTAGGGAATGCGGGATGGATTGTTAAGGAAAAACTAACACTAGAGGGGGGTGAATAGTGTTTGTGAGAATTTAAACAAAATCTAAAACTTATTTGAATAATAGAATGAATCAAACACCACAAATACAATCACAGACACAAATTCAAACACAAAAGAAAAATAAATAGAAATAAAAATGCAGAAAAGGAAAGAACACACCAGATTTTATACTGGTTAGGATTTCTCCTATGTCCAGTCCTGCACAACGCTTGATTGCGTAGAGTTTTATTACTATTCCAATAGTCAAGTACAACCTCCTTGATTTCACGGCTACAAGGGATACCATCGATTCCTATTTCCTTGGTTTCACGGCTACAAGGAAAACACCGATTCCTACTTCCTTGGTTTCACAACTACATGGAACACACCTATTCCAACTTCACTCAACCCAAGCAATTACAAACAGCCCTATAACTCTTCAATAGCACTTGATTCTGAGAGAGATGAGAAGAGAGTTTAGAGAGAAGAAATTTGATCAAAACAGAATTGAATTCGACAGAATATAAGTGTATAAATCATAAAAATGATTAAGAATATTTATATAATGAAAGAAAGTGAAAGTGGAGAAGAAGATATGTTTAAAAAATCGAATTTAAGCCCTTTTTATAGAGTATGAAAGGTTGCAATATTTCTGAAACATTTCAAATAGTGAAAAGACACTTCCTTTCAAATTTGAATTTCTAACAGTTATATGTCGACATAGTGTTTTTGGCATGTCGACATATTCTAGTGTATTTTTGAATTTTAAAACATTTTTTAAGTGTTTTGATATAAATACAATCTGGAAATTCTTGAACAAAAATATAGTTTTGTAAATTAATATTATAAGGTAGAAAAACATATGAAAACATAAACTTAAACTACTTAAACATATTTATAACATTATAAGGTTTTAAACTATATAATTATAAAGTATAAGAATATAAATATATAAAAATTAAGCTTGAAAAACAAAGATAAATAAGAAAGAAAAAATTGAAAAGATAAAGGAATAAAATAGAGAGAATTGAGAATAGTAAATAGAATTTGAAAATCAAAATTTGAATATTGAACCTGGAGTGCTATTTAGAGCCTTTCATAATCTAGACTCTATAACTATATTAATCTTGAACTCTTGAAATCTTGAATACTCATGAGTCTTCATACTTCTCTGAATTCTTGTTCTCTATTATCTTTAAACTGTACAGTCTTCAGTAATATTTCCCTATATAATTAATTCATATGTGTGTGTGTATATATGTTCTATACAAAAAGTGTTACTATATATTTTATAACCAATGATAGTTGAAATAAAGTTGCTGTCATCAAAACTCCATTCTCCAACAATCTCTCCCTTTTTGATGATGACAACCTTAATTTATAAAATATCATACATGTATATACCTATTGATGATGATCCTTTAAATACTCTCCCTATCTGTAAGAATCCTATAAACTATGTCTATATTTTATAATTTCTCCCCCTTTGGCATTATTAAAAAGAAATTCTAAAGATAATCCCCCTAAATTGTAAAACTTTCTGAATAGAACTTAAGTAACTAACCCAATAAAGATACTCCCCCTTAATTTATTAACTAATTCTAAGTAGAGTATTCCCTTTGATTTATTTAGAATAATAATACCTAGCAATATGATGACTAAATACAAACCAATCCAAGTAATATCGTTACATATGTTTGTCTGATATATGTATACACACACACACACAAAAACCAAACCAAATCAAATCACACCATATGTCTTAATATATACAAGTTTCAAACAATAGAATCCAAATCACACCACACTATGTGTCTTAGAATAAAAAATCAATCAAATCGTACTAAATAATTAAATGTTTCTTGGAACTTCTACCTAACCATCTTCTCCAAAGATAGGATACTTCTTAATGACTTCCCAATTCTCATCTTCTTTGGTTGGCGGAGCCTTTGCAAGATTATTATCTTCAACTCTTAAAGGAGAAGAGATTTGCCACCACATTGCATCAAAATGCTTCTCTTGTTGTTCAAACATCTTTATTTGACCTAGTTCGAGATGACGCAGATTTCGTAGAATAATTGAGAGAATATTTTTGAAAGAATTCAAGGATTATTCTAGATTTTCACTAAAATTATGGATTGGATTTGCCATTGTTTTATTGAGAAATGAATAAGGAAGAAGAAGGGGTAGAATAAGGAATTTTTCTGGAAGAATTAGACTTAAATAGGGTCTGGAATTCGTTGGATTTTGAATGGACATGAGTAGTTATTTTAATTTAAAATTTGAAATAATTTGAAAATTTGTAAGTTATATGTCGACATACCCTTTTTGCTATGTCGACATCCTACAGTGTTATATTTAAAAAAATTGAAATTTTGAATTCTTTTGAACTCTGTTATATTAGTTTTATAGTTTCTCTAGAAACACAAATATGATTATATTATAAATAAAACTCTATTCATTACTTGATAGAAGAAAATACATCCAACTAATCAAGACACACTTTAAATATGAGATTCAAAAGCAAATACAAGGAAACATATAAAGATAGATTTGACTATATGGCCTAGTTTTTGGATCATGATGATGAGGAAGATGAAATTCCAAGCTTTCTTCCTATCTTGACCATGAATTTGGATATTTTGGAAAGTCTCTTATTAAGCTTCTTTTGATTGTTGACTATTTTTACTTGATTTTGAACAGTTCTATGTTTGTAAATACGCTTAAAGGTTGGATACTCAGTACTTTCCATAGATTCTTCTTCTTCCTCTTCGACTTCCATTGGCTCTTGTTCTTGTTGCATTCGAGCTTGTTTGGCCTCAAATGTCTCATATGGTTTAAAAGTAAGAGGAATTTGTATGAGGTGAATGTTCGATGCATCAAACACTTTTCTAAGGAAAAATTCTTCTCCATGAAGATCAACATTAAAGTATTTGAAAATGCGAGTGAGATAAACACCATAGTAGAGAGTGTTTTCTCTTGTAGATAAATCTACGGGCTTTATTTCATTTAGGATCATTTCGGCCCAATTGATGATATGTCCACCCAAAATAGCAAAGAGAGCCTTTTGAACTTTGAGTGTTGGATTGTTAAAATTTCTGGAACGGGGAGTGATGGTATATTGGAGGAGAACATTGACAATTCTTGTTTCTGGGCGTAAGAAGCGATTTTTGAATTCCATTGGAGCACCATCGTTGAAAATATTTTGATAGGTTTCCAAATTGGTTTCTTCGATAGAAAAATTTGAAAATTTTGAGCCCACGCTTCTACAATTTAGAATAGTGCCTAAGAGTTCGGCATCGAGAAATATTTGAGTGCCTTTGACACTACTCCAAATTTGATTTTCACTGCCTTCGTAAAATTCGCGATTGAGATTTGCATAGAACATCTTCACGAGTTTGGGATAACATACTTCATCGTTATCACGAGAGTCAATTAGGCTCAACACTTCATTATGTTCGAAAAGAGAGACGAGATCATAGGAGGGAAAGTCGCTAAAGATGGCGAAAGCACCCGTGTTAACTTTAGCTTTTGCTAAATAGTTTCCATAGGTTTTGATGACCTCTTTGTCATTATGAATATAGCCTTTGATGGTTTTGGTTATCTTTAATTTTTGAGATGAACTTGAGGAAGCCATTGAATTGATAATTTTGAAGAGAATAGATATAAAGAATATAGTTTTGAGTTGTGAATGAAAGGTAGAAATGATAGATGTATATATAGAAATTGATGTATATGGATTGAATAGGCACAATTTTTCAGATTGAAATGACACCTTTTCCGACCTTAGGATTTGGTGAGAAGATTGGAGTGAAGTTTGAAAGTTTAAACTTTTGAAATTCAAAATTTAAATTTCAAAACTGGTTAGATATGTCGACATAGACTTTTCTATATGTCGACATACTTGTCTAGTTTTAAAGAAAATTTGATTTTTATGTTTTGAAATAAATATTATTGATTTATATTTCAGGTTTAATGATTTTCTGAAATAATTCTAATCCTTAGTAATCACCCAATCAGTTTATTTTTTTAATTTATTGGTTATTTAATATTATATTATTATTTTGAATTTCTAAATTGATATTTCAAATTTGAATTTTATATTTCAAAAATTTGTTTTTAAGGTATTAACTTTAAATCAAAGCAAACAAACAAAGCAACCATTCAACCAAATAAAATCAAAAACTAATTAATGCGTACCCAGTTTTTAGATCCTTTTCTTAAGATTTTATGAACTTGGATTGCCGTAAAGCTTATATTAGTATTTTTGGTTTCTGGTTCTTCATCTCTTGATGATGAATCTGAATCATCTAAAGTTGTTGCGTATGCTTTCTTTCTTTTCATTGACAAATTGTTGTTGTCCGTTTGTTGAGTCAATTTGTCTGGATATGGACACATTTTATTTATATGGCCTGGTTTGTTGCAGTTAAAACATCGACCATCATTAATTTTTGAATTTCCTTGGATATAACTCTTCCTTCTATATTTTAGAAATTTTCTAAAATGATTTGTCATAAGTATTGTTTCTTCATCATCTTCACTACTCGGTCCAGAATCATTTGTTGTTGCTATAAGTGCTATAGATTTCTTATCAGTTGATCTATTTTCTTTTATTTTAAGTAATTGGACTTCATTAGACATCAAATTTCTGATTAACTCTTCTTCTTCATTTCATTGACATCATTGGATTCTTCAATAGCCAAAGTTTTCTGATTCCATTTTGGAGTAGATGAATTCAATAGTTTTCTGACTTGATCTGCTTTAGGATAAGTTTTTCCAAGTGTTGTTAATGAATGCATTATCTCTTGAAATCTACAATATATATCTGAAATAGTCTCATTCTTGTTCATTTTGAATAATTCAAACTGATTAACTAGCATTGCTATTTTAGTCTGTTTAACTTTACTAGTTCCTTCATGTGTAACATGTAAAGTTCTCCAAATTTCTTAAGCAATTTTACATACTGATACTTTATTAAACTCATTCTATCTAGTGAACAACTAACATATTCATGACTTTAGAATTGCTCCGTGTAGCAGCTTTTTGTTCATTTGCCCATTGTGCAAATGCAGTTGTGGGTTCAACATACTCATTTTGTGTACTATTCCATGTGTCTAATCCTACTGACTATAAATAAATTTTCATTCTACATGCCCAATATGAATAATTATTACCATTAAACAATGGTGGTCTAACAGTGGATTGACCCTCTATGAAAGAACTACTAGTGTTGGTTGCCATTATCACTATTTTCAAAAATCAGATTATAAACTTTTTGAAAGACCTTGCTCTGATACCAATTGGTAGGGAATGCAGAATGGATTGTTAAGGCAAAACAAACACTAGAGGGAGGGGGTGAATAGTGTTTGTGAGAATTTAAACAAAATCTACAACTTATGTGAATAATAGAATGAATCTAACAACTCAAACACAATCACAGACACATATTCCAACACAAAAGCAAAATAGAAAGAAATAAAAAATGCAAAAAAAGGAAAGAACACACCGGATTTTATACTGATTCGGATTGCTCCTACGTCTAGTCCCACACAGCACTGGATTGCGCAGAGTTTTATTACTATTCCAATAGTCAAGTACAACCTCCTTGATTTCACGGCTACAAGGGATACCACAGATTCCTATTTCCTTCGTTTCACAACTACAAGGAAAACACCGATTCCTACTTCCTTGATTTCTCGACTACAAGGAACACACTGATTCCTACTTCACTCAGCTCAAGCAATTACAAATAGCCCTATAACTATTTAATAGCACTTGATTCAGAGAGAGAAGAGAGTGTAGAGAGAAGAAGTTTGATTAAAACGGAATTGAATTCGATAGAGTATAAGTGTATAAATCATAAAAATGATTAAGAATATTTATATAATGAAAGAGAGTGAAAGCGGAGAAGAAGATATGTTTAAAAAATCGAATTCAACCCACTTTTATAGAGTGTGAAAGGTTGCAATATTTCTGAAACGTTTCAACTAGTGAAATTGAATTTCTGACATTTATATGTCAACATAGTGTTTTTGGTATATCGACATACACTAGTGTATTTTCGAATTTCAAAACATTTTTCAAGTGTTTTGATATAAATACAATTCTAAAAATTCTAAAATATTGTGTTATAAATTAATATTATAAGGTAGAAAAACATATTAAATCATAAACTTAAACTATGTAAACATGTTTATAAAATTATAATTTTTTAATCTATATAAATATAAAGTATAAGAACATAATATAAAATATAAGTTTGAAAAACAAAGATAAATAAGAAAGAAAAAATTGAAAAGATAAGGAATTAAAATAGATAGAATTGAGGATTGAAAATATAATTTGAAAATCAGAACTTGAATATTGAACCTGTAGTGTTATTTAGAGTCTTACATAATCTAGACTCTATAACTATATTAATCTTGAACTCTTGAAATCTTGAATACTCATGAGTCTTGATACTTCTCTGAATTCTTGTTAACAATTATTTTTAAACTATATAGTCGTCAGTAATATTTCCTGTATATAATTCCCGCATATGTGTGTGTGTGTATTCTATACAAAAAGTGTTAGTATATATTTTATAATCAACGATAATTGAAATAAGGTTGCTGTCATCAAAACTCCATTTTCCAACAAAAACAAGACACTTTTGATTAGTGTAATCTCACTAACTTCGGACGGCGTTCATGTATTTGTCAGACAGTTCCACCAAAACCATAAGATTTAGCCTCACCCCTAGCTTGAAAAGGAATTACAACTACTGCAGGTATGTTAACACTTTATACATGATTTTTTTGTTTTAATTATATTCAATGGTTTCTAATGAGTGTCTCTTTCTTGTGGATTATAGGTTGATCTGCTTAGTGGTTTTTGCACCAGCTAAGGGTGAGGCATAAGTCATAATTTCAAAAGATCAAAATTTCCAAAGGTGGTGTTAGCTGCACAAGTAATAATTTGTATGCTACCTTAAAGTGCATCTTACTTGAAGGACTTTAAGGCCTCTAAGGTAACATAAAAATTGTTGAAACATTTTTTGTTCAAAGCCGTCATACATTAAGATTTTTGTTAGCGATGTGCTAAAGTTTCGGGAACGTCGTCAGAAACACAAAGCTATTTGGTTGAAGCTGCACATGTTCGGAAAAGGATTGAAATGGAGTCTACTCGTAAAATCATCGTCGATGGACTTGGAGAAACTGACGTGGTAGAAATACGTGATCGACTCGGTCTGATCATCTCGAAGTGCTTGAGTGTGTCTATCCGCTCTTGTGGCAAAATTTGTCGTGGAATAGCATACGAATTTCGGCAAAATCATGTTTCGTGTTCTCGAAAATAGTCGATCAGCATGGAATGACCATGAAAATAGCTTGTACAACTCAAGGCATCAAAATTTGGCATTTGGTAAAAAGCAGTGCAGCGCACTGATCAGCAAGGCACGATCACGAAAAATGGTTCTGGCGTTTGGCAAAAAGCAGTTTTGTGCACTCAAAAATAGCTAATTGGCACGACACAATCATGAAAAATGGCTCCTGCTCCCTCTCGACTAATCGAGTATAAAATTGAGACTCTGACTCCCACTTGACTTGTCGAGTATAAAATTTAGGCTCCGACTCCACACTGGATCAGTCCAGTATAATATCGCTCTCTGACTCCACACTGGAGCATTCCGATATAATATTCAGATATGGCTTCCACTCGACCAATCGAGTATAAAATTCAGGCTCCGGCTCCACACTAGATACATCTAGTATAAACATAAGACTCTGGTCTCCTCCTCCCTCTTTTGCAGGTGCATACTTGGTCCGGTAGAACTCAGAAAGCCTAAGGCTTCTTCTCTTCTTTTGGATCCCACGCATATCGGGCTTAGTGCTCCATTCTAAATACGATTCCAATAATCGCTAGATTTCATTATGAATACGGTCTTAACGATCGTCAGACTTCAATTCTAAGTAAGTTCCAGGCGATCGTTGAAGGTCTTTCTATCACGATCTTAATGGTTGTCATGTTTTTGCTCAAATACGACCTCAAGGTTCTTTGGATTTCTATTCTGGCTATCTTGGCCTTTTGTCCTACTTCGACAAGATTGCCTTGACATGTGGCAAGTTTCGAGTCTCAAGCGTCTAGTCGGTGAATTTTGCTCATTTGGTTATTGAATCATCTCAACAAGGCGATTCATCTGTCTATTCTTATTATCTCTCAAAACGATAAGGAATGATCGCCAACTCGCATCAGATTTTAGGTTTTCTAGCTAATACGATCTGAAGTGATCGTCACTACGGACTTCTCCTTGCTTGGGTTTATGGATTTATGGTTTTCTCGCAAAACATATCTTCCTTCTATCAAGCAAGACATGTTTTGGTGGGAAAAGTGTTGACACGCTTTTTGCTTAAAGTTGTCACACATCAAGATTCTCTTACGACATGCTCAAGTTTCAAGTACATCGTAAGAAAACACAAAGCGATTTAATCGAATTCCCGATGTGTTCGGGAAAGTATTGGAAATAGCGTCGATTCGTAAAATGATCATCGATGTTGGAAAAACTAACATGGTAAAAATACGTGATCGAGTCGGTCCGATTCATTCAAAATGCTTGAGGGTGTCGGTCCGGTTACATGGTAAAACTCATCGTGGAAAAACATATGGATTTCGTCAAAATCGTGTTTCATGCACTCAAAAACAGTCGATCGACATGGCATGATCACGAAAAATGGCTTATGCGACTCACGACATCAAAATCTAGCATTTGAAAAAAAAAGCAGTATCGCGCACTAATCGGCATGGCACGATCACGAAAAATGGATTACGCGACTCATGGCATCAAAATCTGGCATTTGGCAAAAGCAGTGTCGCACACCCAAAAACAGCTGATCGGCATGGCACGATCACGTAAAATGGCTTGCACGACTCACAATATCAAAATCTGGCCCTTGGAATTTTTTTGGTTTAGTACGTTCAAAATCAAGTGATCGACACATGAAAATCAATTATTTTCATGTGTTTGTGCTTAGCTGATCACATCTGTTAAAGTGGTCGATCATTTGATTTGGGACGAAAAAATGGTGTGATCGGCATTGCAAAATTGCAAAAAACCACGTGTTCGTGCTTAGCCGATAACATTTGTTAAAGTGCTCGATCATCAGATTTGGAATGAAAAATGGGATGATCGACATGGGAAAATGGGCGTTTTCCACGGTCACGCACTGGGTCGATCAGCTTAGGAATTTGGCTTGGCAAACTTGGAAATTTCGCATCAGAAATTTCGTATCCCAGGAGGGATATGAAATCCCCGTGACGTGCCTCTGCCCTGGCACCGCTTTCTCCATGTTTTCAAGGGGTTCGAAAAGTGGCAGATCAAAGGGATTTAAAATTGGATTTTGCCAGGCCGCTTTTGGCAAACTGGATTTTCACACGTATATTTTCATGTGATTTAACACACATTCACCACTTTTTTTGGGATTCGAAATATGGAAAATATGGAAAGCGGCAGATCACTTGATGACTTGATTTTACCGTGTTGATTACACATTTTGGGCTGATCAACACGCGTTTTCACCTAGTTTTGGGACTCGAAATATATGAGACCAGGCTGGTGGTAGATCACTTGACCACTTAATTTCATCGTGTTGATCAGCTATTTCGGGCTACACAACACACATTTTCACCTGTTTTTCAGGACTTTGAGATTTTTCGAATTGGCTTTGATTTTTTGACTCTGATTTTAGGATGCGAATTTCGTATCCCTTAAGGATACGAAATTCGGGCTGGCACACACAAATCTCACTTACAAATACCCCTAAGTTTAGCATTCAATTTGGTTTACTCATTCACACTCTTCCTACGCTTTGGCATACAGGATTGAAGCCCTCAAGAATTATTAATGGTTGCCTTCATCATATTTATGGATTTTGGACTTCTTTTGATTTGTAGACATTGCACAAACGTTTGCCAACAACTTTTGGACATTCACTTGGACTTTCTCGCTACTTTTAGACATCTGTGGATATCTTTGGGATTTCTTGGACATTAAAGCTACATTTTGACCTTACTCCATGTTTTTGCTTAAGAAGGGCATTTTTGTTAAATTTTAGAATTAACTAACATTTTGTTGTTCTATTATACAACTTTGTTTGCAAATATTGTCTGAACTTGTAACACCCCGTATTTTCTGTGAACATAAAGCAACAAAACAAATTATACTTAATTTTTAAAAGAAGAATTAAGGAAAACAGGTTATGCCATTGCGTTCGTTTTGGAATTCTGCTTGAGATACAGTCCAAGTTTGCGTAAATTGAACTACGTATGAAGAAGTTATGGCACTTAGAAGTTTCAAGAATTTAAATAAAAACCACCCCAAATTCAAAATTTAAAAGTTCGAAATTCAAAACACACACCTGGGTTGGGCGGGAAATTTCCTGCCCAGGACCCAGGTTGACCAAGGTGCCGACCTGGTGGTCGACCTGGGTGACATTGGTCTACCAGGGGGTCGACCTGAGGGTCGACCTCCCCCCTATTTCCACATCCAAGGACAGGTTCGTTTTTCTGCATTAGGATGCCTGTTCTGACCAGATTCGTTGATCCTTATGCTTTATAAACACCCTTAAGGCTACAATTTTCTCTACACAACTTCATTACGCATATACTCTTCCTTAATTCTAATTAAAATTAATCAATGGCGTCGCTACTCTGCTGTAACCTAAGCTAGAACTAGTGTTCCTTCTTCTTCCAATCTTAATAGGATTAAAAGAGAACAACTACAACCAGTTTTTCTTTTAGAATCCAACCAAGGTGAGTACAATAATTTTCAGATATGAAATTTAATAATGATCTTGACATGGTTATAAATCTGAATTTGAGACTATGCATATTCTTGTTTATCAAATTTGTTTTTCTGTGTAGATCTATCTTATTAATATTATTGTAATTATTCTGTATCTCTTCCTTCCTTCTATTCTATAGCCAGGCTACCACGAGCCTGAGCCAAATCTCATAAGAGACTGACGCACGAACGCTAAATTTGGGAATAATAGTGAATGATGCATAATTAGACCCAACTGATTTGTGACTAGTTTGAGAAGAGAACATATGCTGTAATTTAAGATATAGATCTGGGCATACTATATATAACTGTCTGTGATTTGGAAGAAGGAGAATTATTGTGTATATGACTTAGGCGCAAAGATCTATACTATAATAGGATAACTATTAAATGTGAATATGCCTAAATAGGGATTTTGGATATTTGGCATATGCTGAAATCAAAGGCTATAATTTGGCATAATCCATATTGTATATCATGATGGGGTTTTTGGAGAATATTCCGTACTATGTAAATTTAACCAAAAATTTGGGGCATATGTTGTATTGTGAATTATGACCATAATTTAGGCATGTAAAATTAGGCTTAAATTTATAATTATGCGAGGTATGTCAATGGAATTTTAAGGGATGATTAAATCTGTTAAATTGCCTAATCTGCTAAATCTATTGAAACTGAATACAGTATTTTGGGGTATGAAAATCTGTAGGCTCAATCTAAAATTGAGCAAAACATGTTAATAGAACTTTGGATAATCTGTTATAACTTGTAAAGAAGTTAATTTGTTGAATTGGCATAATTAGTCTGATATTGGCATAATCTATGAATGAATACTTTAATTAAAAATAAGAATGCTAAGACACGAGGTTAGACTCTGTTTGCGGTAGAAGCCTGCCCGGACCCAACCGGCTTAACCAGCAACCGCAAACTGTCAGTCTAATGTGAGAGGTCTTAGGCATAAAGATGCTTAGACACGAGGTTAGGTCTGGCTTGTGGCAGAAGTCTGCCCAGAACTGCCCGGCACATCCAGCGCCCACAAGCTACCGACCTAATGTGAAAGGTTTATGCATTAATATTCAATTAATGCACATCTAGGATAAATATAATGCCTAAAACATGTTTGGTGGATAAGGATAAATCAACTGGATGGATGAAATAAATAAACCCGTTTCTTAAATCTGTATGCCCAATACAAGGTTAGGTGAAACAATCTGTAAGTCTGTTAATCTGTATATCTGATCCGTTAGTCTGAAAAACTTGTTAACCTGTATGTCTGATCTGAGAACTAGTTAATCTGAACTTTGTACATCTGAAATCTGTAAGAAAGTTAATCTTAAAACTATTAGTCTGGGGACACAAGGTTACGAGGGGTAATTATGTCATCTGTTGTTTAGGACCCATATTAGTCAGTAACCCTTTCCTGGTATTAAAACTATGACCTAACACTAGGAGGGGTTCGGGGCATGCTTACTGAACTAATTGTAAGAGGTTCACTCTGATAATGGTGAGGGGTGTTGATGGCGCATTCCAACTCGGTCATGTGCGTGCATGGATCCGGTTATCTCCGAGGATGTAAGAAACCGTGACATCTGTAAATAGGTCTGTGTCAATAAGTTGCCACTTTAGGGAATGATACACCCTTCTGTGGGGCCGACACAGGGTATTTTTGTATTAGGGTGCCGATCGCTTGGGGTAGAATTTAGGGTACACCTAGTTCTATCTGTTTCTGTTTCTGTACCTTCTGTCTTTTTTAGGGTAGTAAAGGCCCATTAGTTGGGGTGGTAAAGGCCCATTATTAGCATTCTATTTCTGTACCTTCTGTCTCAGTTGGGGGTGGTAAAGGCCCATAGTAATGGGGGTAAAGGCCTATTATTAGCATTTTGTTTATGTACCATCTGTCTCTGTTCGGGTGGTAATGGCCCATTACTAGAATTTTGTTTCTGTACCGTCTGTCTCTGTTCGGGTAGTAAAGGACCATTGCTAGCATTCTGTTTCTGTACACCTATCTCTGTTATGGTGGTAAAGGCCATTACTAGCATCGTGTTTCAGAAGAGATCGTTCTGTTTTCTGTTTAGACATTAGGGAAACACCTAATTCTGTTATACTAGTATTAGTGCAGAGAAGTGAAAACCAAGTAAGAAGCTTAGTTTAGCCTATATCGTTCTATCTCTTCTGTTAACCTGCTAATCCTGTTACGGTTATCTCTCATCCAGTTTTATTTACATGTCAAGATACTGTTATTTGTTTATATGCTGAAAGTCACTGGACTCACCAGACTTACGTCTGACCGAGTTCGTTTCGCCTCTTTTCTTCCGTTCTCCCCCCAGGTTCTTAGGGTGGAAACATATGAGTTTGATTCAGATTCCATCTACTTGAAGTGCTAGAAGTGCTTGAAGTATTGCTTGGCTTTGATTCTACCTATGTATGGCATTCTTTGTTGGGGATTATGGCTTTAAAATTTTGTACTCTGAAGGCTTTTGTACAAGACTAATATTTATGTACGTGGATTTCAGTATTATGGTTTTGAAAGATGTAACCAAATTATTTCTATTACCGCTGTGATAAAGTTATAAACTTTATCTGTCTTGTAATATTCTGTTCTGTTTACTTATAACGCTCCAGGAAACTTAATGCATTGCCTCTGTAAGTGACATTAACATACGTGGGGTGTTACACTTGGTATCAGAGCTGAAGGTTACCAGATTTGATAAAAAGTTTTTGAAAACTATTTTCAAAAATGAAGTATATTCAAAAGAAAGTATATTTTGAAAAACATAGTCCCCAAGGCCATATATCTATCTTTTGATTTTCTGTTTAATCCTTGTTTCCTTCATTTCCGAGTCTCCGGGGCTCCTGGCTTTCTGGGAGGTAACCTCACCGCGACATTGTTCTGTAGGCATGATGAGACTACGACGCCTGTCGAAGGGAAAAGAAGTGCCTAACTTCCATCTGTAGCCATAGTAATTTCACCTACGGCCAATCCTCTTTCGAGCTTCGTAGGGTTTTCCGCGCGATGGGGGAAGATTTAGAGAAAGGCTTGTTAACATACAAGAAGACTGGTTGTTTTCAGTGCGGTGAGACATGGCATCTGATCAAGGATTGCCCCAGAAGGCAATGGCAAAGGGCAGAATCTTCTGGAAGGTAGGTCAATGCTCTCGTAGTTGGTGAATAGGATAGAGGTGGAAAATTTTCCGTAGAAAGTTTAATTTCCTTATCTGATAATTCTAGCATTTTGATTCTGTAGTTGACACTCTGCACTTTAATACTAGTCATGTTTCTGATCCCATTATAGCCTCAAACCCCGTAAGGGTTAGGACTCATTTGTTTGTGATGAGTTGGGGTTTGAAGGTATCTGTGTTAAGCGTTAAGTTGGCTGTAACGTATACATTCTGGGTTTTATGGGATATGGTGGGATTTTATCATGCTTAGTTTCCTAAGAATCATATTATAATTTGATCTGTACCAATAGTCTATAAGTATCTGAATATTTCTGAAAAGGATATGGGTTTTTACTCGAAGCGTGAAGTAGATTTCCAGTTTTGACATTGTTTAATGGGAGTAATTCTCTGAATGTCAATCTGATGTTGATTTCGGTCTTCGGGGTTGATACTTAGGGATTTATTCTCTTAACCGATGTCTAATGGGAACAGAACTTTTTTTTTAATTTTACTTGCTTCTATCACTCGGCTGTATCCTATCCATCGAGTCTTCGACCTTTAGGTAAAAACTAATGGGTGCAAACATGTGTTTGA
Source organism: Allium sativum (assembly GCA_030737875.1). Classification (NCBI taxonomy): domain Eukaryota; kingdom Viridiplantae; phylum Streptophyta; class Magnoliopsida; order Asparagales; family Amaryllidaceae; genus Allium; species Allium sativum. The sequence continues at coordinate 697,414,487 of CM060920.1, forward strand.
GACATGTTATGTTTGATGGTTGCAAGTGGATGCAAGTGGTTGTTCGTGGATGCATATACACACTAGGCACTAGATCGGCTCAAAAACATTCTCATACTACATATGGATGTGTATGCATTTCTTTTTCCAATTTTTGTGGATGCAAAATGATTGACTCATCACATGGATGTTGCATTTGGATGAATGGTTATGCACTCATATAGAAATGATGTGTATCAAATAGGATTTCTTGCATACATAATTGGACTCATGGCACTAACATAATTCGCATTGACGAGGTCAACTGAATCATTAGACCACCTGATCTTTGCATTAGATAAGGGACATATACACAAACTTTTGCATATGTTCATACAACAATAAAAGTTTTCTAAGGACAATGGATGCTTGTAGATGATGGTTGAGTAGATGAGTGATTGGATGGTAGGACACATTCTTCTTAACTTGAAGATTTCGGGGACGAAATCCTTTAAGGAGAAGAGAATGTAACACCCCGTATTTTCTATGAGCATAACTAACTAAACAAAGTATACTTAATTTTTAAAGGAAGAATTAAGGAAAACGGGTTATGCCATTGCATTCTTCTTGGAATTCTGCTTGAGGTAGAGTCCGAGTTTGCATAAATCGGACTCCGTATGATGAAGCTATGGCACTTAGAAGTTTCAGGAATTTAAATATAAACCGGCCCGAATTCAAAATTTAAAAGTTCGAAATTCAAAACACACACCTGGGCTGGGCGAGAAATTTCCTGCTCAGGACCCAGGTCGACCAGGGTGTCGACCTGGGTGACATAGGTTGACCAAGGTGTCGACTTGGGGGTCGACCTCCCCCTATTTCCTGATCCGAGGATGGGTTCGTTTTTCTGCATTTGGACACCCGTTTTAACCAGATTCGTTGATCCCTATGCTATATAAACACCCTTAAGGCTACAGTTTTCTCTACACAACTTCATTGCGCCTATACTCTGCCCTAATTATAATTAAACTAAACCAATGGCGTCGCCACTCTACTAAAACCTAAGCCAGAACTAGTGTTCCTTCTTCTTCCAATCTGAATAGGATTAAAAGAAAACAGCTACAACCCCTTTTTCTTTTAGAATCCAACCAAGGTAAGTACAGTTATTTTCAGATATGAAATTTAATTATGATCTTGACATGGTTATAAATCTGAATCTGAGATTATGCATATTCTTGTTTATCAGATCTATTTTTTTGTGTAGATCTATCTTATTAATATTATTATAACTATTCTGTATCTCTTCCTTCCTTCTGTTCTATAGCCAGGCTACCACAAGCCTGAGCCAAATGTCATAAGAGACTGATGCACGAACGCTAAATTTGAGAATAATAGTGAATGGTGCATAATTAGACATGACTTATTTGTGACAAATTTGAGAAGAGACTATATGTTGTAATTTAAGATATAGATCTGGGCATACTATATATGATAGTCTGTGATTTGGAAGAAGGAGAATTATTGTGTACATGACTTAGGCACAAATATCTATATTGTAATAGGATAACTATTAAATGTGAATACGCCTAAATGGGGATTTTGGATATTTGGCATACGCTGAAATCAAAGGCTATAATTTGGCATAATTCATATTGTATATCATGATTAGGGTTTTTGGAGAATATTCTGTACTATGTAAGTTTGACTAAAAATTTGGGGCATATGTTATATTGTGAATTATGACCATAATTTAGGCATGTAAAATTAGGCTTAATTTTATAATTAGGCGAGGTATGTCAATGGAATTTTAAGGGATGATTAAATCTGTTAAATTGCCTAATCTGCTAAATCTGTTGAAACTGAATACGGTAATTTGAGGTATGAAAATCTTTAGGCTCCATCTAAAATTGAGCAAAACATGTTAATAGAACTTCGGATAATCTGTTGTAACTTGTAAAGAAGTTAATTTGTTGAATTGGCATAATTAGTCTGATATATGCATAATATGTGAATGAATACTTTAGCTAAAAATAAGAATGCTGAGACACGAGGTTAGACTCTGTTTGGGGGTAGAAGCCTGCCCGGACCCAACCGGCTTAACTAGCAACCGCAAACTGTCAGTCTAATGTGAGAGGTCATAGGCATAAAGATGCTTAGACAAGAGGTTTGGTCTGGCTTGGGGCAGAAGTCTGCCTAGAACCGCCCGACACATCGAGCGCCCACAAGCTACCAACCTAATGTGAGAGGTCTGTCCATTAATATTTAATTAATGAAAATCTAGGATAAATATAATGCCTAAAACGTGTTGGGTGGATAAGGTTAAATCAACTAGGCGGATGAATCTAATAAATCCGTTTCTTAAATCTGTAGGCCTAAAACAAGGTTAGGTGAAACAATCTATAAGTCTGTTAATCTGTATATCTGATCCTTTAGTCTGAAAAACTTGTTAACCTATATGTCTAATCTGAGAACGAGTTAATATGAACTATGTACATCTGAAATTTGTAAGCATGTTAATCTGAAATCTGTTATTCTGGGGACACAAGGTTAGGAGGGGTAATTACTTGTGTCACCTGTTGTTTGGGACCCATATTAGTCAGTAACCCTTTTCTGTTATCAAGACTATGACCCAACACTAGGAGGGGTCCGGGGTACGCTTACTGAACTAATTGTAAAAGGTTCACTCTGATAATGGCGAGGGGTGATGATGGCGCATTCCAACCGGGTCATGTGCGTGCATGGATCTGGTCTGCTCTGAGGATGTAAGACACCGTACATCTGTAAATAGGTCTGTGTCAATAGGTTGCACTTTAGGGAATGATACACCTTTCTGCCGGCATATGGTATTTATGAATTAGGGAGCCGATCGCTTGGGGTAGAATTTAGGGTACTCCTAGTTCTGTCTATTTTATTTCTATACCTTATGTCTCTATTGGGGTGGTAAAGGCCCATGAGTTAGGGTGGTAAAGGCCCATTATTAGCATTCTGTTTCTGTACCTTCTGTCTCTGTTGGGGTGGTAAAGGCCCATTATTAGCATTCTATTTATGTACCATCTGTCTCTGTTCGGGTGGTAAAGGCCCATTACTAGCATTCTGTTTCTGTACCGTCTATCTCTGTTCGGGTAGTAAAGGCCCATTACTAGCATTCTATTTTTGTACATCTGTCTCTGTTAGGATGGTAAAGGCCCATTACTAGCATCGTGTTTCTGAAGAGATCGTTCTGTTTTCTGTTTTGACATTAGGACAACACCTAATTCCGTTATACTAGTATTAGTGCAGAGAAGTGAAAACCAAGTAAGAAGCTTAGTTTAGCCTATATAATTCTGTCTCTTCTGTTAACCTACTACTCCTGTTACGATTATCTCTCATCCTGTTTTATTTACATGTCATGATATTGTTATGTGTTTATATGTTGAAAGTCACTAGATTCACCAAACTTATATCTGACATAGTTTGTTTTGCCTCTTTTCTTCCGTTTCCCCCCAAGGTTCTCAAGGTAGAAACATAGGAGCTTGATTCAGATTCCATCTGCTTGAAGTGCTAAAAGTGCTAGAAGTATTGCTTGGCTTCGATTCTACCTATTTATGGCATTCTCTGTTGGGGATTATGGCTTTAGAATTTTGTACTCTGAAAGCTTTTGTAAAAGACTGATATTTATGTACTTGGATTTCAGTATTGTGGTTTTGAAAGATGTAACCAAACTTATTTATGTTACCACTGCAATAAAGTTATAAAATTTTCAAGTACAACTTTATCTGTCTTGTAATATTCTGTTCTGTTTACTTATAATGCTCAACGAAACTTAATGCATTGCCTTTGTGAGTGACATTAACAGACGTGGGGTGCTACACTTGGTATCAGAGCTTAAGGTTACCAAATTTGATAAAATGCTTTTGAAAACTAATTTCAAAAAGTAAGTATTTTCAAAATGAAAGTTTATTTTGTAAAACCATAGTCCTCAAAGCCATATATCTATCTTTTGATTTTCTGTTTAATCCTTGTTTCCTTCTTTTCTGAGTCTCCAGGGCTCTTGGCTTTCTGGGAGGTAACCTCATCGCGACATGGTTTCGTAGGCATGATGAGACACGACGCCTGTCGAAGGGTAAAGAAGTGCCTAAGTTTTATCTGTAGCTGCAGATATTTCACCTACGGCTAATCCTCTTTCGAGCTTCGTAAGGTTTTCCGCGCGATGGAGGCAGCTTTAGAGAAAGACTGGTTAACATGTAAGAAGACTGGTTGTTTTCAGTGCGGTGAGATAGGACATCTGATCAAGGATTTCCCTAGAAGGCAATGGCAAAGGGCAGAATCTTCTGAAAGGTAGGTGAATGCTCTCGTAGTTGGTGGATAGGATAGAGGTGAAATTTTTACCGTAGAAAGTTTAATTTCCTTATCTGATCATTCTGGCATTTTGATTCTGTAGTTGAGTCTCTGCACTTTAATCTAGTCTTGTTTCTGATCCCATTATATCCTCAAACCCCATAAGGGTTACGACTCATCTGTTTGTGATGGGTTGGGGTTTGAAGGTATCTGTGTTAAGCGTTAAGTTGACTGTAACGTATACATTCTGGGTTTTGTGGAATATGGTGGGATTTTATCAAGCTTAGTTTCCTAAGACTCATTTGATAATCTGATTTGTACCAGTAGTATGTAAGTATCTGAATATGTCTGAAAATGATAGGGGTTTTTACTCGAAGCGTGAAGTACATTTCCAGTTTTGACATTGTTTAATGGAGTAGTTCTCTGAGTGTCAATCTGATATTGATTTCGGTCTTCGGGGTTAAAACTTAGGGATATGTTCTCTTAACCGATCTCTAATGGGACAGAACTTTTATTTTGATTGTACTTTCTTCTATCACTCGGCTGTATCCTATCGATCGAGTCTTCGACCTATAGGTAGAAACTAATGGGTGTAAGCATGTGTTTGAGACATGTTATGTTTGATGGTTGCAAGTGGATGCAATTTCTAGTGGTTGCTCATGGATGCATATACACACACTAGGCACTAGATCGACTCAAAAACACTCTCATATTGCATATGGATGTGTGTGCATTTTTTTTTAATTTTTGTGGATGCAAAATGATTGACTCATCACATGGATGTTGCATTTGGATGAATGGTTATGCACTCATATAGAAATGATGTGTATCAAATAGGATTTCTTGCATACATAATTGGAATCATGGCACTAACGTAATTCGCATTGAGGAGGTCAACTGAATCAGTAGACCGCCTAACCTTTGCATTAGATAAGGGACATATACACACACTTTTTCATATGTACATACAACATAAGAAGTTGTCTAAGGACAATGGATTCTTGTGGATGATGGTTGAGTAGATGAGTGATTGGATGGTAGGACACATTCTTCTTAACTTGAATTTCGAGGACGAAATCCTTTAAGGAAGGGAGAATGTAACACCCCGTATTTTCTATGAACATAAAGTAACAAAACAAAGTATAATTAATTTTTAAGAGAAGAATTAAGGAAAACGGGTTACACCATTGCGTTCGTCTTGGAATTCTTCTTGGGACAGAGTCCGAGTTTGCATAAATCGGACTCTGAATGAAGAAGTTATGACACTTAGAAGTTTCAGGAATTTAAATAAAAACCAGCCCGAATTCAAAATTTAAAAGTTCGAAATTCAAAACACACACCCAAGCTGGGCGGGAAATTTCCCGCTTAGGACCCAGGTCGACCAGGGTGTCGACCTGGGGGTCGACCTGGGTGACATAGGTCGACCAGGTTGTTGACCTAAGGGTCGGCCTCCCCCCTATTTCCAGATCCGAGGACAGGTTCGTTTTTTCGCATTTGGACTCCCGTTCTGACCAGATTCGTTGATCCCTATGCTATATAAACACCCCTAAGGCTATAGTTTTATCTACACAACTTCATTACGCCTATACTCTTCCTTAATTCTAATTAAAATTAATCAATGGCATCGCTACTCTGCTGTAACCTAAGCTAGAACTAGTGTTCCTTCTTCTTCCAAACTGAATAGGATTAAAAGAGAACAACTACAACCCCTTTTTATTTTAGAATCCAACCAAGGTGAGTACAATTATTTTTAGATATGAAATTTAATTATGATCTTGACATGGTTATAAATCTGAATCTGAGATTATGCATATTCATGTTTATCAGATCTGTTTTTCTGTGTAGATCTATCTTATTAATATTATTGTAACTATTCTGTATCTCTTCCTTCCTACTGTTATATAGCTAGGCTACAACGAGCTTGAGCTAAATCTCATAAGAGACTGACGCATGAACGCTCAATTTGGGAATAATAGTGAATGATGCATAATTAGACATGACTGATTTGTGACTAATTTGAGAAGAGAACATATGTTGTAATTTAAGATATAGATCTGGGAATACTATATATGATAGTCTGTGATTTGGAAGGAGAATTATTGTGTATATGACTTAGGCGCAAAGATCTATATTATAATAAGATAACTATTAAATGTGAATAGGCCTAAATGGGGATTTTGGATATTTGGCATACGCTGAAATCAAAAGCTGTAATTTGGCATAATTCGTATTTTATATCATGATTTGGGGGTTTTGGAGAATATTCTGTACTATGTAAATTTAACTAAAAATTTGGGGCATATGTTATATTGTGAATTATTACCATAATTTAGGCATGTAAAATCAGGCTTAATTTTATAATTAGGCGAGGTATGTGAATGGAATTTTAAGGGATGATTAAATCTGTTAAATTGCGTAATCTGCTAAATCTGTTGAAACTGAATACGGTAATTTGGGGTATGAAAATCTATAGGCTCAATCTAAAATTGAGCAAAACATGTTAATAGAACTTTGGATAATCTACAGTAACTTGTAAAGAAGTTAATTTGTTGAATTGGCATAATTAGTCTGATATATGCATAATATGTGAATGAATACTTTACCTAAAAATAAGATTGCTGAGACATGAGGTTAGACTCTGTTTGTGGTAGAAGCATGCCCGGACCCAACCGGCTTAATCAGCAACCGCAAACTGTCAGTCTAATGTGAGAGGTCGTAGGCATAAAGATACCCAGACACGAGGTTAGTTCTGGCTTGTGGCAGAAGTCTGTCCAGAACCGCCCGGCACATCCAGCGCCCACAAGCTACCGACCTAATGTGAGAGATCTATGCATTAATATTTAATTAATGCAAATCTAGGACAAATATAATGTCTAAAATGTGTTGGGTGGATAAGGTTAAATCAACTGGGCAGATGAATCAAATAAACCCGTTTCTTAAGTCTGTAGGCCCAATACAGGTTATATCTGTAAGTCTGTTAATCTGTATATCTGATTTGTTTGTCTGAAAAACTTGTTAACCTTTATGTCTGATTTGAGAACTAATTAATCTGAACTTTGTACATCTGAAATCTGTAAGCAAGTTAATCTTAAATATGTTAGTCTGGGGACACAAGGTTAGGGGGTAATTACTTGTGTCATCTGTAGTTTGGGACCCATATTAGTCAGTAACCCTTTTATGGTATCAAAACTATGACCCAACACTAGGAGGGGTCCGGTGCACGCTTGCTGAACTAATTGTAAGAGGTTCGCTCTGATAATGGCGAGGGGTGTTGATGGCGCATTCCAACTGGGTCATGTGCGTGCTTGGATCCGGTCTGCTCTGAGGGTGTAAGACACCGTCACATCTGTAAATAGGTTTCTGTCAATAAGTTGCCACTTTACGGACTGATACACCCTTCTGTAGGGCTGGCACAGAGTATTTATGTATTAGGGAGCCGATCTCTTGGGGTAGAATTTAGGGTACAGCTAGTTCTGTCTGTTTTTGTTTCTGTACCTTCTATCTCTGTTGGGTTGTAAAGGCCCATTAGTTAGGGTGGTAAAGGCCCATTATTAGCATTCTGTTTCTGTACCTTCTTTCTCTGTTGGGGTGGTTAAGACCCATTAGTTGGGGTGGTAAAGGCCCATTATTAGCATTTTGTTTCTATACCATCTATCTCTGTTCGGATGGTAAAGGCCAATTACTAGCATTCTGTTTCTGTTTCTGTACTGTCTGTCTCTGTTCGGGTAGTAAAGGCCCATTACTAGCATTCTGTTTCTGTAAATCTATCTCTATTTGGGTGGTAAAGGCCCATTACTAGTATCATGTTTCTGAAGAGATCGTTCTGTTTTCTATATAGACATTACGACAACACCTAATTCTGTTATACTAGTATTAGTGCAGAGAAGTGAAAACCAAGTAAGATGCTTAGTTTATCCTATATCATTCTGTCTCTTTTGTTAACCTGCTACTCCTGTTACGGTTATCTCTCATCCAGTTTTATTTACGTGTCATGATACCGTTATCTGTTTATATGATGAAAGTCATTGGACTCACCGGACTTATGTCTGATCTAGTTTGTTTCTCCTCTTTTCTTCCATTCCCTCCTAGGTTCTTAGGGTGGAAACATAGGAGCTTGATTCAGATTCCATCTGCTTGAAGTGCTAGAAGTGCTTGAAGTATTGCTTCGCTTTGATTCTACCTATTTATGGCATTCTCTGTTGGGGATTATGGCTTTAAAATTTTGTACTCTAAAGGCATTTGTAGAAGACTGATATTTATGTACTTGGATTTCGGTGTTGGGGTTTTGAAAGATGTAACCAAACTTATTTCTGTTACCGCTGCAATAAAGTTATAAAATTTTCAAGTACTACTTTGTCTATCTTGTAATATTCTGTTCTGTATACTTATAACGCTCCACGAAACATAATGCATTCCCTTTGTGAGTGACATTAACAGATGTGGGGTGTTACAGAAATTGTATAACTTTTGTAATCAACTATTATATGGTGAATGATTACTAAAAAGTGGGCGTAGGCGTTAGTGCCGAGCCACTATAAAAAGCTGTATTCTCCTCACATTTCACTTACTTTGGATTTGGATTATCGTTTTTCTATATAATGTACACCCGGGCGTTGGCGTGCACGAACAACGACAATTCCCTATGTCAACACAAATTATTACTTGTGCAGCCAACATCACCTTTGGAAATTTTGATCTTTTGGAATTATTACATGAGCTTGTGCTTTCGGTGGACATGTTCGAAACAATAGGAACATCGTCTGAGTTTGTGGGATAAGGCTAGTCAAAAGTGGATGCTTTTGATTACTCTAATCCCACCAACTTCAGATGATGTTCCTATTGTTTTCGGATAGCTCTATAGGAACCACAAGCTTAAGCCTCACCTCTAGCTTGAAAAGAGTGCACAACTACTGTAGGTATGTTAGACACTTTATACATTAATCTCTACTTTACATTACATTTGATAGTTGTTGGTCACCTTGTCTACTGCATAAATATACACACTCAATATATATACATACATACATACGTACATACATACATACATACATACATACACATGTATGTGTATATATGTGTGAGTGGTGTGTTTCAGACTCGTTCATTTGTTCGTTACTCACACTTGTGTTAAATGCTTGCTACTGTCCATTATTACATCCTACCTTGCCATGTCCATGCCTCCTCTATACGTTGAGTTTCATATTTCATGGAATGTTGATAGTATATTAGTCTTTTCCCATGTTGACAAGCTTGTGCATTTTTCACTTGTATTAACGTGTGTCAACATATGTATACAAATATTTATATGTATATTTGTTTGTATTGGTGCACAAGATTTATGTGTAAAAAAGTATGTCCTCAGTGGCCACCCCATTTGTTGTATCTAGTTGTGAACCCTTATCAAGGGTTCTGAACTTAAATGGTTAGGCATCTAAACTATTATGATTACATTGGTTAAATAAAACTTATAACTGTCATTTATCTGCCCCTTTCCATTTGGTCATCAAGTTATTTTTAGGCCATTGATACCTTTCTCTATATGCTTTGCTTTGTGCATGCTGCCACTGTTATTTTGCAACATACATTAAAATAAGAACAAAATTCTTTACTTGATGACCCACTTATAATTTGACATTTGATTTTGGTAAGTAAAAAATATATATAGCACATGATTGGCTCTGCACTACTGTTGCTTGATGTCCTTGACTTTATGCATATTTGCATTTGTTTTGTTTTAAACTGGAATTGAATCTGATCCTTAGTTGTTTCATGCATTTGGCCCATGCTTTATTCATACTGGTGTATTTCTATTTGCCGGGTTGTAATCATGTCTAGTTTGCTACCCTTGCCTAGTTTTGAACAAGATTATGTATATGTGGTGATTGTCGAACATATGTGTATATGTAAACATTTTTTTGTGTATGTACATTTAGGCAGCATGCATATATACAACAAAACCACCCCCATCTTATACCATTTGTGCATCTGCCACAATGTTTTTGTTGTGCTTTATGTATGACTTCCTTATCCATTTTTGTGATATGGCCCATTAAGTTTTGTTGTGTGCACAATTTTGCCGTGTGCACAAGGAATACATATGCAAAAATAATAGTTTTGTCGTGTGCACAATTTTGGTCTTTTCTACATGCTTCGTTTGTTTCTTTTGCTGTGACTTAAGAACCTATAATGTTTAGTCTTTTCTATGACAGATATACATGTGACTGGACTGAAAGCAGATGAAGACTCAATGTATATGAATTTGTGTATAAATTGAGTGGCATTGAGTGTATTATAGTAAGAGATGTAATATATATGAAATAGAATGTTTGAATAACGGTGTAATGTATAATGGAGTATAAAATATTTTATTAAATAAAATACTGTTTGTATATTTAAATTCTTTGCAATAGCATTTTTATTCAATATCAGTTGTGTTTAAACAAACTGATGTAATAAGGAGCCTATAACATCAGACGTTCAAAACAAGTGATGTAATAAACTATCTTTTATATTGCTTGTTGTAGAAAACCGATGTATAAAACAACAAGTAACATCGGTTCTTTTAAAGTGACTAATGTAATCATCTTTTTTAATAGCTGTTCTTTATAAATAACCGATGTAGAATTAAAGTGAAGAAATCGGTCGTAAATCATCAGATATCCTAATGAAAACGTTGTATAAAGCCATCTTAGACATTGGCCATAAAATAATGTGAAAGATCCTGACCTTTCTCTACATATGCAAAGACATTGGTCGAAATTGTTTCAGACATCGGCTAAAAACAGATGTCGCAAGTAGTTTTTCTAGTAGTGACAGATCAGAATTAACGTTATTTTTCATTTATTCCAAATATTAGTTGAGTTGTTTATCTATATAACTTAAATGTTTACTATGTAAATAACATAAATTTATGGACAAGAATATTAATAGTTATGTGGCGTAGGTTCGCATAATTTCACTTGTAAATAAAAATGTTAGTTGATAAATTGATTGTAAATAATGTATAACTATGTTTTAGTTTAATTGTTGATAGATCTTTAGTTTGATTGTAAATAATAATTTTTTTAATGTAAACCAAATAAAATTGTAATGTCTATTATGTAAATAACATAAATTTATGAACAAGAATATTAGTTGATAAATTGATTATAAGTAAATTTGTAAACTTTCAAATGTAAAATGGTTTGATTGTGTAGGTTCACGATGCTATCATAAAATCTCACCCATAGTACTTTATTAGCTATTTTACTTTCCTAACAAAACTTTTATTTAACAGTTTGATTGTGCAGGTTCACATACATGCAGAATATTAATATACTTAATTCAAATATAAGTTTTTAAAATGGTTACCCTTCTAATTGCAAAAACCATAATGCCTCTTTCGATAGGCGGTGCAATAATGGAATTCCATACGCGGTTCGATTCTTTAAGCATAATCTCATCCCGCTCGTCGATTGTGTCACTCTTGCTTGCTCTGATCATATCGTCCTACAACTACAAACATAAATTTGACTCAATTGCTATAAAATTTACTTATAAACTATGAAATAAATGAATATGAAACATTGACATTACAGATAAGCATATGTACCATCATTGATGCAGCTTTGTGTCCCATCCAATCATATGAAACATTTTCATCGTCATCTGTCAACTCAACGACATGAGTGCCTTTGAACATCTCAACCATTGTAGACTCACGTTTGTACCTTCCAAAGTAAAGATATACATGAATAAAATATACTGAAAATATGCATGAATGAAAGTATACAGATTGATTAAAAATTATAAATTCTCTCTTATGTTAAATATATGAAGGAAGATATATATGAAGATATACATGAAGATATGCTAAAAATATACTAGAGACATGCATGAATAAAATAAACATCAATTACGAATTTACCAATTCTCTCTTATACCGTTGGAAGTATTTTGAGCCAACACGATATAATAGCAAGATTATTATTTCTATTCACCTTATTCCGTGATGATAATTTCTTTAGTTTGCAGAGTAATACAGAGATTTCTACTTTAAGTTTACATATATGATCTACCTTTAACATTGTTGAACAAAGCTGTTTATGAAACATACTTAATTCTATTATATCGCTCCACACATTTGCGAGCAACGGTTCTTTGAAAATCACAAGTAAAAAATATTCTATCGTGATATGGCAATCATGATTTTTATCTCGGCCAATTTACAGTTTTTAAAGTCAATACATCTGCGGAGGCTAGTAGAAATCCAATTAGGGCAACTTAGTCCTTTCACCCCCTTCATCACATGTTTTAATTACTTATTGTCTAGCTCATATCATGCTTTGGTTTTTTTAATCATCGTAAACTGATGTTCAGGCCACTTACAAAAGTGTAATATATCACGTCTCGAATTAGTATCATCCTTAGTTTTTCCCTTTTATATTCAAAACTATGACGATCCCAAAACCCCATGACACGGTGTTAAGGATAATCATTTGAATATAACACATTAATCATCATTAGCAGATCACAGATAATAGCATAAACAGAGGATAGAATAATTTACACACATATGACAGCGGAATCATATAGATATCATCACATCAGAGAAGCACAGTACAGGATACAACTTAGTGCATAATCATACATAATCAGTCACCATCGCCTGAGGCGGAATCATACATAAAGAGTACACAAAAGGAATATCAGTCTACATCGCCAGTGGCGGAATCATAATATAGATACTATAATGGCGGAGAAAATCCAAGTCAGCAAAGTGTAGTCAAGCCTCGCCATGAGCCAAAAGGTGCGTCAGAAACCTGTAACTAGGTTGCCCATGTGAAAATGAGGGCACCCGAGTTTGCAAGGTGAAACAAACTACGAGTCAGTCATGGGACTGGTATGAGAGATCTACTCAACTTATTAACAACAATAATAAGGCAAATCAAAGGACCACGCCACTTTCGCGGAACGGGTTTACTCCAATGAGTGCTAGTGCATGAAATAAAGTAAATGATTAAATCAACGCAATGCTTTTTATAAAATGAAGCCATTATAAGACTCAGGTCCCATCACACAATGCAACGCAAGCCGGAGGATAGAGTTTTTACCTTATAATGGCCAAAGATGCTTCATACGAATAAAACAAAGGTGTTCGATATTATTACTAGTGCATATATGTTTCAAAAGCAATTCAATCATAAATATCAATCCTAGGCGGCATAGCTACCATTTACTATGTCGCCATACTAGTAATACAATCATATCCGCATATTTCGTATTGGAAATTGGATTCCTTCATGAGTCGAGGCAAGGGGCAAGCTCCTCTCCGTTCGAGACACTCTAGCAAATGCCTCGGAACCGCACATAGCAATCCCCTGGATCCTCCAAGGCCGGTCCTCTCTTACTTTTGAGGATTGGCAATTCCTGAACACACGTTTCCCGGTCATTACAGACCTATAATCGAGGCGCCTCGTATTCCAACAACCACACAGGTGAAAAGTAGATATAAATGTCAGGGCTGGGAGGTCACTGACACCACCATAGCTAGAAAGAAACGTCATGCACTCCTTGGGTCCTTCTCCCGTTTTTGACTCATACCGGGTTGTGAGGCTCGCGAATTCACGTTATACACAAAGCTACGTCACACAGAACATGCTTTGATCATCAATCACAAGACTTTGCTTTGCAACAGAAGCCTTGATCATATGCCACTTAGGCGTGCCACACAGGCAATCTACTCCATGCGACTGATTTCTGTCAATGTATAACCTCTGAGCTCGTACGTCTCAGAGAAGGGCGTTAAGCAAGAGAATAAATTCCCCGCCGCCAAACAGATATATATTTAACAGAGATCAATCAACACAGAACAAAGTCCAATGTCAGACACACAGTCCATTTACAAGTCCGTTCTGGGTCTGAACGAAACCGGAGGCACCAATTCCTCGCATATCCGTACAATCAACAGTATGTGTGGACGGCTACTACTTCAATTCCTTCATGGTAGCTACTCCAATCACGAGCATCAGTAGCGCCCATCCATCCAATGTGGAGATCGTCGGTCTTCAGTCCTCTTCGACTCTTCGACTTCTCAACGTCGATCGATTATTTGAAATGAGATAAACTCGGCCTTTTCAAATAACCCACGTATATTTAGATTTTCAAATCAATTAACCACGTGGTTGGACTATTCAACATTCACATTTCAGTTATTTAGTTCATGTCAAATACATTCAACCATCACATATCAAGCAAACACAACAAAATTGATTTATTTTCACTCTATATCGTCTATAGTACTTTATAACGATATATCGCCATTTTTATTTAATTTAAAACGGCCATATTTAATTAAACGACGTTTCAGGTCGTGTCGATGCACTGGCGCTGCTTTTAATTAATTTTTTTTACACATATATGAAAATCTAACCGTTGGATCTTCACAAATTTTACATCATTAGGAAGGTCATTTCAAAACGAATCCAACGGTTTCAGTTTTGGGAAAATCCGACAGTCGAATCTTCCACACTAACCATTTGAAGTTACGATTTCAATTTACGAACTGCAGCGTCGTTATTCGATTTAATTTAATTATATATATATATATATATATAAATATAATCGTTTTTGGCGCTGTTTTTCTTTAGTTTTGAATTAAACATTCCAGACAATCCAACCGTCGGATCTTCACAAAGTTGGTGCCGTTGGAAAGATATTTCCAAGGCGAACCCAACGGTTGAGGTTTCGGGAAAATCCAATGGTCGGATTTCCCGAACTAGTCGTTTGAAATCACGGTTTCAAAACATGAACTGCACGGCCACGTTTCGTTTTTATTCTATTTATATTTATATATTTATATAAATATAGTTCATTCAAAAATTCCTATATCGTTTCCACTTCAATTATTTCACTAACGCCTTTAAATTTTGGAAAATTTCGCCATAACCTCCTTTGTACGGGAGGGTCTGGGAAAATTCCCAAATTGCCACACGGGCGTCTCATATCAAAAAGAAAAAGAAAAAGCCAAGCGGCTAGCCAACAGGCTCATAAAATCATCACCCAAACAAAGCGGTAAATGTGTACCTATTTGTCGGGCACAAAATTCTATTTCTCTTCTCTAGCCCCTTTTTGCTTTAACCTGTTCAATAGATATGCATGTACATATATACAATTTCTAACATTTATCATTTTCCATTCAATTTCATATTTGATTTGCTTTGGTTTAAAAACACCATTCATTCTAATGTTGCATGCATAGGCTAAAATCATATCATTAGCTAGTTAATGTATATTTCAACTCATGCACGTTTATTTGAACAAGTGGCTATTTCTAACACTTCCCATTTCAAAGATGATAATTTTGGCGAACTAAAATAGATTTCAACACATGACTATTTTATTTAGTTCCTATGCAAGTTAAAAAAAATAATATTCCTTTCACAAATATTTATTTCAACGTCCGCATACCTTTAGCTTATCACACATATGATACAAATGATATTTTTATCATTTATAATATTTATTCGACAAATAGATGTTTCAGCACTTCATAGTTTCAATAAAAATGTAATTTTTATCGTTCGATCTTTTTATTCAACACATGAACCTTTCCACTACACACACTTCTCAACAAATGAGTATTTCCACACATGGACATTTTATTTATGTTGTTCATATTAGAAAGATGGGATTTTTATGATTGAAATTATTTATATAAGGCGAATATTTTTCATACTTCATATATATATATATAAAAAATGTGATTTTTATTGTTTAAACACTTCATTCATTCACAAATGAATTTAATTTTCATACAACACTTTTCAACACATGAATATTTCCACACATGGACATAGTTTCAATATATGACTTTAATTTCAACGAAAGAAAATAATTTCAACATATGAAAATAATTCTAACACACAAAGATTATTCAAAATTTCGGCAGCATAACGACAGGGTAGTTAAAACCGGCACCGTCCCTAGTACGGCTCCTCGCTCTACCTTAAAACCTCGCGGTTTTTGACAATGGGGATTCATGCATCTAATTCGCACGCAGGCGGCATGTTTATTTTTATTTCCACAAATATTTCCAATTCATTTCAATCACCAATGGGTATTTTTCAACCACAACCAAACAATATCAACCACAAACAATTATTCAACCATTCGTATTTTTCATCCAATATTTCACACCAATTCACCACAATAAATATCGTCCATGGTTTGTGGACGAGGGGAGTATATATATATATAATATAATATATATTTGCTATATTTCACTAGCATTTCAACACATATATCACTTATTCTATGCATGTAAAAATTCATACTTCGCTTGTATAGCTTACACTACGCATGTACATGAGGTATACAACATGTATGTAATTTATATTTCACTTATATAAATTATACACGACATTTTCCATTAAATTTCACGTTAATTTAGATTTCTCACCTTGGTTTTCTGAGCGCTAAAAATCGATACGATGTCAGAAAAATCCGCAGCTTCTTCTATTGGGTAGAGAGCTTCCTTGCGGTCTCGATGTTTCCTGTTTCATCGAATTTCGTCAACACACCAAAAAGATATGATTTTTCAAAGTGTAAAGATCAAAGAAAAACTCACTTTCATGAAGCTTCAAAACTAGGTTTACAGTTTTCGCGAAATCAGTGGCACGTGGGGACGATCGGGGAGTTGGACGTGGAAGAGGGAAGAGAGGGCTTTAAATCGGTGGTGGTTTGATGGCGTTCGGTGGTCGGTGGCGTTCAGGGCGGCGGCGGGAAGTGCTCGACTTCCTGGCGTCGATACGGGCGGAGGAGGCGACTGTGGCGGCGGCAGTGGGGTCGGATTTGAAGAGGAGGAGGAGGCGCGTCGAGGTAGGGGGGTGGCGCAGGCGGAAATCGCCTGTGGCGGCGACGATTTGGGGGAGAAGTTAGGGAGCGGTTTTCGCCGTTGAACGGGGGGGGGGGGGGGGGTTTCTTTTTTTTTTAAAAAAAAATTTATGAAAGGAAAATTCTGATTGGCCGAGGGTTATATTAAATTTTTGAATAGTGTTTTCTCAAACGAACTCCTTTTTAACCCCAACGACTACCGCCCCTAGCTAAATACCCCCATTCCGGACACAATGGGATATGTTTCGTAGGTCAATTCGACTGTTACAGTCAGTTATTTTTCAAATTAAAGTATAAAACATTTAATTTTTAACTCTGAACGCACATTTCAATTTGCCAGGGCCACAAACTGATTCGAAAAATTCCAGAAAAATAAATCTAGCTATGTTTTGACACTATGGTCCCAACAAAACTAGTTTCGTCGAATTCTGAGGTCGTTTGAAAAATGGCCATTTTCTGGTCGATCCAATTTAACAAAAATCGACCAAACACATTTTCTTTTGCCACGCCCACATACTAGCTTCAAAAATTATGAAATTTGAAACCTAGCAATAGTTTGACATCCCGGACCCAACAAAAGTGGTTTCGTCGAATTCCGAGGTCGTATGCAAAATATCAATTTTCCAGGGCTATATATTCCATATACCGATCCTTCTGAAAATTCATTCGGCCATAACTTTTGATTCCCGTTATGAAACTTCGATTTTTCAGATTCGTTAGAAAGGTATTGACTAACAGATTTAAATATTTTTGGTTTCGCTAAAATCCGTTATATTTTCCACCCTGCATAGTCGGTCAAAGTTTGAATTCAAATTTTCAAACTGACTCACTATTCCTAATTCACTATTTTATTGAAATATTCTATTTCAATTGTTCAAATT